>CM055853.1:7712592-9162592 GCA_029490765.1 Euthynnus affinis | reverse complement strand
AATAGCTTGTACCAGACAAACATCTTCACTCAAACTCCTCTGGATAGCTCTCCTTAGGGGAGTAAAATCAAACCAAAATATGCTTCTCTTTGTTCAGCTACACACAGAAAAACATCACGTTAAACTCACTAATCAACAAAATATAAAACTGTTTTTTGTAGGGGTTTTTTGTAGCCTGCAATGATATGTAGACGACTTGCTCTCCTGTCAGCAGTCTTGAATGCAAAGTGTTAACTTTGCATTTAAAGTAGGACTAGCCAGTTAGCTGCACCTCCTAAGCACCTGGATGGTCGGCGTGTATCTACTCGCACTGATCTTTAGAATATTAAACGGGTAAATCTGTCTGTAACAGCAGAAAGGCTGAATGGAGCACATTCCTCCATACAGACTGAAGCTGATTTCATTATAGATAAATCAGATTCATCTATTCAATCTCTCTTTCTTTCTATCTGTCGCTCCCATTCCATTTCTCTCCCTTTCTTCCTCTCTGTGTCTTTTCCCCAATTCTAGCTCTCTCTCTCCCCTCTTTTTTAGACCCTTCCCTTTACTTTTTACTCTTTCTGTCTTTCTCAATTTCTGTCATTCCCTCTATCAGTCTCGTTATCTGTGTAATATAATAAGTAGTATGCACACAGATGAGGAGGAGGAGGAATGACTCGGGGAGAAGAAGAGAGAAAGAAGAGAGAAGAGGAGAGAAGAAGAGAGAAGAAGAGAGAAGAGGAGAGAAGAAGAGAGAAGAAGAGAAGAGAAGAGAAGAGAAGAGAAGAGAAGAGAAGAGAAGAGAAGAGAAGAGAAGAGAAGAGAAGAGAAGAGAAGAGAAGAGAAGAGAAGAGAAGAAAAGAAATATGGTTGGGGAATAAAAAGCAGAGAAGAGAAGCAGTAGAGAGAAACTGGGGGAGAAAGAGGAGTACGGGGGGAAAAAAAAGAAGTGCTGCGTTAAAAAGCTGAGTCCACCAGAGCAGTCACAACAAATTCATCTCTTGCTCTCTCCATTCTTTCCTTCCCTCTCTCGCTCCTCCTCTGATACAAGCTGGCCTCAGTAATAAAATAAAGAACTTGGCTCAGCTCTGTGCGTCTGCATGCATGAATGTGTGTGTGTGTGTGTGTGTAAGGTAGACGACACCTCTTACTCCCTACTCTCTGTCTCATCATTGCAGCTGTTCCACAGAGGTGTGTTTCAATATATCACCCTGTCACACACTCACACACACACACACACACACATACAGTCCCTGCTTAATAAGCGGTATTCAGAGCTCCTGGGTTTATAGAAGCTGAAACTGCACTCCTGCCTTTCTTTCTTTTTTTCTTTCTTTCTTTCTTTCCTTCTTTATTCCCTTACTTTTGCCTTTCCTTAATTTTCATTTCTTCCTTTTATATTTCTTTCTCTTCTTGTCTTCTTCTACTTGAATTGCAATTCTGTTCTTATTCATTTCTTCTTGTTCCTTATTCCCAGTTTAATTTCTTCTCTTGACCCTCCTTAACTTTCTTCATCCTTCAGTCTTTTTCAATTTCCACACACACACACACACACACACACACACACACACACACACACACACACACACACACACACACACAAACATTCAATTAACATCAGTGTAACTTGAAGCAAGTGAGTATGTTGAACAAATACATTTAGAGAAATGGCTAGCTCATTCAATAACCATCACTAGAGCTAAAGCTACAAACACTATACCAGAAGAAACATTATCTGCAGGTTCCAGAGAGATAAAAAATAAAGTTATATTAAAAGCAGTTTATTTCTGCTTGCACATATACATATACTGGTACACAAGCACTTTGAATGACCTGATGTTTTTTATTTTATTTTAAGGGACACAATGTTAAATAGACTGGAAGAAACTAGAAGTGCAAAAAACATAATATCACATAGCAAAGCAAAACACCGTCTGTCCATTTCTCATCTTTTTATTATCTACAAATTGTGTCTTGTGCCTTACTGTCTCCTACGCTGACTAAATATCACACTGTATGTGTGTGTGTGTGTGACACTGTCAGTAGACCAACGGCCTTAAAAAGAAAAGAGAAGAAAAAGAGCAAAGGAGCCGGAGGAGGGAAGTGGACACCTGGATGAGTCCTGAGGCTCTACAGGGAGGAGGGGAGAAACCAAGAAGGATGGAGGGATGGATAGAAGGGTGGGCAGTTTCTTTCAGCTGTTCCCTCGTGTTTGTGTGTATGTGTGTGTGTATGGTCCATATGTGCATTAGTGCTGGAGGAGTT
The DNA here is from genome assembly GCA_029490765.1 of Euthynnus affinis. Taxonomy (NCBI): domain Eukaryota; kingdom Metazoa; phylum Chordata; class Actinopteri; order Scombriformes; family Scombridae; genus Euthynnus; species Euthynnus affinis. The sequence continues at coordinate 9,160,348 of CM055853.1, read as the reverse complement.
GAACAGGGGGTCATACCAGATGGACACACACAGATGACAGATTCCACCCACTAGCATCATGTAACCACAATTCAGCAGTTCTCCTGCACGCAGGATATACTGCTCGCAACATTCTCACATTCAAAGCTGCAACATATGAGCAGAGGATGCTTTATCACGGGAAACTGAAATGACACTTTCTGTACGATTCTGTGCAAAATCAACCTTCACAAGCTTATTTTCTCTAGCCCTTTTGAACGAAATGGTTCCAAACTGGTCCTCTGTGGCATTGAACAGGTCTTATCTTCACAGGCATGTCGGCGGTATGTACATGTGCACCAAAGCAGGTGTTTTACCTTTGATTGCAGATGGGAAACACCTGCTGTAACATCATTGACTGGGTTGTGGCCAGAAGTGCAAATATGTCAAGTTTCAACCTATAAAGAGCTTTGTGGATTTGATTTATTGGCTCTCTAATCTTAAACTATGATTAATTTGAAAGATTTTATCACTCCAACAAGACTCCTTTCTCTCACTTTAGCGGTTAATGTCAACTCATTAGAACATAGATATATGAAAACCTCCTATAATTGGAATTTAAAGCTTCATGTACCATGCATAACGTCAGGTCTGCACAGAACCATTTTTGTTAAGAGCGGATCCTGTAAAGCTCTGAGAGACAAATTGAGTCTATTGACCCCGATCAACCTGTCTCTCAACACACACACACACACACACACACACACACACACATACACAAACCACACAAACACGCAGACACACACTCTCTCCCACTCTCACGCACACATACACGCAAACACACTTCACTTAATATCCTCAGCACTCCACTCACCACTCCATCCCTCATCCAGTAAACTAGCTCTTTGTGTGTGTGTGTTTGCGCCTGTGTGTGTGTGTGTGTATGTATAAGCTGAGGTGAAAGGTTAAATGATGGCCATTAAGATTCATCTCTGAGTTCACTACCAGCAAACCAAACACCCACACACGTACACACACACACATGCGCACACACAGGCACAATCAGATGAGGGTGGTCTGTCAGAGTGGAGCAATTGTCTCTTGCCTGTCATTTAGGCCAATTCAAATCACTGCATGCATAATGAATGCAGTACTCGTAGCACTAAAGCAGTGGAGGAAAAAAAATAGGGATCACAACAAGCTCCCCATTTTGTTGCTTTTCCTTTTTGACTTTAAATTCTTGATTTGTTAAGTGATTTTGGCAAGGACGAGCATGGCTTGTTTTTTTATAAATCCTGACTAAATTACCAAAAATCCCCCTTTTTTTTCTTTAACAGATGACCATCTCTCTGCAGATCTGTTGTGACATGCCGTCTACACATTTCATAGTATTCGCTCTCTCTGCCCTCTTGCTGCCTCTCGGGATGAATAAAGGGAAAGACGGATGAGGTGAGGAGGGTTATAGATAGAGAAGACCAACAGAGGAAGAATAAAGTGATGATTGAAGTCATTCCATCTTCACACCTAGAGATTGGAAATCACTAGGCAATTTCCTTGTTTCACCATGTTTACTACACAAAAAGTGTATGAGGTTATCTGAGTTTCTCTCTCTCTCTCTCTCTGTGTGTGTGTGTGTGTGTGTGTGCCTCTCAGTTAATCCCCTCCTAACCGACTAATTGACTAAGTGACTAAGAAGGAAGTAACTGACTGACAAACTGTCTCATTTTCTTCAATCTTAACTTTTCCACATACACACACACATATATGCATACACACACACACACACACACACACACACACACAAATAGCATGATGACTGAATGGACCCTGTGTGTGTCCCAGCATGCCTCTCTGCTCCGAGGCAAGAGATTCTGTCATCACCACAGTTACTGTCAGGACGCATCATCAGTAGTCGTGGCGACTAATTAAGACCTGCCTGTCAGACCCGTGGTCAGTGTGTATGTGTGGAAACGTATATGAACGGACAAACACATTCATATAATTAACTACCTGTCATAAACACACACACTCATACACACTCCTCTACTGTATCTGCCAGTATGCATCATCATACCCAGTATGTTACTCACCATGCCTCACCGGTCATTAGTCCCCCCCCTCACACACACACACACACACACACACACACACACACACACACACACACTGAAATCCTTGTGGAAACTTACTCATGTGTGGATTCAACTGGTTTCATTGTATTTGAGTTTCTTTTCAGATATTTTTGCGATGACTTTCTGGCAGTTGCACCAACGTGTGGGCATTCCTGTTTTTAAAACAGCTTTCAAAAATCTTTCACTATAGCTTCTAGGCAACTGATATATGCCGTCTAGTTAGCTAAACAACATTATAATAATGTGTTTGCTCTCTAAACTAATTCTAGTGAGCGTCCACATCCATCCACACCACATTAAACAGTGATGCAGGCTCACTGACTGAAAACGGACTGTGTGTGTGTGTTTTGTGTGTGTACGGTCAGTAATGAGGTGTGACTAGTGTGTGTCAGTGAAAGTTGAGTGATCGGCATAATGAGCAGCAGTACATAGAGGAAAAAGAGAGGGCAGACAGGAGGAGAAGAAAGAGATGAGATGTAGAGAAAGAGAGGAGGAGGATGTATTAATTTCTTTTTCACAACGATTGATTACACATCTAAAGGCAGTCTGTGTCTCTGCAAGTTGTTTTTGATGCTGCTGGATGTGTGATAAGACAGAGCAGAGAATGAATGCAAGCAAGGAGAAAGTCATTTTTCAACTAAAGGAAAAATGATTCCAGAGTTGTCAGTCAAAAGTCTCTTTTTAAGTTTGTTTACTGAAGTTAATTTATTCCCATTTTGGGATTATTGATTGGTTTATGTCTTAAAATGAAACACATTCAGAGACATAAAGCAAGATATTGGTATCTAACAATCTGGCTAGTTTTGTAATCTGATGTTTTCCGCTCACCTATGAATATATATATAAAAGCAGAGTCATAAGTCATTAAAGGTGCGACCCAGTTTAGTACATCACTACTAAACTGGGTAGAAAATAGCTAGGAAGACCTTTACACATCACATTTAGAGATGGATTTATGATTAGCTGGTGCAACCCGGTTCAGATCTCCATGTAGCATACTTCTGACTGGTATAACTTATAATGTATACTTACACTGTCAAGATTTATATTGGCTTTAAAATGTGGGTCACTTGTGAAAATGAAGTAGACTGAATGAAGTAGTGAAGTCATTTTACCCTCCACTACATCTCCCTGGTTAAATCTTAACAGCTCCTGCCAAAAGCTGAAGAATGTGAAACAGAAACAGAGTCCTGAAAGACAAACAGTCTGTTTTTAGAGCAGAAACCTACCAATCTCTGCACAAGATCCCAGCCAGTTAGTTAGCAATGTAAACACACACACACACACACGCACACACGCACACACGCACACACACACACACACACACACACACACACACACACACGAGAATGAGGGGCAAAGTCCAATTCCCAAGTCTCTGCCTCGGTCTGTGTGAATATGGGTTAATGACTTGTATTTGTCCTCTTTGTGCTGGTCAAAGAGTAACCCAACTACAGCCCAGACGAGAAAGTGAGCCTATTTTCCAAATAGTAATGACGAGTATGTTTGTGCATTTATCCCAGACATGACACAGACTTAGGAGGAGAAACTACCCTCACAGATCAAGATGAGGCATAGAAAATTCGAGCCCTGCATGATATCAAACCTGCATAACTTTCACTCCCTCCTTCTGTCTCACTGTTCTGTTTTTATCAGCAGATATGGAGGAGGTAAGGAATGAAAGAGTGCAGCTGCAAGTGTTTGTTGTGTCAGTCTGCTCTGGCCTGCTCTGTTCTTGTGTAGTTCCTTATCACACTTCAAACAGCTATTGCTCCCTCTCCCACACGCTTTTCTCTGTCCACTTCTAGTCTGTACCATATACTCCCATTTCATTCTCCTCCATTTTGTAAAGGATTATAATGCAAGTCTGTATCACTCACGTTAAGGTCTGAAATGTACATCTACATAGCTTCTTATCATGGCTATAAGCCATCCTCTTCAACCTGCTTTTTTTAATATACTTTCTTAAATTCGCTGCTTTATTCTTTATCCAAGAAACAATATTATACAGAAGTATTTACTCCAGTCCATTCATACTGTATCTATTCTATTCTGTTCTTTGCAGAGATATACAGAGTGGAGCTAAACTACATTAACTAGATAATGGTGACTGTCACATTAATACTCTTTTCTGTTTTTTATGGATCAAATCCAAAAGTACACTGTAAATCTGTATATCTGTTCGCCAAGCTATCTTTTCACTATTTGTTATTTCATATCTCAACAAACTATAAAGTGCTAAGTGATTGCAACTCTGCAAAGCTAACAACCATGAAAAGAGACTGGAAGCAATGTCACCCTGGTTGTTGTTACAGTGGGGTTCAGCAGAGGCCGCATCCCTGGATTCAATTTCCATTACAGTAACAGGGCTCTTGATTTTAAGTTGTTCTGATTCAGAGCTGCCACAGTTCATGGTTCGATCTTGAAATAAATTTAAAATAATGCACATCCCAGCAAGCTGATTTTTCAAGTCTACAAATCATCCTTGAAAAGACATAAAAATATCTTTGTAAAAATAGGGAACCTTCGTAAATGAGCTTATTGAATGAGCCAGCAATAAAGGAAAATAATACCTTACTCCCAAGATACATTAACCGTAAGTTTGTTAAACCGTGCTTCATTATCACAACAATGCACTGAATTGATTTCACAGCAGCCAAGAAAAATTATTCATGATTCACTTAAAAAGTCAAGACAATAGGCTTGTCATAACAGCCACAAAGTGAATAAACATAAAAACTCTCTGCTGTCAAGGCCATTCTTTGCTCACAGTGTTATACGGCTCCATTTAAAATGAGTTTGACTTTCTAATTTGTTAGTATCCTCTCACAAGTAGGTGGAGATTTTGCACTGGGATGCGTTGGCTGCAAGATTATTGAACATGATTTTAAGAGAAAATAGGCGATATGATTAACATGACTCACGTTCTCAGGAATCCCAGATGAAATACGTTTAACAGTCCTGCTTTTGTTTTTATTACACTTCTAATTTTAGGATATTACAGTGTTGAAGTACGTGTTCTCCAATAAACTATTTGGCAAAGTAGAGTTCCCACACCGGTTCTCAAACCCTAATCTCTCAGACCACAGATGGCTGCACTGACCATTCAGCCAAAGAGACAGTGATGTAACCTCGCTACGCTACGACTCCCGACCTGCATGTTGTTATTTGACATGTTTTTTTTCTTACTAAAAATAAATCATTTTAAAAATAGTTGTATGAAATAAATAATCCTAAAAACCCACTATTTGTGCTTTAGCAAATAACCAAATCTACAACTCTACCCCTGACATATTTGGTATCTTTGAAAAAGTTGTGTGGGTTTCAACAATGTTTAGCTGCACAACATTTGTAATTACTTAAGGGGTTTAAGCAGTTAAGATAAATGATCTTAATTATAATTATAATTTTAGCTAATCTACTGAAAATGTGCAGTCAACACTAGAAATAATTCCATTTACAATCATAAGATAATAAAATGTAAGACAATTAAATGTGTGTATGGATATATGTGTATGTGTGTGTTTCTTTTCCAACATTTAAGACTCTAAAAGTTCTCAAAGGCTCTCAAAGTCTGTAAAACTCTTCAGTAATTGCATAACAGACGCAACTTTATTAAGAAAAAACAAATAAACATCACTAAACTTGGCGTGTTTGAACTTCAAAAAATGCTCCGTATAAATAAGATCAAATCTAGCATCTTTTAAATGAAAGAATGCACCAAAGAGCAAAGACAAGTGTCCAAAATCAAAACTTTGTTGTTTTTGTACTGAAGTTTACTTAAAACTTTTTAATCACCCCAATTCTATACCCTTAAACAATATTACGAACATAAAAACTGGTGAAATACTATGTATGCTGTGTCAAGGGTGATACTTTTCATCAGTGACAACATGTTTCCTTCCAAACACAGCTAACAGCAGTTCAGTGTCTCTAACTTGGCTGGTGGGATGTAAACTTTGATCATCTAAGGGCTTAAAAGTGAAGTATATAATGAGAATAACTTTTAGAACTTTTGTAACTTGTGTAACTTCTGGAAAATGTGTATCAGTCTTTCCCAACATCCCCCGGAGCTGCACTGTAACAGCACAGTATGATCTACTTGGATGTATAGAGAACAAAGGAGAACAAGACAAATACTGTAGAATAGACTATAGCCTATTATTAGCAACAGAACATAGATCCTCTAATAGCAGATTATTTTGCTACAAGCCTACGTGAAATAAAATCCCTGCCATGACCTGTTTTATTAAATCCACATTGATAAGCTTTAACATCACCAGCTCAACATCATAACCAACACTGATGAAATAATTATGTTTAGTTCAAACACGCAGCTGTAAGGGACTTCCCTAAAAACCTGCAGTCGCTCTCCTTCTCCTCTTTCACTCCCTCTCCTACTTCTGGTGCTTCGATTAAAGTCTCTCTCCCCCTTTTTCAATTTCGTCTGTTCTCTTTGGACCACTAACCTTGATTCACTGTTCTGCTTGAATCTGCCTTGGGCTGAGACATGCACACACACACTTACACACTAAACATTGACACATGTACAGACAGATTTACAAGCAAACACACAGCGGCATACGCTGAATGGGAGATATACACATGTACTTGACCATGGTAAAGTAGAGGTGGTTAGTTTGGGGCCAGTGCGAGGGGAAAGTGTGGCTAACCGAAACCACATGTGGCTGACTCTCGCTCTCACTCCGTCCAGAGGTATGTGAGCCTCTGGAGCGTGTGTGTGTGTGTGTGTGTGTGTGTGTGTGTGTGTGTGTGTGTGTGTGTGGAGGGGGAGGTGTGATAGAGAGCAAACGGCAGACAGAGAAGCAGGCAGAGCAGGCTCATAGTTTGGCTTTAACCTTTATTTATCCAGGGAACAGCTGTGTTGAGCAGACATGCTGTTTTCTGGCCATGCTGCTATACATTTACATGGTTCCACACCTGAGAGCTAACCCACTGTAACCACACTTTTCTACTGGCGGACCCTGCAGCAGTGCCACCAGTTCAGTCAAAGGTTAAGCTACAATCATAAAGTGGTAGTTACTAGCCCTCAGAAGCCAGAAAATGCTGTTTATTTGTCAAATATCCACTATGGTGTTTTGAGATCTAAAAGTTTACATCCACACAGAAACGCCAAGTCATTAAAAAACAATTAAATCTTTTCTTTTTCCTTCTTCTTAGTTTCAGTATAGCTGATCACACCTTAACAGGGTTCTTATTGGAATCTGACTGCTGTCAGACGACTGCATCAGTAATTTAAGGGTCACAAATGCTACCTCTAAATCACAGCTAATTACAACTCTGCTGATGCATTGAGACCCTCAGAAAAAACTGTTTTAAGGTACAGACACATTAGCCATCTGTCCAATAAAACGTCTCAGCACTCAGACCAGAAAATATGTTCCACTAAAACAGGGTGATGGGACATTGTTAAATACAATGCATCACTGTTTCTTTTGGCCAATGATGCACAATTTGCACAAATTTGATCAAAGTCAAACTCTATTATGGGCTTCAATCATAGTACGGTGAATGAGAGTTGGGGCTTTCTGCACAGATTGGTGATAATGTGACGACGTCTTTATATGGGTCTCTGAAAGCATAAGCATGAACAGATGCTGTTGAAAGCTCCTTTATTGGATGAACAGCTGTAGTGTCTCACAAAATAAGTGACCATAGACAGAGTTGGAGGTGACAGAAAGTTGGCTTTTTGACATTTATGGTAAATTAAGAATCAAATTGTGTCTGTGAAAGGTTGGTAATCACAGATTTCAGTATTTCTACAAGAAATTTCACTAATAGCCACTCTAGAGAAGGATTTCAAAAAGCTCTGTAGATGTGGCCATGGATCAGGAGCCATTAATGAGTATAACGCTCACATAGCTTTTACATTTTTGACATTTAGTAGCATGTAGGCTACAATATCGTCTAGAGTAGATCTTTTTCTTGTTTAACAACAAAGTGTTAGTTTCTTGTAATAAAAACTTACCAAACAAAGTTTTAATAATGAGATGCATTCATAATGATACATTTTGCAATATAACAAGATAAAGTGATATGTTATATTATAAGAAAAGTTTCTTGTTAAACTGGAACAATTTAGTATCAAGTAATAACAAGAAAAGTTTGTCTTGTTATAACATGAAAGGGATTTTGTAATAACATTAATAGGATTGTGTTAAGATGAGTTTCTCACTATAACAAGAAAGTGAGCAGATCTTTTTTGTCATGTTGGCAGCAGTATGCTGACGTAGGATGGTGCCTGCAGCAGGAAAATATTCTGCAAATTATCATCTGAGTTTAAGAGTCTGTTCATAGCGCTAAACAGACAAACACACACAGACTGCAGTAGTTGTGTTTCAAACGTGTACTTAACTTCATATAGCTTACTTTGTAGAGAGCGACTAACCCTACGAGACAGAGCGACGCTGTAAGTTAAGGTAGTATTGTGTGTGTGTGTGTGTGTGTGTGTGTGTGTGAGGTTGAGTGTAAGAGACAGTTAATGTCATGGGGAGGTAGCGCTGTATCTGCTAACCGTTACTCCAACAAGACAGCTCCCTTCGCTCACACACACACACACACAAACACCAAACAAACCCATACATAAGATACACATAGACACTTTATTTACTTTTGGCCCAATATAGACATAGTGACAGTTAACCTAGCCATTTAATAAAATGAGACAGTTTCTTCCACAGAGACTTATATTTGGGGGGTTGTTGTGTTCATGTGTGTGTGAGTCAGAGTAAATCTGGCTAAACTGAAAACACAGCAGAGAGAAAACACTAACAAAAGCATTCCAGAAAGAGGGTGAGAGATAGCAAGAGAGTGAGACAGGAGAGAGAAGGAGAAAGACCTTGACGCGAGAGAGGTGGGGGTGAGGCAGAGGCGAAGGGGTGAGAGTATTGTGTGCCAGCATGACACTGAGGAGAAGAATTTGTTCTTCAGTTTCTGAATAAACACACTTAAACACCATTTCATTCAGCAGTTTTTAAGAGACATCAACTGACTTTGGTTGAAATATATTACAATGGCTCTTACTACTTTAATTTAGTAGTTTTTATTTGTTTTGTATGATTCTACTGTAGCTGCAGAGTGAAGAGTCTTTTCCTTTAAGCATAATGCTGAAAAGAAGAAAAAATGAACTACTTGGACATCTTTGCTTTTTCACTCTAGATGCATAGCATGAAAGATCACAGCTCTGTAATATGACCTAATAACTAATCACTTTCATTATCTCTGTTATTTTCTCAATTAATCATTTAGACTATAAGTATCAGAAAACAGTGAAAAATGTCCTTAAATGGCCTGTTTTGTTCAACCAACAGCTCAAAATTCAAGAAAACAGAATTTCCAAACGTACAAACAAAGATAAGACTAATAAAACCTGCAAATCCTCACAAATGTCGAGCAGGAACTGGGAATGTTTGGTATTTTTAATTAATCAGCTATCAAAATAGTTGACTAATCAATTAATCAATTAATCAACTAATCGCTGCAGCTCTAATTTCCCTTTCTCATGTTGTCTCAGATGTTGGTCTTATTTAATTATAGTATGATGAGTTAAAGATGCTGAACTCATGGCTGATTGAACTTCTGGTTGGATGTCAAAGCTTGATGTACCTATTGTCAATTCATATGTGTTTACTGAAAATTGTGTTATCAGTAAATTGAGTTCAGGAAAAGATTTGTAATGTTGGTAATTCAATAAATACTGTTTATAAACTGTGTTGTTTTCGTCTTATTTTTAAAATACCACACTATTTCTATGTTTTTATTATTCTGAAGTTGCTCCTATGTTGCCCTGAGTATAACTCCCTTAACAATTGCTATTTCCACCTTAAATAGAATCCACATGCTTTATCCCTGTAATACAACACCATTCAGTCTAGATTTGGGAACATGAAATCCCACTCTTGCTCTTGTTGTACGTCTTTAGAAGGGGAAACACAAGAAACAGGAGAACAGGAGAGGAGAAGGGGAGGGGGAGGAAGGGGCATTAGAGGTAGGGAGGAGGAGGATGATGAGGGGGTAGTAAGGGAGAAAGAGTACATAAGAAGAAGGGGGAGGTTTGATAAACGTTGTGTTGCTTTGTTTAGGTTAGTGAGCCATAAATTCCAAGGAGAGGGAGGGAGGACTAGAAGAGGGGAGTGAAGTAACTAACTATTAGGGGTAGCTTGAAGGGAGGAGGGAGTCGTACATGGATATGTTTAGAGGACAGGAGAGGAGAGAGTTTGTTTGACTAAACTGACTGATTTCACTCGTCTCCACCAGACACGGTGGAGTCTACATAGTATCAACATCACAAAGGAGTGCGTGTTGGTGTATGTGCGTGTGCATGTATGTTGTTCTTGTGACTATCAAGACCAAAAAAAAACAACAAAAAAAGAGAAATACCTTCACATTAGGAATCTCAAGGCAACTTCCCAATGCTAACCACTCATGTCCTATTTTGGTGTTTTTCTTGGTAACGTTCACATGTTGCTCTACAGTCTGTGCATCCGTTGGGAATTTCACTGCACTGACTTCTCTTTCTTATCACTTCCAGTGGAAAGGACACAGTGTTTGCACCGTTCAAACAACTTTGCAGTTCTCTAATCGGGGCAGCGGAACTCATGGCCAGCGTTTCCCACAAGCATTTACTGAGTGCTGCTCACTTAAAAACAGGCATGCCTTGGTGGAAATATGGCCTCAGTAGGTGTCCCGACCCTACAAATCTACGCAAACCGTGGAAAAACTATTGTTTAGTTTCATGAATGCATGGAAATAAATCTGAAAGGCAGAGTTGGCCCGCCTGAGAGTCCAAACTGTTGGCGGTGTTGCATACTTGGAATTTTGATGAAAGCCAGTAATACTGTGTTTACACATCGTTTATGACCTATTTTTGACCTTGTAACGGTCTTCTCAACTGTTTGGTAGAGCACACTTTAACGGATCTCTTGTTGTTATTGGCTTTCTTTCAAGAAATTAATGACAGAAAATTTGCTCTTGGTATGTTCATGGTTTTCATAGTTAATCATGTTTTTTTTAATGTAATGTTTTAAATTACTGAAAAGTAAATTAGTATCCTCAGAAAAGCCTGACTGTCTGAATTGTGAAGGTTTTTCTTTTTAAGTGAAATTTTTTTCTGGTTATAAATTGATATAAATCTAACATTATTGCAATTATCATATCAGTATGATTTTTCAGACATTTCTTAATGTTTTTATTAAAAATACAATGACCAATGAAATAACTCCAGGGTGATATTGCTAGTACTGGTAATACTGAGTCAACAAAACTTCTGTAGCCTTCTTATATTTAGTATTCAGATGCTTTAACTTGTTACATTTAGGGTTTAGGTTTTAGTTTTACCATTTACCATGACTTCATCAAAGAGTATTTCAAAAAGTTAAGGCTGAGGCAGGCCCACGAGAACACTGACAGACAGACAGATGTTCAGCATTTAAATGTCTGTCTCCGAACTCCCACACACAGCCTGTCTCTCACAGTGATTGACTGTAGGTGCGTATACGTGCACATGATCGCTGTCAGGCTGACCATGTGTCTGCAGTCACCTAGTCATCTGCAGGCAGGAGGGACACACACAGGCTGGCAGGAAGGCAGACAGACAGACCAAACGACAGATTAGGATGGCAGACAGACAGATAAACCAAAAAAAAAAAAAACAGTGTAACATCATTTAGAGGAAAAGATAGCTCAGGAATATCTGCTAGAAGATTTAAATCTCTGCTCACAGAGACAGACACAGGACCAGCATCGTGGTGATGTGAAGATACATGTTCAGGGGATGGAGATGATAATCTTAATGGACTGGTCATCTGTCTGTAAGCCCTTGATTCACACACACACACACACACACTAACACATACATATAGAGGAGGGTTTATAGATCTCGAAAGCTTTCTACCACTCTTCAACTGAAATCAGCTTAAAGAGGGGAGGAGAGCAGAGGAGTTATTGAAAGGAACGTAAGGACAGTAGAAATGGTGTCTTTTTTTAAGCGAGGATATACAGTATGTAGCCCAATGTCCTCTGGGATTTCATCATGAGACTACACACAGAGATCAGCAATGAGACTTAATATGGCATACTGCACATAGATTGCTTATGGCTACTTCTGTGTGTTTGTGTGTAAGTGTACGCTGCAGCTTCATGACAGATGTCCTCTTAACTGGACTAATGGAAACCACTTCAACCACTGCCCATAGCTACACACACACACACACACACACACACACACACACACACACACGCACACACACACACACACACAGGAGCCCTTTGGCCATGCCTATATGCCCAGTCCACCTGAAGGCAAAGAGGCCTCAATCCCACATTCACATATACAGACACAAAGACTTTCACAAACACACAAACACATTTCCATGCACACACAACTTGGCTGTCACATTTATTCAACATACACACAAAGCTACTGCCTTGAGTAAAGCAAAATACAAAGAATGATTTTTATGGATAGTTTCTCCCCCTTTTGAACAAATGTTGATGTTTTAAAGAGACTTTCCAATCTTAATTTGCCTAAATTATATCTTAGGCAGCTTAGAAGGTAGAAAAATAACCCTAGACAGGACCCTAAGAGGCATATGCCCCTAAAACATCACACTTTACATGATATTACCATTGAAATGCTATTTTTCAAGATTATTCTGGGGCAATGTGTCCCATTTATTAGATTGCTGGTAGTAAAGGAAGACAAGAGAGGTTGAGAAAAGAACAAGTGTGATGATGTGGCACAAGTCCCATGACAGATTTACAGCCAGGACGGTTGATTACACTTTAGCCAACTGAGCCACCAGAATTCCCCAACGCTCATGTATTTCTGTCCTCAGTGGTTTAGCTTGACCCCAGTATCATCAAACATTTGCTAAACATACAAGACAATGCCAGGGTTTGGTTAAAGTGAAAAGAGGATTTAGGCTTTCGGCAGGATCAGCTCTTCAGATATTTGTGATCAACCTTTTTTTAACATCAGGAAAACTAAAGCCTCTATTAGAAATATATGGAAATGTGTAGTATACTTGACAAAAATAAGGATATATGCTTTGAAATGCTAGCGTACACCTTTATGAATCCTCATCTCATCTACAAACTATGATGTAAAAGCTCACAGAGTAGTGAAAGTACTTACACACACATCCTGTCTTGGGGACTGAGCTGCATGAAATCTACTGGGATCAGTGAGAGCAGATGTAGAACCTGCCAAAACCATTTTCAAGAACCTGTCCTGCTTAATATGAACTGACAGTATTTCAGCCCCGCTGGGCTTTCATTAGGTCTCTATTATTTTTGTATTAAATAATTTTTGTTTTGGTGCACAGCACTGCACAGTACCATGTTTGAATGGTAAAAAAAAAAAAAATTTCGAGCATCTTCTTTCGGTTTTTAAGGATTGACCAGAATGTGACCTTGCAGAAAATGAACTGAGGGTTTTTATTTTCTTTGATTTTTGTAAATAAAAATATAAATATCATATTTGCTTTGATTTTGAAGCTGTCACAGCAAAGCCTTGTGGGATACCAAACTCTACAGTTACACAGTGATCTCTCTGTCTGTCTCTGCTGTGTGAAGCGTCTGTGCCGAATTTTACTAACCTGTCACTTTCACAACAAAAAGACAAGTCCCTCATTAACAACCAGCCGCTGGGAGTGTTTGTGTGTGAATGAGAAGAAAACAGAAAGGGAGGAAAGATAGAGGATATGTGTGAGACAGTGTGGGAAGATGTGTGGTTGCTAAAGTGGATAGTTATATGGAGAGGAGAGAAGAAGAAGAGAAGAGAAGAGAAGAGAAGAGAAGAGAAGAGAAGAGAAGAGAAGAGAAGAGAAGAGAAGAGAAGAGAAGAGAAGAGAAGAGAAGAGAAGGTGTGTTCAGATATTGCAAGAACAAAGTAACTTAGAACTCCTTTAATAAAGACCAGGCTCAACTAAACAAACAGCACCTGGTAACTTCAAACCTCAAACAGCTGTCTAACTACACACAGGCAGAGACAGACAAAGACTAGAAGGAAGACACACAGACAAATGGCAAATAGATTAACCAGCAGCCAAGTTGGCAGAGTCACAAAGACAAACAACAGCACACCAGCACAACAGAACCCCCAATATTTCAACAATTCAAATTAGGGCTGAACAATTAATTGAAAATGTATCAAAACCACAATATGGCCTACTACAATTTTCAAATCACAGGAGGCACAATATTTGTTGTGTAAATGCCATTTGAAATTAAATATTGTCGTTCTGCATATTCTACAGACTGAAGAAAACATTTCTGTTTGGTACAGATCGCTGCAAAAGTCACATCATAATCATTTCCTATGTTTTTCAATGAAAATGAGAATAGTGAAAATTATCATAATATCACAATTGCAATCAGTCAGTCAAAATAATCACAATTAGATATTTTTTCATAATTGTTCAGCTCTAATTTAATTCAAGTTTGTCACTGTAGAAATTACTTCCTGAGAGCAAAATATCAGTGGACATGACCTGAAAGATCTACAAAGCTCTGAAACTATTTCAACACTGAATCAAATAGTTCCAGTAAGAATCAAACAGTTCATGTATTACTAGTTTGACAAGGTGTAAGACACTGTACTACTGAACGAGCATGAAGTCAGAACGGGATGGTTAGTAAACACATGGGATGACAAAACAAAAGACTACATCAATAAAAAAAAATAAAACAATGTTACACACAACAAAAGAAACCCCAAAGTTAAGGCGAGGACTATGAGCTAATGACGATGACACAACTATGACGATGACAGATGAAGCTCAGCTCTTGGCCGGCTAATCGTAACTCACCCTTCTCAGCGCGCCCCATGTGAGCTGGGTCCAATAGAAGCAACAGAGAATAATAAGAAAGAGTTAGATTGGGTTGCATGCACAGACAGTCACATATTGGGATCATTTTTACGTAAGGTAACATGAAGCCAAGAATTGCTGTGGCACTAAAAACCGATTGGACAGCCTGGTGTGACATCAACTGAAAGCAGGAACACTGAATTTTATAATGACCTTGAGAAAGGAATTGTATTTAATGTAGATGGGTCACACTGTGATTCATTTGCTGTCGATTGACTAATTGTTGCAGCTCTAAAACACACATCAGCAATCACACAACCTCACATTCAAAATGATGACTTGCACAAGTTCCCGCAAACTAACTTTAACCTTTAACCAACACATGCCCAACCTCAACCTTTACCCTCTGCCTCACCTGACCCCCGCGCTAACCCTAAAAATAATCATTTCCCCAAGACTGTCTTCACCTGCTGCCACTTCTCCACATCTCTCTCGCCCACACACACCAGCTATGTCTCCATTACTGTTACATTATCACCACACACTAGACTATACCACTGGTACTGAGGCTGCTCACATCTGTGTCTGTGTGAGCATAAGGGAAAGAGTGTGTGAGTGTGTGTGTGCGAGTGTGTGTGAATGTGTGCACACTATAATGTAATTAATCAGCTGAGAGTGTTGATTACTTAATCTGTCATTAGCCAGTCATGTGTGTAAGAGTGTGTGTGTCTGTGTGGGTGTGTATTTGGGGCAGCAGTGTGTTTCAAGGACCCCTTGCACCGACAGCTGTGACCAGAGCCAAACAGGGCAGAGCAGAGATTGATGATACTGGACTAATACCATCATTCATCAGGGATGTGATATTTCCTGGATTGTGGATTTGTTTTGGATGTACTGACTCCCTTCATTTCCATTGAGACGTTTAACACGTTCTTGGTTGATTTCCTGCTTGCTGATTGATGATTTACGCCCATCATGTAGCAGTTCCTACAGGCTGCTTACCTAATAATGTTAAGTACGTTTTCTATCCACCTGTTTTTGTGCACATTTTCATTTGTGCATACAAATCTGAGTGAAAAGGCCTGAAAATTGAAAAAAAAAAGTGGAAAAGTCGGAATATCAGGAAACATAAAGATGTGATAAAGGCTCATTAAAATCAGACTTTGACGTTGTGGTACCTGCTGCAGCTTCTGCTACAGTGCAGACAATGCATTTACGTCATGCTGTCAGTCACCGTTACACAACTCCACTCCACCAGAAAGCCCAAAAAATAAAGACTAAAAAAGTGAAGGTACTGGGGGTGTACACAAATTAAACATCCCTGGTTCAAATCCTGAACAAGGCCCTTGTTTCCACTCTCTATCAACACAGAGGCTGATAAAAAAAAACACCACAGGGTAGAGGTGGATCAGAAGAGACAAATGAATTATCAATAATTAGAGCTGCAGTGATTAGTCTGTCTCTGGTTTCAGCTTCTCCAATCTGAGAATTTGCTGCTTTTCTCTGTTTTATATCATGACATTTTTAGACTGTTGGTTTGACAAAACAAGACCTCAAGCTGTGGGAAACTGTGATGAACATTTTTGGTATTTTCTGGCATTTTAGAGATTAAATGTTTACTCAATTAATCGAGAAAATGATCAGCAGGTTAAACAATGATGAAAGTAATCACTTAATTGCAGCTCTGTGCTATCTTGGGGGGAAAGCAACAATGACATGATGTATCAGAGTTAGTGGTGTGACAAGTTCACAAAGTTGACGGAAACATACTGTATATTTTGCCCAAATTCCAGAAATTTCTGTAAAACTTTTTTTAATATATAATAATATAATATAAACACATCAGTGGCTGGAGGGCTTCCTGTTTTTCAAAGCATAGTTTAAGGAAACCTGAATCACAACCAGTGTCAATCATAACATGTTCTCCGGCTCCCTCAAACTCACTTTCTGACAACAAGAGTCTAAAAGTTTACACTGTCGCTATGTGACACTGGTCCATTTTTCAACACAAATCCTAAAATTCATTCACACACGCTTGCACACAGTCTAATGAGGGATTAGCTAATGAATTCTCTGAACAGATTAATTACATTTTACACACACACTCGTGTGCCCGCAGACCTCATCCCCAAACGACCGAAGAAATGAGCCAGTATTTTCAAAGAGAGTTTTTTTTTTTTTTAAATCTATCACTAAATTGAAATCCGTAGAAAAAGATTGGCTCTGAGCAAAGTGGTGTTTGATTTGAGGAGAAGACATTAAGCAGGATCTGCATGGCAGCGGACTGAAGCCGTACTTTTAACAAGAAAATAAATAAAACAGCCTTTGATTTGGAGCCATTTTGCATGGCATGAGTAGAATGAGGAGGCATTTTCACATGAATCTAAATGAGAGGCAAACATGCTTGTCTTTGTACCACTGTACTCCAGAGGGCTTAAAAGCATCAGCCTCCCTCTCTCTCTTTAAGTGACAGCAACACACATGAGTTGACACACACATTTTCTCCACACACACACACACACACACAGAGGACATGACAGAAAAACACACAGTTACATACACACACACATAGACACACTCCCTCCTGCCGTTTTCACAGTCTCTTGAGTGGAGGAGATGCCCACGGCCAAAAACCAATGGTTGCATTTCTTGTTTCCCCCCCTCCCCTCCTCTCCTCTTTCTCAAATCACTCTCTTTCTCTCGCCGTTCTGCGGGAAAATACACATTTTTATTTCATCTTCCAAATGGAGCTGAAAAGTAATTATAATTAAACCAACTTGGTTCTAATGTTCAAATTACATAAATAATTTACAATTATAATTAAACCAGCTCAGATGTGATGCTCAGTAGCGGCGGCAGCCTTCTAATTCGTCTGGAGACACTAATGGAAAACAATTATTTCACTTCATTAAGATTAAAGACGCCTGGAATCTGTGTCACAACTCGATCAGGAGAGGAGACAGATTTAGAAAGTTGTCAAATTAACATAAACTCAGTTACTGACTTCATAAAGGCAGCAAGACACACGCACGCTCGTTCACATTTATTACACTGACTATGTAAGTGATAAGCAAAAACAAAACTGCCGCAAAGCAGCGTGATAAGCAGAGACAAGAGAGAGACAGATTTATATAAACGCCATCATTTAGAGTTTGACTTTCTGAATGGGAAACTAGAAGATAAAAAGGATATTAGACAGATTTAGAGAAAAGACAACTTAACGCAAACTCAAAGTGACTTTGGTAATACATGACGGACTGTTTTAAATCCTGATTTTTCTCGTCCTTGTCTTCGATTTCAGAGTGCAGCACTGCCGCCACACACATCTCTCCTACATGATTCTCCATGATTTCTTTCATTATTGACATCTAATGTAGCAGTCACCACTTATTCTCAGTGACAGTTCACACTGGTTGTATTAACGATCTGCCCATTTAACCCTACCAGCCTCGTAGGTTACACATTTCACAGAAATCATCAAATATTCTAAGTGCTGTCAGACATAAAAAATGATGTGATGGATCAGGAAAGCCCTCTTTCTGATCCAAATGCAAAGATCTGTTGTGCTAAAAATGACAAGTTGTCCTTCAAACAATTAGGCTTCACAGTACATACAGAAGAGGGCGTTACAGTATATATGACCCTAAAAAATTGGTTTCATTCATTGCAATTAAACAAACAATTGTGATTCTTTGGTGTATTTTTTTAATTTACAGTTTATTCCCATTTTTAAAGCGTTTGAATCTGTTTATTCGGCCACACAACGAACTGGAAGTTCTCTCTTTTAGCCCCCTTTCCGCACTAATGATAGCCCACCTCCCGCTCTATGTAAAGCAGCATCTAGTCACTAGTATTTACTTGCAAATTAAATGGACTCAAATTCCCAAAGAGGCCTCAAAGAAATTCCACACATTTGTTACCCTGCAGACCAAATGGCCACAGGGGAGGGGAAGAGGGGGGTAATAATGGGGGTACAGGGGTGGGGTATGAAGAGGAGGAGGAGGGAGGGAGGGAGGGAGGGAAGGGGGCAATAAAGCTGAGATGAGGTGGTAATTAATGTGTAATCTCTATGCAAATCATTAACAAGCCTGAGCAGAAAACGACATTTTTTAATAGTATTTCTGGTTATTTCCAGCACTTAAATGGAGCGTGGTTTGTCCTTTATTACAGCTTTATTGTGATTTTGGAGGTCAACTTTCTGACAACTGTCTCTCTCTCTCTCTCTCTCTCTTTGTCTCTCTCTCTCTGTGTGTTGGGATCAGAGCCGAACAACTGCTGAATGCGGAAATAAAACGCACAGCAGCCACGCAGACAGGGTGAAACAGGTAGGGAGATTTTTTTTTTTTTTTGGCTGCGCGGAGCTGCAGGAAACATAGACAGTTTGTTTGCTCTACGTATGATCAGTCCTGCACCAACATCCCAGCTATAGGTTAACTTCATTCTCCAGTTCATTTAGGAGACTTTTGCAGAAGCGTCGTCTTAAAGAGCATCCAACAGCACTAATGCAGCTTTTTCTTCTCGGAGCGCATACGTGTTTCTGCGAACTACACACACACACACACACACACACACACACACACACACGCACGCACGCACGCACGCACACACACGCACACAGAAAAGCGAGGTGAAGACGCATTTTGCGATGTAGAGTGGTAATTATTACTTCAAACTGAGTGCAAATTAAGGAAGAGTTTAATGTAATTACATTGACTTAACAATCCTGTATGCAGTTTAACTATGACTAGTTAGACTTTGCATCATCTGCACCTTGCAAACAGACATTTAAATCACACCTAACATCATAAATATTAGCAGATAGGAGTTTGTCACGGGATGAAACTGCAGTCCACTGTCTCTTGTTTTATGGGGGGGGGGGGGTCTCTGCATGTCTCTTCTCCGTTAATCAAATCATACGGATGCAAGCACATCATTTCCTTATCAAATAGGCGATCGGCATACACTTAGACTATATTTCCAACCATTAGGTTTTATTGCATGCAGCAACTTGCAAGTTGGAGCCGGAGAGGGTCATTTGGCTTGCAAAGCGCTTGCAACGGAACCGACCATTACCGACACTCAGAAGCCGCTACAGTCCAACAGAAAAAAAGACTTAAAACACATCACATACTATAGAAGATGACGGCAACAATGCATTTATGTGCAATAAGTCAGAATAAAGTCATTGTTGAATATCTGAGATCACTGCAAGACACCATAAGATAACCACAGGATGGACATGCCATAAAAGTAAAAGATCACTGTTATAAATAAAGATATTATATGTAATCAATGTGATATTATACACATAGTACATTATAGTAATTAGAGGTTCCTCTCCGTGCAGCACACTAACTTTTTCTCCTTTTACTCGCTGTTTGCGAGGCTGCACGGCTCTCCTCTCTCCTCTCTATAACAAGCTCTATACTCTATACTGCTTAAAATGCATGTTATTAACCGCTAACATCATATAATAACTGCAGATGTTACCCATTTTATCCTGTTTTATCACCACTGTGAGTACATTTAGCCTGTTAAAAAAGAAAAAGAAAAAAAGACAGACTCTCTTTTCTACGTGTTTAAAGGATGTCCTCCGTCCGGAGTATTGTGGTAGCGATGTGAGCACAAGCAGAAATATTTCAACTTAGTTTAAATCCTTTAAAATAGAGTTCACAACGCAGGTATTGGGTCAGTGCAACCTACTTGGCAAACAGGCTGAATTCAAACAACCGACAATGTCACATACGGGCTTTGATACGCCTCGCATGCAACGAGAGAAACATTTCACATTTCAACAGTTTGAGTGAAAATCACGTCTTCTCGCCACCAAACTGGCACGTATCGCATCCGAGGATATTTAAAAACAGCCCGGAGACGTTAAAACAGACACGACGGTTGATTTTCAACACGGAGACTAACTTTTCTGCTACACCTAAAAAAAAACACACCTGTCAGGAACTCATCCGCGTACAGAGATGGAGGAAAAGCACAATATAGTCCGAACTTTCCTCTCTTTACGCAAAATATCACGCCAAACTGTGTGTTTTTGCTCTGTTTGTCCTTACCTGTCGGTATCTGACCGGAGACGTTGCCAACTGTCGAGAGGAGAAACAGGAGTCCCGGGAATACAGAGAAAAGTGTATCCATGTTTTAAAACGTGGCCGTGTGCGAGTCTGTAACAGTTTTCCCCCCGGAAAGTTTTTTCCCTGCGAGTTTCTCCTTCTTCAGTCTTCTTTATTTCTCTGTTTTAGTGGGTTATTATTCCTCCTGTTGTTGTGGAGTCAACCGCCCCATTCTCTCCTTTCTCCGGTTTCTCTCTTTGCGCTTCCTACGGGCTCTCACGGACACTACACTTTGTTTCACGCGGAGTGAGGGAGCGCGCGCGAGAGAGAGAGAGAGCGAGAGAGAGAGCGGAGCAGCGACAGTGCGTGACGTCACAGTTGATTGAAACGAGGGGAGAGAGAAAACACAATCAGTTTATTAAACGACGAAAAAAGTAATAAGCTATTGAAACATTATAGAAGTTATTTTTTCCTGGATATGTTTATGTATTTGTGTATATGTGCACGCCTGTTTTTTTCTGTAAACGTCTTTTAATATCTTTATGTTCTTCATATGTATTTATGTTATGTTTATGTTATTTAAAGCTGATTTGCATGTGCTGCTATTGTTTACCTGAATGTTTGTATATTATCTTTCTGTTAATAAAAAGAGGGGAAAACACAAATTAAACCTGACAGAAAAATATATTTAAATTTGAGAGAAAGATAATATTTTATCGCTATTCTACTAACCGTCTTCAAAATCTCTTTTTCTTTAATATATATGCATCTTTATATATACATACATATATATATATATATATATATATATATATATATATATATATATATAGCAAAAAAGTGGATTCATTATCAGCTTGTCATTTTTGTCTTTGTAATAATACCACCACATACATACACACATCAAACACACACGCACACACACACGCACACACACACACACACACACACACACACACACACACACACACACACACACACACACATGATAATCATTATGTAGTATAGATAGACTCCTAGATAGAATGGAACGGACTAGAAGTGAGAAAGTGAAAGGAGGAGAGAGACTATGAGTAACTTGAATCTTTTATATGTTTTGGTAAAGAACAAAACTATAAGTAAATCATTGACAGTTGTGCTGTTTTTTCATCATATAGTCTTGATTATTTCAATATTAAAATTTGTGAAGGGCTTTTTTAGGTTGTGCTGCATCTAGCAATCATTTTCATTGAGTTAATATTGTAGCTTACGCTATTTTTTAAGTTATTAAATAGTCACTGAGTCAATAAAATGTCGGAAATATTGACAAAAACTTATTTCATGTTACCAGAGACTAACTTAATGGCTTCAAATTTTCTAATTTCTCTGACAAACTGTAAAAAGTCAATCAAAAAAGTTATTTATCTTACATCAACTTAACAACAATACAAGTAAATCTTCACATACTGTATGTGAAGCTGCGTAACCAAAAAATCTAATATTTAAATACATTCCTGCTAATAAAACACTGGTGCCTGTTGAAATGTTGGGTCCCTTAACCATTGTTTAACAACAGCTCTGACACAAAAATATTTATAATTCCTCACACAGTCCAGGGCCCCTGTTAAGCTCTGGGGCCCCTTAAGTATTCAACCACCTCCTCCCCCAAAGACACCCCTGCTAATAAAGCATATAGAAAAGAAAATAAAAAAAGAATCAACCCAGTTCCTGTGCAGATGAGACACAAAAAGAAACAGTCACAAACACACTCATACACATACAAAGGGAGAAGGGATTTCATGTGAAGAGGTTATGTTTTATCATATGACAATTTGTACTCATGTTAATGAAAGAGTCAACATAACATGCTCTGCAGGGCAAAAGTCAGACTTTCTTAAAGCCAGAAACCAGAGAAACATGCCTAGATCTGCAGTGTCATCAAGATGTACAGCCAGGAGCTGCTTCCTTATGATTTATAGGAGACCTTGTGGATGGTTGGTGGACTGTGAACATAACTAAACCTTTTCATTTTTTGCTAAGAACCTCCATATCAAAAGTGATTTAGATTACTCTGCACTCTAGTTGAAGGATGACCTTTATAACCATTGTTTCAAACCACAAAAGGCATCACCACAAAGCTGTATTTAGTGTATTTTACACTTCTACTTTTTATTCTCTAGATATACAATTAGCTCATCGGACTGCTTGTGCATCATACTGTTAATTTGCTAATGTTAGCTGCAGTTTCTGTATCTGTTAGAATTAAAAAACAAATCATTTGCTCACATTTCACTATCCGCCAACAGTGGTGACAGCCATGCATGTCAAAGTGTGGCAAGATAACATCATGACAGGCCTGCCAAATAGACAAAATAGATGTTTTGATTTGGCGCACAGCTGTGCTAAAAATATGTGGTGTGGATGGAAATGTACAAGCAGGGAACAGGTGTGTATTGTCTCAGTGTGTTTTGTCTCTGTTAGTGCCACCTTTCCCACATAAAAGGTGTGAACAATCTCCTCCTTTCCCTGGTTTCTGGTTGTGGGAGACAAGAATATTCACATAGGTAAACTCTAAAAACTTTTAAAAAGTTTTTCACTCCAAATGTTTGTGTGCACACACATGCACTGACACAGACAGCCATTCCAGACAATTGCAAAGCAGACAATTGCCAAATGTCACCATGGAGAGGCTCACCGTGCAACTTCCATCCTGCAAACCCACCTGTAATCAGCACCACGGACAGCAGATTTATCAATGCTAATCTGCCCTAGACTCAACCCACCACAGCCTGATTTCTCCAACTACCAAACAGCCAAAATACCTTTAGCCAGCCTACACTAACAAATCAACACAAGGGTAGCTTACACAGCATGTAGATAAACATGGAACAAATAGCCATCAAGAAAAGCACAGTGACTCATTACAGGCCTACACAATATGAATGAATCAATGACAGTACCTGATCAGACAGTCACTTGCATTTGTAGAATTTATCATTCATCATCAATGGAACAGAAGCCAAATGTTATCACACAGATTACTCTAGGTGCACATTTTCATATAAGAGGTAACAATTACGTTGCTATAGATTTAAAATTCCTGATCCCACTCCATAACAAAGAGAAACCTGTACTCACCCATTAGAAGTTCATCCTAAGGGCCTTCACTCAGCAAAGTCATTAGCAACACTGCTCAAATCCAAATTCCTGGCTCTACTGAGACTATAGTCAATCTAGCAGAATCTTTCTTGTCCCATCTTACTCCTTAAATAAGACTTTACCAACTTGGGCTTGGAGAATGAATGGAGAATGTCACAACATTGACAAGTATGGTGAGGTATAGCTCTTGATCTTGACACACAGGACACATTACCGTCATAAAATCCCCTATCTATAAGGGGGGGGGGGGGGGGGTTCAACCTCCGACACTTCTATCTGCATGCTCGCTGTATGCAGATAGAAGCACCCACTTTACTAAATGGCACGCCCACTTGGTTAGGTTTAGGTATGAGCAGTGAGGTGGTTAAGGTTAGGGTTAGCGGTCAGGGGACAGGGGTGTGTCCTGTAGGTTAGGGTAACAGCATCAGCAGGGTGTGTCATGTAGTAAAGTGGGTGTGTCGTGTAGGTCTGCAAGACTGCAGATAGACCCTTCTCAACTAGATGGCATTAGTGAGGTACCGTTAGCCTCCAGCTGCACGTCAACATTACTAGCATTCGATGAAACATGAGTTTGAGTAAAAAATCTAATTTTGTCAGTTTTGCAGTACACTCATCCTTTTCTCTTTTATCCTTCTTCTTCTGAACATCGCTTTTTTGATTTGGGCTTGCTAACTTATCGTCCATTTGCTGAAGAAAACTTGCTTCTTGCTTAAAGGTTGAGAAAAAATTGAACTCCATGCAAGTTATCACATATGACAGGGAGTAAGGTCATTGGACTAATTAGCATTTCCAAGCAAGCTTTCTTCCTTTTTAACTTTTGAGAAGAAAGCAACCAAATTAAATAAGAGGTGGGTAAAGATAATATTTATTTTGAATAAAAGTGCAGTTTTGGAACATTTCAATAAGGACAAATAAAAATACATAAAAACAGGCTATGACTCAAAACCGTAAGTATTCTACACAAGGTGGAAAGGTGGTATATATAGCTATAACAATTATAGCAAATCATTTGTGTTACCTACCTACAATAGTAAAGTAGGCCCCTGACAGCTTATGAGACCTGGTGCAGCTGCACCGGTTGCACCATTGATATTTATGCCAGTGTGTGCTGGTAATGATGGGTGTTCTCCTACAGTCCAAACCATAAATGTGAATGCCTGGTCTGGAATAATAAGTGTCCTGCAAATAAACCTGGGAATCCTGTCACCAAACATCCCTCTAATGCTACCACTCTGCTTCAAAATGTGAATTTTCTATTGTTATATGATGTTGGTACCCTGCCATTACAGACAGCAATGTATCCTCTCTGTTGCATTTGCTGAAGTTGCAGGTTTCAGGTTGTTATTTGCAGTTATTCACTGTTGTCACACTATACTTTTGTATGCATTGATGCAGGTAGCTTTTACATTTGCAGGTGTGTGTATAGAAGGCTGAAATTATCAAGGTATGCCTGTACTTTAAACTTGAAAAAAAAACACGAGATTTTTCATGTGTATATACAGAAGATACAACCCCATTTGCAGTTATGGATGTCAGTGTCACCCCTATCCAAATGACAAAGTCTGTTCATCTGCTGTCATATGGATCTGAGTTACATATTTCAAAGATAAAGTATGGGTTTACAATCATTTGCCTGAAGAGAATTTTCCCTCTCACTGGTTTTGAGATGTATTTAAAGACACAAACATTTTATTTTTAAGGGAAAATATGATAAATATGTGTTAAAGTAAACTTCAGTATTAAAATGTGGATTTTATTACTTATATTTTCATGTAGAAACATAAAATCTCTCTGCTTTTACAATTTCTTCATAGTTTTTGTACCAAACATCATTTTTCACTGTGTATATTCTGGTCTACAGTGATTTGAAGATGTTTGTACTGTTTTTTTTTTTTTATCCCTCACATCAAACAAACCTATCATGCTGCAACTCTTATCTGGCTTTAGGTAACAAAAGCTAGCAGTGTTGCTGTGTAATAGCAGATCTGGTAGACTGAAAATTAGTCTACATGAAAAAAATGTCTGTGCTGGAAATGGAAAGCAAGCATAAATAGATTTTTATTTGGAACAACCAGATGACCCCGTTCAACCCTGGTGCAGGTACATTGTTCCTGTACAGGCAATTTCTAGCAATCTAACCTGTCACAGCATTCACTGGAGCTCACCAATAGCTCAATGCAATTTTGAGACTAAATGTGCCATCCAGTGTCTGGTCTCTGGTGGATTGCAGGAAAGGCGTTACTCCTGTTTAGTCAGTGGCCCAAATCTTTATACCATCAATTCATAGTACATACCACACAGGTTACTGTATATGAAAAAGTGTTGATTTGATTTTAGTGTTCGCATTTGTATGTCCTTGTAATGATGGGTAATAATATTCTGAAATATTACAATTAAAATAAAAAATAAAAAAGTATTAACTACAACCTGACAGTCCACCTTCAAAACATAAACATACACACTTTTTAGAGATGATAGCAGCATGGCTCTAAGCAGGACACAAAATTAGCACCAGCCAAATGCTGGTAAAATATGCAAGTGGCAGGTAGATTTGCTTCTCTCACCAGCCAAAAAAAATCAATGGTAATCTATTGAGTGGCTGGTAAAATTTGGCCGGTGGACAAAAAAAGTTAATTTTGCACCCTGGCTCTAAGAATAGGCAGAGGGGAAAATTGCCTTTAGCTCCCCAAACCACAAAGCACGACAAAAGCAACATGTAGAACAAATGTGACAACAAGACAAAAAAAAAAAAAAATCCCATAGTACTGTATAAAGCACACCATGGTACAGAAGTTTTTAAAAAAGGCACAAATAAAATATTGTGAAGCAAGACCTGCCATTCATCTTTTTGAGTTAAATGTTGATTGCACTTACAATAAAGGACAGCAAAAATAAAGGATGAGAAATGTCTGTCGTGCGTAATGCGTAATGCTTTATCACTTGTCTTGATGAAATACAGATCAGCTTCATCTAGAGATTCACAATTACTTTGCTGGTAATACCAAGTATTCTTGCCAACTTATTCTTATTAAGCCTGCAGTTCAGGTAACTGGACCATGATGTCAGGTGAAATATTACAACACTCTCAATCAGGGATTTGCAAATAATTTCTACGATTGACTGAACTACTTGAAAACTGTTAAGTCTCTTAAGAAGGTGACGCCGTGGTGAGCATGTCTTGAAAATATAGGTAGTATTTTCAGAGAAGCTCAATTGCAATGTTAATCTGTCTTTCAGTTGGTCCACCACTTTGGTCTGGGACTATTGGATAGATTGACAAGAAATTTGAATAGTCTTGGCCCCCAGAGGAAGAAGCCTAAAGTCTTTGGTGATCCCATAAATTCCCATGGTGCCATCCTCATGTTGACATTTTTTTTTTAAATGTCTCAACAACTATTGAATGGATTGCTAGATGTAGATTGTCTAGTTCAGTCCTTTAACACACATTGCGCCTCCATTTTGGATAAAGTGGCTTGTCCCCTCTGTAAATTCATCCCCCTAGCTAAATGACACTATTCATTGTATATGGCGTAAATGTTGGAGGACTGAGCGACTGTGGAAATTCACTAAGCTCCATGTTCACTGTCTTTACTATGTCTTTACTAAGACTTATTAACTGAGTTAAACAACATGATTAAAGATGCAAGGGATTCTTATTTAGTCAGTGCTATTTCCACTGGTAAATGCAACACAAAAGTCCTCTTTGACACTAGTAACAACATTGTCACTTCTGTACCTCCTTATGTGCCTGTTTTGTCAAATAAGGATTGCAGTATTTTTCTCTCATTCTTTGTAGATAAGATTAGTGATGTCAAGGCTAGCATTACCACTCTTCTACTCCCCTATACATTTATGCAATTCGGCCGTCAACTTTAGACTGTTTTTCTCCCACTTAACTGCAAGTCCTCACTGATCTGGTGGACAGTATGAAATCCTCTTCTAGTCCTGTTGATATTTTACCCATATCTGTGCATAAAATGCACTTGAGTCTATCGGTCCTTGCCTTGCCTGGTCTCTATTATAAACAGCTCTCTGCAATCTAGCTGTGTCCCAGCTTATTTCAAACATACAGTTGTTCACCCTCTCCTGAGAAAAATTAACCTTTATCTGTACGTTCCCAATAACTACAGGCCTATGTCCAAGCTACCTGTCATTTCAAAAATTTTAGAAAAAGTTATTGTCAATCAGCTTACTGCTGTCTTGACTGCATACAACATTTTAGATAAGCTCCAATCAGGTTTCGCTGGACTGGTTCCCCTCCTGTGTCTCGGAGAGAAGTTTTTTCTGTGTCTCTTGGTCCTTACATGTCTGAAACTGATGCTCTTTCCTGTGGTGTGCCTCAAGGTTCTGTCTGGGATCCTATTTTATTTGCTTTATATATGCTTCTTTCACTTATGTCAAATTATTAGCAAATTTAGAGATATACCATATCCCTGTTATGCTGACAATATTCAGCTCTATGTCTATTTAAAGCCTGATAACTCTGACAAACTGTCTGTGTTGCTCAAAGATTTGGCTGCCATTAAGGACTGGATGTCTGAAAACTTTTTAAAGCTTAATACAGACAAGTCGGAGGTCCTTATCATAGCCTCAGACAATATAGCTCCCCAGGCTGCTCATAGTATTGAGTCATTTTCCTCAACTGTTCAGGCTAATTTAAGAAATCTCAGTGTTGTATTTGATCAGACTATGCATTTCAATCAGCATATTAAATAATTGACCTGTACATGTTTTTTTCAACTAAGAAACATATTACAACCTGAGCTAGAGATGATTATTCATGCTTTCATATCATCCTGGCTGGACTATTGTAATTGCATTTTCACCTGTCTCAGCAAGTCATCTCTGAATCCTGCTACAAGGCTGTTAACCAAGTCCAGGAGGATGACTCACATTACACCCATTTTATGTTCTTTACATTGGCATCCCTTCGGGTTTAGGATTCATTTTCAGGTTCTTGTTTCCACGTATAGAGCCATGCATGGACAGGTACCTGAAGACATTTGTGACTTTCTCCTTCCCTATATTGCTAGTAGGTCACTTAAGTCTTCTGACCAGGGCCTACTGACTTTGTTTGCCTTTGAAGCAGTGGCTCCTCTACCATACATACAATCCGGTTTAATTTTTATTCTTGTGAAGCACTTTGTGAACTGTATTTCTAGAAAAAGTGCTATACTAAATAAATCTATTATTATATATAGCCTCACAGAGTAGCTAACATAATGCTTCCACAGACAATGCCACAAATACTGTATAAACTGTACATCATCCCCTCTTTTGTCTCCCTCTGGACCACTGCTTGATTGACAGTGCCATGACTTCCCTGTTGTTTTATACCCACCTGTTAAAGCTGAACAACTCCTGTCTTCAATGTCTGTCTGTTGTATACTTTATTCGAAGATAGACAAAGGAAAGGAAACTGACTTTCACTGTTGTCCTTTTGTTTGAGGTACTTTTACAAATAAGAATGTTATAACAAATAGAAAATAGAAATGTAAGATGCATCCTCAATCTGTTCTTGTTGTTTTGTGACAAAAGATTGGTTGAGTTAATCAAATTAAGACTGAGATTGTACTATGAATGTGAACACATTTAGGAGCCAAATTTGTAATTATGGACATAAAATTCAAGTCAGAGAAATGACTTGATTTTAGAATAAAGCTAAATGCTTTCAAAACTTTCATGTTAATATGATATTCAACGAAGATAAAAACTGAGGCCTGGATGCCATAAAGAGACAGAACAAATAAGATAAAAGAGGAAAACCAAGCAGGACTCAAGGTCAGCTCACTTTTTTGCTTCATTCCATTTAAAGTCTGAACAGACATGGTGATTTTTAACAGCGCAACCTTCACTCTGTTATGATGAATATGAGGCCCATCCAATGTCAAAAGACTTTCAATATTGTATGATAAAAACAAATTTGCTGAATTAAAATATTCCTTATTATAAGAGAACTTGACACTGAATTTCTGAGATTATGCCTTCACATATGCCAACTATGTGGTTATTTCATCAAAACAGAGGAACTTTAAGTCTTTAAATCACAAAAGGCTTTACAAAATCAACAAATAAATGATTAATGTTAATGTAATATTAATATCGCTGTTCAAGAAACAGCAATCTGCAACTACACTGCTAGATACAACTAAATCCTATACATTGCACCACGCACTGTATCCAATTCCAACCCAAGTGCAATTTTAAGTCTCCTTTAAGCTTATCTTTGGTCTCTACTAGCTGCTTCTGGCCAAATTCTCCACTATTTGGTGCTGGACAAGTATTACACAGTGCTGCAACCAAAAACTATGCAATGAGAGGAGTGACAGTGAGCCAAAGCAGTAAACTTGATTCAAGGGGTTAACAGGAATCACACCATAGATACCGATGGCGTGATTTTATAGTTCCGTGTCAGATTTCACCCACTGATACACTGCAACACGGCTGTATTGTGTGTTAATTATATTCCCCACAGTAACTTTATTTACATTGCTTCATTCACAGTGTGATAGTAATGGTGAGAGGGTTTGCCTTGTTTCATTACTTATGTAAAATTATTCCTTGTGGTCGCTGTATTTATGTTGCTTCATTCACCATGACAGAGAGCAGCTAGGGTTGTGGTGAGCAGAGAGGGTTTGCAGAGGAAATGAGACTTTTTGGATGTCAGCTATGGCGAAGCCTATTGAGTCACTCCAGTAACAGAGGTAGAAATTAAGCTCAAATGTGCCATAAAACCAAAACAATGAGCTGAAAGACATGAAAACACTTCGTAGAACTGAAGGGAATAACAGAGTTGGGTGATATTTCTCTGTGGCTTTGGTAGGACCACTGCTTCCACATTACATGTAGTCATTTGATAATTCTTAGTTTAAAAATATTGATTTGTGCAGCTTTAAATCAAGGTGAAGGGCCATATGACAATGAGTTGAAGGTGTATTTGGTTGTGTCTTAGCATTTTGTTTTGTATGTATGTTGTATTTGAATGAATATGAATCACTGAGTGCTGAGATTCACCTCAGGCACCGCACTGGACCTAAAATTATTTTTGGAGAAGGACGCAGTGCTCTTGCCACTTTTTGAGGTTTAGCCTGTACTCTTTAATGATGAAAGGAGTGGGGCATGAAAAAATACCCTGATGAACCCATTCAAAGAAGGCAGTTCATGAATGTCCTTAAAATTTCGAGGTCTACCATTTGAGCAGATGTGACAGGGGAAGGCGGGCAGGTTTACCACTGATTATCTATTGTCTGCTATGCCTTAATTGTGTTTTGGAAAGGATGGCAGACACTCCCATCTCAGATGAGAATAAGATGAAAGAGAAAAAAAACAAAGAAAAGTGTGAAGTGAATGTGCAGATACCTCTAAAGGCCAAGAGCCTAAAAAAACACAGAAAAAGAGAATAAGTGAGAAAAGTCTATTGAGCAGATGTGAAGAAAAAGTCATTTATTGCCATTGCACCTTTAGAAAAACAGAATTTCAGAAAGGTTTTATTTTCATACATAACACGTCTAGAATAATTTTGCTCTTTCATTATTCTTTTTTCAGGCACTTGTTAGAGAGAAGAGAGGTCTTTGACAGATATTTCAGTACATTCACATCAAAGCCACTTTTAAACAAGTGCAATGAGACTTAACTAAGATTGATCAGTTCAGTAATGACCAAAAAAGTTTGTTATGGCATGTCTAATGCTATGTTCCATGCAAGCTCAGAGCACTCCATGTCAAATGCAAACAATTCACATGGTTGACTGTGAGGTTTGATTTGTATTCTGGCAGGCAGCTGAATATCTGCAATGTCAGCAGAGATTAATTGGATACATTAACGAAACGGAGGAGTATAAACAATAGATAAGGTTTCACACACAATATCTTACATTAGATTAGTCAGAATATCAAACACAATAGGCAACCAAGTACCATAATCGTCACATTTCTTGTGTGGAGTATCTGCTTTTTGGTGAAGTCAGGGTGCATGAAATCGCAGTCGGAGCTCTGAGTTCCGAATTGTCTGGAAGGCAGCATTAGTAAAGCATCATGTCAATCCAGTCAATGTCTAATGTCTTGTCAAAGTAGGTCAAGTCTCAAGTCTTCATCAGCAAAATGCAATTCTAGTCAATTGCAAGTCTTTCAAGGTGAGTCCAGACAGAGAGCGAATATTTACGTCCTTCACTTTAATTTGACCGCAATTTTGTGTTTATTTCCTCTCAAACAGCCAATGCACCAACTGTGCATTAGCTACAAGCTAGCTACCAATGGATATGCCAACAATGTGGGAGTGTGCCTATGTGTTTCTGTTGCAATTCATTTGTTTATGAAACAGATTCATCAAGATAACCATACGTTTCTTGCTCATTTTGGCTAAGAGTCAGGAGTACCTGATAAGGACTGTGTTACACATTCAAAAGCTCTGGAAAAAGCTAGTAACTGAACATCCCCCGAAGTCGGGAATGTTTTGTCAAACTATAATTTCCACACTCGAGGGTGAATTTTCTAAGCGCATCTGCTGACCATGTGATACAGTGGAAAGCTCCATCAAAAGCTTGTAAGCAGACCCTGAGGTTAGATTGTTTTGTCAAACTCTGTTAGCAGTGCTTTACATGAGTAAAACCAACACTTTTCAATGCATAGACCTAACAGAAAAATATGCAAGATGTGTAGCTAAGCATGGTCTGTCTGGTGTTATTTTATTTATTTTTTCCTGCTTTTGCATTTCACCAGATTAAAACTTGAGATTGCTGTTTTTGTGTTCAAGTCTGTTGTTTTCGAGGTAAGTCGAGTGGCACAGCAGTCAAGTCCAGGTCTAATATACATTTTAGTGACCTAAATCCGAGTTGAGTCCAAGACTTGAGTCTCAAATCTACAGCTCTGGTTTTGAAGGTAATGATCCAAGTTTATAATTTAATCAGCCAATTCCAATGTGTTTTTCTCTAACTTTTCTAAATAATAAAATAGTCTGCATTTGAATGAGGAGAGAAGAGAAAACAAAATGAGTGGAGAGGAGAGGAGAGAAGAGGATGGTTTCTTTTTGTAGACAGAGTTGGCACAGCTCCACGTTAACGCACATACACAGAGTTAAACCATTCGGGGTCTGTGTGCGAGAGATATGCATGTCCATGTTCAGTCTCAAGGTCGCAGCTATGGTAGAAAACTGCTGTGTGTGTGAGTATGTTTATATTTAAAAAAAAGGCAGATAGGGAAAGAAAGTTTTGTGTGCGTTATTTCTCTCATGCATACTCAGGTCTGAGGTATGCAACCTGGTGTGGGAGTGTATAAACACACATGCACACAAATATGCACTTCTGCATACTCTACACACTCATGCACACAGTTAGTTAGAAACATACTTCAAGCCAGTTTTGCAGCTCTTCATTCAACACACTGGAACATTGGGTGTTGTGCTCGCTGGTGCAGACAGATGTTGCAGAGTTGTCCAACAACTAGCTGAAGGAAACTCATGACTGAAAGCAGCCTGACCAAACACTCTGCCAAGGAAAGATTCAGATGAATAAATGAAGCCACTAATTATCATTCGTAAAATCGTGACTATATTTTCCTTTAAAAGCTGGTTGTTGCTTTGTGTCTCAACTTTCTGACTGTTAGTATATTGGTGAATCTTAATCAAATATACAGTTAACAATTTGGATTGTTTCCCAACAGTGTCCAAAACCAGAATTTTGTTACAGAAAATTAGATGATGTGTATTTCTACATCACACTCTTCTACGCAACTTTTCTCTGAGGAACTGAACTGCATCTCATCAGCTCATGCATGCTCACAACAAACCTTCCCTAAATGAAACCACATGCAAATGCATGTACTGTAAACCTTCATGTTTGGTTTGACTGCACTGCAGCACAAACAAGCATTATGTTGGAGACTGACTGGAGATGATCAGACACTTCAGTTTTTCCCGTAAGCCTGCCCGGGCTACATAGGATTGTAAGGAAAGCAGCTGAATTGTATTTTTGCAGCATTTATTAATCCAACTTTATATTTTGTTTATTTGCCAGTTTATGTGCATGCCTACATAGGCTACGTGACAAAAGCCATGGCCAAGAATGTTAAATTTAACCCAGAATACAAAGTCCTAGATCTGATATTGTTGTTTCTAGGTCTACGTGTACTGCTTTCTGAAGGCGTAAACCTTCTCACATAATTTCCTCAGTAATCATACTTTTATCAGTCATGTAGGTGTTGTGTACAAATTATGTTCTAATTTCTTAATTACAGTTTTTAATGTCTTGGCCACTTCGCACATCTATTCCCATCTATGAGAGTCTGTCTGCTCAGCCATCAGGAGGAAGGGTGAGTCCACACTTCAACTGTAGCCATTTTTCTCACATTTGCTCACAGTGCTCACAGATTTAGCCAAGGCACACACAGTTGGTTGTGTTTTTGTCCAGCAACTGGCTTTGCTGAAAGCTGTGAACCTGATTTAAAGTGATAATCTGCTAGATCAGTGTTCATTTTTGTTCTGTTTTTCTGTTGCTGAGTAGAATTTTTTGTTTTTTTCCTTCAATTTAAGACCGACACTGGCTGTTTAGAACAGCAGATAAAGGAAATAAAGGCTGCAGTGATCAGGTTACATGTTGATGTGAAACAATAGTAGATAGAAGTGGCAAAAGTGACATTGAATGACATGCTCAAGTGACAGATTATTACCTTTGAGGTGTTATTCTTGGGTGTATCAGCTGTTGCATAGAGCTTTGAAGAATCAGCATGATTAAGGCATTTGTGTTTGTGTGTACTTGTATGTCTATCTTTATGAGGACCCATATGACATTTTTGGACAATGAGGACATTTTGGTTGGTGTTCACTTTAGGGCCAACCTTCAGAGGGTCCTAACAAGTATATTGTATGTATGTACAGTATACATGTGTGTGTGTGTGTGTGTGTGTGTGTTTCTGGTCCAGCTTGGTCTATAAGGCTGGCACTGCCCACTTGTCTCCTCTGCTGTTGCCATGACAATGCCCACCATGCCAGGCCAACACCATATGGTTGCTATGGTAACATTCCATTTTTTTGGCTAATGCTGGTGAGCCAGGTGTATCTGCCAGCTGGTAACGACAGGTGGATGGTGGGAGTGAGTGAGTGTGTGTGTTAGTGTGTGTGTGTGTGTGTGTGTGTGTGTGTGTGTGTGTGTGTGTGTGAATGAGTGTGTTGTGTCTGTTTTAGAGCAGATAACCAAAAATGTCGAGCCTCCAGGAGACCAAATAAGGCAGAGCACAGCAATTGAGTAGAGCAGAATGTGTTTTTACTGATTCCCAAAGACTGCTATTTAGACACATCCATTCATCATTTTACTGTGAGTCCATCCCGTGACTGTGGGCCGAAAAGAAACGTTCACTGAAGAACCCTGATATATTCAGCCAACAGTTGACCATTGGGCAGTTTTGGCCTAAAAATGCCCTAAGTGTGCTAAATGTACTTTGAAGAACGAATACAATGTGTGAAGACCATCCTTCCATCCCAGTGCAACCCTGAGTGCAACTTTTAACAGAGGATGTGAGGATGACACAGCTGTCATTCTTTGTAGGAGAAAGTCCTTGAATTTTTGAAGCCCTGTTTTGTAAGGTGCTTAAGAAGAAGTGTGAGCATTTTATAAAATTTACAGAATCAGAAAAAGACTTGGAAAGTTGTCATTGTCATAGTTCACAAGTAGACCAACGTTTACTGTGTTATAACATGTCATAATACCAGAATGTTGACTTTAAAGCAGCTACAATTTATATTACTATAGTAACAATGTATAAAATGTGTAATGTGAGAAGTGTTGCTCTCCTTTACGGACGTTTATAGTGAGTTTCAGCTCATTTTTAAAGATCAGTTTGGCTACAACTTAACTGTTTTGGTTCACTATCTGATATGTCTGATACTGGTATGATGTGTGTGCGTGTGTTTGTTAGAAAGTAGCGTCAACAGATTGCAACATATCAAATTCCCTGCATTGTTGAAATGGTTCCACATACTCTATGGCTCCTTGCACTGTTTGATCAACCAGTTTTAACTGATGATTCAGCTTAAGATGTCATACTATTGAATTCTTTGATGCAGTACAGACTGCTCTCTAATCTAGAATAGGTTCCAGCACCCTGGTGAATCTGAACACAGATAAGTGGCTATAAAGGATGGATTGATGGATGAAATGGTATTTGGCAGTTATTTCATAACTATACAGTCTTACTGAAGGTGTAACATCATTCTCAGTTGAAATCTCCCTCATGAGAGTTGGATCATCACAAAAAGAGGCGGACGTGGATGTGAATTCGAGGCCACAGTACTGAAAAGACAGCCAAGGGCAGACAAGCAGAGATTATATCAGAATTATTGTTTGTTGGAATAGGTGGAAAGATTTTTTCGGTTAGATGTGTTAAATGTACGGGTAATAACTGCATTTTGTGGAAAATCTATGACTGTGTCCCAATTCCACACTACATATTACCTGTGTAAACTGTATAACTGTACAACCTACAGTACATCCTGACTTTGTTGAGTATACTTAAAGATCCCCTTCAGACATATTTTAAGATATATAAAATACTTGGAATAATAGTTTGTGTCTGATATGGGTTTTCCACAAAAAGTTCAATTACCTCAATAAAATCCTTTAAAATGACATTTACTCCTCTCTAACTGAAAAATCCTGAATCTATGACATGTATGACAATGTATAAATTGATTGATTGATTGATACTTTATTAATCTCCGAGGTAATAACAAAAGTTTAGCTACTGGATACAAGAGGTCTCCTTCATCACTGAAAAGTCTCAGTCATTCTCAGTGTATGTGCTCTGGAGGCTTCAAGTTTCCACATTCCACACACAGTTGCACGCTTAGCCACGACTGGCTCCAAACTAGTTGTGATGTCACAACAGATAACGCCATAAAATTTTGATGAGCTCAAAGAAACTTTCTTTCTTCAGCAGATGAATGTGAAAACAGCCTTCTACTGTCAAACTGCACATACATCATTCTCCACATCCAAACATTCAACTTGAAGTAACAACCTGCAAAACACATGTTGGACTGGAAGGAGGCTTTAATTCTGCCAACACTACAAAACTTGCTTAGAAATGCAACTCAGTGTGTCTTTGGGAAGGTGCACAAAGGAAGGTACTGCTACTAGTTTGTGAGATTAACTAATAATTTTAAAATTTAATATTGACCTCACTCTTTGATCACTAACTGGATGATGTGACTCCCCAAGGATCGTGGAGTGTATAAAGAATGGGTGAGTCCCAAACTTGGGGTCAGAAGGTTTGTAATTGACATTCACAGCATGCCAGAGAGGACAGAGAACATGAAAAATTACATCAAGATTAGGAGCCTGTGTAAGAGTTTGCTCTTGCCAGAGGAGAGGCGTGTGTGTGTCCCTGCTTTTTGCCTTTGCTTGTGTGTCTCTCTGCATGTCACCATAGATGTGTGTGCTTACATGTACGCTATAAGTATTTGTGTGTGTTGCTGTGTGTGTGTGTGTCTCTTTGCCTGTGGAGAGGAGGTAAATTCATATCAGAGTGTTTTTGCTACGGGCATGGTAATTATGGCACTTTTTAATAACTATGCTTTATAATCATTTAGCACTGATGATGCACACACACACACATACACACACACACACAAGAACACAAACACACACACACACGCACATCTCTTGAGGCACTAATGAATTTAGATGTGATAGGCACTGAAGCTGAACTTAAGGGAGGGGGGGCAGAGCGAGATAGATGGATAAGGAGCGAGGAAGGCCAAGAGACAGAGAGGCGGGGAAACTTTGTTTTTAGTGTTACAAAATAACAATTTCTAAATGATAATATTGCACTGCACGGATCATTTCTCATCACTGCGCTCAGGGAAAAAAAAGATTACTGCTTCGATGAGTATGAGCTGATTCTGATGTTACCACAAAAAATGTGGTAAAAAAAAACAAACAAAACAAATATCTTTAAATTACTTATTCATATGAGAGCATGAGTGTAGATAATTGCGGCCTGGAAGAGTTACACTTGTAATTGACAGATCACATTAAATAAAAATTTCCACAAATGAAAAGCCTTTATAAATGTCACCCCCTGTTGATTAATGGAACAAGAAACAAGATAAGTAATGTTCTGCTGTCTCTAACATTTCAATGTAAAATACCAGATAGTTTTAGCTCTTCAGGCCTCTGACAGTTATTAGCATGAAACAATGACTCTTTGGTTGAACTACTCACAACTCATTGACAAATTTGACCTGTGACGAGGGTTCGCAAGCAGACACAGCTTACATCACCAGCCCGGGAACCACTAGACTCATTCAGTCACAAAACACAAGTCTAAAGTTGGTTTAAACATTGGATTCAGGAGAAATGATAATGTTAACCTTATCACTTTTGACCAACCTCCACAAAATAAATGAAACAGTGCTACTAATTAAGCCTGAGACAGTATTAGTGTTAGATTTCATTTATAAGTACAGACGAAACTGTCCGAAAGTGGTTTGAAGATGAATTCTTTCTATACACTATAGCTATTGCTCAGGTTTACAAGCAAGGTGCCACCGCAGCAATGGCGACTTATTGACTTCCTCCATCTTCCGATTAGTCTATCACTGGAGTTTTCTATGTTTCTCTTCCTCCACTCCATTCTCCTCTATAAGCTTTCAGGAGAAATATTTTTAAACAAACAAACCATCTTCCTCTCCTCTCCTCTCCTCTCCTCTCCTCTCCTCTCCTCTCCTCTCCTCTCCTCTCCTCTCCTCTCCTCTCCTCTCCTCTCTCCTCATAGGTTTAGACAGGTACTGAGAGTGGCAGAGCTGAGTGAATTGGTTGCTGAGATGGGTCATTAGCTTTTCGCCCTCACCATCGATCTGAGGCAGAAGAGACGGGGGAGAAAGAGAAAGAGAGCGACAGACAGAGAGAGCGAGAGAGCGAGACAGGAGCATGGCTGCACCTTTAAATTGAGACGATTGGAGAGAATCAAACACTAAATGGAGTGAGTGCAACAGCACCGGCCAGGTTAAATGGATTAAACTGTCTAGAATGCTTTGTTTTAACTTAATGTCACAGGTCCAGTAAGTGGGCCTGATAAGGCAGCCATTTTGTGCCCCACCGTGTATGACATTGTATTCGGTTTATTTGGGAACACAAAATGGCATGAGTGAAATCCATAAAACCAGTAAAGAGGATTATTTTAGTCTCAGTTATCCAGACCAGCTAATCTACTGAGCAGAATTAATGAACTAATTCAAAAGAGGAAGTAGCCTGAATGTTATTCTAATTAATTTGTGGAACTGGTGTAATTTTCTTGCCGGGAAAATAAATGTAAAACTGCTCAAACTGTGTGTCAGAGAGAGAGGCACTTGAAAGTTTAGACATGGATGACTCCCTTGATCCCCCCTCTGTTCCTCTTTTCATTCCCCTATTTTGTCTTGTTCTCTTACAATTCAATAATCTCTCTGTCGTGCAATCTTGCCTACATCCTATTCTTCCATTCTACCATTTCTCCCTCCATTCATCCGCTTTTCTTCTTCTGCCAAAATAATGCAATTAACATGAAAGATGTGCTGTGTTTGTGTTTCACAATTCTTAAATGCAGCCTCACTACATCTATTCAGCTGCGTGGGAGGAAGTTCCTGGGATTCGACTAAAACACCTCAGCGTGCCCCGTTCATCCCTTCCACCATCTTTACAATCTTAACGAGCTGTGACATCACCGCCTCGCTGTTCTAACGGACTGTGACATCACTGCGGTTGTGTTTATTGATTAAAACGCTGGCAGCCTTCAGGAAGTTGAAATAAGATCCCAATCCAATCGCGGCTCGACTTAATGGCATTAGTAGCTGCCATTGGCTGGCTGGTTGCTCGGTAACCTGATTAGTACTAAAGCAGTTTGATGTTAATGAGATTTGCTCTTATTGGTGTCTGATCAAATCACATCACGGTGCGTGTGCACTCACAAACACACACACACATACACCTTAAAAATGCAAAAAGAACCACACTGATACACTCAAGTGTATGGGTATAAATGCACAAATATGTGCACATATAAGCTGTGTTGGGAAGGCTACTTTTGAAAAGTAATAGGCTACAGATTACTAGTTACCCTGTTAAAAATGTAATAAGTAATTTAACTATTTTAATAACTTCATCAAAGTAATGTAACTTATTGCATTTGATTAATTTTGATTACTTTTCTATCAAATGTTCTATACTGGGCAATAAAGCTGAAAAGTCCTAAAAACATCACTATGAACCTGATTTCCAGCACTGAAAGGCGTTCTTCTTCGACTTGCTGTAGTCTCGCCTTGATGTGGTTGGCTGGTTGCAGGCATGGCAGACTCAAGTTGCTTAGAGCAATGTGCATCGATATGACTGGCAGATGAGAGGTGGTGCAAATTCAAATGAGAGAACCAATGAAAAACAACGCCCAAAATTTGAGCGCATGCTGCCAAATAAATGGAGCCTGTCTAGACGTACAGACAGCTCTTTGTAAGCCATCCCACCCTTGAGTGTGTTGCACTCAAACTTGTCACAACAGTTTTGCTGACCAGCATTGTCCAGAAATATGCCAAAAGAAGGAATTCCTGCACAGTGAGAAGACGCAAAGCAACAGCATGAATGTTATATTCTACATATAAGGTTTTTACTGAAAAGAATATATTTGGAAGTTACCCCTTTGTAATCACCAACACCAAAATATGTAATCACATATTTTTTCTCAGTAACTGTGACAGCTTACAATCATATTCGTTTTGTAATTTAATTACATAACGCCGTTACATGTAACTAGTTACTCCCCAACACTGCATATAGGGACACATGTACAAGCACAAACCCACATAACACACACACACACACACACACACACTCTATGTGTCACACACATACACACACACACACACGCACGCACAGTCACTTGCTACATTATGATGGATTCATTGCATTAAAAGCAACAAAAACCCATCAGACAAACTCAAAATAATGATCAGGAGCGATGTTGCAAAAAGCGTGGGGGTAAAGAGAAAAATAGAAAACAAATGACTAGTAGAGCTTCTTGGTTGTGACCCAAAGATGAGTCACAGGATGTTTACGACCTGAGCCTAAAATTATTCTGCTAAAGCTGCTGATTTTGAGGCACAGCAACAAACTGGAACAGAGAGAGAGATAGAAGGGGGAGAGATTTAGAGTTACACAGAATCCAGGTTCTGCAGTAACATTGACAACATCAATCTGCGTCGAAAAACTCCATCAATCCTCTGGAATTGATCCACTTGGAGAGGAAGAGCTAAGATGTAAAACTCACCAGCAGGGTACACAGTCATCCTGCGCTCTGAGATTCCCATCCAAGCCACGTAGGCCTGTTTATACATCACCAGTTTACCAGAATCGAACATCTGCTTTGAATCTTTGGCAGGGGTTTATAATGTCAGATAACTCAGTCTCAATATACTTGAGTGTATGAGCTGCATGAGTTGATTACATGGCAACAACAGACGAAAGAAGGAGGCTGCAAAAAGTATCATGACTGCCTGCATACCTGTTTTAAGACTATACTGAAGAATGATGATGTTTCAATGTAAATATTTAAAAGGATGTAGATAAGTCCTTGGTCAACAAAATCGTATCACATGTACAGACTGAATCCTCCTAATGCAATACTACGATCATTAACTTCTGGTTTTGATGACTGGCTTGGCAAATGGAGTACAGTTCATGACAACCTGCCAACTGGCTGGGACCCTATTATGAATATTCATGAGAGAACTAGTCAACTGCAGAGGCTCACACTTCATGTCCACACTAAGCTGGCTAAATTTGAACTCACTGTCTTTCCCATTTGTCCCTCTGTCCAGGATAAACCTGTATTGTCACACTCCAAAAACAAGAGCTTTTCCAATATGCCCTCCGGAGTGGATGAATCTGAAAATAGATGGTTGTGTTTTGAATGGGAATGTGATGCTGATCACACAAAATCGATACATACAAATGGATCTGTTTTCACGTTTGTCGGATGACTTTGTGTGCGACAAAAAATAGTAATTGAGATGTCAGTGCAGCAAGTTGGGCAACAGGTTGCATTTATGATCCACGATCAAATCAGTATCTTATTCTCAGAACACAAAAATATGCCTGTGAAACCACTTAAATTGTGTATATGAAAGTATATGTATAGTATAGTGTATATGTGTAGTGTTTTCATTTTGCTTTGGAATCTCAGTGTAGATGAAGAATTTGAAAATGTTGGTGTTATTTTCACATATAAACAGCATTTTGAGTTTCGTATGCCTCATTGTGCCTCATGGTGAAGCAATGGAAGCAGTATTCTTGGAGCTTTTATGAGTATGAAATGTTGCCCTTCTTACCTTTGGGGCTCAGGAG
This sequence comes from Euthynnus affinis, assembly GCA_029490765.1. Classification (NCBI taxonomy): domain Eukaryota; kingdom Metazoa; phylum Chordata; class Actinopteri; order Scombriformes; family Scombridae; genus Euthynnus; species Euthynnus affinis. The sequence continues at coordinate 9,117,867 of CM055853.1, read as the reverse complement.
GTAGAGCGGGTCATCAGTAGTTACAGACAGCTTCAGGCTTCAAACCTGCTTTAATCCAAACCAATGGGTGACATCACACCTCGCTAGGCCCATCTTTATACACAGTCTATGGCGAGGTGCTTAAAACCAATGTGAAAGTGTGAAGGAAACTGGAATTTGTATGTGCGAGGGTTTTTGTGTGTGATTGCATGTTGGGAGACAAGAATCTTCTTACTAGACAATGTGGTAGTAAAAACCTGTTGTGTGTGTGTGTGTGTGTATGTGTGTGTGTGTGTTGGAGAGAGAGAGAGAGAGAGAGAGAGAGAGAGAGAGAGAGAGAGAGAGAGAGAGTAGGTGCAGGGTTCCTTTCTCTTTGTAGGTTGAAATGCCAACTCCTCTTTTCACTCTTTCTGATTCCCTTATAATTAATCAGCCATGCAATTATACTGCAGAATAGAGAGAGAGAGAGAGAGAGAGAGAACAAGAGAGGAGGGAGAGAATGAAAGGTGGAGAGACACAGAGGATAAGAATGGAGAGAGACAAGAGAGTATAAAAACTTCTAGTTCAATTTATTGTTGGGGAGCAAGAGAAAACAAAGAAAGAGACAGAGAAAGAGAGGTGGAGAAAGAGAGGGTTTCTCTTGAAAGGTGATAATAAGGAGCCCTTAAAAGAACAAATGAAAATGCCATTTCTCCCTGAAAACCCCCCTCATCCTCCGTCCTGTGGAGGGATAATGAGGGGGAAAGGGAGAAAGTGAGAGAGAACGAGTGTTTCTCAACATGAGACCTTTTGTTGAAACATCCCTGCACTCCTTCCCTCCCACTCCCCTCTTTTCCTCATCTTTCCTCCTCCTCCTCCTCCTCCTCTTCACTATCCAGCCTGCCTTCCTTTCCTGTCTCCCTCTCAGCACCCGTTTCCCTTTGTTGTCCTTTTTTTTTCTGACAAAGACAAGTCTTCCACCACCCACGCCACCCCCTCCACCCACCTTTTTCCTTTTTCACCCCGTACTCCATTATGCTGGACAATTCCAGGTTGTTATCAAGACGATAGGTTTGGATTGGGCCAGAGCTGAGGCTATGTCCCCTTCTCAGCCAATAGAAAGGTCAGTTATTATGGTAATAGGACACAGTTTGATATTAGAACCTTTCTCTTTGTTCCAGACAAGTTTCATTACTGTGGAGAAGCTCTCATTACAAAGAGCAACGCCTCACTCTGGTTCTCTTTTGTTGAGAGGATAATACATGAGCCGGGTGAATGTAGGAACACTGCCTGCTCGCTGTAAATATGCTGTTGAGGTGCCCTTGAGCAAGACAATTGAGTGCTCTAGCAGAGGCTTGTGCTATAGCGCAAACATATTTAGTATTTTCTGATTTTAATATTGCCTCTGAGATGATAATTTTACATGTGCAAATTATTTCAAACTGACATGACAACAGCACATAAGAATTTTTTTTTTTGGTCAAATACAACTTGCCCTCAGTACTTTTAGTGTTTCAGCCAATAAACGAGTTCACTGTTTGGTGCTGCCTCACTTCCTTTTAGGCCATTTCACATTGTAAGTGACGGCCACTGAGAAATCAGTAATTTCTGGTGAAAGGTGAGTGCAGAGCAGTTGGAAGCCCGGCAGGCAGAACAAGAAACTGGCTCCTTCTCATGAAAACGGCTGTGAAACTGCTGGTCATGTTGTAGAATTTAGCAGAATAATATATCATGTAGTCTTTTCTATTTAAGAGATACTGCAGTATAGAGCAGAAAATTACCTCCACTGCACTGATAAAGTACAAGCAGACTATAGAGAGAAGAACTGCACCCTCAATGGCAATAATGTTATGGTACAAATATATGTGCTTAAAGATATATCCATTCAAAATGACAGACTGATGTAGTATCATGAAAATGAACCTTTTATCACAGGACCAGCAAACCATGTGTACTGACATTTTTAGTGTAATAAAATTAATGTACATACTTCAATAACCATCATTGTTAAGAGGAGAAAGGACTAGTGAAAAAGGAACTGCCAACCCTTTAGCTTCATAAAGATGTCCTTTTCAAACTGGGGATGCATTTATGACACAAGTCCATTCAACCCAAGAAACATCAGTTCACCAAAGCGAGGTAGACAGGCTCGAAAGAAAGGACAAGAAGGTTGGCTGACCATACCATGGATCAGTTTGCTGTATATGCAGAACAGGCTTATGATAAAAACTGCATGGTGCCACACAGCTAAAAGGATCAAAGATTTTCAAAGATCAGCACAGGTTAATAGTGCAAATTTGAGCACCAAAGTTCACCAGCGTCTAACTCTTATGTGAAATTACAATATAATAGTTATAAATGTTGTTGTCACTAACTATGTCAGATTACCAAACTAAGTTTAGATGTTTTGATTTGAACTGAGATGCAATGTGAAATATATATACTTATCACCTTTGCAATGTGAGTGTAAGAGTCTTACAAATGTTTTATGTACTCTCTTTACAATTAATAGAGCACAATAATGATTTAACCTAGATCAGCATTTATATTTCTATTTGCTTTCGTACACAGGAAATAAAATCTGTATTTTTGAAATGTATATGAAATTTTATTTAAGTTTATACAATCTAAACAGAAGACAAACATGCATAGTTAGCATGAGAAGTAACAGGATAAACATGGATAAACAATGAGAAGATGATCAAAAATTCAAAGGAACTATGTTCTTGGGCTGGATATCACCAAATACAGAGACAAAATAAAAACAAATTTCAAACATGTAGAGTTATACGACTTTAACAGCAGTGCATTCAGAATAATGATGGTGTTATTGTTGCCGGTACATAGTTGAAACTCTGCTTCTTCCTCCTCTCGGTGTTCCCACAGAGCAACAAGGATGTCGCAGAGAGGCTGCGTGGGTCTGCAGGCGACACACTGCTTATCGTCTGAGAAAGAGTTTAGGATGATTCTGTTATGCAGCCGCAGGGAGGCTGAGTCCAGCTGGACCAGACTGATCAGAGATCAGCTGAACACACCGTGGAATCAGACAAGACTATTACCAAAAGATAGAGGGGCTTTGTGTGTGTATATGTGTGTGCTTATTTTCTCACTCTGTCTAAAATTGTTTGTGTGTGTGTGCGTGTGTGCGTGTGGAGACAGCAGATGGGCGATAGAAGAATCAGTAAATTAATCCTCAACACATCGCAGAGCACTAATTACTGATTAATAACCACTGGACTGCTCTCTGTCTTTTTTTTCTCGTATACACACAAACATGCACACACACACACACACACATATATTCATCTCAACATAACTACTGTAGTGTCTTTGTCTCCCTAATGTCTGTTGGTTTGTTGATCAGTCTATTCTCACTCTTTACTCCTTGTTTTTACTCAACTGTATTGTCAAATACAATTCATTTGTATAACTCAAAATCACAGATTTTCTTAAAAGGGTTTTACAACGTACCCACCTACCTGGAGGCATCATGTCTATTCAAATATTTCAGATTGAATGATTTCAGAAATTGTTCAATTTTATTTTCACAATAAGTGATTTTAATACTATATTAAAACAGTCATTTTTCTGTAGGTTTTTATTCATATTTAACTGTGCCTATTATATGCTGATCTCTAATCTTTTTTTCAAAAAATGTCAGTTAATTAATAATTAAGCGCACAATATGTAATTTCAGCCGCTAGGGGCCTCTCGATCAAAACAATAACAAAAGACGGAGTGTGATGACGGTGTGAAGTAGCAAAGGATCATGGGAGTTGTCTTCGTGTTAAATAATCAACTTCACCGGGATACGATTACTCTCATGGATGTATAAAGAGAATTACTCCGGTGTTCATGGTTCAAGATGTTTTTACTGGGAGCCGAATTATCCGCAGAGGTCTCCTCCTCTCCAGAACAAACGGACCCGGTGATTACAGGTAAAAACACTGAATAAAGCTGTTTCATTTAAAAGATCAGTGTTTCTTCAACGATGTAAGGTGACCCACGGACGTCAGATAAGGGCTGTTAGCTGTGCACTTGTTCGGTTTATTTCTCTTATAACTTTACATTCAGACGTTCGTCCGGTTTCTCCCGGGACCGAATACTCCGCAATATTAATTAAAGCTGTTTAACCTTAAAAACCAGTGTTTCTCCGATGATGTTTGGAGACCACCAGACGGCTGTTAGCTGAGCTGCTGCTAACACTTGTTCGGCTTATTTCTGGTATAACATAAGATCCAGACGTTTGTCCAGTTTCTCCTGGGAACCGAATTATCCGCAGTAGTAGTAGTAATTATTTTACAAAGAGTCAGGAGCTAAATAGTATCAGTGAAAACATGTTTGTGAGCTTTATTAACTTGTGTGAAATAAACAACTGTGCTGGCTAGCTAACAAGCTAATGTTAGCCCTTTCACCAACTCTCTCAATATTGCTATTGAATCTAATATGCTGTTAGCAAGTGTCATTCAGTTTAGATAGTTACTGATGGGGGCAGTTTGATCATAAACATAGAAGATAAAGTTGATAATTACTGGTAACAACTTGATTTGGCGTGAACATTAACATACACACGTTGTGAAACTGTTTCCCCTAAAAAAACTGACTGCATGACATTCCTGTACCTCTCTACATACCTACCTACAGTATCTAACCTGTGTTGCTCTTTATCCATCTTCAAATGACTGTGCAGTGAATCAATACAGTACATGTTTGTTCCTCTGAAATTGCTCCAAAGTTAAACCTGGTTACATCAGCTATGTTGCGTTAATGGTGTTTCATTTTAGAATGTGCTTGTGGCAAGTTTCTCTTCCCACCCAAAGATGAAACCACAGGATTTCAGTGATTAATACATTTTCACCCACAGAGGAGGAAGACAAGTCACTCAAATGAACTGGTGTAATTTCTGACTGGTATGAAACTGGTGTATGCCTACTCACAATACCACAGCCCATGGTTACCAATCTTCGCAGTTTTCACTCACTAAAAGGCAGAGTTGGTCTTTCAGGTCTGTGAATACTGAATATGGATATTACTGCTGAAAGGACTTACAGCACTCACTGTAAACATGTTGTAGTAAACCAGGGTTTTCAAAGTCTGACACTGTTTACCTCCCCTCAGACAAAATGGAGACAACTGCTTCCTCACAACCCCCTATCAATAACACTATACTGTTACTATACTGTCTTTATTATATCTTATATGAATGTCTTTATGAATGTTTCCATGAACATATGGGTCTTTACTGAACTCCTTCAGCATTCTCCTCTCTTGCTGCAATGCCTACAGTCTCAGTTTGTAGTTCAGGCCACATGCTGTCATTAGCTAGGTCTTCTTTACAAATCACACACTAAGGAGTGAGTGTGGTGAACCACTCCAAGTAAAAAACCCAACTCCAGGTACTATTCATGTAATTGTGTAATTGTTTCCATGAGCTGTGCGTCACCACTACTGTTGCTACAGTTGTTGTTTATACTGTTACTGATGATTTTCTACAGTTTCCTTATTGTCAACAAATCTCATGTGCAGAGCCAAACCAACAATAAACTCATCCTACTTTTAAGTATTGTGTGTTTATCCAAAGCCTGATATATCTTATTCCTCTGTGCCTCAGATCTTTGTTGTTCACCTCTAAAACACAATTAAAAACACACACACTGTTGCAGTGGGTGACATTTTACTTCACCATGAAGATTACGGTCATGGTAGAAACGGCTCCAAAGACTAATAACAGTGATCACATTTGCAGTCTCCAAAGAGTCATTCAGTGTAAGGCGGACGCCACTACATATGTTCAGGAACATGGTTCCATTTACAGAGTTTGGCTAGCTTGTTGTGCTACATGTCACAATTTCTAGACTTTGCACTACACTGTACACTGTACATTTCTCAAAGTACTTTAGTACCAAGCTAAGAGGTTATGATATATAACACAAAATGCTAGTGAAGCACTATAAAGAAGCACAAGGGATCCCCAACTTTAACCGAGTAGTTTTTATTTTGATTATGATGCTGAAAGTCCCTGAACCTTAATATAATTTTTTTTTAACATTGACCCTAATGTTCGTCAATCCTTTACAAGTTCGTTTATAAACCTCACCAAACCCTAACCATATAAGATCAGTAAATGGCTTTACTTTTGCAACAATGATTTATAACAGTTTTGGAAATTATGGAAGTTGTAAGTCTCATGTGAGTCAAGTCTCACATCTGTCAAGTCCAAGTTAAGTCTCAGTTCCTCATATTTGTGAGCATAAGCTGACTCAAGTCCTCAAGTGTGCAGCTCAACCTAAAAGATTTGGACATGCTAATTCTACACTATAACTTAACTTATAACAGTGTTGCAGACAGATTTTGGTGTTTTTTTTCCTCTTCACTTTACATCCACCAGGGCAATCATCTGGAGTTCAGTGTGTGACTTTAAGGGGGGACAGTGACTATTGGATGGACTGGAAACTCTGCACTCATTAGTCAACATAATGGACTGAGAGAGAGGGGGAGGGGAGGAGGTAGGAAGACATAGAGAGAGTTAGTGAGGGTGTGAGTGAATATGTCCCACACTTGATCATGCAATATTACCCCTCTAATAGATAAAGTAAAAAATGCTGAGTTGTAGTTTTCCCGCCTCTCCGCTGGACCATCTATCTCACTAACGGCTACAGCCTGTGGAAGCTGCTATTTCTACAGGAAATTACCATAGAGTCTTTACTTCCCCCAAGAATGACCACATTAGCCTTATCTCCAACAGAAACTACAATGAGTGGAGCTATTTCCACTAAAGCACTTAGATGTGGACTGTACATTTCCATTTTGGCTTTTCAATTGCGGAAAATAAAAATTTTATTGAAAACTTAGAGGGTCTTTTGTGTAATGATTAAATCCAGTGAGCACTATAGGAACCCTGGATCCAAGAAACTCATTCATATTTCACTGTAGATTTTAGAAATGTATGTTAAAAATATTTAAACCTGAATTATGTTTTTTGGAAATATCTTTTTTTTTTTTTGCCCAGCAAAAATATGATGACCCATTCAACAGACACACCACTTTAAGGGTTATAACCCCCATAAATGTTACACCTAGTGCTCATTTCAATCAGGAAGCTGAAAGCTGTAAGAATTTATATTAATAGTGATATGGAGGTAATACAGTGTGGATGCATATTGTTAATGTTTCCTCTATATTCCACAATTAATCCCATTCTGCTTTATTATACACATGTGACTTTTAACTGTTCTCTCTGAGGGCAAAGGTTATGTAATACCACCGACTAAATCTAATCTAAAAACTAGGTGCTACATAAAAGCCATTGTCATAAACTGAAATAAGTAAAGTAATACAATAACTTGTAAAAAGATCTAATATAAATATAATGGTGAGTAAAATGGAAATTTGTACATCTACTGTACAATTCAATAACAATTGGCAAAGGTCATGTGATAAGACTGAAAGCTCCAAAGAAGCTACTAAATGGACTTTAAGGTGACTTTTGTTATTTGTTATGCTTTTTCTTTTTGTGCATTTGCAAGGTAAAAAAAATCTGGCTATTAATAGTAGTTTGTTATCGTATAATGAAAATATATGCAATGTAAAAAATGATTAAAAAATATTGAATACAATTCAATTTCAAAAATACATTTCTAATATAATCTGATAAATATAAACAATATGGATAGACAGAGTGTGCCGTTATTACCATTTGGATGGATAAAAATATTTAAAATATGAATAAAAATGAAAAGAAGGATAACATTTAACAGACTGGAGTTAAACTAATTAAACACACACACACGCACACACACACACACACACACACACACACACACACACACACACACACACACACACACACACACACACACACACACACACTAAAAAGGAAATAAAGCAGATTGTTCATTGTCTATAAAAGTGGGATTACAGAAAATAGAGACAAGTAAGACAGTGGAGTGATAGGGCATAGACAGGCAGGCACACTTGTTCATTTGATAAAATATCAAAGGTAGTGACTTTATAGACAGTAGGGGACTGTATGTGAACTGATGACAAGTAAATTTGAATTAGCTGTGATGGGGTTAGAATTAGGGTTAGGATTAGGATTAGGGTTAGACCTGGCCAGACATACTCTAAAATGGACATGGACTGCGGATGTGCATGTAGTTCTGTTGAATGTACTATGTTGGATGTGTGTGCATTTAGAAGTGTTCACACATTTTTCAGTGGGTACAGTCCGCACATACAGAACCCTCATAGACGTGAGAAGATGACAAAATTTATGTCATATGGGCTCTTGCGAATATACAGATGCAAAAAGTGGAGCTGACACTTAAGTACATCCATAACTCACTGTGATGATAAGGTTTTATTATTGTAAAAATGAGCAGTGATCCAGCAAAGTGTTTGTAATACAATTCTAAAAAAATCTGTTCAGGGAAGGATTCATGACTGATGTTCCCAATTTTACTTCATTATACACACACAGAGAGAAAGAGAGATAGAGAGAGATCATCCTGTGTCCTGCTGTTGAAACAGAGCAGGCCAACAGCTGCTGAGAACCAATATCACTAATGACTGACCCCACAATAAACAGCAAATACACACACACACACACACACTGGTCTTGGCTACTAATCAGTGCAGCATGTGTGTTGTGTGTTAGCACATGTACTATACAGTTTGTGTGTGTGTCTGTGTCAAATGTGGGTCATTGTGTATGCGATCTGTGTCTGATGCTATTAATTTTAATCATCATCTGTCTGTCCACACCAACAGCTGCCACAGCACAGAACTGGAAAAACTAGAGTAGACTGTGTTTTGGAAATATACCTGTTGTATTGTAATAAGAGTGCTTCAGTGTTGAACCCGCGATGGAAACATGAATTGAGCTCGAGTGCAAATTGCCATTAGGAAGCATACTTTAAAATTAGGTTGAAATGAGGACACACATTTTACTATTTTCACAAATTAATGACAGCTGACAGAGAAAAAGAGTGTATGTCTGCCTCTAGTAACCATCCACCACTAATAAAAAGTAAAGTGCTAAAGTGCTTTCTAAGTAGGTTTCAAGTATATTGCTCTTGTGGAGAATGGGTCATTTTTTTTACACAGAACATTGTGTAATTCAGCACACTGATGCAAAACTGAGACCAAAATATTTATAATCATAAATATATATAAGCTTTATAATCATAATCATGTTTATTTGGTCCAATACTGAGATCATGATTGTCCTGATTATTCATCTTGTTTTGAGAAACAAATGGAGAGAAACAAGCCAACTCACTCACTGCAACAATATAGTCAATGTACTTTCTACAATAAGGTGATCTACTTAAGCTGTCAAAGACTTTTCACTGTTTTCTTTCATGCTGCTACTTTGCTAGCACTTTTGTAACCAATTTCTGCTGCTGCTCAGCATTATAGCATTTTTTAAAACTCCTCTTCCACTCTATATCCACCTATACAATGTAATTATGAGTCTCCCTGACGGGGAATTTTATAATCATCACTCCCCGAACTCTGAGGAGTGACAACCACATCCATTTAATAATCATACAGTGACAGAGGGAGCTCAGTGCATTGGAATACAGGCAAATATAAGCAAATAAATAAAACACAAGATAATGATAATACATTTTATAGTGACATTCAAAAACAAGTTCAAATGTGTTTTGGAGTGAAGACAAAAAGTAAAAAGTAAATAAGATCCAAAAAGATGTGATTGCTTTTCTGACAGCATCTCTTCACTATTTTATATGATTTTATACATTGCATTTAGAAGAGTCAAATGAAGCAATAACACGTGCAAATTAACATGCAAATTCATATGTCAATGTGTCAATAATGATCAATACGTCAGAATCACAGCACAGACTATTTGTTTGTGTTTTCTACATTTTCAAAAAAAACATTTTTCGTGTTTCTGTAAGCTGTGTATGTGCTGTCAAACTGGTGAATGTGTCCCTTAATATATTTTTTTATTTGCAGCATTCTCTTTTAAAAGTGATGTAAGTGTTGTGAAAGTGGTGATCTTCTTTTCTTTTGTATGTGTTAAGTCAAAGTGCTTTGATCTTTCTCAGTCACATACTCCACATAATTAATCCATTTATTGAGAGCTGGCAAACAAAAATAGTTTTACCTTGTAAACGGCTTTTATTTTCACATAGTACTCAACAAACAAACCTTATCTCTTATGGATTTCATGAATACACAACTACTCTATTTCACATCCAAAACATTCTGAATGCTTGTATTATGAGGTGTTGGATGGTGCCGAAGCACTGGCCCAAGCAAGTTTATGACAACTTGTTTAATAAATAATTTTCTAGTGCTTTTTAATTTGATATGGAAATCAAAAACATGTGTCAGAGCTTTGACTATAGATCACTCCCCATTCAAAAAAAGGAGGATTTAGAGGATTTACCAAGAAAATCCTCCTCCTCATGAGTGACTCATGTCTCATTTAGTAGACGTTTTTATTCACAAATCTAAAATTTCCAACCTTTTAATGATAATCTTTTCTACAGCTAACTCAACAACATCAAAGTGAAAAAGTGACTTTGCATCCCAGGTAGCATCAGCCCACTGATAACTCTGATCTGATATACTGATCCCGCTCACTGCAAATAAATGAAATAAGAGATTATTATAAGCTTGACAGCACAATTTCTATCTAACCGTGCCAACATTTTGAGGCAAGATCCAACAATTCAGGAAATTAAAACTGTGATTAATGACTTTCAGGGAGATCAGTCTTGGTAAATGTTACGAATTACCATGATATGAAGAAAAATTAATGTTAAAATCTCAACAGAGCAGATCCGTAACTTCTCTTCATATATTAAAAAAAGAAGATCAAGGTTAAAGTGGTATGAATCAGAGACACTGGAAACAACTGTGTTTATTCTATTAGTGGTGTTTCTATGATGAGGCATCCTCCACATCAGCTCACCTCAAGCTCAAAGAGATTAAATATGACCCAAGCTTATTAGGATGTTTAATTATCATAATGCTCTCATTATGTCGCTACCGCCAGTGGTGCAATATTATTATTTCATTTTTTTGTGTTTGTTTAACCTTGTAGGTTAGTTGGGCATCAATTCTTATTTGCAGTGACAGTCAAGCCAGCGGCAGAGCTGAGATCAAGTCACAAAGAGGAAAAAAAAAAGTCTGACTAATGGTAAAATCCCGACATATACAGTAGAGCGTACATTAAGGGGAAACAGGCAACTATCAAAGCATATGATGTAAAGAAAGAAGGCCTGCATGGTTTAGAAAGGCAAGAAAAACAGGTGCAGCCACCAGAAAGTGTTTTGACTAGCCTATTTTTAAAGGATATGGCTGGGATGAAAAGATCAATTTTAGGGATTTTGGAACTCATTGCAATCTCTGGCAGCCGCACAGTGGAGTGGGTTACAGCCAAAGGAAGTGTGAGCTTTGGGGGAGGAGGAGAGGAAGAGGGGGAAATTGCTGGAGCTGGTGGAGATGTGGACTGGTGAGCTCAGATAAAGCAGAGTCTTGCCAAGGATGGATTTGCAGATGAGTCGGTCTGATGAATGAACGAGTACAGCACTGATAGACTTGTAGGACTGCCCATAACTCGTTAATATTTATGAGAGTGCCAGCTGACCAAAGTGGTTTTATTATAATGTGCAGGCCAAGTTGAGTGCTCAGAGGCCCAACTAGCATGGTCCACTTTAAATATATTTTTAATATATTTCCACCAAACCAGTGGGTTTCTCACAATTACCTGAAATATATAGCATTTTGGAATAAACCTGTTGTTAATAATTATACTGTCCTAGTAGTAGTAACTTCATTTCAGTGTTTAGTTTTCTAAATATAGAGATAAAAACAGAGGATTACAGAAATAAAGTATAAAAAGTGGTTAAAGTATAAAAAGTGACTAAATAACAAAGTTTCAAAGTTTTAAAACGCAAACAGCTACATAAAACATAAGAGAAGCCAGTCAAAGGATGTTAAAGAGGACATGTTATGCTCATTTCCAGCTCTATATTTTTATTCTAGGATCCCAATAGAAAAGCTTAGCTTGATTCACAGTTCTTATACTGGCCGTTTATGCACCCTCTCAGTTCAGCCTCTCTTAACAGACAGTCTTAGCTCCTGTCTCTTTAAGGCCCCCCTCCTGAATAGCCCACTCTGTAATGATTGGCCAGTTTTCCAGAGGCCTGGGAGGGGTAGCACATATTTTAAGTTATTTTAAGTTACTGTTGATGTAAACCCAACATTTCTTGCTTTACTGCTTCATATTAAAAGCTTTTAAATAACAGGAGAATTTATTGTGAAGAATTTACAGGAAACAAAACACATTCATCACCAAATTAGCAGAGTTTTGTTGGCTGCTATTCTTCACACCAACATATGGAGGTATTTGGAGTTCTTTTAACAGTGGATCACTTAGAAATAACATAAGTTGGGGGTGGAGGGACTCATCCACTCCCACCCCCCCAGGATCTGCGACCAGGAGCTTGTCCAAAATGCAGCTGTGAAAATGTGAACCTGACTTGAAAAAGATGACCACATTAGCCCTGTCCTGACCTCCGCACATTTGCTCCAATTTCAAGTTACCCCAGCTCACATACAAAATATTGCATGGACTTGCATCATCTGAAGCCTGTCTGAACCAACTACACAGAGCTTTCTCTAACAGAGCCGCTTTTCTTTGGTAGACTCTTCCCGGTCTGAGTAGAGATAGTGGCTTACTTCATTCATATAAAACCACTTTGTTTACATTTGTTCAGTATCATACTGTATAACTTATGACGTATTCCTTGTGTTGTGTATATATATCATTATAGCCAGATGTTAAATGTTATGTGTGATTACTGACTATTAACATGTTATTGTATTTTGAGTGGTTTTATTGTGTTTTATTGTGTGCATATTGCCCAATAAGGCATACTTTGTGATACTTGACTTTGATACACTTGACATATATTGCAGTTATTGATCGAAAACCTCATAACTTTTTTCATTTCCCCCCCCCTATATTTCAACATAAACTCAAAAGTGAAATGCTCCTTTATGCCGTAATCCACCAGATACACTCTGAAATGCTGAGATACAATATTTTCACCCAACGGTGAAAGTAATGAAGGTATAAATGAGATATTATCCCACAGAAACAATTTACCAAACTAAGCCAGTAAGGCTTGAGGATGGTTTGGTTTCAGTGTGACAATTTTATCGCTCTGAATGCAGCTCTTTGCTGTGGGAGTCACACATACACACACATGCACAGTCACATACACACCCACCCACGCAGGCAAGACAAATATATGGGCACATGCATGTACATAAACATGAGCTGAGTGGTGCAGACTCTCACACACAAATTCAACCCTGCACATGCATGTTGCCCTACAATGGTACTCCTACATACACATTCACACACATACATATACTCACAGTGTCTTCACCAGCCAGATGTGAGAAGGATTAGCAAAGTTGGCAGTCAGCACGGAGCTCCTTAATCACTGGAGCTAATTCACTTTACTACGCTACCTCTTCCTCTCTGTCTCACTGACTATCTTTGTCTCCATCTTCACCTTTTGATCTGTCTGTCCTCTTTTTCCTTCCATGTCTTTATTTCTCTCTATATATCTATCGCCACCCCTGTCCTCCCTTCTGCTGTCTCGCCTCCCTGGCCCACACTTTCCTCTCCTCCCTTGTCCTCTGTTGCTTTCATTTCCTGCAGGAGTGCTTGATTTGCTTTGTCAGGCAGGTGAAGTCGTCTTGGAAAGCGCTCCATGCCTCTGGCTGTAAAAGCCCTGATAAAGCTAGCAAAGATGCATGACATTGCTCATGAGTCTCTCTCACAATCTGTGAAAATTGATAAAAAGGTGTGTCAATGGGACTTAAATATTTAAAACTATTTATTTGACCCATGTGAGAAGGTCAGAGGCCAGATTCATCACTGCTTGAAAACTCGCACCAGAAAGTGGCACAGTGAAATTCATCTATGTTCCTTTGTAAAACATTTGGTCATAGAAGCTTGGTGACATAGTGACTACTCACATGGATAGTTGTTGATACTGTAGCTGTTGAGCTAACTGCTAATATGCCAGCCAGCTGTGAACATGCTAAAACTAGTCAGTCACAGTAGTTTCTTTCCAATTTCTCTATACTGTACTGTTTGCTCCCCCGTGGCATTTTGTTCTCAGTAATGTACATCATTTAATTTAATAAGGAGCTTAGAAAGAGGGGGTATAAGCCAAGTGGGTAGTTCCTGGTCTGAAAAGTGAAGCCAATGCAGAAGTGCCTTAAACCTGCATTCTCAATGGCCAGCAGGGGGTGACTCCACTGGCTCCAAAAAGAAGTCAGTTTGAATAAACGTCTATGAGAAAATGACCCTACTTCTCACTTGATTTGCTACCTCAGTAAACTCATGAGTTTATGGCCTCATTTGCTAGTTTCAAGACTTCTTCAGTACAGCATGATGTTCATTTAGCAAATTATGGTCCCATTTAACTTCAATTTGATGATAAAGGGTATGCTTTAGGTTAGGTCTACATTGTGATTGACAAGTCGGCATTACAGTGACAACGTAGGTTAGAGAATGTAAAGATGGCGTAACCCCAGATTCACATAGTATAGGCATAGCCATAGCCATTGCTATTTCAGTGAGTTTTCAGTTCATGAAAATGTATTGTAACATTTGGTCACCTAAAAAAGTCTTGTTTAGCATTTGGTTGTTCCAAAAGACCCTCTATGAAGTTGGATGTTCAGTTTTTCCGGTAAATACATTTTTCTTTGAATGGTTTTAAGCCCATTTTTGCTTGCAAAAATTAGCATTAGCTAATCGTATTATCACGGTTAACCATAGACTGTAAATACTCTGTGCTAACAAGGCTAGCAGTACCACCCTCTGGTCCAAATATGGTCACGCCTCATCACTTCTGGCTCCAGATCACAATGGTCGAAATGCTAATCTCAAGGCTTCAAAATGCAAGTCCAAAACCAATGGGTGATATAGTGGCTATGTCAATTATTTTATTTTCTATGGTAAAAGCTCTACAAGCTAGCAGGCTTGCAGTTAGTAATCTCATTGGCACAGTAGCTAATGGGGCAATAGGACAATAAGTTCATACACTTTATTCAAAAGATGATTTGTACCATTGACTCCTGACTGCAAATAATTCTTCTTTTGTAGAGCAGTTTATATTCCAACAGAGGAGGGTTAAATAAAACTGGATGGTGACAAAAAACTAATCAGCCACAATAGCTTCCTCAATTTGTACTCTTCAGCTCTTCTAAATGTCAGCACTGTCAGGATGGCTTGCCACTAATAAAATATGCAAAGTAGAGTGTCCACCAAAGTGGAACCCAAAGGGAAAAATTCACACAGATTTACTTTCCTCTGAGCAAATTCACTGATTACAGTGATTCCATTGGACTGAATTGTTTTCTGCAGTTTTAAATGCTTGTGTGACTGGGCCTTAAAGCAGGATACACTCTTGCCTTCACAGGCTTTAAACCTGGGTCATCCAGTTGAAGGACAGCCACCGTGATTGCCATATGTCACACAGTAGACATCAAGCGTAGCTCACAGTATGGTGAGTGCATACATCTTGTGCATAATTGGCTCCAGTGGGACTGACTGCAACAACCTTCCAACCTGACCTCGGATGACATGGCAAAACCCAACCCACGTTCCGACTAAATCAGACCCAATAAGGTCTGAAAATACTTAATTTAAGGACCTATTGTACAACACTGGACACTGACAGACAATTTTTCAAAGAGGACCTCCCTGCAAAGTGCTCATGCCCTCTGAAATTCAGGCACCAAAAAAAGGTGCACCTGTTAAGTACTATAACTGTAATTCAATAAACCAAAAGGTATGACAAAAGCCCAACATATAAATAGTATCATTTATCATTGAACAGTACAGCTGCAGGTATATTGAATATAATTTTGGGGACGACTGCAGCAATGACCGATAACAAGATATTAGGTCTGCTTTATAATAAATAGTACAATACAGTAATAGACCCAGAGGTCACTGAGTTATCAGGACAGAGGGACTATTCTTTTTTTTTATATGGCCCCTAGAAATATTGCTGCTGTCTTTTGTTTGTAGTTTCATGATATTTACAGTTGAGTAATGATTAAAAAAGATGAATGCTGTGCATGTATATTGGTGTTTGGAGTCACTGCAAGACACTGAGTTTTGTCAAAGTAAAGTGAAAATATACCATTCCTCTATTGGTTTTTCATTCAATACATTATTAGTTTCATGCACTATTTTTATACTGCTGTACTGTGTTGTATTGTGTTCAATGGTCATTGTTCATTGTAAAGGTCAACTGCTGGAAAAATTAGACAGGACACACTTTTCAGCGTATTATTTCACTTTCAGTGTGGGATTTGTTTTTTCCCTTGTGATTGCTGGTGTTTGCTGTTCGCTTGCTGTTCATTTATTTTCTTCAATATCTCCATTATTACAGTTAAAGTCATTACCACATGACAAATCCAGATATGAACAGGGAACTATGATGTGCACATGTATTTTTTTAGGCATTTTATTCCTCAGATTGTAAAGAGCTGACAGGAAATGAGGGCAAAGAGGGGCGTTACAATTGCATGGTTAATGCCTTAAACTCCCTAGAATACAAGCAATACAACACTAAATAGTAACCTACTCCATCAATATCTCTCTGTTTAATTGATGTTCATGTTTTAGTACAGAAAGTCTATATGTGCTCTATCTGCTTGGGCAGATTTAGCAGACTTAGTAATGTATTGTGCTACTTTAGAAATCTGGTCATGCAACAATTGGATGCCAGACTGACCCCTAAAACTGTGACACTGTTAGAATATGATATAGGTGATATTTAGCTACCGGGTCACGGCTGCCAGAGGTGCAGGTAGTTTCAGCATTTCCCACTGAAGAAATTCAGAATAAGCATTGTTTAGATTCTGAATTACCTTGTGTAGGTAGATTGGCCTTAATGTTGCACAGCATGAGGTCACTTCACATTGAGGCTGCTTAAAAAAACAAGACACCAACATATTTAGTTTGAGTTTATCTGGCTTGGGTAACTTGCCAATGTTCACCTGTGATTGCTGCACAATACACATATTTAACATTTCTTCCAATATGTAGCCTGATACAAGACTTTTTGTTTATTCCTGTTTTTCTGGCGTATATTCAGTTGAAAACTGATCTTAATCTGTTTCATGAGGGTGGAGGCATTCTCAACATGACCCTTAACAGGACAGTGCTCTTTTTCCATCATGGGCATGACTGTATCACATTAACCTGGCTACATATACACATATAAAAAAGTGTTGACTGTCAAACATGAATATGATTGTTTTAATCTAAACACCCAGACATCTTTTCACCTTCAATGTACAAAAAACATATGTTTTCTGGGGTGTGAAGAATGGCTGAGCTGGCATTCAATGTCTGAATTCGTCTTTTTCTTTTGAAGGCCATTTGAAGGTGTGTGTGTGTGTGTGAGAGAGAGAGAGAGAGCGATAGAGAGAGAGAGGTGGGGAGGGAGAGAACGATGGATACCTGACAGACTGACATGCTGTGTACATGCCACATCACCACATGAAACTGACCTCAACTGTGCTGTCTAGACGCACACATACACACACACACACACACACACACACACACACACACACACACACACACACACACACACACACAAACACACACATACATGCATGTGACTTATAATGATGTCTGTAAGGAGGTGACAGGTGTGTTCGCTTGCTGTCAGCTGTGTGTGTGTGTCATGGAGTAGAGTGAGGCTGTAACATGAGAAGGCAGACAGTTCATAAGCCTAACAAAAAACAGAAATGAGTGAAATAAATTAAGAAAGAAAGAAAGATATGTGGACAAATTATTATTACGTTATTATAACCTATACCTTGTTAATACCACTCAGTATTAATTTTAACCACAAATATCATGTTTGATGAAGCCCTTATCACTACATATTTTGCAAATGTTGTGATTATTTTTTTATTTATATTTTAGATGGTGATGTTAATTTACTGCACGTATAATTCAAAATTATAATGCAAATTGAGATCATCCTGAATGGCGAAAATCATCATAGCCTATAGTAACCTTCCCAGGCACAGCATGTCTGTCAAGCTTTGGGTTTTTACACATGTTGAACAGGGCATAGGGCTTTACTAAGAGCAATACACAGCAAAGAGTTTTTTGACGGTAGTGTCTTTTTTCTTTCACTTTCTTTCATATTTAATGTAATAACCCAGCGTTTACTTCCAAAGTCAAAGAGCGCTTCATTAGCTAACTACATTTTGTGGGGTTACAGGTTATGATTTAAAGCTCCGTTCATGATGAAGCACATCCACTGTGTATCAATTCTGTGTGGAAACCTTTTCTCATGAAACATTAACACCTAAAACATAGCTACTGTTTGAAAATATGAACAAGTATGAAAGCTAAATAGCTAAACAGGGTTATGTTAGGATGAATTATATCTGTGCAGTACTGATGATCAGAGGTTGATCCAGGTCTACGTTGTGCCTTTTTGAGAAATTCCGTCCTTTATGGTGCAACATCGTATGAGATTTGGTTTGCAGTTTTTTCATGTTACGCTCAATGTCTTTAAACATCTCTTAACCTGTCTTTACTCAACCTTCCACCTTGTCTTTGCTTTCTTTTCACATATTCAGCTATAGAATGCTTCTATTTTCTGCTCTAAAAGAAATATCCCAGGAAATGTTTTAGTGTGAGTACATTTTGAAAGATACTATTGTGCAGTGATGTGCATACATGTGTTTCTAGTAGTGAATACTAAGAATACAATGTTCCCACAGATGTCTGAATCATCTGTGGTTACATCAAACTGCTGCAGGAAAAGCTGAAAACTTCAATTTTTCCTCTGCAACTTTCTTTCTCTTGACCTTCTTTAATTCATCTGTGATTCAGTTCTCTTATTCCTGCCCTTTCTTATCTTTTCCCTGCTCGTTTTTCTTTCCTTTCATTTTTCACATTTTCATTCAGATGTTTTTAACAGTATAAAAAATGAAACCAATGAAGTCCCTTTCCTGTGTTTTTCTTTTCTTGTTTATTTTTTTCATGGTTGAAGTCACTCCTACAATAGGTTATATGCACATGAACAGATGTTGAACCAAAGCCAAATTTACTCCCACCTGCCATGGTGCACACACACACACACACACAGGCAAACACACACATACATTCCCTGTACACATATTTTAACATTACATATTCAGACATGAGATAAGACAAGTATCTGTCACTCTTCTCCAGCCCAAAGGAGAAAAAGATAATTAATAGTGTTTTATCTGTATTAGCATTATCTGCAACTAGGTTGAGGCTAATAAGATTATTTTCACAACAAAGATAAAGAAATGTGAATTTATATTACAGAGAAATGCACTTTTCAAAAATACTGGACAACAAAAATTGTTTGTCTAGACATTAATTCTTCAAAAATAAAACTTTGCTTTATAGTTAAGCTTGCTCTAGTATTATAGCCATAAATGTCTTGTCGTTCCACAGTAACACAAAACACCGGAACAAAGTTTTAACTTTTCATAGTTTTAAGTTTGAAGAATAGCATATGTACAAACCTCCACACCCTATCTTAATGAAAACATGGTTCATTCTTCACATTGTATGTGCAACTTATGACAATCTCTTACTGAAAGAAAATAACTAATTCATTTGCTATCCAAGGCAATCCAAAACCATAAATATTTACTTTAACTTCTTCCTGTCACAAACAGAGACAGCATGGAAAATGAGATTTTAACATTTTGATGTTTGGCTAATGGAATGCCACAATTCACCTGTCACTGCGCTGGTGACAGGTGAAGCTATATGAAGCTTATAATAACATATGGCTGACACATTAACTTTCATTTTGCATTGCTGATTAATTCTGTTATCACTCTTGTGACTTAGCATTACATGTAATATTTCAATAGCTTTGCAGACAAATGTAAATTTTGACCTGCAAATTCAGGAGCTCATGAAAGTTATTAGAACTCATCCTATGAGGACATGAATGTATGAACCCAAAGTCATCTATCCAATCCATTCAAAAGTTGTTTAGACATTTCACTCAAAATGACAAATGTGAACCTCATGGTGGTGGAAGAGGAAACCTCAGAGGATCACTAAAGTCATTAGGATGCATCATCTGGGTGCAAAATTTTGTGCCAATCTGTCCAGTAGATGTTGAAATATGTCACTGGATAAGGGAAAGATTTGGAGGAAAAGTTAGGGGATGACCAAAGTCATTACGATTCATCCTCTGGGCACCATGCATATCTTTACCACACTTCATGACAATCCATTCAATAGATGGTGAGATATTTCACACACACAAAACACAAATATGTCAGCCTCATAGTAGTGCTAGGTGAAAAATCAGGGGATCACTAAAGTCTGTAGGCTTTATCATCTGGAGACAATGAATGTCTGTACAATCCATCCAATAGTTTGGTCTAGACCAAAGTGGAAGACCCACCACCAACATGACTGATGTTATCACCATCCCTAGAGTCATGCTGCTATAATGACTATAAATTACACATTTTATTACAACAGCAACAACTTTTTCAGAGTTTTTATGGATGTCACTAGATGAAAAGTTAGGTTATAGAAAACAAACTAAACATGCACTGATACAGTATTCTAATACAGAAAGCAATACAAGGGAGAGCCTGCACCTGTGGAAAATAACCATCTGACACTGTCTCCCTACAGCCCCTCCACTAGCCTTTTTACAGAATAAATCACACCAGACACACTACAGATGACCCCTAGACTCAGTATAGCCACATCTATCAGCCGGTCCCTCGCAGTGAGGTGACCCCACTGCAGTCTGAGGTGACATAGGCATGGCAGTATGAGTGTCATGGCCGACCCAGTCACGCTGCCTGTCAAACCCATCAGCAGGGAGAACCTGGGCACCAGCAGGGCCAGTAGGTATGATGTCATCAGCAAGGCGCCACGGACAAATAGTGCCGAACGAGACAAGCCTCGATGTTTCAATGAGACAGCGTCTGGAGATGGATTGAAGCAGAGAGGTTGAAAAGACAACATTTTTTTTTGTAGTTTATGATGACCTGACAAACAAATTTTTGTTTATGGATTGCTCTTTTATGAATCATTGTTTTCCAATAGCAACAGTGTAGTGGTGTCAGTATCCTCTAATTTTAAAAGGTATGGCATTATTACAATATGATATTATTTTAATGAGGCAATACAAGTACCACTTAAGTGTCAATATTTAAAAACTGACAATTTAAACTGCACTCAAGTATAAGCTGTGGAGAACAGGGATGCATTTAAAGGCCTGCATTTGGAAATATATGTCATGAAACTGCATTACATCACTCAAGAAACAAGGACATGTTGAAGTCAGATGACCTCATGACTGTTGACAGTTAATAACCGTGTAAAGTTCAGCTCTGGTGACTAATGTGTTGACAGTCCACACATTGGCAGAGTTTACCTGATCTTTCAACTCTGAAATGGAAATATATATAGACCTCAGGTGACTTTCTTGATCATGTTGGTCACAGCATGTATCCAGTATTTACAGTAAATATCCGCTCAATGATTGTTCAGTGAATGATGCAACTTAAGAGAATATCAGGTGTTTAGTGTGAGTTTATCGAAAATACATATTTTGCTAATGATTGTCATATTACTTTATTTGTCATGTTGAATCATTTTTCTCTTATGAATCAAAAATTCAGTAGTTAGGAAATTGGCAGGGCACTCAAGGGTGGATGGTGATTTGTCAACTGGCTGTTCATGCTCTTAACAGCAACGTCATCCAAAAAGCAGCAGGGACTTCCACCTGGGAGCTGCCCAGTCCAAACATAGCTTCCTACTGGTGACTACATAAGTCGTTTGGGAGTGAATGTCTTGTTCAATGGCAACTTGACAGTATGAGGGGGCAGAAGTATGACTGATTCATTTTCATAATCTCTGTTGTCATGGACCATGCAGAGTTTTTTGAATGTGCAAATCTTCAGTCACAGCTCTGTTTCTCCTGACTTCTGCTTTTTCACAGAGTATCCATAAATGTGTAAAGAAAATGACAGCTCCCTGAGGCCATGTGTGATCTACACAGTAGTTATTTGACTTGTAAAACATAGATCTACTGTAAAGATCACACCTTAGATCTATTTCATGGGAACAATCTACTATAAATGAGATTTTTCAATAGATGGCCTGGAGGAAATCTTACTCCATATATGGGGACAATACTGTGGGTGAGGTTTAAATATAAAATAGGTCTGTTCACCTCTGAGCAGACAGGTTTGTAGTATTTCAGCAGCTGAGTAGAATGGCAGAGGGTAGGACAGCAGGGCTTTAGCCAGTAGACACAGGTTGACTAGAGGTCGAAGGTCAGAGGGCAGATTGTCTGTGATGACCTCGCTGATCTCTGCCCCCCAGGTCAAAACGGCCTAATGGAGGAAGAAAACAATCTATACAATCAGTCAATCAATCAGTCAATTAGCCTTTTTTCCATCCTTTGATTACACTTTCTGTTTTAAAGTAGATGTCGAGCCAAATATACACGATAGTTAAGATTCAGAAAAAATGTGGAATTTTAAAATATAGAACACAAGTTACAGTTTTTAAACTACTTTTGGTTACTAATGAATGTCTAGATTTTGTACCAAACATTACTAACCAGTAAAGAAAACATAGTTTTCATGATGCAGGCAGCACCATGAGTCCATCCCAACATGGCATTAAATTGCTCTCTGTCCTCCATACTGCCCTCCAGAGGAGGGAGGAAGATCTGCGATGTGTAGGAGAAAATGATGACGCCCACAGAGACGAGGAAGTCCTCTGGGTCCACAGACAGAGACAGACAGGACCAAGACCAGCTGCTGGCGCAACTCAGACAGTACAGCATAACCAACAGGCTGACAGAGAGGCAGAGACAAAAGTTGAGAATGCTCTAATAAAGGCAAGCGCGATTCTTTCATTCTTCGATTCATTCACTTAAACATGTATTTGTAGAGAATCCAATGAGGAAAGATGAGGAAAAAGAAAGAAGACATAAATCAACCGTAGAAAATGAAATACAGCAATATAAAGCAGAAATGAATAATGGGAGAATACATGCCAAATGTATAAAACTCATAATGTATTTTCCAAATAAGATAGGATAAATGATTAGAATCATTATATTTACACACCCATAAATCAAACCAAAATTATTGCTCTAAATCCATAACTTGAGATAAATTCAAAATAACATAAGACAAATGAAAAGTAACTCCAATGACTGATGTGAACATATCCTACTGATAAAGTGTCACTCTCAGAGTTGTAACTAGTTTTGATTTTTTTTCCTCCCAAAACTAGTTGTGTTCAGTAAGATACACAAAAAAGCATATCAGTCCTTTTACTGTAGTGTAATAAACCCCATACTAACATTTTTCTTCATTGAATGATGAGGAGATGAACTGTGAAGTATTGTGTATGTTAACAGGACTTAATAACCAAAGGAAAACAGAGAAATCAGAGGGCTCTAAGAGCTCAAGGAACCAGAGAACCTGGAGACCCAGCATTTTCCTTGCCTCATGCAAGACACCTAGCATGAGAAATAAATCAAACAACTGGTAACAGGGGTGTGTAGCAGGTGGGAGCAGACAGCATAACCAGAAGCAGCTGTAAAATGATCACAAGAGTGAGAATGAGAGCTTGTCAGATTAAAAAAAAAAACGCCTTGTTGTATTGATTTAACAGGATTGGTGGGTTTGTCAGCTGATACCGATCAGCTGGCAATGTGCGCAAAATTCATTGCTCTGTCAGAACAAACGCGATGCTTCTTTTATTCAGTCACCTGATC
This sequence comes from Euthynnus affinis, assembly GCA_029490765.1. NCBI lineage: Eukaryota > Metazoa > Chordata > Actinopteri > Scombriformes > Scombridae > Euthynnus > Euthynnus affinis. The sequence goes on along the minus strand of CM055853.1, from coordinate 9,094,045 downwards.
AGTATGTGAGCCAGGGAGCAGAGCAAGCTGAGGGTAGAGACTGGTCTGAGATCAGTCAGCAAGAGGCAGGGCAGCAGGAACACCAGAGACACCAACGAAAACACTGATCGAGGAACAGCCAATCCTGATAGACAGTCAGACAAAAGACTAGTAGAGACGACTAGATAGAGGGTGCAGGTCATCAACAGTTCAATGACCTAGAGAAGAAGGAGACAGGGGTGCAAACAAAGATGTTTACATCATGAGATCACTAAATTGTGGTAAACAACGGGCATTTCTTTTTCACCAGCATCAACATGTAAATCTTAACTCATGTTAATTAGTTTGAATTTATGTCTAAAAATCACATATATTTGTTTGTTTGTGTGTTACCTGAGCTATATTAACCATCCATCCACCCAGTCCAGGCCAGTTGGGCCACAGTCCTTTGCAGCAAGCCTCTACTACGTCCTGGTAACTGTGCCGGACTCTGACCTTTGACACGGAGCAAGACCCTCCACTGAAAGACACACATCTACCACATTTTACCATGATACAATGTGTCTGATACACATTCATGCTTATGACCATTGTTACTGGGTTTTTTTTTTTAGACAAATGTGTAATGTGTAAATGATAAATGTTTGAAATCTAGTAGGACCACACCTCAACTACGTTTCTTCCAGCAATCCTATAAATACCACCTAACCCTCTCCTCCCCTTCCACCCTCATATTCTGTGCCCCTCCCCCCCACCCTATTTCTCTCTTCTTGCTCCCTCCTCTCCTTCATAGGGCCCTGAAGGGGTCCACTGTTGCCCGGGTGCTGCAGCGGATTCCCCATTAGCTTCCCTACAACATGGCTAGCAACAAGAAGAACTATGCACATCAGTTGTTTTCCTCAATAAATCATTCAAACATATTTTGTTGATTGTGTGGTCCTTGCTAGTGAAATAGCACTTTAAAAAGCAAACAGGGTTTTGCACCAAATTTCACAAAGACAGACATATATGTATACACATACAAACATAAAGACATATATATGCATATGCAACCGATGTGAAAATAAAGTGAGATTGAAATAGAAACAAGTTTAAACACAATTAAAACCCAAGAATCGGAACACAATTAAATGGGAATAAAAGTGGGTCTTCAGGTGCATCTTAAATGCATTAACAGACTCAGACTGTCTAATAGCCTCCAGCAGGCTATTCAACAGCCGAGGAGCTGCTACAGACTTCAGCTGTGTTGAAGCTTGAAGCCAGTGTGTGTCCAAGTGAGCACAAAAAGGGTTGTTTTTTTTGCCTTTTTTGTAGCTTGCAGTATATATTTGAAATCAAACTTGGCTGAATTGAACTAATCATCAGAATCTTAGTTCAATTCAAATGTACTCTGCCATCCAGTGATGTGAAAGGAAACACAAATAATATTGTTACACACCAACACATTCACATTTCTCCTCATCCGTGACGGTGGTGCTATGGCTGAGGCTCACCATTGCTGAATGAACAAAAAGAGACATTCTCTACTGTCTACTTTGTGTTTAGGCCACATTTTAGTTTGGAATTACCTTGAATGTCTGAAAAAAATACTAGGAATAAAAACAGGAAGAACTTAGTTAGTCCTTGCTTGTTGGAAACCACAACAATGAGACAAAGTTTAAAAAGTACATTTCTGCTTTAAAGAGGAAAAGAGTATGCAGATTAAAGTGATTTCATGCTGCTATGTAAAAAAAACTGTAACCTGACTGCAGTTTGGTAATTACTTCAGTAGAAATAGAACAGAAAATAATAGAGACTGTACCTTTCTTCCTCTTCATACAAACAGGCCACCAAAATCCTTCCTGTATGGTTACAAACCCAGGCTGATAGAACCAGCAGAACCAGACCCACATAGCCTGACTGGACCAGAGCAAAAGGCAAACCCAACACAAAGATACCCTAAGGGGGGGGGAAGGTGAGGGAGGGAGAGAGAGAGAACATAGATGGATAGGTTTAAGGGGATAGTGAGGAAGACAAGTTATGACAAGAGACCAAGACCTTACTGAAAATGTCTCAGGAACTCCCCCAATACCCTGTTATCATCCACTGGGTCAACTTTAGACTGGATTGCTTTATCCCCTTTAACCCAAAGATTTATGGGAAATATGATAAAAATCATAACAATGTAACTGCTTTAAAATCAAAGTATGGCATTTCCTTTAAACATGGTGTCCGAAGTACAAAGATACTCACTCACTCTGTTGCAGGATGCACATTTTACACAGAAGAAATAATTATTCAGACAAGGGTAAAATGAAAATTGAAAAACTTTGCAAAAAGATTAAGGTAGAGAAAGTGAAGAAAAAGGACGCCGGTAGGATGACGAGGGGGCGAGAAGAGAATTTTGGCGTAATGCCTAGAGAGTTTGAGGATGCAGGAGCCCAGCAGGAGCAGAAGGGAGAGGAGAGTTGAGCTTTGGCCCATCACCAAGGGAAAATATTTGTGACTGCCAGAGAGAGAAGCAAGGAGTGAGGAGAGAATAGAGGTGGGAAGGTGAGGTAAGCTAAGAAGAAGATAGAGGAGAGGAGGAGAGGAATGAAACGGAAAGGAGGGAAAGGGAGAGGGTGGAAGGTGTGACCTCACGGCTGGAGAGCAGGAGGTTGGAGGAGCAAGAAGAAGGGGAGATCAGAGGAGACAACAAGTTACTTTGATGGAGCTGCTGTGTTTTGGATGTTGGAACACGGCGATACACAGACTCACTGAGAGAGTTGTGGAAACACATCATAGACCGCAGACACACAAACGCATAGACACCGCGGACGCATAAACAGACGTGCACGCAGTCTCTCACTTTCAAGTTACTAAGTCGTAACTGGTGTCTGTTAGGCATATGCTGATAGAGCTTTGATGTTAAAATGGAGCTGCTGGGGATGAAAGCAGTTTGAGAGAAATCTGACGCTCAAGTATCTGATTTCATCCCTCCCCCCATCCCTCAACCCCCCCTTCTCTCTCCCTCTACACTCTCTCTGCACTTCTTTTTCTCTCTGTGTTTTTGCCAGCTAATTCCTCATTGGTTACTCTGAGCACAACCTGAAGCAGCTCCCAATCACAAAGGGCTACAACAAGGGAGGAAAAAGAAATCTGTGATTGGCTCTGAAGAAGATGGAGAAGAAGCTAAAAGAGACAAAACATTCTTTTCAGCTCTATCTTACCACAATCTGACAGATCTTTTGAAAATCTGTTTGTTCAGGGTATGTTGACCAAGCACATATGCTGCTCTTTTTCATACTTTACATACTCAATATCAGCAACCAAGCAACATGTGACACATGCTGAAAAAATAAGGATTATTACACATTCACTGTTCCTGTCTGGACTCCCCAGGTGTAAGATTTCAACTGTTGCCCTGCAGGTCATGCACAATATTTTATGCAAGCACATGCCCTGTGCACAAAAAGTGATAGAGAAATGTCTTTCCGCACCATGAGGGGATTAGATGGAGCAGACGCCACCAGACACAGACGGGTTTGACATTTAAATAACTGAAAGTGCCAGTTTTTTTTTTTTATATCACAGAAATTGTATTCCTAAATGTAATCAAGGTTATTTTGTTTAAATTCCACTGCTGAAGTGAAAAAAAACAATGAAAGGGACGTGTGCAATTTGTGTTTTTGTCTCATAATCCTTTCAAGATAGATACATGTGATTTCCACGTGATTTTTTTTACACACAAGTAAAGTGCTTTTCAGAATTTAAAAATGTATTGAAAGGATGTTGCTGCCACTGTTTCACCCTTTTCTTTGCTGATCATGATCATGAAAGGTGCCATAATGAGGTTGACAACAATGGTGACAATTACTTTTCCAGTGAAGATGATACTAGAGCTGAAACAATTAGTCTATTGAGCTGTTAGTCAGACAGAAATTAGCAACAAATTTTCAGCACTGATTAATCGTTTCAGTCATTTTTCAAACACAGACATCTTCTTGTACCAGCTTCTAAAAAGTGAGACATTGATGTTTTTCTCTGTTATGTATGATAGTAAATTGAGTATATTGGTTGGCTGGAAAAAACAAACAATTTAAACATTTCCTCTCGGGCTCTGGAAGGCTGCAATTGGCAGTTTTCTAATGTTTTATAGACTAACAAACAATGACTGAATCAATGATAGAAATTATTATAATTATTTATAGATATTATATTGGTTTTAAAAATCATTGTGGTAAATACAGGTTAGGCCAGCTACTTATTGCAGTTGGATATAGATGAATGAAGAATCATTATTTGCAGTCCTACATGATACTTCTGGTAATATTTGTAATGAAGGTAAGTGATGATGATAAAGGAGAGATCTACTGAATAACTGGTGGAAGATTGCACTAAAACCAGGAAAGTGTACTTTTTAATGCACTAACCTGCAGCATATTCAGCCTTGCTTTTCTTGCAGGGTCTTGGGAAGACGATTTGGCAACACGATGAACCAAATAACTTTTGACAGCCATCTTTCCAAAACAAAATGGGGACATTCTTCATTTCCCTACAGCTTGTATATGAGTTTGAAAATCATATTTACTTCTCTTTCAATCCAGTTTAAAGTAAAATATCATTCATGAACTGAAATGTCCTTCAATCATAGGTTATAGTAACATCAGCCTTTATCAGTGTCAGAAACAAAAGGTCCATGTCGCTAATCTGTGATGAAGACACACAAACTGGAGCTACCTCATTAACAATCAGATCTGAATTCGAACTGAGTTTAATAATATTCCCAAGTCAGGAGCCTTGAGAGATGGAGCTGGATTTTGCATTTCTGGCAGCAAAATTGCTCTCTAATAAAAACTTTATTAAGCTGGCAGACAGTCAGTTATATTGGCATCAATAAAGCACCACCGGAAAATACATATTTTCTTTTTAGCCTTGATAGGAAATAGAACTGCTGTCCTTTTTGACGAGTATGAGGATGTTAGCCCCTTAACAAATAGATTTGTCATTTATTTTTGCAAAGAAAGGTGTTTATACATCATCAGTGTTTTCTGCTTCTTTTATCACTGTATGAGATCTTTACCTTATCTTAACCTAAATGTTAACATGGACCTTGACCAAGAGGATTACTGAACAATCCATTTGGTTAAGGTCTTGATTACAGTGTGCTGCAGGAAATGAAGAACCTGCAAAACATTAACTAACCCAAAAGTCCAGGGGGGTATTGGAAAACCTGACTGCAAGTAAAGTAAAATTAAAACCATACAAACCACAGTCTAGTTGTATGAGCTACTAAATCCAAATTTAGTTGCAGACACTAAGTATACATTACAGTTTACAGACAGAATATTTGATTTAAATCAGTAATATGGAATATATCACAGTCAGAATTCATTAGAGACAGAGTTTCTGTGCCTTGTCTGGCACAGAAACTCTATCTCTAATGAAAAAACAATCCTGGCGCTCAGACAGACAGACTTGCATCAATAAAGCAATCACATAAAACACTTGTTTATCTACTAACTATCATGTGCTGGTATATGTATGTATATGTGCTGACAACAGTGCTAACAACGATTAAAATTCTGTGTGTTTACAGCAATCTGACACAAAAGCATCTGATGTAAATTCACCTCAATTCCTGATGGAGCATGTTTTGCATGTGTCTGTGACTATCTGTATCTTCATTTTCCTGCATAAGCGTGTGTGTGTGTGTGTGTGTGTGTATGCATCCATACACTGTACCGATGCCCTAATGTCATAATGTATTCTCTATGGACCCAGTGACACTGTTCAATTACACTACAGTTATTCAGTGAAAGAACACATTTACATGAGCGCAGCGATTGAATACGGCCCCAGCATTTACAGCATAATAAGCTATTAGCATTATCGCCACAAGAACATACACTGTGACCGGGAGCTTTTATTTATTTATTTTTTAATTTGATACATGCTTTATTTGATTATGAAGACTGGAAAATGCCTGACACACAGCCTGCAAGATCACAAAGCATTGTTTAGTAATATTAAAACACAATGGGAGCAGATGAAATACTCTGCAAGCTTAATGCTTTTTGAATGTAGTGTGCAGCTTGGCATCTAAACAGGGGGGTATTTGCATTTGGCATTTGTCTTTTGCAAGAGGGGGTAAACAGACATTAGGTTTTGGAGAGAGAGGGGGGAAAGGGATGCTAAAACTACTTAAGAAACAAAATAATTTCAGTTGCAGTCAGCTAAGGTCTGAAAACCAAACTCTGAAGACTGTCCATGTCAATCTTCATACATACCATAGTGACTGGCTGCTTGTTAAGCAGGAACATTAATGTATGTAAGTGTATAAACCAATGCTTTTCATGAATAGTTGACAGTAATGTACATTTTTATGTATTTAATGGAGTGAATTGAAATGTTCCTCAAGTTCTCAGCAATACAATCATGACATCTTTTATGGCTGCTTTTTACCTTTTCAACTTATAATGTCTTATGCGTGTAAAAGACATTCATACATAAGCTCTCCCTTACCTGTATAGCATTTGTGACATTCCAGCCGGCCTCCCAGGCGGTGATGGTGGAAGTAGGATTCAAAGCTGTGGTGCTCTGAGCTGGTTCGGCTAAACTCATCCTTGCTCTCTCTTCTTCTAATCTGGTGAAAAACAGAGAAGATCCCTCCATGATTCCCTCTTCATCTTTTTTCTCTTTCTCTCCATCCTCAGCAATTTTCTGCTTCTGTATATTCCCTCCATGATGTCCGACCAACCTGTAGGATCTTCTCTTGTTACTTTGTTTTTGGTTGAAACTTGAGTTCTCCTCACTGTTTCCTGCTTGTATCTCAGAAGAAGTATTTCTTTTTGTGTCACAGGGCCTGGTGTTTTTTAACCAAGGGGAATCTGCTATAGAGACAGCTGATGTCATGGTGATAGTTCTGGGTCCAGTGGAGATTATAGTCGCTCTGGTTTCTTTAAAAGTTGGACTCTCCGGCCATGAAGTGTAGGTGGATTCCATCAGGTCAGTAGCTTTTGCTCTCTCTATCATTGTGGGATTATCTTGGTCAGTCAGAAAAAGGCTGTTTTCTCTAGATGATGGTCTGCTTCTTCTGGTGTCATCAGAGCTTGCATTATTTTTGTTTGTGAAGCTCTCAAAAACCAATCTGTTATCTTCACTGTAGTTTCTGTTTAACTCGTCACTCTGGGTCAGAATCAGCATCTCTTCATCTTCCTGAAAGAACCTGCTGATCAAAACCATTTTACTGAGTTTATGATTTCTTCGTTTTCACTCACTTTGCCAAGAAGCACTTACCAAACAGTATCCTTTTGCTCCACGATTAACTTTCAAAAGTTTTTACAAAATTCACTGAGGTTCTCAACAATATTTCTACTCCTCTAGATGTAAAATGACATAATGACTTTGAGGATTAAGTACAGACTGTCTGCTTTAAATTGAAGGGACGTTCAGCCACATCACACTTTCAAAAATCTTTGCTGTGGCATATTATCTCAATCTAGTGGAATTAAACCTCATGAAAAACATCAAATATTATTATATTTCAGAACAAGATGTGTGTGAAAATGTGTGTGAAATATATGCATATAATTGTAAAAGCATGATATTAACATGCATATATTACACATATTTGTGTAGACACACATGTATATGAACTCCCAAAAATATATTTATGCTTCTGCCTAATTGTGATAATTGAAGAAATATGATGTTGGTCATTTTCTGGAGTAACTGTACTCTAATATTTCGATATGTAAATTAATCCTTTTAAAAATACAGTAAGTCTATAAATGATGTGACTCACCTTGTTGTCCAGTCCAGGTGTAGCCTTGACATCGCCCAGCCCCACAGAGACCCAGCAGCACTCATGGGCTGCCCAGAACTCTGAGCCCAGTGAGGAGAGCCCATCTTCAGCCTCACTGCCTGCAGAGTCAGCCTCTCTGTTTCTGGAGGTCTACGGGTCTGAGAAAGCTTGACTGACACTGGACACATTAACACACTCAGACACAAATTCCCACTCAAACACACACACTTACACACCTACAATGTCTGCCCATAAAGAAACTGCACAAACACATGAGTGACACACACAATGGAAAAAGCACACCTGCATAGCTACACACATGCACAGGTGTGTGAAAAAGTGATTGACAAGTTGGTGAGCTGTAACATTATAATTTGCTGATGTTTTCAACAGTGAAGGAGTAAACAGCAATAATGGCCTCCGCAGTAGATAACTGCATTCAGGGATGCAGTGGAGGGCAAAGCCACAGCAACTTAATATACCTACTTTTTACTTTTTGCACAATGAAATGTATACATTTTTGCATTCTTATATAAAATATAACCTCCTATTACATTACAACAATGCTTTCATGAGAATTTTAACCCATAAGTGGTATATTGATAATTACCAATTGTAAGGCATACTTTAGCAGCCTTTGCACTATCATTGTTTACTCCAGCAGAAGTCAGCTTCAACTAATTTCACCTCAGCCTGTTTTACTAAAGGTTTAAGCAACATTATGAGCTTTGTAACACAAAATGTGCACACAAAGAGTAAATGTTTCCATTGTCTTATTTTATTTCAAGTCTCTGTATGTGCACTCAGCTGTTTTTATGAGTGTGCGCACCAAACTTCTTGAACTTTTTGCCCTAGAGTGTGGTGAGTTGTGCAGGGCAGCAGGAGGAGCCACAGAACAGTAGTGTAACAGGGACCAAAACTTCTGTCCAACTCCGTTCTTTCCTGCCCTGCTCTCCTCACGTCTCATGTACTCTGTGCTCCATCTCGCTCTTTTCAACTATTTTTTCTTCTATTTTTTCTTGGCTTATCCCTTATGCTGCTTTGTTCCTGGTAGCCAGAGCTGTTCTGATGCAGCATTTCATTTGCTTTGTAGCATCTGAAGCTTTTATATCCAAAACCACTCTGCTTCTGGAGCACACTGATGTATATTTTAAAGCCCTTTATGGATTTGGTGTATTAGCACCTGCCTCACACTCAGGGCAGGCGGTCTCACATGTTCATTTTTTTTTCTTTTCTCAGCAGCAGAAAGTTCACTCACAGTGCTACTTAAGGTAGCTGTATACTCCTTCAGATGTGCTTGTTGAACGGTGGAAAGATCCCATTAATATGTAATTGGGTTAAGTGAGAATATATTTTCTGTTTTTATGTAATTTAGGAGAATCAACCCTTTAAAGATTAAATCATGCCAAGAAAGGCACCTGAGAAAAACTGCTGCTGCTCTTTGTGTAATTGTGAGGCTGTGAAACAATGAACAATGACAAATGTGCAACAAAGCCTTCAACAGAGAGGGGGGATTGACAGCTGGGACAAAATCAATATAACATGGTGCACAATAAGAGTCAAAACATTGATTTGTAGAGTCATTAGTCAAATTGTCCCACTTAACCAAATTATTGTAAAATTAAACATTTTTAGAAAATGAAAGCAATCCTTCCAATGCATGAAGACAGTCTGTAAGTTGCTTGTACAGATGTGTGTACGTAGAATTTATCTATGTCTTTATCTGTTTATCCTCTTCAAAACATCTTAACCCAGGAGCGCTTTGGACCTCCTGCAGAGAGGAGCAGGGGGGATGTGTGTGTTCCTGTATAGTCTGTGTGTGTGTGTGTGTGTGTGTGCGCTAGAGAGAGAAAGTGTAATATTAATCTAATATCATTACTACCTCAGTGGGCTACAAAGCAGAGTAATCTGATTATCACTATGACACACTATCTTATTTCAAGTGAACGGGAAGGTGCGTCCAAAATTTTGAATGCTACTCTATATTTTTAAAGCCGAGTAAATACAGCCTAATGTTACAAAAGGAGAAAAAAGAAACCTCTCTATCTAGGCAGCTCTTTATCTGTTTTTGATTCTTTCTCAGTCGTTCAGAACTTCTGTTGAACTTTTCCATATTTTTTTCATTATTTTCTCCCTCCCTCTGTCCCAAGTTTGAAACCTGGAGGGAAGAGGGGGAGAGCTGAGAGGAGGAGGAGGAGTAGCGGCGAGAGAGTGAGGGAGAGTTTGGACCAACTTCTTTCAAACTTTCCGTCGACATTCAGCACAGCAGAGAGGCGCGCGAGAGGACAGCGCTGACTGCACGGCGCGCGCGGCACGATATCAAACTTCAGATTGGACGAACATGAAGCGAGTCCGACTCGTGCTCCTGACCGCGTTGCTATGGCAATGTTGCAACGCTCAGCAGAGAGGTGAGTCCTCAGAGACTGATAGATAAGACTACTGATCAATACCTCTCTACATTAATCAATACGCGGCACGGCGAGAGTTATTCACCGCAGAGAAACAGTCTAATGAGCTCAGTGCCTTTCACTCACGGCTGCTGCTCATTTCCCTTAATCAGTTAATCAGTCAACAGCTCGCGCCACATTAGCTAAATGAAAGAAGTCACGTTTGGAGATATTTTGTAAACCTGCTTACAACACGTGTAGTGTGGTAGGCAGGAGCATTTTGTCATTAATGTCACTTTACCCTATACCACTTTACCCTCACACTCTCCAAGTTGTCTAAAAGTCTTTATGCAAATCATGATACTGTGTCAAACCTAATTATTACAAACACACTCGTGCATGGGCGTTTAGCTGGAGTGTTTGGGATGGTTTTGTTATTGGGAAAACAGTCAGACACAATAGCTTCACGTTTTAGTTGTTATATTTAGACTCATAAATCAGATTAAGTGGTTAAACGTCAGCATGACAGATCTAGGCATGACTGTATGTGCTAATAAAGTACAGTTATTTGGCCGACCCTTTTGCAGTGGCTGCTTACACCAGCCCTGTTAATGATTATCCATTATGCACTGTTTGTCAGTCACAAATTTATGTCTACCCCCTAGTGAGATTTCACCCTCTCACAATTGTAGCCTATGAGACAGAATCTATGGTTCTGTGGCTTTACGAAAAATCATCAGGTTCTTTTGAGGGTTGCAAAAGAGTATATCGTTTGTGAAATAACAAGCCATACTTGTTTTAGATTTTAGTGCAGTTTGTTCAGGTCTCACTTTCTAAATGATAGGAAGTTCTAACAGTTTAAAATCATGAATTTATGGGCCTTGTACAACACATAGAGCTGATTTTAGTGTTTCCCTGTTACCTTGGTGTATTCTTCTAAAAATGTCAGTGACAATGTGACTTAAAAGTTCTGTTCACCCAAATGATAAAAAAACATTTTCTCTTTCTATCCACATCTAGCCACGTGGATAGTTTTGGTTTTGTGATATCCATCTCTTACAATTTCTGCCACAACCCCAATACAATGACGGTGAATGTAATGTTGTTTGTGGTGCTCAGAGTATTGAAAATGATATTTAAAATATCCAACAGTGACATGCCTCTTCAGGAACAGTGTCCCCGTTACTCTAGACAGTCCTCAGACCTCACTGTCTGCTTAACAACAGTATTTTCTACCAAGGAAATTGTCCTTATAAACACTTTTAACTGTGTGCTGTGTGCATTATTAGTAACATGGATGCTGTTCCTTAAAGATTTTCTTTGGGGTATTTTTTTCTACTTTATTGGACAGTTGCTGGTGGAAATAAGGGGAGAGAGAGTGGAATCAAATGACATGCAACAAAGGTACCTGACTGGATTCAAACAAAGGACATTGCGGCATATGCGTCTCAGGCATTCAGCCACCAGGGCACCCTAGGGATGTTGTTTCTGGAAAGACACATTCATGTTGAATTTTCAGAATGTAATTTTTAATGCTTTGAGCACCACAAACGAAATGCAATTCACCTCCGTTGTATTGTTATGAAGCCAGAAATCTCCGATGGATATCTCAAAAGCTTGACAAATAAAAGCAAATCAATCTGTATGGCTAGACAGCAATAGGGATAAGTGAGAATATATTCTATGTTTTTATGTAATTTAGGAGAACCAACCCTTTTAAAGATCAAATCATGCCATGAAACACACCTGAGAAAAACTGCTGCTGCTCTTTTACTTGGTGTATTTGTGAGGCTGTGAAACATTAATTACGTGCTGTGTGTGTGTGTGTGTGTGTGTGTGTTGGGGCCGTGACAGTGAACAATGACAAATGGGCAACAAAGCCTTCAACAGAGATGGGGGATTGACAGCTGGGACAAAATCAATATAAAATGGTGCAGAATAAGAGTCAAACCATTCATGCAAATTCGATTCTTAGAGTAGTCAAATTGTCCCACTTAACCAAATTGCTACAGAACGAGGCTTTTTTTAGAAGATGAAAACAATACTTCCAATATATGAGGACAGTCAGTAAGTTGCTTGTACACGTGTGTACATAGAGTTGATCTATGTGTGTGTTTTATGGAAAGATGAAACAAATCTAGCTTTTGTCATGCTCTTTTCTATTTATCCTCTTCAAAAAATCTTGAGCTACTGTTTGACCCAGGAGTGACCTCCTGCAGGGGGAATGGGGATGCCGTCAGGATGTGTGTGTTTCGGCATAGTGTGTGTGTGCATGCGCTAGAGAGAGAAAGTGCTTAGAAGAGGGCGGGAGAGGCCATCTGCGTGAGGAGCCTCATTACTAGGCGTGTCAACCAGGCCTGCTCTCTATCAGCTACAGAGCTCAGAGAGACACCAGGAGATAATCAGAGAGGGAGGAGGAGGAGGAGGGCTGAAATAGAGAGAAGAGAGGAAGGAGGGTGTTATTAGGCATTGGAGGAGACGTCAGTGATATAGAGAGAGGATGGGTGAAATAGGTAAACAAAAGGTCCAGATGACAGAAAGAAAGGATGAAGTTGAAGCAGCCAGATAGAGTTTGTGAGGGATTGCAAGTATGCAATGTCAGGTTGAATGGAAATAGAAGATTTTGAAACTGTTTCCTCTGCATCCAAAAAGTGTGTTTCATGTTGTTTTGAGAGAGATGGAAAAACATTTAATAATACCTTTGTAAAAATACCTTTTTGTGGTAACAGAGGATGAATAGTCGTTTCAAGGCCCCGAAAACATATTTTCTCAATCAGCTTCCTACAATGAATAATCTTTTGTGTCTAAACAGCTTTGGTTAGCTCATATGAGAGATTTTGTATATTTTTGTTTTGTATACTGGTTTGAAGTAGGCATGGCTAAGTTTGAAAGATGTGAAGTTAAAGGGAAATGTGCATAATAGGTCTATTATGCTCATTACTAGCTCTACATTTTTATTCTGGGACTCCAATAGAGTAGCTTTGCATGATTCACAGTTAAAAAAACTCCTTATTTATCTTATACTGGCCCTTTATGCAGCCCCTCAGTTCAGCCGCTGTCTCTGACTGGCAGTCTTAGCTCCTGTCTCTTTAAGACCCCCTCCTGATGAGCCCACTCTGTTCTGATTGGCCAGCTTTCAGGAAACCTGCTGAGGGGCAGCCGTATCAGTCGTGTTAAGTTACCGCTGATGCAAACCCACCATTTCCTGCTTTACTGCTTCATATTAAAAGCTTTTAAATGACTAAATAATGCCAGACTTTTATTGTGAAGAATTTACAGGAAATGAAACCTGTTCCTCACCAAATTAGCAGTGCTTCGCTAGTTGCACTAAAAATTGGTCGACACAACAACATATGTGGATATTTGGAGCTCTTTGTCCAGCAGATCAGTTAGAAATAATGCAGGGAGGAACAATAAGCAGAAATATCCAAAGTGATGATGATGTTTGATGAAGAGTTGCAGAAGACCAGTACACCTCCAACAGGTAAACTACTTATTCAAGTCATGTCTGGTGTGACTACCAGGAACAATGGAGAAATGCCTGAATGTTAGCAGAGCAAAGCAGATGACCACACAAAGCTCACAGGGATTACTTCTACATATGTTTATCTCACTTTGGCCACATTTAATATGAACATCTGAAATTGTAACATTATATATATATAGGACTGAAAATAAGAAAGTCCAATTTAAGCATTTCTGTGCACCAATAAGGATTTAAAAATATTTGACTCAGAATGTGATGAAAGTTGTGGGATCTGTTGCCAGACTATTGCCAACCAAATCTGATCAAATGACACTCTCTTCAGGATGTTTCGCCACCCGCAGAACTTTTACCTTGATTGTTTTACATTTAGTAATTAATATACTAATGTCATGGAGAAGTATTTAAGATTTGTAATCATATTTAAGTCATTTATCAAGCAAAAAGCACCAAAATGTTGCTTGTAAAAGATTCCAATTGCGAGGATTTGTAGCTTTTATATTATTGTGCACTGAATAGGTTTAGCATTTGAACTGTTGCTTGGAGAAAACAACCACCTTGGATGATGATACACTGGACTTTAGGAACTTGTGATGGCCAGTTTTACTATTTACATCTTATTGACTACGATCTATTGATTTATTGAAAAATAATTGGAAATAACAGTCCTGAAGTAGGTTTTCATATTTGTTTTATGTTTGTTGACAGCATTGTTGAGAAAAATAAATGTTAGGTCAACTATTGCTTCAATTTTTATCACCATAAGGCCAGAAAACCCCAATCAACAACATGACCAGTGTTGCAATATAAGTGATGAAAACTATGACCTTCCACCAGATGAGAGTGAGCATGATGTATGTGACTCTAGAGCCAAGCTGAGGAAATATTGATGAAAGACAGTTAAATGTTAAGAATGTGTGGCTGTCAATGGGGAAAATTTGAGAAGTCCTGAGAAACTGCCAGAAGAGTTGACTGGTTGGAGTTGGAGAGTGTGTATTAATGTGAATGTTACTGGGCCTGATTTGCATGATTGGATGTGGAGTAAACTCGCAAGACACCAGTGTGGAATGAATCCAGACAAGGCTTGTAAACCAACTGAGAAATCAGGATATTTATTTACCAAATCCATGTGACTTATTTATAATATTGCTGTCCTGCAGAAAACTCATAGCGCATCTTCAAAAAAGCAAGCATATAAGGAAGGGTGGGAAAACGGATTGATTTCCCTGTTGATGTTTATTGGACTTTGGCATAATCAAAAGTGCAGCCTGATACTATGAAATATTTTCTCCTTGGGATGATCTATGCTAAAACTATTGAAAAAATGGTTAATTTATGGATAAAAGGTCTATTCAGATGCTACAGATGTGTTTATATGTGTATGGTAATGGGGATTTAACCAAGCTGGGCTGAATGTGATGTGATGTGAGCTCACCAGAGGTATCACAGTGAATGTGATGTGAATTCAGAACGGCTTTTTCTACCCATCAGAGAAATCAACATTTTTATAAGGTGAATTCATCCCAATGTCATAATGTTTCTAAAATATGTTGATCTCAGTCTGCTATGTTAATGCGAAAGCAGCTGAGCTTAGCTGAATGGATTTGATGGAATACACCAGAGAGAAAGCTCTTAGATTTTCTCAACTTGGAACCTAAATTCAGTGAATATAATCAATGCACCCTAGAAAATGAGACAGGAGGGCAGGAAGAAAAGGAAAGAAGGGAGGGAGGGAAGAAAGGAAGGACGGGTCAAGGAAGAAAAGAAATCAGGAAGATAGGAAGGATTCAGAGGGGCTTAGTCTGATTTGTGCTGTAGTTACAGGTTGTATGGCCAAATGATATGTAGTTTTGTAAACATGCAGATGAATGCAGATTGTGGATACATGTGCTGTATTTTAGAAATGGGGATGACCTAAACTGATACTGTTATTCCTAGATTCCTATTCACATTATATATTTTTGGTACATTCATCTCTGCTGTTGTTATGGTATTTTTCTGGTAGTCAACAGACACAATATGACAGAAATGGTAATTGAATATATATAATTTTGAGTGCCAGACATAGTTTTAAGTAATTGAACTTCTGTTTTACTTCTGAATTATTTCTATTATTGATGAATTTGTTGGTGAATCATGTTTTTTCCTGATTCATTAAGAGCCCAAGGTGACATCTTCAGGTTGTTTGTCTTGTCCAATGAGTCTGAAACCTAAATTACAAATGACAATGATATGAAACAAAGAAAACAACAAATCCTGAAGATGAATTGATCATCATAATAGTTGTTGATTCATTTTCTTTTCAGTTGACTAATTCATTTATTGAAATTGTTTAAGCTCTACTTTTAACATCATTAGCTTGTTTGCCGTACCTTGTAAGAACTTGACCCTTTAAGTCTAAATCTTTTAGAGCTAGCATGTATGTCTTATATGGTGTTTTAGAGTTTTACATTTAACCTGGTAAAAGACAGGACGTGTCCTCCATAGATGTAACATGTTTAAGAGTAATTTAATTTTGGTAGAGTTGATATATAGGATTAGGTTCATCCCAGCACTTAATGTGCATGTGTACAGTTTACTGTCAGACAGAGTCTGCCTCAGTAGTGTTGCCAAATTGTCATTGACTTCAAGGCAGCCAAGTATTAATCGATGACATTGTGCCAAAGACACAGATCATATGACAGCCAACAGGTGTGTGTGTGTGTGTGTGTGTGTGTGTGTATTTTAGAGGAATCCTCTGGGAGCTAAAATTAACCAGGTGTTAAGTTGGAATGTTACTGTATCCATCCTGTCGTCATTAAGAAAGACAGAGGAAGCCGAAGAGGAAAGGAGAGAGGAGGATTTGATTTCACTGACTTTGATATTTGGAATCTTACTTGGTTTCATTTTTTTTTTCTGACTCTCGTCACAGTGTGCAGTAGAAGTAGGTCAGGATGCTGAGTGATACCTGCTGATTTCAAAAAGTTAGTATGCATCGGTATAATATTACTTTTTGAAATGAGACCAAGTATGAGGAGAACTTCATGTAAAATCTTAACATTTTAAATGATTACAAAATTCATATTGAGATGTTGGTTCAGAGTGTTATCCATGACCGGAATTACTGACAGCCTTTAATTCTGCTGTGGTACGTTTTACATTCATGTGTGTAGTTTTGGTGGGAAATCTTCTGGACTGCTTTGTGGCACAATACAAAAAAATGGAAGAGGATGCAGTTCCTCTAAGCTTAGCTAAAGCTTTCAGAGTTTCTATCAATGACAGATGACGGAAGGAATGAAAAAAGGAAGAATAAATAATTTCTACCACGTTAGTCCATTTCAGTTAAAGGGAAAACAAACATGCATTGGAGAGAGAGGGAAGTAGTGACATTCTTTATAATGCAAGCAAATTATGGTCTCAATTTTGAGAAACACAAATGGTAGCTAGAAGAAGATAATTGACTTCACTGCAGTGACATACTGGTTATACTATAATTATACCTAGGCCTGGGGAATTAATTAAAAAGGTACCAAATACAAGATCAGGTGCCTCTAACTGACCTAATCCCAGTTGCATTGATATGTGCCCTTATGCATAGAACATGATCAGTCAAAGTTTACTGTGTGGGCTCATTTCATAAGTTGAGTCGCAGTGTTCCTTCTACCAGTTTTAGGCAAATCAATTAACCATTTGTGTCCAGTATAACTCGGACAGACAAAACAACTTAAATGTTGGAGAAATGCAGCTGTGGGTGGGTGCAAGTAAGAAAGTGAGAAATAGTTGGTACACTGAAAAGATGTCATGTCAATCGTTTGGACATATGTTGGCTAGAGTCAACATGACACAGCACAAAACCAAGGTCAATCTAAATCTGTTGATCTAAATGTAATTGCTGTCAGGAAATGCCATAGTAGTGCAGCCTCCTTTAGTTCAGTGCATTTGGAGTGTGTGTAGCAATGAGGCAGGTGGGCTGGCCAGTATAGCAGTAAACTCACTCACAGTCACTATAAATGTTAACAGTGTATGTTAACTATGAGCTACAGTTTTTCAGGAAATAAATGCTACACCTCCTTCCAAGCTGAATCCAGTGTTTTGTGCACCAGCAGCTGAGTATATGGAGGATACACCGAAGTTAGCTAAATAGTATGGAGGCTGAAGCAGGTCTCTTTTGTTAAAATAATGCCACTCTATACTCTAAAACACTCACTGATGGAATGAAATATCAGAAACAGAGCTGTAACCTTTAGTTGATTGACATAAAATAAATTTGTAACCAATAAATGAATAATTGTTTTTTTAGGCAAAAATGTTTATAAAATATTTGTCGGTTGAACAATCTGAAATAAGAGACTTTGTTGCTTTTCTTATATTATTGTAAATGTAATACTAAAGGGTTTTTGATTGTTGATTGGATGAAATAAATACTTAAGGTCGTCAACTTGGACTCCATGATGTGTTGATGGTTGATATTTTTCTCAATATTCATCTGATTCATTCAGTTCATCATAAAAATAATAATTAGTTGCAGCCCTAAATAGAAAATGCTATTCAAATCTATTTATAATGTTAGATATTTAACAAATACCGAAACATGTTCTCAACCACTCAAAGAGTTCAATATAACTCATAATTGCTTATTTTCAGTTTATTGTTCAGTACAATGAATTAATAAGAGCTCCACTAATTATACTAATCTAACCAAAGTTAATATGAGAATATTGTAGGCCTAGGGATGTTCACAAATGCAACGTTCTTCTGATTTCAGATGAGATGTATAGACATGCTGTCTAATGTTTTACGGCACAGTATTTGGCCTCATGCATGTGTGATAAGACTGGCAAAATATTTGGTTAGTTTGTTTTGTATATTGGATTATTTGCATGTATCATTGTTTGTGTATTTGTGAGTGGA
This sequence comes from Euthynnus affinis, assembly GCA_029490765.1. Taxonomy (NCBI): domain Eukaryota; kingdom Metazoa; phylum Chordata; class Actinopteri; order Scombriformes; family Scombridae; genus Euthynnus; species Euthynnus affinis. The sequence continues at coordinate 9,075,537 of CM055853.1, read as the reverse complement.
TGCTTATTACAGTACCATGTTAATATTTGACTTCCCCACAGGGAAAAGCACATCTTCTACGGAACAAAATCTAGGTCTATACATGTGTGTGTGTGTGTGTGTGTACGCCCATGAGTGTGAGTGTTTTCTAGCTGTTTTGTTGTCAGAACAGCATTGATAATACTGAGGAGAAAATCAATAGTTAATTCTGCCAGGGACACAATAGCTGCTCTGCCCATTCTAGTGTGGGTTTAGAGAGAGAAAGAAACAGGGCATGAGTTGATGAATTGGTGCATGTGCCTTTGCAAAAGCTACCACATCCACACTGCGCCTAAAAAATAAGCAAGACTGTGATAGGGATTTGTCGGAAAGCACATAAAAATTGAATGACAAGCTTTTTAAAAAACGGGAACAGTACAACTCCCAGATTTATTTGAACACATTCCTTAATTTTAGGCCACACTGTGCTCAGAAATAATCCCATGTGTTTGCAATGTACGTAGAAAAAAAATGGAATTTAATACAAGTAAATGCTCCATGTTAAAAGGCCTCAAAATAAAAATGAGTGTCTCTTGTGAAGTAATCTAACCTGCATACTCCAAACTGTAAATTTCCATGAGGAGAAAACACAGAAATAACAACTGAAATTACCCATATTCACTTTGAAGCACCAGTTGAGTGTTTCATTCCTTTGACCTTTTTAGATTTAGTCATACATCTGCTGCCACTGTGTCAGTAAATTGCACTCCAGCAGCAACCAGGTACCAGGTAGCTAACTGGAATAATAAAAAGCAAAATGTAGGTTAACACATTGGAGTTTCATGCAACAGTCTTTAAATGTATTACCGACTCTCAAATCTTATTATTTAAAAAAATAAATAAATAAAATGGTAGTGGGGTAACATAATGTTCCTAAAGCCATATTTACATTAATCAGATTTTTGTATCAACTTCTTTCTAGAGAATTCATTCTTCCCCACAAAAAAAGTCAATGTTTAACTTTTTACATGTTTATTGTGACACTTCTAGTACACTTCTGGAAATTGAGCTACAATGATTAGTTGATTGACAGAAGATGAATTGGCAACTATTTTGATTTAGATTGATTTTTTTTAAGCAAATATACCCAAAATGTGTTGCTTTTAGTTTTTATTTGTCATACATGATGGTAAACTAAATATTTTGGGGCTTTGGACTGTGGACAAAACAAGACATTTAAAGATGTCACCTGGGACTCTGTGAAATTATAACTGCCATTTTCACTATTTTCAGAAATTTCATGAACAAAATCTGCAGATTAATCGATAATGAAAATTATCCTTAGTTGCAGGCTTACTGTAAAATTGTGTGAAATGGAATGTGTGCATTTTGAATATATATACACACACACACACACATATATATATATATATATATATATATATATATATATATATTTTCACTATGGGATTTGATACTATGACCTTGTGGCTAAAACGCTGCACGCCTGACATATAGATATACAGCTGCTAAAACAGAGGCTTCTGACCTTTACACACACACACACTCACACACACACAGGGCACAGGTCTGCAGCTGCAAAGAGTTTGGATTGACCTCAGTTTCTCCATCTTTCTTTCTCTGTGTCGTTCTCCCATCTCTCTCTCTCGCTCTCTGATCTTTCTGGGTGCTTATATTTTCCCAAGGAGCTTCCTGTGGTAACACATGGTGTCAATAATGAGCCCCCCTACACACACACACACACACACACACACTAACACACACACACACTTTCCCCTCCTCCACTACTCATAATCTTTCATCCCCTCTTGCCTACTTCTTTCTCTCCTGTCCCTCCCTGCTCTTTCTGTCCTCATCTCTTTCATTCCTTGGCCTCCGGATCCTCTTTCGTTTCCTCCTTTTCTCTCCCCCTTCTCTCCGCTCCGTTCTCTTCAGTATCCTTTACTCCTTCCTTTCACTATTTGCCCACTTCTGTCCCCCTTTTTTCCCAATCTTCCTTTCTTTCTCTCCTACCCATCTTTTCTCATCCGTCGCTGAACAAATGAGATATACTGCACCATTGTTCAATATCAAATGAGCAAATAAAAGTTTAAATAATAATTCAAACCTGTGATAGCTGGTATGTATTTTTTTTAATGAAATCAAGACTAAATATGGGTTTGCTGATGATGGACCAAGCCCCCTTTTTGTAGCTTCTCTCGTCATTAAAATCATTCTGTGCTTTTGTGTTTTTATTATTTAATACCCTTTTCTCTCCTCTGTGGCTCCTTGTAAATTTCCCCCCTCATTTCATCCTCCTCCTCCTCTTCTCTACTGTCTCTCTTTCATCATGTGCAAGAGTACCACTGACAACCTCTGCGGCCATAGCTGAGTTCAATGTCTGGCCTCAGTTTGTTTGTCTTGCTACTCCTTCACCGTTGGTTTCTGGAGGTCTTATTGTTTTGTTCCAGCTCATATCACTTCAGTTCAAAAGCTCTGTTTATCCACAGTGAACACACTGAGAGCAAGCTGTCTTTTACAGGAGAAATCTGTCTGACACAGGCAGTTCAAAGACAGCCACAAAACAAGACAGACACCCCCCAGCTCTAGTTTGTATTTTTTAGTTTGTTGGGTTTGGTTTGTATATGCTCTTGTTCTGAGTTAAACTTTGGGAACTAGTTCTCAGTTTGTTGATTTTGGTCTGGGGTTGTTTTTCTCATGTAGGTCATGTACTATAGCTACAATGTTGGGAACATGGCTTAATTTCATCATGAATGATCGGGTTTTGGATCAGTTAATATAATGATTGTAGTTTTATAATAAGTATTCCTAGATTGAAATTAACTGGTTTGATGTACAAGTCAAAGTTGTGGACAGACTCAAGGCATGAATTTGATCAGACAAAACTTTATAAAATTGAAAAGGGCTGGTAAATAATTTTTTTTTAAGATTGGGGAATTTCGCCTTTATTTGAGTCAGTGAGGAGAGACAAGAAACACAGAGGGAGAGAGAGGGGTATGGCTTACAACAAGGGTCCCCCGGCTGGGAGTTGAGCCATGGACATTGCGGTTATGTGGTATGTGCCTTAACAATTAGGCCGCAAGGGCCGTTATGAGTCAGTTTTGACACTGACTCATAACCGGTTGAATGTCAGAAACACCTGTTGAGTATCAGAAATCCTTCCCAGAAATTACGTGTGTGAGCCATGCGGCAGCCACCATGGCTTGAGACTGAAGCCAATGTGGAAGTACCTTAATGTGCCACAGATGGCCACTAGACGCTGGCTCCAAATGACTCCCATTCAAAAATAGTGTTAACTTCCAGAAATACTAAGCAAATAATTTTTTCCAACAGGTCATTATGGTCTCAATTGCTGAATTCAGGCCCTGTAATAAGTGTGTTTGTGATCATTTTGGGAATTGTTGCTCTGTTAACAAGATTTGAACACTTACAGTAGTTTTGATGTTTGTCGTGTAGGAAGACAATTTTCTCGCAATGCTGAAACACACTGTTGCAGTATTTCAGAGAATTTAATGTAAAGTGATTACAATACCTTCCCTAATGTAACGTTAGCTCAAGTGTGCATGGCTTGATGTTACCAGTAAGCTAGCGTTCGCTTCGGTCCGAGGTAGGGGTGTGTGTTTCCAGAGTGTGAAAGGCGTAACGCCCTGCACTCTTCATTTGTAAGGTCCTGGCTTCAAACAGAAAAGATGGCGCCGACCATAAATTGCAACTCTGGGCTTCAAACTGGGTCCTATGCAAAACAATGGCTGACACCTTGCTTCGTCCATCCTTTATATACATTCTGTGGTGTGAACCCAGGATTTTTAGCATGTGTTTTTGCGTTGTTTGTTCTTGTACTGAAGACTATCATATGTATTGTCATGGACTACTTGTAATACTATGGAAACGTCTTGAAGATTATGAAGAAAGACCTGAAGTTTTAACTATAAAAATACAAACTTGAATAAAGGTTAGTGATACGCTCAATTTTTTTCTGATCTTCAATCAATGAAGAATCTCAATATACTGTAGTTTGCACTAAAGCAGCAAGAAAAAGGATGATGTATTCCTTATTAACAGATCATCCAGTGTGGGGGAGCACTGAGAATATCCAGACTTCTAGCCTGGAGAAAGATGAAGAAACTTTCACAAATCTGTTGTACAGCATCAACTGTACAATGTACAATCTAATTACTTTCACGAGGACTCAAAAGTGCTAAATATACTCTGTACATTCAATGTAACACACATGGCCTACACATGTTGGTATGGTTAACTTTTTGTCTGCACACAACCTTTGATGCTTTGACTTTGTTGTGGCTTCATAATGGAGTCCTTGTTTCTGAAGTCAGTTTTCAAAATCTGATCATATGGAGTTGCTAACATACAGTTTGTTAAGCCTAACCTAGATAGAAAAGATGAGGACACAGCAAAAGTATTTTTCAATTCAAATAATCCAATACGCAATTTTACATTTCATTTAGCCCAATTTGAAAAAAAGTCTTGATATTTGTTTTTAATACAAGTAAAAGATCTATTTGAATTATTATTTCTTTAACAGTTTTTTTAAACAGTTTTTTGTCAGATTTTTAAGAGACCAACTCAACCCCAACAGCAAATCCACTATACAGAACCAGATTCCCACCAATACCAAGATATTTTATGTGTCATGTTTCTAAAACTGTTTTTTACACTTAGTTGGCAAGTTGCTGTGGGCCTCTGTGGTCCAGACTGGGGTTTTCTGAACTTGTGTATAGATTGATACCAGCAGGTTTTAGTGGCTGCTAGAAACTGAAAATTACCTCACCCACAACATCCTTGTTCCACACATGGCCACAACATGGTTTTCAGAATGTGTGTTTGTGTTTGTCTCTCTGTGTGTGTGTAAAAATCATGAAAGAGATTTTTGGACAATGCCTTTGATTGTTTGTTGGTGATATGGTTTGGCTTGTTGTGTGTCCAGCTGTGATGATTTTGTGTCATGACCCTCAATATTAAAGTAACCTCTAACCTCTCATTCTCATGATCTTTGACCTTTCAGGGCCAACGTCCTCTACTTCATGTTGTCATGGTCTGAGCCTGCTGTGTGGTCCAAGTCAGAATGTGTACCTTCCAGAGTCATGTAGAGAGGTTTTGGCCAGTTGTACTTCAGCTACAGAGTTTGAACAGTTTGCACCACAGTCTTAGATGCAGTTGTAGATAACTTGTTACACAAAACCTGCTTTCTGTGCAAACTGCATCTCCAGAGTCAACCCCAGGACTAAAATTTAAATTTCCAAGGCAAGATTTGATATTTTGATATAAGTGCTCTGTATGGCCTGAATGTAATTAAGGGACACTTAATGTTAATTGGGCTCTTTTATTCCCTGACCTCTGACTGGGTGGTTGTCACCTGCTACAAGGCTATTAACAGCTATCAACACTTAGCTAGATTTTTTTTCCAATATAAATAAAGGCACTTAGTTACAAACAGAACAGGGCCAATGCAAGTTTGACAGACATGTGATTTCTGAGAGATGTAATGAAAAAATACTATATGAATGATCACCAAAATTTGTATTCAAAGTGGCTTCCAAATAACCAGTGTACCTGACACGCTTGAGGTCCTCATCCTTAATTTGGTTGACAAGCACTTTTACTGCTAAAACTGGAGTTTGCTCTTTCGATGCTGGACAGTCTGTACTTTTTCCTCATTTGTAACTTTGAATTAAAATCAAATTCATGCAGCTGGATTGACTGACAGGTGGATAAATGAATGAATCAAAGTCTAGGACTCCCTAACCTCACAATCGTCATTTCTGGTTTTACTGACAGATCTGTATGCAGTGCACACATACTCTTTGCAGCACAGCTCCTAGATAGGGAAAGACACACACACACACACATACACAGAAAGAGGCAGCAAACAAAAAGGCCATTATTTTGAGGCTGAATGTTTGTGTGATTGAGCTGATAAAGCATCAGAGGAATAAGAGTCTATTAGACTGGCCTGGTTAGCTATGGATTTAACATTTATACACACCACTGTGTGTGTGTGTGTGTGTGTGTGTGTGTGTGTGTGTGTGTGTGAGAGAGAGAGAGAGAGAGTGACAAAGACAGAAGGAAAAACACTGGCAGAGGCAGGAGTAGAGAGAAGGAGGGAGAAAGAGGTATGTGTTGTGTATACATTTTTACTTTTCCATTATTCCAGTTGCTTTTCTCATCAATATTGTGTGTGTGTGTGTGCGCACGTACAGGGAGTGGGACATATTCTGGATGTAATTTCACATTTCCATTATATTTTTTGTATTTCCATTATTGTGGTCCAAGGCAAACCCACAGAGAGCCTAATGCAGAGCAAATGTTCACATCTGACATGAGATGAAATATGTGAAAAATGGCATATGTGTGTCTATGTGTGTGTGTGTGTGTGCGTGTGCGTGCATGCATGTCAACCAGGGCCATAGAGCTTTTGCAGCCATGCAATAATAGCCCAGTGACATCTGGGAATTTTGTGCACTGGTTTGTGATTGGACAAGGCTGGTATAGAGTGAATTACTCCTCAATGTCATTTCCTGTTCAGGGCACAATGAAGTTGGCAGAGATGTAGCTGGGTCGTCATGTGTTGTGTTTTTAGATAATAATTGTAAGCCATAATGGTTGGCCTTATGGAGGCCAACTATTCAGACCAAAAACAAACACTGAAGTGCCATAGCTGGCATAAGTTCAGTTTGACGAATCTCAGTAGAATAATTCATCTGGTTGAGTCTTAGGTTATGATCAATGAAGTATCAAGCTATTACTCTATCCTAAAATTAGAGCAAATTCTAGATTCTGTAAAACATTAGGCAGTATTTTTGGGAAAAATCTCTTATAATCCAATTTTTAATATCTGTGAGACTCACTTCTTCTACTGACCTTGCTTGGCCCCACAGAGGAAAGCCAACCTAAGCAGTCAGCCGAGCCTGAGGCTTGTTCTGACAGTGGGTGGGAGGTGGGTGGTCCATCAGCACATTTATTCCTAGAGGAGCCCACTGCTGTGTTCTAGCAACTCAACCAGTTCATTGTCCTCTGCTGGCTTGGACCCTGTTAACAAAGACTTCTGTTAGTTTGACTTGTAGGGGTCTTGCTCTGCTCTGCTTTGGGACATGAATACATTTTTCTTGGTTTTCATTACAAACCAAATCTAATTGTGCTTTTTCCAATGAAATATCCTTGTCCAGGTTTGGGTTAGTGTTGTGTCATGGTGCTGATAGTATTGATAAAATGTTGTCATGTTTGTCATGTTCGAGGGAATGAAATTACCACTGCACCTCACAGCTGTACCAGCTATTTACAGGCCACAACATGCACTGAATGCCTTGATTGCCAACAAAAAGAAGAAAATGCAGGCCTTACTTGAACCCTGACAAGCTCCGCTAGCTTTACACTGCTACTTCGCTTTCTGCTTAATTCACAAATTATTTGTATTTTCTAAGGTTCGGGTTTTCTCAAACCTAATCATGTAGTTACTTAAAACTGTGAACAGTTTTTAAAGAGGACTTATTATGCGCATTTCCAGCTCTATATTTTTATTCTGGGACTTAACTAGAGTAGCTTTGCGTGATTCACTGTTCAAAAAACTCCTTATTATTCTTATACTGGCATTTATGGAGCTCCTCAGTTCAGCCTCTGTCTTTAACAGACAGTCTTAGCTCCCGTTTCTTTAAGCCCCCCTCCCCATGAGCCCACTCTATTCTGATTGGACAGCTTTCAGGAAGCCTTCCACAGTCATGTTAAGTTACCTCCAATGCAAACCCAACATTTCCTACTTTACTGCTTCATATTAACAGTTTTTAAATGACTAAATAATGCTTCATTGTGAAGAATTTAAGAAAGAAGAATTAAACGTGCTCCTCACACAATTAGCAGAGCTTCGTTAGAAGTGCTAAAAACTGGTCAACAAGATATGGAGATATTTGGAGCTCTTAGTCTAGCCAGTCAGTTAGAAATAATGCAGGGAGGAATAGTACAACCAGAAAATAACACAGTGATGATGATGTTTGAAGAGCTGTCTGAACCTGGTGCTTTTTGCTACATATGTTTACCTCATTATTTGACACTTTGGCCACATTTAATATGAACATCCAACTTTTTAGCATTATATGTACAGGCGTTAAAGTTCTCAGACACCATGCCTGATTTCAGGCATAAAGCAGTTTTAAATTCATATAATACTTAATTCAATACATTGTACACATTTCCTCCTGGACAACTTTTCAGGCTCAAGAATCTTTTCTTCCTTTAATCCCTGTATATATGACCAAAAATAAGGAAAAGCATATTAGGTCCCCTTTAATAACCCTAAAAACATAATAACATAGTGCATGGCTTTTGGCAACAATTGCATTCCTGGGTCCACTTTGTACTTCAGTTGTGTATTTCTGTTGATTACTGGACAGATGTTGGTGATTATATTTTAGCAGCCACAAGAAGTAAAGAAAAAAATATTTGCACTTTGTGAATATCAACAATTTTGTGTCTGTCCCTTTGTAGTCCTTGTGGTCTGTCTGACCATCATGTATGATCTACAGCAGCCATGCAGGAAAAAATCCATCACTAAAAAGGCAGGGATAAACATTTCTTCACAGGCAGCAGCTGGACTGCACTGCAGCCTCAAGACAGGTTACTTTTTTAGTAAGGAACATGACTTTTCAGACTAGTGGCATACTGTCAAAAATCCTTGGAGTTGGCTCTCTAAGCTAACCCCTGATTTCTGATATTTTGTCAGCTTAAAGGTTAGTGACGTTTGAATGGAGTTGTGGCTGAAATACCTCAAATATGTATAAGTAAATAAATAAGTTGGTAAGTTTCAGTGTTTCCCCCAGGTTGAGTGCTTTGGAGTGACGGGGGTTGGGGGCAACACTTGGAAGTAACTCAGCAGCCAGACATTTCTCTGTTCTCTGTTTGAGAACTGCTGAGATTGACACTAGAATGTGAATAGCTGGTCCATCTTAAATGTCAATCCACCTTAAATGAGTGTTAATCCACCTTAAATGAGCCATTGTCGCTAACTTTGGGGCTAACCCCCTTCACTTTTCCAGCAGTCAGGGAAACAGAGGCTGGTCTCGAGAGGCTGCAGCGTTTATTAAATTACACACTGTAGTCTGTACTGTACATTTACTGCCAGATTGACATCTTACTGCTAACCTTCTCCTTTGCTCTGCTCACATTCACTGTCACTGTCTTTTCTTTGGAGTATTCTGGTAGCCTAATGGTTAAGACGCATACCATAGCTACAACATTGTATGCCAAACCCCCATCTCACACCCATGTTTGTATATTTTAACAACTGCTAGACAATAAATACAGTATTCCCAAACCATTTTCACCTTTAAATTGTACTGGTGTGTTTTTATCTGAATGTCATAAGCCTTTGTTAAACTCAGATTGGAATCACATTCAAGAAACATGAAATTGTGGATCTAATTTCTAATTTGGCAGGCTGCTTCATAACCAGCAGCTGACTAGAACAAAATCCAACTGTAGGCATTAAAAGGTACCAAATGAAATGCAAGGAACAAGTTTTATTAGGGCAAGGGGGATAAAAAAATTATTGCAACACTTAATTACAATTTAACTGCTGGAGATCCTTGACCATCACAGATTAATCAGTCCAGTGTAAGCACTGACTCACTGTCGTTAAACTTGCCACTGAATTGCAGTTTTCAAAGAGTGTTAATGCAGTTTATGCATGTTACATAAGCACTTCACTATAATGAGCAAATTATAGTGACATGCATATACCAGGTACAGGCCTAATGAATGCGAGTTTGTTGTCTCACTTTTGTTAGAAGTGAACTGACCGTTCTTAGATCTTAGTCACAGCCATCTAGCACTTGTCTGTTAATGATAAGCATACACTCACACCCACACACAATTTATTTCCTTATGCCTGTCATTCTATTTTTCTAAAATACAGCGTGTCTAATGCAGATATTCCATCACTATTTCACAGAAGGCCGGGTTACGCTGTGTGTCATCTACTCAGCAGCTGTTCGACTGAAAGACATACAAAAAAAAAACAAAAAACCCAAAAATGTTATTCTATTCTCTTTGCATTATTCTAATGCTATTGGACACTTGTCCAGTTGACATTTACTTTCCATGAGGGAAAAATTTTTCATGATGTACCGGTAGTTTTGTATTATTTCAGACCACAAATCTGTCTTGTAATGGGAAAAACAGGTTTTCTTTGTTTTTTCCGATTTACATACATTTAGAACAGTGGAAAGCCTTGAGATGTTTTTCTCATGGCCTATCTCACTAGTCCATTTCTGCTGATGTACTTTTGTGTATGTGTGTGTGTGTGTGTTTGTGCTTGCGCACACACATGTGTACTTGCTGAGGCAGCAGGTCTGTGTACTAGTGGCTAGCTCATAGCCCTAGCTGGTGATGCATGGAGGAATCAGAGCTCCAATAATGAGCGGAATCAACCTTTAACATGGTAATGTGTCATTTAGGGCCTATCCATTTAGCTAACGACTTGCTCCCTTTTGAAACCTATTAGCAGCAGTGGTAAATAGCAGCTCCCCTTTCAACTTACATTTGATTTGTTCCCTTCCCATTCTCCTGTACTAGTCTTCCTTTTAACTTAACTCTCTTTCCATCTTTTATTCTTGTACATCATCTTCTTTCTTTTTAAGTACATACATCTCCTCCTATTTTCCATCTTCTCTCGTTTCTTAATCCCATCAGTTTTTTGTCTTTCTTTTTCATTATGAAATTTCTTCTCTTTATTGTACTTCTCTTCCTTTTGGTTTCTCCTCTGGCATTTTTTCTTTTCTCTCCTTTCTCTCCCATGTCCTCCTCTCTCCTCTTCTCATCATCTCTTTACTTTTTTCCCACACATAGTCCTCTATTTCTTTTCTCCGCTCCTCTCCTCTCCTCTCCTCTCCTCTCCTCTCCTCTCCTCTCCTCTCCTCTCCTCTCCTCTCCTCTCCTCTCCTCTCCTCTCCTCTCCTCACCAGCCTATAGGGGCTCATTCATAACATGTACCCATTACCCACCAAGCTATTAGGTTTGCTAACAGTGAGATCCATTGGGTGAAAATCAATGTCTATCCAGGGAGCAGTTTGTCTGTAGCGCCACTGTAATGAATGCTATATACTCCAACACACACAAATGCACACACACCTACAAACACACATCTCTCTTGCACTTTTCGTTCACGCACACTCACACAAACACACATACAGGTACAGACTGAGCGTCTGAGCATTGATGTAACTGATAGTTTTGTCAAACGTACATCTGAACAAACACACTGCAACATGAAAAGTGCTGTAGTCAGTGCTGTTTTCACCCATGCACATTTGACTTTCTTTGGAACTGTTTCTCCTCATCTCTCTTCCATAGTTTTATCTCCTTTTCTGTCTCCTGTGGAGACTCACACTGAAACAGGCAAGAATATCTCAATTTATGTCCCTGTGAAGAGGCTCAGCACTTATCAACTCAGAATAATTCAGTTTTACATGTATACACTGATTATCGACAGAAATCTAAAAAGTCTCTACTACCATGAAACATAAAACATTGAATGCACACACATACTATCTATTAGGCTCTCACACACACTGTGATGGATTTTGTATTGTCAAACACACATTTCAGCTCGGGTCAATCTAACCTGAACATTTCCCGTGCCAGAGCAGTTAGCGGTAGCCTCGGGCCAGCTAATAGTGGATATGCAGTCATCAGTGCTGGTCAAAAACGACGAGTCAGCAACCTGTAGTTCAGCTCTGTCAAAGTCTATAGCCATCATTTAATGCTGTGTGAGAACCTCCCAACTCTGGGTGAACTCATTTCTATTTCCGTTTGATTCTGAATTGTATTCCTGTTTTGTACACTTTGGTGTGGCGTATGTGTATGAACATCTATGAACTGTTTCCTAGGTAATTTGATAATAATGATGCTTTGAAACCAGCTTTGTGAGGTTCTTCATATATCCAGTTGGAAGCTTGGAATAGCTGCACACCAAAACACCACGTATGTTTAAAAATATAATTATTATCAAAGCATTCAATTATTAAGAGTGATTTTGATATTTAAAAGGCAAGTATTGCCCTCAGAAACCTATTTTTTCACAAATAGCACAACACATTATTTTAATGTGTGGAAATTATACCCATAGAAGTTAATTAAACACTAAAATTACACAAGCCTTTGGGTCACAGTCCTTTCTGTCAGTAGATTCATGTAAAAACCCTCTAATCAGGTCTAAACATCTGTTTTGTATTTAGTTGGCCTGTAATGATGTTATCCAACTTTGAGATTGTTTGCAGATTCTGCTGTTAACAGACTGTAAAACTGTTAGAACTAATCATAAGATCTCAGCAGGGCAACCGAGTCTCTGCTAACTAGCAGAGAGACTGATTGCAACTCAAACTTCCATTTGTCTCTCTGATTGCTTGATAGCCGTAGACTGTCTTCACTACTGTATAGAAATTCTCTGGAAGAAGCTATTGAGATTTATTGTGTGCGTGTGTATACGGGGAATATTACTCATGATTACTGGCTGTTCCTTTTGTACATACTTTGTTGATTGGCCCCTATGGACCTGCCCACGCAAATCTTTAGCCAATAGTACCCTGTTTCCTGTCTGTTCCCGCCTCATTCATAAGTCAACTGAATGGAGAATACAGGAGAGGAGAGGAGTAGAGGAGGAGGGAGGAATGAGACCAGGGAATAGGTAAGATGGAAAATGAGAAGAGAACAAGGAAAGCAAAAGAAGTAGAGAGGTGCAAAGACGGAGATGAACGATATTAACGTTGTAGGCTGTGTGTTCGGTTCGATCTCTGTGGTAACTGTTTCTTCCTGAAAGCTCATGCACGTCCATCTGGATTTCCAATTACCCACAATCCCTTGTGACCCTCACCGACCGCATCTAGAGAATGATGTTATTTCCTGACAAATACAAAATACATTCAGTGAAGATAGGCAGACCTGCACACTTACACAAAATACGTCTACATAAACACATCTGTGTTGTACATATGCACAGACAGATACACAGTAAAAGTCCCACTTGCATAGCGATGCCTCTAGTTATCACGCAGTCATACTTTCAGTTCCTGTATCAGTTTATCTCCTCCTTCAATATTTTACTTGGCTGACAGTAATTGCGTAACACTCAATTGGTGTGTGTGTTACCTACAGTAAGTTGCTGTAAAAACATATTCAGATCGTAGATATGTTAGGTAAGATATTTTGTAAAGTGATTACAGAAAGAAACATAATTTTGCTCAAAGTGGCCCCAAATTCACATTACTGAAATTTACATTTCATATTCCATCAATTATGGAAGCAAATCCATGTACAGTATTACATTACTGTCCAAGTGACATAATAAAAAAACAAGTACATTGTGATTTCAGTTTAATAGAAAAGATGCCAATGTAAGATTTACATTGGCATTTGGCATCTGACATCAACATTACCACACGTTAAATTATTTGAAAGAGCATTTAATTTGTTGCTTATTGATCATGTCATCTAGATAGTCTATTTTGGTGAAAGAGACTGCTCATTACACCACACACTATAAGGATCTTTTTAACTGTAAGTAGTACCAATCATTCATAATCATTATTTTGAAACAAACTTTTCCTTTGGCTTTCATCTCATGGTGATGTACATGTTTATTTGTGATTAGAGGAATGTGCCTATACTACATTTAAGCTATTTATGATAACTACTCACTACTAGTGCTGTACATAAATGTAAATTAGTGAAATTAAACACATTTTCAGAAGTGAATCAAAGCAGTTTTGGAGAAACTGTTCAGTCACTATATTCAGTTACCATAACCAAACTTCTGTAGCCAGTTGGCAGCAGTATAGAGACCTTTGTTAAGATAAAATATCCAAAAGGCATGATGTCTTTTCAACAGACTCTCTATTACCTCCACCCATCTGGAAGGTTGAATTTTTATAATGTAATAAAAGTAATGTTTTTTCAACACATTCATTTAAGTGTACTGACACTGTGGCTGCACAATCATCTCTGCAAATACTGCTTTTATGCCCACACTGCGAACATGTAGGTGTTGTGCTCACATTCATTGGAGACGTTGGCCTCAGCTTCATCAGGTCAAGTTGTTTTATTGTTTGGCTTTTGTAGAACATGAATGGTCACATACATGCTCACATATAACCCCGAGCAGTCAGTGAACCATGAATTTATCTCCAGGGAACACTTTTAATGCAAAGCAAGAGCAGTCAGCAGTGTGAAGAGCAGCAATTGCTGTGCTAAAGATAAATTCTATTCTATTCTATTCTATTCTATTCTATTCTATTCTATTCTATTCTATTCTGTGCTATTGGTTTGGGGTTGTGAGCAGAATGTAGCGGTTATAGCTACAAGAAGATTAGATCCTGTAGGCTACCAGTGATAAATCTTTGTGGGGCCAGAGGTCAAGTTGCTCTTTCCTGTAAATCTACTCAGTGGCATGTTTTCATTAACAACACCAACATATCCCCATATCCCCTAGACAGTATCTGTGTGTTTGTGTGTGTGTGTCTGTGCACAGTAGCCTTGGCTGCAGGCTGGACTTTAAGTACTAACCAAGGTTAGCACAGATGAGTTCCTACCTAAATCATACACACACACTATCACACAACCAACTGTGTCTCTGAGGTGCTTGTGGATGATTTAACAAAGTCCACATCATTGCCTTATCAGGTATGGACTGACGTGTGTGTGTGTGTGTGTGTGTGTGTGTGTGTGTGTGTGTGTGTGTGTGTGTGAGAGAGAGAGATAGAGAGAGAGAGAGAGAGCAGTTGGTCCATTGCAGGATAGATTTACTGCTGGCTGGCCTGAGCTCAGCTAAATCACTTCAACCACTTATCTAGGAGTTATTGTGCATAAACATTCTCTTCCTCTTTTCCCTGTATTCTCTTTGAAAAGTTTTTATGCAGTAGTACTGGAGAACTTCACATTCTTAAATTACTGGTTATTTTGCCATGTAAAGGGTAGAGATAAACCTTTAGCAGTTACAGTATATGTTTGATTGATTGGCTTGTTCTACTTTAAATTACTACAGTATTTTGATATCCACGTACATTAGTACCATGGCAGTTTTTGCTTGTTCTTCATGTTCAGTTAGATGAATGTGAATTTCTATAGCAATCATTTACTTGCCCTTTCCTGAAGTTCCATTCCAAACAGAAATACATAATCTGGAAACTCATGGCATGTAACCACGCATGCTAACCTTTAAAGTATTGTCAGTTAATTAACTATAAATGGCAATACTGTTAATATCCACCCCAATTAACATACATGAGGAGGCCAGAATATTGCTTATATATGCTTTTCAATATAATGTACTCCAGTACCACCACCACAGAGAGCTGTTGTTTTGGATTGCATTAGATTGCACAGGTGTTCCTAATGAAGTTGGTGAGTGAATATGTCAATGACTTTCATCGTCCAGAGGTGGTTCGGTGGATCCGGAACCTTCCAAATAAGAAGTGCAGGGTGTTGCCTTTCACGCCCTGGAAAAATGCCCCACTACCTCAGACTGAGGAGAATGCTAGGTGACTGGGAGCACTGAACAGGATACACATGCATTAACATTAACTACTTTAGCTAAATTGTGATAACGGAGCAAGTATTGTAATCAAGTAACATTAAACTTAAAGAATTGCAAAAATAGTGCGATGGTGCGAACTGTCAATCACAAATGAAAATCTACATCTTACTCTTATTAGAGGGTCTGAATTTAGCAATTGACATGCTAATGAAGAAGAAATTATTGACTTAAGTATTTCTAGAGAGAAGTTGACACTCTTTGAAGTCAATCTCAAGCTGTGGTAGTTGTCACTTGGTAGCAACCCCTGATACAAGCAAGGACCCATTTTTTCATTAGGGTTAATTGTGAAATACTATTTACGAGAGAATGTAAAGGCAATGTTATGTTGCCAAAACCCTCCAATGTTCCTGCAGTGTGAGAGGGTATATTGTGTAATTTAGCCCACATTCTAGTCTGCAAAATTAATTTGACTACTGAGAGAACCAGTCGGCCTCCTGGGAGACAGTGGTTTGGACACCCCCCAGTCTGGAGCACAGTGATCACTGTAGCCTCCAGCAGATATGGATAGTTCATTGACATTGTGCGTGTGTGTGTGTGTGTGTGTGTGTGTGTGTGTGTGTGTGTGTGAGAGAGAGTAGGGGATTAAGTGTCTATAACTTTGTGGTTTTCCTGTTTAGTCTGAGTTTATGACCGTCTGGAAGAGGACAGCATTTGCAAAGATCAACCACACGGAGACACATGTTCACACGCAAACAGACTGACAGAGATACACCCAGCCACCCACCCACACACACACACACACACCTACACACACTTAAACTCTCCCCCTCCTCTTCTCTCTGATGGGTGTGTAGCCATCTGGAAAAGGACAATATTTAGGTCGTCCCTGAAATTTGGTGCAATTGTAAGCAGAAACACACATTGCTGTGTTTTAAAAAAACAAAAAATATTATTAATAACAGTAATTATCATGTCTTATCAAATCAGAGTTGGTGTTGCTTGTGACTGCAGGTACATGCGTTATGATATAATAAATAATCATATCCCTTTGGTGTCCTCTGTATGCTAGGTTTTGTCTTCATAGCATTATTATTATAGCAATTTCAAAAAGATCAGTCCGGTAGCAGACATGGTATTTGGGAAGGGACAATAAGCAGAGAGAAAGGGAGGTTTTGTCATTCCAGTGTAAGTCCATGAAATGAAATTTAATTGAAAGAGAGACGGGGAGAAGTCAGATGGGGCAATGTCCTGACCCCTCTGATCAGCCCACAATATTTCTCTTTCTTTTTTTACAAGAACTTTCTGCCTTTTATTTTCTTTGTATAATAAGTCATTCATTGCTGTCTTTCAAGGCGGGGTGACTGACTGTCTGCTTGTGTTCTCCTTTGGTCCTTTGCTCCTTTGCCCCATTTCTGACGGGAACACACACACACACTCACATACATACACACACACATACACACACGCACTCGCTCCCAGGGCAGGAAGTCCTAGTGAGAGCAGGATGTTGACTTAGTTTTCATTTCAGCTTTTCCTGAGACCCCTTGAGGTCGACAGCAGAGCAGCCAACAGATGTAAAGCAAGATATCGAGACAGAAAAACAAAAGTATAAATTAATGTACATTTTTTAAATCTTATCATATCTGACAAGTAATAACAAGAAAACTTCAAGTACATATTTATATACACCAATCATGTGGAGGAATAATCTTGGGAAAAACAGCAAGAAGAGGCAGAGAAACAGCAGGAGTGAGACAAATGCAGACAGAGACAGTTATTTTAATACATTGAATGGTTTTGTATGGTTTGTCTTCATCTCGTGATGTGGTTACTCTGACTATTTTAATGACATTCTCTTAAAATGCATCTAAAACTGAAATTTAACTTGACATGGACATAGTTACTGTGACACTTCAGGAGACAGACAATGACAGACAATGAGTGACAGACTTTATACACACAAATAACCTCCTCTAGTGCTTTTATTGTTTTTTTTTTTTGTTTTTTTTTTTGTTTTACAATCCAGTGACTGTACACATTCCCACAATGCAAGAGGAATGCTCATTATGACAATACCCAGTCACTGCTGAAGCTGTGACCATTGAAATGTCATAAAATAGCCATGAACTTAGAGTCATAACCAATATCAATGTCCATATCATTTTTTCAGCATGACATTTGAAGGTGATTTTTCTGAAAATGCTCACTGCACATACTTATATCTAAAAACCTATAACAATTTTATTTTTTCCAAATCCCAGTCAAAGGGGTTTCACTAACTAAACCCTAATTTATGATGACAAAAGTATCTGAATGTAATATTGGTTAACAACAAAACATAAAACAATGATTGTGGTCAGCCCACAAATCTGGAGATTAAATGAAGTGTCCTTGCGTTTCTTTATAGCCATGTTAGGAGTTTGGTTTTAGAAATGGCATTGTTGTTCAGTGGTTGGTTGGTTGGTCAGTCCACCACTTTGGTCCAGACCAGTAGCGTAGCCAGAAATATTAATTTAGGTGTGCCTGTGGGATATAAGGTGTGTAAGAACCAAAGTGATCTGTAGATTAACCATGACAGTTTTCTTTACTCATGTTTTAAGTTCTCATTAGTATTAGTATTTGCCTACTATTGATTGTATTGATAACTGGCGACTGGTTTTGTGTATTGTTGCCTAGCAACATGTTATAGTTTCAGGAAATAAGGTGGTGGAGGTGAGCTACAACATTATTTTTTCATTTAATGCTGCTATGATTTCCCCAAGAACATTATATCACAACTGCTGCATAAAAGCAGTGTCAAACCTGGAGCTGTGGCGACTGCAATGGTCTAACTTACTCACTGAACATCTGCAGCATTGAACATGCAAAGCCTATAAGCTATTTGCACAATGTCAAAAACAAACTGACAGTGTCCCACTTACATAAATTAAGTAAGCGTCATGTATCCAACAGTATAGCCAAGTGTGAGGTTAACAAAGTTTAGCTTCATTTATACGCTCTCTTTACAATCCCAATCCCTCCCTCAGCCTAGAAGACAATAGGCTGCAACAGCAGGTCCCATTTAAAAAGAAAATACTTCTACTATCAAAAAGCACAATTTATACATAATCACATTAGTATGACTTACATGTGTTAGCACATCTTCAAGGTAACAAACATGAACTGAGCTGGGACGTGTCACTTTCAGTGCTTCCAGACTTCAGCAGAATTACTGTAGGTTCAACATTGCTTTAAATCCAAAGACATGCATATTTATCACAAAAGCAATAGAAATGTCCCCAGATAGTGTGGATACTATATTTAACTGAGCTTAGAATGTAAATGAATCTATTATTTTTCTGTCTCTGCTTTCTGCAGAGCTGAAGTTTCATCCCATAGTGAGACATGATGGAACAACACATCATTGCTTGTTAGAAATCTGTCTCTGAAAGATCTGATGTGCTTACAGACACACATCCATAATTTGGTGGGTTGTTGGGAGGGAAACAGTAACTAGTAATAGTAACTCATCTAGAAAATCACTCCAATCACATTATACTCTGATACAGGTTTGAACTCTGCAGTTTTTACAGTTTTAAACCTTATGTTCACATCAAAAAGTATCAATGCCAGTATCAGATACTTGACTTACAACACCCTCATTTATATTTTTGACATACAAAAAATATCCCTCAAGGCTTGATTTAACAACCAGCACAGAACTTATTCAAAGCCTTGGCGGCCTCCACAGACGGCAGCAACACCACAACAGCTTCAGCGTCCAGACAAACCACAAACAGCACCAAATAAGAGCTACAAACCATCAACAACAACACAGCAAAGAGTTAAATAACGTTACACACAGGGAGCCATCGTGGGCGAGCGTAGAGAAATAGATACAGACAGACACAAAGAGAGAGAGGGTGTATCTGACTCACGTTTTTGAAGTCCATGCTCTGTCTTTCACAGAAATGAAGTAGCATTAACTCACCTGTTCTCGCTCCTGCTCTTGTGCTGTTTTCTTTTCAACTGATGTCCATTTTAACTATCACCAAAAAAATCTTGATTTTAAGTGTGATACTTCACAACAGTGATCACTATATCACCACAGCAGGCTGTCAGACAGAGATTTAGGTGGCACAGGCACACCCGGACACACCAGTGCCTATGTGAGTGATCCAGACTGAATTATCTCAACAACTATTGGATGGATTGGACAATGGACAATCAGACTCCCCAAAGGATAAATACTAATAAATCTTTCATTTGCATTTTTGAGTGAAATATAACTTTTGGGTGGATTGCCATGAACTTTGGTGCAAACATAAATGCCTCCCCCCAGATTGTAGTGACTTTATTGATTCCTTCACATTTCATCTAGCTCTATGATCAAGTCAAAATTTTAATTTGTCCACTGCATTGTGGTTCATGTGTGTCCCAACTTGCACCGTTGGGAAAAAAAGGGCTGAGTGAAGTGGAATATCTTGTAGATTGGAAGGTGTCGTGATTAATACATACAGCCACTCCATCACGGGTCTCATACCTCTGAAGCAGCTCTTCTAGTCACAATATGACAACAATAGCTCAAGAAATGAACATATTATTGTCCAGTGCATCGACACGGTGTGAAAACACAGAATCATAAAATCTGCAGCCCAGCACTGATGTTGTTTGTCTTTTAACAGCTAATTAGTATAATACCGATAGAGAATATGTAACTTAAAAAACATTTGGCATAGAGGTTTTATGATCACATCAATCTGACACTTCAGTCATAATTCTACTCTTGTTTCAGGTCATAAATGGTCACACCATATCATAATTGATGTGATACAGCTGTATTTGCACCATAATGCATTTCAAGTATAAAACATCATATGCAAAATGAATTTCAAGGTTAGGAAAATACCAAACCATTAGGGCCCTGCTTGCTCTGGTTGTTTCGCTGCCATGAAAATAGCCCACAAAAATGTTGGTTTTTATTTAATTTGGTCTCAATTTTAATGATTAAAACAAAACCTTTTCAACTCTTTTAGACTAAGGAATAGCAAATGCCACTAGAGCTGCAACTAATGATTATTTTCATTATCAATTAATCAGTTTATAATCCTCTTGATTAATTGATTAGTTGTTTGGTTTATAAAATGTCAGAAAATGGTTAAAAATATTGATCACCATAGAGATTTCGTTTTTTTGTCAAAAAAAAAACAAACACAAAATATTCACTTTTAAGAAGCTGGAACAAGAGAATTTGGCCATTTTTTCTAAAAAAAAAAAAAAAAGAGTCAGAATGAATAATCTTTTATCAAAATAGTTGGTGATTAATTTTCTGTCAGTAATTGATTCTTTGACTAAATATCACACATTGCCAACATCCTTTGTGGAAGGAAAAAAATGGTTTGAAAACCAGTTACAAAGTGGCTCAGACAATATTATGATAAACATTTTTCATGTGGAAGTTTGTATGAGTACAGAAACAGAGCCAGGCAATGTCCAGCAGATGTAGTCCACCATTTATTAGGAAGTCATTAATTTATCCAACATGTCAGTACAAACTATGTTACCATAGAAACGACATGTAGAAACCAGGGAACATTGAAAACGCCTATGTGTGTGTGTGCTAATATTAAACATTAATGTTAGATGTGAGCTTTGCTGAACTTTAGTCATAATATGATGTGCAGCGACTAGGACAGCAACAACACCAACAGCTACGTGTGTGTCTCTCCGTGTGATGTGAGTAAGGCGACGACTGAATACAAGCTATATTTAAAGCTTTTTATAAAAGTTGTTTACCTGTTAATAAAAGTGATACCAGTCGTGTTTTCATCAGTCTTATCAACTTATTCGGAAAAGTTAGACCTTTTAATATCAAGCTAAAGCAAACTCTTTCTCGTGATCATGATTTAATTATTTCTGACATGTCATAACGAAACACTATTTCTTGTAATTATTCAGGTAAATTACTTTGAACTTTTGTGCTGATGTCTTCCTTAATGATCAAGCTTTTTATCAGAAGGACGCTTTACTTATTTAAGCTCTGTGTACACTTTGTTATCTCAGTATCTTCAGATAATTGTCTTGTTAACTTGAGCCAGCAAATTATTTTTGTCCTGTTGCTATTTTACTGTAGTTGATTTATGACTCAGGCAGACATTGTGGCAGATACCAAATTAACTCATGCTCATGGAGAAAACATTTTTTTCTTTATTTTTGTCATAAAATGTTTCATATCTCAAGATACCAATATAATTATATTCTGATCTCAAGACTGCAGGACTATAAGACTACATAAAAAAGACTCATATCTACCACCATTAGCCTCCAGGGTGGTGGCTCATATTTTTTAACTTATATTTTCCCAAGACCATCATCTAATCTATTGATAACAGCGTCTTATTTGTGTGATTGTTTGTGTGTTTCATAACATTTGTCCCATTCTTGTTGCCTTGTAAGCTTGATATTGTATCCAAAGTAAACACCTGAGTTTATCTTTTCTAACGGCGAGACTATGATGGACTGTTCATTATATGATCAGAGACATTGCAGCCAAAATCTGTTAGTGGCTAGCTGTGATCTCAAGAAAACAAAATCATTCTCTCATTGTCACAAGAAGTTTGATATCTCCAGATAAGGGAGAAGATAATAAAGTCATGTTCTGGAGATTGTGGGAGTAAACACAGTCCCTGTCACTTTTACCTGTATGAAGACATTTTGAGTAAATTTGTCACAACTTGAGACATGTGTTGAATTCTTCTGTCCTTGTTAACTTGTTAAAATCCCATTTCCTGGATTGCCTTGTTTGCGAAACTCAGGGCTAGAATAGAAATCATATTTCAGGTGTTTAGAGCACATCTGAGCAAACAAAGCAGATTCGTTTTGCAGAAGTGATTCTCACAAAGCTGGGTACGAGTCCAGCACTGATTAGTGTTTATATTGTTGTGCTGTAAGACTGGGTCTGTCAAATATGACTGGAAATTCATTAGAGTTAGGGCTATACATACATATTGTACATATTCATTTGTCCTCGTCTTTGTGTCTGCATGGTCGATTAATTTGACATAACATATTTGTGTGCATAGTGATGTGTGTCTCATTGGTTTTATGCATGCACACAACTTTGTATGTAAATATCTTTATAAAAAGACTGTGTGTGTGTGTGTGTGTGTGTGTGTGTGTGTGTGTGTACAGGATTATTGCAGTCTCATCCCTCATTCCCCTCCTGGCCCTGACCCTTTTAAACAACACTCTATCTTTCTCTGGGAATCCCTCCATCCATCTCATCCCTCTCCATCAATCTTTCTATCTTTTTCTTTTACCCATCTCTCTCTCTCTTTCTCTCTCTCTCTCTCTTCCCCCTCAACTACTCAAGATGGAGGGAGAGATAGAGTTGCAGAGAGAGATGATCCTGTCTTTTTCAACCTTCTTCTTATTCCATCAAGTATACATCTAGCCTCAAAACTCAACAATAACACATCCATCACACACACACACACACACACACACACACACACACACACACACACACACACACACACTGCTGGGCAAACAGTGCAGAGTCATCTTTTCCCATGACAGAAAAAGCAAATAAAGTTTTATTCATAATGTAATAAGAAACCTTTATACAATAAAAAGAATTTGCTGTCATCCTGAAGCTTTTGGACATTCGGTCATATGTTCATATTTTCTCCTTAAATGTAGATTTAGCTTCCATACCACTGTCTTATTGTCCCTGTTACCACACTGATGAGTGACATGCTTTAACATTCTCACTTTTCTGAAGATATACTTACAGTATGTGTGTTGGTGCATTTGTTACGTTGGATGTAGATGCAAATAAAGTTTGTTCAACGTTTACTGCAAGAACACAAAATGTGGCGTCTGAAAAGATTCCTAGTTCTTAAATTCAGAATTTGTTTTGTTTTGTTTATACCAGATACCTGCAAAAGTAACAACATTATCTTTAGCCTCAACTGTACTTTAATACAAAATGTTAGCATGCTAATTGCTACATTAAACTAAGATGATGATGATGATAAAAATCACTAGCTAAACATCAGTATGTAAAATGTGAGCATGTTAGCATGATGAAGTTTATATTTAGCCCAAACCACTGCTGTGTCTATGTAGAGCACTCTTAGTCTTGTTTTTAAGTTGTTTGCAAGGTATCATGGGTAGCCTTTGACATCAGGTGTGGTATTGCAAAAATGTGGAGGGACAGGCAAAGATCTGTTCCTTGAACAAGAGAAACAGTAAAATTTTGCAATATAATCTAAGTAGTATAGTTGAATAAAATCATTAGTGTAGTTGACATGATGACCAAACAGGTAGAGGTGTCCACTTTTACATTTAACTCAGCTACATCAGCCTTTAACACTAGGAAAACACATGTAAGCTTTATCGTATACTACAACCAAATTCCAAGGTGATATATCATATACTTTAAATAAATCACCCAAATTTACCAGGGAAGTTGCTGTGTAATCAGTGTTAAGCTGTTGAAACAAATTATTTGGCAATGACATAACCCAGCTTTCATGAAGTGTACTAATACATTTTGACAGTATTGTAATTTAGAGCCTGTATGGCAGTAAATCCTCTGAGACATCTGGTTAACAGAGCGTAGATGGGGCATAGAGAGCCAGCCAGCCAGTCAGCCAGACAGGTAGGTAGGTAGGTAGGTTACCATGGTTATCAGAGCAGAGAGAAGAGAACGGAAGTTGGTGGATCTGAGTAGATGTGCTTGTGTGTGTGTGGCAGTCGTAGAGCTGTAGGCAGTCATTATGTCCTTGTCATTCAGTCGATCTGAAATCTGAAACCTGTCTGTACCCAGTCCTCTCCATTTCTTTTTGTTATCTCACCTTATTGTTAAACATAAAAGGCAAGAGAGAGAAGAAAGTGTGTTATCTGTGGCCAAAGTCAGTCATACACATGATCACTTTCTTTTAAGAAATATTTTTTACATTTAGGAGGTGTTGCTATGACAGCTTACAACAACACTGAAAACCAACAGAATTTTAGACAGAAAATCTAATTGAAATGATCAACAAGTCATTTCCTAATCTTGTTTTCTGCATTGTTTTGTGAGAACAGGACCAAATCTGTTTGCTGTAAAAATTAGGTGATAACCATATTCTCTTGTCAGTTTGGGCCTAACCAAACTAAGATGGGCATGCTTGCTACTGATATCATGTATCCAGTGCTAGCTGTTCATGGTTGGGCCATTGGCAATTAAATTGGCTCCCCCACACAACTCTAGAACCCTTGAGTTGTGTTAGGAGGTTGTGTGGACACCGGGCAGGACTAAAAACAAAACCTGTCTGAGAGCAGATGAGTTCTCCCATTCCACTGGGAACCAACGGCCATCTACATCTTGAGAGGAGGTCAGCACTACCAGGGGAACAGCTGATTGAAACACCATGATGACACAATCCACACCTATAATGGGTTGGAGCCCGGGCTAACAATGGCTACATCTCCCATTAAACTTCCTCAGAGTGGAATCAAAAGGTATCCTACTGGGGAAGACTGTCAACTGAGACTTGCAAAGGATGAAGTAACCATTGGAACATGGAATGTGAGAACACTCCACACCAATAGGAAGCTCAACAAACTGGAGTATGAGATAGACAGATACTAGTGGAACGTCCTTGGCATCACAGAGATGAGATGGCTTAACACTGGGAGACAGTGACAGATGAAGGACATGATTTATGGTGGAGTGGGGAGGACAAGAAGCATCATGCAGTTGTTGGGTTCCTTGTATGGAAGGACTATATGAGGTTAGTGTTAGAATGCAAACCAATATGTAGCAGGATAATATGAATCAGAGTGGATGCATCACCTAGAAATATAATCATCATTCAGGTATGCACCCCTACGTCAGACACACTAGTATTGCCAACATACCAAAGAAAGACATCACTATCATCCAAGGTGATTGGAAAACTACAGGGAAATTTGGTGTTGGAACAACTAATGAAAGAGGACTCCATCTACTGGAATTTGCAAAGATGCATGGATTGCTAACACACACTTCAACCATAAAATCTCCAGATGAGTAACATGGACAGCACCTGATCGAAACACCAATAATCAGATTGATATCAGCAGTGGTCACGGTCTTGTTATGATGACACTGAAACTGAAGAACAAAAATAGGACCCCCTCCATGTGGGTGAAGTACATTGGAAGACTCAAAGACCATAATGTGCTAGAAACTTTCAAAATAACAATTGGAGGAAAGTTTGCACTGCTGATGAGAATAACAGATGCACACACATTCTGAGAAATGGTGACAGAAGGAGAGGTCTAAAAGTTAAAAGATATGAGGATGATGAGAATGAACAGAAGTACAGAGATCCAAATTCAATAAATACAAAAAGAAATAAAGAAACAGAAGAAGATTTCTTACAAGCGAAATGTGATGACATTCAGTGTGGATTTGAGCACAGCTCGAAATTAGCGTATGAAGTTGTGAAGCAGCTAACCAGAGATAAAGCAGCTACAACTTCCATAATTGAAGATCCTGGTGGTAAACTGCCAACAGAGAATGGAATGATACAAAAAAGATGGACGGAGTACATAAAGGAACTTCACAACTACCCCATCGCAACTGACATAATCATACTTACTAACATGGACTAAGGGGGACTGAGTGTGGATGAAGATGATAAACCCAAGATACTGAAAAGTGAAGTAGAAGAAGCTTTGAGGAAACTGAAAAGTGGGAAAGCTGCAGGGTTTAATCAAGAGTGGGGGAGATAACACCATTGATGTGCTACATGAGATCTGCAACTTAGTCTGGAGGAGTGGAGTGGCCATCACAATGGACAAAATCCTTGATAATCTCACTGCCAAAGAAAGGAAACCTCCATAAATGTAACAACTACAGGATCATAAGCCTCATAAACCACCCAAGCAAGGTGTTGAAAATCATAAATTGCAGGATGAAGATGAGCGCTAAAGACATCTTATCTGAGGAACAAGCTGGCTTCTGCAGTGGACGTAGCACTTTTGAACAAATCACAAATGTGAGAATCTTGAGTGAGAAATGGATGGAAATCCATCACAACTTTGCCAACTTCAACAAAGTGTGGAGAGAGCACAAAATTGGCACAAATCTAGTGAAAATGATTGATGCACTCTATCACAAATGTAGCCATGCAGTGCTATTAAACAGTGATGCACTGAAATGGTTTCAAATGTGGGTCGGAGTCCGCAGAGGATGCATTCTTTCACTATGCTTATTTAACAACTTTCTGGGGCAGATTATGATGGACAAAGTATAACAAATCTCAGATTCGCAGATGACATTGACCTCATAGCTAGATCCAATGAGGAACTAGTGGACATTACCAAACATGTGGACACAACAGTGTGAAATATGGTATGGAGATAAGCACTGAGAAAAATAAAGTGATGGTAACATCTCAGGTGACTGATGAGGAACAGTATGAAGTGAAAGCTGATGGGAAAGTACTGGAATCGGTAGACCACTTTGTAAACACGGCTCTATCTTGAACACCTCATATTTGGAAGTGAGGATAAGATTGGCCATTGCTACCAGTCAGCTTGTGAAACTAAACAAGACATATAGTGGCAAGAATATTTCCCTTCCCACAAAAATAAAACTGATGCACTCATTGATTATATCCATTGCTTTGTAAGTATGCAAAACCTTGACGTACAACACATATATTGAAAAGAGAGTAAATGCCTTTGAAATGCATTGCTGCGGGAGGATTCTAGGGATAATATGGAAAATACACTGAACAAATGACTCTATAAAACAGGAGATATGAAATCTGGCAGGGGCTCTCAAACTGATGATGGAAACTGCTTGATGGAGAAAGTTATAGTGGTTCAAACACATAACATGAGAATTGGGTCTATAGAAAATACCATTATGCATGGTGCAGTTGAGGTGCAGGAAGGCCAAGGTCAGAATGGATGACGGGCAAGAGACAAGAGATGGACAATTAAAGCAGTGGTGAAGTGCATGAGACTGGCGGCAGATCAGGATGTTTGGAGACCGGTGGTGATGTCATCAAAATGCACCGACAGCTGCCGGAAAAGATGAAACTGAAGCAAACCAAAATATGTGGTTACAAAATTGAGTTTCCTTTTTGAATACCTTGTGATTCTGTAAATTAGATATACAGAACTGTTAGGAAGCTTAAGGTATTAGCTGTCTCAAATCAAGGTAAAATTACACTATTAAAGATTGCAGTCTGCCACACACTTACGTATTTGGTTGGAGACTCTTCCAAATCCCAGGAATAAGCAGGATGTTGGCTTAATTTCCTGGCAGGAGCAGGTGGCAGCAGTTATAAGCGGTGCAGAGAAGAAGGACCATGAAAAATATGTTCATCAAAGCAACTATTTTGATCTTGTATTAAGACCTTAATGAAGATAATTTTTCTACAGGAGTCTGGTTACGGAATTTGATTATGTTGGCAACATGACAACTGTTGCACACTTTTTGTTTGTTCCTGTGATAGGTGTATGGGTGGGTAGATCCAATAGGCGTACATATAAGTGGGTCCTGCATGCTGTTTCTTTCTTCGAGAGCTTTATCTTTTGCCTCTTGCCACTGTTTAAATTGGGAATAAATGAACAAAAGAGCACTGTGACTGTGATAAGACTCAAACCTGCTCTCCACTGAGATATTGACCAAATATCTCACTTAGAATCTTGAGGCATTAAACAATAAAAAAGAAGACATGCCACAATGAAGTGATGAAACTGAAAAGACATTGATACAACATGAATAAAAGTAGTTTTATTATCATCATAATGTTCAGGCTGAGGGACTGAATGAAGAGTTTCAGTTAGCCGACTACATTTTAAAATACATTTGGGAATAATGCATTGTGATTATGGTGGTACTTTATAACTAGTCTTGTCTGTATGTTGGAACATATCTATGTGAACTGACATTTTTGATGGAATAAATGATTAATTTCACTAATGTCACTGTGAAAAGGTTGCTTCTCTCCCTTTTTACGAAACTTTGGTTTCCAACATTACTTGTGTTTTTCGGTGTTTCAGAAATAATTTTATTCTATTTTTTCTGTTAATCTGTTGATTTATTAGTCATGTTATATGAAAATGGAATATGGATTTCAGTTGAGTTGTATCAGGTGATTTTTGACCACTGAGGGGCAGATACAGCGACTTTGGTTGGGCTCCACCAACAC
Source organism: Euthynnus affinis (assembly GCA_029490765.1). Classification (NCBI taxonomy): domain Eukaryota; kingdom Metazoa; phylum Chordata; class Actinopteri; order Scombriformes; family Scombridae; genus Euthynnus; species Euthynnus affinis. Next base: position 9,046,842 of record CM055853.1, on the reverse strand, counting down.
TGTGATAAAAATATCAGACTGTCTACAAAAGCTACTAATTTAATCTGTCTCTTAGGGTTAATATTAATGCAGTCTTTAAGAATTAATGTGCTCTATAATTCATTAGTAAAAGACACAACAATATAAGTATAACTTCAACAAAGTTCATCACACAGTGAGAACTTGGTTACAACATTTATATGGAAGATAATATTTTACATTACAAAAACTCCTGTATTATGGAAATCTGGGCTCCTGCAGTGGTGTGTGTTTCTCAGATCTAATTTCTGAGAGATTGAGAAGCGTGTGTGTTTGACTGAGTGTGTACAGTATATGATATGTTGTGAGAATGTGTCTGAGAATGTGTACACATGGTGAGAGAGACTTTGGGTATCTCAGATGTTCTTCACAGTTCATCAGTGTTAACATCTGGCCAAACAGCTGGGCTCATCTGGACAAACACACACACACACACACACACACACACACACACACACACACACACATACGCACATACTTTCACCACTTTATCTCATTTCCTATCTTGTCTGTTTACAGTTATTGTAAATATCTGCATGTATATATGTATCTGTTTATATTTGTGTGTGAGTTCACATGTTGTTTAAATATAAAATCTGTCGATCTTAGACCTCAGACCAAGATTTTGACATTTGTAAGTGTGTGTGTGTGTGTGTGTGTGTGTGTGTGTTTGCTAGACAGGAAATGTGAACCATGTGCATGTTGAGCATTCCAGTACTTTAAGTTCAACAAGCCTGTCATTCACTCCGAGACTAATGTTCTTTTACTATGGGAACATCACAGATGAATTACGCCTACAATCTGGAAAAAATACAGATTGTCTGCAGTCTCATGGTGTATTTGTGTGGTGATGACATGTAGAAACATAATAATGATCAGTTTGTTTTAGCTTTTATGCTAGTTTTAGATAAAGTATATACTGTGCGTATATCACTATGTCATAAAACCATTGGGAAATGAAAAGAAAATATTTAAAAATGATATGTTTTAAGATGTATATAAAATACTCTACTTTGAATAATAATTTGTGTCTAATATGGTTTTTCCATGATCTTGTTAAAAATCCTTAAAATGACATGTACTCCTTCTTCCTTCTTCATTAAAAATTCCAGAATCTATGAATATGCAAATGTTTTTATATCAAAAATGTAACTTCTGGACAAAAAGTGTCCCCTACTTCTCTGAAAAGTCCATCTTTAGTGTATATGCATTGGAGGCTTCAAGTTTCCACATCACACTCATGTAAGTTGCTAGATATGATGCCATAAATCATGCTGTTGGTACACGCCTCAAACTCAGATTTTCAGTGAACACAGAGAAACTTTCCCCTCTGAGCGCACATATCATTCTGCACAGTGAAGCTCAAACATCCAACTGAAGTAACAAGAAGAAAAACATGTTTTTGAGTGGGAGACTTTAATATTCTATAGCAAGCAGAACTGAAATGATTGGTTGATCCATCAACTAGTCTATTGGCAGAGGTAATTTCTTAAGAAAAATGCCCAAATTGAGCATATTCCTGCTTTTCTAATGAATATTTGTTGTTTTCCTTAAATATTTTGGACGAAAAAGCTATTTGAGCTATTTTAAGCCACTGTGGCTCACCAACAAAAAACTTGCCCAGCTTATAAAATATTGGCATTAGTAGGCATATTATTATTTTCTTCTTAGGGTTATAGTGGAGGAGGTTCAGGTTGTAGTCACATCGCTCCAGGAGTTTATTATAATGGACTACTTTTATCATGGAGATTTTGAGTTGAGGTTGAGAAATGTAGCTCTATTTTCATGTCCTCTAGGTGGTTTTTTGTTTAGCACCACACCACACCCATGAGGGGTCCACTAGGGAGGAAAACACAGTTACTTTTGCATAATAAAAGTTTATTGATGGCTTCTCATAATATCCTGGAAAAAAAATCTTCTCCGTAATGTATGTTCTCTTCAACTTTATATTCTGTGGCTCCAGCAGTGAAAAATATCCATGGACAGGAAATGGAAAAAATGCTTGAGCAACATAATGCAAATTTATAGTCCTTTGATAAAGTAGCACACTGCCCAAAGTCTGTACAGTTGAAAGCAGGCCAAAACGTTCTCTGTATGCTGCTTTTACCCAAAGATAAAGTGAACAGGGTTAAATTATGTTAACTGTAGTAGACTGTACCAAAAATATACATCCAGATTAACTAACTGTGGTTGTATAAAACACCTGCCCACCCCCTCATGTTCTAGGCTAATTACTCACAACCTCAGTACAACAAATACAAGCACGGGCTGACTCACCTCACAACAACAGCACACAAACCGTAAAATTTTAATGATTTTGAATACAAAACCTGTATACAAAGTAAGGCATGCTAGATGTTCCTAATAACCTCCACTGTAGCATGTTGGCAATTTAACACATATTTTGCTTTGAAGAAAAGAGCCAGCCTGACCTCATTTGAACTGCTCTGAACAGCCTGAAGAACCTGTGATTAGTGATAATCTGACTACGCAAGTTATGATGAATTTGCTGCAATTTCTGTGTATCCGCTTGTCATCTTTACACATTCATATTTGTGATATTTAAAGGATTCAAAGAAACAGTCTGGCACTTTTAGAAATATGGTTGTTTACTGTCAAACATATCAACTTCATTTCTGTGTCAATATCAGACAGTTCCTTTAACATTCTTTTTGTACTCCAAATAGAGAAGAGCTACTGAAACTACAGTTTATGTGTAGCAAACATCAGCACATACTGTACACCTGTAGCTTATTCTGTATGTAATCGTCTGTGTGTTTTATTTCCAGGATTGTTCCCAGCTGTATTGAACCTGGCGTCCATGGCAAATATAACAGCCAATGCTACCTGCGGTTCGTTGGGTCCAGAGATGTTCTGTAAGCTGGTAGAACATGTACCAGGTCAGCCTGTAAGAAACCCACAGTGTCGAATCTGCAACCAAAAGAGTCCAAAACCATTTGGTAAGAAAAACTCTCACACATACACAATGACTTATAGTCATAGTGATTACAATAATTAATCATGCTAGATAAGTTAATTAGAGCCCGATTGGCCAGATGTTAACCAATCATTTTGTCTGAAGTGATAATTACCGAATGAACTGAGGAATCAATCACAACATGACAAGATGACAACACAAAATTAGCCTTCAGTCATGATTCAAACAGCCAACCTGACAGTCAATTAAATAGTCAATCAATGATTCAGTTAACCACTCAATCATAGAAGCCAAACAGTCGCTCTTAAACTAATAACCAGTCATCAGTGAGTCTATCAACCATTTAGTGAGTCATTAACCAGCCGGTCATTCAGCTAGTCAGTCACATTCGCTTTTCCTCCTTGCCTCGCTGACTAGTTTGCTAGTTGGTCAGTCAGTCAGCCAGCAAGTCAGGCAGTTCAGTCTAACAGTCAGTCAATGAGGAAGAGAGAGAACAAGAAGAGGGGATGGGTATACTGCCTGCAAATATGTATGTATGAAAAAGTAGGGAAGCATGAAAATGAAAGACGAACATACTGTTACTTGGTCATTTAAAAACTAAGATTTGAGTTTTATGTATTTTGTATTTGTTTGACTAATCAGTTGACTGATTTGCTCACTATTAAACAACTTTTCTGTGGATTGGTTGAGAATTAATAAAAGCCTTGCTGACTGACTAGTTGACTGGCTGGTTGACTGACTTAAGCTTAATTGATTGACTAACTTTCTGACAGACACACTGACTTATAAATTACAGATTTTTGTGGGACTCTGTCCTTTTCAGATTTGAGAGGGAAATTACAGTAAAAAAAAGCAGAGAGAGAGAATGGTGGTGAGGAGGAGAGGAGAGGAGGGGAAGGAGAGAAATACGTTTTAGGAAAGGATATAGCTCCTTCATCTTGCAAGTGATACTTGTCATGGTTTTTAACAGAAATGTCACACGTAAGTAGCCTGGTGATTGACAGCTGCCGGTCAAGCTGAAATATCACATCTTCTCTTAAAAGCACTCTCATACACACACACACTTTAACACACAAACACTCCTGCACACATACATACAAAGCTGCATAGTGACAGTTGCTATATAGTAATAATGTGTATTATCTGGCTGTTCCATTAAAGCTATTGTGTAGAGTCGTAGCAGCATCCAGGATTAGATTCTGTAAATATGGTGACCTTTTTTATTTTTTTTTATTCATAAGTGAATTAACATTATCTGAAATGGCGAAAAGGAAATCTATTATTCTTTCTTTTTACATTGTAGGAAAAATGTGCCTTTGATATCTGGCCTTGGATGGTTGAAATGCCAGAAGTTTTTAAAAAAAAAAAAGAGTGGAGAGGAATATAGTCCTCTCAGAGCAACGCTGGATTCAAGACAAAAATGTTTGTTTTTTTTTTAATTTTGGCGTTTGAATTGAATAAGGTGACTGATATGCTTTTCTTTCTCTGTGTGTGCAGAGCGTCATCCCATAGAATATGCCATAGATGGGACCAACCGTTGGTGGCAAAGTCCCTCCATTAAGAATGGGATGAAATACCACTATGTGACTGTAACTCTGGACTTGAAACAGGTAGAAAACACACACACACACACACACACACACACACACACACACACAAAGAAAAAAAATGTACTACCGTACTTTATAAGCATACATTTATTCCCTGGAGGCTCACTACCACCTTAAACTGATACTTCACCTGAAATCTCCCTTTTGAGTATCAAACATTTATGCCCTGTAGGCTTGCAAGCTGGCAATATAAAGTCCTTCACAAAGAATGACAGCTGTGGTCAGCTTGGATTTATGTTGGTTGCAAAGGATTTTAATGGTGGCTTGTCATCATTGAAAACCACTGTAACTGCTGTGAATCCAATCAGACCACAGCCTCTATTCTCTGAAGAGGCAAATCTTATTCCATTCATCAAGTTTCATGTAACAGTATCAGGAAACAGGAGAGTTAGTTTTTGATTTTCAGTGGAATATGCTACTTACTGTTTCAGCAGTGGCAGAATTGGTTAAAACAACTTTGCCATCAATCATTTCATAAGCATGGGTCGTGTCATTCTTTAAATAATGGCTTTCCATTTTTGATTTGGAAAGCTTGGCAGGAATCTTGGTGATGGAGGGGTTGTGTACTGACATGAGATGATTTAGGACATCTAATTTAGTTTAGAAGTGTGATTAAACAGATTAGACTGCCAGATTATAATTATATAGAGAGAGACTAGTTCATGAGAAGCCCTCAGTTCATTAAGGGGACCCAGTCAAAAATTACTCTAAAGGCTAAAAACAGATTAATAATAATTGAAAAGCCAATCACCTAGATCAATAGAATAAAAGCTTGAGCAACACAAATTAGTTATAACAACTTAGACATCTAAAATGGATGAATGTTGTTCAAGCAGAATGTGTTATTGACTTTTTGACAGTATTTATGTCAATGTAAAGTAGATTTTATTTGGTTTCAATTGACTACAGCTCATAACTTTCTGTTGAAATGTTTTGTGATTGGGTCAATATCAGACAAACCTTGAAACAAATCTCAAAACTAAAAGCAGAAGTTTAGAAAAGGGAGTGTATAGAAAAGGATGAGGCAAATATGAGGAGAAAAAGAAAGAGACAAACAGACAAATAAAGAAATAATAAATGCAAATAAAAGAAATAGTGAAATGAACAGGACCCAATGCAATGCTGCAGAGAGATGATAATTTTAATTGATGGTGATGAAGGTTGATGAAACTATTGTTTAAAAAATAAGTAGAATTGCCCCTAACACCCATTTCACATGTTTGTCGTCACAGATGAATATATTACCATTTCATCACCAGATAAAGCGAAGTATGTTTATTTTTAGTTCTAAAATGTGGTTTGATGCCAGCATAGACCCGACAGCAAACAAGATGTGAAGCCAATATTTTAACATTCAAACTCTTTCTTCTTTTCTTTCTTTCTCTCTCTCTCCCACTATGGCGATGGACTGAGAACCCTAAAAAAAACTAAAAATGCATTCAGTGTAACTGTGCAACAAAGACATGGTTTACTCTGCTGCTGCAGCTTACAGTCTGTCCACCATGTAAAGAGTGAACCAACAGCAAATAACAAAATCTTCAAACTCAGTCTCCCTGACAAATCCAGAAAACAATTAAAATGACAAACCAACATGCGTAACAAAAATGCAATGTTAAATCAAAACTGACTCACCACTTTGCTTTGATGGAAGAAGAACATGATGAGAAAAATGGTTAATTCCTCAAAAAACAGAAACTGAAAATCTTCAGCAACTGGCTGAAGGGCTGGATAGGGCTCCAAAACAGATGCGGGCACAACGACCACACGCAGTTCCACAATTGATGTCTTATTAGGCAGACATGTTTACTTATGTTCCTCATTATGTATAGCACTTGTTTATAATCTGTTGTGATCATTGGCAAAATTTACGTCACATGGAGCCTTGTGGCCATGTGTATGCTGAAAATATAACTGGTTTAAGCCCCCAAATCGCAAAATCCTCAGGAATCAAACAATTGAGACTGTTTAACAACTTTTCCTTCAGTATTCTACTCTTTCTGTATAACCTTTTCTGTAGTCAGTGTGGTGTGTTAGGGGAGAGGAAGCAAACATAAAAACTGTGATGATATAAACGTTTTGTCTTCACAATTTGTGTACCAATGTATTAACATTAGTAACAAGTGATTTTTAAGTTAGCCTCTGGATTTTCAAATGGAGTTAAGTTGAAGGTAGAAGGCAAAACAAAGTGAACGTTATGGTTTTTATTTGTTTTTTGCCAACCATCGAAGAGAATATAATCATTTCTCTGGACAAGAGGTATAGCAGCAGCCATCTTGACATGTTAATGACCTCATGCCCATCAATCACAGCTTTCACCACTGTGGCGTAGCTGCATATCTGTTCACTCCTAAATGGTTTTATAAACATGCACACATTTTCACACTTGTCCTTGCAGTTGTATGACCAATGAATACTTATCCTATCTATCTGCTTTGGATATCCATATACACACTCACTCATTCTCTCCTTCACAACTGACAATAATGTTAGTGTTTGGAGCAGGAGACTGACATGTACACACATACACACACAGACACACACACATACGCATTATTCTCGCTGTCATCCACATTCAAATTTTCATACAGACACACAGAGAAATTAATGAAGAATTGATTATAACCACTGACGGCTGGATAAGGGAAAAAACAGAGAAAAAAATCCTCATCTTGCTCCATTTGTCATGAGCAAGTTCCTTAAAAGCTTTTTAATACCAGTGTACTTTTTCTCAATGACCACCTACTGAGCCGACTCTGTTCTAACAGTCATCATCTTATAATGCCCATATTTGGCATGTGTATTTATTAAAGTGGAAAAGCTGTCCATCTTACTATAAAATTATTTTCATTTGACTAAATGCTCTTCTGATATTGTCCATTGATATTTGCTGTTCCCCTCATGAAAATGTAAAAGACAAATGCAGACAATCATCAGTATTCACAGTTTAGAGCCAAAAATGTTTACAGTCAAAAATGTGCTTTTCAAAATATTCAAAATGGCAGAAAAGCTGTCTCGGAACAAATGGACGTTGCTTATATAGATAGATTGGTCTGGATCCACAGAATCCAGAAAAACAAAGAATTCTGTTTGTGAGACTTACAATTCAAAAGTTATAGGCCAAAACATAATGTTTTTTTGTGATAGTGATAGTCCATCAGGCCGATTAGGGTCATATCTCTTGGGCAGCACTTGCACACAACTTCGAATTAATGGGCAAAATCTCATGTCTCTCACATTTACCATCTCACGGGAATTTTCAGAAACATTTCTAAAGAACAATAATAAACCAACATGAAAACAATAGAGTTACAGCCCTTTGGGTTAGAACCCTTAATAACTTTATTTATATAACACTTTTCAAAAATAAGTTGCTTATAAGTGCTTTACAAAGACATAAAAATAAGAGAAATTAGAATTGTACAGTAATAATGACATATGAGATATAAATTGCTAAAACACAGTAAAAACAAGACTGTCTGACCTCCTCTGGCAGGTTGTTCCAGAGTTGTGGGGCCTTGACTCCAAAGGCTCAGTCTTCTCTGGTTTTTAACCTTGACCTAAGAATTACTAACATCCTGCTGGAGGATCTCAGGCTGCATTCAGGCACTCCTAAATGGTTAGTAAGTCATTGATATAACTGGGGGCCAAACCCAAACGTGCTTTAAAAGTAATCATTAAAAATATAAAATCAATTCTAAAAAGTACATGTAGGGCTGTACATCGATATTGTGATATGAGACAAGATATCATCTTAGATTTTGCATATTGTAATATTGTGATGTGATAAATGTTGTCTTTCCTGGTTTTAAAGGCTACATTACAATAAAGTGGTGTAATTTTTCAGTCAGAATTTACCAGACTGTTGTAGCTTTGCTATTATTTGTCTTTACCCACTTAGCCATTATATCTGCATTACTGATGATTATTTATCTAAAATCCCATTTTATGAATATTTTGAGAAAGCACCAATAATCATCCCTACAGTATTGTTGCACTATTGCACTATTGATATTGAGGCATTTGGTCAAAAATATTGTGATATTTGTCCATATTGCCCAGCCCTACATATAGGTAACCAGTGTAGAGCTAAACTAAGTGTTATGTAGACTTTTCTGTTGGATTTTGTTGAACTAGTTGTCAAAATGTCTTTTAAAAAAGGTGTATTTAGAATATTTAGGCATCAGAAGGCTTTTACAACTGACTTCATCAGAAAAGACTGAAAACTATTCTACTATCATGAAGTAATTTTGTATTGATCAAAGTTATAGATTGATAATAGTAGATAGACCTCACATCTGATTTGCAGTGATTGACTGTATAGCCGCTGCCATTAATGTTTGTGCTTTTATGTGTGAACATGTGTGTGCTTCAATTGTTGTATTGTGTGCATGTATGTGTTAGTCTGATCAGTGCTATGGAAAGCTATTTACCCTCCAGTGCACTGAATTTCCCTTGCGACCACAGTCATCTCACTCAGAAAATGACAGTGTGCTTGAGTGTGTGTGTGTGGTTATCGCCTGTGACATCACCACTCTCATTTCCTCTCTTGTTATTGTTGAGCCTCTCTGGACAGGACTAAATAATGAGAGAGTGAAAGCTGAGGCAGGGGTGTTTCTAGGACTTGACAAGGTCTGGGGGTACTTTAAACCCAGACCATCTGAGCTGTGGTCATGGTCTGTGCACATGCAGAGCACACACCACATTTTTTGGGTTGCCCCTGCTATCTGCCTTGAACATTACTGCCTAAATTTCATTTAATTTTCTGCATTGTATAACTACTGCAAACATTACATTTCATTTGAAATTAAATTTTTAATAATAATGTTAAGACAATTGCTCTGGACAAAATGGCCATCTACAGGGCAGCTGAGAATTCTCAAGCACACTGATGACAGTAAATGGAATTGAAACACTTATTTATTTGTACAATCATTTAGGGAATATCGGATGTTTTGCGATCTTACTTTTCTCCAAATTGTGTTACCAACTCCCCAAGTATCCTATATCCTTAAACTCATGTCATCTATACCTAAATGACAAAATCATGTATTGCTTTAAAGGTATTCATATGTAAGATTAGCTCTGGCCTGTCCTATCTCGTAATACCACTTTGTACCTCAAGAGGTGATAGTGAGTCACTAAAGTATCCTATCTGCCTTTAGTTTGGCATGAGAGGATGAAAAAATGTTCTGTTTATAGTGAATCTGTGCTATGGCGTCATCAGGATAAATGCTACAGAGACATTAGAGCCAGTGGTAAGTGACCAAAGAGTCACACAGATTAGTTAATCAAGTCATGTTTTCCACAGTATAGCGATAGACATTGACCGGTTGATCATCTCAGGAGTCGGGCTGCTAGCGGCTGAGGTGACTGGCCAGTCTCGCCTGGCCGAAGGCTCCTCACATCTCCGAAAACATCGGACCAAATTTTCAAGCAGGTGTGATTTGGATAAATGGTCTACATATTGGGAATCTAAATGGTTACTTTCTCGCCTGAAGAAATATTCCAACTTAACTTTGCTCTTAGATCAAAAATAACATCTGCTTTTGGCTTGTCTCAAAATCTCCACCATTGCTGCCAGTTGCTCAGGGCAGTGCTACTTCTTCATCCTCTAATGTTAGGCTGAGGGCAGACTGGATGCTACAGTGACTTACTATTGACTCTTGAGGTACAAAGTGGTATTATGAGACAGGATGAACCGAGGCTATTCTTACATGTTGCACCTTCAAATGTTGTTCCCATAACACATTTTTCATATTCACAAAACAATCAATCTAATAAATTGTGCTGTACGTAAGAATTTCCAAGATACTGCACTGTAATCTTGGGGATGCTGAGATTTTTTAGCCTGTTTTGGTCCTGTATCTTGGCCACCTAAATCGTCAGGGTATACTCCTCCAGCTCTTTCAAGTCTACTTGGCTGTCCTGTCTGCTGTGTTGGATGCATGTCCTCTTGTGTTGCTGGATGACCTGAAAAGTTAAAACAGATACTAACATTAATACTGAAATTTAATATATACTAGCTATTTACTTCTTTCTCAAGACCTAGAGTCTGCTCTTGACTACAATGCTGCTAGTTTGCTACTTAATTTACAACATATTTTGTGGTGGTCAATGACAGAATGAACAAACATTGAATTTGTAGTACTTCACTTATCTACTTTCTAGACTAAACACAACATCCAACTGAACCAAAGATGACTTGGTTACCAAACAAAACAGTCTATGTGTATCTGTTGACAAGCCTAGTGCATTCTAAAACTGGAATTGACCATGGAGCTATAAGTAGTTTCTATGGAATCCGCAGAATCTCTAGTTTAAGGAGATGCCTCAATATTTCCTCTAACAAACTTAACCCTTTAGAGCCTCTGACAGACATGTTTTTAGGCCCTTTTTTCTAAAACTATGTTTTACATTGTAAATTGTCCTTGAGAAAGGTGCTTTCAAATTCAAATTTCTTTCAAATGAAGTATTATTATTGTAACACAAAGTATTATGAATACCTGTGTTCTCTCTTCCTCTTGCCACTCTGCTCTCTCTCCCTCTCTCTCTCTCCCTTCTTGGCAAAAATAATTCCATATATCCATCTATAAAGCAAAATACACTGAAAATGAATGATCTGTACATGATGACCATTGACTAACTATCAAACATAGCATAATGTTACATAATTACACACTTACATAACAGGAACCAAACGATGCAGCAGCTAACATTAGCTAGCTGGCTATAATCAGATATATCCAGGTAAAACTGTTACCCTATGCTAAATAGCTTGTTGACATGTACCACTAACGTAGCCATGTTCAGAATGTACCTGCAGCAGATGCCACAGTTATGTAGTTAGAGTTTGCTTAGTTACATTGGTCAATAAACCAGTGGTTCTCAAATCCAGGGGCAGCACCATTGCTACACTTTATACTTTATGCTTTTTACTTACACTACTGTGGTGTTGTTACTGCTAATCATGAAACAGAAGTAACATTGCACGCCGTGTGTCCATGCCATGGCGCAGGTGAGGAAATGAGCATGCACGCAACACCCGAGTGAAAGAGGGCTGCAGATGGATTGAACTTGTATATAATTAATTTAATTAATTACATTTCCTGATGATTATAGATTTTTTCCTGTCAGAAAGATTCAGGGCCAGTCAAAAAACATTCCTTGCTAAGGCCTTGAAAGCCTGATGTTGTCAATGCCGATTAGCTGAGGGTCCATGTGTGTAATTGAGTGTGTGAGAGAAACAGTTTATCTCTGTGTATGTTCTTCATCATTTTTACATGAATTCTTTGATTGTAATTGTGCATACAGATGCATTTGACTTGACAATACTTTAAAGGTCCTCTGCAGAGACCTGTTGTAAGTGGTTGTGAGCCATTTCTGACTTTGTGTGAGCTTAGTTTCTAAATTCTGGTTTAAAGGTTTAATTTAAATGTTTATATTTCAAATAATTACTCTTTTTATAGTCTTCTTCCAGCATTGTGTTTTAATGTGTGAAGTGTTGCCGTTGGTCTTGACATTAGTATGCATATAGATTAAGAAATTACTAGTGAATGTATTAGGACTATTTTACCACGAAGGGCTAAACTTGCCTCGCCATTGAAATAATCTTCTATCGGCCCCAGAAAGGATTCAGTTAAATTGCAGTTATTATGGAAATGCAGCGGCCAGTTTGACTGACAGACAGTTTGATGGACGTGGTCAAATCATGCACTGGCTCTGCTTTCTGGGGGTGGGAGGAGAACCTGGCAGAGTGATTAGGATCCTGAAAGAGGCTGTCAGTCAAAGTGCTACCTCAAATAAATACCTCAACACACACATGCACACAAACACTTACACAAACTCTTACATGTCACAGGCAAAATTACATTCTTGAATTCCCCAAGACCATTTCTGTAATGGTCTGCATACAATCTACAGGTACATTCAGATCAGTGATCAAAATGAGTCGATTAAGGCAGACAGATACTAATTATGTGCATGTTTAAAAAAAAAAATCAAAAAATGTTATATGTGGTTTTCGGGGTAACAGAGTTTCATAAAACAAGTAAAGAAATTATAAAAGATAAAGAAAGAAAAGCTTCTTGAGGGCTGATATCTGAAAGTAGGAGGTACATTGAAAAAAAGAGATTGAGCCTTAACAGCTTTGTGTCGAAAATGGGGAAAATATACCACAGGAAAAGTCATATGGGAAAAAGTGATAAATGGAGTTCACAATTGTTGTTAACCAGCTAAATTCTGTTGTAGGAGTAGAGAGATTTGTGTTTCTCCTACATTCATCTATTCCCTTGCCTTCAGTGCTATATGCTTGAATGATAGTGTTACTCATTAGACAGTAGCTTTCTAGATTTCTGCATTCATGCTTTTGCTTTTGACTTAATCTTGGTTCTCAGTTTTGAACCCTGTTGAACACAGGAGGGAATCCCAGTGTAATCTAAGGGCATTTTCAAACTTGACTTGTTTAGTCTGGTTGAATCAGACTCTTTTGAGAACGCCCTAAAATAACTTCTAACAAGACTGTCAGACTTAAGCACATACTTATTTACATTATTTATTATCTAAACATAAATGGTACTCAGACTTTTTGATCAATATTCTTGAGGTTAGAGATATAGTAGTACATTGAACATTGAGGCAACGGAATATTTTTGCAGAAAGAACTCATTCAGATGGCTTCATCACTGAAAGAAAATACTCGTGTTGTCAGTGTTTTTTGTCTTCTTCTCAGCACTGCTCTTTCTTTTCTCGATAATTACCTCAATTGTTGTTCCTTTGACTGACTTTACTTCTCTTTCACCATTGAAGCTGATGATGTACTGTCTTATTTTACAATTATATGAAATAGCTGAATATTGAAGATTTTAACCTTAACCCTTTTACCTAAAATCATCACAACTTACTACAGTCAGTGTTGTGCTCAAGGACACTTTAATAAGGAAGATGCCGGAGTTATGATTCATTATGATGTGGGCTCTTACTTTCTTTAGCTCTAACTTTAACACATACCCTTAAGAGGCAAATCTGTCCAGCTTACAAGAGACATTTAATGTGCTAAATGTTGTTTCCCTTTGTCCACATTCATGGCAAACAAGCCTCAAACACTACCTACCTAAACAGCAGCAAGATAAAAACAACTCATTACTTTTCCTTGAATGAAACAATGAAGAGGTACATGTAAATATGTGCTTGGAGCTTTTAGTGCTGTAGTCTGAATCTGAAACTCACAATATCTTTATTCATAACAAATAGAAGGTAAATGAAACATCTGCTGTACCCAATAAAACTTTGTTGGTCTATTGTTTGACAGTAGCTCGAGCCAAAGCAAGAATGTGGGAGAGATTGCAGCATCTGGTGTTATGTGCAGACTAAAGCCTATTTAAAAGCTTGAAAGTGTGTTTTGGGCAGACAAAGAGGCAAGACTTAAAGAGAATGGATTTCATTTGGATGTTCTTCTCCCTGTTTCTCATTCACAACAACACACGCAGGTCATTCGTCTGTTTAATCCAGAGTCCCCTGTCTGTGTATGCAGTGCTGTACTGTAGCCTCTCTACTGTTTAAGCTGATGTGAAAAAAAACACAAAAATTTGTTTATTTTTCAAGTTTCATTTTTTTTTTTCAGTTTTTTTTGTTGTGCATTGAACTTTTAAAAAAAATGTATTTGCTGCAGAGCTGCCGAGAGACTGTCGTTCAAAGTACAGCAACATTCAAACCTTCTCCCCAAATTGTTTTTTAGTGGCAGCTCAGTGGAAAAGCAGAACGTTCCTGCAATGAGATGACTGCATGGCTCCAGTGAATATCTGCTGCTTTTTTGCCTGCACTAAGTTTGGCAGTCAAGGATGTTGGATGACTCAAACTTTTTAGAAATGGGCCAAAGGCTACTCTATTAGTCCAGGGAAATGTTAACACTTTTCCATTTGAAGTGGGAGTAAATGTCTGAATACCATTTCTGTTGCTCTGACCTGTCTGTCTGCATGTCTGTGTGTGTGTTTGTTCGTCTGAATCTCAAAACTTCGTTTAATTCTTTGTGTCTCTTATTACATTCTGATCTTATTACTCTTTGTGTCTGATCAATCTTTTGTGCGTTTGTGTGCAGATCCTGCTATAATTGGCTGAGTACTAACTGCAATTGAAGTTTGATGCCAGTTTATCAGGCCAGAGAGATGTTAACATGTTTCCATGTGAATGGCCTGTAAACACCAGCTGTTCATTAAAACAGCTGTCACTGTTTGTCCAAATCACGCTGAGACAAAATGAATTCTTCACAGTCTATTTAATGGTGGGCTACCCAACCATACTGGACACAGGGCTTAAATGGACTTATTGAGCATTAAAATAAACATTTTAAGTGCTCATTTGGCTGTTATGTCCAAATATTTGCCAAGAACTGTTCCTTAGCATCAGCACTTCCTTTCAAATATGCAAGATGTTTACAATAAAATGCTTGAGAACTATGTGAAAATGAACAGCAATTTGTGCGGTTTTGAGTTGAGATTCATGAGATGTAAAAATAAGAGACACTTATATCCAGACAGGTGCAATTTTGTAGCCTTTATAGACTTGACTTCATGAATAATTTGCCTCCACTTCCCTATAGTCTTAACATCTCAGTTTGAAGCTATAAGCTAACTCGGTACAGTACATCAAATGGTAACATTTATGTTTAACACTGTACATGGTCCAAATAAATAAATAAGATAAATACGTAACATGAAATAAAGTAAGTTGAGTCAGAAGTACTTTATTTTTTTTTAAATTATTATTATTAGTTTATTTGTCAGGGACAATGCAGAAAAACATTGTAACAAGTTAAAACAACATGACACAGATGCATTGCATAAAGGATTTCTAGTCAAGGCTAATTTGCAACCCCTGTCCCTGGTTAGGCTTTTCTACTTAAAATGGGTATAAACATCAATATCAGAAATACATTAAATAAATAAAAGCTCATAATAAAGAGCTCAGTATTGTTCATCATTACAAGAACTATGACAGACACTGTAACTTGATCTGGGGATAAATGAGTCACTTATTGTTTCACTCTGTAGCATAAAAACTTTTTTTTTCTATTAGAACATCCAGATCTGCTCTGTTCTCTCCTTTTGAGAACAAATCAGTACTCAAAAGAAAAATATGTATATATATATATATATTTGACATCATCCTCTGCTTTTACATTAACCAGTCAGCATGTCCTCAATTCTCTGTTTACATAACTTTTTTTTGCATATGGCCAATGAATCATATTTTAAACTGCATCTGCATAAAATAGTAACATCATCGTTCTGTCGTAGGCTGATTGTGACACTGACAGCTTGGCAGCATCCTAAGATGTGACACAAAAACAACATGCCTTTTTTTTTTTTTTTTTTTTTTTAAAATGTACATATTTATTTACTGAATATAGCATTTATTGGATAGTGACAGTAGAGATGCAAATAGGACACATGGAGAGAGACAGGGAGGTAAGACATGATGCAACAAAGATTCTCAGCCAGAATCAAACTGGATATGTTACATGGTATGCACCCACATTAATCTTCTAGCTAATGTCTCCTTTTTATCCTTCAGCCTTCTTAACTCCTGTCTCCTTTTTACCAAGTTGTAGGACAATATCTCATTCTGCAGCATCTAGGGGAAAAGTGCACTGCTTCCATCAGTTTGCAGGCTAGTTAGCCTTTTCAGCTCATCTGTTGTAGCTCATTGAACTTTTTTTTTCTTTATTGGACAGTTGAAGTGGCAGACAGGAATCAAGGGGAGTAAGATTGGTTGGACATGCAACAAAGGTCCCTGGCTGGAACAGAACAAGTAGCAGTTATGTAGCATGTGCAGTAACCATTCGGCTTCCAGGGCACTCCTCACTGAAAAATGGAATAAAATGGCTTAAAGGCATTTGTGGTACATCTAAAAAGATGGTTTTTCAAATTTCTTTTATACATTTAAACATTACATTGACATGTTTTTGACTTCAACAAAGGAAGAACAATTGTGATTTCAATTGGACTTAAAAAAAATCAATCTCTTCTCTAAAGGGGATGACCGAGGCACTGGACTGGAAATGTTGTAACTCTGTAGTAAGAATACTTTGCGTAGTGGACTTGGCTTTATTCAGTGAGAAAAATATTATGTTTACTTCATTCTAACTGGAATTAACGAGGTTAAGCTCAAAATTGCCAAACCAAGCGGCAGTGCAATAAATAAATAAACAAACAAATAAATAGATAAAAAGAATCTGTTTGAAAAAAAGAATTTGGCCAATTAAATTTCACACAGACTGCTTTCACAGTAATACGATTCATTCGATATGTGAACTCACCATAAACTTACCTATCTGACATTAATATTATGGATGCAAAATAAACATTTTATTTACTAGACGTGATTTCCTGCAGGACAGTTATTTGTGTGTTTATCTGTTGATGCTGTGTTGAGCTTTAGAGGCAAAAAATTCACCTCGTCTGATCCATACCTGATCAAAACAGAGAATATGACATACTGCAACCTTACACACACACACACACACACACACACACACACACACACACACACACACACACACACACACTGCATTAGTTAGCTGTGTTCGTCTATGTTTAGCTGCTGGAGTTGCCTAGCTGTCCTAAAGCTGTCACCATATTACAAGCTACTGCTGAGAACTCACCTGCACACACAACACACACACATCCCATCCTCAGTGTGAATACAGGTAACAGTGACTCTTTGTAAGTGGTTTGAATGACTGCTATAAGGTTACCCCGAAGTACACTTTCTCACACACACAAATACACACACACTCTTGGTAGCTTTCTCTCTATTCTAATTGCTGCAATGTGACACTGCTTCCCACATCACGAGAAGAAAGAGAGATGTACTCACAGAGAGAAAGGATGAAGTGAAAGACAGAGTGGTGAAGTGAGAGAGGTGATTGAAGGAGTCAACATTTGACCTACATCTAGTGTCTGTCTATTTATTGATATATCTGATAGATAAATCTATCCATACTGCATCTGTCTATATGTAATTCTACCTACCTTTGTAATCAAAAGTAAAGAAAAGCCAGAACAGACAAAGACTGCTGTGTTGTATTAGAATAAATAAGGTCATTTCAGTATTTTTTTTTTTAATTAAAAACCATGTTTGGAAGGAAATTATTTAATATTTGCAAAATCCAGGTGAACTTTGATCAAAATACCATGTATTGCACAAAAGTCCCAACATTTCACCATTTTGTTAGTTTGTTTACATTGATGGACTCAAGTCATCTTTTAGTCATCTTGTAGCCCAACAACACAAGTCACAAGTGTTTTGAGTTTTTCTCCCCTTTCCTCATTTTTGGCACATTTGACCACATCCCTTTAAGAGTCATTAAAACTTACCAGGTGTGTTCTAATCATGGTTATACAGTAACTTGGTAAAGCCTATTGTATTCACTGAAACCATAGTTGTTTCAGAAGGTAAAAGTATATTAAGGATTTCTTTTTCATTTATTCTATCCTCTCTGTGTATTTTGTCAGGTTTTCCAGATAGCCTATGTGATTGTTAAAGCAGCCAACTCACCTCGTCCGGGTAAGTACTCTTCTTAATAATTTAAAAAGCTTTTTTAGTCTCATGAACAGTTTAATACAGCAAGTAAAGCCTTTTGAGCACATGATCCTCCCATAGAAAATCCATAAGTAATTTGCAATACAATAATTGTTGAATAAAATGTATCATTACTCTAGTATTAAACATTCCCGATGTACTTTGCTTTGTTTAAGTTTAAACTCCAGCATCCAGCTATTCTGATACCTTATTATCTGTAACTTTTACTGTAACTTGTTCTTAATAATTGACTTTAGTGTACTTACATCTTACCTGATGATTTTTTGGAAATTACATATTTCCACATTTTAGTTTGTCACTGTCTCCAACTCCAACAATTGTTTCCTACTATTGCAGCTTTATGTATTCTTTTTCAGTCTTTTATATTGTAGATTACAGCTTTTCATTAAAAAAAAAAAACTTGAAAAAACCCTTTTCATTTGTATTTTTTGACCCTAACTAAGTTGGACATGAATTGTGTTTTTGTCTAATTCTGTCTGGTTTTTCATTTTTGGCAAGAAATCTAAAAAAAAAAAAAAACAGGTTATGAATGGAATTCTTTGAAATCCTGTGGTCAGGTTGATTATGCACTAAGCAAGAAGTGATTACAGTAATTGTTCATACCCATGGACAAAAGGAGTAATTACTTCTTACAAAAAGGCATAAAACTTGAACATATCAGACCTTCATCAGAATTCTGATGAAGGTCTGATAGACTGAAAGCTCAAAATAAAAGTGAAACACTGAGTAGATCTAAATGTCTAAATGCCATATCAGTTTGGACTCATTGATGCTTCCAGTAGAAAAGATTTAGCCAGGCAGAGCGGTGGTCACCCTGCATTAGAAAACTTGAACAAAAAACGTCAAATTAAATGGAAAGATAACAATCAAACAATATGAAACCTCTCTTGGTTTACACTTTGCCACCCTTTCTGTGTTTGAAAGGCAACACCAGCTAATGTTAAATATTAATTTAAAATTGTAGAAGCCATGAATATTTGAAAAATCTGTCTCATTTCCAAAGTTTAACTGCTGGATGCAAGATCTCTTCTAACTACCTACATCATTCATCATTGCATTTGTCACAGTTACATTCTGGACCATGACTGGCTCCAAACTAGTAGTGGTGCCACAATTCTGAGTTTAATGTGTGTACCTACGAGCATAGTTACACACATTAAACTCAGAATGAAGGTGAGCAGAGAAACCTTTTCCCTCTTCAGCAGATGAATTTGAAAAATATTCTATTGTCAGACTCTGAAGGTCAAATGTCCAAGTGAAGTGATAATAAGCCAAACACTTTTTTCAGTGTAAGTGGGAGTTAACATTTGATGAAACTTGGTTATCTTGACAGTAGCATAGAATAGGTGGCAGCTCATACGTATTCTGCCATCTGATTTGCTTATTTTGTTTTTCAATCAATGCAAGAGGTGGAATACCATAGTTTGTTCCATGTCATTGAGAATATGTGATTGAATATATGATTGAAAGTTATGTCAATTTTCTATGTATTTTAAGTAGGGTGACCTAAACACAGGCTTGGATGTCTGTTATCATTTTTATCGATCTCTTCACTTGTTTGAAGCATGCCGTCATTATTTCTTCAACAATATTCTTGTCCGCAGGTAACTGGGTCTTAGAGCGTTCAATAGATGGTGTGACCTTTAAACCCTGGCAGTACTATGCCATCACAGACACAGAGTGCCTGACCCGGTTCAACATTAATCCAAGGACAGGACCCCCATCTTACACCAGAGATGATGAAGTTATCTGCACATCTTTTTATTCAAAGATTCACCCTCTGGAGAACGGAGAGGTAACACTTGTCCTTACATAGACTGTCACTATGATTTAGAATAGAGTTGGGCTTTTGTTATTTGTGACTTTATTTTTGATTGAGTTGGTTGAATCAGGGTGGAGTTACATTGATTTGAATTACAGAACAGATAAATAACAATAACAGAACAGTTTTGATTGGGTGACTAGGATAAAGTAAGTTGGATCAAATTGGCTTGATTCAGTTGGGTAAAAGTAGACTGTTGAACTGGGTTGATCTGGGTTGACAATGAGTTTGGAGGTACTACATATACTAACATATCCCTGACTGACACCCCACTAGTAGTTTAATGCAAGACCAGCTTTCACTGTCTGTAGAATATTCTGTAAGCTGGAATGAATTTACTTAAAAATGTAATTTTCATTGCAATTAAAAGTTTCTTTTGCAGCAAGCAGCATTATGACATTTGTAACGTCTGTGGGGGCAGTCTCACAGAGAAGAATTTCTAAAAGAATAGAATCCAAAACCATTGTGTTTTTTACATTACTGTGCCACATGCCTTATGCTTTTCTGGATTTTGTCTGTTGCCTTTTATTAATGAAAAAATATTTTCAACTTTTTGGTGCTTCATACCATTCATCAGTCATGTCAGTGGCCAGACCCAGGTACACAGAGACAGACATATATTTGAATCTGACAGGGCTGTTGTGAAGTATCCTGGTCTGATCAGCCCCAGAGAGACAGAGCCAGGTCAAAAAAATGTGTATAATCCACATAAAAAATGTAAACAGAGAAAAGTACAATCTTTATAATGTATAAGCTCTCTGAAAGGAAAAAAAATCATCTCAGTAAGATAGATGGTGGGCATTAAAGTGATACAAGTGGCTGATTTTCATAATGACAATATTTAGAACATAGCACACTTTTGAAAGAGTTTCATTTCAGAGTGCAGAACTGTTTATATAATTTTAATTACTAATAGGAATAATAGTTACTGATTTTGTTTTTTGAAAACACACACTCACACTGAGACACACATGTGCACACCACTGTTTACTGTTATGTTGCTTTGATCAGCTGTGTATGCAATTGCACCCAGTATGAACAGAGGGACAAGTCAGCTATAACTGACATTAATGAAGAGAAAGAGGACTGCAGAGCACAAATAAACACACATATTCACACACAACGGCGAAAACAAACGAGTCTCACATCTACATCTTCTACACAGGCTTCTAATTGTAGACGCCTGTCTGAATATGTGTACAAATTTACATGGGTGCGGATGTGTGTTCATGCACATGCATATGTGTGTGTGTGTGTGTGTGTGTTTAGTACATGTCGTTGTGTGCGTTTGCACCGTATGTGTGTCTGTGTCCTGCGGGGGAGCGCTAGAGGGGGTGCGAGCTGGGAGATGTCAAGAGCTGCGAGTAACGACGGAGGTGTCTGAATGTGTGTATGTACTGTGTGTTTGTGTGCGTGTGTGTGTGTGTGGTGACAGCTCTCTAGCCGTCTGATCACAGTGAAACCATAATGAGTCGTAGGCGATGTGTCACTGCATCGCACACACACATTCACAATGTCACCCCACCACTCATCACATACACACACACACGCACACACACATACAGAACCACCTCCTTCGTTACTTCCAAGTGTGCAGCTTGCACCCATCAAGTGTTCCCCCTTGACACACACACACACACACACACACACAAACACACACAAACACACACATGCACACAAACGTGCACGGTCAGCCCACTCTAAGACTTTTTTTGCAGATGCCAAATGTTGCTTTTGGCCACATTAGTGAGACAGACAGATGGACAGTCAGACAGGCAGGCAGACAGAACCTCACACTCCTTATTATGTGGCTGCTTTTTGATTATTGGTGATACAGAATTCAAATCCATGCTTATTTTGTTTATTTTACTTCTATGTGGCAGTCACAATATCAGGGTTTGAGGTTTCTTTCCTTCCTTGTAAACACTTTGTCCCTGAATAGATAACAACCTGAAACAGGGCTGAATATGATTTGTCTTCCAAAGAAACACTTTGTCCCTGAATAGATAACAATCTGAAACTGGGCTGAATATTATTTGTCTTCCAAATGAACATTTAGCTTAAATATTCACGTTTTAAAAGCGTCCTTTGAGGTGTTCTGATGGACAAAAGCAACAGACTCTGTGCAGTCAAGCCTCTTTATTCATCAAGGTAATTTTGGACGGTGCCTCATCATTTGTTTTCTGATAAGCTGCAGCTGAAGGTTGCAGCAGCATTGGGGTAGTATAGCTATTTTCAAATCTATGATGAGGACAGGAGTTCGTTCTTATTTGAAATTGCTGCTTTCCTCCTTTTCCACTAGTTTGTGATTTTGGTACAGATCATTCATCAATCAGTGATAGTAAAAACAGGTGTGTACAGGGCTAGGCATATCACTTGAAATCAATATCACAATTCTATTTTCAACACATATAACTAGTTCTATAGGATTGCTGGATTTCTGGTTAAAAGCACTGAAATAGTGAAATCCTTTCAATACTTCATAGTGTTATATGTAGTTTACTTGCAAGGCACCACTTCAGTAATGGCAACTCATCTCCACCTGCCTGCAATTCATCAATAGTGCTGCCTTTTTTTTCCAACATCTGCCTTTAAAGTTCCCAGTCAATATCTACTGTTACTACTACTATATGGCATGGGGCTATTCTAGCATCTCCTTGTTGTCCATTTGGCATCCGTGTGCCATTTGAAATATGCACAGTATTGCAAAAACAACTCCTGGCACCACATAACACCCTTTACATTTTAAACACCTATTTGAACTTCAATTAATTATCAAATTAAATGTGATACTTAGTTGAAGTACTGAAAACTAATAACACCATGGTTGATTAATTAGAACAAAATGTGCCATAGACATTTGCCAAGAGGTTGCTGCTACTCTCCCGCCCTCCTTCTACTCATCTGTTTACATTTGTTTACCAAAGATACTTCTCACTCCTTCCTCCACTCCACTCCATCTCCATCCGCCACTGCAGGAAACTCAAAGCACCTCATATTTTTGTCTTTGCACCATGTCTTAGTTCAACACTGTTGTTACATGTCAGTATTTATCTGTCTCTCTGCCTATAGATCCACACATCTCTAATCAATGGTCGTCCCAGTGCTGATGACCCCTCCCCGACCCTGCTGAACTTCACCTCTGCCCGCTACATCAGGTTGGTGTTTCAGCGAATCAGAACGCTGAACGCCGACCTCATGACTCTGACACTTCATGACCCCAGAGATGTCGATCCCATTGTGACAAGACGGGTGAGGCTGAACACACACATACACAACACTTGTTCTTTCTTTTCTTTCCACTCTCCTTTTCGCTTTTCTCATTTACAGAAAAAATATAGATACCTCCTTGGAAAATCATAAATCTCAGTCACAGCTTATATAATGTTATTACTGTATATCTAAATGATGTTTGGATAAGTCATAATTATGAGATACAAAAACATAATTTATTTTACTAATAACTGAGATACTGCCTTATACCTTTGATTAATTAGGTCACAATTTTGAATTATAATAAGTAACTTACTAGAACTAACTACTTTTTTTTATCATTAATTGTTTATTTAGGCATATTTTCCTTGCAACACTGATCTTCCATACAACCCAGGGAATTTAATGTTGACTGCACTAATGTATTTTTATTCATATGACTTTAATTCATTCAGAAGCAACATAACCTCACAAGACTGACACCACATTCACTAAAAAACAAACAAAAAAAATAGATTAATTAATTAGTTAGATAGATGTGTTTAGCTGTTAAGAAAAGGTGAATCGGAAAGATAAGTTACACTATTATGTGGCAACCTTTGTAAACCAAAAAATCTATTACTAATGTAATGTTAAACCATTGCCAATCCCAGAAAGATTATATGACACAAAACAGATGCAATGCTGCTATTAGAGGTGTTAGAGACATCTTTTGTTAGGTTAAGAAATCATTTTTCCAAGCGTAATCTGCCTGAGATAAGTGAGCAAGGTCTTGTTCTAATAATGTATCTTCATTTATTAATACACTCATTAATGCCGTAGTACTCATTATAACATGTCTTGTCTGTCTTTCTCTCTCTCTCATCAGTACTACTATTCCATTAAGGACATTTCAGTCGGAGGGATGTGTATCTGTTACGGCCATGCCAAGGCATGTCCACTCGACACTGTTACAAAGGTAAAACTTTGTTTCTCTCCCTCTCAGTCCAGTTAACAAAACCATTAAGGTAATGGAGCTTCTCCATACTGTCAAACAGGAGCAAAGAGTACCCTCAGGCATTGGTGTTTTATCTCCTGCCTTATATCAAACTTTCTGTGTGTGAATATGTGTGTGTGTGTGTCTGTCTGTCTGTCTGTCTGCCTGCCTGCAGGGGACACAGGTGACACAGTGAAGAGTTGTCTCACGTGTCACTTCAAACAGTCGAGTGTTTGATACCAGACACCTGATCTTTCTCTCAGCACACACACACCTACACACACATGGCCTTGTGTCCTTTACATGTCCTGAGGCTGAAGCACAGAGTCTAACTTAGATGTGACACTTGTGTCTTGTCCCTTGGTGATGATGTCATTGAGAATGAGTGATGTCACTGGTGTGTTGAGAGCTCCATTTTCTCTCTTGTCTTCTCTGTTCTTTCCACATCAAGAGGATATAATAAGGAAATATGCCCAAGTCAATGATTTGGCAGTATTTATGGTGTTAATTGACTGAAAATGAAGAACCAAAACAATTATCTTTGACCATGTGTTTAATTGGTCGACATACTCCATATATGTCGGGGCAACTTAAAGAATTACACCTTGTTTTTATATATGGCACATTTAATACCAATCTTGTTTACTTTATATTTATGCAAATGAATTTCCAATATATATTACAGCATTTGTGTTAACTTTGATACTGTCTTTGGTTTCCTTACAACTTCTTCAACTGTAACTCTTTTGTCTCCAAGGGCTAATTTGTTTTGTGGTCTTGTGGGAAATGGAGAAAACAAACACAGACTTGAAAATAGAACACCATAAAATATATGAAATATAAAAAAATATTTACAGTATTGTTAGAAAAATAACTTTGTAGAGACATTCATTTAGCATCTACCTCATAAAACTGTTGCATGGTATTGATTTAAATTCTCTGGGAGCCACATGAACACAGCAGACTTTTTAAGTCAATATAGACATTGCTAAGGTACCATGAGGTGTCAATCTTAAGCAAGTTCCAAGTCATCATCCTGATATTTACTAAAATTACTTGTCTGGAAGGTAGTTAAAATATGCTTCTGACTTGGTGGATATAGTATTATAGAATAATGAATATTTATTTAAACTTGTGTATCATCGTGAACGAGATTCTACTAGCATAGTATAAGTACTTATGTATATAATCTGGCATACACATTATCAGCGGAATTCTGCTTTATTTATCCTTGATTTTGTAGAGATTATTTATTGATTGATTTTGTTTAATTAACACGGACTATACAGATAAAAACTGTTATAAGAATATGAAATGTTTATCTAGCCTTCTTTTCCCACAGGACTTTAAGCTCCTTTACTTTGATACAAGTTCA
Source organism: Euthynnus affinis (assembly GCA_029490765.1). Lineage (NCBI taxonomy): Eukaryota > Metazoa > Chordata > Actinopteri > Scombriformes > Scombridae > Euthynnus > Euthynnus affinis. Next base: position 9,021,291 of record CM055853.1, on the reverse strand, counting down.
TCTATCCATGCAGTTAATGCCCTGGGCAGACGTTCAGAAAGCAGAAAAGGTGGAGACCCACGAGATGATTTGTTGATGATCGTCTACAGATCATTTGTTCAGATGCATGCTCAGCACAAAGGCAGCCTGAAGCCAGATTTGTAGCGTTGAGTCTGAGATAAAAGGGGCAAATTCACTCGTGCCAAAAAATCCAAACTTGGCTCTCACTGTGCTATTGTACTGCTCTCCTCTCAGTTAAATCTGGCACCCTCTCCACATCAGCCAATTTACAGAAAGTTCTAAATTGAATTACTGAACCTTGTAGTTGGCAAATTTCCTGCTACATTCAGCTTTGACTGTGTTTAGTTATGAATTTATTTCTCTCCTGGGAAAGTAATAGTGAACCCATTTGCTACTGAGACAATCTGGAAAGTGAACCAAGTTCTTTCATTGCAGCGGACTCTCCTGTGAATACATTGTTGTTTGATAGGCTTTCAGTAGGCCACGCATACTGGTAATTACCCGTTTTCTGCCATCCATTTTCATATTCATGTGAATGTGGTGATGCTATAACACATAGAGGCCAAATCACTTTCTGGCCATTTCACCTTCTACCAAAGTAACTTCTTAGAGTGGAATCACATATCACAATTAAAACCAACCAAAGTTTTCATCTCTGTACAGTAACTCCAGCTTAAAACTTTTAAATTGTTCAAGTTCTCAACCTGCTGCAGTGGTGACAAGATGTACTTTGGGTGTTGTCAGTACACCTTGACATCAGTGTTAGATGTTACTGTACACATGCCTACACTACTTAAGATGTGCAAACGTTTTCGCAGAGTTAGAGATAGCTGGTTGGTATTTTTTCCCCCCATATTCCAGGAAACAAGCGTTTTACAAAACAGCGTAAACTCAGCTTGTATGTGTCGAGCCATATTTTAACATTTTAAAATGTAGTTATTTTTCCCTCACCAAGCACTTGATAGATTTTGAAGAAAAAGTTGCTACACTGGAATTTAAATGTGGTGGTGACTCAGATTGTTACCATTTTTAGTATTCTCTCAGAAAACAGCTTCCAGTTAGAAGAAAATCACTTCATATAAACACAATGGTTCATGTTTGTTTAATTGACAAATCTGTGAAACTTAGATCTGTACTGTTAGTGTGTGTTTTTCATTTTTATTTGTGTGTGTGTGTGTGCGTGTGCAGAAATTTAGCTGTGAATGTGAACACAACACATGCGGGGAGAGCTGTGATCATTGTTGCCCTGGTTACCACCAGCAGCCCTGGATGGCAGGAACCTTCCTCACTCGACATGTCTGTGAGAGTAAGAAAAACCATAACACAACAACAAATAACACGCCTGAATTACACACAGCTACCCACAAGCCAACGGCAGTCCATTCACATCACAACAAATCCTTTTTACCCATAAACTAATAGTTGCTTAACAAACTTTCTGTACTTGGAAATGTCCTTGCAGAGTTCATATAATACTGTATGTGTGCTTGGTTTAGATTAAAAAGAGCCCACTTTTGTTGTAATGTAGCATATGATTACTACGCACCATGTCACTTTACTTTTAGTATTACTACAGCACACCTACAACTTCTATGGACTTTACAGACTTTAACTGGGGCTGGCAAGTATAACAATTTCAGCTCCTCTAATCAGTATCAGCCTTTGATATAAGACTTTCTAAAGCCATCAAAAGTCACCTCTGTGTCCATTAACCTTCATCAACAATGCAGCGGTAGAGCGATGAGGCTTCCACCTGTCACCATAAAACTAGGATAACAACATGTAATCTTCATTTTATTTCACACAGGCTATCACCTTCTAACAGACTCTATAGCCTTAATCGCCTGATAAATGTTTCTGCTGCCTTGACACTGACACAACATCACAAAGACAATAAATGATCATCATGAGAGTGCATGTTAAAAGCACTGACTGATCACAACAATAAAGGAAGGGTGTAGAGTATCCACACCTGATTGACAATCTTTTCTCTTGCCTCTGTATGTAATGCATGTAGAATCTTGTAAGCCCTTCTCGTATGTCTGACACAACTCCCCAAAAACACCCTTTAAATTACATCCCAATTAAATTGCATCTGGGCTGGGAGAGTCTAGAGTAGTGTAGTTGGTTTGGACTTAACGGGATGTATAAAACAACCTTGAGAACCAGCTCAATCTAAATAAAAAAGACCCCTATAGCCTGGATTGAGGCTGTTTTAGGGGGTGACCTTTCCAAGAGCAAAAGTGCAAATCCAAGTTTCTCCTCAAAATTCCAGAAGACACTTTCTTCTCTTTTGTGAATTTAAGATGGTAAGCTCAGTGAGCAGGAAAACAGGGCTTATGTTTAACTACCACAGGAAATGGTGAGGGCAAGCTTGAATAGGAAACCCGCTTTTTCTCTCTGGACCCCAGGAGATAACACACTGCTCATAGTAACTGATTGATACTTTAGGGTGCTGTCTTCAAAACAGGATTGGATTTTTTTTTCTCTCTCTCTCAACTCCTGTGCGGAAGAAGTAAAGGGATTAGAGAAATGGTCCTCCTGGCTTCATGCTCAGTATTTTGATAGTGAAGACGGGAGGGGGACGAGACTCTATGATCTTATCAAATTGCAGTACCGAAGTCTATCCCTGCCTATGTGTTTGTTTTTAGAGTGTAACTGCCATGGGAAAGCAGAGGAATGCTACTTCAATCAGACTATAGCAGATCAATCTCTCAGCCTGGACATCCACGGCCAACACAGAGGGGGTGGAGTCTGTATTGGTTGCCGCGACAACACAGATGGTGTCAACTGTCAGAGCTGTGTCGCTGGATACTACAGACCTACTGGGGTACGTCACCTTTCATTTAGTTTAACAGTATCTAAGCCCTCTTTGAAATATCTTATGATGAGGCAAATGTTAATTGTGTTTAAAACATTTTGACCTTCCCACCTGTCCAGGTGAGCGCTGAGGAGGAAAACCCCTGTATCCCCTGCTCATGTGACCCACATGGTTCTGTCAGCCAAGCATGTGTCGCAGATTCAAGCCAGGCCATGCCCGGTATACAAATAAACTTTTATCTGTCAATCTTTCTGTCTCCTTATGTCTATCAGTCCTCTTCTTTCTGTTTATTCTTTTATGTCTTATTTGAAATAATTTCTGCCACTCAGTGGACACACGTGTAGCAGAAGTGAATGCAAGCACACGTTTCACATTTTAATTCATTTTAAAGTGGTACTTCAGTAACATTTCATCGATTCAGTCCAGCTTAATTTCCTATGGGGATGGGGTTAGTCCGGGGGCGCTGGATTCATTTCAGAAGTGCTGGGGCCAAATAGTGTGTGTGTGTATATGTGTGTTTGTTAAGGCCTTTTCATACTTTCTGCGTTCCGTGTCAATGGACAGCTGCAGTCTTTTGGGGGGGGTCTGTGGACACAGATGCAGTCCACGTGTGTGCACTAGTAAACAGGTTTGCATCATGATCACTTTTAAGAGTTGTGACTATCACAACCACTGTGTGTTGTTTTTCTGATCAGCCTTTAAATGCAATAATCTGTTACTCCAACTTGCTGAATCATATTCCATTGTCTCATGAGCACTTTAAACAACACGCCCACACCAACACAGACCCTTGTATTGTTTTACATAGGACTGTTTTCAGCAAGGGGGAAATCTTTAGTCAGACATTGGAGGGGAACCAAGTGGGTATGGGGTTTTTGTCTGTGACTCACTAGAAAAAACCTTCTGTGTCCTTTTACCGTAAGTGTTACATTATAGGGGTATTTTGAGTGATTTGGGACTTAAAAAGAATGTTGGGGGAGGGTAAAGTTGGGGGGCCAATGGCCCCTTGGCTCTCTTACTTCCGGAGCCAGTGGGTTAGTCAAGGTCATCTGTGTGTGTAGAAGCTTTTGTTATTAAAAACCATCTTTGACAGAACAGAACAACTGTTTATATTACAGATAATTTTATTCCTTTTTTATTTTGGTCTTTTACTGTTTTTATGTTTAGAAATAGGAGCTATTTTAGCTACAGCCACTTCAAGGAGATAACCACTCTTTTTTGACTCATACTGTTGTTTTTTCTTTAAATGTGTATTTGTGTGTGTATGTGTATGTGTGTGTGTGTGTATGTATGTGTCCGTGTATGTGTTTGACTGACAGACCAGCCAGCAGGGTCATGCCGGTGTAAGGAGGGTTTCGGGGGTTTGCAATGTGACAGGTGAGAGACACACACACACACATACAAACACACACACACACACACACACACACACACACACACACATATACAGAAAGAGATAGAGACACATTGTGACAGGTGAGCTGAACCTTTCAGCTGTTGTCTGTTCCAATTAGTGTTTGAAAATCGCCAGAAAGTTTTCATTAAGATCTTTAATGATATTTGTTATCACTCTGTATCACACTTGGTTTTGTACCTTACATGATTTAAAGAGGTCACTATAAAAATGGCCACTGTATAAATGAAAGACATGCAGTTTCATTTGCTATTTTGTTTTGCTGTTTGTCTTTGACTGCAGCTTGGATAATATGTTTTAAACATGATATCATCAACCAAAGTCCTCCTGTCATTCAAAACATCAGGTTAAAAATCACAACCTATGAATCAAAATGCAACAATGAGAAAAGCTTTCTACTGTTAATCACTTATTGTGTTATCACTATGTTTTGTAGCTGTAACTGCTTGTTGTTTTGTCCGTATTGTACTCTCTACGACTGCTACGATTCAACCTCCCAGTGGGTGTCATTCAAGCTTGATCTAATGTAATCCAATCTCAAAGCTGAAACAACTTTCCCTCTAAACTTTTAATAACCTTCCAGCAAACCAGGCCAGCAAAATAAGCATCTTCTTTAAAATCACTTCTTAAAATGCTCTAGACTTGCTTCAGCTCACTTTCTCTGTTAATTAGGGGTATATTAATATATTTCCTTTGAGACACATATTGTACATACATGCACGTCACCTCTGGTGCAAGGTCAGCTGTCTGCTGCAAACTAGAGGTTCAGTGTCTGACTCTGAGACAGTCTTACCACAATGGACGCAGCAGTCGTTAGGAGAATTGACACGTTGACCTTCTGGATATGGGATGGCCTCTCTAATACTCATCAACTTCATCTCTATTATTGTTATTAAACTCATTTGTCTCTAGGTGTGCAGTCGGTTATATGGGCTACCCATCCTGTCAGCGCTGTAATTGCAGCATGGAGGGAAGCACCAACGCTGACCCGTGTATAACACCCTGCGTGTGCAAGGTACACATACGCTTAAACACACAAATAATGACAAGTACTCCACGCTAACCTTTCTAGCCCTGTCATCATTATCTTCACCACATTAACACTGCAATGACATGCCTTGTGCTCACAACGTCAGTTAGAGGACAGCCCATAAACTTTGCTGCATGCCTTTCCATCATCTTCTTTCTCTTTCTCTTTGTCTCTCTCTCTCTCTCTCTCTCTCTCTCTCTCTCTCTCTCTCTCTCTCTCTCTCTCTCTCTCTTTCTTTTTCTTCTGCAGGAAAATGTGGAGGGAGAGAATTGCGACCGCTGTAAATTAGGATTCTACAATCTCCAAGGTGACAATCGACGTGGCTGCGAAAAGTGTTCTTGCATGGGCGTTGCCAGTCAGTGCTCTGCCTCCACATGGACTTATCAGAACGTAAGAAACTACACACAAACCTCTTCTCTGTCAGCCACTAAGGATGTCTGATATCTTTCTATCTGGATTTCACAAATAAACATTGTTTTTACTGTTAATGAAACAGTATTACTAATTTCCAAAAGGTTGATGTAAACAGCACATGAATTTAAGCTGATCTATTTAGCCATGGTGGGTACTGTGACTTACAACTAACAACTCAGTTTTTCCTTTTTTCCCCCTGAAATTTATTTCAAACAAGCTTGGTGCTGGGAATTTAAATTGTATCAATTCCAGTACACCACAGAATATTTTCCCTGAAAGCATTTAAAACAGTAAGTCTTTGGAGCTAAATTGATCATTTCAGTGGAAAATTAAATCCATGTGAATCTTTTGCGTCAAATTCAACTTTGCAAAACTTTCAAACCAGAATTTGCAACATTGATCAATGCCAAACTGCCTTAGCAGTATTTACCTTTAAGAGAATGGAGAGCTACAGAGGAAGCTATTATCCATCCGCCTGTATTTAACCCCCCACTGCCAGAGTATGAACTACTCCACAAAACAGGCTTGCTTTGCAGACAGTAATGAGACAGGAGCCGATGGTACAAATGTCTCTTGAATAAACTGTGTGAACTTAGCAACCAAGCTGCAACTTAGCTTGCTGACTGACACTGAGCTGTTATGATTGACTGGTGCTAGCATGTTAGCAGCTAGCTCATCAGCTACAGTAGTTAATACGCCATCAAGCCTATTTTGCTTTAGTCTGTCAATGAGATTCTATAAAGCAGAAATCAGATAAACTTTTGTCTTTCTTGATATATGGTTCCCTGACTGGAATATTCCTCTGCAAATATACAGCTGATTGTTGCACTTGTCATATTTGCACCTGTTTATTTTCTTGATTTCCCTTCCATACATATGGATAAAGGGAAGAGAATCACTTCACTGATTACCCAAAAGATGTTTTGCAGATGACAGGCAAACTGCTCTTCCACACTGGTGCACACATTTGATAAATATCCCTCAGGCTCAAGATGCTTCCAACACAAGGTGCAAAATAATCATTAAATCAAGCAAATATTAATCTGAAAATTGGAAATTAATCACTAATATTGATGTTTTTAGCAATGTGCAACAGAGAGTAGCAGAGCTGTGGCAATACTGCATGTTATTAAGACTAAAAGCAAAGACAAAACCAAGTACCTAGTTGAGAAATGGGATGTGGATGTAGTACAGTTGAGGTCAGAGTAAAGGAGACGAGTGAAAATGAGTAGCAAGGAGGGGAGAGGAGAATAAAAGAGGAGAGGACAAGACTGGAAAGGAGAAGGGAGGAGACAAGACAAGAGGCAAGACGGAGGAGAGAGGTGAAAAGAGGAAAACAGTTTTTGACTGACAGGCGGGGTGGGAGAGGAGGGGAGAGGAGACGTTGACAGGATGACAGCTCTGATTTAGACACCGATAGAGAGAGAGAGAGAGAGTGTGTGTGTGTGTGTGTGTGTGTGTGTATACGTGTGTGAGTGTGTGTGTTCAAAAGGGGAAGCCAAGGTCAGGTTAATTGCAACGACAGATATGTGTCTGGCTGTCTCTCTTTCACACACACACACACACACACACACACACACACACACACACACACACACACACACACACACACACACACACACACACACAAAATCCTTCAGGAGTTTGGAAAAAACCTTCTCTTTCTAAGTGTCAGTTGCAAGACTTTCTGGCTGACATGTGACAGATGTACAGAACCTTTAAACATATTTTGTGTTCTTACTTAGTGACATTTCAGTTGAATGAGAAATCCTAAAATGTAGTATTTTAGGAATGGAAAAGCTCTGTGTTATTTGTAAAGCTGCAGTAATAGGAGGAATCTACGTTTAGGCTATCTGAAACAGTTAAATTATTAAAAAGTTGTACATTGATCTTTTTAAGTTTAAAAAACTTTTTCAGTTCATACTGTTCTTTCTTAGAAGGTAGATTGTTGGAAAAAAAAAAAGAAACGACTAATCAAGTGCTTACAACATTCAAAAAAGGCCCTTTGAGAAAGTGGCACTACCCTTCTGTTTGTCAGACACTTAACAGCTAGAAGATCTTTTTTTTCTTTTTTTTTATGTTTTCATACTTATTTGGCAGAATAGGCTGTGCTCCTGAGGGTGCTGCTCAGTGAGCTCAAGCAGCAAAGCAGGATTCAATGTGGAGCGGTATAAACCCTAAAGGGCTATATAGAACTGAGTCCAATCATTACTGAGATACTGGAAGTACACAAATGAAGAGATGCCATTGCCAAGTTTGCTCGTAGAACAGGAAGCGCTTGGATGGTGGAGGTACAAATCTATTTTAACAGCCAGGACATTGTTATGTAGTAAGCAGCAGCAAAGCATGACCAGCCATTGGCCGTTATAAGTGAAGTCATCTACATTAAACATGAGTGGTGACTTGCTTTAATATGTTTGCTGTCAGATGCTGCTGATCTGCTGACAGTGAGCACAAAGTTAGTTCTTGACTAGAAATAATCTGATGCTTTATTCAAGCATGAAGGTCAGTTCTGCTTATAACTCTCCAAATGTACTTTTAAATTCATCATTTTCAGTCTCTACATCTTAACATTACTCATTTGCATGTAATGTGAGTGCCAAATAACAAGGCTGCTGAAAACTTGTTAAAAGCTAACTGCTTGTACTTTGCAAGATTATTGGAAGAGCTACTGCAGCAGAGGAAATGTTCCAGTACTCCCTGAACTCCTTTACAGAATGGACAGAGCTTTGTGTAATGTTCAGATAAGTCATTACATTTCAGGATGTTGCTTTTTAAACTTAAACAGCTACTTCACATTATATTTTTAATTTACATTAAGATGTAGCCTCAACAAACAAGTTGAGGCTGATCAATATCGATACTAAATGTTAGTCTGGACATACCAATATAAGACAACAAAAGTCCTGAATCAGAGGAGGTGAAAACGAACCATATATCTAAATATTTGTGCAAAGTAATCTCACTTTTTCCTGTTGAATGTTGTCTTTAAGGAAACCACCCTGACAGGCTGGCACCTCATTGGAGATACAGGAGGTAGAGTGTGGTCTGTTCACAGAGAGACGCCTCCATATCTGAGCGTCCGACACTCAGATGTTGTGAACGATCTTGGCTCTGCCTACTACTGGAACGCACCTGGACTGTACCTTGGAAACAAGGTTAGATGCAAACAAACACACACATATACATGTAATGTTTATTCATACCTCAATTAAAATAAAATATAGACCCTGTATGTGCCAATGCTGTGTCACTTTGACTTTAGCAATACATGTTTGAATATACAACATCTGGTGTAAAGTTTTCTCATTTGTCATTATCATATATTATATTTTCAGCACAAATAAGTGTATTTTGTATGATAATGATTCCGAAAAAGATGAAAACTCTTTTGCAGTCATTTATTATTCCAAAGATGTCCAACAATGAGAGCACTCAAGGTTACATGATTCGTAGTTGACATGTACAAACTTTTGTACACTGTAATAACACAGCAGCAATCTCATGTGTGATCTGACTGTCCAAGTACTTTCAGGTCACTGCTAACTGACTGTGTGCATTAAAACACCAACAGTCTAATGATCGCACTGACAGGCCACTATGTAAAGACTTACATAAGACTACATCATTAGAACAAGCTTGAATATACTGTATAAACAGATTGGTTTATGATCTAAAAATATATGTAAGTCTGGTGAAAACGTATCCTGCTGGGACGCTCACCTCCCTCCCAGCCCTGCTTTTGTGGATCTGCTTCTGCTAATGTCGACTGTTTGAATTTGCGCAGCAGCTTTTCTGTAGCCATGATTAGACTTTATCACTCCAGCTGGCAAATAGCTTCAGTCCATGTTTCTGAAGTCGAGTTGTTGCCCTGCTACAACAACAGACTGACTGTGATGTTTGTCTGGGTGTCATGGCTTAGAGGAATATACCACTGAATTTCATTACTTTAAACCTTGCAGGCCTAGCTTGTCATCTCACTTCTTTGTCTGAACCTCTATCCCTCCATCCCTTTAACCATCCCTCCATCCATGCTTCTTTTCATTGGTCTGCTCCTCTAACTCTCACTCTGTCTCTCCAGGACTCCCATTTTTCACCTCCCTGTTCCTAAATCATCTCCCTCTACTTCCCCCAAGCTATCTTCTCTCTCTCTTTCTGTATCTCTCTCTCTTTCTCTCGCTTTGTGTCTCTCAGGGTAAACAGTGTTTCGCCTGTTGAACTCGATAATCAACTGTTTTTCTCTTAGCGCATACACACACCCGCGCGCACGCTCAAACACATGCGTACACACAAACAGAAACACATATTCTCATTCAAACACATACTCTCTCACACACACACACACACGCACTCCCAGGCCTATATAAGTCAGATAATGATGTGTTTTGGAGGCATTAGGGACAGCGGAGCAGAACCGAATGCCTCCAAACATGGGAAACAAACAAATTACCACTGTGTGTATGTGTGCATGCATGTGTGTGTGATTGCTAGGAGCAGTATGTGAACACTGTATGAAAAAGTGATTCTTTGCTTCAATCTCTGATCGTGTTACAGAGATAGATGCTATGTGACTTGACTACGCGACTCTGTCACACACACACACACTGTGGTCTATCATGTTAGCGTGTATCATTGGAAGTGACAGGCTGTGTGTGTAATGACAAACTAGCAGTGGATATATCTAAGTATAAATGTGTGTGTGATGATGAGCTCAATTCTCGTGCGTGACCTCCCATATTATTAATGCTGAGGATGCTCATTGGCGCGCTCCGTGGATGCTCATTGGTCCAGATGCATGTTCCACTGTTGCTCATTGAGTGTTTTATCGCCTGTGTAGGTCCAGGGACTGCTCATTCACCAGAATAGCCGTTACTATCATTAAAGCGTGCTCTGCTAAAAGAATAATTTTATAACTTTTATGGTTTATTTTGGCAGTGGAGTGTCATTCAGAGTGATGAGTCAAAATATGAACTCACAGTGTTGCAAGTATGAAGGTGTGACTGTGAACTTTTGAAAAGATCATGCAGAGGAGGCAGTCGATTTTAACCGAAGCCAAACTCAAACTGTAATATTTAAAGCAGCCCTAATCAGTTTTAGGGCTGCTTTAAATTTATTTTTGTTATTATATGACTAATTTTAATATAAAAGCCATTGCTACTATTGATAAATGCACAGAGAATGATCACTCTGCGGTTCTCCTCCGTTCTATGCTACATTTTAGTGACTTTCAGCTCATTGTTTTGGTTGTACGACCAGCAACTTTATTGTTTTGACTCAGTCTCACCACTTTCATTAACCTTGTTTTCAGCTGTTTTCAGTAAAAAAAAAGCTCTGATAAACTCACTGTGTACTATCTGCCCATATATATATATATATATATACTTTACAACAGTAGTAAGGGGTGGAATTATATGTAAGTTTCATTAGCAAATGTTGGTACCTTGAGGTCCAAATGTTGTATAAGAACCTGTTTTGATTTTTTTTCTTTTTTTTTTTTTAGGAATTTTAAGCAGTAAACAATTCAACAATCAAACCGCTAAATATTCAAGTGAATTGCAGCTCTCAGCAGCATCGTCAGCCTTCAGAAACAGTCAAAACCTAACCTCCTTGTATCCATCTTGTACCCAGGAACAGATTCACAGTCAAGGCAGATAAAAGGCTGAAAAACAAGAAACGTTCATCATCAATTGTAGGAAAAGAGTGACAGGGATGGACAGACGGAGAGAGGGATAGCACTGAGAGACTGAAGCAAAGAGATAAAGGGGAGTGATGGATGAACATGGAGAGAGAGGAGAAACATCCTTTGCTGACAGCTGATGAGAGAAAGCTCAAAAAAATGCTGAAACTTGACAAACATACAGATACGCACTATTGTACAAACACACAACTCGGATTGTGTTATGTTTCATTCTAACTCCCTCTCAAACTCTACCTTCCCCAACACTCCATAACCTTTTTTCATCTTTCTTGTCCTCCCTGCCTTCTATATTGTCCAGTAACAAAAGAATAACACAAAATAATAATCCTTTAAGAAGAAAAACTTGCTACAGGAGCAAACCTGAGGCAGACAAATGACTAAAACTTCAGAAAAATGATCCCGTTTCACCTTGGTTATAGAGGCTGACACCTTGCAAATGTGATGAATGAAAACTGTCGAAAAAGTGTTTCTCTAGAACACTTTTGTGGTAAAGAAATCTCCACTTTTCTATGAAAAGATCACTAGCCTTTACCAAGCTGCTGAGCTTTGACTTATGAGAGAGAACAATGTGTGTAGAGGAGTTTGTGTATAGTGCCACTCCTAATCTGGTCATGATTGCATGAGATGGATTTCCCCTCCCCATTTTCTCACTTACTTCTCTCCCTCCCCTTTCGTTTTTTTTCACTTACATGGCTGAAAAAGTGCCTTTACATCAATCACAGTGGATTTGTTCCAGTTTCCATCAACCAAATAATTTGGTATCACACACATTTGTGCTTCTGGAAAGTGTTTGCAGAGCTCTACACAGCAACCTCATGGCCCACGTATAAAAGGAAATCACATATAAAATGTTTTCATTACAAAAATATAATTAGTGTGAAACTGAACATGTAATGTAGGGTATGTCGGCGCTTAGTTTGCTACAATTAGTGTTTTGAAATTAGATTTTTTTCTCTTGCAACACTGTTTCTTTGTGTTGCAAAGAATACAACATCACCTGCACATCCGAGGATAAAAGCTCATGATAACTGTCAAGATGTGTGAACTAATTTATTTGTTAATATCGAAGTGTGAACAAATCCAACCTTGTGCCATAAAGCTGCTATTGTGTGTGTGAGAAGCAATATTCTCATTTACTGACAAATCATACCTTGTAGTAGTTAATATAAAATGCTGTTAAGTGGCTGTTGCAAACTGAAGGTCTTGTTTGTTTGCATACTTACAGAATTGGCATCATTTAAATACTTAATCCTGATGCTATAATGCTATATGTAGCATGAGAGATCTCAGGCTGTTACAAAATCATCCCAGCCTTCACTCATTCACTATTCCCTATATAATAGACACTCAATCGTTAATGCTCAAGTTAGGAGTAAACTGAGATTTCAGACACTTATGGATCATCATCATTTTATGTCAACACTGACAAGTATAGTATTGCACAACTGTAAATTTTTAACTTATCAAAAACAACACATTGTGAGCATTGTTATAATGATAAATCATGTTATATAGTGCATATACACTCACAATTATGACATACAAATAAAATGTTGGGCCGTAACTATAGTAAATAGAGAATGATTTCAGACACAGCCTGGTGAATCTGCAACTGAGCTCATTGGATATATCATCATCTTGCTGTTGCTTGTTGCTTCAGGTCTGATACACAGCAAGTGGCTGGAGTTGACTTTCAAGAGTCAGCGAGCTGTGGGAGTGCAGAACAATAATGGATTGGCTCTAAGAGGCAGGAAGCAAATAAGTGAGCTGCTCTTAGTCATCTTACTGGATGAGATGTGCATACTGAGTTACAGTACATCTGACCTACACTCCTCTTGCTCAAGTAGTGACAATTATCATGTCATAGTCCTTCACATATCAATCTGAAAATTCAACAATGCTGCTTTTTTTCATGTGGCACAGATACAGTTGTTTACAGAGAATGTGTACTGAAATGCTAAATCACTGTAAGGTCAAGACGTCTTAAACTTTAAGACACATTGCTACCCCTGTCCCACCTAGAGATGCCTCATTAACCAGCCGTAAAGATTAGAAAGGACCTTGTTATATTTGTCTCTAACAGTGTTTATAGAATGACTGGTTCCAGCTGGAAGATAACTCCGGGAGCTGTTGACGTCAGTTCATGACCTTGTTGTTCTTAGTGTCAGGATAGAGAGAAAGTTCTCTCTACTGCAGATTTCAGATCTTTATCTTGAAGTAGTTTTTGTATATAAAACATTTTGTATCTGCATGTGTGTACAACTGCTTCCTGGGCCAAGAATTAAAGTACTTTAAGACCAAAGAGACCGACCAGGAAGTTTTAATATGATTCATTTAATTATCCGTCAAATTTGTTCAAGTTACTCTAGTGTACCTACTGCAGCATGAAGAAAATGTATGTTTGCCATAAACATTATATGGATTGTAAGGTCTGTGATTGCATGTACAAGAACTGCATACTCTAACTGAAACCCAAATTGTCTTACCTAATCTTAAACAAATACCCAAACCTCACTATAAGTGCATGAGTGAAAATGAGTGCATGTGCATAATGGTGTGTATGTTTCCATGCAAATGTTTGTGTCTATGGCCTTAATCAAGAATAGCATCAGCCCCCTGCCCATTTCCACCCCCTTCTTCTTGAGTCAGCAAAGTGAAAAGTCCTGATCAAGTGACCACCTGTAACCCCAAACTTCATCTGAAGGCAAACCACATGCAGAGCACCCCAACCAACCAGCTGACAGCTCACCTCATGCACCTCACCCGCCTCATTCCTGTCCGCTAGCACCCAGTCAGGGTTCATATCCCCAGAGTGACCCCTAACCCAACATGCTGCAACCAGATGCAGGACCCCGAGACCACTAGTTGCCCTCTACCTCTACATTGTGTAAATGGCACTGCCAGGTTCCTGGGGTTTGTCTTCTAGTCACAGGAAGCTGCAGAGGAGCACCAAGTCAGTGTATCACCAACCACTGGAAAAAAACACAAACACCATCCTGGTAACATCTCTGCTACCACGTTGGTTGCTCAGTGCTGCCTTCATCTCAAGAGTACGTTCCAAGAGCGATCCTTGATGCTGTCAGTCTCAGACATACTTGTGCACACAGTGTCACTCTACACCAGGAGAAAGATTGAATTCACAATGCCCAATTTGCCTCTAGGATCCTTCACCTATCTTCCAACAACAGGCGTAATGCAAGAAAAAGCCCATCTGCACAGATGCCACCTCTGACGATATAGAATTATACAAGACAGCACTCAGACATGCCCCCAGTGCTTTTTATTTTTTCTTTTTCACAACATATATCACTCACACAGAGGGTCAGTTCACTTGCATTATTCAGCATTCCACTGTCTGTTGGTCCATCTGGAGCCAATCTAACCCTACTGCTAGAAACAACAATAGTCTATGTGTGCATCTGTGCCTGTGTATGTGAAACCGGTAGATAAACAGAGTGAAAACTCCCGATACCAATTGCAAACAACCACAGGCATCAGAAAGACAACCCAGGTGGGTGTGTGTATGTGTGTGTGTGTTTCTAGTACTGTGTTTCTGCATGTGTGTCTTTGTTTCTCTGTGTATTTGTGTGTGTTCTTGTGCATGCCTGCAAGCCTGCATTGGTGTGTTATTTTAGGGGAGTTTGTTTTCTGAAGCTTTTGTGACAATCTGGTTTTGATTTCCTGAAGGATGATTTCCGTTGTCCCCCCGCCCCTCCCAATCTCCTGAAGAGTGTTAGTTGGTTGGTTGCCACTGTCTGCTTTTGTACTCCCAAAATTGACAACAAACAGACATATGAAAAAACATATTTCCCTGAAGAAACTAAACATGCGGTATGAACTAAAGCAAGTCATATTCTAATTGCTCTCTTTCAAAGTAATGTCATTACTAACTACAGGCAGTAATTTGATTCATTAGTAGTTATTGCACTTTTCTTCTATGTCCACATAGTTGGAGGTTGTTTTTTTACATTTAAATCACCATAGTTCAGTTTCTCCTCAGTGCACAGTATAAACAGTGCTGATTTGATTCTGTTTTTGCTGCTTAATAACAAAAGGCTGAGAATATATCCATTAAATTCAGTTTTATCCTTAGAGAGTTGTATGCAGTGAGGTAAAATATTTGAAATTTCATTATAATTTCTGGGGTTATATTGTTACTTAAATTGAAATCACTGTAAATGGAATAATGTATATTTTATGTACCCAACAAAAGTGCCAAACCTTTATCAATTCTGGATACAGCAAAACATTGGGAATTTTTTTTTTAAAAAAAGGGTCACCTGACAGGAGGATGCCATAAGGTATTTTTCAACTTGTTTCACACATTTCTATGAATTGGTTGTTTTCACAGTTTGTTCTCCCCAGAAATTTCAACTGTAGCAGCATTTTGACCTTTGTAGAATAACCGTTTTGAAATCAGGACAGACTAAAACTCATAGGTCTGACTTTGTTATTCAAAGTTATGGAAAAGTCATATACTGTACATCAGGGCTCTGGTTGGAACCCTGGAGGAGGACTGAGGTCGATAGTGACTCATTTTCACACCTCTCTTGTTCCACACCAAACCCACTCCTTAGCAAAGGCAGCAAATTAAATCTCATAACTCTTGTCTCCTCCATCCACTCTTTCCTTTCCTCCCACTTATTTTGTCCTTGTTTTGTGTCTTTCTCCTACTGTCCCTCTGCATTTGTTTCTCTCTCCTTAGTTCTGTCCGCCTCTTCCTTTTTTAGTTAGATTTTTTTCCTTTTCTCCTCCTCTCTACTCTGTATGTCCGCTTTCTCTCGACTCTAATTTCTAAACAGTAGCAAAGAAAATGCTGCCATGTAGGTCAATGAAACTTTCATTTGTATTTGACAAGTTTTACCTCAAATTTTGGGTAAGAAAAATAAAAATAAACATTTGAAGTCATAATTTTACATTGCAGCAAGAAAAATACCCCCTGTGACCACAACAGAAGCTTCACCGCAGAGAATTTCTATGTTAACTAATCCTTTTGTCTAACATTGTCTCATTTCTTCACTTAAAAGTCATGCTGGTGGTATGATATATTGCATTTACACCAAAGACCTGTATAAACTGACATATTTTGTCATGAAAACAAACACTCATGGTAATGACAAAAGGTTCTGTTTAATGACAGTTGTGTCAGATTCTTGATAAGGGTTTTAACAGAGAGGATTATGTCTTGTTCTTCTATTCTGGTCACTAATAGAGTTAATAACAGGCTTATCGAGCTCTCAAGGGGATCCGACTGATGTCTCTTGTAGCTGTGTGTGTATGTCTGTGTCTCTGAGTGTTTATTGTTCCTTCGTTTCCAATCCCCATAATTTCCCTCTCCCGCTGTTCTATTCTGTTGGTCTTTTCTCTTTCCTGTGTTTTCTTTCTTTTATTTCCTCTCCCCCAGGATAGATATGGGTCGTTAGGTTGCCATGACAAAAGCTCTCATTTTTGTTTGGGTTGAATGGATGGCGTCAGAGAAATTAGTTTTCTAAGAAATGTCAATAATTTCAAAGGAAGTAAATTGTCATATTCAGGTGGCATCATCCACAAAGAAGTACAAGTGCCATCAGCGCAAAAATATTCCTGAGAACACACAGAAGAAGCTTTTTCTTATTCTTCTCAATAAAGATGTCACTCAGTGCTTGCACAAGAGTGAATATAATATAAAACATGCAATTCACCTTTTTGTGCATGACCTCTTTGCACAAATTGATGACTTCAAGTAATTACAGATCTATGCATCCTTTTGGGTTTTTATCTAGATTTTTATCTTTGCAGGTTGGGAGGTGGTGGTGTAGGGGTCTCAGGACAAGTCATGAGAAATTTTATACATATAAAACACACGGCACAATTACCTCTTCAACCCCATAGGAAATGATTAAAAAATTTAGACACGTCATAAGCCAAAAAGTTTAGGAACCAATGTTTCTGTACAGTATGTTCAAATAAGTTGTCTTTAATGCTTTACCAAGGAACATGTTTGTATTGATGAGATAAATGATTATGTACAATGTGAAAAGGGTCACTCTTAAAGACAAAACCACATAGAATTATCACCTATCTTCAGTTCTTCTCAGTTCTACAGAGCATTTTATTCCTTTTTTCTCAGTTCTGGTTTCAAGGCCTGAAACTTGACTGTTTAGATTTAGTCTCATTGCTGTCATCAGTGTCATGGACAGCCACAGCAAACAGCTGTTTTCTGGGAAAAAGCTCTACAAATCTGCTCTACACTTCCTGCCCAGCACCATACAGCACTAGCTGGTGAATGACAATAGAGCATTTAGCAGCTAAAGAGAGGATTTCATGGAAACCAAAACAGCACAAAAGGGAGAGTGAATATTGGACTTAATAAATATAAATTTTAAAGAATAAATGTTATTGTGCAACTTTTTGCTTACATGTTACATTATTATTAACATTATTATTATTATTAAGCAGAGTAAGTATACATACATGTGTACCTATAATATATGTATTGTAATACAAATACATTTCTAAAATTTATATAGCCTGAGGAGTACATTATGTTGAAGAAATACTAATAATAATATAGACAGTATGTCATTGCTCAAGTCCTTTGTCACTTTGTATCTTCCGTGGTCTGCCTTTCTTTCATCATGCTGCTATTCTGTTGCAGTGATGCCATCTGTGCAAACAGAAAAAAACACCTCATGGAGTTTTTCCTACTGTATGTAAGAGGCCCAAATGTGAATGCACATACTGGAGTGCATATTAGCTAATGGCGTGGGAGGTCGAGTGTCTGATATGTGTATGCAGTGCAGTGTGGGTTTAAACTATGATTTTACTATCTTTTGAAGTCCAAATCAGCAAATGGGGTTAGATAGAGAATAAGTGTTAGTCAATAAAATGTCCACCCAAGTACACCTCCATGCCTGCTGGTGTGTATATATGTGTGTGTGTGTGTTTTCAGTCAGCTGTGAAATGGGTGATTCCTCCTCCCGATTTAAGAACTGAGAGTAATGATGTAGAATGGAAGAGGTTTATAGAGGCATTAAACCCACCTCTTACTCCCTCTCTAACTCTCTCTCTCTCTCTATCTCCCTGTCTCAAGCTCTATTTCTTCATCTCTCCTCTTCCTCAACATTCCCCTCTCTCTGTTTTTATGGTGGCATGATTATGTCGCTCTCCCACCCATTACTGTTCAGGTTGGAGCGGAATAATAAATCCAGGATCATGCCGATGCAGCATTTTCTCCATCTAAACTCGTTCTGTGGACTCAACAGAAACACTGCACTGAAAAAACACCAGAAAACAAAGATTGTAGCATATTCTTTTTCTCTCTACTTTTTCATTTTTATAAAAATCATTTTTTACTAAAAAACACTATCAGTAGTAGTCATAGTGGTTTTGGTGTTTTGAGGTTGAGGTGGTAGTGGCATTGCTACAGTAGTACTGTATCAGTGATTTAGAAATACTTTAAATACAGTACAAATTCAAATATAATTCTGTTCCTGTATGATCTCCAGCCAGGTCCAGCTGATTCACAGGTCAGAGTTCACCTTGGTTCAACTTTGACCAAGCAGATGTGCTTGGTTGGCCAATAGAAAAACTACTGCACTGTGTTTGGAAATGGAGAAGTTACTTTTCTATTCTGATCAATAATAATTTAGTACCACCATTGGAAATGTAATGCATGCATCCTTTTTCCAGGGCTGAGTATGGGAAAATCTGGTTGAATGGAAATGTAATGTGTAATACCTTTTAGTTTTGGTTTACTTTACTTACACTTACCTTCTTAATCTTCATGTGCCTCCGGTTGATGTGGAGTGCAACAAAAACACAAGGCAAATAATAAACAAACAAAAAAACTCAAAAGGTATCAAACAGCATAAATATACTAATCTCTTTATCTCTGTTACTGTCTTTCTTCAGCTTTCAGCCTATGGAGGGAGTGTGGTCTACACTGTGTCTTATACTACAGACCAACGCGAACAAGAGGCCATTAGGGTCACTTCAGAACCTGACCTCATCATAGAGGTAAGTCTTCAAACACACATAAAGACAGAAATAATGAAAGAGAATGAAAGAAAGTTGAAATACAAAGTTAACAATAACTCATGGAGCATTGTTTAAAATGTCTAAATGCATCTGTATGTACCATGTATTATGAATATTGTGTGTGTAATGTGTTTTGACTTTTTAAGGGCAAGTGTGTTAAGCCCTGAAATGAAGCCAGCAACTTGGTCAAGAACTTTGACTGGAGTGTTCCAAATAGTTAAGATGTAAATTGTTTTTGGTGTGGGAGCAAACCAACATAAACATGTGTATGACTGTGTATGTCTGTGTATTTGTGTCTGCAGCAATATTTACCTTTTCCCACAAGCCACTGACTTTTGCACCGATGAAGACCGTTAAATGAAGTAGCAAATAAAAGCTGTTTAAAACAGACACACACCCACACACACACACACACACACAGCTACAGCTGGTAGAGAACTGCTGAACATAGTAATAAAAAATGCAGATAGAGTCTCTCCTCCCTTCTCTCTCAGTATGTCTTTATAATGAGCTGGTTGTGATATGATGTATGGCAGCAATAAGCAAAGCAGCAACACTATTAGTTAACTGTTTATATCTCCTATATCTCTAAACAACATTGTGTGTGTGTGCTTATGTGTGTTTGTTCAGTATGCCAGAGCTGCAGAAATGATCGTTATTTTTGCACACAAAACTTTCTACCGATGATGTTTTAAAGACATTTTAATTAATAGTCTGAAATATTTTCAAATACTGTATCTCTAATGAGCAACAAAAATATTTTTTTGGTGAATGCAATGATAAAAATGCACACATTTTGTACAGAAAGAAAAGGGAAGGAAGGAAGGAAGGAAGGAAGGAAGGAAGGAAGAGGGCAAAATGAGCAAATAAGGGAGAAAATAAATGAGGAAGTAAGGGAGGAGTTGAGGAAGTAAGGCAGGAAATAAAGAATGAGGGAAGGAAGGAGGGACATACATAATTAAATAAATAAATGAGGAATTAAGGAAGTAAAAATAAAGAAGGGGGAAGGAAAAATAAATATGGATGCAAGTATGGAGGTAACCAAGGAGGGAATTGGGGGAATATGGAAGTGGAAATGGAAGGGAAATCAGGAAGGAAAGAAAGAAAGAATGAAAGATTGAGAGAAAGAAAACAGAGATGGATAGTCACAGACCAATCATCCTGTGTTATTTAAAGACGTGTCAGTGAGAGCGACAGACTGGGAGGAGTTGGGAGGAGGAGGAGAGGAGGACAAGTGTCGGTCTTGTTGTCAACAAAAAGCCTCTCCAAATGATGACAATAATGAACCACCTACACACTGTCAACTGGCGTTCTCCCTCTTCAATGTCTCTCTTTCAGCCTTTGTTTCATTTTGTCTCTTTTTTTCTCTCTCCACTGTTTACTCTGCATATCTGCATCGAGTTTTGATATTGCTTGTTCCATGGTTCTGTGAAGCACAGGAAGAAGCTTGTGCCTCCAATGTAACTATTGTGAATATGAATAGACAATAATCTCTCTGTCTTTGCATGTCTGTATGGCTTTGTTGATTTCCGTGTCTTTGTCTCAATTTATTAGCCTCCATCAGCACAGTTGCACAGTTGTGCTGATGGAGGCTAAAAAAAAAAAAAGTACATGCCAAGACTTTCATGACAACATTAACGCCCAATTTACAGCACTGCAACAATGTGCAATCTGAGTTTCTCATTTATCTCGCAACATTAACACCAGAACAACTGACTTCATACAAAAGTAAATCAGTGTATTTTGTGTTGTACTGTTAGGAGAAGAAATATATTATTTCATGAAACATCTAAAAAAAAAAATAAATGGAAACAAAATGAGCTCACTCCACTCCAGATTTTAGTTTTTGTAATATAAATATAATTTTAAGAACAAATATTGAACTTAAAGAACAAAACTGGCAATATTCTATATTTTCTCTATTCCAACAAATCCCATGAAAATACTAAAACTGACAATAAACTAATCCTGTTAACAAGTAGTCCTGATATATTGTAGCTTGCCATAAACCTTCAATTAAAACACAAACAATACAAACAAAATAAAAAACTATTAAATACATCCATGAGCCATGCCCTTTTTACTTGGTGACATGTTTCTTCATTAATGATGAATGTGGGCACTGTAGTTTATTTTGGGTCAGTCTCACACACACACCATCCTACTGTGTGTGTTCACTCTTACAACAAATATGTGTGAATAGCTGAAAATAGTCCCTGCAAGTACACCATTTACTCCTGTTTACAACTTTCTTGGGTTTGGTCTTTCCATGGGATTTGTTGACAATAAGAAATATATAAAAGTGCCAACCTCATCCTTTTTAAAGTTTTTAGGCATGATGAATAGAAGTGAGAGACAATAAAAGATAGACAGTAAAAGCCTTTCTTACAGAGACTTAATGAAAACTATTACCTCTGAGGTGTCTCTGCCTTTCTTTCTTTTCATCTGTATCTCTGCTTTCTGTCTCCATATCCCTCCCTCCATCTCCTCTCTTTCAATTAGTTTTTATTTAATGGTTTCTTGGCACGGTAAGCTCTCTCTCTCCCTCCCTCTCTTCCCGTCCATCGGTAGTTGTCACTCTGTGTTAGCCGCTACATGCCATTGATCTGTTCTCAACAAGAGATAGTCAGATACGAGGGCTGGGCTCAATTCACTTTGCATTCAGTCCATTCAAAATGTCAATAGAAACTGCAGCTCATTACCTAATGACACATCATTCACTCTGACTCTCTATAGTTCTAAAATCAGTAGGACATGACAGTATTTTCATGACATAGGCATACTTTTAGAGAACAAGAACTTAGTGGATTGATGGAATTAAAAGTGCAACATATAAAATAAGGGAGAGTTTAAAAAGTTTCTTTCCTCTTTCTCTGCCAGGGTGGTGGGATCAAGATTATTGACAGAAGGTACGGCCAGCCGGTGTACCCGTCCTCATCAAGCACCAATCGCATTGCTCTCCTCCCAGAGAACTTCCTGGTGTCAGAGACAGCACAGCCGATCAGTCGCAGGGATTTCTTGTCTGTGTTGGCTGATGTGACCAAAGTGATGGTCCGGGCTTCTTATAGCACAGAACCCAGTGCTGTGTACAGGTGGGAACAGAAACATGCAATACACTATCACGCATAACCTGTCAGTATTAGTCGATGATAACATACAGCAGGTCAGGATTCCTGGATATCATTATTATTATTATTATTATTATTGTTATTATTTTGGTCTGTTGCGCTCATCTAATGCCTTTATTTTATAGCAATAGTGGAGAGATGATAGGAAATTAGGGGGAAAGAGATGCAACAAAGGTCGCAGGTTGCTAAGACAACTCACTACTTGACATACAGAATAAACAAATAAAGCAAAACAGACAAGAAACAAATTTCCGTAGTCTAAGTATTATTTTTGCACAGCCTGCTATGAAACTTAAGATGTGCATTGAATAGTGGCATCAAATTTTAACTCTGAGTGGCTTTGAAATGTTGTTGGTATAAGCTTTTATAAAGAAAAACAACTTACTCGCAGTTGACTCTCAAACAGCCCTTACATATTGCCTGTAAATAACTTTACTTTAACCTTTTCTAACCTAAACATGAAGATGCTGGCTGAAACAATCAATTCAAATATCTTAAGTTCTAATAAACCTAATCAACCAAACTGCACTGTTTATGTACAGTAAGTGAAGATGTATGTCTACTACTGATGTGCTACATGTTTATGCCTTCTCTCTCTCTCTCTGTGTGTTTGTGCGTGTGTGTGTGTGTGTGTGTATGTAGACTTCACTTGTTCTCCATGCAGGTAGCTAATCCCTTTGACAGAGGTGAGAAGACGGCATCAGCTGTAGAAATGTGCTCTTGTCCTCCTGGATATGCTGGAACCTCTTGTGAGGTAAATGCACACATAAATACACAGATGCACACCCACTGCAACTTTTAAAATCTCCACAATATCCAATAGAAAACCGTCTTGGAAAAAGTACATAAGTAGTACACAATTGCTTATTCGATTTAAAAACCTGTGGTACGATTCAAGTTGTCAGAAGAGAATAAAATAGAATATGCACATTTATTAATAAGCATGAAGAATGTCACTATAATATATCATATAAAAAAACTGTGGCTTTATTATGTTTGTCTTTAATATACCTGATTCCTGATAATATACACAGGCTTCCTAAAAAGAGAAAATTAACATCACAGTGTAATGTTTTGTTTGAGAGTGCAGCTGTCTTATTATTATTGGAGACATGCACCCACACACACACATACACACAAACAGAGGCAGGCTCTCATACATGCACAAAGTTTACAAACATACACAATCCCATAGAAACATACAGTGTTACACACATAACTGCATACAAACAGACACTTGACGTAGCTAATTAGGCTATTTAGAAGAGCACAGGGTAATTGCTCCACACTACAGCAACTTAAAGTTAGACAGCTCTGACTGTCTGTCTGCCTGTCTTGCTGAATGTGTTTGTGTCTCTGTGTTTCAGGAGTGTATTCCTGGTTTCCGGAGGGTTAACGGGATTATGTATAACGGTGTGTGTGAAGCTTGTCATTGCCATGGACATGGTACACAATGCCACAAGGTCACAGGACACTGCCTGGTAAGATGATCAGTAAGTTGATTGTCTGTCTCATTTATTGACATTTATAGACTTATTCTTTCTGTTAAACTGGTATGCCAAAATAGAAAAACAAACAAATGAAAAATCTGCTTTTTTTTCGCTTTGAGAAAAGGTACCAGACATCAAGTGTGCCTCATGAAAAGCTTACTGCTTTTGATATTTACAAAATTGCAAAAGATAATACTAAAATGGAAAAAACATTTGAAAAAATGATGCAGAATGTTTCTTTCAAGTCACAGTTTAATTTTCAGACAGAACATTGCTTGTACTACACTTGTACTCAATACATTAGAAAAAATATTCACCATAATTTCTTTTAAGTCATAAAGCTGTCACCCTATTTATCATCATTAAGATGTAATGGTAAGTGACCTGTCTGTCATGAGTAAATGAGCTGACATTTTTATTTATGTTTTGAACAGTCAACCTGCCTGCATGAACAGCATTGATTTTTCAGATGAATAATTCAGATAGGTCCTAGATTGCTCATAAGAATCGATTCATTTTAGTTCAGAGCTGATCCTATAAATTGTAGAAAAACCATGAATGTAATGTCTGTAACGTCACTAACTGGTCTGAAGTTGGATCTTGGCATCATTGTGTCAGTTGGTTGTACTCAAAAATCCACATTTAGGCAACAGGCTTGAGTTTAAGTGGCGCACAACAAGTAGCAATTGGCGATAATATCCTGAGGGAGTTTAGACAGGGAGACACTTTAAGCCTCAATGTCATCTTAAAGCACTTCTGAATAAAACAAGCAACAATCAAAGACAACAATAACATCTTTCAGTATAATTCACTTCAGTTTAACACTCAAAAACTCCATTTCTCTGCTTCATCAGGACTACATAACCTAACAACCCACCAGCTGTCATCAGATTTTGATACAACTGTTGATAAATCTAGTAACACTTCATTTAAGAGGTAATGTTAACATAACTCCTGATTGATGCACTCTTCAACTGAGCACTGTCTACTTCAAATTAGTCAGAAGAACTCAGAGAAAACAACAGAACTGTTCAAACTTTGGTAGAAATTAAGGTCAAGTAGAGAGTAGTTACTAAGGAGTGAAGAACAAATCAGTAACAACCTGACAAGTAATGAGACGTTAATGAGTAGTTCCTGAATAACTGAATAACCATATTGAGGAATATATAGTAGATAATGTTGAGTTTCTAGGGAACAGACTGGAAGAGACAATATAAATGAATTCTTAAGTAATGATAAGTGTATAAATAGCTGTGAATTGAAATTCTGAGCACTTTTTTGATGATTTTTTCCTGATACTTCTACTCTGAAACAGACACTATGCAGAACAAAACTAGCAACATCAACCATTACCAATCCATCATGTGAATTCATCTCTCAAATGGTCTCATATGAAAAGAAAAAAAAATACACATTATGTTGTACTGAAGAGAGAAGTTGTGAGTTTTATCTTCAATACAATCTTTTTTGGAAACTACCAATAAATCAGTTGCAGAAGAAGAAGGCAATCTTCTTGGAGCCACCATCTAGTGGCCATTAAAGGAACTTCAGGTCACAGCATTGACACCCTGGTTTCACATAAACAGAAATAAACAGCAAGAGGAAGATACACACACACATACACAGACACCAAGGCACAAATGCGCGTACACACATGTATATGCCAACCTGCTCATGTGGATCCGCACACACATCGTCACTCCCCCGTCAATACATCGCCTTAGGCTTAAGCTGTCAGTTAGCATCAAATACACACCTCCCAACACACACACACACACACACACACACACACACACACACACACACACAGAGCGCTGTGGGTTTTGTATTACCATGTTATGTTTCATTATAGATGAGGAGGATGCTGGGATATGTCAGAGAGAGAACACACACTCTCTGAGACAGAAAAAGACAGACAGACTGGCAGGGTCTCTCTCTCTCTCTCTCTCTCTCTCTCTCTCTCTCTCTCTCTCTCTCTCTCTCTCTCTCTCTCTCTCTCTCTCTCTCTCTCTCTCTCTCTCACACACACACACACACACACATCACACATACAAAGAGACAACTTGACATGAAGTCCCTCTTAGACGTACACACACACTTGCACACATACACCTCCTGTTTACATATTCATACACAGTGACAGTCAGACAGAGAGATGCACACACTCACACTCTTCCCTGAGGACTGTGTTTTCTGAGGAAGGGAAAAAACAAGTGATCAACCTGTAGATACACAATGATAGTGGTCAAAGAATAAATAGATAGAACAAAATAATAATAATAATAAACAGAATTAATTCCTTGACATTTGAACAAATCTGTAAGAAAACTACTGGGGTGTATTGAAACATAAACCCTGTATTGTGTATTGTGCTGAACTGTAAGCTGAATGAATCATTACACTCTCAGTGGTTAGCATTAAGCAGAAATAGTGAGCTAGTTGACAAGGTAGGCTACACAAAAACCACCTGAAGGAAAAAACTAAAAATAAAAAAGACATAGTGTAACACTTTCATTATTATCATTTGTTGACAGGTTCTGAGGGACATTAGTGCAAGTGTTTGATTGTCCCTGTGAGTCATGTGCTTAGTTACTGTTGTAACAAAATGTGATGTGACGTTAATACTAAACCATATCATTAACCTTGACCTCCTCAGGATTGTTTCTCCTCACGCTCTCTGCTTGATAATAATTTAATTTGACAGCATTATTTGATCACAACATGCTTTTATAAGAAAAAATAAAAAAAAATGTCTTTGTTTCAATGTTTTCTCTTTCCTTATTGCAGTGCTATAACCCTTGAGCCTTTTTAAGTTTTTCCCTTTCTGACCTTTAATGACTTTAGCGCTTTGGTTTTATTATTATTATTATTGATCTTCACTAGCATCCTACTCTAGCTATTAATTACAAAATTATTTAATTTATGACTCAATTTCATCATCAGTTAGTTCTTCTGTCAAACAAACACTAAATAAACACTAAATAAACATGCACAATCTGTCACGACTAAAAAAAGTGTTACTAGAATGAAAATTTAGAAACTGGTGAACCTGCTTGAAAACACATGAATTGTGGGTAAATGATCAGATGAATTGTTTGCCAAATAGCTTTGTTCTCTTGACATAAATGAACTTTAACCTGTGTGTCTCCTCCAGGACTGCTCCCACCACACCACAGGCCCCCACTGTGACACCTGCCTACAAGGTTACTATGGCAACGCCACCAAAGGGTCACCTGCGGACTGTCAGCGCTGTGCTTGCCCACTCAGTCTGCCTGGCAACAAGTAAGTTATCAAGACGCTGAGGCTAATTCCGCCATGATGACACAATTTAATCAAATGCCTAAATCTATCACTGCTGACCTCAACGACTCTGTGGCCCCAATTCTCTCTTTTTGACCTGTCTCTTAGTAATGTTCTCCTATCCTAGCCTCTCCTCACACTCACACTACTTTTTTGTCTTAAAAAGATATCACCACAGATAGAGGCTTCATCTGTGTATGAATATCATGATTATTACATGCATAGAATATTATCTCAGGTAGAGGCATTAAAGTAAGTGGATAAACATTATCTCTGTGGGTGGAAATGTCATCGCTGTTGGTAGAATCAATGTAAATTCGGCCAGAAAATGTTACACAGTTGTAAACCCAGACCTCCCACATGTTATTACAGTAGTTTAAACCTTTTACCGTACTATTACTCCGGTATGGAAAACCACTTGCTGTGCTTACATCACAGGCTCAAATAATTGTCATTCATGCAACAGAAAAGCACTTATACACTCACAATACAGTTGCATAAGCTTTGCGTATTGTCTGTTGAACTCTTCTTTTTAATGTTTATATATATATATATATATATATATATATATATGTATGTGTGTGTGTGTGTATGTGTGTTGAGTTCTCTTTTAATAGTTTATACTGTACAATCTTCAATTTGTCCCAGAAGCAGCCATGTTGATGTATGAAACCAGGAGCTCATTAAATATTAGCCATGCAGAATGTTTCCTACTTGTTGCAGCTTGGTCAAACTGTGCCAAACAAAAAGCCGTCTTAATAAAGTGTCTGCTCTGTCAGTCTCACACTGGCCCCTTCTCCATAACTTGGTTTAACTACTGTAGCTCCTCTCTGTTGGAGGGTAGGATGGTCTTCATGGCCATTGTTGGCCCCAATCAACCTTCCATCTTCCTGTGAGATTGCCTGCCTGGTGATGGAACCTGGTCAGGTATATTTTCAAGTCTTACAAAGACTGAGGTCACCACTTGAATTTTCAGAGGGCTCTCTGATAGAAACTGATACACACAAAAAATATAGAAGAGTTAGTTCCAACCAGAAATATTACCTCTGCTAATATGCATCTGCAATTTCTCTAAATGGCCAGAGAGAGATGCTGTATGTTCGGTGCACAAATGTCACCAACGTGGACACACGCACACACACACACACACACACACTCTCAAACATACGGCAACAGCTGAGAATTTCCATGCAGTCATGACACGTCATGTCCAAACCTCTCAGAGCTAAAGAAAGACACAACTCTCTCTCTATCGCTCTCTCTCCTCTCAGCTTTTCTTTCTCCCTCTAACCCCTCCAGTAAGAATAGCTTGATGGTGCCATTCCTCTCAACCCCTCAAAATAGACATCTAGTCTCTTTATGTTCACTCCAGCCAATCACTCAAATAGCCAGCCAGCCAGTGAGACTGTTTCAGTTAGCAGTAATGTCTAAGCTCTGACAAAGTGCTGTCCATATTAGTTTCAGCATAGGAAGCAGGGTGGCGATTTGTAGCAAATCAATAGAAATTAGTTTAGTCTTTCAGTGCTGTTCCTTTTTATTTACACTAGGGCTTAATTACTTCACTGCCAAGAATGTTTCCAGTCTTTTCTGTCAGTAAGCAGTATCTGTCAATCTATCCCTAGGGTTTATTAATATGGGCTATAAACATTTTCACCTAAAAATTAAATTCCACTTCTTTCACCACTTCTCTTACACATTTCATCATTTTTTGGAACATAATGTACATTAATGGCCTTTTTCTGTTATTGTTTTCTGTGTAGACTTTGCCTAATTAAATTACACAATTGTGCAGTTTTAACCAAATTTAGATGACATGTGCATACAGCGGCATAAATTTACAGGACAATATTTTTGTGGTTATGAGTCTGACTAACTTGAAATTTTGAACAATTATTCCTTGTAAATAGCCCCAACAATCTCAGGATCTCCAAAAATCTTGATGCAGATCTGTATTACATCTGTATAGATTAAAAGCTTTAAACATGTTCTATTATTAGAATAACTAATTTGGAGGAATGTGGCACCTTTCCAAGTCATTTGGATTACATTTGTCATCTAATTAACCAAATACAAACATTCTTGTCTGGTTATTTGACCTATTTTTAACAATTAATCTTTGTGAGACAAAAAAATATTCCAAAATAACATTATCCATATAATCCATCCATATATCCACTTGTACATTTGCAGGAAATATAATCTGTAATAAAGGGTTTACAATGATCTGAAAGAATGATATATAACTTTTTTTTGCCACTAATGTGCGTCTCTTGAGTCTATTTTCTCAAAATTGTACACACAAACATTTCTTCTGGGAGAATTTTCTTCTTGACTTTACTCATGTTCATCTGTAAAACTATTTTGAAATGAAACTTCTGCACCCACATGACATACACTAACTTCTGGCCATTATGAGTGTAGTTGGTTTAAAAAAATATTGGAACCCCGCCCCCCCATTATACAATAGCTATTATTCAATTATTATTGTTATTTTACAGTTATTTGTTGCTTACACTCACTGGCCAAGCTAGCTTTCTTATAACTCGGTCAGCTAGTTCACAGTTAGCGATCCTGTCTGTCAGCTAGTGAGTCAGTCTGGGACTTGGAACCCGAGCCAGCAGAACTATCTATAGTTTGTGGAAGTGGGAGGGTGACAGAATGAGGGTTAGAGACTATTGCTTCACTCTGTCTCTGTGTCTCTCTCTCAGTTCATTTAGGATACAATTTGTAGGGAAGAGGAGTGATTTCAAATTCAGGAGTGTGTGAAAGTACAGACAGATGTGAGATGTGGCTGTGAGAGAGACAAGAAGTTCAGTGTGTGTCTCTCAGAGTGTGAATGTGAGGATTCAAAAGGGAAAGTAGGGACACAGGTGTGTGCGTGCAGAGGGAGACGAACAATGGCCTTAACCCGTCTCTGTCCTCTCCTCTTTTTCCTCTTCCTCCTCCCCCTCTCAACACTGGGACAACGCTATGGGATCCATCAACCACTTCAACAAAAACAACAACAACGTCGCCTCGGCAATCACAACAGCTTCAGCCCCACCTGCCACCAAGGTGAAGCAGGGGAGTTGCTGTGCGACCAATGTCAGCCTGGATACACAGGACCACGATGTG
Source organism: Euthynnus affinis (assembly GCA_029490765.1). Lineage (NCBI taxonomy): Eukaryota > Metazoa > Chordata > Actinopteri > Scombriformes > Scombridae > Euthynnus > Euthynnus affinis. The sequence continues at coordinate 8,990,863 of CM055853.1, read as the reverse complement.
ACAGGTAGCATACACACACACACACACACACACACACACACACACACGCACACACACACACACACACAAAACACACACTGAATGTCAAAATTTACATATAGAAGAAATTACACAAAAGAAAATGCACAAACTATATGCCTTTATGTTAAATGTTCTGTATTTAAGTTGATTTTTAAAGTCTAGCTAAGTTCATTACTATTTAATAAAGAGCTGGAAATTATTCAGTTCATCACTGTTACTCAAAAATTTAATAAATCTAGTAAATTTGAAATCTTTTTTAGCAGTTTGCCAGCATTAACATAAATAAACTGTTACTCAGTTAAGCACTAAGTATATTCATGACCGAATTGTGGCATCAGTATAGAACTACCTGCGTAATTTCAAGTATGCATAAGAACGCTCATTTTAAAAATACAACCATCATTATTGTTGTCATTCCTCAAAATGACAATCTTGAAGATAAATGTGGACTGCAGTCAGCCATTCCCAAATGAAAACAGAAACTGCTGCTCATTAACTTGTGTTTGAGTGCTCGCTATATGTCTCATTGTCCATCTAGCTGTATAGCATATTTATTAGTTGACTGACATTCTTGTTCCATTAGCTGTAAGTGTCTTTACCAACTTGGACTAATGAAGAGTGTCTCAGATGTTAATCTTGTTAAAACTTCAGGATATACTGCCATTTGGTGATACAGACAGAGTAAATGTTGTCTTTCACCAGCCAGGCTCAGTGAAATACATGTGGTCTGTTTTTGTATTGACCTGAAACTGGCCACAGTCCAAATTATGAAGTGCTATTCAGTATCTTCAATTTGGTTCATTTTGAAGAATGTTATTGTAGTTTAATTCCTGTACAAAAATGTTGCTACTGCAGGTGTAAGCCTTGTATTTCTGAAAAATCAGGTTTCTTAGAAAAAAACTTGCGTTTAGTAACCTAAGCCAGTTGAACATTGAATAGCAACAGAATGTTGTTGGCACCATATTGTTGTGTGTATTGAGGTATGACACAGAGGTTAAAGTCCTTGCCATGTTGTACAGTACTTTATTTTCTATTTCTATATTCAATACACACTGTAAATAAATAAGTGGCCTCATGTAACTCTTATATTTCTTGTGGAAAGAGGAATGTTTTCTATTGCTTGTTTTCTCAAGTTTTTCTGTATGAAGGTCTTCAGTACCAGGTTTATCAGAAAGTTACCATGAAGACACATAAGAAAGAATCACCAATAAATATTGTCGACTTTTTATAAAGGGTTTGTGAGTCATTTTACTAATGCTTTATAGATCATTATTAAGAACAATAACATGGGTTTTTGTCTATAGCTTCTATTTGGTAATGTTGCAGTTTTAAATGCTGATAATCATAAATACTAATAATAATAAGCCATCAATTCTAAAGTTATAAATGTTTAATGGGGTTTCAATCTACCGTATTAAGTCTGCAGTTCTAAATGTTAATAAGTTTTAAATGAATTGATCTTGGTCCAGTTAAGTGGTCAAACAGTCCAACCAATGTTATTCTTGTTGATGGCTTAACTGATTAAAGTTTAAGTAAATTATTTATTAATATTAATAAAGCCATTAAAAATAACTTATAAACCCTGTACAGGGGGTGCTTTGTTAGAAAGTGGTACCCAAATACCAAAGAAATGGATTTATATCCATCATATTCTGGAGACCGGAGAATATTGACTAGACTACATTATATCAAACTAGGTCTGGTTGGGTATCAAGATTTCAAGAAACATCCTGAAATTGCTGGCTTAAATTTCTTGCAGTTTGTCATTGAAGGCAACATTATAGGATATTGTATACACTGAACTCTACAGTATGATGTGTTCGTCCTTGAATTTTCTATTACTGAAGTTTGAAATTCTATAGACTGTGCTTCACCTCCTGTACAAGCCATCTGTTTTTCTTGTCGATGATAGCAATGGAAAATGCTTTCATGAGCTGGTAAAAAATAGAATTTCTATTTAGTTATCAGTCATTGGGTAATAATACAGTAATAATTTTGGGAAGAGGGCACCATGCTTCAAATAGGTGTTTACTTCCACTTTATCCAGGCCTTTGCTGTGTGTTGCCAGGTAAAGAGAGGTGCTGATGGCAACAGGGCCTCAGCTCGCTGCCCTGCATAGTCTGCATGCCTCGCCATGCTGTCCACAGCAAAATCTCTCTGTCTGCCTGTTAGTCTTTTTATAAACCTCATTTGCCTCTGGAAGGCAAACTGCCTCACTGTCAGTCCATTTATTTGACTCACAGTATGGCATCTATATTGCAATAAAACCCAGATATTGACAGACATAGTCTAGTGTAGACTGGACGCCTAACCAGTATGTCAACTATTCCAATGTACTTCCATGTCCAACCATTAGTAAGTGTGTGTTTATTAAAATGTATGTGTGTTTTAATGCAACAAAAGACGATCAGAAGGCTTCATCAGAGCTGCTTTTTCTAAACTGAGAGTTTGTGTGCTGGTTTGTTCTGGCCTACATGTATGCATATGTTGATGTGAATGTGATGTGCTACTGAATATACAGAATGCATCTGTGTATTTACAATCTTGTGTTCATGTGCTTTCCTGATGCCATATGTTGCCTCCAGTCAGTGAGAGAGGACGGCTGGTAAACAAAAAGGAGAGAGAAACAAAGATAGAGACTGTTGTTTGCTGCACTGACTTAAAGCACATAGGAGCTGATATAGTGTAAAATAATATTTTATTACTAATGACTGTATTAAAGAGGTAATCTGCAGTAGGTTGTTTCTTGTTCTATTAGTCTAATTGATATCTGCTGCACACTACCTGCCATTACACTTCATTATCTACAGTGCTGTTGTTGTTAGTGGTAATTAATTGTAATGCGCCAATTTGTCTGTATTATGGGCTTTAACAAAATAAGTTACTCTATTCCACCCATGCTAATAGACTATCCCCTCGCTGCTAAGTGATTCTGCTTTTTAATTTCCTGTCTGTAAACAGCCATTTAGAATTTAGCTGAAAGCTTTTTAAATGCAGCTGTCTAACGAATAAGTCAACTAAAACACTGAGTTGTAAGCTGTTATTTAGTGCTGTTTAGGGTTTGCCAGTATGTCTGGAAGTTATTGGTCTTTAAAGGTAATTCAGGCTTTACACATTCATTTAGATTTTGTTTACTCAACACCATCTTGCACTTTAATGGGTTACTTGTTCAACAAGAAAAATGGAAAGCTATTATAATGGTTATGATGATCTTAAATGTTATTACATTTATCAGTATTAACCTAAGAGCCTTAAAAATAATAATCAGGTCAATTAGAAAAAGTAAAAACTAAGCATCCAACAAATTATATACTATATGTACTGTATTATTGGTACATGCACGAGTATTATCAGTATTACTAGAAGAAATGTTTGCTGTAGTTTTAATGAATATTGTCAACGTCAACGAATTAACACAAACCTGAGCAGACACTGATAACAATTTAACTTAAAAAGATTTTGAATTGTCCACAGCCTCGACTAAATCATGATTAAAAACCAGTTGTAAAACAGTTCTGGTATAGGATCATATGACAAGTGAAATCATGAAATTAGGACAGGAAATGGGAAATGTCTACTTGATTTTTTTTTGGTACTTTGGTAAGTTTTAGAAAAGTAACACAATGTTTTTGGAAGGGAAGAGTGACATTGAGTGTCTGACAAAGAAAGATAAAAGATAAAAAATGTCAGGACTTATTTCATATAAAAAATTATCTGCCTTAGTCTTTATGTCTCTCACCCTGTCTGTCTGTCTGTCTGTCTGGCTCTCCTCTTTTAAGTATGACACACAACAACTGTTGGCTTTGATATAAAGTGTGATAAAAAGAGACACCAACAGAATCAAAGGTGGGACTTAATAAGCAACAACCAAAATTAAGGTTCAGAGAAAAAAAAAGTTGATATGATTAATTATGAGCTTTACTCCCAGCGTATCTGCTTCATTAGCACTGTGTGGGCATATGGTTTGATTGCATTTGATCTACAGTGAACTGGTAAAATAAGCAAACAACACTTCAACTGTTATCAGACTTTAAACAATTGAACCCCGCCTTCTTCAATCCAGTGACAACAGCACAAACAGAAAGAAATCTCTCATGTAAAATGAAAACTGTTTAACTTCAGCAGAAAAGAAATGTATTCATGTAGGACCCTATTGTTCAAATCTGAACAATGAAAATGGTCATTAATACTGTTAAAGCTCCATTGTACAGTTTTGCATGTTGGCAACCCTGCATAGATAGTTAAGTCTGAATGTTGGGGTCTTCAGTATCCAGAGACAGAGGGATAGAATACTGAAATTATTGTTTTTTGAGAAGAAGTGCTTATATTTCCATAGCTGTACTCACTGACTGAGTGCAGAGAATCAACTTCATGATGGAAGTCTTTGGCTGCAAGGGTTACTATTGAAAACTGTAAAAGTAACACAAACAAAAACAAGTGTTACACAGGACAGAGTAGGGGGCTGTTGCGCAAAACCTAGGTTGAGGATTAAGCCAGCATTTTTCAATTATCCTGGATTAATTTAGCCGTGACTCGGTTGCACAAAAGCAGAGGCACATAAATTACCATGGAGATTTATTCTGTGAAGCGAGCCTGCTCCAGACCAGGCTAACAGCCTGATTAATCTTGGTGCTATTTGACCAATCAACTGTCACTCCGATCAGAAGTAAATGTGATTTACAGTTATTCCATGTTCTTCTATGTATGTTTTGCCTCATTTTTGTTAGCTTGCTTTAAAAATGCCACAGATACATTGACATTCAGTTAAGTAGGTCCACTGTTATTATTTTAATTGTAACCATTATCACTTTTAAAATTACTTGTGTGATGCCATTATTACCGTTAGGCCTTCTGAAGTTTGATGATTACGTATGATACTGCACACTTGAGATGATTAGAAATGCTGATGAAGCCTTTCCCTTAATAATTAAGGATAGTGTATGTCACTATCTGTCTTCCCTGTGTACTTTTATATTTTATTTGGCATTGGTAGCACACAATTTGTTAGGTTTTATAATTGTATAATCTTCCCAAATCATAGTCTTACTTCACTGGATCGATAACTACATAGTGTACTGTACATTCATGAAACTGGGAGGAGACCACAATGTGTTTTGACCTTTATTTTGCTGTCATGACTTGTCAGCTTGGAGCTTGAGGGGGAGAGAATAACAATGATTAATACATTGTGTTACAGTCATGCTTACAGTGTGCATTGAAATCACGTACTTCTTTCTAATTTCAGGATTTCCAGGTCCAGTTTCTTCAGTGTCTTTCATTTGATTTCCATGTCAAGGTTCATATCCTGCAGTTTTTTCTTGTGGACTTTTATTTTCACATCTGCCTGCTCCATTTGTCTCTCTAGGTGTTGCGTAGATAGACGTCACAAACAGTTTGTGGATTCTGTAAAACACCTATTAATTAGCACAACTGGAATTTTGCATAATGTGGATTTCCTTTAGACAATACTCACTATGTTGCCAGGCTGGCTATCAGGCTATACAGCATCTGGGTCCTGTTACAAATATATTTTCTATGAGCACCACATTACTGACTTCTTATCCATTATGGACTTAAGTATTTACATAAGATTGACATGATACCTCAAGCCTTCTGGAGTCCAGTGACACAGTCTCCTTGTCATCTTCCACAGAAGAAGAAAGAGATAGAGAGAGGCACATACAGTTGAATTACATATTCTTGCATTGTGGTTGGTAATTAATAATAATTTTCTCAGTAACATTAACGTCCACTGATCGCAAAGTGTACAACTGTCAATTTGTGAAAATGAAAACTCCTTGAATTGTAATTATGACGGATGCAATGGAGCATTGGTATATTCATTATATTATAATATTATATTTAATCTTTTATTTATATTGGTATATAAGTGTATATTTTTGAACTACTTACGTATTCAGTCAGTCCGCTATTGTCTGCCAGGCGCTTTCTCGTTGTTTAATTATAGCGGCTGATTTCTGAATTCTGCTTTTGTGCAACAGCCCCCAGGTGAAGTGCAGACACAGAAACAAGGTGTTTATTTTGAAGACTGGGGAAAGGGAATGAAGGCCTGGGCAAGCTTGGGCTAGTAACCAAGAACTCGGGCTGGGGCTTGGGCTTTAAGCTGGGAAGTGTGGGGATCCAGGGAAGGGAAGCAGGGCTGACAAGACGAGACAAGGGACTAGATACAGGGGCAGGAGACAGAGCAAATGGAACTGCAGGAGACAGGAAACAGGGTTAGGCACAGGAAATAAGGCAACAAAGAGAAAACTGGATAAATACAGGTGAAGTGGCTTGAAGCATAGTAACACTGACTGAAGCAAAGGCTACGATCTGGCAGGGTGGTAGTGGCAGGCTGTTTGTAAAGAGCTTGATAACGGTGATGAGGTACAGCTGGGCTCCTCTCTGACTCCAGCACACCTGTCTCCACTCACACAATCTCTCTCTCTCTCACACACACACACACACACACACACACACACAGGGAGAGAGCCACCTGTAGAGTGGCAGCAGGTTAGGCAGACACAGGATCATGACAACAAGACCTTATTGACCTTATTTTCTTGCCTTAAAGATAGATTCAGTCATTCTGGGGAAAGACTGTTGATGTTTGAACTAAAGACCCACACAAATGTGCCCCTCTGTTCGTGCTCCTTCAGAAGCTCTGACCCCAAATTCATGGATGCACATTGCCAAGGCAAAGATCAAAAGAGAAATATGGCGGAATCCAAAACAAAGGACTGTGTTCCTTTACAGGTTTTTCAAATGGAAATGCCCCCTCAGCCTTTAGTAGAAAGCAGTGACTTTTGAAACGGTGAGCAGCAGCAACAGTGAGTACTCCGTCTGTGTATGTCTATGTGTCTGTTAGCATGTTTGGCAGAGCAGCAGCAACAGTGAGTTCTCGGTTTATCTCTGTGGCTACTGGCTAGGTGGACTAAGGAGTTTCTATCTGTTTATATGCAGCAGCGTCATCATGCAGAAACCTATGTCAAATCACATGGGTAGAAGGTTTTAGAAGAGCTTAGGAGAATGACATTTTGATGTTAAAACATATGTACAAAAATTAGAATTTTCAGAATACATGGAACACTAATGTGAAGGTGAGAATGGTATAAAAACCTCAAAAAGTCCCATTTACCTCAAAAAGCCCCAATTTATACTTTCCACAGAAAATATGCAGTAACACCAAACAAAATTATCTCAAAATGCTTTAAAAATTATGGAAAAAAAAGAATGTTTGAGGGGGAGCAGCCTCTCTTCCCCTGGCACCAACTCCCCTTTCATAACACTAAAAATAAAAGAACATAACGTTTACGATCCCAACCCCTCTCCTTCTTCTTCTGTAACTCTCTACCACTTGTGCTCACCATCTGCTTCCTGTACCCTCTGATGGTTTTGACCAGGTGTCTGACCCCCATAATATATCTCCTTCACACACTCTAGACTCCCCAGTATAAATACCTTCACTTCCTCCTGAGGCCCTTTAAAAAAGAAACCACACATACGATACCAAGATACCAAGATACCAAGATACCAAGACAGTATGGAATAGAATAGAAGATAATAGAGTTGAATAGAAGCCCTAAAGTATGAATTCACCCACCAAACAAACTGCACACACACACACACACACACACACACACACACATTCTCTCCTCTCCTATCAAGAAGTGAGATTGCTGATAGTACATTTCCCCACTTGACTATGAAGGATGTACTTGAAACACTACACACACACCAACAGCAGCAATGCACACACGCACGCTCACTTCAACAACAACACACACACACACACACAGAAGCTAATAAACCAGTTCTATTGAGGAGGGTCAGTGGTAATAATGGCTGGCTGCTCTTGACTCTTTCCCTCTCTGTCCTTTCTTTTCCCTCCTCTCTAAATTCAATTCTCTTTCCAATGTGAAGACCCCCCACCCTCCTCCTCCCTATTCCCTCCTCCCTTTGGTCTCTCTCACCCGTCCTCTCCTCTTTTATCTCAATTCCCATATCAGCCTGTAGAACTTTATTTCAGCTTGTTTTATTTAGTTTCAGTGGCTTTTGTCACGCTGCAGCACTCTCAAGTTGATATATTTTCTCTTATATATTTCCTCTTATTATTAATCAAATGAAAGAGTCTGAAAAGCAAAAATAAAAGTCCTTCAATGGTGTGACAGTTGACACGTTTGTGTTGCCTTGTCCTTGCTCAAAGGGGCTAACAACCATTTAATACTTTTGTTTCCGTGACCAATACCAATCAAGAGGATGTAATTTTATGGCATTTTCCTTCATGTAATTTTTCACCAAACACAAAGGACGTGATAACATAATAGAATCAAATTAAATTTTGGTTTATTAGCCAGACAGTGTCTCTATTATGTTCAGTAAAAGTATTAGTCATTTACTGACACCACAAAGATACTAAGAAACATGTTTTTTGATTTCTTAATATCTTTAAGACCCCTAAAATAATTTTTTATTGTTGCATCACACATTATTTTTGTATATTTCCTCAGTTATATTAATGTTTTTATTCTGAGTTAAATCTGATAGTCTGCTGTAAATAAACTTTTTTTTCAACTAACTGCCTGAAGACACTGAATCTCATTTTTAAAAATCTCTATTAGAGCTTATTTTTATAAACTCTCATTTCATATCTGTAAATGTTTGGTTTGGGTGTGTGCCCTCTAGCTCTTTGTGTATCTATCTATGAGATAATGCTTGTGTGTGTGTACAGTATGTGATGCAAGTGTGTGTTAATATGAATTATACAACAGGTACCTTTTAGCAAAGCAGTCTTGTCAAAGACACACAGTAACAATGCTGATAATTCCCTTGGAGCACAGCTAGATGAGCTTTATTGCTTGCTGATGGTGGAGATTTTGTTTGGCATTGGTTCCTTACTCCTGTGGAATAAGACCTACTGTAATTAGTGATTTTGTATTTGCAGATGAGCATCATATGTGAGGTGAAAGCTAAGGTGAACTTTATTTTACCTGCTTAGAGATGTTTCTTTCTTTAGCTGTTAGATACTGTACAAAAGAAAGAAGAAGAGGTTAGGTACTGCATATTTTCTCGCAGACTTGAAAGATGAGCAGCACTACATTTTCAAAGATTAGTTTCTACATGAAAGCAGAGGAAAACTGTTCTATTCTAGCAATATGGTTGAGTTCACTTCTATCTGCTCTTTCAATGTAACCCGATTCAGTAGTATCCCAAATTAAAATTGCTGTGACATCTTGTCGGTACAACTTTGAGGCACACTAAGGCTGTTGAGGTTGCTTAAAGCCTTTATGTGAAGAATTGTGTGTGATTATAGCATCTTTCAAATTATTGTTTTTGTCTGTAAAAAAAAAAAAATGAGACATTCGTGGTGAAAATTAGTTCAGTCAGTTTTAACGTATTCATTCTTAAAGGCAGATCAGTGTGTTTTTTGACGTTTTTTGACTAGAAATCGCCAAAGTCAGAAATTGTCAGACCTTACTACTATAGAGGCCCCTTCAAAAGAACTGTAGCAGAATCTTTGCAGGATTTGTTTGTCTTGACACGTTTAAGTAATTTGTGATGCCAAATTAGAAACACTACAGCCTGCAGACTGTTCCCACAAATCCTCGTTGTGTTAACACTCAGGCACCAGATGATATACAGAGCATCCAATATGAAACAGCATTATCACTATGCCTCTCTGTCTCTCTGCTGCCTCCTAGATGTTCCAACGGATATTACGGCCAGCCCACTGTGCCAGGAGGCTCCTGCCAGCCCTGTGATTGCCATGGCAACCTGGACCTATCTCTGCCTGGTAGCTGTAATCCAATCACAGGCCAATGTCTTCGCTGTCGCCAGGGTTATGGCGGTGCGGCTTGTGACAGTTGCGCTGAAGGTTACTATGGAGACGCCATCACAGCAAGAAACTGTCAACGTAAGTAAACATAAAAAATAAAGAAAGAAACAAATATACATGTAAATCTCTGGTTTACTCATGTAGCATAGCTGTTGAAAGCTACAGTTAATACATAAAACTAATAAAAATAACAATCAAGGAAGTAATAAACTAATCCAAAAGTCCAAACCTAATCAAATCTTCTAATAGTAGATTTTAGGTCAGTATATTATTTGAAAGCAATAGTTTGTGATGTCTGATGAAAAAAATGGCACATTCATTCTTCTACAAGTGAAACGTTCAACTCATAAGCACTCATAAGCTGAAACACACCCTCGCTCAATTCGATACATGGCGATTTTGCTGCTACAGCCTTACCCGGTATCTTAGCAAACTTTTGATAGATATTGCTGTTTAACTGACTAGTTAGTCAAACAGTAGTGAGCTAGTTTGAAGACTCTACAACTCTTTGCTTCTTGTACTATTGTTACAGTGCATTTTGCATTCACCAATATTATATATATATATATATATATATACCAATATATATATATATATATATAGGCTGCTTTAGGGGTCAAAAATATACATTGAACACCGCCACCCCCCCATCCCCACATACTGACCCTGGGACAATGAGAATGAATTAGATAAGAGCAACATACTGATTCAAGCAGCTTATCTTGACATAAGAGAATAAGATGGAACCAGATAAGAAAAAAAATCCACACACAGACTTTTAGAAGGAAAACATAATCTACTAAAAAATAATAATAAACAAAAGCCAGCAGTGTAGCTTCAGTGTCTCAGCAGGGGTGTTACACTGAAGAGTAGCACTTCCTCTATGAAACTCAATTTTAGTTAATGATACCTTTTAATCCTTTCACTAAAACATTGAGTAGATATTACACCATCTGGAGTGTGAGTGTGTGTGAGTTAGTGTGATTGTGTGTTGGCAAGCAGCTGTGCTAGTTGGAGGTGTGATGTCGAAGCAGCCCACTGACTGCCAGCTGTGTTTAAGAGTGAGAATAAAAACTATACCTGTGTAAAAAAAAAAAAAAAGAAGAAGAAGAAAGAAATGAAAGAAGGGAAGAACTGAAAGTCAGAGAACAAGAGAGAAAGAGAGAGATGGCAGCAAATACAGACATACAGATGGTGCCTGTTTGTGAAAATCTTCATTAAGACTCGTGTTGTTGACGAAAACAGAGTGGCACTGGAAGAAAAGCAGGCAGAAAGACAGATTAACAGACAGAAGCAAAGAGCGATAGACAGGCAGACCAATAAATAGACAGATAAAACCGTCAGACAAGTACAAAGGCAGGTAGACAGGCTGACAGAGGGTATTAATGTGTATTTGATAGTTCATTGTTCTGTAGTTGTTTCCCCTCTCCACCCAGCTAAATGGCTATTGATTAATCAGCCTGATCTATTGCTCTCCTACAGTGCTGATCGGCTGCTCGTGTCTGGGAGATGGAGGGTTGTTATTGATCCTGTACGAATGACAAAAGACCAGCAGGAATTATTAAAACACAACAACTCTCTCTCTCCCCCCTTCTGTCAGTCTATCTCCCTCTCGCTGTCTATCTCCCTCTCCCTATCGCTCCCAGTCTTAATGAATTTTATTGAGTGGAGCAGGAGAGTTCAGGCCAAGTCCATTTGTGCACTATTAGACTGTAAAAATCCTTTACTTTTTCTTTTGATGTCAAAGTTCTCATCTGCGGACGTTTTTGCTGCAGCCATTTTGTCTCTCCCACTAATATTGGTTCATTTTAGTCCAGTCAGGTGATACGAAATGGTTTGATTTTGCAAGCAAACTTGACCACAAAGTAATTTGTCTGAGGAATAAATTCAACAAAATTAACTCCCCTGACCATTTTTCACGTGGGGAAAAGTCATTTGGAAGTTGTTGAGAAGATGTGTGAATTGCACTGTCACACTTTGTCCAATCACTGGAACATAGTGAATATGTAGTAATTCAATAATGTAATTATGCTTCCTGTGTGTCTGACACTTAATGAATGTTTCATAGATGCTTCATACAGTAGATCAATAAACTCTTTGTGATCTTTGTGAAACCTCACAATTCCATTTTTTTTTCTGTTCCTAATGGACTGCCCAGTACAGTTCTCTGTGATGAGGCTCTGGCTTTTGTGGAACTGATAGGGCCAAAAAATAAATGTCTGAATTGGCGTGTATTTTGTTTTAAACTCAACCAAAGGTCAGATCAAGGCAGCATTTCATGAGACTAAAGCAGTTCAAATGTGACTCTGAAGTAGTACAAATATACCAGCACCCAAAGTTTAAAGGGGATATATTTTATTTTTTGTCATTATCTGTTATTGTCTCAAAACCTGAGGTGAATGTATGTAAAAAACGCCCCCTTTAAGTTAAAAGCACAGGCTTCATTTGCAGTGGTTTATGTAGTAGATGAGTGGCGCATTCCAAAAAATGGCCATCCGTTCTGACCCTTTGTTTCCCAAGTTTTTCCATGAGTTGTTCATGTTGTCCACTCTTGTGTTCTGGATCTGATTCCAGTTCAAATATATGGGGATGTATTTGAGAAGTTGACATTTCAAGTAAAGAATGAGGGAAAAAAAACTAAATCTGACTACTATTATTTGTTTACGCAGCTCCCGGGAGCTGACCAATCAGAACAGAATGGGCTCATCAGGAGGGGACCTTAAAGAGACAGGAGTTAAAATGGCCTGTTTCAGACAGATGCTGAACTGAGATAAATATAAAATAAGGAGTTTTTAATTGTAAGGCATGCAAAGCTATTCCACTAGAGCCCCAGAATAAAAAATATAGCTCTCTCTTGTCATTGCTGACAGAAAATTTAAAAAAAAGTTTTCATTGTTATCTCACACTTCAATTCAGGGAAATTCACTTCACAGTTTTTAATATTTTTAAAAAATATATTTTTATGTAAAGCGAGCTGACAACCTCCAGCATGTAGATGGCACTTATACCACAACACAGTATTTTTACATGCTCTCATTAAGGACAAAAAAAATTGAAAAACATGAAACCCAACCTGAAGGAATTTTTAAAAAAATGACTGCTCTGCTCTGCCATATAAAGTACAAGTGCAAGTAAAAATGAAGTAGGAGATATATGGAGTAATTTCGTACGACTTTCTTACATGACGGTAGATGAAGTCTGTGGCTTGAAGGTCACTGGTTCGAATCCCAGCCCTTGAGCTCTGAATGAGAAAATTAAATAAGAAACACTTGGCCTTCTTGTCAGCAGCTACTTTTGAGGTGTTTGCAGTCAAACAGCTTAAACCTGATGTTGTGCAGGGCTGCTTTCAATTGTTCAATACACAAACACTTTTGAAAGTCTGATACTTCATACTGTATATTGCTATCAATACAGGATAATGTGTGATGCCTTCAAGGACTCCTTGTAAACTCCTTGTGAAGATGGCTAAATTTTATATTTTTTATTTTCCTTTAGATTGTGCGGCTTTATTTCAGAAACTTAGTGACACAAAACTACTGTGTACCACAGTGGCCAAACAAGGAAACATATGGATGGTAATATATAAGGGTGTAATTGATATTTGAATGCATTTACTAAACAACATTAAGTTTCATTGTTATTTTCCCCTCAAGGCTCCTGAGCATCATATCTCAATAGCATGTTTATGACTTCTGTGTTTACTTTACTGCTTTCAGTGTGGACTCAATTTACAATTGGTGTGTACAACATTATGCATATATACTTAATAGATTGTATAAAGCCTGGACTCCTCACTACAGCAACATTGTAGTGCTAATAATATATAGAATAGATTTGTGATAGGTATTCCTGCAGTTTGCTGATATGAGAGATTGCTGATCGCTTGGTAACAGAACATAATGTATTTCATGTTGCAAAAAAATGTTATCTCCATCATCAAGGCCAGCACTGAAAAAAAAAAAAAACCCACAACAAGGCGCGCATTGTAGCGACTGACAGAACGGAGTCCAGATGGTCCCTGAAGGGTGAAGCTAGGGGGGTGAGAGACTGTGTGTGAGAATGTGTGTGTGAAGCGGAGAAGAACGTACTGTATATGTGCGTGTTTTCTCGTGTCGTGCGAATGTGCGTACATTTGTGTGTATGTGTGTGAGAAGGTGTGTGGGAGTGTAAGTGCGCCTCATTGCATATGTGTGTGAAGAAGAAATCAATGTATGTTGTGCACTGTATGTGTGTTTCTGCATATTTCTGAATATTTCTGCGTGTGTGTTCGTGTGTGTGGACATCTGTTGTACCCCTCATTCTCACTTTCACATTCCACACTCAGGTCTGTCCTTCTGTCTATTTTACATGTAACAGGAGAGAATGGCAGGAGGTAAAACAGGCTATGAGTACACATGTGTGTCTATGTGACGTGATGCGCTGTGTGCTACTAATTTCTTGAGGAGGGGCGTTTTTTTTTACATGCAGTTTTGTGTGTATGTGTGTGTGCTTCTGTCAACTCATCCACCAGATGGGAGCTATGATGTTCAAGCTTTTAATTGTATATCTAAGGGGTTGATTGGCGTGTGTAGGTGTGTCTTTTTTCCCTGAGAAGGATATAAGTTTCGATAGAGTTGAAGTCATACAAAATAACACAATTAGAAAGAGATAGAGAGGGAGAGTACTGTTTGTAGATAAAAGTTTTTATATTTCTTTAACTAACTCAGTCAGAAAGGTATATATATATATATATATATATATATATATATATGTATGTGTGTGTGTGTGTGTATATATATATGTATATATGTGTGTGTGTGTGTATATATATATATGTATATATATATATATGTATATTTATATTCTATCCACAAGAAAAAGAAAGAACTACTTAAAAAAATTCAAGGTAGCCTAGGATTCAGCCTGCTCTGAGTCCTTTGCTATGTTATATCTACCTCCCCACTGAACTGACATCATATCATTCTCACATAACCACAAACTGCTGCCTGTTTTGTAGCCTTTGTTGTAGCCTTTGTTGTAAAGGTTGGTGTTGTCCACTTGGATATTTCTGATCAGATTCGGGCTCCAACGTGTATGGATGTACTTGAAGTTTCCATTTCAATAAAGAACAAGGTAAAGAAGCAAAAGCCGGGTATTACTGTTTGTTTATGCAGCCTCCAGAGCCATGGGGCAACTTCCTGAAACAGCCTGCAGACAGAGGCTGAACTGAGGGGCTGCATAAAGGGCCAGTCCAAGATAAACAAGGAGTTATAAGGAGTTTTTTGAACTGTAAATCATGCAAAGATATTCCAGTAGAGCCCCAGAATATAAATACAGACATAGGAATGTACATTATGTCCAAAATGTATTTACCCATCACTGAACAACTCAGACCTAAATGGCTTGTTCTCGGTGTATAGTTAAGTTGGAGGTGGTGAGGAGGGGCAGTCAGTGCTGGTGATTGCAGCTGTGTCTGAATGGAAGGCTGTAATTTGTTTTTACTTTTTTTTGTTTTTCCTGTGCATGAGAACAAACTCTAGTGTCTACTGCTAGTGTTCTTACTCAATACCAGATTTTCGTCGTCATGCTTGGTCATTTGAGATATATATATATATATATATATTTTATATTTTTAATACAAAATACAATCTGGCAAAAATAAGTCAGCCCACTAGACTGAAGAATCTATTTGGGGAAGACAAGATTTTCTCTGAAGTGCGGTGAATAGTACATTAAAGTGTCGACATCTAATCCTGAAGAAGACCTTAAGCAGGATCTTAGCTCTTAATTTACTGCAGTGTAAAGTAAACACATTCACCAACATGTTAAAATTTTCTATCATAAGATATGCCCACATTTATAAACATTACCATTATGGAATGATAATATGATTTCTCTCCTCTCCTGCAGCCTGCCAGTGCCATACTAATGGCTCTGTATCTGAAGTCTGCAACAAGGAGAACGGCCAATGCCAGTGCAGAGAAAATGTGGTTGGACGACAGTGTGATGAGTGCGTGGTAAGTGTTCTGACACAGATGCAGACACTTTACACATATTGCCAATATTTGCTGGTACCATCAGCATTCCTGTCTAGACTTTTTATTATTAATTCCCCATGGCTCTAATTCTGTCACTCTTTCTCATTGTAATTCTGCAATATTACATGTTTGAAATGGGATACCTGTGGTCTTGAATGTTTTTAACCTCAATCACATCTTTAGTGAACTTGCTCTTATTTGTATAATGCTTTATTTTTCTTACAATTTCACATCAAAGGTGTTATTTGGTTAACCAGCACTGTGGTAGGTATCTGGTAGGTCAAAAAGTAATTTATTCAAATTATACTTATTGCTCTGCTGTGACTGTGTTAAAGGAGAAAGGAGAGATTCACAGTTTTTCAGGTATGACTCAAAACTAGAGTCAAGTGCCCATATGAACATTGAAACAGGGTTTCCTTGCTGTAATCATTCCTCCTGTTTCTACTGTAAGTGAAGGGAGCCAAAATCAAGTCCGCATTTTGAGCAAAAACGATGTCAAAAGTTTATCTGAAGATAATGTGAGACTTCAACCGTCTGAGTTAGTCAAATAAATTGGATATCTTCCACAGTTGCAGTCTTTTAAGTAAAAAAATCCCTCTTTGTGTATTGGCGGACATTGTTTTCCTGTTCAGCTGCAGTGAAAGGATAATAACATAAAGAAAAAACTTGGCACCAAAAGACAGCAACTGTGAAAGGTATTGCCTTGATTTGACTAATTTGGATGGCTGAAGTCTTGTATCAGCTTAAAAATAAACTTTTAAATACATTTTTGCACAGATGGAAAGCTGCGGAATTTGCCCTCCATCATTTACACTGATTTGAAAAAAAACTATTCTTAAGTATGGAGAATTGCGGGACTGTAGTGACCTCAGAATCAATCAGAAATCAATCTTCTATGTGTGTTTTGATATTTTACAGTAACTCAGTTTTTGCTACTTCAGCTTTTAGACCATAAAAGGTGAGGCCGCACACTTACTGTATAGCTTCTGCAGGACTATGAAGATGCAATGTCACATTATTATGTCTGGAAGGAAATCATAAACGCTGATACAGCAGTAAAAAAGCCATCCATAGTCTATTATTTTATCTTTTATCCTGTAGTGTGAGGTTAATGGCTATGATTATTTATAAATTTGAAGGTTTTTGGTTCTTTTATTGTTGTTTCTATCACTCACTTGGTCCCCTGTCTGCTCCTCCTCCCTTCACCCATCTGCATTGTGATTGGTCCAGCCTAACTGCTGGTGGGATGCTGAGCGTCAGGAGTGTATGCCTTGTCGCTGCAGCTCTCATGGTTCTATTTCTCAACGCTGTGATGTTGAGGGCCGCTGCATCTGTCGGCCCGGCTTCGTGGGCCGACGCTGTGACCTGCGTCGCCAAGGTTATGAGAGACGGGAGACACGGCGGCCAGTGGAGCGCATTCCTATGGATGCCGTGCAGCAGAGATGGGGGGGGTCGTCCCGCACAGGGGGTTGTCCCAGGGGGGCATACAGGCCTAAGACAGGGGTAACACACACTGCATGTGAATGACGGTGGTGTGTTTTAAGTAGCATGGGTGTGTTTTCTTGGTGTGTGAACATTTTATAGATGCACTGACGTGTGTGGTTGAGCTTTACAGGATTAAAACACATTTTATATATGTAACAAGTTTCACAGTTGTCATAAACATTGTGGTACATAAAGGTTTTACCAGCATGGCTGTTTCTATGAAAAGTGTTTCAGTTTGAAGATGTTGTTTAGTGTAAGCAGTGATGTAAGCTGCAAAGGAACCAGGGAAACATTCACACAATGTTTTTTTGTTTTTTTCTTTTCTTTTTACAGATTTTAGTAGCATGTTCCAAAAAATGTCAGCACTTAAAGTTAAACAAGATGTTTTTCCTGGACAGGTGGATTTTTAGGCAAATCATGATGTGCATGGTTTTTTGTGGAAATAACCGCAATTCACATTTTTATTTGGCAACTTTTCATAAGATTTGTTCAACATTAGCTTGCATACTATAGCTTAAGAGGTAGTTTTTGACTGGCTAGGTCCAGTCTGATGAACGAACATGCATGGCTTTGTCTTTTGTGTTTCCCTTAGCAGCAACAAGGAGGGATTTTCACGCCATCAGACAGCTGTCAAAGCTCCAAAACAATTATTGGCTGTCCTCAAAACAGAAAAGTCTTGCAAGGATTGAAATTTTTTGCAAATCAAAAGCACTACCCCTTCATTCCCTTATTTGTTCCCTCCGTCCTTTCCATTCAGTCTTTTGAAACCAAATGTGCACCTCATGCCTTTATTACCTCCTTAATGACTCCTCTCCAAATTCGATCTTGTCTACAACCTGATTGATTATAACCTCTCCGCTTGTCTGTAATTGTTTGTCTCCAGTCTGAGACCCACGGCATCACCACAGGTGGACAGTGCGTCCCATGTCACTGTAACTCATTTGGTTCCAAGTCATTTGACTGTGATGAAACCGGTCAGTGTCGGTGTCAGCCAGGTGTTACTGGACCCAAATGTGACCGCTGCTCACGAGGATTCTTCAACTTCCAGGAGGGCGGCTGCACACGTAAGCCTACACAGTGAGATAGAAAAGGGAGGGATTCTTTAAAAAGTAAGATTACCCTGATGTCTTTTCACGGAACAAAATCAAAGCATATAGATTTGTTCTGTAGTTATAATATGCAATAAGAGTAATGTCAGCAATTGCAATATGCTGTCCTCATTAAACTGCTGCCTTGTTCTTATTTCTTTTTAATTTAAAGTTTGCACCTAATGGCCTGCAAAAAAAATCTATTTGAAAAAAGCTGTTGTATCGTTTCAAAAATGCCTGCGTGCCCACATGAATCACATCATAGTGCCAATTTCATAATTATTGCAAAGCAAAATCTTTTTTGCCCACAAGCAGGATGAAGTTAACACACTGAATAAAGAATGTAAGCCTTTGGCTTTAGATACCTGAATGATGCTGTATATTTTGAAACACAGTACTTTGTCAGTGTAGGCATTTCTTTTGTTACAGTATCACATGGATATAACAATATAGTTAGCATCTGTACTGCACCTACACAGCAAATAATTTAGTTTGAAATATCATCAGTTTCCTGCAGGAACCCCAAACTTCCTATCTTTTAAAAGTCAGACTTGCAAAAATTATGAAGAACTCATAATTTCATTTCCATTGATGATCATGTATTTTTGACATTACACTGTGTTTTATAAATAGTTAAGCAACTCTCCCCAGCGTTATGAAATATACATTGTATCAAAAGCTACAGATACATCAAACAAAATACCCATCCATGAATGCATATACTGTATATACATGATAGAAGGACCAAATGAAAGACAGGAGGTAAGAAGGAAGGAAGAAAAGAGGGAGGGAGGGAAGCAATGAAGAATCGAAATCCAGTACCTACCAGACAGTGGAAAGATGAAATGTTGCCAAGAGAAACTAGCCTGCTGATTGGTATGAACATCTTTGAAGGTGGAACACACAGAATAATAATGACATGACCAATAAATTATAGAGCTAAAAGATTTCTTATGCATCTTGGCTGGTGAACAAGTCAGACGGCTGACGATTGTATTTGCAGAATGTTGAAAGAAGAAATTTTAATGAATCAAAACAAATTTGGTCAAATTTAGAGAGAAACCTGTTAACAAACAGGTTCATCAATAAATGCTTTTTAGAAAACAGAAGACATAAGTAAACACACTAGAAACAGGCAACTGCATTTATACATAAACCTCAGATTCCTTTAGCAGTCTGTAATTGGGCATTGCTCGTTTTGTTGATTTAAGTAGATGACATCATATTACCATACTGTATATATTACTCAACCTTCTTTTAAAATTGGTACTCTGATCAGTGTTATTCATAGTAGTCTGAACGCTGCAGTTAATTCAGTTTCATCTTCCACAAGCAGTGATTTAAAGTTAAATCAGTTGGGTGCGTGTCTGTATTCACACCTCAAATTAAAGGTCAAGGTTGCCTCAGATTGTACAGCATGTCAGTGATGTCCAACTTGCAGCAAGCTGGTGCTGGATCTGAACCAAGTACAGATGGAATTAGTCTTGTGAAGAGTAGAATAGTTTTTGCTAACTGAGAGTCTGTAGTCTAAAAGTATTTACATTCAATTTAATATTATTATTTTTTAAATTGTTAATGGTAAAAGGAAACATTGATCAAAATGTATCTGTCTGGAAGCATTTAGCTGCTATTAGCTGTTTTTTTTTTTGGAAAAGTTGAGGATTTCCTCTTTCATTGCCTGAGGGTTACTCACCTGAAAACCTTGTACAAATTTTTAAGTGCCTATTTCCAGTCATTGTGTTTTTATAAGGGAAATTATATATTTATAATGTTCAAATTATTAAATCATATGCTCAATAAACTCAACAACCCATGCAGCAGGTGCTGCAAACTTTATTTGTGCTGCCCAAAATGAGGATTAAGCATCCACTCACCCCAAGTATAACTATGAATAGCTTTCCCCACATATCTCATTATGCAATATATTAGTGATGCCAAATGCTATTGACAGCCAAGAAGAACAGCCAAGAAGTAAGCCAGGAAGCTCAGTCATTCAGCAGAAAGAAAAGATAGGACTGGGAATTATTTGCTTTCAACTGAAGATCACTACCACAGTGCTACGGTCAGGTTGTAGGAATAATATACTGGCTACTGTTTAATATTCCCGGGAATTCACTGCACAAAAGTCAGAATACAAATATAATCCAGGCTCTGGGCATGTGGTTTCCAGAAATAAAGTGATTGGAACTTCCACATTCACAGCAGATAAAACACAACGTTCAGTTCCCATTCAGGTCCCACTCAGGTCTCATTCAGTTCCTAGCTGAAGGAAACTTTAACAAAATAATGTTAATGACATTTTATGAGCATTAACATTTAAATTGAACTAGCATACATAGCAAAAAGAGTCCTCTGGCATTGGCATCTGTGCTTGCTGGGGTGATTGAGTGAGTTAATTGGTAACAAATAAATCTTTCTATATTATAAACAACTCAATTTTTATGCAGTGACTCCATAAATTACCCTTTTAACTTCCTATTAAACCAAAACTATTTCATTTGCATGTATTAGTGCATGATGGCATATGATTCCATGTGCATGTAACTTTCACCCCAGTAAGCAGTTAACATTTTCTCTCACACTTCTACTTCTGTGGAAAGTGTAAAACATTAATAAGATAAAGGCAGTTTTTCTCTCTGTCAAATTCAGAACAGTCCCATTAGTCCTCCAGGTTTTAGTCTCCAACCAAACCAAGCAAGTTCACTTCCCTGATTCAATCCCAAACAAATTTTTTATTTGTAATCTTGACATAGCCAACACGTTATCTTGTAAAAGAAAACTGTGTCATTGCTGAGAATTAAAAGGAACATGTTACTGACTTTATTATTAAAAATCTCTTTTAAGTGATATTTTTGACATATAAAACACTGACTTTCACAACAATTTAAAACACACTTTCATCCTCTCTTCTGTTACAGCCTGCCAGTGTAGTCATGTGGGCAATAACTGTGATGCTAACACAGGACAGTGTATCTGCCCACCGAACACCATCGGTGAGAGATGCGACCGCTGTGCTCCCAACCACTGGGGCCATGACATCATGACTGGATGCAAGGTAGGTTGAAATGGTGTCGGCAGTAGTAGTTGCGAACAAATGTGTGAACTACTTGTGAACCAGAGATTGCAAACACACAGGAGAGATGACAGAGAGAGAAAAATATGCATTAATGATTCATCAGCTTGCCATTTTAACAAGTGTATTGTTCTGGATGAAAATGAAAAACAATGGCTTGCTGGACCTTTGTGAGTAATTTTACTCTCCAGCATTCGGAAATAATTTGAACACAGTCAGTGATGATAGATAAAACCTGACTTTTCTCATTTCTGATATAATACTAAGTGTGAAATGCTTAATCAACAGACTATATATGTGTGTGCTCAGTGTATTTCTCTAGAATAATAAACATGACAAGTTTATCATAAAAATGAAAATAAAAACATCAAGTATTCCAATTTAGTCACAATTTACATACACATTAATTCTTTATCTCACTCTGCCTTTTGTTCTGTAAATCATTTCTTCAGCTGATTACCACTTTATTTTAATATTTTTCTCTACCTTCTTTACTGTTACTTCTTGATGTCTAATTGTTTCCTTTTAGCTCCATGTTTACCTGCTCTGTCTTTCTTATTTTCCTCCCTCCACTTTTTTTGTATTCTCACCCTCTTTATTCCCACACTCTGTTCTCTTCTCATCACAGTGCTTGTTTACACGGCCTTTTCTCTGTATGCCCTCCTCTTTATCGCCTTTCTTTCTTTGACTATCATTCCCATTTCCTCTACTTTTCTCTTTTGTTTGTTTTTTAAAACACAACTTTGTTCAAAGTGTTTGGAAAGTAATTGTTCTGTAGCCTACTGAAGTTATCTCACCATAGGGCCCAGAGGCAGCTATAACAGTAAACTATTAGAAGTACACTACTAGCACACTATTAGCAATTAGAGGCTTGGATGTGAAAATACACTAAGTGTAACAACAGACTGATCCAGAAGAGGACATCAGGACAACAAAGAGGGATGCAACAGATCTAATTGGTAACAAACACATTAAAAAGGAGCCGAAGACAACAGAACAAAGTAAAACGCATCAAAGCAGGAAGGTACAACATAGAACAGAACAGTATGTAAAGTACAACAAAAGAAATAGACTTGAAGAGAATAAAATAGGCACAGCAAATTCTTCAGTATGAAATGTTTAATTTATTAAAGATAATTCATAATGTTTGGGAAGAAGCCATATCAGCACAGAGTATACATAAACATAAGCACATAAAATGTCACTGAATCAACATTCATTACAGCGAAAAACTGGATCAAGTCCAAAATGACCTGTCAGTGCTAATAATCTTTCCAGAATTTATATAAATCTACACCAGCAGAGTTAATTCAATACTGCAGGTCTTGTGATTCTACCACAATTTTTCTAATACCATCAGATGGCCATTTACAGCTTCTCAACTTTTGACTTTGATTGTATTTCTGCAGCAAACATGACAAACATCTGTTTTATTGTTGTTAGTACATTTGATTGAGATATTTGTCAAATCTAATATCATCTAATGTTTGTTCAGTGATTGTCCTTGATAATAATGTTGCGCTACAACAACAGTTTGTGTTAACAGGGAGAGTTTTTAAGGTGATTTCACTCACAACAGCATACATACATGCATACATGTACTGTAACTCACATGTTCTGTTCATTGACACAGCTCTTCTAAAAAAAAAAAAAGTATTTTGACCTTTGAACATTAGACATGTAACCATCTACCTCGACTGAGTCAAATGTAACTACACTGATTTCACAATTTCCTTTGTGCTGCTTAAAGACTCTCTTGATTGACTGTTGATGGCACTAAGGGACCAAGATAAAGGCTCGCATTGGTACATGGTGAAAAAGTAGTTTTTGTCAGTTGTACTAACATCAGCTTGAAGTTCGTTTTCTAAAGTCTTTTTTTTGAAGTTCACTCCATCTTTGTGTTTATACGTGTAGGAGTGTGGCTGCAGTGTGATCGGCTCAGTGACCCAGCAGTGCAATGTCAACACAGGCTGCTGCTTCTGTCACGACTCCTTCAGAGGAGAGAAGTGCAATGAATGTCAGCTGGGATACAGAGACTTTCCTCAGGTAAATAATCCATATGAATACTACAAATATTACTGTTACCATGTAGTGTAGTTTTAGTTTAAATGGTACTGGAGAGAGTATCTGATGGGATTCGATCATTGGGGATTGAGACTCTATGCGGGACAAGCGAGACAGATTCCCAGACAGATGTGATAATGGTATTACTATGGCTTTTAGCATAAAAAACCTTTTTAAAAGCATATGTTTCCTACAAATTTGAAAGAAGCTGAATGGTGTCATCACACCACTGATCTTTATTCCATCTTTACACCAAAGCCAAACTTTTCAGTATAGCTGCAGCTTCTATTTTTTTCAACAGCGGTACCCCACTTGAAATGAAAAGATCAACAACATGCAGTGTTTGGTGTAATTTAAAGCAGCAGTGGAGGAATTCAGGGCAGTGAGACTGTTTTAATCTTGACACCACTTAGCAGCAGTTTTTCAAACAGACCTTAAAATGACATTTGAATCGTCTTCCAACCCAGGGTTTCTGCCAGTGTCTTGCAAAGCCCAATTTAAAAAAAAAAAAAAAAAGTATTTTAAGATGTTTTCTAATCTAAAATGTATTACACAAGTAGCGTTGCATCTTTAAGGAATAGCTCTTTGCATAGCGAGTGTGTGGTCGAGAGAGAAAGGGGGCGTGTGTGACAGTGAGGCTGCAGCAACTGGAGAAGAACTTTCCTTGCGGAAACCCTCTAACCACCATATTTGTCAAAACTCTATTGAATTTTGCATGGTTGCTAAAGTGGCAGTTTCATTAGTCATCAGTCTTTTTTAATTGAAGGGAGCAGAAACAATTTACTTTGCCTTCAAAATGAGCGTATATTTATAATCAAATTTAATTTTTAATATTTGCCCTATTGTCTAGCTGTATTCAAGGTAGAGGGATATGAGAAATCTTCATGAATTGCATTGTGATGAAATAAAAAAGAACCAAATGATCCTGTTGACAGCTGAATCAGTGTTGAGAGAAAGTCTATGGTCATTTCTACTCACTTTTGGAACTTCAGACAAATGAGGGGAAAAACAGGACGACTCTGTGTTTGGTGTTCAAATGAACTTCAGTGATGTTTCAACTTGACATGGGAGTGAGAAGATAATGGCAACATTTTCATTTTCCAACTGAATTTTTAATGGTTTGGTGAAGCATAAAGCTAGGACACACTCTGGTAGCTCCTCTCTGAGCCTGTAATGTTGTTGATAACAGAAGCTTGGCGTTTTCTACTTCCACATTTCCCACAGTGCACCCAGTGTGAGTGTAACGTCTCAGGATCGGACAGCCAGACCTGCGACCTGGAGAGAGGAGTGTGTGCCTGTGCAGATCGAACGGGGAAGTGTAGCTGCAAGGTATAGTAACACTCACATAAAAATACACACACACACACACACACACACACACACACACACACACACACTCTCTCTCTCTCTCTCTAAATCACTGTTAAATTTATGAAAAGCAGAATAGATTTTTTTTTAAATAGTATCATTACCAGATGTTTGTCTATTCTAATTCTATCAGTGCTGCAAACACAAACTCGTTGCAAGAAAATGTAAAGTTGCTGTTTTAACTGTCAGCAGCTGTAGCAGTTTGATACAAAGCATCAATGCATCTTTATATAATGTATCCCTATACAGTCCTGCTGAAATCTTATTTCTTTTAAGGCAATTGAAAAATGACACAAGGAGGTCAGAAACTTGAGTTTGAGATACTTGACTTTGACTTAATTTGTAGACAAAATAGACCCAATATGATTTGATCATACTTGAGGAATCTGCAGCACTTGAATCTATATTATACTTAAGATTGTTTTTGTTTGCTGGTAGAATTGTTTCCACTGGAGGAATATACTTGGTTAATAATTACTGTAATACAGTACTAGACTGCAAGATTTGTTCAAATGGATTCATGCATTTCAACAACTAAAATGATAACTTGTAGGCATCTGCCAGATAAAAGTCTGTAAACTACATCAAAATTTATATATAAATATATTATTGTTGAAAAGTAATACAGCGCCTTCACATTCGATGTAAAAGACAGCTTAGAGAAAGGGGAGTGGGGCGTCAAAATGCCAGAACATACTCTGCACAACTCTGTGAGTGTGTTTATTTTCTGTGTGTGTATATGTGTGTGTTGCAATCAGGGCAGTGAAATGGTCCATATGAGAAAACCTGAGTTAGTTTGATATTCTGATCCTCCCTGTCACTACCTTATCTCTCTCTCTCTCTCTCTCTCTCTCTCTCTCTCTCTCTCTCTCTCTCTCTCTCTCACACACACACACACACACACACCTACTGTATACACACATATAAGGCATACAGTACGTTTTACACCTCTCATCCTCACTTGTGACAAGCTGATCACATTAATGCACACATACACACAACACATGCACATATTCAATACATGACTCACATGACACACCCAGACTAGAGACACCTTTCATCTTTGCTGTCACTTGCTGATCACATTATGCAACATAGACAGCCACAAATGCTAAAACAAAATGTTGCATTCACACATGCACTAACCCACACGCACAAACCTAGTTCATTGCCTGTAATGAGGTTTCAGATCACTGGGTGTCATCTTCACTCTAAACGGGTAGGCGGTGGACTGCCTGTCAGTCGAACAGTCGTTCGATCTGTCACCTGTCTCTCTATTCATCTGTTATTTCTTCTGTCTGAGACTTGTTAAGGTGGTTACCTGTCTGCCTGTTTGTACCTCTCTATCTAAGGAAGTGTGACATGTCTGCATTTCGTTATGGCTTCAGTAGCATCAGGAAACTCTAAAATTAAAGACGCCACATTTAACATGCAAAAAAAAAAATCATATCCAATACTATGCAAAAGTTTTATGCTCTGAAAATAAAGTAAAGATGCTTATAAAATATTGCTATAAACTGTTTTTATTTATCAGTTAACTTCATACAAAGTGCAGTAATGGAAGAACCTAAATCAAATCAGTATTTGATGTGACCAAACTTTTCCCTTAAAATGGAGCCAATTCTCCTTGCTACAATTGCACACAGTTTTTCAAGGTACTTGGCAGGTCGGTTGTTCCTGCATCTTGCAGAAGTTGCTACAGTTCTGTTGATTTAGACGTCTCAGTTGCTTCTGTCTCTTCATGTAATTTCAGACTGACTGTTGAGATCAGGGCTCTGTGGGGGCCATACCATCTGTTGTAGGACTCCTTTTTCTTCTTGTCACTGAAGATAGTTCTTTATGACTCTGGCTGTGTGTTTGGGACCAACCAGACGCCTCCCTGATGGTATTGCATTATGGATAAAAATCTAAAAATCTGAAGTGCCCAAAACTTTTGCACATTACTGTATATTGTGATAACTGGTGCTGAAATGATTAGTCCATTAATCTCTTAGTCAATCAATTGAACACTTTGGATGACTGATTAATTAAGCCATTCATCAAGAAGAAATAGCAAACATTCACAGATTCCAGTTTCTCAAACGTTAGGATTTTCTGCCTTTCTCTGTTTAATGTATATAATTTTAATTGAATACCTTTGGGTTTTAGACTGTTGTTAGACAAAACAAGAGATGTTAAGTCACTCTATGTGAGCCTAAGATTTTGACCTTGTGTAGTAGAAATAATTGATAAAGTAATCAATTAGTCAAAAACAATCAATTGATATAAATAATGAAGATATTCATTAGTTGTGGCTGGAGTAATAACATAATAGATTATTTTTTATGGAACAAATACTATGATATTCTAAAGTACATAAAGAGTAATAATGTTGATTCTCTGGGTTCCTTCACTATACTCTCACATTGTTCTGTTGTGTTTGCTCCTCACTCACTAACCTGCAGGACTTTTTGACAGAACTCAGCATTAATTGGATGATGTTTTGTTGACAGCACTGTAAGCCTTTTCTTAGCTGAGAGAAGGTTTAATACACAGCCCAGCTGTCCACAATCCCATTTTAGACCAGTCAGGTCTCAGCTTATTTACTCAAAATGTAAACATTCATTGTAGTGAGATTCTTATCTCTTCTTCAATGCAGTCAATGCTTCAAATGCATTTTCTTTGTTGTATCAGTTGGGGTGGATTTTAATAGCTAAATTGTGTCACCAAGTAAAAGTTAGCAAAATAATATCTAATTAAATTTGTTATGAGATTTAGCCTCCCAGAGAAAGCTTATGCCAGGATACTGGAAAGGAGGCTCCGGCTAACTGTCAAACCTCAGATTCAGGAGGAACAATGCGGATTGCGTCCTGGCAGTGGAACAGTGGACCAGCTCTTCACCCTTGTAGGGATACTTGAAGGGTCATGGGAGTTTGCACATTCAGTCTACATGTGCTTTGTTGACTTGGAGAAGGCTTATGACCGTGTCCCTCGGGGCACCTTGTGGGGCACCAGGGCCGTTGCTGCAAACCATTTGGTCCTTATATAACTGTAGTGAGAGCTGCATTTGCAGTCTTAGCAGTAATCAGACTCCTTCTCAGTGTGTGTTGTACTCCACAAGGGTTGTTATTTGTCACCATTTCTGTTTGCAATTTTCATGGACACAATCTCAAGGCACAGTGGGGGGGGGGGGGGGGGGGGGGGGGGGGGGGGAGAGTGTCTGTGTGTGTGTTTGGGGACCTCAGGGCTGCTTCTCTGCTTTTTGCAGATGATGTGGTTCTGTTGGCTTCAACACACCATGACCTCCAGCACTTGCTGGGACAGTTTGCAGCTGAATGTGAAGTGGTTGGGATGAGAGTCAGCAGCTCCAAATCTGAAGCCATGGTGCACTCCCAGAAAAGGGTGGCTTGCTTCCTCTGGGTTGGGAGTGAGTTGCTGCCCAAAGTGAAAGGAGTTCATGTATCTTGAGGTCTTGCTCATGAGTAAGGGTAAAATCGAGCATGAGGTTGACTGGCAGATCGGTGCAGCATCTGCACTAATGCGGGTATTGCACTACACCATTGTGGTGAAGAAGCTAAGCCAAAAAGCAAAGCTCTCAATTTGTCGGCCAATGTCCCAACCCTCATCTATGTTCACAAGGTTTGGGTAGCCTCTGTTTGGGTAGGACTGAAAGAATGAGATTGTGGATACAGGCAGGTGGAATGATTTTCCTTCGAAGAGTATCTGGGATCAGCCTTAGAGATAGGGTGGGGAGCTCAGATATCTGGGGGCAGTAGAACCATTGCTCCTCAGCATTGAAAGGAGCCAGCTGAGGACGTTTGGGCACCTGGTTAGGGTGCCTCCTTGAATGCCTCTCGCTCTCTGGAGGTGTTTCAGGACAGACCCCGTAAGGATTATATATCTCTTCTGGCCTGGAAACGTTTTGGGATCCCCAGGAGGAGCAGGAGGGCGTTGCTGTGGTGAAGGATGTCTGGGTAACCCGGTCCCAGATAAGCGGCAGAAGATGGATGGATGGACTGATGGATGGATTGATTTACAAAATCACAATTATATGACTGTTAAGTTAGCCTCACTTGAGGTTAGAGAGACCTTGGGCTCATGCCCTAAAGCCAGGGGATTGAATACATAGCTGAATGTGCCTTCTGACCTCAAGCAATTTTGCTGTTTTCCCTCAAACATGCCTTTTTTCATTCCTTTATTGTTAAAATATGCAGTATAGAAAGAATCACAATGGGTTACCTCACTTCTTTGTTTGTGTTTATGTCTGTTATTTTAGGAAAATGTGGAGGGAGACAACTGTGACCACTGTAAACCAAACACATTTGGATTGTCAGTACGCAATCCAATGGGCTGCAGCAAGTGTTACTGTTACGGACTGACCCAGTCGTGCACAGAGGCACAAGGTCTCATCAGGATGTGGGTGAGTAGATAAATCTTAAAAATTTTACTTCTCTCCTGTTACTGTTCA
Organism: Euthynnus affinis; assembly: GCA_029490765.1. Classification (NCBI taxonomy): domain Eukaryota; kingdom Metazoa; phylum Chordata; class Actinopteri; order Scombriformes; family Scombridae; genus Euthynnus; species Euthynnus affinis. The sequence goes on along the minus strand of CM055853.1, from coordinate 8,961,465 downwards.
TATATAAATACAGAGAGGGCCATTGAGATTAAGCTCTCTTTTACAAGGACACCCTAACTACAATACATATAAAAACAATGCACACATGAACAACACACATCACAACTACACATCAACAACAAATTATATATAAGAACAATATAACAATTAAAGCACATAAAAGTTACAGTATACATCAACAGATGTACAATTCAAAGAAAACATGCATTCAATCTGCTCTATGTCAGTCAAAAGATATTTAAATTAATTAAAAGCTTGATAGCTAATTTTACAAGCTTCCACAGATTGTTCTACTTGTGTATAGTATTTTAAAAGCATGTTTCCCAGTCTCAGTACTATGTGATTTACAAGGACCAAATAGTCTTGGGACCTAGTGTAGTTTGACAATGATCTATAGTTGAAAAGATTACTATCTGAATACTACCATGAGAATGAATTTAAACCCTCTGTTGATTTCCAAGAAATAAAGTGACGTTTCCTATCTACATATCAATGTTTGCAGACTGCCAAAAAAGTTACAGTGAAAAACCAAGATCCAAAAAGTTTATCCTAAAAACGTGGCTTAAAACTGAATAAAATTCAATTTATGGCAGCCGACGTAGTGTCATTTATGCATATACTCTTTGGTAGACACCACTGTGGCGGAAAACCACAACGCTGATACATGTGTCTTGTGCATGTATACTCTTTGGTAGAGGGGATATGACACAGGCAACCAAATGAAACCGACAGTTACACTGATTAAATTACGTTTTTCTCTGGGAAACATTTGGGATAATATAAGTACACAACTCAACAAAATAAACAACATAGATGTAGTCATTTTTAAACATTTCAATGCAGAATAGTTACATATTATAGCTTTAAAGGGGCCATACATTGTAAAGGTCACACCTTAGCCTTGGTTTCTCTCTTGAGTGGATATGCTGGAATCTGACCATAAAGCTGTTGTTTTTAAAGTTCCACTACAGCTTTCAGTTCCTAGTCTCCAACCTATTCTGGCATTCTCAACACTGATTCTGCAGACAAAATTTGTGATGCTTTTAATTCATCCTCCTTTAATTCAACTCTCAATAACAGATGCTCTGTCAAATTTATTTAACGATAAGTGCCCATCCATCCTCAAATTGCTTCGTTTAAAACTAAGAAACAAAAATCAAATAACCTCCCCTGGTTGAACAATCACAGTCAAGCCCTTAAAAGACTATAGAAAATTTGAATGTCATTGGAACAAGTCCAAAATAGCACATAACACCCTTAAAAACCAAATGCTAATTTTTCAGAAAGCAGTTAAGGATGCAAGATCAGCCTATTTATCTGAATAGATATCCAGAAATCACCACAATCCTAAACTTCTCTTTAGGGTAATTGATTTGGTTATTAGTGGTCTCTCCACTTCTCTTTCTGTACCAGATGGTGAGCTGTCTGAAAAATTTTGCTCATTTTGTTAATAAGGTGGAGAGTACCAGGTCCCAAATCCATCCTGGCCCTTTCATTCTTTCTATTTCCCATGTTAGATCTGCCTCTTTTTCAACTCGTCGCAATTTCAGTGTTAGAGGATGTAGTCTCCCATATGAACTCCTCCTCTTGCATCTCAAACATCATTCCCACTAAACTGCTCAAAGAGGTATTTTCCACTGTTGGCCCTGTCATTTTGCAAATGTCTAGCAATTCTCTGGCTTCTGGTTCTTATCCAAAGTTTAATCATGCTGTTATTGCTACGTCTTGGCCAGGTTATTACTTTGATGCTGATGACACTCAGTTATACATACCATTAAACCCCACAGATCCTAGCAGCCTAGCAAATCTTATAGCTTTCCACTCCACACACATTAAATCTTGGATACCCCAAAATTTTCTTAAATTTAATGATAAATCTGAAGTCATTATGTTCAGCCTCCCAAATCAGCTCTTTTGGTGCTAATCTTGGTGGTCTGCTGAATAATATTAAGCAGGCTGCTATGAATCTAGGGGTAATATTTGGTGCTAACCTCTGTTTTGATGATCAAGTCAAAAATGTCAAGTCAAGATGATCTCTAAAATTAGGTCATTTTTGTCAGTTGCTGATATACAAAAAGTTGTACATGCTTTTATCTTTTCTCAGCTTGATTGCTGCAATGCACTTTACTTGAGTATCAGTCAAGACTCTGTCCACCATCTCAAATTGGTATAAAACGTTGCTGATCACATTACCCCTGTGCTTGCCTCTCTCCACTGGCTCCTTGTTAGATTTTGCATGTTATGGTTTTGTAGGGTAGACCCAAATGCAGACTCAGATGAAGATAGAGATGATTAACAGCTTTTATTGCTAGGATGTGGGGAATGGAGGTGGAAGGAGCAGGGGAGAAGCTGGCTGGGGCAGAGGGCTGGAGGATAATGATGAATGAGGAGGAGATGGGTGAGGCTGGCAGATGGTGGCAAGTGGTAATGGGTTGAAGAGTGGGCAAGTGGGCAAGCAGGAAGGCAGGCAGACAGGTTTTGATCCAGGAGCACACTGTGGCTGAAACAACAATCTGGTGACAAGTGGGTGAAGAGCCGTAGTAGATATGCTGCAGAATGATAAGCTTGATGGAAGACAGGTGTGTGCAATCAGCATGTAACCAGGAGACAGGAGAGTCAGAGAAGCGCCACACCCAATGCCACACAGACACAGAAAGACAGACAGGGGAACACAGGGGAGGGGGAACACAAGGAAACATAAGGGAAACTAGAAGCAGGCTGTAGCCGTGACATTGCATTGATTTTAAAATCTTATTGCTCACTTTTAAGGTCTTAAATGGCCTTGCGCCTAAATACATCTCTGATTTATTGACCCGGTATGTGCCCTCTCGGCCATTAAGATCTGTGGATGGAGCCCTGCTGGTTACTCCCAGGTCACGGTTTGTGACTAAGGGTGATCGGACATTTGCTATTAGAGCCCCCACACTATGGAACTCTCTGCCCACTGAACTCAGACACACTAAGTCTCTAGCTTCTTTTAAATCTCTTTTAAGGACTTTTCTCTTGTGAAAACCTTTGGAAATGTCTGATATGTGTTTTTATTTATCTGATCATATTTTATTTTATTGTCTTTATTTTCTCTTTGCTCATGTCCATTGGCTTCATTCTCATTGTATCTGCCTTGCCTGGTTTTATTTCCTTTTTGTAAAGCACTTTGTAATGTTATTCTATGGTGTATCCCTATCTTAATTATTGTAATATAGCTTGGGCTAGTATGCAGCTGACCAAACCTGAGCCCATATACTATACCATCTTCAGAAACAAGCTCTAAGAATGATAAGTTCTGTACATCTAAGACATTCCTCTCAGCCTCTGTTTCTTCAGTGTTTATCAATTGAACCATCTCCACTACTGTTTATTCACGCACAAATATGTTGAACGATAGTACACATATTGGGTATGGAGTGCTTAGTATGTGATTTCAGATGCAGCATATGTCTCAGTTTTTATTTGTCTAAACTTGATAGATACACTCAAATTGTGTAATTTACATTGCTGTAATTATCTCCTATAATATGCTACTTGGAGAATGCAACTTTTCAAGCCCCTAGAGGGTTTTTAGGCAATTCTCCTTTACATTCCCTTACGATTTATATTTTATATCTTTTGAAAATTTTATGTTTGCTAAAGAAACCAAACGAATGTTGATGATTAGAAGATATTATGTTTACCATGTTCACTGTGTTGGTTTAGTGTGTTAACATGCAAACATTTCGTAATTAGTACTAAACACAAAGTATAGATGAGGTTGATGGGAATGCAAAGACTTTAGCTGGTACTTGGTCATAAACCAAAATATTGGCTACTGTACATGTGATAATTTCTACATTTGGGAGATCCAGGGAGAATTCCCAGTTATCATAAATGTTGCTGTTTGTCTTTCTTTGCCTCACTGAATCAACAAAGTTGAAATCAATGAGCTTTTTCACATCATGGACATGGAGTTGTTTCTGATAGGTGTCTGTGTGGAAACCCTATTTATTTAAATGAAATGAAACTAGTTTAAATCTTTGAAACTACACAAGATAGTCCGGTTTAACCTTTTCATTTTGAATAATGAAAACACTAACCAAAATACCAGCTTAAAGTAAAAAAAATAATATATATTATATTATATAAGTATATAAGTGTAGCAGACACCATCAGACAGACAGTCAGCAAGTTAACAGTCAATTGTTGAGTGGCAGCCTGTTTTTAATAAAGGCCCTTCATCTCGGAAACGGTTGCCGCCGGCGATAAACTGGCGTTTCCGTGGTAACCATAGAGTTTTCAGATGGTGTGTAGTGAGAAGCTTCATTTGAACAACAAATATTCACTTCATTTATTGTAGAGAGAGAGAGAGAGAGAGAGAGAGAGAGAGAGAGAGAGAGAGAGAGACAGAGAGAGAGAGAGAGAGAGAGAGAGAGAGAGAGAGAGAGCTGGACAGAGAGAGAGAAAGACAGAAAAAATAGAGTTTATTGGAAAGAGGGAGATTTTCTCTGAACCACTGAATCGTGAGATTACACTGAGTGGAGTGGGACGTGGACGCACGCGCACACTCACACTCACACTCACACTCACAGACACACACACACACACTCACCATATCTAGACACCCATTCACATACACTATACAAACATTGTACACATGCATTCACATACACATACAGTACATACTCACACAGCATGGGATTACAGAGAGGCTAGAGGAGAAGGACACTCGTATACACACACACGCACACACACATACCGATTCTGCCATACATGCAGGCTTTTCTTACTTATCTGTGATGGGATAACTGCATGTCTGATTGGAGGAATAAATCCTGGTTGTTAAATACTGCTGTGAAGATCTGCGCTAATATAATATGGCAAAATCCATAAAGAGCAAAGATAAGGTGAAAGTGCTGATAAGAAAAGAAAGGAAAATACCTTAAAGAGGACTCACAAGTGATTTTGGAAAAGAGAAAAATCAGGTTTTGCAATTGAAACAATTTTGTAATAAGTTTATTAATTGTGAACTTACCTACACACAAGGTACTGGTAGAAAACAATCAATGAATCAAACATCCAATCGATGAATCCAATCCAAGTTAATTATTTACTTCCTGAAACACATATTTATTGTCTACTTTACTGTACAGAGGAATGACAATCCCATATTAGTTTAATAATATGATTATTGGAATACTATGTATTTTTGACAAAGAAATGTATAAAAAATTTTGAACAACTTTTAAATGTAGTTGAGTCTGTACAGTACAGCACACACTATATAGGAAACAGTACATGTATGTACACATATATGACTCAGTTACAGTGAAATTTCTAAATACAAGGAACAAAACCTTGCTGCCACTCATATAATATTTTCTTCCTCACCAGGTGCACCTCATACTTACTGTCATTTCAACAGAATACACACAGTTGTTTTATGAAAATACAACGTAGGCCCAAATGGAAGGGAATTGGAAGGGAAAAGTTTAGAATAAAAAAATACAAAAATAAAAAAATCATAATCATAATCATAATCACATTTTTTTCATGATAAGGTAAAGAAATATGCACCAAACAAGTATTAGAACCATCACAATATCAAGTAAGGATTTAATAATGAAGAATAAAAAGTGTAAATAAAAATTACAAGTCTGCTTAATAAATACAAGGACAGACCACTAGGTGTAGATAATTTAGATATTCCATTTCTTAGAATTGTTACCAGTTACATTGTTGTTCCTGTCTGTCATATTATTAATTTTAGTATTAGAAATGTATTTGTCCACAGGCATGGAAGATAGCAAAAGTTATTCTGCTTTCAAAATCCAGCAGCACCACTTTCTGGTACAAATAGTCACCCTATAAATTGTTACCAGCTTCATGAAAGTTAATGTAGAGAATAATTTTTGAACAAATACAATCTTATTTTGCTGTTAATAACATAAACACAGATTATCAACATGCTTATAAGGCCGGCCATTCTACATGCACAGCACTGACACAAATCATAGATGATTAGCAAAGTGAGCAAGATAATAGGAAGTTAGTGTGTGCAGTTTTACTTGATTGCGGTCCAACATTTGTTACAGATCATTCTTTGTTGTTTGATAAGCTGAAACATTATGGCTTCACTTTTACTGCCATAAAGTAAACCTATGCTTTGTTCAGTTTAGACAGAAATATACTGGTGGCACAATCACCAAAGCTATTATCAGAAAGGTTATTCTCTCAGTTTGCTCAACACAATTATCAAACACAATATGCAACAGAAAGAAGGTTCATGCTACCTAAAGCAAAAACAAGTATGATAGAGAGATTAGTCATGTAGAGAGCCATGGTCAGGTGGAATTCATTGCCAGTGCATATTGTACAAAATAAAACTAAAGATTTCTTCAAAATAAGATAAACAGATAAACAGTATCTCCAAGCATATAACTATATGCTATAATTGAACTACAATTGAATTGTGTGTGTAAAAAAATGACAAACAGTAAATCTGCGTGAAAGTAAAATTCCTGAGAATGAGAAATATTAAATACCAAATTGGAATTAGATATGTAAAAGTACATTATGGATAGATCTAAAATGTAAGAAGGTCATCCGCACAAAGATTTATTTTTTATTAAGAATGACTATTTATTTGTATGAAGAAGGGAAACAAAATCAGGTTTGCTGTGAATTCTTAAGGAATTGTTATTGATTTGCAATTTTGTGTTTGGCTTCATGTCTGTTGAAAGGATGACAAATTTGTTCCTCTCCTTTTTTCATTCAGTTAGATGAGCTGTTTTGTTTGTTGTGTTTATGTGGCTATAGTGTGTGTGACTGTATGGTTGGTGGACCCCAAGAATAGCCAGTGCTTATGCTAGTGCTAATGGGAATCCTAATAAAGAAAGAAAAAACATACAAGTTTGGGAAATTTCAAAAAAAGACAAATCTATTAAAAACCTTTTCATTGTCAGAATGTTCAAACATATGTGTCATTCTGCATGTTTGCAAAACACAATGCTAAAAACTTTCAGTCTATTATGTTCATTTTCAATTTTGGAAACCAATTGCAGATTTGGTTATTGGAGAGATGCTTTATTTTCATTTTATGGATTGGACAGCAAGTTTTCCAGGGTTTGTATGCTGTATTGAGTTTATTTATATCTGATCTCAATTTGGTTGTTTAGATTAAACCAAACATGCATGGCTTGTTTATTGGAAATCTCTACAGAATTTCAAACTGCTAATTGAACCAGTCAAGTCTCACTCTCTTATATTGGAGTGAAAATTGTCTCCCCAAAACTCACTTACTTTATTTTGTATTTATAAATTATAAATGTGTATTTATTTTATTGCATGGTAAACTTTTTGGAAATGGCTTGATTTTATGTTTTTATCAAGGAAAATGCAGATGACAAACCAGTTAAGATAGCTACAGTACATAAATGTGTGGCATTTAATTCATTTTAAGTAATAGCTGAGATAGAAATAAGCAATTTCACATTCCATGTATGACTGCCTCTCTATTATTCAGACAGTATCACCAGTGTATCCAAGCTATAGTAATTTAATAGATTTCAGAAGAGCACTCTTCCATAATGCCTCAGATATTATTCAAACAATATCAATATATCAACAATGTTGGACTACAGGGACGAAGAGAGATCCAGGCTCCAACAGATGAATCTATTTTTAAATCAGTCCACTCAACCACAACCCACAGTCAATAATAAGTCCTGATATAATTAAAGTAATATTGAAACATCAACACATAAAGTAGGAGACAGAGAGAATGAGAAAGAAAGGAGTAGATTTTAGATTCTAGATTGTCAATAATAACTCAAACAGTATTCACATACCAGAGAGCAAGAGTCCATGTGACACCATCAATTTCAAGTTATATTCAAATATGGAAAGTTACTTACATTAACTGACCTTTACTGCTAGTATTATTTAATTGCAATAGCAATCTTCACACTAACTGAAGAAAGTAACACATTTCTTTACCCATTGTTGCCAAATAAGAATCCCAGTTGAGCTAAATTCCTAGTTATGTGATGGTTCAACAGTAAAATGATAAACTATACCATCAGGGTCTTCGTATTCAAAGAAGTAGCTTTTTCAGAAGATATACCCTGCTAACTTTACCAAACAAGAAAAAAAGAGAATCACGTTCTGTTCTGACATGTCTTACCAATTATTCTGTTTATGCCTCTGATATATCAAATGTCACACATTTGTGGGGATCCATTCAGTATACAATGATTCATTTAAATGTTCAGGTGTGACATCTCTACCCCTTTAACTCTTAGCAAGCCATTTTTTTAAGTTTCAACTTAAAGCTGACAAATTTATCTGAAGATTAAATAACATTGTCTATTAAACAACAGATAATAATCCACATTTTGTAATTAAAATGACTAGAATGCCTATACCTACAGTACTCAAATTCATTCGACAGATTCACAAAACGTCTGCCAAAGAATTTTTGATATTTTTGGATAGCATGCTGCCAGACAGTATTTGGAGACAAGAAGGTATCCTCCATGTCTCAATTAAAGGTTTGCATAAAAGATGCGGCCATGTGGCTAGTTCTGAAAGCTGCATTGATCTATCCTTCATTAGTAAGGATATTCTACAATCCTCTGTGTCCACAGATGAAACCAAAGATACAAATGTTTTCTGTAACAAGGTAGGGGTCTCATTTTGAATCAATGTCTTCCAAAGTCAAAGAACAGCAAGGGCGGAGTATTGCTTCAGCCAGCATCATTTAGGATTTGAGGAAATGAGGACTGAATAAAAAAAAGAACCACACTGGCATGAGTCATGGAGACATGATAAACAGTGTTGGTTTATGGTACGAAATACTGAGGCCACATGCCAAACTTTTGCTAAATTTAAAAGCTGCTTGTGTTATTATGCCATTCTGCCCTCCCAGTTCACCAGTGCTGTGGTCTTTTCTCCTCCAGTCTGTGTCATCAAGTATGATATGATAAAATATGTAGCTGAAACAAGAGGGTGGCTGAAAGGAATATGTAGGATTATTTCTTTGATATTTAGTCAACCTTCATATCCTGCAATGCCAGACAAAATCATTTGTACTCACATTTTTAAAATATATAATATATATATTGGATTATATCAATTAATGAATTATATAAGAACTACTGGACATTACTTTTTTTGTTCCATTGTGGATTTTTTGAGGGAACCATGTTGGATACATTTACACACTCAGAACCCAAATATAGTACTATACAACTAGGTATTTACTTATATCCTCAGTACCCATGTAGGTTCCTGTGCATAGTAAAACTCTCTCCAACAAAAAGTATCAGGGATCAGTTCTACAAAATTCAACAGGGCATCACATTAATATTGTCATCATTATTGTGTGTCCTAGTTAACGCTGAAGCCAGAGCAGACTGTGCTCCCCCTGGTGGATAAATCCAACACTGTGGAGACGAGGAGAGGGGTGAGCTTCCAGCACCCTGAGATCTTGGCCCATTCAGAGCTGATCACCTCAACTCTTTCTGAACCTTACTACTGGAAACTGCCGGAGCAGTTCAGAGGCTCTATGGTAAGAAATCTCAATGTGTTTGTGTTTATGTAAAAACCTGTAAAATCAGAACAGTCTTGGTAAATATATTAAATCAATTGTTTACATTTTTCTTCAGATTACAGCATATGGTGGGCAGTTGAAATATGCAGTGTACTATGAGGCCAGAGATGAAACTGGTCCTTCCTCATACGAGCCTCAGGTCATCATTAAGGGCGGTCCTAACCGTAACATATTGATGACACGCCACATACCGGGTCTCCAGATTGGTCAGCTCACACGCCACGAGATCGACATGACAGAGGTACACTAAGGCTTTGGAGGAAATTGGGATACTGAAAAACAATGGAAGAAATATTTGAGTCATGGGTTTTAAGAATGACTTTTATTAAATACTAATAAAAATAATAGAACTTAACAGAATATTGATTGTATTTATTTTTGGCGAGCTCCTTTAGTCAATACAAACAGTGTCGATTACACCAGTAATAGACTTTACTACTGCAGTAGTAAAATTGAATTGTCAGTATATTCTCTCTCTCTCTCTCTCTCTTTCTCTCTCTCTCTCTCTTTGTATGTGTGTGTGTGTGTAGCATGAGTGGAAGTATGCAGATGGTCGGTCTATGACTCGAGAGGACTTCATGGACATTTTGTTCTATGTGGACTACATCCTAATTAAGGCATCGCACGGCAACTTAATGAGACACAGCCGGTAAAACACACACACACACATACCACAGTTACATGTACGTCCACACAGTGTGGCTCACTATCTAATATGAAATTTGATAGCTGAATAAAGTATAACCTGTGGGAAAAACCTCCCTCTCATTTGTATCTCAAGGGGTATTAATGAAATTGTCTTCACTAAAGGCCATTTTCACAGCAGAAACATTATAACCTGCTGCAAATAATCCTCATAGTCCTGTCTGGATATTCCATATTAGACATCTAAATACGTGTCATATAATGTGCTGTATATCGTCTTTGATTTGATGGAAGGATAGTACATTGATTTAATTCAAATGTCCCAAGCATATTACATTGTCGTGATAATTACTTTTTGCCTTCTTTCTCCCAGTATTTCAGAGATCAGTCTGACAGTGGCAGAGGAAGGCAGACCCACCCAAGAGAGTGAGAAAGCCCATCAGATTGAAAAGTGTGACTGTCCACTTGGATACTCAGGACTTTCCTGTGAGGTACAACATCCGAAACTAAATTAACCTAACACATGCAAACACATGCAAACACATAGTTCATATGTAAAATCTACCAAATTAACCTTTTCAAAAAAAAAAAAGCAGCATTGACTGATATTGTTTTTTTTTTTTTTTTCTTTTTAAACAATAATGCAAAAAAACAAACATTTTTGATGAAGAGCCTTTAAATTTGGGTTTGTGAAGAAGAACTGTTATAGGTTACAGCAGGTTCTGTTTGCAAATGCTTTGTAATGTCTATAGAAAATTCTGTGCTGGTAGAGATAATCATTCACAATATACCCAATGTATATGAATGTAAAATACATGAGTAAGTTTCTGTTACTCAGTTCTAATATTTTAATTATCTGTTTGATGAAATGTCCTCATTACAACAAGAAGATCCAGAAGTACAGCACTGTAGGGCAATTTCACAAAAAAAGAATAACCAGCATTTGTATTGACACATGAGAATATTGAGAATGTATATTTTGGATCTGACATTACAAACATGAATTACTCTGAGTTCCCCTCTCTCATTCCCTCAGTGCTCAGAGGAATGAATTCTTTTTGCCTGCTGGCTTTACTCCGAGAGAGAATGTAAACATGGAGGTCACAGACTACGCTTTCAATAGTATCTCACAACTTTCCAATTTACATTTAGTTCAGAGTTTTAAGCCACCCTGACGCCTTTCAGACTCTCCTGGTTTTTTTTTTTTTATTTTATTTTTTTGCTTTGCTTAGCCAGGATTAAGCCTCACTGAGCGTCTCGTCCACTCAGTTGTGATTTTGTCAAAGCAATTGACTTTCAGCTGCGTCCAGCTCCTTCTCTTAAGCCACAGAAAGCATACAGGAGTGACTCAATCTTCAGTTTAATGAGGATTTTGTAGAGACGGCTTATGATACACCGAGGCAACAGTTCTGAGCAATTCCACTGGACGCTGGCGCCTGAGAGTCATTAAAGTATTATTGTGTTAATCTCAAAGGAGTACGTGGCACACCAGCAAACTTTTAACTATATTTTTCAACCTCTGTTTCACTTTGTCGCCTGTTACTTCGAGTGCAGAGGAGCACCCGTTTATATTGCCTGAAAAAAAAAAATAGTCGTGTACATAATTTAGAAGCTACAGATACTGTTGAAAAAGTGCCAAATGGAAGCCAAATAGCAAACGGTAGCTAAACTTGAAATGTTCAGGTCGTAGAGGGCTTGGCTGACAGATGGCCATTCTATTTGTAGCTGCCGTCGTTGTTAATAAAGTATTTTTAAACGGGCGTTTAGCGCTAGCAGAGGGAACAGATGGCTCTTTAAATGGACTCCATTAATTATTACTGAACAGGAGAGAGAGGGAGAGAGAGTTACCTTGCATATCTGTGTGTGTGTGTGTGTGTGTGTGTGTGCGTGCACATGCATGTTTATGTGAGCGAGTACGTGAGGTGCGTACATGTGTGTGCTCAAAAGTTACTGAAGGGAATAACTCCTAATTGTGTGTATGTGTGTGAAAGTGAGAGTGGTCAACAGTTGCCTAGAGAAATAACAATTAAGGATAATTATGTCTCCATGTATGGAGCATTGTTTAGAATATGTGTGTGTGATTTATAAGTGAGTGTGTGTGCATTTGAATATCATACATATTGTGTTGTGACTGTGGGAAGAAATGCTACCAAAATTGGATTTCTATTTTTTTTTTTTTTTTTTACAGCTTTACTAAATCTCTACTTTTATTGTCTCTCTCTCTCTTTCTGTCTCTCTCTCTGCAGGAGTGTGCTGCTGGTTTCTACCGTCTTCGCAGCGGTTCCCTGGCATCTGCTCCAGCGTCCAGTGTGCCCACCGCTGCTGGTATGGGCAGCTGTGTTCAGTGCCAATGCAGTGGGCATTCATCCACCTGTGACCCTGAGACATCCATATGCCAGGTAAATGAATGAGTGTGTGTGTGTGTGTGTGTGTGTGTGTGTGTGTGTCTGGGAGCACTCTGTCGCTGGAGACCCTCATACAGCCATATGCCAGGTAGCTACTGGAAAAGATAGTGAGGTGAGAGAGAAAGAAAGAGGTGTGTGTATGTGTGTGTGCGTGTGTGTGTGTGTGTGTGTGTGTGTGTGTGTGTGTGTTGGGGGGATGTCAGGTAATGTAATTAGCCCTGCAATAATTAACGACCCTGGGCTTATTCATATTTTGTGTAATTTCCTCTCTTCTGGATCTGACCCAAAGCTACGTGGCTACTTTTAGAAAGAGAGAAGATGAAAATGTGAGAAGACGAAATACAATTAGAGCACATGACAAAGGCAAACAATATTTGACCCTTACAGTGAAACACAAAACAAATTCGACAGGTAGTTTCTTTTCTTTAATTATTACTTACAAGACCAAGAAAAAGGAGAGAAATTTCCCACATTTTTCATTTTTGTTCTGGTTCTGTGTTTTTAAGAGTTGCATTGAGAAAAATCCTCTCTGCATGTCTTCCCTAAATCCAACTGGTGGCTTGTGAGATAAATCTGCACATGCCAGTTGTTAGCTGTTAGTCATTTCCAGCCTTTTCCCAATCTGGTCAGTTATGTAGTGTGTCCCCCATCTGAAGACTTTGGCCCCAGGAAGCAGTTGGTGACATGCTGAACAAAGGTCACCACTTGGATTTGATTTGTAAAAAAAAAACTGGTAGACTGACAGAATTACGCTGTTTTTAACATACTTGTAAGGCCAAAGAGAAAACCCTTCACACTGTCAGAGAACTCCATCCACTGAGATTTGTTTTGGATGGCTGATTAGGAGCCATTATGTTATGAAGTTTGATGTGGTTACAACATTAGTGCACTGTACACTGTGTTCTATAGGGACATAATATGCATTCAGCAACAAATTCAGAAAGATGCCAGCAGTAGTTACGTTCTCAATGAATCTTTTTTTGGATTTTGACACGTGCTTGCCCACATGACGTCAAGTATTTTCATAAGACTCTAAATATATAGACTGTGGTTTTGCTCCAAAATGCTTGTATTCTTGTCTGCCCTGCAATATTTTCTGCTTTCTGCTTCTTTTTTATGATTTCTTTTCTCAGTTTTTGCTATTCTACCTCATCTCTTCTCATTCCTCCATCCATTCTCCTCTCTCGTTCCTCCACTCCTCCATATTGTTGTCTTTTTATCTTCTGAATTCTCATTCCCTACATTCTCTCTCCTCTCATCCTCAATTATGCATTTACTCATCCTTTGTCTCCTTACATCTCCCCTTCATTCCCCCTTTCTTTTACGTTAAATTTTCTCATTTTTCTTTGTCCAAATCCTCCTCCACACCGCTTCTGCTTCTCTTTCTCATCTCTCCTTAATTTTCTCTAGTTTTGCCAATTTGTTTCTCTCTTTTTACTTCTCCCTCCCTCCCCTCTTGTGTTTGATTTCTGTCTCTCTTTGCCTCCCAGCCATTTTTTCCTTGCACATTTCCATCTCACTCTCCATAACAGCGTCATTAGCATTTTCTAACCGAACGGGCTAAATTGAAAATGCTAAACGAGTTTGTTTCTGTGGTAATTAGCAGTAACAAGGAACACAGGAAGTTAATGGAAATGACTTGCCTCGTTAAGAGGCAACTTCCTGTTGAACTGATTGAAGTTCCCATTTCAACAAACAAGGCGAACACATAAGACAGGACCCCGGGGATAGGAAGAGGAGAGAGCTGTGTGTTTGCGTGCATATAGTATGTAAAATATTTGTGTGAGTTTACATTGTGTTTGACTGAGGGCACTGTGTTTGTGTGTGTGTGTGTGTGTGTGTGCGTGTGCGTGTGTGTGTGTGTGTGTGTGGTGTGGGTACACACTATGTGTCGATATGTGTCTGTATACATATATTAACACACTGTATTTTGTCATGGTGTCAGAATACAAGCATGAATAGGTATTGTGTGTATATTAGGCTGTCAAATAAGCATAGTGGAAAATAAGATGAACACATCTCTGGATATGAAAATATTTTGGATCTGCTTATGTGTGTGGTTGTGTGTGTCAATGTACCCTTGTGGCTACTCTCATAACAACAGGTGAGTGAAATCTGGCAAAGTAAATGAGTATTTCAGACGGCCTGTTCTTAACGAAGGAAGCTTATTAAACTCTTGGACATGTGAGATCGCACCTGTCAGCTAACAGCTATTTGGCCGCTTCTCTGCACAGTCTCACAGCACCTCATCATGTACTGTAGGAGTGGGACGAGGTCCAAAAATCATTCATTATTACGTGTGGACGGCTACATTTCCTATCAGAAATAGTCCAGGCTAGACACAAGTTTACCAGTGTGAAGGCCTGGAGTGCTGGTGAAAAGAAATGAGTAATGATTTCCACACAGCTCCAGCAGAAGCAGCTGCAACCACACTAGGTAGTACCCAGTGACAGTCTGGAGGTGCTGCTCAATCAACTTTTCCCTAAAAAATAAAAGTAATCAGATGACTGTTTTCATCTATTTCTCTCTGTCAGGAAAAAAAAGAAAATCTTGGCAGCAGGCAGATCCTAACTTTTAAGGATATAAAAACTGAAAGGATACTGCCAACATGTTGTCAAACATGTCATTAAAGTCTCTGAAATTTACCACCTCACAGCAAAGCACACCAGTGATCAAAAGTGCTACTATTATCAAAAATTGTGGAGTGAACTGACAGTGGGTAATAATAGCAGTATGCCACTATTATTTATGCTCTTCATCTGGTGCCGGTGTTAATCAACCAATGGTGCCAAAATAATCTAACTCACCAAAAAAACAATCCTCCTCAATGCCATTTTGTCAGTAATCAAGGAGGGGATGATGGGTGACCCCATCTGTCGTCTTTTCAATTACTCATTGTCGAGTTGAGATAATTAGACACATGCAAGGGATTCCACACATCTAAAGAGTTATACAGCACTAATTTCCTCCCAGCTTTGATCAGAAGATCTGAAATATACTATATTAATTTTATCACACATGTCTATAAACTTTTCATATTTTCTAATCATCAAAAAAATATTTTTTTTTCTTGCTCAAGCAAATCTGGTGTCTTGTTTTCATTGTGCCAGTGGCAATATTCAAATACAACATCCAGATGAAAGTGTAGCCTAAATGCTCTTAATTTAATTTGAAAATTAGTTTTCTTTTTTTTAAAAGATAAAAAGCTCTCTGGATAAGCAGCGTGAGATTTTTTTTTTTGTTTTTTTTTTGGTCATTGTGTTGCAGCTGCCTACATTTGCTCACACGATCAAACTCTGAATTTCAAACCAACCACACATCACACAAACTCATCCTCATCCTCTGCTGCAGAGGATGAGCAATTTAACACCCACACATTGGAGTTAGAGTCATAGTTGGGTTACAGAATGATTACAAGTCACTGTAGTTTTTTCACAAATATAACATCCATCCTGTGTGTGTTTGTGTGTTTGTGTGTGCATGGACATGTAGAACTGTCAAGACAACACAGAAGGTGATCGGTGCGAACGCTGCGCTCCAGGGTTCTACGGCGTGGTCCGAGGTTCCCCTGACGACTGTAAACCCTGTGCCTGCCCTCTCACCAACCCAGAGAACAAGTAAACTTTCTTTCTTTTCTTTGATACTGTCGTTCATCCCCTTCACCATCCTCTAATTATGAGTAACACAGGAATATGTCTGTCTGTCTGTCTGTGTGGTTTTGATGAGTTTTGCATTTGATATGAAAGTACTCTGCAGTGTGTGTGTTTCTTGAAATTGGTCATCTGTCATGTACTCTATATGTCTTATTATTGTATTTATCTGCCCATCAGTCATGTTCTGACTTAGCACTTTTTTACATGTATATTGGAACCTAAAAGTATCTTAAAAATGAAACTATTGGAAGTATTTTGACATTGTGGGAAATCTTTTTGTGTCTAGTTTTAGTCCAACCTGTGTAGCTGAGGGGTTCGATGACTACCGATGTACAGCCTGTCCTGAGGGATACGAGGGCAAATACTGTGAGAGGTCAGACACACACACACACACAAGCGCACAATCTTCCCATGAATAATGTACAGGATCAGCTTAAAAATCATGAACTTAACCTTGTATATCAGCCACATTAAATGTCTAGGACTTTGAGACAAAGTTTCTGTCAATAAGAGTATAACCATAATTGGTCACAACCATAATTTTGTGATACAAGGTGATGTAGGTAGTATTTTACATGTACATGTATATATTATTTCTCACTTCCTGTTTGTGCACCTTTGAAATTGTCTTCATTGCAGTCTCCAGTAAAAGCAATGTGAATCTCTGATTGCAAGCAACACTATTCTTTACTCTTTCCATCTTCCCATTGTCCCCCTATCCAGGTGTGCTACTGGTTACCATGGTAACCCACGGATGCCTGGTGGTCGCTGCGAGGAGTGTAAGTGTTCCTCGTGGGGGGCATTCCCTGGACCATGTGACCCTGTCACCGGCCAATGCCATTGCAGGGTCGGGGCATCTGGGAGGTCGTGTGACCAGTGCATGGGCAAGCATGTGTGTGGACCGTCTGGGATCATCTGTAAGACTAACACACAGCTTTTTGTTCAGTATTATCCTTGGTGTCCTTTTTTCTTTTGTATTCTTTTCTTCTTTTTTTTCTTTTTTTTTCTTTTTTGTATTAAATGTTTTGCATTTCTTCATCCAGGTTGTCTGCAGGTTGAAATATTTGGTATAGAGCTTATGAAACAGGCACACTAAAGGTGCAGGGTTAATGAGAGCATGAGTCATAGTACCATTAATTGAAATAAAGTCAAGTGAAATTGAAATTGTTATAAAGGCCCTTTTGACTAGTCTCCAAAAACAGAAGTTAGCACAAAAGTAGCTCGGATTGCAACACAGGGTGTCAGACTCAATGAACCCCACAGACATCCTGCCTCTCTTTCCTCTGTTCCATTCTGTTGTCTATGGCGGCCCACCACCCAGCATAGTCACCTGATGTTGTGATTTTTACTTTATTTTGCTGATAAAATGCAAATGAGCAGTCACAACCCTTTTCTCCAGTTGCCAAGGGAGACAGAGGGCCGTGGCTGAAGTCTGATTCAAGTCATTTAGAAAATCATTCCAATGTCATTTGGAGCTAATTTAAACTTAATATGACCATAATGGCAGGGCCAATTCGATGCCATTAGCATGTCTAGAGGTAAGTGTACGTGTACAAGTGCGAGTGAGAGTATAGAAGAAAAGGTTGTAAGGCAGAGGCTGATGTGAAATTGCTGCTGTCAGGTCAGAGAGGAAATTGCTTGCTCAGGTCTTTATGTGTTCAGACACGAAGTGTGTGTTTATAAATTGATAGTGCGAGTGCTGCACTGTACCCTGACACCAAACCGGTCGCCTCTACATCCAGACTATAATCACAAGTCCTGATGGTTTATACAGAGTGGAGCGATCAGACTGCTGTTCACTTGTTGAAGAGTGATTGCGCTCTCCATTTTGCCTGTGCTCTGCCCTGTCTCCCGTTCTATCAGACGCAACCGAGCACTTTGGAACTCTGCGGTCCTGAATGGGGGAAATGCAGGCAGGTCTCATTTCCCATCTAACATATAACATCATTTGCATAGAAATGTAGCTAAAATTCAATAGGTGATGTCATGGGTTGTATCATTACATGTTGGCCATCAAAATCTTCCAATAGACACAAAGATTGCCATAATTCCTTTCTATATAATTTGTACTGGGTTGTTAATCTTAGAGTTTTTTTTTTTTTTTTTTTAGGTTTTTGTTAGTATGTTTGTTTTGGTATGTTTTATTTATTTATTCATTTATTTATATTTGCTACTGTAATATGTTAAAACCAAGTTTAAAGCCACTCAAGATAAAGTATATTGTAGATCAGATCAGCAAAACCAGATTTGGAAACACTGTTGCTATCTGACCTTTACATGTATTTGATAAATTTTGTCTAAACTTGACGGCAGATTTATTTTCACCTTGTAAAGATCCTACTCCAAATATCCCAACATGGTTTCTATAGCACATTCTGGACAGAGGCTGGATTTGTAGCAATGATGCAAAGGGACTTGAAGGACATTGAAAACCCCAAATTTACAGCCATCCAAAACAAAACAGCAGAAAACAAAGTAAGATAGGTGTGTCCTACTTGCAGCTGAGCACAAAAACAGTTTTCTAGGGGTCAAACCAAATTTCCAACAGCTTTAAGATACTTTCGAAAGATTATAGGTACAGGTATGTATTTCTGCACCTGTATGTTGTGCATGTGTGTGGATTTGCAGTGTGAAGCATGAGTTTACTAAGCTGAGCCAGAGCAAATCTCTCAAATTCACTAAGGTTTACTTTAGGCATTTGTAAGGCTTTTAGACATTGTATATAAAGTACTGTAATGATGTGCATCATTGGACAGAAAATGTACATTATTGTTGAAATGAGTTGCATTGTTGCTTAATCCCTCCCAGCTCCGACCATAACTCAGATTATGATTTGCTGTATTAACACTGTGGCTAACGTTGTATTAGTTATGTGGGTTTCAATATTCTAAACTCACATCCTTAAAGTTAAATATTAAGTCAAAATCTATTTAACCATTCTCGTCTTTTCATCTGTGAACTACTTAAAAAGGACCATCTGGCAAATACCACAGGGATGTCACTTTTTTCAGTCACACTGGTGATCACAAATGGTCGAACTATTTCAGTTTGTGCCTGTTTTCAGAATGTGTGGAAGTCAGTGAATGTATGAATGGATTTGACAAGTAGCTATATACTCCCAACCACAATGAAATGTATATTCACTGTACTTATGTGTGTGTTTGTCGAGAAAAGTGTGTGTGCATGTGACCACATGAATGCATTGGTGTAATTGTGTGTTCTGGTTCTGTCAGAGATTGATAGAGTAGAAACTGTTTTTTTATTTTTATTTTATTTATCTTTGATTTCCCTTGTCAGAAATTTTAATTTCTGCAATAAATCAGCCTCGGGCTATAGGAAGGCAGAGAAATTCACACATGCGCGATACATAAAAATGTGTATGCGTGTGTCTGAGTAAACTCCCTGATGTGTGTGTGCATTTGTGTGAGCGTTTTTAGCCTGCAGTGTGTGCTCATAATAGGTGCTTTTGCCTCTCTGTGCTGAATTTCATGCATCGGCAGCCCTGTCTTTCTGATGCCGGAGTCACTTAAACACAAACACACAAGCAGTCACCACAATGCTACACTGATGTGCTGACAGACTCACAAGTAAAGTACAAACACACATATGCACACTTAAATTTAAAAAAAACAAACAAAAACATATATTTTTTATGAACATTCTAGATAAACTAAACCTTTCTTTCCTCTGTTCTCATTATGCACTAGGTCTCTAAGCCTCTCTTACCATCATCATTGCGCACTAGCTGGTGTGTAACTGTGTGTTTGTTTCTGCAGCCTGTGATGATGACTGCTCGGGTCTGTTGATTAGCGATATGGATCGCCTGTATCGTATCATCACTGATGTCAACCTGACCACGCCCCTCCCGCCACCATATAAGATCCTGTACCGCTTTGAGAACATGACAGAGGAACTCAAGGTAAAAACTGTCTCTTCACAATGACACAAGATCCATTCAGCTCATTCAATCTGCACCAGTCAGAGAAACTTTGTCATTAATGTTATTTAGTGAGCTACGATTTTCAAAGAATTTTTTTCTCCTCAAACATGAGTCATCATTTGAGGCTGCTGAGCATTCCTGTTGTCAAAATAATACAAAAAACCATTTCATATCTTCGTTCCCAAAATTGTACTACTTTATTTTCATGTTAACTTTGATATAGTCATGTATAATTACAATATATTGAGTTCTATCAGATCCTCTCTGCTCATTCTTTCTTCCTTCCTTGCTCTTTCCCTCACTTGCTCATCCTCCTCTTTCTAGCTCTACAGCAAAGAACCACACAGTTCAAAAGCATAGCCGCGGGCCAAAATGTGTCAGACATTTCTCTCTGTAATTCCTTCATCTCTCTGTTTCTCTCCTGCAGCACATGCTGTCGCCTCAGAAAGCTCCGGAGAGATTACTGCAACTGGCCGATTCCAACCTGGGATCACTGGTTGTTGAGATGGACCAGCTACACAGCAGGGTACAGACACTCTTGTTTTTCTATGGGCTCAACTTTAGTCCCTCTTTGTCATTGTCTGTCTTCCTTTCACTCTTTATCCTTCTTTCAACCTCTTTATCTGTCTCTGTCTGTAACATAATGAGATGTTGTAAATATAGACTGTGGCGGGGAGTGTGATCATAAAGACAACACTTACGTACAGAGAAACTTCAAAAACACAAGTCTAGCCGTTTCTACAACAAACTTGCAATTGTGACAGCATGAAAACTAACCATCTGCAGCATGCTGACGGACATAAAAGCCCTACATAAAACAATTCAGCCACTTTTCTTACATGCTGATTTAAAAGTCGGAGGGACAGTGGGAGCAGGCTGTGTAAGGTAGCCCAGACGTCCCTCTCAGCAGCCACAATCTCCGCCTCTTCATGGAGGGTGACTGTTGCAAAAGCACCGCAGAAACCTCCTTGCTTATGAGCACATCAAACTTGTCGGTTATGATTGATTATTCTGCACAGTTTCTACTGCTGTGTAAATCAATGTTGGACACTGACACATTGCAAATACTTCACACAGTTCTGTGAAAAATCGTGGGTCAATTAAAACATCTCCCTCTTTACCAGGGGTAAGGACTGCGTGCATCATCATTTTAAGATTCTGGCTGTCTGTACTGCCTGGAGCTCTGCATTTTTAATTACAATACAGGTAGATGTGTGGCTGTGATGAGCAACACGATGTGATAGAAATTGTTCAGGCTGAATTTTATAGTGCTGTTCCCAGAAACAGAAGTCCTAACTTTTTGTGCATCATTACCAGGATCATGTCTACGCCCCCATATGAAGACCAAACAACATTTTTGTTCCTAGATTGTCAGCAGTTATTTTTACATGTAAATCAGTCAAATCTAATTGAAACTTTAAAAATAATTTGTCACGGTGGTGGTATTTGACTGCAGGTAGTGATTGCATGGTCATTATTGGATTATTGTGATGATGAACATCATGAACTTAACTCAACTTTGAGTCATCATCTGCTGTTGGCTGTATATCCGAGCTGTTCTATATTCATATATATTTATATTTGAAACTATGCATATTCCTGGCAACGATTAGTTTCCTCTAAGGAAAACTGCACACAGGATTTCCAAAATGTTGGTGTGTAGGCCCTGTATTTAAAAGTGGATCATACAGAGATCTATATTTTTGTGAGTTACTCCTTTGGTTCATCTATCCCAGCCTGTCAGAACCTGTAAAGCTTATTTAGAGCCTGATTTTTGCCCCCCTCTCTCTTATATCGGATACACATTAGGAAGAGTTCACTACACAACCAGTATGGAAAGAGAGGTGACCGATAATTCTTTCAATGTACATATGTACATTGCACAACGATTTGTGACACGCTTAAAAACAGAAAGCTGTTTAACCAGCTGTGTGACATGCTGGTCAGCACAGACTACGAATCAGCACAGAATCTCTAATGAGACTGTGTGTGGTCTGCAGAATGACAAATCATTCAACAAATTATGAGACAATGGGCTGCTGGGCACAGTTACAAATCAGCCCAGTCTGATCCAAAAGAGTATGAATAGAATAAAATTAGTGAGTAAGAAAAAACTTGGATTGAGATCAGCATCAGGAGTCGGGTGCCATTGTTGTTTTCTCATTATCGTGTTGTACTTTCCATGTGGTTCGTACTCTACTCCTTGTTAACATGGTCACAAGTTAATGAAATCTAAATCAGAAAATTGGTGATTGGGCCATCTTTAGTTTTAACAGAGACTTTTGACTTTTCCAATGAGAAATGTTATTAACTGAAAGCAGCTCTGTATCTTTACCCTCCAAGAGAATGCAAGAATCCATGCTTTTTTATTTCTTCATTTTTTATTATTTTTTTTTTTACAGTTTTTAGAGTCACAGTTGAGTTAACCAAAATAGAAAAACACTTTTTGAGTGTAGGAGGTGTACAAATGCCAAATGGAGAAAAATAACACTCACATTCATGCTGTCAAGAACCACCCTTTTAGGGACTGGGACCTTGACATTTGTTGACAGCAATGCTATCACCTACACCCCATCAAACACATACTCACTCACACACACACACACACAAGCTAAAATGATGCAGTATAGTCTTGTCAAATAACAACAATAATAACCTGCTCTTTTTCTATGTGTGTGTGTGTGTGTGTTGTGTTAAAATTAGTGTATTAGGTTGTGTTTTCTTGTCTGTGAAGAATTTGTCCATCTCTGCTATTCCCAGGCCCTCTTGTTTGTGTGTTAATGTGTGAGGCTGTGTTTTCTTTTTTGTCAATAATTCATCCATCTTTGTGTTTGTGTGTGCGTGTTGGGGCACGAGTGGGTAAACAGATCATACATACACAATATGTATGTGTAGGTATGGCCATCATCGTCTTATCATTCTTGTACACCCTTCATCTTCACCCTTCCTTTGTTTGACAGAAGTCAATAATATGTTCACTTATTTAACACGTTTATTGTTTCATAACGTATATATGTGTGTGTGTGTGTGTGTGCGTGCGTGTAGGCCACTAAGGTGTCTGCTGACGGAGAACAGGTTGAAGATGATGCTGACAGGATTCATAAACGAGCTGAGGACCTGGAGCAGTTCATCAGGGATACACTGCTGGGAGCTAAAGGTAGCAGAAATGAACACCACCTCTCCTCTATTAACTGCCTCTGTATCCTGCCAACTGGGATTTCTGGATGTATCTGTCTGCTGTCTCACTAGTTTCATTTGTCATCAGAGAATATTGCATTATATTATATTAATGTAAGGGGTCTCTGTGGGAAATTTCCATCATTACATTAGAGGAGATATGATGTAGTAAATAATATGAAAAGGTGAGTCAAAAATCTAATGAAATGAATATTTATCCTGCCACAACATATTAAAAAAAACTGTAAATAAATACACATGTAGCACCTTCATAAATATGGATGAAGTGGATGCAAAACAAAACCTATGATAAGACTAGTGTAATTATTATTGTCAAAACTAGTCCAGTGCTGCTAAAAATAGAACATAGAACAGCGATTGTGTTGTATACAGCACATATTTCTTCAATTTGATAAAGCGCAACTTTGAAGGAAGTGTGTGTTCAAAGTGACATAACCAAAGCGCCTTTATGCCTCCTTTTTTAGATCACTAATGGAAAATTTAACTCGTACACAAAGGCGGATGGCTGGCAGCCAGCTGCCAGCACACAATGCCAGCTGCTGGTGCTAAGTGTTGCCTGAACAATAAAAACACATCCTTCAGGCTGCACCATCACTAACCATGTTGATAAAGAGTCAGTGACTCCATTTCTATATTCTGTTAGCAACTAGTTAGCAAGTATCAGGTGGTAGTGCCCTCGTAGGGTGTGTGGTAAGAAAGATAAATTGTATAAGAAAAATGGTGTTTGCGCATTTGTTAGGTGAAGAGAAACACCTGCTTGAACACATTGTTTGCATCCATACAATCAGCCATACATGAATGCATGAATGCAGTATTTCCAATGGATCCTGAGTAAGTAGAAATAGTTGCAAATAGTCAGAAACTGACTTTGAGAAGAGAATTGCATGTGTGTCCTTGTGCACATCCACTGCACAAACAAAAACCCACTTGGGCCCACATCTAAAAAAAACTGCACCATAGCGCTACTAGAGGATAGAAATCCAATAGTGTACCATTGATAATAAATAAATAAAGACAATAGTAAATTAATCCATAATTTAGTCATGAGTTAAAGCCACTCCATTTACATGCATGTAAAAGTTCTTCATGTTCTTCATGCAAATATCAATATCCACAGCTTCAGGTTTTAATTCTGTCTCACTCGATGGGAGGAAACAATGTTCCCAAAAAGATTTTGTTATAGTAAAATATCTTGTAGGCTGAACAGGTGGTTTATTCTGGCAGAGGACTTGTCTCTCTGTTTTATCTGTAGCAAATAGCTGCACACTTCAGCTTCAGTATCCTTTTGCCAGAGCAGCTGCAGTCTCTGCTCCCTCCGCCCCTAAATCAATGGCTATGTGACCAGCTTGTGATGTGTATTTCTCTTGCGACACCTCAATCACTCACAGTCCTTACATATGCTCCACTGAAAACGGTACCACTGACGTCTACTGGTTTCAGTGTTTTGTGCAGTGATTTCAGGCCATCAGTGTCCTTCCATGTTGGACCTAAGTGCTTTTTTTTTATTTGTCATTGTACAAGACTTGTGTAGTTCCTTCTGTTCAAGCCATCTTTTCCACATCTTCAGCCAGGAATGCCACCTCGCAGGTCACTCTGACCATTTTGTGCTGTATTGGCAGAGCTCCTCTTCAGCAATTTCCATGACTCACCACATAAAACAAGGCGAAAATGGCTCTTTAGCACACCACAAACCAATATTGTGTCCCAGATCAATCTTCAAGATACAATTTTTTAATTAATTGTAAAAAATAAGGGTGATATACGATTAAATAGTGCAGCATACCAAGAGAGAGAACTATTTTTTAATCCAGTTCATCTACTGTAGGTTTTAGTACAGAATCACAGCTCACTAGAAGTTCAACTCCCTCTTATTACATTGACCAGATCATTCAACACAGCTTAAAGCACATTATTGCGATTGAATATTCCGCCCTCCACTTAAGTACATGGAGACCTTAATTCTCTTGAGACTGTATCAGATCTTGAATACAGTGATAATGTGGCATTTGATCATAGACAGAGGAGATTCTGGACAAGGCACATTAGCTTTTCTGCTAAAGTCTCCTTCTTATCTAACTTACAAACATGCACACCTCTTGTCCTACACCTCAATTTGTTGAACAAGCCACCAAATGAACATTCATGGGTTAAAAGTGCACCACTAACATCAGTTAGCAGACTAGATAGCTAACTTACTGCTCAGCTGAAGCACATTAAAAAGCATGTACTGTAAACATACCTGAAAAAAACCCCAATATATTTCAAAAGCAGGTTGACATTATTTTTGACTGCAAAGAAGGATGATTAAATGTGATTTCAGTTGGACTTGACTGCTCTGGTCGAGTCCTGCTTGAGCTCACCAGCTCCCAGGTATAGATGTATATTTAAATAACTCTCCCTCCCCACACTGATATTGTAAAAACAAATGTGCTCTATGTAAAACTATGCAGTTCAAATAATCACTTATATTGATTACCATAATTAATTTTTTATGGCTTCTGGGATGAAAAGAAAGTTACCAAACCAACACATTCTGACTGGTTGTGATGAAACTGTCCTCTCCTTGTTGTTGCTCTTAGCTCTCTGGCCCTCTGCCTAATTACAGTGTGATTATGGTTGTGTGTGTGTGTGTGTGTGTGTGTGTGTGTGCATGAGAGAGAGAGAGAGAGAGAGAGAGAGAGAGAGAGAGAGAGAGAGAGAGAGAGGAGAGAGAGAGAGAGAGAGAGAGAGAGAGAGAGAGAGAGAGAGAGAGAGAGAGAGAGAGAGAGAGAGAGAGAGAGAGAGAGAGAGAGAGAGAGAGAGAGAGAGAGAGAGAGAGAGAGAGAGAGAGGAGAGAGAGAGAGAGAGAGAGAGAGAGAGAGAGAGAGAGAGAGAGAAGGAAAGAGAGAGAGAAGGAAAGAGAGAGAGAAGGAAAGAGAGTGTGTTGTGGCTCACTGGATGATTGAGAGTAGCAATTAGAGACTTAATTAGTGGCTATCACAAAACCACACACACAATTACCACACCACATACACAAACACTGCTGCAGATGTGCACACATTCATACCACTATGTACACACACACCAGACACACATGCTTGCACATAATGAGGCAAGAAAATACTGTACACACTTTCCTCAGTGTGTGTGTCCATGTTTACTAGATACCATAATATGATTCCATCCACGTTTTAAGTGTTTAATTGGCTTTTAAATCCCACTATGTAATTATATGGCTGTGACACACACATTCACAGACTTGCAGACACACACACATGCACACACGCACACGTACAAATAAAACGTGCACATACATACACACATGCAGTACAGCTGTTCATTAGCATGACGGCTTTAGTTCTGTCTTGGCTCTAATCACATCATGTTTACATTTCAAATGAGAGGAAATGCTGCATTGCCACAACCTCACACACACACACACACACACACACATAGACACAGGCACAGGACCACCCACCCACACACCTACAAACACTCTCACACACACCATTAAAGTTTCAACTTGCTTTAATCATATCACGTTTACATTTCAAATGAGAGGGGAACACAACATCATCACAGACACATGCTGCACACACAAACAGAGTGCTGCATACTCACACGTGTAATGGATATGCACAACATACTCTTTTTTTCCCCTTACTCTGTCTTGCCCAAACAAATACACACATACTCCTCATTAAGTTCCAGCAGTTTGAGTTTTATTCAAATGAGCCTCAAAGTGTTTTAGAGCAGTTTCATCATTGATTGGTTTGAGATTTCACTGCCTTTAATTTGATAAAAGAAGGGCAAGCATGAAGTCTGCCAGAAACACTGGCTTTGAATGGTGTTAACAGATACAGTAGCACACATGCGTGTGTGTGTGTATGTGTGTGTGTGTGTGTCTGACTCTCAGCATGTGTCTGCGTTTAAATGAGTGAAGATCAAATGGTGGTATTCTGTCTTTCTTTCTGTTTGTGCCATGAAGCTGAGACATGCCAGTATACTGCACACAGACAGAAGGCCCATCAGGCCTGTATAACTGCTAACTGTTTTTACAACATCAACATGTCTTTATATACGATATGTTTCTATGTATAGATGATGTCTGTCTGTAAATAGCAATGTTTTTCTAAATGTTTCAACATCTGGTTTGTAGTTTTTAGTGCCGTTGGATGCAGCATCAGTGAAACAACAACTCAATCCATCATATTTTTAATCTATTTTCTCGCGTATTTTCTAGCAGTCAAATGTTTTCTGCAAAAAAAACCCCCACTGAACACCAAATGCCCATGCCACTCCAAACTTCACACAGACGTTATTAGTGACTGGTGGAGAAAGTTAAACATCTGTCAGATGAAGACCTGGATATGATGGAGACCAAATTACAGCTGAAAAAAAAGAAAATACTGGTTTGATCATGTTGCCATAAATACAACTCCAAATGAATTCTAATGTTCCTCGGTGTCTGCTAGATGGCAGTTAATAGTATGCTAGCATCTTAATGTTAACAATTTTATATGGTGATTGTAAGGTTGGTTGAGTGCTGAAGGTAAAAAAGAATGGTGGTCTTTTTGGCCAAAACTTCAATCAGCAACAAAATAAAGAATAACTAGACATAAGTGTGATTTATTCATTACTCAATCAATTGATATTATAAATTAACAGTGGAAAAACATAACTAAACATGTTAAAAGAATAAACTCCCCTCCATCTACACAACACTTGGCACATCCCCCCAGGAACTTGACCTTAAAAGAAGTCCGCGGATTGGTTTGGCAGTTTCTGGGTCCAAACCAGATGACAGTCAGGTGCAGTTTAGAGGAGGGGTGACAAACACAAACATTAATCAAATACTGATATTAAAATACACAATATTTTTGTCAGGCTTTCTCCCTAAAAGCTCCGGAGTGTCTGTGAGACTGGGGCTCCAATGCACCAACATAACATAATTACGTATAACAGGTGTCGGCCATTAATCTGTACTGATTACTAAATAATCAGCCACCTGTGTGTTGTGTGTTACTTAAGTCAGAGGTTATGGGGCATCCACTTGACGGTGATTATATTTTATGCTATGTGTCTCTGAGCTTATTTTGAAGTTCTTCTGCCTTCAAGTGCACCAAAACACTATTAATGAAGCTTTATGTAGACATAATCTGTCAATGCTACTAAAATAAATATCTAATCATGACAAAGACATTTTCATACCTGTACTTTCCTATAATTTTCAAAGTAGATACATCCTGAACTGATTTTGGCATCAACATTTTCTTTCAGTGCTTATACGACTGTAACTCTATGAGCTAAATCTCTCCATCTATAGTAGCCTCACAGAATTGTTTCTGTGCGTCTCTGTGTCCAGACCTCCAGTCGAAGGCTGCCGAGTTGAACCAGACACTATCACGGAGAGATGGAACTCCAGACAAAAGCCTGAAGGAGATGGAGGAGGAGATCCAGGCCATGCTAGACGAGATGAGAAAACGACAGCTGGGAGGGAAGAAGAGCATTGCCGAGGAGGAGATGGGGTACGGACAGACATGAACACTCACACACACAGACACACACATCTTATCACACAGGCCATCTATCTTTCTCCCACATACTACAATAACACCAATTTTGAGAAAGCTTAGCAAACAGACTAGTCTTTGTCTCGCACAATGTTCGTGCTCACACATTTCTGAACATGCACGCAAGAATGATGACGAGGCCATATGTGCAATTTTCATTGATGACTGAAAATACTGTATTGAGTATTCAGGTAAAACTGAGCTTTTTGTTTGAGTGTTTTGATGTTTATACTTGTCTGTGAGGGGTTTTTTTTCTTGTTTTTAGATTTCTTCATATTTAGTTTCCTTTCTTTTAGTCTTGCTGTTGGTTGATTTGACCTGAACCCCCTGTTCCCCACGTTGTTTTTGAGGAACCACACTATTTCACCTGCTTGTTGTTTCCTTTTTTTTTTATTCTATTTTTTGTGTCTCATACCTGTATGCTAATGCATTCACCCTGTGTGTCTGTAGATTGCCTTTGTCCCTGCTGGGATTCTTCAACTCCACTCTCTTGCTTGTTGTTCTGCAGAATGTTCCTCCACCAGACTATCTTTACATGAACTTGAACAGTGACAGGGAGACAGAACAGCAGGCAGAGGATAGAATATACAGAAAATTCACCTTAATGATTAGAAACAATACTTCTCAGTCCCACCTTCTTATTAGAGTGTGTGACATTGTTCACACAGGCAAAATGACAAATTTAAGTAAACCAAAAATTTCCAACTATACTAATTGTATTAAAACCCAAATGTTTTAACAATGGGTTATTTTAAACAAGACAGCAGTCTCTTAAAACTTGCTTTAACGTTTACTGTCATTGCCTCTTCAAGCAGTAAGAGTCTGACGTTTCTTTAAATTGGAAACCATACAAAAATAAAACTACCATGTAAAGCACAACACCACATATCATGGTATGCAAACTAGTTATATTATAAAGTTAATGCGTATGAAATTTGTAGTAAATCATGCAAAACAACTGGAATATTCTTTTTTTTCTGTCGACACAAGACATAAGAGGTAAAAACCTTGCATTTAATGGACATTGGATTGCTATGTATCCTAAAGCCATGACTTCTGCTGATGCTGAAGTGTTTACAGCTTTGTCGCTCTCACTTTTTCTCTCTCATGGAATTTGATGGAATTAGTAATCTACTCTCTTCATCCCTCCTTTTTCTCTCTTTCTCACTCTCTCGCTGTCTGTCTCTTTCAGCAGAAACTGTTGACGAGGTCAATGAGTTAATTAAAAGTATCGCCGTAGGGGGAGAAACAGAGAGACTCATAAAGACACAAAGAAAGTGTAGTGAGAAGGAAAGTCACAGAGGGAGGGGAGAACCACTGCCAGATGGACAGACAGTTGTAGTGGGAGAGAGTAAAAGAAAAGGAAAGACAAAGAGAAATTGCCCCTGCCACTGAATCACTTGTCTGTCAGACTGTGGGTGATTATGTGACTGAACCCTGAGGAGAGATTTCAACCAGAGCAGCAGAGAAAAACAAGCATCAACAAATGTTAAAGGGACGCTTCAGCAAAATGACTAAACAAAACTAGCAAAGTTACTGTTTGAAATTCTCCATATTACATATATTTTTAGTATGCTATTAGTCTGAAAACGTTGCATACATGCCGCAAATGTAATGTTTCATTCATATACTGTATCTCTATCTAACGTGATAATAGTCAGTTGGGTAATGGCTACATACCCCTCCTGTTTGTTTTTTACTTAGTTATATTCTATTTTCTTCTTGCTATTCCCCACAGGGTTCATTAAAGTTTCATCAAACCCAATCATTACCTTGCATATATCCCCAAAACTGTGTGAAATTGTCCTCTGAGTGATGTCAACTGGAGGACACTAGATCCTTGTTGTCTTAATTAATGCTGAAGGTGAAAAATAAGGCTCATTAAGGGACACTAGGGTAAACATATGGTTATTAAACTGTTTTAAATGCTTCCAAAGTGAGAAAGCTTTTCAAAAATTAAAGTCCAAGTGAAGTATACAGTAATAAGAACATTTGGAATGAAGTAAACGCTGCATTACAAATGCCATCAGTCCCTCACTACACTCACATGGGATTCTCTTTTCGCTGCAACATATCCCTGCGCCATTTTTATAGCAATGTATTTCAGCCATTGTAGTGGTTTTTCTCATTTTTTATTGCCATACTTGCTGCCACTCCGTCCACCTAACAAACTATGCTGTAAACTATTGATGTTCATATTGTATCTTACAAGCCCCACCTTTATCCAACAAACCACCTGTAGGCTCGGAATCTACACTCCCCGAAGGCGGAAGTTATATCTCCCCAGTTCCTGCTGAGCTTAGCTGTGTGTTTACATCTAGGGAGTGATGATGTCCGAGCCAAGGTGTTAAATATCAAATAAATAATTTACATTCACAAAAAATTCAATTGCATGTTAATTGGCTGTCTGAAATATAATTAGGGTGAGAAAAGCATAGTAAAGCTGTGAATGATTGATCAAATGTCACATTAACAGTGCTTGATGACTGGTTGAATTTCCTTTTTATTGCTTCTCTTTGAATAGTTGTATTGTCAGCTCTGTGTATCTGTTGCATTAAACTGAATGCATGGTGACTGTAATGCAAAATGTATATCTTCATCAGGCACACACACACACACACACTGACGACGTTTATGTCTACAGTGGTTAAGTTTAAGTTATTGTGTAGAATGTTATTTTCTGTCAGTTTTATCCATTACTGTTATTAATATAGTATGACATGCTGCGGTGTACGTTAGCACATGTTGCTTTACCCGCCCACCCACCTACATGCAAACACACACACACACACACATTAGTGCAGCGATATTTGAAATGTCACAATTTAATCTAACTTAGCCTGGGGAGTCAATAGAAGAAAATCGGCAATTTCATTCTAGCATTTCAACATTCAGTCATATGGAGTGATTATTGTCTTTTCTCTAGCGGAGGCTCTGTCACGCATCCTAATAGCTCTCCTTTCCTCTTCTCTTTAAATTGTTGCATTCACACTAATTCAGCTGTTCCATTTTTTAAGCCATGAATAACACTGTTTTAAATGGCCAAAATGTAAATGTAAACAATCTAATATCCCCCCTCCTTCTCCTTCCAGGCTAGCAGAGGAGTTGTATCAGAGAGTGAAGAAATTGTTCGGTGACCCCCATCAGGCCACAGAAGACCTGAAAGCAGAGGTAATTATAACTTAAATCTTTACTCTCTTGTCTTCAATGCCCCTTAATGAATTACTTTAACTTAATGCTTTCCCATCTTCTTCCTAAGATAAAAGTGAAACTCTCCGACCATGAGGGGAAGCTCCAGGAGGCCCAGGATCTACTTCACTCTGCCCAGGGAAAGACAAGGCTGGCCGGCTCACTGGCTGAACAAAACCAAGCTAACCTCACAGCTTTGGAGGTACAGATACACACACTGACATGTAGCTACCCACATGTCCTCATGAGATTTTACAAGTTTCACAGTCAGAAAACAATATGTTTGAAGGCAATATAATTTCTATGCTCATAGTCACTGTTTTCCGGAGTGTTTGTAGTGTGCTACTATAAAAGTGATTTGCTATTTGATCTCAGTCATTATGTTAGATTTTTACTTTAACAAGCAAAAGATAAACTATTATTTTTTATCACATTTATGTTGAATTATCTTAAAAATAGTCGCCCACATTCACACAATCATTATAATTACTTACCTTTTAAACTAAGCTGTTTTAGTTGATGAATAGTAAAATATACAATTTCTCTCTGTAAAAATATTAATATGTATGAAGGAAAGAACACTGATGGTCAACAAATCCCATAACTGCATTGCCACAATTCTATTTTTGAGGATTATCTTTTTGTAGTTGTTGCTTTTATTTGACAGTTGAAAGTGTACAGAGAGACAAGAAATAGGGGTGGAGAGAGGGGTATGACTTGCAACAAAGGTCAGCATGGACTTGAACCATGGATGTTGTTGTTTTATGGTAGGGAGAGTGAGGACCTTGTCCACAGTTTTTGAGGTAAATGTTTGAGTAAATTTACCGGTATGTGTAGGATACCAACCAAAAGTCATGCTTCTCCTATTCTGCTCTTCCCAAACTGCTGCTGCTGCACTGCTCATTGTAAGCATCACTACACTGCTGCTGTTCACATGTAGTATTTCCTCAGCCCTGCTTCCAACCAAATATCCACATGTAGGCAGTGATGCTTTTGTCATTCCCCAATATCCCTCTGTGCATATATGGGAATTGTTATGGGCGTTATGGGTAACCGTAGGTTGCAGAGGTTCACAGAGGAGCTTGTTGTGGTCCTGCACATCAAATGAGCTGGTTGATTGATCCACTTTCTGTCAACTGAACTGGTAGAAAAGAAAACAGGCAGGCAAACATTTCTTGATGACATCTCTGCATGTCTTTTTACGTGCAAATGTTTCATAATTTAAGTGGTTGCTGTGAGAAGTGAGAAGAAGAGAGTCATGACGCCAAACATTGTAGGAACAGTTGTGGAGCAATAGATTATTTTAGGAGTATTTAGTCCATGCCCCAGTATTAAAACTTTTGGTTTTGTACCTAAAACTCAAAAAATCCTTGAGAGTGGAAAATC
Source organism: Euthynnus affinis (assembly GCA_029490765.1). Classification (NCBI taxonomy): domain Eukaryota; kingdom Metazoa; phylum Chordata; class Actinopteri; order Scombriformes; family Scombridae; genus Euthynnus; species Euthynnus affinis. The sequence continues at coordinate 8,927,914 of CM055853.1, read as the reverse complement.
TCACCATCTATTCATGTCTCTGACTCAGCCTATTCTCAGTTTCCTTTTAAGCTTTCTGCATGTGATTCATCATCAAGAAAAGCTTACAGGCAGCACAGATTCCTAACAGAGCAAAACAACAAGCATTTATTGCCAAGATTATTATACATGTCCTAGAGGAAGCATTGTGCAGTGATCGCTCACACATTACAGTACACTCTTTCTTTATATCTGTCTTTATCGCTCCCTGACCCCGAAGTCTTTTGCTATGTATAGAAAAGCTTTATGCAGTGAAAAAGTGGAATATTCATACTACACACGAGTCATAACAAGTTATTTAATCAGATCACTAATTGTGTGTCTCTAGTGTCCACTAACTGCTTTTACTGTCTTCTTTTTACAATAAATAGTTTTATAGTTAGTCTGTATAGAAAAGAATAATTTCTATATATATATTTTAGATTTGACTACAGCAAGGTGAGCAAAAACACTGCAGCTTCCACACTCTCTTATAACACTATATATGGTTGGCATCCAAGTATTTATGCATTATTATGATGCTATTACATTATTTCAGAATGCTCCATACTGTCAAAAGGATTCAGTTCCCAAATAGTGGAAAGGCAGCTTTGACATGAATGTATAATGTGAAATAAGAACTTTTACACAACCTCCTAGAAATGTTATTGAACTATCATATGAACGTTCATGTGTTGCAACTTACAGTTTATATTTTATGTTTTCTTGCAGAGGAAGCGTTCTGCGGTCAGCGGGGTGAAACAGGAAGCACAGGAGGTCCTTGGAGAAGGAGAACGTCTACTAGATGAAGCAAACCAGCTTTCTGACAATATCAACAAGGAGATAGAGGTATTAAAAATGGCCTTGTAGAAACCTTCATAACACACACATAAAACGTTAAAAGCCTCAACCTGTCTGACATCAGGAAAGAGGAAAGGCACAGAAGTGAGACTAGGAGCAGACATTTGTCTCTCAGTGTTTGGTTTAGGTCTCTGCTCCTTTCTTTGTTCAATTTAAATAGTTTTAGTGTGCAGGAAATCCAGAAGTACAAACTCAAGTATTATAAATAGTTAGGATATAATCACAGACATGCATTATGGCTGCTAAAACAGAAAGTTATTTGAATGAACCGATCCACTCGTTCTACCTTAACTCCAAGAAAAGTAAGTAGAGCCTCTGTTTTCTCTCTCTGTCTGTAGGATTTGGAGGAGATGGGAAGAGAACTCAGTCCTCTTCATGAAAAGCTGGATGATAAAGTCAGTCGTCTCACCAATGGTTTGAGAGATGGCAGCCTGGATGATCGCGTGCACAGTGCAGAGGAACACGCCAGGCAGCTAAATGAATCTGCCACCATTTTGGACGGGTAGATGCAGTATACACACATTACCACACATTTCTACATGTTCATAACTATGGCACCTGTAGTCTATTAATCAAGTAGATTGTGGATTGACGGTTTTGATAATCACTTAGTCATTTATTTAGGAATAATATCAAACCTTTGCTGGTTAGTTGCTCAATGGTGAACAACATAAAAAAAGGAGTGTTTAGAAATGACATTGGGTTCTTAGGATGAGCAACACACGTCTAAGTATTTTTCCATCTTTTAGACTGAGAGATTGTTCAATTGATTTTATTATTTTGATAATTTTAAGGACAATGTCTGAGATGTTACTGCAAAAATTGGAGAAAAGAACAGACAACCTGACAATCACATGATAAATGTTGTTTCTTTGGTCTTCTCCTCTCTCTTCTCTAAGTATTTTGGCCGAAGCTAAGAATCTCTCCTTCAATGCAACAGCTGCCTTCAAGGCCTATAGTAACATTAAAGCAAATGTTGATGCAGCAGAGAAAGAGGCGAAAGCAGCCAAACAGAGGGCCTCTGAAGCACTAGCACTGGTAAGAAGACACGCATACTAATATTCAAATAACTATTTTCTACTTCTAGTCAAAATAGCTGTTTCCTCCAAGTTTTAATGAAGTATCCCTTTGTTTTTGCTATGTTATCAGTTCATTATGAGAAAAACATCCTGAGCTCTAGTAGTCTCCATTTTTTCACTGCGCAATTGTAAAAAGCATTAAATATTCACGACAAACATCTATATGCTGTATTTAGTCTACCTCACAGTGAGGTGTTCCACACATACATGAAGGTATTGTATACATACTGTATCAAGTACAAGCATTGTAACGAAGCAGACCATGAAAGTGTACTCTCAGCAAAAGTGTTAGTGTGTGTGTGTGTGTGCGCGCGCTCATGGTTCTGCATGTGTTTGTGTCTTGCATGCAGTAACAGTAATGTAAGCTTGTGCTCTCCATTAGTTATGGCTGAGAGATCAAAGCACATCTCTGTCCCTCTCTTCCCTTCTTCTTCACCCTTTCTCTCTTTCACTATCACGGCTACACACACCTGAAATCTCCTCCTTCCTCTCCTTTTAATTTTTTGTCTATTAATTTTCTCTTCTTCTCCTCTTTTTTCCTCTTCGTTTCACACTTTTTTCTCCTTTTGTTTACTTTTTCTTGGTTACATTTGTCGTCTTTGATTTTCTTGTACTCTTCTTTGCCTATTTTTTTTTGTCCTTTTTCATTTTTCCTGTGTGCCATTTCATTTATTTTTCATTTTTTCTGCCAATATTTTACCTATTTCCTTTCGACTCATCTTACTCGTTTGCATTTTTTCACTTGTTTTTTTTCTTTCTTTCTCTCTTTCCTTATTTCTTTCTTTCTTTCTTTCTTTCTTTCTTTCTTTCGTTAGAGGTAAAGGGCAAATAGAATACAGAAGTTAAAAATAGACTGTAAACTGAGACTAAGAAATAAAGATATAAGAGGTTGAAGGTGGAGAAATAATGTGCAGAGTAGTTAAGTCAGTTGAATGCCTTTCTTAGAATATCATTTAGCAATGCAAAGTAGTTGTGCTTTGATCTTACAGAAAGGTAGTATGCACATTACTGCACCTTTTTATGTGTGACGAAAGGTATTTAATTCGTGTGTGGGACCCAAGTTTTTCTGGAGGCATTTTTGATGAAGGCAGGTGAAGTCACAGATTTTGCGTGTGTGTGTGTGCATAGGCTTTGGGTCCAGAGGTCCCAGTGAAGGAGGAAGCTGAAGATGCCCTTCAGAAGAGTCATGAACTGCTGAACCAAGCTAAGCAACTTCAATATGATGTCAAAGGTACTGTGAGTGTATTTTATGTGTGTATACTGTACAATATATTGCATTTAGTACATACTGTAGATTGTATTCATATACTTTATATAACAGACACTACAAAGAAATATGGAGCCTAGTAATTGTTGTAAAAGGAACTGTGGTTGATTAATGGATTACAGCATATAATGTACATACAGTATAAACACACATTAAGTTTTATTGTTCTCAATGTCACTCTTCATCTGACTCATAAGCCTTTTTGTCAGTCACTCTTCCCCATTAGGGAAGTAATTGAAGAGTTTTTAATAGTAGGCAGTCTTGGATTCAAATCAAATCATCATCATCATTTATTTTGTGTGTGTGTGTGTGTAGAGAATTCAGATAGTGTGTCCGGGCTGAAGGACAGAGTTAAAGCAGCGAGAGACAAGACCAAAGACCTGCTCAAAGCTGTCAATGGAACCATGGCAACACTCAATGCTATCCCCAATGGTATGACTACACGAATACACAGTGTGTGTGTGTGTGTGTGTGTGTGTATGTGTATGTGTATGTGTGTGTGCGCGTGCATGGAGAGAGATAAAGTGAGAGTGGATCAATAGCAGTGCGTAGATAGAGGTCAGTTGCTCTGGTAAACTCAACTTGACACATGTCAGTACTCACCACACATGGACACACAGAAATGCACTGCAGTGATAGGGGGGTTGTTGAACCAAGGTGATACACACAATTTCATTGGGATCAATGCACAGCTAACAGTTAAATGTAACTACTACAAGTTGTAAATGGATGAGACAAGAGGTTAACCGTGTTCATTTTCAGTTCAAATCCCTGTGAATTTAAACCCTGTGAGTTTAAAATAACACAACAGTAACAGGTCATGATGACTCAACCCAGCAACCACATTTTGTTGTTTGGTTGGGTGTGATGTTCAACAATGGTTATCCGCCAGTGTGATGACTACAGTTTCAGTCTTAGCCACTAAAATCAACTAACACACTGATGTAAATCATATATTGTATCAAACAAGCTTGGTATTCATAGCATCTACACGATAAATCCTGCAATATTAAATGGAAGCGCAGAGTCACCCCTGAGGCAGGGGTGAGAAGCCCATAAAGACGAGGTTTAGTGAGATGAAGAAGTGGCTCACCTCCTTCCATCCATCTACAGTATGTACTCTCTATACTACAAGGAGTCAGCTTCATAGTCTTGTTTATACAACATCCTGGATTAGATGTACAACAGAAAAAAACTGAAGATAAGTCCCAAGCTGCATACTAATATTTTAACATATGAACTATAGTATATACTACTCTGCATAGTACTCTTATAGTACACTTTTGGCAGTTAATATACAAGAAATTAATACACTTTATCATTTTGTAGTAGAAATGAATCTTTCTCAAACAGTGGTACTGTAGTCAAACTGTGACTCTGTACCCATACTGAAAATGTAAAATTTAGAAAGATAAAAAAAGTAAAAATTTGATCCTGTTATGTTCTGATTTATTTTAGATTTTTATAGCTGTGATTAGCGATTGCTTCAACTGCAGTGTCAGTTCAAAACTGTTTCAAAAAAATCTCACACTACTCAGTCACTTCTACCTCCTGTCTCCAAATCTGAATTAGATCCAACTTCTGTTTGTCTTTTGTCTGTTTTTAACCCTAACTCCCCATTGCAAAACAAGGCAAAAGCAACAATACAATACTTACATTACATTATTAAAATAAGCTCCATCAGCACATCACCTGAATACATCAAAAAAGCCATCTACTGGTCCACAATTGATAATGCCATTGGTTAACATATATCATTTGTTTAGCTTTTTGTTAATTCATTGTTTGACAGACACAGCAGCTAAACTAGCAGCCACAAAGGCTGTAGCAGCCGATGCAAACGCCACAGCCATAGACGTCCTGAAGCGCCTTGGGGAATTGAACCTGCGACTCGGTGGCATACAGAGGAACTACAGTGAGCTAGAGGACACTGTCAATGCAGCCAATCAGATGATCCAAGACCCAGAGAAAAACAGTAAGTGCTTTACTATTAGCTAGTTACGTAGTAATAAAATAATTAGTTGGATTCAATTTAATAAAAGCAGCATTAAAATGTTGTATTTTGATCAGTCTAGCTTAAGTTGCCTGTCTCAATTTGACTCCCATTTTGATGCAAATTATGTATTTATGAATAGAAAAAGTTACCAAGAACTTTTACTGCACTCTAAAAATGTTTTAACAGACAACTTTTTGTTGGCTAACAAACTGCTTTTGTGTAACAAAGTTGTTTTGTTTGTTATTTTGTGCCTTTCCTTTACTTACTTGAATTATAGTGTAGTATATGTGCATTTCCTTAAACAAATGATCAACAAACCTCTGAAACTCAGCACCTAATGAAATATAGAAAATAAGGCTGTTTTACCTTAATGCTTTTCCTTTTTGGAGATACTGGGTAATAGTCTGAGTCACAAAAATTGGCAAATTATGACTACATTAACCAAGATCTAATATTTTTCTCTTTGTCTCCCCTTTTTCAATCCCCACAGCTATAAGTATGTATATCTCACTTACCTCAATAGAAGCACTTATTATTATTATAAGTGATGCACCAATACCATGTTGCAATTACCAAGTAATGTTGAAAGTAATGTTGACCCCCTACCAGTATGCAGTTTGTAGGTTGCTATATTAAATAATTTAAGTATTTTAAATCATCACTTAAATTATATCATGAAACAGTACTGCGTTAATGTGATTTTTTTGGCTTATAATCAGATTTCAACAACAGTATTGGAGCATCACCCATTAATTTTATCAGCATCTTTAATAGCTATAAAATATACAGTAGTTGCTTTTAATAATGACTCTGCTATGCTAGAGCATGAGAGCTCTGCACATTGTAAAGCATGGAACTCTTTCACAGTCTTTCTGTCGTCCTCCATTTTCAAGCCTGTATGATATATATTCAATCATGTAGAAAAGCTTCTCTTTGAATGCAGAGCTACACTAATTGTTTGGCTCTTACTGGCTTTGCCATCTTTCTCGCTCTTCCTCCATATTTCGCCTCCTTCTTTGAGTAATATCAGTGATTTTCTCAGCTGCCATAACTTCTCATCCTCTCCTCACTCTTTATGTGCTACTTCTCCATGCTCTCTTGGCTATAATATATATCGTTGACGATAACAACGACTCTACTGATTCTGTATCACTACTTTACTTTATCTCTCTCCTCAGTCCATGCTGCAGGAGCCAAAGTTAAAGATTTAGAGGATGAAGCTGATAGGCTGTTGGAAAAGCTGCAACCTATCAAAAAGCTACAGGACAATTTAAGGCGAAACATATCACAAATTCAGGAACTGATCCTCCAAGCCAGGAAACAAGCTAACTCAGTAAGTTAACACACACGTTTATCTGATCATTTTTCAAGCAATATGTGCCTTGAAACAATAGTTTTTGCAACCACTTAGCAATTTTGTGTAACATTAGAATGTATTTAAGTATTGTTGCCTGGTCTTGTAGTGGTTGTAGTTTTAAGTTAGATTGAAGCCTTCTCTGATATAATTGTGTAAATAAACACGAGACTGTGTTATAAAAAAACACCATAAAGGTAAACTAGAGTAATTGATTTGATTATTTATATCAACATGATGTATTTTTGATGGGTTAATTTTGTAAAATTTAAGGTGACAAGTATGTAAGACAACTACTCACTTAAAGCTTATTCATCAACAGACAACAATGAGGTGCAGGCAGTGTGAAAACTCACTGTGAAGACACCATCAAAAATAAAAACAATAATTTACTTCTATACGAAAGAGAAAGCATTTTTAACATTTTTTTTGGCAATATCTAATGATTATTTGTATCTCCACCTAAAAAGGTGAGTGAATTCTATTCTACAAATAGGCAAGTGCTTTTCAAATTTCATTGGCTGTACTATCTGCTACACACTGGAAAAAAGTCAATTATTATACTTGTCTTTAACTACATAAAACAAATGCATACATGAATACATGGTGCAAGCTACTGTATGATGCAACATACAACATGAGCGAACTGTCATCACTTGCCTTTGTCCTTCTTTTTAGATCAAAGTATCAGTGTCGTCAGGTGGTGACTGTCTCCGTAGTTACCGCATAGTTATCAAGAAGCAGGTGCTCAACACCATCAAACTTCACGTCAAAACGACCACACCTGATAACCTGCTCTTCTACCTGGGATCAGCCCAATATGTAAGTATACCATATATACTAACTGGACAGTATATACAGCAGAAATTAGCACAAATACACAAAATTGTCTATGTATGGACTGTACAGGTCTAGGAAAAATACCACTGTCAAAACTACATTAGTGGATATTAACTTAACTCTTCCAATACTGAATATGTAAGGCTGAGAGAAACAGTAACACACAAGAAAATACTTGTGGGCATTATAGTTCTTTGCTGGAGGCCTATCTTAACCCTAACCATTACCAGAAGTGCTATTGTATTAAGTTAAATTTAACTATAATCTTAATCCACAAATATCTTTGTTCATGTTAAAACATGGACTATCAGAAGTTTTTCAACACAGATTAATAAGCTCAAACCAGAACCTGATGTATCTGACATAAAAATATGTCAAACATTGTCTATACCGTATATGGTGTAGAAATTAGTAGTGTATGTAAATAGTAATATGATTTAAAGGGGGAATTATGAATTATTATTGTGCAAGACTCAAATATGAAATTATTTGTCCACCAATATAACTTTTACAACAGTATGTATAATAATTGTGGAATAGTTCTCCATGCAAAAGAGGTCTTTTAGAATTATTATTAATCTTAATTATGACCATATTATGAGAGTATAAATCTTTTATGGTTAAGTAACTTAGATGCAAACACAAGAAAACTCCAATAAGTTAATTTTTCATTAGACACACATTCATTACCAATACTACAACTCCAATTACTAAATTCTACAATTACAACATATTGTAAACAAGACACAATAGGGAAAGGGGAAACTAGCTTTGGTTAGTGAATGATTGAAATGAATGATGCTGAAGTATCTATTGTGTAGTTGGTATAAGAGACTTGATGGACAGATAAGATGACTCGAGAAGCAGCAAGTCAAATCAATGGTACAGTAGCTTATTCTGAATTGCCAATTAAAGTTACCAATTATGAAAGCACAAGTGTTGAAGTAAGTTAATGGCGATTTTGTAGGAATACTTGCTTGCTCCTTGGGGTGGATTCTTGCGGAGAGTGGAGTTGGATGTGCTGGGTTGAGGAGCTGAAGTCTGGATCTCGAAATGATGAATAAGTCAGTCGGTCGGGATTGGGAAAAGTTCCCATTGGAGGGGAGCTCCTTGTTTAGCTCCTCCAAGTTTTGATTGTTAATTCATGACTCACATTTTCGAACTAGCCTTTTCTGATTAGCTTGGTTTCAACTAGCATCTTGAGACTTGCATTTCCACCCTTTCATTCATGCAACCCACAAAAAGGCAGCATTATACCAGCCGTTTTTTCCCCAAAAAGCAACATTCAACCAACTTAAAGCATGGTTTCAAATAGCCTTTTCACAACTCTCATTGATTCAACCAGCCAAAAAGAGAAAAGTATGGTTTCTCAGATAAGCATGGTTTCTCAGTTTTAATCTGCCATCTAGAAGATGCGTCCAATCGCAGGGATTACAGAGCTCTTGGGGTTGGGAGTGTCAGTCCCCTGCTGTTCATGGAATTCAACTCATGAATGCTGTCACTCTTTTAATCAAGATTGTTAGTCTTATAACAATTGATGATTCCTTATTTTGCATTGTGGAGAGTAACTTTAGTGTTGTGAGAATGAAACAAGCAGAATGGTACTAAACATTATGTTCGTATTATCAAAGATGATGGAATTGCGTCAGTGGTACACCTCCTGGCTTAAAGGCAGTGGAACACTGTCTAACTGAAGCAGAAACATAGCATGATATACACACATATACTAACATAGAGTATTAATTGTCCTTTGACAAAAATCTACATTTTAGAGTCCATGGGTTTTCAGTCCTTTGTTCCCTTTGGTCTGACTGCAAATGGCAGGGGTCCATGACATTTGTGTGTGTCTCTGTGTGTCCAAGGGCGCAGATCTCATTACAACTTGGTGGAGTGGGGGCGAGGTGTGGGGGGATTGTCACCAACATAGGAATAGCTGGTGAATCTTAAAGGTCAGTCTACCTTAAGTGAGCCTGGTCAGGTTGTTGCAACTTCGGGGATAAATTATGTGTTGCTGTCTATCTTGTCATTAACAGTAGCTTATAACATATATTAATGAATCACTTTTAGGCTATCACTATGAATATTTATCTGCTTTACAGAGCCGCAGGCGCAGTATTTTCTTGTTTACCCTCCAGCAGCAGCTCAGTCCTTGTTGGGATTTAGCGGTCACCAGCCACTAGACTCACTCACTGAAAGACACAACTCACATTCTACAGAGATCATACATAGATGGAATCTGGGAGATGTAGTCCAGTAGCAATCAAAGGTATCAGGATAAAGTCAACTGATGACTTCATCTCCCAAATTCCCACTTAGTTTAGTAAATACAATGGTTTAGAACACTGAGCATGATACATACATAACCAAAACCTTCTAAAAGTGTTGTGTTTATGCATAAATTATTTCAAAAGTGGAGTTGGCTTCTATTAATCATTAACATATTATTCCATGGAGTGTTTCGTGGAGTGTTCTGGTAAATGTCTAGGAGTGTCTGTATATCACTGGGGTATGATATGTTGCGAAGCAAGTCTTGGTTCTCTGTACTGTTGGTGATGATGACTTGCAGTTTTGATGCCTAATGATCTTCAGTTCTTTGGATGGTTATTTGAGTCCCAAAAATCAGAGTTCACTGATTAAAGTCCGTTTTAGCTAGTCTCTGTGGGTGACTGGTTCTTAGAGGTGAGTTATGATATGGGGGATGTTTATCCAAGTTGTGCTATCAGCTCACACTGGGGTGTGAATTGGTCTTACCATGTTGCTAGCTCTTGGGGATCGTGAAGGGTCAAAGACGGCAGCATCCGTGGTCTGGTTTAGTGGCAACACAGGAAATGAGGGGTTTTTCTATCTCGATCGTTGCTGTTTGCAGGATATGGTGTATGGTCTGATGAGTAAGACGTTTGTAAATCTCACTGATGTCTTGTTGGCAAACATTCCTGGGGGGCTGAAGAAAGAGCTGGTCCTGTTTTTTGAGAGTTTGTACCATCTGTGTTAGAAACATGAGGGGGCTTTCCCCTACAATGGCTCTGATATAATTGCTGACAAAATGGAAAATGCAGTTGACAGTTAAATGTTTTAACTGTTCCATATTAAAGCATGAATCATATTTAATACATTGTTGAGGTCCTACACTGTAAATTGTGTAACATTTATCATACTTAAAAATCCCTGCATTCAAGACTATAAACATACACAGAAGTTTACATGCACAAAGAGAAACACACAATTACGTTCCCTCTGTCGCTCAACCACACACACACACATACATGCAGAGCTTACTCATAATCCCAGAGTGATTTGTCTAATATTAGAATCATTAATACTTCTTGACACATACTCACTAATACCCCTAGTAACATAGTACACTGCTGTGTTAAGGTACCACTGATAATCCCAAAGTGTGTTTATGTGTGGGCAGGTGTGTGTTTGTGTGTGTCCTAATGAGCAGCAGCAATTAGCAACAAGTTTATGTTGCGATCTGCTTTAGCTTGATTTCCCCTGAGAAATCACTGCTTTGCTTCATCTGACTGGGAAGACTTGAGCATGCATGCACTTATATTCTCTAATAGTGAAGAATTCCACATGAATAGTAATGCTCAGTGTGTGAGTTTGTGTGTGTGCACCTCTAACATTTCACTAATAGTGTGTAATGCTAGTTGAATAATAACGATGCTGCCCTGTGATCTGTGCTAATGAATAATCACCATTACCCTGGAGAGACTAGAAAGATAAGTGTGTGTACTTATGTGTGTGTATGTGTGTCATTTGTGTCTTCAAATGTGACTCTCTTATAATCTCTAATTGTGCATAATACTATATGAATAATTATGCTGTGTGTGTGTGTGAGTGTGTACTTCTGAGACAGCATCCAGAGGAGAGCATATGCTTGAAAATTCTCTTATTAATTTTTTGGCTCATACATAAGACTATTAATCAAAATACAGCAAGATACTGTGGAAATTCACTTATAGAGACAGATGGTGAAAACCTGAGACTTTGTACCCTCAGAATAGGCCAGAGCTGAGAGTCTGAAATCGCTCCTCCATTCACTCATTCACTATTTCCTACATGATTAATTACTCTGTGTTGAGTAATAAATGCAGATTTCAGACACTTATTAGTAATAATCATTTCGCATCACCACCAATAGATGTTGAACTCCTGTCTTCTGTCATATCTGGGGCCAAAGTGTAGCAACGCATTGTATGATTTATTTATTTATTTTTAAATACTGTACATGCTATTTACGGTACATTTTCATTGCACTGAGGCAACTGTAAGGGCACTGCATACAGTAGCTTATCTAGTAATTTTACCACCAGAGTTTTGATAGTAAATTAAAGCTTAAAGTGAAAATTTCATAATTTGCATTTGTTGACCAGAGGTGTCTCTGATGTCCCCTGGTTGAGATTTGTGTGGTCTGAACATCAGTGCATATCTTCCCTGAATAAAAACCTTAATATGACCTTTTTTATATGGCATATTATTATGGTGCAGTTGACCTGTGGGGCAAATTATATTGCATGTTTAATCAGATGCCTAAATGGATACAATCAGCTGAAAATGAGATGAATTGCTCTAGATACAGTGAAACATAAGATAGATAAATCTTCTGTCTCATTGCATCTCTCTTGTTCTCTCTGGTATTCCTTTCTCCTCTCAGCTTAATTCAGTTCAGTTTTTTGCCTATGTTGACATTTTGACATCTCAAGAGCAACATTGTGCATAATATCACATTCCAAAAAACAGAATATTCAGAATTATGTCTTCTGTGTATTTCAGGTTGATTTCTTGGCCTTAGAGATGTACAAGGGGAAGGTGAATTTCCTTTGGGATGTTGGCTCAGGCGTGGGGAGAGTTGAATATCCCCATCACACCATTCATGATGGGAACTGGCACAGAATAGAGGCATCACAGTAAGAATTGTGCACACACATACATGCTTTTTGTTTCTCTGACATATACGCATCTACTGTTTCTCATTCAGACATGCATCAAAAGCTAACATTGATGGTAGCTACATTTCATTGTAGAAAAACATGAATGTTGAGAAGCATTATCAGGATACATATACAAATTCACTATCTCATGCACTTACATTATATTCAGACATACACACACACACACACACCAAATTGGATTAGCACTTGTGGAAAGTGGCATCATGAAAGAGATCCAATGTAGACCAAACATCTAAATACACGGATACAGACTAGCTCCACTCTATGATAGACATCAGCAACTTATAAGTAAGAAGCAGACACACAGAGTTCATCATATGTTTATGTTCAAAAACTTTAACTCAATGATTAAAACATCTGAGTCAAAATTTGATTTAAAAAGCATCATTTGCTTTATAAACGTCTTGAGTATATGAACTAGAGAAGGAAGGAGAAACACTGAGATACAGTACAATGAATGAGTACACACGTAAAGTTTTAAAATGTGTAAAAAAGAGATCCAATTTCAGTGGAGGTGCACTTTTTATGTAGTAGTAAGGAGCAGCATTCAATATAGTACTATATGGGTGTGGAGTACTGACTGGTTGATATCAATTATTTCAACATTGACCTGATGTATTCACCTTGCACTCACTGTAACCTAATCTAACTGACAACTACCAATGATAATAGTAAAAATAAGGAAACCTAACAAACCACAGGACATCATTTCATTCATGCTGCTTAGGAAAAGATTGTTTTTTCACTTGGGAAATCAACAGTTTACAGCCTTGACAGCCCGTGGCACATCATTACACAGATACAGTGTAATCCTGCAGGTCCAGTTTTTCTCTGTGAAAGCTGAGGTGGTGCTGTATATAGGCCATCCAACACAAGTCCCATTCACACCAAACAGACGTCCCACCTGCACCATGTCTTTCCATTCGAGAGATTTCCCAAAGGTGTTTTCCAAGGGGATCACACAGACTATCAGTCTTGAAAATGTTCCCCCACACGATTCAGACATGCAGTTTCTGCTTTGAAAACGAACTCAAGGTGGGAGATTAATTGCACTGTAAAGCTCAGAGGTCCCACTGCTACAAACTGGTTCCACAATATGCTTTCTATCATTCATATTTTCCACCAAGAGTTCATAAAAACTGATTTCAAGTGACTCCAATATGTTCAGTCATAAATGTCTTCCAGGAAATATAGATTGGCAAACAAAATAACTTCCTCCCCTCGCTCTGTCTTTCTCACTCTACAGTAATGGGTTGAATGGTACCATATCAGTATATCCTCTGGAAGGCCCTAGGGCTGGTATGATGCCGATCCCGGCCACTGCCAGCGCGCCTGCAAACTACACCCTCCTGGACGTGGACCAGAACGCCTACCTGTTTGTGGGAGGAATATTCGGCACTGTCAAGGTATCTGTCTGTCTCTCTGGTTCTGCATAACAACATCAAAAATCTGTCTCTCTTCTCTTCTCTCTTTCTTTTTTACCCATCATTATTTTTCTCTCACTGTTTTTTAGAAAGCAGATGCTGTAAAAACAAAAACATTCACAGGGTGCATGGGTGAGACCTTCTTGAATAGCGAAGCTATTGGACTGTGGAACTACAGAGAGAGACATGGAGACTGTAAAGGATGTGTTGTGAGGTATGCAAATACACAGTTAAAGTTTTTATATTTTTCATAAAATGTAAATTTTTTTCTCCTATTATGCCACATCCCTGAGATGAAAACCAGTTCCGTAGTCAATCAGTTTTCTTGTGGATGTCTTTTGATATTCAAGAGACCACTTCATCATCTTTTCATTCTATTCTTTGTGGCATTTCAAACTCACTTGTGACTTGAATAGAAAACAGAGTGTATTAAAATGGGCTATCTTTTCTGTGTTTGTTAGCCCCCAGCCTTCAAATATTGAGGGGACTGTCCAGCTGGACGGTGAAGGCTACGCCGCAATTGAACTACGCACGATTTGGAGGCCCAATGATTCCATCATTACCTTCAAGTTCCGAACTTTCTCCTCCGAAGCTCTGCTCATGTATCTGGCATCTGATGATATGGTATGTATGCAAAGTGTAAAAGGATACAAAGCCCAAAGGATATCCCAATGGCAAAGATCATGGTTGACAGTCAGGGCAAACTATGATTTAGTTGTATAAATTATTTGTTTCAGATTTTGTAAGTCCTTACTTAGACTGATTTAGAATTGGTAAACAATATGATGCATTTTAAGATTACTAAGTAAAATTTTATTACAATAAACAAAAATGAAAGTTTTCAGAGGCAAAGTGGCAAAGAGACAATGTCTATATGAATGGGTAATATCATCATCTAAGGCTCAAGATTTTTGTAGTTTTAAAATGTAGGTTATTACTCATCTTTAGAAGTTGTAGCTAACAATATTTAAGTGATGGCAGTACAAAATTAACTAAATGTGTCTGCATCATCTATAAATGATGTATGTGAAAATACTAATAAAACTCTAATTAAAAAAAATATCAAAGAAATACTAATAGATTCTAAATTTAAATAGAGAGAGCAGAAAAAGTGAGTCAAGGTGAGGGTGAGTGGACATGATATTACCCACAATGTTAGTCTGCTGATGTGGCCATGGGTGTGGCTGTCACAGTCTACAAAGTTAATATATTGTATATTGATTGTGTGCAAATTTTGCTTTCTAACTGTGCCACTTTTATAATATGCTTTGAAAATTAAGGACCACAATGTGTTGTTGTAATCTGAAATCTCATAATTCTAAATGATTATGTTATGCTCTTCAGCCTTTTTGATAATCAGACATTTTCAAACATTTTCATTTCTGGTATAAACTCATGAATACATTATACTAAAAATATGTTTTACCTAGCTCAAATGTTCAAGTCTTGGGAGATATATGTTTCTCAACTTATTGCTACAAAATACAGTTATTGGGTTTTGAATGTCAGTACCTCACAGCACCTTCTCCCCGGCTGTTGGTCTCTATAGAAGGACTTTATGTCCCTGGAGCTGTCAGAGGGCAAGGTGAAGGTGAACTTTGACCTTGGGTCAGGGGCTGTTAGTGCCATATCAGCTGAGCGCCACAATGATGGACGCTGGAAATCCCTCACCATGTCACGGAACAAGAAAAAAGGTACAGAACAACTGACAAATGGACAGTCACATGTTTAATAAGTAAATGGAGCAGTGATGTTAGATGGGTGTTAGAGGGGTGAAGATCACTCTAGATCAACAAATTAGCTAAACTAGCTCATTAAACTTAAAAGTCAGACTTGATCAGGTCAGACTTGATCAGAACAGACTCTATAACATTGCACTAGAGGGATCCAAACTTTATCATCTGACAAGACCTGACTAGATTATCCTAGAATCAACTGTGCAAAACCATACTATTTCTTTCTGCCTGTTCAATTGTTGCTTATGTCTCTGTAACTGTATAAAGCCACGGTGACTGTAGTGGACATTGACAGCAGTGCTGGCGAGAAGCTAGTGGCCATATCTGAGGGTTCATCTGTTGGTCTGAACCTCAAAGCAAACCAGAAAATCTATTTTGGAGGGCTCCCTACCTTTGGAAACTACAGGTACACACACACTGCTCTGTTCATTTAAGACTCACATATTTGCAAAGAAGGTCATAACATGCACTGTATATTGAATTAATTTACTTTTCACAATGAAGGGGGGATATTGAACTTTTTTGAGGATGAATAAATAATGACATAAAACAAACACTTTTTTTCAAATTTAATCGCTGATCAAGTACAATGAGCCTCTTCACAAACAATTATATTTTTCACACTTCTAGTTTAGGATGTCATTAAAACGTTGCGTGTGTCAGCAGGTTAAATGGTTGATGGACTGTGAAAACACCAGGGACAATGATGGAAATAAGTCCAGGACTTTATCCTCCTATTCCTGACAAAGTCTGGAATAGTTGTATTTTAAAATACATTCATGTTGTCAGTAAACCTAAACCTACAGTAACGGTTGAGTAGAAAAAATGCTTTTTATTTAGATGATTCATTAAAGACGTTTGTGAATGTGCTAATTCTTTAATATTATGTTTTGTCTTAACAGCATGAGAGCCAGGTAAATAAATAAATAAATATACAATGTCATAATCAGATATATTGTAAATTCAACTGTACACGGCCCTCTGCATGAGGCTAGCCACACTGATGCTGGAGCACTGTATAGCTCACATTGCATATGTTTATATCTTGGCTCCTGCTCCTCTACACGGCTGAAAATCACTCACTCTATCCTTCAGTAATCTGAATGTGGTGTTTGTTTGTTCACCAACATCTAGGTGGAATATCTGACATTTATGATTTTGTCTTACAGGCATCATTGTCATAATCACATTCAAAACTGTATTTTTGACGTTGATTTTTCGCAGCACTGTAAACAATGTTTTTTGCAGAGCTTCAAAAATAAAGGCCTAACTCTGAAAACATTTACAAAAGGTCAATTATGCTGCTAAAAACATGTTCAGTGTGGACAGGACAAACGCCATATTCAGATTGTTCTTGTTGTTGATGTTCACATGTCACTCTGCTTCTGAAACAGCTTCATTACTGCAGTAATTTAGCATTTTTTCTATTATTATTATTATATACTATTATACTGCTGAGACACAGGAAAGTCTGTTTGTAGTTTGTAATTTCTTCAGTTTTATATTGTCTGAACTAAAATTCTCATGATGTCTTTATAGGCCAGAGATCACTCTGAAGCGTTTTGCAGGCTGTCTTCGGGAGATTGAAATGTCCAGATATCCATATAACCTCCTCAGTAGTTCAGATTATACTGGGGTCACTAAAGGATGTAATCTAGAGGTAAGAGTGTCTACTTAGCTGTAGGTTTATAGCTGTACAGTGTATTTATACACATTTATGTACTGCACTGTAGATACACTATATAATCCATCACAAATTCATATTACATTGGAGTTAGTAGAGCATGTAATTTACGTAAAACTGACCATCTAGTCCAGTATTTGTAATGTACAGATATGCTGAAACCTCCCTGTATAATAGCTTTCAGATTGTGTATTTATGGTGTTATCTGCTCTGCTGCTTTTTAAATTTTGATATGTGTCTGTGTGCAAGTGTCACAATGTGATTGAATAGAAGATGTGTGAATGTGTAGATGGAAAATGAATATCTAATATATAGGTATGTATAATTAAGAGTTATTAAATGCTCTAGACATGTTAAACCTGAGGAACTTCTTCCTTTGGTTTGCCCTTGGCTTGACCCTGCCTCTTTTACTTTTCCAACTTTAGTGTGCTTCTTTCTTTCTCATTTTATATTCACTCTCTGATTTTTTTTTTAAAATAAATGTGTTTATTAAGGAAATAAAACTGGCTTTGTGCAACACAAAAAATAAAAAGATGCAAAAAGTGTGAGAAAGTGAAGGTCAGAAATGCAATGACCGATTATCAAACTGTCTTAATTTTCCATGTACATAAAGAAGAGTGTTTATCAGTCAGTACAAACCTAATATATACACACTTCGTAATTTCCGATTAAATACATGCCATACGTGTACATACAGGTATGTTACACAACCACACATACACTTGCACTGAATTGACAATGGAGTTCTCAAAGCCATACAAGGCATTCATCGTGATTTCTATACACCAGTTCCATTCAGTTATACAAACATGCTGCCATGCTTACAGTGTGTATAAAGAGTGTATGAAGGATTAGAAAGGCGCAGGGTTGAGTGTGTGCAGAGTGAAGGTCTTTCTATTCCTCTGTTTTCTCTTCCTCCCCCAACCACTCTGCTATGCTACAAAGATGAAAGTCTGTCTATGTCACTTTACAACCACTGTAATAGTAATAGGGTGGATGACATATTTTTAATCATTCAAACTCAGCTATTTTTTCCCCTATTTTTTCTTTTGGGATCATATGTTAGTTTTCTGTTTGAAACTGATTTGTAAAGGACACCAGATGATCTAACCATTAATGTGGGTTTTGTTCAAATGCATGTAAACACCTATTTCATCTTTGTCTCATAGGAGCTGAGCAAAGTCAGTTTCTCTAAGCCGGGATATATGGAGCTGGGTGGCCTCACGCTGGCAACCGACACTGAGATCAGCCTGTCGTTCAACACTCTGGCAGACACGGGGACCATACTGTTGGCAGTTGGCGGGGTTCCACCTCGCAGCCAGCAGGTTCAGTGTTATCGCTTTTTTTCATTTAAGCTGTGACTCACTTCCTTACTATATACTACTGTATACTAATTTGAAGCAGGTTTTGTGTTTGAGTTTATTTTACTTGTCCGTGATTTCCTGATAATTTCCACATAATTCTAGGAAGTTTCCTGGAAAGACTTTTGTAATTTGGTACTAAATACAGGAAAAATAGTATGAAAACTCTTTACATTGTATATTAGGGCTGTGAACTTACCTATATTGTGATATAAGATTTTATTTATATCACCCAGCCCTACTGTGTATGTTGAATTATATGCTACCATGTAGAAAAATGTATGTTTGCAGTGCACTGACTCGAAGACTCTCTAGGTTAGTCAATTGAGCTGAATTGATTGTAAGTAATTAGTATAAAATTACATACTGTAGTTCTTATTGGAATACTACAGACCTAACAAAAATGTTATCAAATTTAAGTATATTTTAAGTATGCAGACAACTAAATGTGTTAACAGTAGATCTGTGGCACAACAAGGCATTAGACTGTTGATTCTGCAGGCTCTTTGTTGTAGATAGTACCTGACTGTATATTTTTTCCAGGAAAATTCCTAAGAAATGAGATTCACATACCAATCACATTTTTAGGAAACTAAGTAACCGATAAAATAAAGCACATTCATTCTCCCTTTCCATTAAAGGCCCGGAACACAAACGGCCTCCGCTCCAAGAGGAAGCGCAGACAGTCAGGAGAGGTGGGTTCAACACACACACACACACACACACACACACACACACACACACACATAGATTCATGTACACCCAAATTCAGCACCCCTTTCCCCAATTGACTGACGTTTTCATAAGTGCATATTAATGAGATTTGCATTTGTTGGCAACTAGACTAATTGGATTGTTTTTTATCCAAAGCTCACGCACACACACATGCACACACACACACAAACACACACACACACACAAATGCCCATTCAAAGAGGCACAAAGACAAGTACACAGATACACACACACACACATAAGCATCTGTTGATCTATCCATCTGTATAGTAGCTGTCTTAGCTTTTAGCTGACCACGCAAACACACACACATACATGCCCACAGGCACCCTTTCTCTAAGTGAATGAAGTTTCCATGAGTGCATATTAATGAGATTTGAGTTTGTTGGCAACTATGCTGATTAGATTGTCTTACAGCTAAACACACACACACAAACACACACACAGAAACCCATGCACGTACCCACACAAATACGCACACACTTGAAGTCTCTGTCCTTTGAGTACCAATACTGTCCTCTTTTAATCACTGATAAATAAATAAAACTATTACTTCATCTCTACCAGAAACAGTGTGTTTGGTGTGTCATTAGTAGTTGAGTGCATTAGATGCATTCATATTTGCAGGCATATGAGTGTATATCTGTGTAAATGCATGTATGGGTATCTGCGTCTATATTTGTGTATGTGTGTTTTAGCATAATGTGTATCAGTGTTTGTGTGTGCCTCATTTAATGTGAGCGTGCTGCTCACTTGAATGCAAAATTAAATGTGTGTCTATGTTTATGCGTGTGTGTATATATGTGTGAGCGTGTGTGTGTGTGTGTGAGAGAGAGAGGACAGAGGGTTACCTCTGGCTTATCCATCATTACTGGTTGTTGGACGCATAAATCTATTTTTACTAACTACGCTGGCAGGCTGTGTGTGTGTGTGTGTGTGTGCGTGTGTGTGTGTGTGAATGAGTGTGTAGTAAGGTTAAGCGAGGTTAAAAACACCATCAACTCAACTTGGCCCTGACTAATGGATGTTTTAGAGAGGGACAGAGAGATGGAGGGGGAGAGAAGGGGACAGGAGACAAAGGATGGAGGGATTGAAGAGGGAGATTTAGAGGTGAAAGGAAGGGTAGAGGGGAAAGCATAGAAATAATACAAGGGCAGAGGAGAACAGAGGATGTGAGAAGGAGAAAGAAAGAATCTTTGAGCAAACTAATGGAAGAAGAGATAAAAAAAAGAATCTAGTTAGAAGAAGGTAAAACAAAATGTAAGAGAGAGGAAACAACAAAAAGAGAGATGTGAGCCAAAAGCCAAATGAGGACAGAAGATGAAAAAACATCTGATTTGACCAAAATACAGTGTAAGATATGCACCAAAGAAGTGTCATCAGTAAGAGCTACTCACACTTTACTCTACCTTGTAAACCTATACCTCTGACTGGAACAATAGATATTCACATCATATGGGATCAAATGGCATATTGATTCTCATTTTCTCAATTAACATTTGGTCTGAAATCAGAGAAAAGGAATTAGACTCATCCTTTTAGTTGTGATGTAACTGATATCAATGTTAATGTACATGAACAAGTACCAGACTCCCTCAAAAGTATAATGGTGAACATAAAATGCTCTTAGGTCGTATGACATAATGAAGGGCTGCTAGATTTTAAAAGACTTTCTGGCTCTGTCTGTTGTGCCAAGCTGAAAAGTGGAATTGCACAACAAAAGTGTATACATAAAACATCATGTTACTGGAAGCTCTAAGGTGTGCTGTTACAAAGCATTTTTACAAAGAAGATATTAAATTGGTTCATAAATATTAGAGAATGACCCTCAATTGGCTGTCTGCACCAACCTGTCTGCATATGTACAGATCTTAGTTCAGTTACAGACACAGACACTGATCCCGAAGCCAAAATGTGATAATATAATTATAGACTTCAAAAGCTGGAAGATTTAAATTATTAAAGGTTGCAGAGGAATGTTGCTGTATGTTTTTGTACAAATGTTGATTATTTGTATAGGTTTTTTCTGTGTATTTGGTTTCATGGTTGTCTGTACTTGTATGTGTGTGTCTGTGTGTATATCTGCTTCAGTGCATAATGAGTTCATCTGTGGTAGTCTGCCTTTGTCTCAAATGTGTGACATGTGTCTTTGTCTGTGCACCTGTGTGTATGTGTGTCTGTGCGCACATGTGCGTGCCTTTATATCTGTCTGTGTGTGTGTGTGCAAGACGCCGCAGCGAGAGGCATGTTGTAGCTACATCTCAGTTCAATTTGTCCCCGACCTCAAATTGAAATTCCATTTTCAGGTGGTAAATTGTCTCCCACTTCGCCCTCTGGCACACAGTGAATTAAAATTCAAATTAGCCTGACCCTGCACCACTGCTCTCTAGCACCTCTCTGTCTGTCTCCCTCTTTCTCTCTCTCCCCATCTCTATCTCTCTCGCTGTTTTGCTCTCTGCCCTCTCATCTCTTCCCCCTATTATCCTCTCCTCTCTGTTCCTCTCATCTCTTGTTATCCTTTCCTCCCTGCTCTCCTCTCCTCTCCTCTCCTCTCCTCTCCTCTCCTCTCCTCTCCTCTCCTCTCCTCTCCTCTCCTCTCCTCTCCTCTCCTCTCCTCTCCTCTCCTCTCCCCTCCTCTCCACTCCACTCCACTCCACTCCTCTCCTACTTCTCTTATTTCCTCCCAATTTCTCTCTATATACCCCCCTTCTCTTCTCCCCTTTCCCCTTTCCCTTCTCTCTGCTCTTTAATCCCCAGTCTCCTCTCCCTTATGTGTGTCTTTTCTCCTCCCTTCACTTCTCATCTATTGGTTTTGTCCCCATGTCCTTCCTTTCTCCTCCTCTCCTGTTCCTGACAAACATTTAACAAATGGCTGCATGCAGGAGATGGACAAGTTTAATCTAAATTGACGACTACAAAGGGCAACTAAACATTAATTTGAAACATCTATCTGCTCGTGTTCTGGTATATTTTAGAATCTGGATGTATCAATCCAATTAATTTATTTTTTAATAGCATCATATTGGTCTCATTTATGGTTGTAAGAAGCTCTTGGCTTCTAGGATGAAATCTTTTATATGATTCTTATTGGAAATTTTATTCATGATTTCATACCCTATTAGTCTGTAACTCAGTGTCACTGCTGTCTACTTCTTGATCAGGTCACTCGTGGAAGAAAATATTGCTAATTTCATACTGACAATGTTAACACACTGATGTTTAGCAGGTATAATGTTTACTCTACCATGTTCAGAATTTTAGGTTAACATGTTAGTATGCTAACGTTTACTAATTAGCTCTTAAAGTATGGGATGATGGGAACTTCATTCGTTTTTCAGATATTTGGTCATAAACTAAAGTACTGGACAAATAAAAATGTTGATGTGATGATGGCGCTGGATTAAAAGTTAAGGCATCGCCAAAGTGATTGCAATTCATCCTAAGGGGAACATGAGCGTCCTTCACAATAGAGGAATTAATTTTACACAAAACTTCATGGTGGTGCTAGTAGAAAAGTCAGGGGATCACCGAAGTCATTAAGATTCATCCTCTTGGAACCATGAATGTCAAGTAGATGTTGAGATATTGCATTTTATAGGTGAAAGTCTTGACCTTCTTGTCATGCTACATGGGGCTTTAATATTAATGCAGGCTGTCATATCACAAAATGTTTGCTGGGAACTGTTCATTTCTTTTAAATTCTCAAATCTTTCTGTATAATTGGCTATTGATAGTGCATAATTTATACTATATACTGTAATATCTTCTCTGGCCTTTTCAGGCAGTAATGCTAGATGAATTGCCTTTATAGGTCTTGGTATAAGGTTGAAATTCAAAGCCCTTCTCTCATACATCTGACTGAACATTTTCTTTTCCATTTCATCTCATCTCCCCACCCCTGTGTCCTGGGACTAGTTTTGATGTACAGATTTCCGCAGCTAATAAAGTTTATCTCCAACTCCTGCAGCCCTACCTCTCAGTCATGCTGAGCAAAGGTTCTCTGGAGGTTTTGGTGTTTACTGGCAGCCACAAACCACGCAGTGTCATCAGACTACCTGAGCAGGGCAGCCTGAATGATGGGAGAGACCACTCACTGCGCATTGAGAGACTACCTGGCAGGTTTGTGTTCAGTCTGTGTTTATGCTTCCTACCTGTGCAATGCTCATTTTTGTATATGTTGAAGAATTTTTACTCTGTATAATCTATTTAATGCTTATTTGTGTGTGTTTGTGTCTTTGCATGTTTTTTTACCAGATTGTTTGCAGTTCAGGTAGATGAGGAGGTGAAGAGGAAGGCATCGCTTCCCAATGACCAGCCAATAAGCTTGCAGCGTATCTTCCTTGGTGGCATTCCTGCAGAAGTAGAGCAGACATCCAACAGAGCCAACATCCCATTCCAGGGATGTATATGGAACCTCATGGTCAACGCTGTGTACGTAAAATCTAGTTAATATATATAGACAAATGTCTAGTTACTGAATAAGAGAGCTAAAGTTAGTTTTTTCTTGAACCTGAAATATTACATATATATAATTAAATATATTGTTAGAGTGAGCAGATTGGAGCAATCCACTTTTTTATGGCTGGATCACATCCAAAACAAATTCTTATGACCATGTGACCCTGCTCACTTCCTTTAATGAAGATCTAATAGCAATGCAAAGAGATTGTTATTTGATTTTCCATCAAAACCTATAGCATACTTGTCAAAAAGAATTCGAAATGACTAGTTCTCTTTTTTGTTTGTTTTGATTTATCCTCAGTGTAATATGGGTCTGACATCACAAGATGAATATGGGGTGAATATGGGACAAAAACTCAGAGTCAGCTTTTGATTTTGCTTATCTCTTGGTGTCCACCGTGTTAAAACACTGACACAGGTAAAACTGACCAATTCACTTCACTTCACTTTCTTATGTAGTGGACTTAAATTTTCACCTCAAACCTTCTGTATCAAACCCAAACAGGGCAACTTTTGCACACTATCCTAATGATCACTCTGTAATGTTTACTGGCTGTGGATGATAGGGCTAATTTTGACCTCATACACTGTTAGGTTAAAGCAGAGTTAATATGATTGCTGGAGGTCATGATGATGGTGATGATGATGATAAAGCCGGTGTCTCTTTCTGCCTGAACAGCAGTAATAGAGCTGTCCAGAATCATAAACATACTCATAACTCAAATTACACCCCTCTCTCATCTTTGAGTGTTTGTTTGTGCCTGTTTGTCCATCTCTCACCTCATTTCACCCCTATTATCCCACCATGCTGATGCTGTAACTTCTGCCTAATATATACCTGTCTATCAGTGAGATTATTTTCATAAGCACCTACAATGATAGAAACTGGATTTGTTGGTATGTTGGATTGGTATGTTGATTTATCTAAATTCGCTCTTATTTAATTTCCTTTTTCCCAGCACCTATACATGAGTTTACTATGGTAATAGGAACCTTGTCAGTGCTATGTGGCCCTGACCCTGGACCTTCTTGAGGTGTATTTCAGACTGACTGTGAAACGAATTTGAAAGGCAATGTGATTGCATTCAAAGTCAATGAAAAAATGCTAATTCACAGGAAAATATTCAAATTCACTCTAGGCGTCGGTGCAAATTGAAAATGTCTAAGTTGAGTGAAAAACTTCCCTTATCCTGAAGCTATATGACTACACTACATGTACCTATAGGCACAAGAGAGCTAAAGGAGGGGAACTGGAAGAAAACAACAGAAAGAATTGTTGGTCCTGGTATATTCTTGAGATCAAGCCAAGTCTGAGTTGTCACATGCATGCATTACACACACAGTTGTTTTGTATGTTACAGATAATGTCTTCACAGTCGGTATATCGGCTGTATGCTAGAAGCGGATATTGTGATCACTTTTTTAAAGGTTTCACTTATGTAGAGAGTTCAATCTGTTCAAATTGTTACAATCAATTAAATACTAACTACCAATAGGCCTATATAAGCACTCTTTATAATATTAATAACACAGCAGCAGAGTTATTGCATGATGATTGTTCCTGTGGCTTTCATAGCGTAAAAGTATCCTTTAACTGGGGAGCTGTTAATGGTGCCTTCAGTCATCAGTTAGTGGAACTCCAGCACTAAAGCTACTAAATTGGTCAGTGACAACAATGATTCAGTACAGTCAGTTCAGCCTGAAGATTCAGTGAAGATTTGCTGGAACCTGTACTGGAGACATCTCCTGAATGCAGGAAATTAGCATCAGTCATGCTCATAAATTGAGGTGAAAATGTACTTACACCTTAACAGTTCCATGTAAAATTGTCATTGTCAGCTAAACTTAAATAATATATATTAATAATAATAAATATAAAGTCATCTTAAACCCAATTGCTTGTCCATCTCACAGTCTCTCAGATTTCTCCCAACCCGTGTCCTTTGAGAATGCCGAAATTGGTCGGTGCCCGAACCTCGCCCCACCGCCACCCCTACCTCCTCTGCCAATAGAGGAGGAACCTGAGAAAGAAAAGGAGGATTCAAAACTTCCACTGACCCCTGTCCCTGTCACACCACCTCCAGGTCCTCTTGCTGTAAGTGGCTCAAATTAACACACATAGACTACTAGACATACATACATCAGGCATGCTTTTCATCTTAAATATTATATTTTTCAACATAGGGTGTATGTGAAATTACACATATGTAAATAAATGAGGGATATTCATATTACACCAGAGGTTTCTTATTTACAATAACATAACTTTTATATTAACATTTACTTTTAAGCAGGCTATTTTAAAGTGTAACACAAATGTGACACATAGAAACAGATACAGACAGAGAAGCTGATTATGCTCAGACACATGGCAACAGAAAAAAATGCAGTTAAAAGAAGCACATATTCAAATATGCATACCTATACAAAAGAACACCCATGTCCTACTCCACCATATTATTTTATTTTTTTCTGATTATTACTGACATATACACACACAAACACACACCTATTTCTGAGGGATGAAATGCAGCCATAGCCTCGCTGTGTTAGCTTAGCGCTTCATCACACAGCAGTTGTACAGCCCATTAACTCTTCTTTATGTTCCCTTTAGCCTTGAGACACTAAACTCCACCTCTGGCAGCCTGTGATACAGTGCAGAGCCTCCACGCTATGCTAGGCTAACTGTGCATGCCATTTATGCTTTATGAGCCCCAAGGAGCCAAAACACCCTCAGCCAACATTTAGCCACTATGCTAAGAGGCTGGCAGGCAGTGAGTCATTCGTTTCATACCCTTAGCATTGGGATAGGGAAGATATATTTCATATATTAAATATATTATAGGTCTTACAGCAGTCATAGGTTATCAGCTACCCAGTTACCTGCTAAACTACACCTCTAAAAGAGCATTGATCATGAAGCACAGAGCCAATGAGCTATGTCAGCTTAGCTATAACTCTTTGGCTTGTTGCTTTATTAGCTGTAAGTTCATCTGCTTTATGATATAGACTGCAGGCTCTGAGAAGCCATAGTTCTTTGAGCCCCCATCTACATGTTCACTGAATATGAAGGTAGTTTGTTCGCCATATTTCAGACCATCTGCTGTAATAGTCTTTATAATTCATGTTCTGTTAGTCAGGTGTTTTGTTTATGTTGATCTTGTTGACCCTAAAACAGTTGCAACGAAGTGCAATACCTGTACAAGTAAATGTCTCACTTCATGACTTCATAGGAAAAGAAGATATTTTTTAAAGATTTAAGTCTTTGGAAGACATGGCCTTAAACAGTTTGCAGATTATAGAGAACTAAAGTCCCTTCTGGGTGAGCTTCTGTTCCGCTGGCCTCCGTTCTAGTTTTGTATCTTTCTTTGATCTTTATGAAAGGCTGAAACATGATACAAATTTTGATGATATTCTGCGCTACTTGGGCATCTATCAGTACAATTTGAGCTTTTTGTAATTCGACAAAATATATTTTATTTATGTTTAGATATGTATGACAGACACACTAATTAGGCAGTTAATATAGCTTCATTTTCCTTGTTTAGCAGTGTGTTCAATATTTTTGTGTTTTAATTAATCTATTTGGGTAGCAGAGCTCATCATTACCAAACGGTATTGTTATTACGCCATTTTTATGATTAAATGGCACAATGTTACACAGTATATTTTCAATTGTGTTTTGAAAGGGTTGTGTTGCAGTGCCATGTGACAGAGCTTTGTGCTCAGGTCGTATTGCTCTGATTGACGACATCATGACAACTGCCTCTAATTAGCCTTTTAAATCACAGCTCGCTAATTTCCTCCAGTCTCACTGAAATCAGACAGTAACAAAGTATAACTCAGAATAGATTCTGAATTTTTGATACTGAGACAACAAGAAACATACTTTAACTTACAGTTTGCTTGTCCAGAGGTAATATAATCTAGAAGTTTTACATTTATGGTCTGAAAAACAAAGAGAACCACTTTTACCAATAATGCATTAAAATTAGTAATGATGCTTCACTTCAGTTCAGGAAGTCTTAGGGTCTCTTCACTACTTCACAACCTCTGAGCTTTCCCCTTCATGACATCACTGCCAGGCTGCAGCTGATTGGAGCGCTTTGTGCTTGTCATAAACATTGTTCTCGTTCTTGCTTTGTGACTGCCATTAATGCCCTTCCTTCCCACTACCTGACTGCTGACCTGCAGGAGGCCACGGCCCCTGCTGCACCTGCTGCCACACCTACTACTGCTGTAACCCCACCCACTGCTAAGCAAGAGCCAAGCAGTGACACGGTATATACACACACACACACACAAATGCATATACAGTTAAACACAGGCACACTATGGGTTCATGAGCGATCAATGTCTGTCACCTCAGATATTTCTGACTTGCTCTCTTCATCTACCTCTATGTCTTCTACAAATTAATCTAAGATATTAGAAATAAAACCTGCATTTTGGCCACTTAGAGGCAAATCAAGCTGTAAACACAATACTGATATTTGAGTGGCTTTTAAGCCAATTAGTAAACAGTTGCTCATTTGCACATCTAGCAGATATGGATCAACATAGTCATTCAAACAGTGAAGTTGCAGGTCCTAAAAATCAAAATCAAATCAAGCTGAAAGACGTAGTCTTTTGATCTATTATTTATGTAGAAATATTTATTATAGCAGCAATATGGACAATAGAAGTCTGATTATGCCAATCCTGGTTGGAACAGATTCTTGTTCTAAAGCAATTTTGAAATATTTTATCACATGCACAGAAGTGTCTCATATGCATTTCCCTTGGAGTCAATTAATACTTTTGTTTTGGATTCCTTTCTTCTATTAAATGTGTATTTCTTCTTTTCTATTTTTACCTGTTTTCACTGGCAAAAGGCAGTAAAGGTTTCCAACATCTATCTACTACTCATTTGTAGAATTGCTGATTTGTGAGTGGCTCAGCACAACCACAGTCTTAAAGCGGTGGCCACTGACCAGCTTTACTTGAGCAGCTTGGGGGTTAAGTGCTTTGCCCAAGAGCCCTTGACATTAGTTATTGAGAGAAGAGAGGAGCCTGCTCGTTTGGTGCTCTTATAGTGAGGTGTTGTAACAGACCACTCAGTTCCTACATCATAGTTATAGTTACCAGATAATAGGTTGAATCTGACTCCTGGGGATTTTGATGCAGTTGTAGCTAAAGTAAACAGGTGCACTTCATCTGCACTGAAGTTTAGTTTGGTGCTCTGCCTCAAAGAAATATCAATGTCTGTATTTCCCAAAAATAAAAGTCACTGCAAAATGCAAAACAGCAACAGAATCACCTCATTTGTCTTTTTGGTAAATTTGCAGTTGTTACATTAATGTACATAATTATTTGACGTCAATTTTATGGTTTTAATTCAAAGACCATGGTTTGAAACACTATTTAGCCATGTAATGACATACAGCACAACCAACACTGTACAATTTTTGAATAGATCCTCTCTGGAGTAATAAAACATTTGTGGCTAAAGCTACCAGAGGCTTTAAGTGGACTTTTGGTCCCTGCACAGGCTCGTATTCGCTTATACACACACACTTATACAAAATCCCGACTTAATGTCTTCACATTCTATTGGTGTGACCTCCAACCAAAGACTAGCCACTCTGAATGGAAGACCGTCTTCCTATTGTTAGCTTAATGGAAAGAAGCAGAGGGGATGAGAGAAAGGGAGTGAAGAAGAGGAGGATGAAAGAGACTAGAAGAGAGGGCAGAGCCATTGAGGAAGAGTAGGAAAGAGGGGAGAGTCTTTCTGAACAGAGCGGCGCCCGTCTTTTGTTGGCTTAATTGAAAGACGAAGGAGAGGAAGTGAAGAGAAGAATGAAAGGGGAGCGGGAAGGAGAGGGCTTCTAAGCAAGTGACGTCTCCCTTTTGTTAGATAGAGGGAGAGTGAGAAAGAGAAAAAAGGGAAGGTTCAGGAGGAGGAGTGGATATGAGGACAGAGCATGATAAGAGGTGAGTGTCAGCCGTAACAAAGCAAGGTCATGGTGTGGGAAATGTCTTCACTTGAAAGAGAACAAGAGACGAGATAAAGACACACATACACACAGATGCTCAGTCGTCTCAGATCCCCTCTCTCTCTCTCTCTCTCTCTCTACCCCCTCCCCCCTCCCTCCTCTTTCTTTCTTCCTAACTTTGTCTCACACTCACACTGGAGGTATGGCAAAGCAGCTTTGTTACTTAATAGGAGATATATTCAAGGGAGCAAATGAGAAAGCCTTTGGAAGGAGATAGCAGAAGAGATTAGAGGAGAAGAGGGTGTAGGGAATGGGATAAGAGTAGGTGAGGACAGGTGGAGACAGACCGCGGAGCAAGTGGTGAGAGCTGAGATGGTGAAGGAGAAGAGAACAGGGAGGGAAAAGTAGAGGATGAGAGAAGAGGAGGAAGACACAAAAGAACCCTGGAGAAGAGAAGCTGGAGAACAGGTGAATTGAGGAATGAAAATAAGAAGGAGATAGGACAGTGGTGATGTGGAAAAGGGATGGGATGACAAGTGGGTAGGAAGTGAAGGAAAGATGCTGAGAAGAGAGGAAAAGTATGAAGGGAGGATAATATGGGAAATAATATGGCATGGTGGAAAAAGGCAGAGAAGCAGGAGAAGAGGAGGTTGAAAGGAGAACATTTTTAAAAGTAGTGAAAGGGGGGAAAGTAGGAGGACAACAGAAGAAACAGATTTGGTCAGAGAGAACACAACAGGAGAGAGAAGTATTGTAAATTAGGAGAGGTGGAGGAAGAGTAGGGAGGATACAACAGGATAAACTACATGAAAGAGGGTAAAAGAAACTGGAAGAGAGGAAAAGGGAGAGAAAAATATAGAATGGGAGCATCAGAAGGGGATGGAAGAGGAGGAAGATACAAAAGGAGACAGAAGAATGGAATAAGCGAAAAGGGAGGATAGGAGAATAAATAAATACCAGAGTTCTTCAGATGAGAAAAAGGAAGGTAGAGGAGTTGGGTGATGAGAAAGGGATAACACAGGAAAGTAAACAGGAAAAGGAATTACACGGTAAGCTGAGGAAAGGGACAAAAAGATGAGATAGTAGTTTCTGGGGATAAAAGCAAAAAAGAGAAGAGATAGGAGTAGGAGAGGAAAGGTAAAGAAAACATAAGATAGAAGGAAACAAGGAAGAGAGGGAGAAGCAGACGGGATGAGATTGGAAAAAAAACGAGAGGACAGTAAAGAGGAGCAAAGAATAGTTCAGCTCATGGGAGCAGAAGATGAAGATATAAAAGGAAACAGGAGAGGGGAAGAGAGGAGTTGTTGGGGGAACGAAGCAGAGAAGGTAGAACAGAGGCATTTTGAAAGAAGAACAGGGCAGGAAAGTGAGAGTGGAAGGGAAAAAATGCGAGGAAGTGAGATAAAAGGAGAAATAAGAATAAAGGAGTGGAGAGGAGAAGAAAGTAGCAGATGGGGGGCAGGAGGGAGACATAAAACGAGAGAAAAGTGGATAAGAAGAGGAAGGAGATGAGTATCGGGAAGAGGAATGGAGACACGGAGAAGAGAGCAGACCAAAAACAAAAAAAGGAGAAAGAGAGTAAAAATAAAATAGAAACAGAGGAGTAGAAGTCATAAATATATTACAACACTGACACCTTTTGGTCAGTAGTAGAACTGCACCCTGTAATAAGAAGAGGCTCAGTAATATTCCAGTAATACTCTGTAACCACTCGTTTACCCTCCTGCCAAGAAAAAATCCTAATCAAATAGAAATCAGACTTTACTGTTGTGATGTTTGATACAGATAAAAAGAAAATATGGACAGGATTTATGAGAGTCAAACTGTGGGAGGGTCTAGTGATTTGAAAACCATCTCACCCAAATCTACCTTGGCAGTAACTGATTTGAGGCGATAGAGAACAAAGAAACACTGATTGTAATGAAACAGTTTTTAAAAGTCCACATGCTGTGACTTGATGGCACTGTCTGAAATATTCAGCCTGCTAATCTGCAGTATATGCAGTTCATTAAAAAAGGATTTAACCCATGTTTAATAATCTCTTAGGGCTGAAATGTTTTTAATTAATATATACATGTACACTAGTGTAGTACACATTGTATAGTTTTGTTAAATTAAAAGGTAACATGTTTTTTTCACTGCATGAGACCCCACTTGAACATGAATTTCATCTTTGTGAATTTGTAGGCTACATTTTTAACTCTTCATTATATAAAGAAGTGTTTGATCACCCATTGTGACCGACTAGCCCTTCAGGTTCCTGCAGATCCAACGCAGAAACCCTTTTAGTGTGACTGACATGCTTCTTCCAGGTGTTAAGGTTCCTGTTGACAAGAGGTGATAGGAGCAGTGTGGTGAAACCCTATCAGTGTAACTGACATATTATGTTCAATCTCCAGGATTCATGTGCGTCAGCTGAGGCCCCGACAGCACTCGAAATGGCCTATCAGTTTGGACTGACCAGGAACAGCCACATGAGCTTCGCCTTTGATGACGGCAAAGTCAGAGAGGGGTTTGTATTTAGAATAAACAATTTCATTGTTTCAAACTGATTTATTTCACATTCCACAATCTTTATTGTTAGTATCTGCACAGTATCTACACTTATATATAACATCTACCATTGGTAACAGTATAATTATGAAAACATTTCCAAAAATATTAATACTACCAAGTAAGTCTTCACAGTGTGCACATATGAGCTACATGCCTGCTGCATCTAACATACTCAACATAGCAAACTGTGACCCATGTGTGGGTGTGTGTAAGTCTGTTCCTCACATTATAGAACACATTTTTAAATAAATAAAGGAAATCGGAGATGAGTGAGTGCTAGTTTGGACAGGATAAAATGAACACCAGGTCAAAAATCCAGGGAAACATCCTCTATAAATAACAGCATGTATTGAGCATGTTATTGACTTGACCGACCCTCAAAACAAACTACAGTTGCAAAAATAACTAAAAGTTTAGGGCTGTAACTGCCAATCATTTTCTCAATTAATCATTTAGTCTTTGAATTGTCAGAAAATAGTGAAAAATGCTGTTATAATTTCCCATGCCCAAGGATTTATATTGAAATTTCTCTGCACTGACCAACAGTCCACAACAAAAAGATATTAAAATCTTAACCTTAGAGAAGCTGGACCCAGTAATTTTTTTAATTAATTTTGTGTCTATTGACTAACTGTTGCAGCTCAAAAAAGTTAGAAAGATAATGGGTGTATATCTCTTTGGCAGTTATTCAGTTAAGTCTACAAACAAGGCAATGGTTTGTGTGCATTTTGTGTATTTGATCATGGATGAGCAAATAAGTGATCAGGATCTTACCCAAGAACTTTTGGGCAAACTGTTTCAGGATTAAGACCTGTAGCAGTAATTTCCTGGACATTGTCTCTAAGCAGTAGAACAGCCTGATATCCAAATGTATCTTCCTTTATTCTGTGTATCTGTCAGTACTTAAAGAACTTGATCAAATGTCAAGATAGGTGTCTGACTCACTTTAAGCTGCAATTTGTCTTCAGTGCTGGTTACTGTAATAGTCCATGCTATGCTCTACTAAACAGAAATAATTTGATGTGAACATTTGGCTGGGAAAATTTACTTAAATAAGTTAATTGCAATGTTATTCAAGTGAAGAGACATTTCAGGCATCTATATCAACAGTCAAACTCTTTGATGGAGAATTAATTGCATCATTTGGCAGAACAA
This sequence comes from Euthynnus affinis, assembly GCA_029490765.1. Taxonomy (NCBI): domain Eukaryota; kingdom Metazoa; phylum Chordata; class Actinopteri; order Scombriformes; family Scombridae; genus Euthynnus; species Euthynnus affinis. The sequence continues at coordinate 8,894,475 of CM055853.1, read as the reverse complement.
ATGTTATTAGTTTTACACAAAATTGCTATTCATGTTGAAATGCTGTGCGAGTCCAGTATTTTGATAGAAATGCTGAGCATCACCCAGACACACAGTAGAGTGCCTTTAACAAATGTTTTATTTGTATAATTGTATATACTATTGTTGTAATCAAAGATCTTTGTGTATGTGTGATTCAGGTTAATATTGGAGTTTGAGCTGAGAACAAAGGAGAAAGATGGACTTGCTCTCTACATGGCAAGAAGCAACCATGCTGACTTTGTTAGCATACAGGTATCCATGTACCGCACTGTTTTTTCCCCATGTTTTTAGTAATTGCACAGTTTAACCTAAGTTACTTCGCTGTATCTTAAAGTACAGCCTTTGACTCTTTTCTTGAGCTGCCACTGACAGAAACTGTAAAAGCTTCAAGTTATGTTTGCATCATAAGAGCAGCGCCCTCCTATGCTGTAACACAGGCGAGCAGATTTCCTGCCAAATCTGATCCCATGAATACTTTATCATAAAACAGAAACATTGGAATTTTAACATTTTGAAGGGTGCCATTTTATTTATTTTACATCTTCTCCAACAGTCTGTAGTCTTTTACACCAAGGACATCATCTTCATCATCAGAAACGAAGACATAGAGGGTAAAATTAACCATGCTTGCTTGTAATCTCCTCCTCACCCCTTCATCTCTGTCTCTCTTCCTGCAGATTAAGGATGGACTGGTGTGTTTGGGTTACGATCTTGGTAGTGGAAACATATCTGGCTGTGTGCCATTCTCCATCAATGATGGGAATTGGCACAAGGTAGGACAGTTCTTCAGTCATTCATATGGTTGTGCTCATATGAGAGATTCTTTTATTAGTTTTCTCATTCATTAAATTATAAGAACTATAAGTAAGTAAGTATGGTTATCATTTACTGATGTTTTTAGAATTTAATGGCAATTATTAGGTCTTCTCCTTAATTGTGACCATCTATTTTGAATGGGTTAGTTATAGAAAGTTTTATCACAGGTTCCTTTCTTTCCGCACCTTTAACATCAGGCCTTAAATACTCATTTATCACAGTAAATCAGGAAATACCTACTTGCTAGTAGCAGTAACCACTCAGTCACATTGTTAAGGATCCTTAAATCATGTAATTAAAACTGTATGAAGGTAACACTTGTCTTTCTTCTCTGTTGATACTGTGTCCATTTCTTTATAATCATTTTATTCTTTCTCTATCCTGTCAGATCCGTGTGACTCGTATCAACCAGAGAGGTGTACTCATGGTGGACGAATTATACACTAAACAGATGACCAGTCCTAAGAAGGTACAAACATTTATTTTCTGTGTCCTTAACAGTCTGTATCAACTTTGTCACTTGTGAAATTTTCTTTTTAACTTCAGGGTCCAGGTAGAACAGTTCTGGCAGACAGCATGACACAGAAAAGACTCTCATTAACAAAATACAAGGACAAATGACCCAATTAGAAACCTCAGAGGCTATTGTCCTGTGTTTTTATGTTGCATTAATACATCATCTTCTCTTCTTACTAGGCTTTCCTGTTAGACGTGGTGGGAATGCTGTATGTTGGTGGATTACCAAAAAATTATACCACCAAGAGGATAGGACCGGTAAACAAAAGACACACATACACACAGCACAGTACATATTTTAAAGTAACAAGTCTTCGTATTTCAACACAGGATGCTATATTTCAGTTTGGTGGTTCAGTTCAGCTGCAACAATCAACATGTTATTAATGTGTCCCATTTCTCAGAATCTGTGACATCAGTCTCTTGCACACTCTTCTCACTCATGTGGAGAGACTGGCTGAAACCAATAGTATCATTTTAAAATGCCCATCAATCAGCAAACTCTTATTCTCTGTTCCTAGATTCTTTACAGTATCAATGGATGCATCCGTCACTTGAAGATGGTGGGAAGTCTTGAAAGCTCTAAGCCAGCTGCTAATGGTAATGGATTTTTTTTGTATTTCCGATGCATATGGTACATTTTACACGTATGTACCTATCAATCAGTGGGATACAACTGTCATTTGTGTGTTTTTTTACATAGAGGGTATTTGATTTTTACCACCTTCCTCTTCATCTAGGTCATCCTGAGGTCATTAAGGACTTTAAGTTAAACATGGCAACACCAACCTCTAGTCACATGGTGGGAAGTTGCTTTGCTGCAACTGAGACAGGAACCTATTTTGATGGCACTGGTTTCTTGAAAGCAGGTGAGATGAAACACTGTGACATGACCTATGTACATGGATAGTGATTAGCGATTCCCAACCAGGTTTACTTTTATCCCAGGGAGTAATCCTGCAAGTTACCAAGAAGGATTGTGGGAAAACAGCTGAAAATAGAAATTCTGTGAAATATCTTTGAAATCAAAAATAGTGAAATTTTGGCAACATGTCATGTGGATAGCGACAAATTAATTACTTTAAAATACTTAAGTGAACACCAAAAAGAAAAAAACAAAGGTTCATAATTTTAAACAATCATGTGCCCAAATTATCATTGAAACATGTTTTTCTTGCTGTAATCATTCCTCCTGCTGCTCATACTGACCATTAAGAGATCCACTCATAATACACTTTAAATTTAAGATGATGGGGGACAGAATCCACAAGCCTTTTGTGCAAAAATGTATTTCAAAGTTTATTTGAAGCTAATATGAAGCTTCACCTGTCCAGATTAGTCAAATGATGTCAGTAGCTTTCTGTCGTGTTAGTGCCAAAGTCCCTCTTTTTATTACAACCTTCCACTACAGCTGAACAAGAAAACACTTTCTGTCAAGGGAATATATTACTAATAATAAATGTGGAAGATATACACTTTATTTGATTAACTCAGGCTGCTGAAACCTCATTATCTTCAGATAAACTTTTAAATGCATCTTTGCTCAAAATGAGGACTGTGGATTTTGTCCCCCATCACTTACATGGTAAACGCGTTTTGAGGGGATCTTTCAATAGCCAGTATGAACAGGAGGAATGATTAGAGCTAACAAAACCTGTTTCAATGTTCACATGGGCATCTGACTATTGTTTTAAGACTGTACTGTAGCAACCCGCTACAAACCATCTAGGAACACTTCAGCAAAAATCTAATCCAAGCTGGTTTTGTTTTGTCATATTGTAGAAGTGCAGTTAATTGTTTTCAACCAATTTAATCTTTTCCTGTTGTAAATGTTAAGAATAATCTCTTACTACATCTCTGTCTCTAGTCGCCACCTACAAAGTGGGTCAAGATGTGTCGATAGCATTTGAGTTCCGAACCAGCAGAACCAATGGAGTGCTGTTGGCCATCAGTAACCAAGGCAATCATGGACTGGGACTAGAGATCGTCCAGGGCAAGGTGATTAATCTAGTGTAATTTGCTTAATACATTAGTATATACAGTATCTAGGTACAATATTTGTACCAAAGTACACATTTTTTACAATTTGACAGAACAAGACAGGTAATTGATATAGGATTGACTAGATATAGATTCATGACAAAAAACCTAAAAGCTTCCTTTCTCCCTTCCAGCTACTTTTCCACGTTGACAACGGAGCTGGACGAATCACAGCAGAGCACATGCCTGAGGGAGAGGGCTTCTGTGATGGCCAGTGGCACTCTGTCACTGCCAACAAGCTTCACCACAGGTTGGAGCTAGTGGTTGATGGAAAGGAAAGCCAAGCAGAGAGTCCCAACAGACGAGCTAACGCCTGCAACACTAACGACCCCATCTACGTTGGAGGATATCCTGGTATGGCTATAAAATACCTACACATCTACATTTCATGCACTTTGCATTGTAATCTCTTCTGACAAGCACTCTTGTAAAAAACACATACTGACAAATAGAAATTAAACATTGCGACACATACACTACTGTGCTGGGAGATTTTAGTTTTACATGTCTTTCTCAGATGGAGTTCATCAGGCAGCTCTCTCAACCAGCACTTCCTTCAGAGGTTGTATGAGGAACCTGAAGATCACCAAATCTTCTAAGACCATGGATGTGCAGTTTAACAAGGCTCTGGAGATCAAAGGAGTCCAGCCTCTCTCCTGTCCTGCTGTAGCTGCCTAACTGGTACCATAGAGCCTTCCCCCTTCATTGTTCCCCTTAATACCTCTGTAAGGAGCCACGCAGGTCCATAAAGTGTAGAAGTCTTTGTCTTTGAAGTTGGACTGGGTATGATGTTTATACACCAATAATTACATCATATCCACCTGAATAACAAAGTACAACTATAATGTAGATTCATCCTGTTTGACAAAATTAATTTTCCTTTCAGGTGTGGTTACTGGCTAGGATCTCAGTTTGTACTCACCTGTAGTAAAATATAAACTTTTAAAGACATTTCCAAATTTCAAACATTCGAGTCTTGTTCTTGCTGCAATTAGGGGATACCAACATGCAAAGTTGCATTGTGCAGTTTTCAAAGTGCAAAATAAATAAAATAACCGTCAAGAATGTTTTTTGCAGTAAACTCTTGAAATCCACCCTCACATTTTCAGTATGAGACCCTGACTTTATGTGCGGTGTAAGGCTCTGGTCAATAAATCTATAATGGCTACTAACTGAGGTGAAGTGTTTTAAAATGTGTTTTATAGTACTGTGGTTACACTTGCTCACAGTATTCAAACTAATTCTTCTTCGAGTTATGTGTGTGATTATGTGAAGATTAAATCAACTTTTCTTGTGCCTCTTGAAGAGATGAAACTGGGTATGTTGAGCCCTTCAATCATACAATTCCTTTCTGAAAAAGAATGAGAAAAGTTACAATTTGTATATCGATGTGAATTTTCTATATTTTTCCTTCAAAAACCTTGTTCCCTGAAAATTGGTTGAGAAAGGCTGAATCATTTGTCTCCTGATGTTCACTCTTATTATTCTTAAAGGAATAATTCACACAGAAATTAACATTTTGTACACATTACCTTGTCACCCAAATCACAGATGATATGGATCTTTTTAGAGTTAAAAAAATAAAGAACAGTAAAATCTGCAAAAACAAAACAGCTTAAATCTAGTAAAAAGTAATTACTTATTTAAGCAGTTAAACTCAGTAAATCTAAGCGATTGCATGAAGACCACATTGAACTTGAATAACTCGGTGATGTGATTGTTTGTTAGTAGATTTGTCGCAGAGAAAGCCAAACAGAAACTGTGCCAGTTAACAACAGTAGCTGTGTGTTATGTTGATGATGCTGAGCTTTCAACAGATATTGTGGTGATTAGATAAAAGGAACATTTTTGAGTGCAATATTCCTTTAACATCCTACAATTTAGTATACTTAGATTGAATTGGAATGATTGGAAACCTACACACAAGCTGGATCTTGAATTACTTGTTAATGTAAGAAAATGTTAATGACACATTTGAAAGGTACAAGGTTTCTGCAGGTTGTTCTGCATGGTGTGGCTGAAGATATTTAATCAGCAGATTATACAAATATATTTCTTGATAGCATCACACAAATTGTCCTGTCCTTCTTTAAACAGATAATGTTGAAATTAATTCTTGGAAATATTTGAGAATATTTTTGGATTAATAAATAAATGCACATATAATAATTGATTTCTTCAATAAATGTTACATGTAAAAAAATCTGATCAAGGACTAAGATTCATAAGATTGATTATTAATAAGACAACATTTTGGGGAAAAACAGAAGGTGCTGTTTATGCCAAATTCCATCAGGTGGTGCTATTGCAACAGTTTTCACAGTTCTTGTCAATCCAGAATTATTACAGAGACGCTGCATCCACATGCATAGAGACATGTAGAGAATATATACCTCTACAAACTGACTCAACACCACACTCTAAATCTATTTATTTCTTGTAATATGTGATGTGGTTGGTTATTGTGACTTATAAGTTGTTTTTTCCCAAACCAAAGACCAAAGAAAATCTTGGTCGAGAGCATCTCAGAGCTTGGACCTAACTCCCTTCACTTTTCCAGCACTTGGAGAAACAACAGACGTGACTTTTTAGCATTTAACTGATACACTGTAGTCTGTACTGTACATTTACTGCCAGACTTTTCCTCTGCTCCGCTGGTATCTACCGTCACTTTCTCTGTGTCCAACTTGCTAAGCAAACATGCTACGCGATGCCATGTAACTTAACAGAGTTGCTTGTTTCCCAGGCAACGACACAGCGGTTGACTCACGCACTGCACAGACTCCCAAACGCTAAATATTTCTGAATGAGTGGATATTTAGCGTTAATTCTTAAAAAAAAATTTTGGCCTGGCGGGGGTTCTTGTTGATATAATCGTAGGAGAAATACTGATTCAGTAAACGTTCAATACGTTTAGTAACGCTGAGAACAGTTAAGACCCAGAAGTCTCCGTGAGTTTGGGCGAGTCCAAAGTTGTGAAAATAAGGGGGGTGTTTTGAATACACCCCCGTTTTCACAGGTAGTTTGTTAGTCTGTCCCCTTGCTGCAGGGAATAATGGATTAATCCCAGAAAGCTGCTTATGTAGCACTTTTCTCCTTATGAAAGTAACACAGAGATTAGTCGACCAATCAGAATTTAGTCAGACGAGAGCGTATCGACCAATTAATCGACTAGTCGACCAGCAGACTACAGCTCTACTTTTTTCATTGATGACCAGAATCAAAATCTCCCTGCCAAAAGTGTCCGATAGAAAACTATGCATTTATTTTTAGATTTTTAAGTTGTATGTCTTGATCTTGTTAACAATTGGAATCTAATTTAGTTAAGTTGCTTTGCATGTGTGTTTTTGTTGTGTCAAGTGACAAGTGCAGAATTTTTTTAAATTTATTTTTTTGTCACTTACCCTTTTCTCTACACAGCACTGTTCTTTATTGATTTTGGGCGTCCTTCATTCTTTCCCTCAGTTCTTCTGCTGGGTTCTTCTCCTATACACATAGATCTTCAATGCTGATGAACATGCAGAACTAGACACAGAAGATCAGACTGAAGAAAGACTCTGCGGAAAATTCACATACGTTTAGAAATCACAAAACTCTCAATGCTATACATAAATTTTTAACTTTTTGAGTCTGAATATTCTGACACAAAATAACACGCAAAATAACAACATTATGTCATTTGTCATTTTGCCAATGAGATTTAAAAATACAAACATCCAGACTAAACCAGTATAGGAAATGTATAGGGACACTATATTGATTATTATGAATGTGATGAACATTAAGATCCAGCTGATGTTCTCATTTGAACAGGTTGGTTTTTAATACTCCTTACAGTAACTACACAGTTTTTCTTTAGGTCAGTTTCAGTCTATTGGACCTACTACTTGCCAGCTTCCTTTAGTTAGATAATATTTTTGCTTAGTACTGTGTCCCAGTTAACATAAACTGACATTCACCAGCACCTGCATTTCATTTGCACTAGAGGGCAGTATGTAACCACATAGAGCAAAAATGTACCTGTTAGAAGAGCTGCATTCAAAGTCCTAGAGCTGGTGATTGGCTCCATTACCCGAGGATTCTTCTGGAAATTTGATGCTAAAATATGACGGTGTTCAAATTGCTGTTGTCAGCTTTGACGGTACAACTCTTAAAAAGAGAAATACTTCAGTCTTCCCTGATTCATGTATCAGCTCGTGGAGGAAGTCTATAGAAACAAATGAAAAAAATGGGCCAAATCCTTCACTTTATTGTGCATTCCTCTTTTATTATCATGGTCTTCTTTACACAAGATGAAGAATGGTTAGAGGTCAGCCCACTATAAACCTTGTTGTGGCTGCCTAAAGTGGAATGTTCAGAAGATAGAATAAAGCCTAACAACATATCAACTCACTCGATTAAAGTAAAACGCCTGTTTTTGTAAAATGATCAGTTTATCTTTACAACAACAAGATTTCACCTGTCTGTTCAGAACAGTTGTTACAAGGCTTTGATCAATGTTTGCTAAACATACACATTGTGCGTACAGTGGTAATCCATGAAATTCTCTTTTCTTAGATTACATGAGATAATCTGTGAAATTGATATACAGTAGATATTTATTTTTTGCCAGTACTGAGAGGCTGTTGGATTTTCTGTCTGTTTGCATTGATGGCACTTGTTGCCTTTTCAGCCACTGAAAACATGTAACATAATTTTAAAAAATTATTTCCTATTTACTTGTTTTCCAGGAAAGACCTACTGTACCAGAGCGGGTCAAGGTGTTTGGAGAATAAAGTATAAAAGCTTCCAATTGTTGTTTTAATCAGTCTGTAATGAGCATACAAAACAGACATTAGCTTCTACAATTAGTACATGAAATGTAAACACACTAACCAACTAAAACCAATAATGAACATACAGAGGTTAATCTTGTGTCATCACACAATAAGTTGATCTAAAAGCTCATTTACTAAAAAGGCGTACTACTCCACCTTTACCACCATTAGAAGTAGACAGTCTGACTGCAATCATTGTGAATAGTGAGCAAATGTTCAGTTCAAGAGTGTGGATGTTTTCTGTAAATCCTTCCATCCCTATTTCCCTTATATCATCCTAGTGAGTGATGTGAGATTAAACGGCTAGCTACGGCATTAATCTAAGTCTTGTTTTGACATCAGTCGAGGCATTCAAGCATTCCATTGTTTATATCACTGAAAGTAAAGTGATAGCCTGTGCAGCTACCATAGTAACATGAGTGTAGATAGTAGTTAGACAGAAACAGCAAAGCCTGGCATGTTACAGGCATTTGAGTAGAAACCTCCTAAGAAGAGTAGCATTGTTTATCCTCTACACTGCGACAGCACTGTCCTGATGTCAGGTCTGGTGACTTATTGCATGCTGTCGGTCCTCTTGAACTGATCTGAGGTGAGTTTTAAACGTAGTGGCGGTCCAGTCCAGTCCAGTCGAGTCCAACAGTCTAGGCTTGTTTGGTGCACTCACCCGCCTCCCACAGCCACACCCAAACAACCCAGGGTCCTTTTCCACCTGCTCACCAGAGGTAAGCAGCTCTTCTGGGTATGGTTCCTCCTACTCTTGATCCAGGCCTTGTCAGGATGACTGCATGAGGCCCGTCAGCCGTTTGCCCGTCAGTGACTTGCCCTGGGAGGAAGCAGAGAGCATTAGAGGTGAAGGTGACAGCTGTCAAAGTGCCATTAAGTTAAAAGCTTTCTTGAGGATTTAGAAAGAGCTGTGTGGGAGGAAAAAGTGGATGAGAAGAGTGACCCAGCCTGTAAATAAAATGTAGAAAAACTGAAAGTAATGATGGATGGTTAGTAGACATTAACAGATGATAGACAATAAATGAATAAGGAAAGCAAACAGTGGACTACAACCTAGATAAATTAAGTATAGTAAGACTTACATGACACATTTTAATGTTTCTAATCATTGATGCTCAGATTCAGTGTGTGGTTTACTACAGTGGTTGCAAGTTGGCATACACAGGCCTTAGGTGTTGAGGTCAAGGAAATAATACCTGGAAACTTTCATAGCTCAATGAAGCAAAACAAACAAAACTTCTTACATATGAACTACACCAGTGGAGTGTAAGGATGCTTATTTAGCATGAATTTTACATCTTAAAAGACTCATTTTAAGCATTTATCTCAAATCCTCTCATTCAGTATTCATGCAAGCAATTCTTTGTTTATGGTTATAAAGCCGGACAAATTAATTAGTGCAATGAACAATTTGTTCCCCTCATTCAGCTAAGCACCATACCATTTGTTAAAACCAATAGAGAACATCTTCCCACAGGGAAGAAGCCAAAGTACAGCAGCAATAAGGTTTAAAGTCAGTGGAAATGTTTGAATTACTGAACACAGGCAGTAATTACTTAGCAAGTTTTGCAAGAACAAATTGATCTGTTAGTTTTAATGATTATAATGGTGAAAGTGAACAGAAATAGCCAAAATGGGCCAGAAAAGGCTTCATGACGAATACACTAATATAAAATCAGTCTGATCATTTATCTTAAAGAAACTGTAACACTTTGTTCTCCTCATTGCTCCAGTTTTTCCTCCCATAAAAAGCACAGAGTGGATCCAAAGAGTCCCAGTAATTTCTTGGCCTTCATTTTGTTGGGATGTGACATGGCAGTGGTGCACGTTATAACCCATCATAGAAAGCTCAGGCTTTAATGAATGCACTTTTAAGAGTTCAAAGCAAAAGGCAACGGGGCACTCACCACACTCCGAGTGAACTTCTCCAGGGAGGTACGTCGCCCCTGCTCCGTTTCAGGCTGGAGGAGGAGAATCCATGTAAGTCAAAGAGAAAGTAAAAAGAGGGGAAAGTAGTTCAACATTTCAGCGTTCAAAGCTAATATATTCACATCACATCTCAATTTTGTTCACATTTAAGTCTGCATTCACCAAAATTACAAAAAAACAAAATTGCATTTTTCATTTTTTCACAGGAGTACAGTTCTGTGTAATTTTTGTGGCTGTTTGGAAAAATACAGGGAAAAAGCAGCGTGCCCACACACTGGACTGTAGCTCCCAAAGTCTTTTTATTACTCACTTACAAAAGCAAATTTTCAACCCCACCAGGTCCACATCAGGCAGTGTTGAAACATTGCCTTTTTTAGTCAGTAACACATACAGCATACTTGAACATTAAATAACACAAAGAAAACACCTGCTGTCGATCACCACAAGAGCAGCATCCAGCCACTGTCATAATTCTGAACATACATTTTCTCAGCACTCCTAATTCATGGTTAGATAGAAGTAACATTTTTTAAAATTTTATTTGGGTGAATCAACCCTTTAAAGCATCTCTTTGTCATCCGTTGACAAAGCGTCTTACTACATTGGTAATGCTACATGAAATGATACTGTTACATTCTGTATGTACCCTGATATTGACCCATGGGATGATGTTGAACAGAAACACACATACTTTCTTCCGTGCCATCAGCAGGTCCTGGTAGACGTTGGAGCGCAGGAAGCGTGTATAGCTGTCACTTTTCATCAGCTTGTAGATGTGGTCCTGAATGAACAGAGAGGAGGGAAAAACCATAGAGTAAAAAACAGGAGGAGTAGAGGTTTAAATGTTTGCTGAATTGAGAGCGAGCGTAGTTCCCATCAATATGGGTCAGTGCAAATGATGTATGAATCCTGTGTCGGAAACTCAGAGTAAACTAAACAAGGCAGTCACTCAGGGAGAAAGATGGCTGAAGTTCACAGGCAACTACTGTAACTGACAGGAGAAATCCTTTCTTTATTTAACTCTTCCCTTTTAAGCCTGTAACCGGAGAGGAAATTTGATAGACACCCCACCCCCCACCCCCCCAAATCTTATCCATCTCCCAGTGAGGCGTATATTCTCTAGAAATCACTCCGCAATATAAACCCATTAGTTGATATTGGTGGAGCGTGTGAGAAAGACAAATGGGGCAGACAACAGTGTGGGATAGAGTTTCTGAAGAGGCAGCTCTGACACTGATCACCTGAAGAGATATAAATTAAAAGGGAGATAAAATCGCTCTGCACAGCACAAAATATGAGCCTTGCGGTGAGAGAGAGGATGGGGAAACATGATATCTGTTATTATATTTCTATGTATACCTTTGGCCTCAACTAATGAAAGTAATGCATATTAGTAGCCTATTGTTTGTGATAGAATGACAAGTTCATTTAAAGAATAGTTGCTGGCAGTACTGTAGGTATGGATAAGGTCACTCTTTAGCCAGTGTATATTAAAAGGAAGCAGGTGTATTATTTATGTGTATTATTGAATTTCAGTCTGGCCTGACAAGTTAACCTTTCAGCTGTCAAGAGGGGGAAAACTGGATGTTTGGCTCTAAACCCCCTTGGCATTTTGAGTAAACAAACTATTTTCTCTTGTTTGAAAGTCATTTATAAGAATATGTGGGGTTTTTTTTATATGGCAGTTGTAGAAATTGTTAGTTCTATGTGTAGGTACTAATGAGATTTAAAGGAGTTTAAATCTCTTTTTCCCAAATTTTGTTGCGAGATGTGTCCCTGTATGGTTTGTGTTGAATCTACAGCAAAGTAAAAAAATTCTTTCTCATAATTAATCAAATATCATTATTATTATACTACGTTAGAAGTCCATTTGATGAGAAAATGGACAAGGTCCACTGGTTTTTATGACTGATTTCACAACAAAATATACACAGATCAGTAATCTAGTTTTGAGTGTTCATGTGTTATTTGACCTGAAACATTTTACCAAGGGTTGAGACCTTTTTTTTCCTCCTGTGTCTTGTATTTTCTTACCTGTGCGTCCTCATAGCTGTATCGTCCAGGGTCTTTCAGGTTCTGGCTCGTGCGTTCATAGCTGTGAGAGTCCAGATTGATGGAGCTGGGTGCTCCTTCAGCCAGAAACTCTGCCCAGATATCCTGTGCCCTCTGTGCCACTTCCTGTTGCGGCATCCTCTTAAGGTCCTGCACTGCCAACCAGAACCTGCATACATACAAATAAAATGCACCTCAGATGATGGTTTGACTTCAAGAGTGAACAACCACAAGATCCACATGCAGTATCAATGCACAGAATTTATTTTTCAGTGGTAACTTATTCTTACTCTGTCAGAAATTAAGTGCTTTCACACTACAGAAATTAACCTTCTTTTATCTCTTTAAGATTGAATAAAAAGCATTAAAATGATGCAAAAATCTGGCATTTGTGAAGTAGTCTGACTGATTATGTCATATAGATATTGATGATTCATTGTGTCTTTACTAAATAACTAAAACAAGTGAGATTTCATTGTCACACTCATTTGAAAACACATACAATTGTAGGATGTTATAGGAGAATAAATGAGTGGTTTAAGAGGCATACTTTTTTAAATGCAGAGACACAAATTATAGTGGAATTCAAATATATGCAACATGTTCTTGTGCACTGAGGGAAATGTATATTCTCATACAGACTTGAGGATTCTGGCACTTCTGCTTTAATACACAGGAGGGGGAGACGGTAAATGAAGGTGAGAGAAACACAACACATGACTTGAATCTTCAATGCTGCAGCCTCCTGCAAAGCAGAATCTACAAAACTACAACCTGAGCAATATCAGGGCACATTAAGGTTTCAGAAACTATAAAATCCAAAACTCTTTTGTAAGAGCAGTTAGATTTTTTTAAGACTAAGTCAGCTCATAAAAATGGCAAAATCAATTCAAATTTTAACTTGCCATTTTGAGTCTGTCTAGTCCAGTATACAGGAACCAATATGCATGAAAGCAGGTCATTAACTGTATTAAACACCAGAGGCATTAGAGAGCCACTGGCTGAATGCCCTCAATATTAGTTTGTATATTGATCTGTGGACTGCTTCAGCAATATAGAAAGAAACACCTTCAGGGTCTGTTTTCCCCTCTTACAGACACACACACTCTCTCTCTTCATTCTCACTCAGTCATTTTCCCTCTGTCTAACTCTCTATGTAGTGCCCTTCCAAAAGCTCCCTCATAAAAGCAAAAGCAATTAAAGGTCCAGGAAGAGAGAACAAGAGAGTGGGAGAGATAGGGACAAGAAGACCGGTGGGTGTGAGTGTGTTTGTGTTTTATCTCCATTTGTAGCTCATAGGTATCAACAACCTCCATGCTATTTCTCACAGTTCATTCCCAGACTCTGATTCCTAACAAGTCTCTCCTCCTCTCTCTGGCTTTTAGAGTTGCTCTCTGTCTCTCTTCCTCTCACAAGAACACCCACTCATTGCCTCTCATTCATTTAAGGGATAATGCCCGATGAGGTGTCCATTATAATAGATGACAGGGAGGCCAGAACTGTCTTTCGTGGTTCTGGCCTCCCCATCATCCATTAATTCTTGATAATGGACACCTCGAAGGGTGTTATCCCACTTTCATGCGTTTTGTAATCAAAATCCATTGTTTTTCACAAGCAATAACTCAGTTTCCCTGGTAACATCTTAATGATTGCTCCAGGTAGACCTTTAGTCAAACTCTACCATCCCATAAGGTTTTAATGCAATGGAAACGTTGTTCACTACTCTAGTAAATAGGACGAACCTTGGCAGTGGGTGAAATTTCTAGTCCACTCAGCTCATAGAACCATTTGGCTCAGCTATGAGCCAGAAAGCTAACGTTATGCTAGCAAGATCCAGAGTCAATAACACCAACAGTAACATTCATTTGAAAGTATGTTTAACAACAAGATGAGCCAGCTATCCAGGTGTTAATTAATGTGCAGTTCCTCTCTTTTCTTTTCAGTTTCTCATTCTTCAGCTGCAACCCAGTCATCAGAAATGTTGGAATCACTCATTGTGGTAATTAGATGTTAGCTTGTTAATGTGTTGCAATAAATTGTAAACAGAGGCTTTGGCCACATGTTGCTATGGTTACTCATTTTAGCCAGCAAATTAATTTAGAATGGTGAACAGACAGTTTCACTGGAACTACTTAGCAGATGTCCATTATCAGGAGTTAATGGACACTCTGCAGCCAATCAGATTCAAGTACTCACCCAGACCACGGTATAAACAGAGTTTATAAATAGTACCTAATGACTTTATTAATGGTTAATAAAATAATCAACTAATGCTGTAAAGATCAATTATAAGCCATTAACACAAACAACTCTTGGTTTGCCAAACTGTGAAAATCCTACTACAACCTGGTAGAAAAGGGCTGCAGAGGATCGATGGATCGAGGATAGATTATTGTTGGCTTATAGCTGATCTATAAAACATTAGTAAAAGCTCTACTATCAATTCATTATTAAGGTGTTTTTGCAACTTACTTACTTACTTTATAAAGGCTCACCTATTAGGAAGTGTAACTCTCATTTATTTTCAATTCTATTCATGTACTTATACTGCTCTGTGCTGCTGTTTCCCACCCAGTTTCCCCAGCAGGCATCACTGAAGCTTCATTTTATCTGATCTTTTGGATGTTCCCCTGCTGTTACTGTAAAAAGAATCCAGCATGTTAATTTGTACTGAGTGATTAAATCCTTTTAAAGAAACCAATTGCAAGTGCATCTTGCTGAGTAAGAGCAATTATACTTGCAAGTAAAAATGCAGCTTGCAGCATGTGTTCATGACATCTAGGTGTCTGTGCTTCCTTGTGTGTTCAAAGGACCCAAATCTAGTATTTTCCAGACAGTGGAACTGGAGGATCTTTCACAAGTAATTATTTTTCCTACAGTACAGTTTACAGCGTGCACGTGGGCTGAAGTGGTAGGTTGGTGATACCAAAGAGAAATCAGTGTTTTTTTGTGTGTGTTTATTTTCAGTGCAGTGAAAGCTTTTGAATATCTGTTATGCTCACATCACACAATCTGAAGTGTAAACACAGAAAGGGTGCTTGCTGTAAAGCTTTAACAGAATGATGTGTCATCTTACTTGGAACTCAGAGAACAGAGGAAAACTTTCCATTAAATTACAGTCAATACTGCACCATGTTCTTCTCCCAAAAATGCTTTTATTTCACTTTAACATAAAAATGATGATGAAGCAACTTGTGCGCTCACCGCAGGTTTTCTGAGCTAAACTCTGACTCCAGGAACTTAAGGAAGAGCTCCTGTCCTGCGGGGTCCTTCAGGGCCTCCTCCAGAGAGAAACCCCACTTCTTCACTCGCTGCTGACTGGGCTCCTTACTGAGAGATGAGAGAGGGAGAGAGAGAGAAAGAGAGAAGAGAAGAGAGGCACTATAAACCATCCACCTGAAGCTGCTGCAGGTAGGTCAGGATTAGAAAAAGAGATTAGAAGAGATTAAATTACAAGGAAATGGTGGAGAGCATCTCAGTGTTGGGGGGTGGGGGGTGGGGGGTGGGGGTGGGGGGGGGGGGGGGGGGGGGACACAGAGGAAGGGATAAGACATTAAAACCTAAAATTCGATTGGCCTCCGAGACGTCTAGAGGGGCTGATGTTGATGTGATATTAGTGTCTGGAAAGCTGCACATTATGACAACGTTCATTTGAAATCCAATCATTGTAATCTCTACAGGGAATATTTTCTCCTATCCTGCAATTAATCAATTCAGCTGAATTATTAAGCTACATTAGGCACAATGATTATACGTCCGCTCTAATTAATTCTAGCATAATTCAGGCAGGCCAGGAGTTCAGAGCATAGTGCAAGTTGTTGAGAGCTGTGGAGATAATATTTTAGTTCATTACCTTCATATCTCCAACTATTCAATGGACAATCAATACTTTGACATTGTCTTATTGTCTGTAACACATAAACTGAGGTAGGTTATTTGATTAGAATTGATTAAGCCCGAGTGACCTCTGAATTTCCTTCGCTACTTCAGAAAATGAGCTATTACTCAGAATAATTACTTGTAATTATCCAGTGCTGCACTCCATAGTGCTGTTAAATCACTGTTGATTCTACAGTAGTGACCTGCTTGTGTTCAAGATACCGACACCCATTTCTATAAAATGCATCATTTAGTTTAAATCAAATTAAACACTTTTAGACTTTGATACATCAATAAAAATGTGCTATGTTGGATTAACAATATTTTTGCAGTGTGCGATGCTAGAGTCTTGTAAATCACACATGCCTGAATTAGTTAAAATGTTTGAGCAGTTGACAATATTTCTAGACAGAAATGAAAATAAGGTGACAACCAAAGAAATGTGTCTTTTAACAACAAGTAAACAGATGTACAGTATCTAACAAACAAATCTTGTACAGTACAACCTTCAAGTATTTTGGTGTAAGTGAAATGGGATATAATTTTGACTGAAGCCTGGTCATTCTTTCAGTTTTATATAGAATTTGTTTTAGTCTCTAAGTAACTGCACAAACAATTTGACAAAAAACACAAAAATATGATTGCTTTCAATTACATAACATGAGTGGAAGATTTTCTGCATGCGTTGGTAAAAAAAAAAAAAACAGCAAACTGTTTATTCAAAAACACTGTGGTTAGTCTGTAAAAAATACAGAATCACTGCATATTATAAATATCGTATCCATTTTGTAACTTGCGTCTGACTCGGATATGTGACTTGCCAGTTAGATTTCATGAAATGAGGAAAGTGTTCACCAGCTGTAAAAGTGAAGTGTCTTTGCATTCTGGTTTTATACCTGGCCTCTAGATCCCAGAGGGAGGGGTCGTCGCTGGTCCATGGGTTGGACGGTTCTTGTGCCATCAGAAAAGGGTCATACTCCATGTACTGTTCAATGTAGCTTATCAGACTGACACACAGATACACACGACAGGGCACAGAGAACAGAAGAGGTTAACGTCAAAAAGTTTACACCCAGTGTTTAACAGTGATATTTTAAGCATGTGTCTCATTGAGATGATTATTTACTCTGTTTATACCTGTGAATTGTGAGTAAATCATCAGCAGTATATTAAATAAATTATGATTATGATAAATTATTATTATCAATTTGGAACATCTGTTCTGATCAATTTAACCAAAACTCAGATTTGAAACTTCCATCTTTTCTTTGTCAGCCTAACCCTAACCCACTCTCCAGCTTACACACAGCAATACAAACTAACACATTATTGTTTCTTTCCCATAGCACATCATCCATTGTGGAATTCCTTGACCACATCTGTGCTGCTGCTATACCACAATTAAGTATTGAAAATAATAATGTAATTAATGTAATAATGTACATGCTGTTGGACTGGAGAACATTATCTATATCATGTATGCTGTGCTTGTTTGAGTAATTACATGCAATGCTTTACGAATTAATTATATGAAACATTAACATGTTGATAGTTTAGTTGGACTGTTTATTAGGTGTCAGGAAAATAACTTTAGAAGAGTTACTTTGTGTAATCATTTACAGAACAACAACAGAAACTAACAAATGGCACCCAACTCCAAATATTCTCACACTAACAGCAATAGAAACTAACTGATCATTCAACCAAGAAAACTCAAACTAATGCTCAGCTTAAGAGAGGATGTCAACAAATGGATGGATTAATGGATAAAAAAATGGACCAAGGCATGTAGAGGTTGTGAGACCGAGCTCATTTAATGATCAGACCAAACACATTTGAAAAAAGCCCCAAGTACTCTCAGAAGAATACAATGTCTCAGAGAAGAGTTCAGAGAGGTTCATCCTTTGCCTAACACCTCTGCACTCCCATGTAAAGGACAACCGTTTAACAGACAAGGAGAGAATCAGGACCACGGACAGTGGCAGCATGAACAGAATCTTTTTCAACGTGAACTCTGTATGCTTGTTTAAGTGGTTAGACTCAATGCGTTTTGAAATTTGGTCGCATCGATGTCATTTTGTGAGCACAAAATAAATTCAAGTTTTAGTCATTTTGTGCCAGTTAAATATTTAAGCACACACAGAAACATTCAAAAGCGTAGAATCAAATTGAATGAGCACTCTATATTTCTTTGCTTGCTATTGCCAAAGCTGTGTACTTAAGCAATTTGCATTCCTTGCAGGCAACCCACACATCAGACCACAGAAAAATCCACTTGAACAGGAAGGAAGTGTCATTCTGTGACAGCCAAGCTTTTTACGGTGCATTGAGTGTCATCAAGCTGCTTATGACAATCAGCTATTTTATTTGTCTAAAAGACATGACTATGAAAAACATATCAATCAGACACTCAGGCATGGGTAATTTGTGATATATTGTTGAAATCCACTGAAGCTACTGTACCAGAATGTGCTAAAACAGCTGTAAGAAACTTTAAAAGCAGGGTTCAAACTTGTGTTGAATGGAATCAGGATTTTGTGGTCAAATGAGTTTGGAAATTTGTTCCGTTTTCCCTCAATATGTCTGTCAATGATAAACTTGCATATCAATATAAACAAACTGTACACCCACATGTTAGGAAGTATTTTTTCTCTCACTCCCTGTAGTGGCTTAGTCAACACATATTTTGTCCAGCAACAGCAATTCAATGTTACTGTAACAGCTGAGGCTTTGACAAACAACCTTCCTTCATATTTGACAAATTATTCCTAATGAGAAATGATTAAAGAAATACATTTATGATGCTACTCATTCTGAATGTTGATGTCTAACATGATTGATGTTGTCTCTCATGTTGTTTCATGCAGTGTTTTGGTTAATGCCCCAAACTTTCTGCTCAGTGGAGCAGCAATTAAACTCAGTTTCATGTGTGAAGTCAGAAGGTTAAAGGGTCAGGGAGGCAGAGCAGCGGAGCAGCAGGGCAGCCAGCAGTAATCACAGTTTTTCTGCTCTGCTGGGAAGTAATGGCTGTCCTGAATGACTGAGCAGAGGATGGAACTGACAGGCAAGTAAACACCACAGTTTCTCAGCCGCACAGCAGGGATAGGCGATATCAGTACATATATGCACACATATGCTGTTATGTTGCTCTTGCAGCATACAGCAGGTGGACAAAAACAAGAACATATGTACGATGTAATGCGATGCAATAGCCCCACGATGAATGAAACATTTGTTAAGCTTACAACCATGGAGCCTCTTTTGATTTTATTCCCTTGACCAACTGTTTGTCTTGACCTTTACCACTTCTCCTTAAACATCACACTGGAAAACTCTTCATGTTATCAAAGCAGTTTAGTTAAGTCTATAATTTGATTCATAAAGTTTTATTTTCTTAAAAGTGATACAATAGATGTTTTCATCTATTTCAATAAAATAAAGTTTTAGGACTTTAAAATGACACTTTCTAATCACAGATGGAAAAGTTTTGATCTTATACCCTCACTTCAACCATCCTTTCCTTGGATGCCAGATGCCATTTTGTAATATTAGTTTCACTGTACATGGGAGTGACATTCCTGACATGCGTGACATATGCCAGCCTGCTCTAGACCCCCTATTCCAAATTAACAAACCAATGGGGGAAGAATCTAAAAACAACAACAAGTATGCTTTTTCCATTCTTTCCCTTTATTTCCTGTGCCAAACTGAAACCAGATGGGGTGTCAAAATCAAAATCACCTCCATCTGCCACTGCTCGGGTACAGATACAGTAAAAGGGAATTCAAGTTTTTATAGTTATAGTTAGTCAAAGAGGGCACAGCAGATGGGAAGGCAGTCAGGCAACCTTTCTATGAGAGTATCTGATGCCCCCTTTTCAACTGACAAGATAAAGATTGGACATACTTTTCAGAAAGTCCAGTAGTTTTGGTGCAAAGCAATTTCAATTACCTTTCAGCAACTTTAGACATCTTCATACAGTGACGATCTAGCTGGGTGTTCAGGAATAAGATCTGAAAGAGGAGAAAAGAGAAGTTACTCTTTGTTTATGCAGGTTTTTGTTCAAGAGCAGTAAAAATAATGGCACATAATTTGTCTTGAACTGTTTTAAATATCACTTGTCCAACTGCAGCAAACTAACATATAAACGAGCGAGACCATGGTTGAGTTAATTGGCAGCTTCTATCTCAGTCTGTGGTATTGTTTGTGCATCTGTTTTTTCTAATTAAGACCTATTTTCCTATTACCATGTTGCTTCACATTGCTGCTGGTTGTCTGTCTCCCTTTCTGATTTTTCATTAACCTTTCAGTCTGTTCACCATCTGCCACAGTCAGAAACTTTTTTTTACTAAATTTGACCTGGTTGATAGTCTTCTCTGTGGAGGTTCTGTGGCAATTAAATCAAATTCTGGTGGAGTAAACATCATTGTGCACAGCATACATATGGAGGGATTTTGAATGTGATTTCATCATTTTGGATAATCTGTTTAACAAAACATAATGTAGGACTTTTTTTTTTTTTTTTTTTTACTGTACCTCTTTCTCCACATCCTCCTTGGTGCCTTTTCGGCTGCAGTGGTGTGAGGGAGTATGTATTGGACTCTGACACTGTGTTCCTTCCTCCACCAAACCGTACACTGACTGGGAAGTTTGAAGATGACAAGAGCAGAGTAGAGGTAATAGAGAAATAGAATGTGTACCTATTATTTTCTTGCAGTGCAGATAAGGCATAAGAAGAGCTGCCAAGAAAAATCACAGAGCATTCTGGTGTAAAATTAAAGGGATAAATTTCACTATTTCAAAAGCCGCCACAAAATGATTGCTTGCATGCAAATTAATCTCATTATGGAGCAAGTATTTATATTATTATGTTATTTGTTGATTCATGTCTACCGATTTAAATTGAAGTCTAAATTTGTGTGTCTAATTGTGTCATTTTTTTCCTTTGGTATATGCTGTTGTGAAAGGACATACAGAAGATTATGTTTTACAAGACTAGAAAAAAAGTTTTCAATTAATTTTTCAAATAACAGAATGCTACTACTACAGAATAATAAGTACTTCACAAAGTTTGGTGTCACACCCTTGTCATCAGAGCAAATACCTTCTTAACTCTATGAGGATTCTTCATGCGTCTACATTTCCTGATGTCCATCTCTGTGGTGTTAACACATCCAGGCTGGGGAAAACATGAACTTAAAGCATCACTGCAGTTGACATTTGGTTAACCTAATATTTTCTTTTAAGGTATGTCTGCTGTATATTACAGTAAACCCAAAGACAGCAGTGGAAAGATAGAAAAGTCAAAGAACATGGATGGGAGATAAGGTGGGCAGCTACAATCTAACATGTACAGACAGAGGCTTACCACAGGTCTATGAACATCCCAGAAGGCTCTCTCCTGGCTGTCGAGGATCTTCCTCTCAGTTTTATCTTTTTTCCTGTCGATCCTGCAGATGAGATCAGTCAGTGTGAGAAATATAGCATACGCCTTTCCTGGTATTAGCATTAGATGAGACCGTTGAATCAGGATAGAAGGATAAGACGGAGAGAGATAATATGGAGATTATAAAGTCAAGGGTGTCCATCAGGTTTTAACAATACTGAAGCATTTGGTAGGCTCACTGCATACACCATCTTCTCTGTAGATATGTGTGCAATCTCTGCAACAACTGATGTATAGAGTACATATTGCATATTGGAGATTACATTGGACTCTACCACTGTGACTGGCGGTTTGACCAAATCTATAGCAACTGCATCTGAGACCAACAAGTTCGAAGGAAAACCAGAAAAAACAACCAATTCCTCTCTACAATCCTGATCATTAATTGCTAGTTCAATATCTACCAGTGTCTCAATGTTTGTTTTACTTATTCCTAGTGCAGGCTTCCAAACTTTCACCCATTGAGAAGCAGGTTGGCTGTAGCTCAGGTGGTGAAGAGGAATACCTATTTCAGTACAATTCAATACCTGAATCCTCCTGTCCACATGTCAAAGTGTTCTTGATATGTGTATTGCAGATGTGGAAAAGGGTACGATGGACAAACATATCAAAAAATAATACATTGAAATTCAAGAATGTATCACCTGGACAAAATGATATTGTTCTGTGTGACAACCAAAAAAGGAGCCACATGCAATTGGCATTAACACAATGATGAAAAAAAAATCCTGCAGGGGTCTTAATATTTTGTGTCCATTTTTAAAGATCTGGGGATCATGTTCTCATTTCAACATATTAAACAAATAAAACTGAACCAAAAACTAATAAAGCTTCAGTAACTTGAAGCAATGCAGGTATCCATCATTCTTTCCTTTGTACCTTTTCTGTCTCCATTTTCCTTATGTTCCAGAAGCCTATCAAAAGTCTATCATTACCAGTGTAAAATATGATTTATGATGTCAACTACCCCAGAAACATAAACCAGTAGACCTACAGTGGCCCGCTCACACTGGATAGGTAATCCAGTGTGAGCGGGGCACTGTGTGAAACTGTATGAATCTCATACTCACATAACAGGAGGGTTAATGGAGTCTGTCAGAGACATTGTTTATGATATGGGATGTCACATTGAGATTGTATTGTACTTCATTCTGTACATAGGTGTGAATGGTGTTAGTAGCTGCATTGTAGTTTCATGTGTTGCCGTGGTAACAGAGCATACTTACTTGACCTGGGCCTCAGCCTGCATGTAGATGAACTCCCACTTTCTGGCAAAGGCTCTCTGCAGCCTGGCTAGGTTCTCCTGTTAGATGGAGATACTTTTTTTTTATTTTTATGATCATCTCCAAGGAAAGAACACTAATAACAGTAATTAAAATGAAATGTTATTGTTGTCGCCACAGTTTTAAAGTTTAAATCTGGACCAAAATGCAATTTAGATCTCCTATCATCACACATACACACACACACGAGTCCGACCTTTAAGAGGTTGTGTTTTCTGCCCCAAGCTTGACACACAGATCAATACTAACAAGTAATAGGTTTGAGCAACCGTCCGGGACTCACCGCCTCATAATCTGCCAGCTCCAGCCTTGTCTTATTCTGCATGGTCCGCTTGCACAGGTAAATAGCTGAGAGGGAGACAGAGAGAATCCAAGACAAGGAATTATCAGTGCGCATCTCATCCTCTCTCCATTCATCTACTCATCCATGCATTTCTCATCCCCTATGCCTCACCTCTCCTCATCTCCCATGGCATGAGTGTATAATCAGTTTCAGAGGCCGCCTGTCCACCTATCTGTTGCTTTAGGATTATGAGTTGTAGTGTGAAGAGGCACTGAGCCCTTAACTTCAGCCATGGCTGCCTCTGTGACAGGATGAAGGGAAGGAAGTGGAACGGCGAATGACTAATCCCGTCAGCTGGTCTTTACAGTGGAGGGTACAAGTTGTGCTGTACTGCTCAGTGTGAAGTTATTTGTATTTATATTCAAGTATAACTTGATGTGCTGTGTTCACTCTGACAGGTGGAGTTTTATTATTATGTGCTCCATTATACTGCACCACACTTATACCCAGAATGATGAAATAATCTTTCTTGTTAGTAACTCTTCAGAGGGATGAACCGCCAGACATTATTAAAACAATTCATTCAGCCTTTGTGTAAGGTAGAAAAATATTATTGCACAGTTAACCAATTACATGGCATTTAAATGTAAGTGTCACACAGTGTTTAGGTAGGATCAAGTAGTAATGGCCAAACATGTTAGACAATGACCACATAACATCCAGGTGTTTACAGTTCAAGGTCAGACTCAGGTATTGGTCTGTCCCTATCGAGAGATGTGTGCAAATCCCACTTCTGTTATCTTTTTTCCCTTTTTATAGCATCACCTACAAGTCACCATGAGATTGTGCATGTAGTGGAAATTGAGACAATGATCTATACCGTATACTTATTTCTATAGAAGAGAAAGATATTGTGGGAGTTGAGTAACAGTTAATAACAGGTAAGTTATAAATACTTAGTTACAGGTTTGTACACAAGAATTTGTACTTTGTTTATTTCATCTTCACCAAGCAACATGCAAAATAAATAGTTTAAAAAATAAATGTTCCAAAGAGTCATTTCAGGATATGATTGTAGAGAAAAGTAAATTGTCTACACCTGATGAACGTGATCACTTGTATAATGCTGATTTTGGAAGTCTGCCCTATAAACCTTTGCTGTGAATTTAATCTACAAACTGCATTTTAACCATCAAGTGGGATGTAAATTTTGTAAAAAAAACAAAAAAAACAAAAACAAAAAAAAAAATAGAGAAAGTGATTTTTGTATGTTAGAGATCTGATATTGATATTAATCAACACCTCTATCACCTTCTCTCAGTCTTTTTGTGCCATGCAGCAGTACTACATATTACAATACTATTTAAACATTGTTCTCTGAATATAAATAGAACAGGGATTAAGATACTCAATTAAATGACCAAGCACTGCTCCTTCACTCACTGCCTCACCAATCAAGTGAAAAGACTTATTAGTTTATTCTTCTTAAATATACACTTGAAATACAGGGTTATGTTAGGAAATTGGGAGACTTAATTTTCTTTACCTGAGATAATAGCTTCTTATGGCTGTATACGAATACTGAGTTGCATTGATGTTCTGATGTGTTTTTGTTTTTGTTTACTGCATCAAATTGTGAAAGCCAGTGAAATGATAACTGATTCTTAAATAAAATACAAATACAACAAAATGTCAAGATATCTTGTTTAGACTTTTACCATAGTCGGTGTTCTCAGGCTCCCAACAGTTGGATGGCCAGAAATATGGTGCCTGAGGGGGAACAAAGTGAGATGGTGAGAATGGTGCAAAGTAGATGGTTAGTATTCCCCCTACATACAGTTTATACCGTAGCAATGCTGCATAGCTGAATCTCAAGGACTGAAATCTATAATTGAAAAAATGCAAAAGTCAAAACTATGCAGGCCAATATGTTCTTTCCAAACTTTCACACCAAACTGGAATGATGACGATAACCTTTACGAGACAGTTGTTTTGCCTCTGAGACACAGCAGTGCACACGACTGCCTTGCACTGCTGTGTGAGCTATCACAATATTTTTTTATTATTAGGATTGAACAGATTCAGAACAGCTGACTCTGAAAACTTTTTCCCCTTGTAAGAGGCATCCTGGGGTGTTGCAGAGGCGTGGGAGTACTGCAGCAACACTATAAAGTGAGAGGCGATGAAAGCTGCAAAATAAACAATGGGAAGGCAGAACAATAAAGCCAGCAGGAAAAGAACAGATGCTGATAATATTGTTATTTGACACAGCTTACTGTATGTGGTCTTGAATCACAGTTTTTAAATAATCTACAGTCGAGAGATATTGCACGATTTTTAATTGTTTTTATTTTACTTCCCTTTGCTTCTCATTGTCTTACACTTAATTTGCCTAGAAAATGAAATGCTAATGAATCATGATTATCTTTATGAAGCTCTTCTGCTATGCCATAACCCCCCTGCAACCCCCCTCCTTCTCCTCTTCCTCCTCCTCCTCCTCTTCCTCCTCCTCCTCTCTCGTCTTCTCTTCCACTTCACTTTGAAGGAGGACAACCAAGGTCAAAATATGACAATGTGCACAGCCATCTAGTTTAATTAAACTTCTCCTCCAGCCCCGGTGGAGATTCAGCCCTCCAACAAGTCCCTGTGAATAGGAAGGAAGAAGATGCTACACAGAGATCATTCTAATCTCGCCACGTCCTGCCTTGCCATTCCCAACCGATGAATTTGAAAACATTGTTTCCTTTTTAATTAGGAATTTCAGGATAAAACAGTCTGGCATAATTAATCTGTGACTTTAATACCACTGACTTGTCTTCCAACATTGAAGGAGGAGTAAAACGTCAGCACGCTTTTCCTTCCTTTTTGTCCCTTGATGTGACTCTAATTCTAGTGTACTACTATACTACTACGCTATGTCTCTGTCAGGCTTTTGGTAGCTGCCTACTCAGCCTGAACCCAGACCTGCTTCCCTCGCTCCGCTTGATGAATATTTTAACAGATCACCATTCATTTTTAATAGGGTCACAGGATCCCAACATAGAACTGAAGAAGCTGTAGACAGCGGACAGGGCCTTTTGTCATCAAAATCAAGATTAGTGTGTTGCAATTTCATAACAGAACAAGTAATCTTGAACAAGTGATTAGGGTCTTTATGAAAGCAAGCGCCCCCACAATCAGATTAACCTCGTTGGACTTTTCAGTATCTCTCACACTAATGCAGGATGACTAAGGGATTAGTTCAGGCTTAGGTGTGTTATGAAAGGTGCAGGGAAATTTGCATTTAATATAATAATGATTGAGTGTGTAATAATATAATCCATATACAATAAAAAGCCATGATTTGAAAATCTACTTATTTTATAACATTGTGATTGCTGATATACTGCACACAACTCAAAACAAAGCATGCTAAAGGAAAAAGGCTGAGGACATTCTATATTTTTGTTATTGTCAACAACTCAAAAGACATATGGCGTTTACCTTAATTCATGATTCTCAACAGACCATGTAACCTCAACCCTGACTGTGAGTTCTGAACCTGACACCAACCTTTAAGCTTAACCCTAGAAATTGACTATCTACAAGCAAATTTTCCCACAACTTTCTCTGCAGCACATTGAGTACTGGTTTGGCATTGAATTACTAAACGTGAACGTGGTATGTTAATAATAAATGTAGCCCTTTTAAGCTACTCTTTGTCATCATTATCAGTTAATGCTCCTGCTCACCTGAAAGCGGTAGAAGGTGCCGTCGTCTTTGAGGGAGAGGACATGGTCTGAGATGGGGAAGAAGTACCCCTGAGCCGCGATTAGACTCCCGATGTGCATGGCCTCAGCTGGGAAAGGAACAGAACGAGAAGTACAGATCACAGCAGGTTCATATTAGCTGTAATGCCCCATCTACTGGGTTGGAATTAACTCAGTGGAAACAAAATCAGGATGATGAATCAAAGCGGATGCTTATGAAAGATATATTTCAGGAAATCACATGAAGATGATACAAAATTTTAGCTACAGGATATAAAAGTCATTACAATATGAGCCTCTAGAGATATAGTCGGCTAAATTTGAGGAGAAAAACCTCACAAATGTACTATTTTTACATTGGAGGTCAAGCAAAGTTATTGATAACAATTTGCTATATATTTAGATAACGAGTTGTGTCCGTTTTTCATCTTTAGGATTCAGCCTGGAGGTAGTTTGACTGAAACGTACATGGATGACTCAGTGATTGAGTCAGTGTTCAGGCTGTGGGCTATTGTACCAACAATAAACACTGCTCTCCCACCACCATGCCTGAAGGTCAGGCCAACAAAACAAATCCATTGTAGAAAATTAACCATTTTAGTTTAAATATGTTGCTGTACATTGCTATGTTGTTTACGCACTGCACTTTCCAGAGTTGATTTGTGAAAAGTTAATTTTCTGTTGATATTTGAGTTTCTGTTGGTGAGGCATGGTTAGCAAAGGTGGTTATCATTGCAAAGATAATCAATTTACTATACTATACAAGTTACTGAAAGTACAAAATTGATCTGCGACTGTAAAAGAAAAAAAAAAGATTAAGATACAGCATGAATTGCCTGGAATTATATAGTTTAGTTGCACAATGATGGATAGATAATTGACAGCTAAATTAAAGCCACTTTTTGTGAAATTAGAACTTTTCTCGCATTGGCACTCTTGAGTGTTAATATTAAAAAAGGTACTGGGTGAGATAGCACTGCATATTGTACAAATCTAGAACAGGTGCACTGAGGTCAATGGGGTGAAAGACATAGACAGCACAAATTTTACCTTTTCCTCAAACAAAAATGTTTACCCTCACAGGAATTTGGCAGATATAATTACATCAAACTCTCCTCAAAGTGGCTTAAAGGAACATTCATGAATTGATATTGGTTTGTTGATGGTTAACGTGGTTGTTTTAAAAACAGGGGTCAAAAACTTGAGGAAATGCTGCATCCATAACCTTTGTGCATGATGATTATTACATGTAAATACAGCTTCTTTTGTCATGAGAGACTACAGCCCTCAATAAAAAAGGCATTATATACAATACAGGATGGGCTGGTGTCATTTCTCAAAACCTACCTGGATCTTCAATGGACAGGTTTTTCATCAGCCACTGCACAATATCTGCCCCTAAATCAGATCAGACAAAGAAAGACACATGACTGTTATACAGTGTATGGTAACAAAGAAACACTGCAATCTAAAAAGAGGAGGAACACAATAAATAAATAAATTGAGTAAGGCACTAGAAAAGAATAAGGAGGAACACAAGAGTGAAAGTGAATGTTTACTTCTTTGCATTTAGTCACAAAGTATGACAAAAAGTAAATATAAGTAGATGGTAAACTTAAAAGCTGCACTCAAATTTAGGTGTAATTAAAGGGCTTTACGCATTTTTTCCAGTATAAACATTTTTAAGAAATCATTTCAAAACGAGAGAACTAATGAAAAAATATATATGCTTTTTGACTATTTAATCTCAAGCAACTTGTCTTAAAAAAAGAAACAATGCTGAAAGTAAAAGAGATCGAAGAAACGCTGCTGGCATTCAAGGAGGCTTGACATTATTTTATGTAATAAGCATGAGTTCTTTTTTTTGCAGCTGAGACAGAGTATTATCTCATCTGAGCTTCCCTTCTGCTTTCTCTGAGTCCTGAGGGAGGTGGTGTTTAATTCTCCATCATTCATTAGTTTCCTGGCCCTCGGCACTCAGCTGCAAACATTTGAGCTGCTGTTCTGCACATCCATCTGCTGCTGTAGTAATTGTGTTTATTGACATGCTCGGCTTATAGCATATTGGAGTGATGCATTTTCCATAAGTGCAAGGAGTGAGAAAAAAAGAGGGATGTTAATAGCCTTTTGTTTCCGTCATTTGTTTGGGGTGTGTCATAGCCTCCCACTGTGGCTCCACTGCTAAAGTGATTTAGGTTATCATTTGAAGCGGCTACAGCCAACAGGCAGGGTGGCTGATATTAATCCCTACCTGTCAGATTCCACTTGCCGATTATGTTTTTAATGTTATTTATTCAGGATTTTTGACTTTGTGCTTTGCCTGTGATTCACATTAACACAGTTCCACAGTCACGGCTCTACTGAAGCAGTCAGGGGTTGATTGCCTTGCTTAAGGGCACCTTGACAGTAGGAGGACAGCCTTACTCATTATGTTTCCACGCTCACATTTTCTTTTCCAAACATTTAATCATATGTTGTCCTCCCCCTTTCCCTCCAGCTATTCAGCCATTCTCCAGTGATCCACTGCAGAAGAAACAGAGCAGCCGCCTCGGCATAGCCAGAATGAAATGCAGCCACAACACATATTGTGTTTTGGGTATAAAGATAAGACTCATCAGGAGTTCTAGCTTGTACTGTCACTTCTCCGACACTAATTCAAAACACAGTTGTGATCACTAATCAGTGGCTTAGCCACAAGATGCAGTGACATTGCACCAAGTATCTGTTGGTTGCTGAACTCTCTTTTGATAAAGTTAAAAATTTCCAAGCTAAAGTTGACAAATAAGGATGAAAATTGATGTTTTCATCCACTGATTTGAAAAAGATGTCATCAAAGCAAAAGTTCCATAACTTGGGAAATATATTTATTCACTTTCTTGCCAAGAATTACATAAGATGATTGATACTACTCTCATATGTTATGATAACTTACATTCAATATAATGCTACAGCCAGTAGCATTTTATCTTAGCTTAGCATAAAGGCTAGAATCAGGGGGTAACAGCTAACCTGGCTTCTTCCAAAATCCACGTAATAGCATCTCTGAAGCTCACAATTTAACACTTTATAGATAGTTTATTTCATTTTCATAAAAACTGGGGCCATGAGGCTACCAAACAACCAGTGGAGGCTTCAGTATCAATCCTCTTGTCTTACTCTTTGCAAGAAAGTGAAAAGCCGCATTTCCCAAAATTGTCGAACTGTTGTTTGAAGGCAAACAAATAAGAACACTTTCCCTGAACAAAGTACTCCTGGGAACAAGTGAATCATCTTCCTTTTCGCATAGCTTTTACCAAAACAGGGTCTAGGTATGGATCAAAGCATTTTCCATAGTCTCCTTTTGTCTTTCCTCCATCTCTGACCGTCTGGACATGACTAATGTAAGTTTACAGCATACAATGCTGTCATTATCACTCTATGGCATTTGTCAACTTCTCCATTGTATATATGTTTCTTACCTGTAACAACACTGGGGATTTTGGTCATGAAACTTTTGACAGTTCTGATGGGTACACCCTCTGTCTCATGCTGGATGCAAGTGACAATGTCTTCAATCTGCAGAGGACGACAGAAAGAGGGAGAAAACAGACAAGGAGAAAGACAAGGAGAGTTTGATTAAGTTGAAATTTGAATATTATCCGTTTGAGGCAAGTCATATTTGAAGGACTGATTAAGTGTGTTGTATTTAGCATTTTAATATCAGTAAACTATCACCACACTAGTTTTCTATTCTGCATTTGATCATTGCCATGTGTCTCATTTCATGGTTTCTCTCACTGAGGAAGTCTGCAGTTGAAGATCAAATATTTAGTATGTATTAAATTTTAGTATCTTTTCTTTTTCAAACCTATAAAAACTGTGATGATACAGCAGTCCATCTAAGTTAGAGAAGACACAGGTTCAGCTCACTACTAGTGCACAAAACCTGCTGCTTGGTTTACAAAAGAGGAAAACATTACTTTATTCTTCCGGCACAAACAGACAGAGATTTCAGAGTTTCTGATGTACAAAGGCATTCAAGTAATTTGACCATGAGATGCTGATGATTTTATCATCCCATGAAATGTACCTTGAACTGCCTAGAAAATATCTAGCGGAGAAACATGCATTTTTAGTGTTGACCCCATGCTTCACTGGTTGATGTAACTAATATGGTAAGTGGACTGTACTTGTATAGCGCTTTTCTAGTCTTCAGACTACTCAAAGCGCTTTTTACATTACAAATCACATTCACCCATTCACACACATTCATACACTGAATGGGTACAGGGGCTACCATGCAAGGTCCCAACCTGCCCATCAGAGGAAACTAAGCATTCATACACATTCACACTCTGATGGCACAGCCATCAGGAGCAATTTGGGGTTAAGTGTCCTGCCCAAGGACACATCAACATGCGGACAGGAGCCGGGAATCGAACTGCCAATATTCCGATTAGAGAACGACCCACTCTACCTCCAGAGCCACAGCCGCCCTAGTATATATATAAATATACAACCAGTAATGTCCAGTTTAAATCAATCAATAAATCAAACTTCCTTTCTCGCCATAACTAATTGTCCATTGGTTTACCATTAAGATTGATCCCTAGTATAATGAGGAAAATCTCAATATTGAGTTTCTTTAATTCCTTGAAGTGGTTCAACAGGACAGCATGTGACTTTGGCTTATTATCACAACTGTACAGATGTTAAATGAAACACATTGCCCACTTTTAACTGAAGTAATAAAATTAGAGTATGACTTACTGTTGTTTTGATTGCAAGTTTGACACCCCCTCTCTGCACAGATGCTTTTTTTGTTTGCGTCAGAGAGTGGGATGTGAGAAGTTGGTCGCTTTGGAGACAGCTATCGCAAAACTACCACACAACTCAGCAGCTATATATAAACCCTGAATCAAATCCTAAACACACACACACACAGAGAGAGAGAGAGAGAGAGAGAGAGAGAGAGAGAGAGAGAGAGAGAGAGAGAGAGAGAGAGAGAGAGAGAGAGGTGCTCACATGTTTTTTTTTTTCTTTTACACCTGGACCATTAAAGTGATCACATTGAAGAAAAAAACAACAGCACAAAAGTATTATGAGCAATTTCACAGCCATACATGTATAAACCTCTAGTTCTGAGAAAAACACTTATGGTCTTCTGTGCTTCTAGTACCTACAGCATATTTTACTGCACGTGCAGGATGTCATTTTTCAGACCCTTTTAGCTTTATGAGTATATTTATAATCTGTGAGCTAGTTGTCAGTGGAGTACAATTCAAACAGGCACCCACGCCATGCGAGGTCAAAGCTTACATGACTACTTCCACAACAGACTCATACAGACTCCACTTAATGTACAATGCTTTAAATAGACAGAACATGCTACAGTATACATCCTATACAAGATTTGTATAGGAGTTCAACAGTCACACCCAACCAGGGTGTGGACAATCAAACAATCTTTTTTTCCAAGAGGCAAACAAACTTGTGGTGACACAAGGTTGTGTCATGTCTCAATCACCTTCTCCACACAACATCTTGTGGTCATAGTTATCCATATATCCACCTACCTAGCAAGCTAGCATAGCTGTTAAGTATGAGGCTGTAGCCAGGAGGTAATTAGCTTAATTTAGCATAAAGGAGGGTGAAACAGCTAGCCTGGCTCTGTCCAAAGACAAAAAAAATCCACTTTCCAGCACCTCTAAAGCTCACTAATTAACCATGTATAATATATATAATATACCTCATGGCTCCACATTCTTTCCAGGTCTCCATGATAAAAGTCATATGGCTCAACCTGCTGAACGTCCTCGCAATCATATTCTTCATATGATCCTTTATTTATAATATTGTCATCTTGTTTTTCCTATCTTGCTGTTTTGGTCTATTCGGCTCTGGGAGAAGGATCCCTCCTCTGTTCTGCTCTGAAGTTCCTTCCATTCTTCCATTTTCTTTTCTGAATTAAGGGTCTAAGGATAGAAGATGTTATATGCTGTGCATATTGTAATGCCCCTGAGGCAAACGTGTGATTTGTGATACTGGGCTAAATACATTTGACTCTATGCTATGTTAAGCTACTGGTCTCCTGGCTATAGCTCCATACTTAATGGACAAAGCTAGAAAAGCTATAATTAACTAAATTCTTTTCTTTTTCCTGTTCTTTATTTTTTCTTTTTATTTTACTTTTATGTCTTCATTTTATGTGTAAAAGAAATTGAATATATTCAGCCAAGAAAAAAAGCAAATAAGCATAATTTCCCAAAATGTAAAACTGTAAAACAATTTCTTTAACCGAGCCTAGAGTCATGGTGCTGCACAGGCCTTCTTTTTACCAGCTCAGTACATCGCTCAGAGACATATCTGCAAATACTAACGAAAAGAAAAAGCACAGATGTTCCCAACCAGTCTGGAGATTGAAATTGACAAGCCTTCTGCTTTTACCTCTCTGGCCATCAGACTGCTGTCACCCTTCTCTCCTCCTTTTAAAAAGGAACAGATCCTGGATGTCTGCCATAAGCAAGGGCACAGGCAGCTTTGGGCTACACATTAGAATCAATATAATAATACGATTCTAACAAGACCTCAATGGCGTGTGTGGAGAAAGCTACTCGCATGACTTTAATGGCCACTGCTGTCACGAACAATACACTCCTTCCCTGTTAATCAAAACAGAAATTCATTACAAATTTATTTTAGGTTACAACAGAAGTGGACCCCAGACAGAGAGGGAAAAATTGCTTCCTGTATGCCTGGTGTCAAATGATACAAAATACTGCTTGTTACAGAAAGAAATAGTAGAAATAAAAAATTACTTCTGTGCATCATTATGTGTTTACAACAAGTAGACTAATTTTTGCATTAGATAAGTCACAGCAGTAAGTGCAAAATTCTTTATGCAAGCATGTGTTGGATTACTAGTTAAAATAATATTCCTTGATGAGGAAATAATGACTGTAATTTGTGTCATCAGCGATAGCCACTGTTGTTAAATAATCTCCAACTTGAAAAAAAAATACTGGTTACATCTCTGGGAGGTGGAGTGCAACAGCAGCACATTGCAGGGATTGTTGCCTCTTTAAAACATGCAGACATTATACATTTACAGTGTGTACATAGTTGTCTGCAGCAGTTTGTGAAGATCACAGTGCAGATTCTACCTGAACATAAAGTATTGTAATAGATATTACTCTCCCCAAATCACTACTGAAACACACACATCTATAACTGACCAGATCTAACTAAAATTAATTGTTTAATTAATGCCTTTTCTTGGTTGAAAATACCTTTTAACATCATATTAACACCTTTTTCATTCATAATCTGTCAGGAAAGAAGGGAAAGGCAAAAATATAATGAATTTGGAGGACATTTAATCGGAAGTTATCTGTCCATTGTCACATATTGAGTGTATAATTATTATTAAAAGAAGTAGGTGTAAGACAAAAATGCAAAATAATATAGAGTCAGTGGCTTAAATACTTATAACATGTATGCATACTTTGATTGTAATAATCACAATGCACTTCTAAAATGTTACAAAAGTATTTGTGTTTTCGTATTTGGTTCTTCTATCATCACTTCTTCAAAATGGGATAAGGGTAAGATTTAAGCATAAAGCCGATGATTAAGGTTAGGGTTAAAGGATAGCAAATGTACTGTGTCAGTCCTCACGAGCATTTACAAACTTGCGTGTCTGGTGTGGTTTTGGGTTGTGTGAGTATGCCTGTGTCTGTGTATTCCTGTTTCTGTCTTGAGTGCGGCTCAGTGGGAGCAGATTTCATCAGACTTATTGCGAGCCGCTCTATTTAACACCCTGTGGGGCAGTGGGCTGCCTGATTACAGTGTTATCACCACATTCTTAGCATGGACCAGCTAGTGGGCTAGCAGGCAGCTTGGTAGACATGTGTGTTATGGGGAGACATGAACTATGCTGTTGATTGTGGTTTAATGATCCCCTTGGGCAAGCAGGACGGCTGTCCATTTGTATTCACTAGAGATGCAGACGTCATTGCCTCCCTCCATCAGTGGTCTGTTTAGTGTTGGACTGAGTGTCATACTTAAGAAAGTCTTATGAATCATCTGAGCACAATATTTTTTCAACTCAGCACACAAAAATGTTAACAATGGACAAATATCGCAAAAGTCTGAATTACATTCAATGGTGACACTTTTTAACTCCAATGGAGCAATATGGTTCCAGTTACAGAAAGATTATGGTTATGGCAATTCGCTGATTTAGCTCCTTCCAAAACAGCTTCGATACATCTGCATATTACCTTCACCAGATCCTTCACAATCAAGTGCAGAGACACGACACTGATTGCAACATGTTCCTCTATGCTTTAAGTGGCATTTGCACACTGACAAGTGACACTCAGACAGAAAGTCAAGTGACAACAAAAAGAAAAGGAGATGGGAGATTGTGTCAAAGCCCTTGCTGATAGCCACCCAAACAGAAAGAGGTGACTTGTCTAAAATTTCATGCACAAATTAAATAGAATGAGCTTAAACTATGGTCTAATGCTGTATATCTTAGTTTTCTGAGACCAAAGATAAAATTGGTAAAAAAAAGAATTTAATGTTTTAGTTTTGTAAATAAAGAGGGAACTACCACAGGATGAATTAGAAGCCCATGCAGAAGTATCTTTAAGTGTAATGCCATTGACCTCCACTAGATGCTGGCTCTAAAAATCCCTGGCTCAATTGATTAGAAACATACAGTAAATGTAATTACTGCGAAATTATTTTCTGAAGCGGAAGTAATGCAGGATCTCCCATCAAATGATGATGATGTGTTGACGTCCACACCATTCACTGAATACCTAGAAACCCCATGGGTGTGTTAACTCCAGCTAACCTCAACCAAAAATAAAAATATTTATAGGGGATCAATTATTGTATCACACTATCAAAAGTAACACATCAAGCACAACAGATTCCATCAGAAAATTGTAAATAGTCAAAAGAAGCCAAAAGATTTACAGAGATTTACAGATCCATTGTCAAGAAGCCAAACTCTGGCTTATGTTATGTGCTTAAACACATTAAAAAAAAAAAAAAAAAAAAAAAAACTTAATCTGCATTTTAGGTCAATGTCATGCATATATTTTTATAGTATGTTTACTTCAGAGTTGTTTTCCAATCTGACACATTATATCTGAGGAGACTCATTATCCACATGTCCCAGTTGGCCACTGAACTTTATTCTATATCACCATAAACTTTAGAATCTCACCCTATCTCCCTAAAATAAACTTCATTATGACCTCTTGAAATGGAAAGCAGCTCATTTCATAACTAACAGCTTCAATAAGATGCTGATTTAGGCCAAGATTGTATAAGTTTTCACAGGGTGAAGCATTGTGTTGCTGCCAGAGCTATCCAAATACAAAAACATCAAGGCATTATAAGGTTTTTCCAGAGGGTGACATTTAATGGGTTAACTATACTAGCATAAGCTGTGTGTTGCAACATTTCCTTGTTAGAATAGTGAAAATAGTGTGGAATGCTCTGGCGAAGTAAGTCTACATTGGAAACAACCTCAACAACTGATATGTCACAACCTTCGAATATAATGAGCTGCATAATTTCTCACACAGAGAATAATTACATATGAAGTTACATACAGAGTTCAGATAGGACCAGCAGTTGAACTATGTCCAGAATAATAATAATAAATATAATTTCTCACTCGCTCACTCTATATTGTACGGAAGCCCTGAAAGGCAAGCGAGAATTTTTTTTTTCTGAAGATCCAATTTCTAAGTTCTGATCTAAATTCTTTTATCTCTTGTGTTTATGACTTGAGAATAAGTGAAAAAAAGGTTTTCCCAGAATAATATTTCAAAGTCCCATTAAAAAAAAAAAAAATCATCTGCAAAACAGGTGAAATTTTTTTTTCCATCTGTAAAACAGTTGACAAAAAAATTTATCCATTAAACAGATGAGAAAAAAAAAGTTTTGTCAGGATCATTTTTCTATTTTTTTTCTCTCACATGTGTAAAGTAGGAGGTGAAAAAATATTTTTTTTCTGTCAAGATTTTTCTAAGTGTTTTATTTTTTTGTAAAATTCATTACGGCCACAAGAGGGCTTTAAAAAAAAAGTTTCTCACGTGTAAAGTAGCAGGTGAAAAAATATTTTTTTTCTGTCAGGATTTTTCTAAGTGTTTTATTTTTTTGTAATATTCATTACGGCCACAAGAGGGCTTAAAAAAAAAAAAGTTTCTCACATGTGTAAAGTAGCAGGTGAAAAAATATTTTTTTTTCCATCAGGATTTTTCTAATCCTGACAGAAAAAAAAAATAGAAAGATGATCCTGACAAAACTTTTTTTTTCTCATCTGTTTAATGGATAATTTTTTTTTGTCAACTGTTTTACAGATGGAAAAAAAAATTTCACTTATTACAAAAAATAAAACACTTAGAAAAATCCTGACAGAAAAAAAATATTTTTTCACCTGCTACTTTACACGTGAGAAACTTTTTTTTTTTTAAGCCCTCTTGTGGCCGTGGCACTTATTCTCAAGTCATAAACACAAGAGATAAAAGAATTTATATCAGAACTTAGAAATTGGATCTTCAGAAAAAAAAAAATTCTCGCTTGCCTTTCAGGGCTTCCGTAATATTGTTCACATTGTTATGAAACATTTCTAAAAAGTAGCTCAAAACTGTTCAACCAATAACAAAACTCACAAAACCCATCAATAAATACGCATCAAATCTTGAAATTATCTTTCAACTAAAGCTAAACAACCGCATGAAACCAGCAAAATACCTCATGAAAGTCTGTTCAGATGAAATCTAGCAAGCATAAAACACTCATCACAATTTGTCTTGTAACACAACTCAGTAACACATTCATTGGCTCTAGACAGTCATTCGAACAACACTGCAGCATCGGGTAGCGAATGTGTTAAAGCAATATGTCTATGTAGTTGCACATCTAGGATCCACAGGTTTTTGAAAACAGCAGCAGTGCGGGTAATGTGCACGTGTGACTAGACATAGAAGCTTTGGTGTGTGTGTTTGAAGGTGTGTGCACGTGTAGGCGTATGTGTGCAAGTGTCATCTAAGGTAGCCATCCTTTCATCAGAGCACCTTTCCTCCCCTGCAGTGCCCGAATCCCACAGCTGCTGCTGCTCAGAGACCTCTGCACCGCTGCAGATATCACATGGCTCTCTCAGATCACGATCAGACGACGTTTTAAGATTAGACTGTCAGGGGGTCATTCCAGGGATAACTGTGTTTTTGCATTTTATTGTATCCTTCTCTACTGTGTTCTCTCTACTGTGTTCTGATAAATTCTGCTGTATATTGCTATGACGGACTGTGGCACTGTCAAATTTTATTTTTAATGTCATTGTGATGCATCTGATGCACTTTACTGTGAATCCTCTGGGAAAAAAGGCTTGTCTAGGTTTCTCTCAGAATTACATTTTCAGAAACAGGGTGATTAACACTTCAGGAAATGTTTTCATAAGCTATCAAAAGGAATCATGAATGGATATTTAAAGAATATTATGAACCCACTATTATTATTAGTATAGCCCCAGTGCGATAAATGATCTTGTCATATGCTGCTGTAATGAAATGTGCAACCATCTTACTGTAACAATCCAGTTCATTTTTTGTAGATTTATATTACTTTGTACAGGATAAAATGAGCATTTTAATATGTATAATTTATATCTACCATTAATCTTACCCAAAAGCCTCTTAGTGTTATATAATCTCACACTTCCTCTGTTGTAAATCAGTGGATGATCTTGGTGGAACTGAAGAACATTTTGGTCCCTGAAGCTCTGGACTAAATTTGGAGAAAATAATGAGCATAAATATTTATTAAGAAATTATCTTTTGTGAAAGACTCAACATTTCTCGACTTGCTGTGGGGCATTGACATATAAAATATAAAGCAGGCAAAGAGATAAACATATTATTGTGTTGTGTTATCATAATGAAAAGTAGATGGAAAACCAAACAACCAACCCTGTATTCAACTGAAGATATCCATGGACTTCAACCCCTTTAGCGGCCTATTTTTCTTCTGAGGCTTTCATAAGAGTTTATTGTATGTTCTCAGTACAATGGATTACACACGATTAATGTCTTTGCCGCCAACAACTTATAGAGAGCTAATAAAGACACAAAGAAGTTAGAAGTGGAGTGTTTCTTGGCCAAACACCAAGAGTGAGAGCCTGTCAGTGTATTTCAGCAGTCATTCTGGGAAATCATGTTGAAAGTGCTTTCATTAATGGGTACTACAGGGAACAACACAATAATTTTAGGACTAGACCAAGACTAGGCTTTAATTTAAAAAAAGGTAATATTTCTGATCCTAACACTTCATTTCACATCATTTTTTATTACCCATTGTATGTCATGCCCCCACAGATGACACTCTACATAATAACCTTTTAATAACTTCATAATGTTCCCATTACAAGGAAAGGAGTTCATTTAATAACTAGTGGCTTTGTGGCGGGGAGTTGCAAAACATTGCACAGACAATACTGTGCAAACATAATGATAGAATAGAGGTTAAAGTAAAATTGCCCTGAAACAACCAAAGAAACTCAAATGACATTACAACTTGCTTATGAGTTGCATCAGCTCTCACACAGAGAAGAATTAGATTTTCAGATGAAACCATTAGCTGTGATTTGTTTTGGTCCACAACTCTCTAGTGTTGTAGTTAAGTCCAACATTCACTGGTGCTACACAGTTGTAACAATGATGGTGCACCAAATTGTGATTAAATTTTTCCATTAACTGTCATGTCCACCGGATATCGCTGCGGCACATACTGAATGTACAATGCTGTTCCAACATCCACTGGAAGCATTTAAGAAGCATCTAAAGTAACATTTTGCTGACAATTGAGTTTTATAAGCATATTAAATCTATGTGTGCACTTCATTTTGGTGACTGTAATTTATTAATTAAATGTACAACAGCACACCATCTTATCTTTATATGGTATCTCTACTTCCTAAATAGTGTGTAATAGCCGAACAAATGCTTCTCTTGCATCACAGACTTTAGAGAAATTACATTAAAAAGATTTCTTGAATGTACATAAGGATAAAATCAATCACAATGTATCATTGAATATTACCTTTCATATTGAATTCATGTGAACTGATAATGAATATAGTGAATTTCATGCTTCAGAGAGTGGGGCTGCACCAGCAAAAACAAAAGACGGCACACTAAGATAGCAGAGCAGAGAAAGGAGCTGTATGAGCATGTGGACATTGCCACACCTGCTAGAATGGCAGTGGATCATCTCAGGCCACATCTGGTGAACATTAGAAGTTAGCCTTTTAGATGACACAACATGATAACTTTGAATGCAAAATTGTAACTAAAATGGGCACATGAGCTGTTTAGTATCCTGCTGCAATCATTATAATACTAACTGAACATTAATTGGGGTAATTGACCTCTCATTTTTGGTACGTATTCCATATAATGTTAGTTCAAGGTGCAATGTAGTGTATACTTTATAAATATTGTGTTTCTATCATGCATTTCTGTTGAGTTAAACATCTTGTATGAATCAACTCTACAAGCAGTGCCTGCAGTGTTTGTCACGCAGCCTGTGCTATTTCCCAGTCTACATATCCTAAATGAGCTCTCTGCTATAAAAGGAAATACATAATTTACGCAAGTTCTCAGAAGCATGAAGAGGCTAACTACGATATGTCAACCTTTTGTTGAAGAGAGTGATAATACGGTTCTGATAATGAATCTTCCTTGTGATGGAAATTGTTTAATAATGTCTGGGCGCATACAGTTGATGGACATGCTCTTCCATAAGATTATTTCAATAAGGGGACTTAGATAATCCCATATTCAATCTAACATCTCATGAAAGAAATTAGCATCTTTCTTGATTCGAGAAGAGGATTACCATGCCAACGTGGCAAAGGTCAAATTAGTTGCATAGAAATGATTAAATATAGAGACTTTGATAAAAAATGTATGTGTGTGTGTGTAGGCATCAGTCATACATTAGCACACAGTGTCTCACACACAAGCACACACACCAAATGAATTGCCATTCACCCAGAGTGGGTGTAATGACTCATAGTGGAGCTGGTGTAGCCGTCTGCCTGCAGAGTGTACGCGTTTATGTCTGAAGGTCAGATACGATGGCTCTGTGACAGTGATGATGAGTCTTACTGGTTTCGGCCCAGTGCATCTGGCAGCAGGGATTTTCCACAGTTGACTGCTAGTGCATCTCCGCCTGACAAGCGAAGTGATACCATCCCAGAGCAATTTATGAGGCTAGTCAGGATTCTTGACCACAAAAAAGTTTGTTTTTCCTATAACCAATGAAAAGATAATCTAATCTTACCTCAACTGGGTTAGTGTACTTCAAAAGTACTCAACCATGGCTACTGATCATCCTTTTCAACATGACAGGCTGGTTAAAGTTGCAATGTCAAATTAATCAGGATTTCACTACACCTTTTAAAGATGGTAAATTTTTTGTTAATTATATGTATGTTTCATAACATGGTTAACATTTCCAGTGTCAAAATAAGAAAATTATAAATCATTATCCTCCTTATTCTTCTCTGCCATCCTCCTATTCATCGGTTGTTAGGCAATAAAATAATGCAGACGTTTCTCTCATTTTTTTGACTTTGGCAAAGATACAGTGACTGAAGGTGTCCTACAGAATAAGAAAGAGACAGTGGGTAGTGCAGTAATACTTTGTGGCAAATGCAAAAATCGATCCATCTCATTTGTTGCCTATGGTGAAAAAGATAAAAATCATTATTTAAATCTGCTTAACAGTGGATGTGACCACAACAGCTTTGATGTAGGAATACCTTCATAAAAGCATGTATATTCAGGTATGTGTAACATGCTGATAATAGTACAGACGTATGTGGTGGGAATCAATTA
This sequence comes from Euthynnus affinis, assembly GCA_029490765.1. Taxonomy (NCBI): domain Eukaryota; kingdom Metazoa; phylum Chordata; class Actinopteri; order Scombriformes; family Scombridae; genus Euthynnus; species Euthynnus affinis. Next base: position 8,852,738 of record CM055853.1, on the reverse strand, counting down.
AAATAAAACTGATAAAATAAACTGATGAATAAAACTCACTGAAACATTGCTTGTGAGAATTATATCTCTAATCTCCGTGACTAACAAACAAATTTAATTTTGCTGAAGGATAAGCACCGAAAAGACTGTTAAAAACAAATGGGGGTTGTGGGCAGACTGCTACAGTATTACTCTGGCTGCGGGAGGAACAGGGGATTACAGCCTCAGCCTCCCCTGGTATGGTAAGACCTTTGGGACATGACAGCTGCTGCAGTGAGGACAACGTGCCTTGGGCAACATCGGAGCAACAGGCTGTCTATACCTGACCTCAGCAGGACCCAAAAGATTACTTGAATTTAGATCATTCTTTTTTTGCTGCCTGCTTATTCAGCTTCTATCTGTTTTGCCTCAGTAACAAATATATGAGTAAAGAGGCTAGAATGAAGCAAGGAAAAGAGACAGTAGTGTAATAAATTTTTCTACTATTCTAATAAAAGGATTATGGCTTTTTTGTTGGCTGAGGTGGGTTAGTACCCTGCCGAGAATTTAACAAAATAATTTGACATATTGGGAAGGCAAAAGGCAGAAGCACTTGATTTCTTGTTGAGAATTCAATGAGAAGATTGGTACCACTTACGTTTGTACGGTAAATATGTAGTTGTAACCAGTTAGCATAACTGAGCTTAGCATAAAGACTGGAAACAGGGGCAGTGCAGCACATAACCCCCCCATAAAACCTCAACTTTTTGTTTGACAATTTATAGATTTAGTAAATTAGCTATAAAAGTGACAATCTGTGAATTTATACTGGTACTGGTATGATATCTTATTATGAGTGGGCAGAGCCAGGCTAGCTATTTCCTGTCTTTATGCTAAGCTTAGCTAACCACCCTGTAGCCTTATATTTAGGTGAGAGTGGTACTACTTCAGGACTGCTTCAGAGCTACAAGGATTGCAACATGGAAGTCATGTATTTGACTTTCTTGTTTGGTAGTGTTTGGAATATACTTAACACATGGATCAGTGTTTGAGAAGTGGTTAATGTAGGAGTTGTTTGAAAGTATCTATTGGAGTTTTGATACTGGTTTTGTTTTTTGTATGATTTGTGGTTGCATCAAAATTAATTATGTTGTGAATCCATTTTAAATACGCCGCCCTTCATGAAGCCAACAGTACTGTAGGTCTCTGGTTGAACTGCTGTAAAACTATTGACAATGACACATTGCTCATCACATTTTTTTTCTGTAAAAAGAGGTACCATCTCATAGTTTAAAGCCCCCACACATCCCCCATAAACAGACAGGAATTTTCACTTGTTTCGCCTGATTAAATCTCTTCACTGTTTTGATTAGACATAGAGTTTGCAACATCATGTAACTCCCTGTATAACTACTTGAATTTTCTGCAGCTTATTTTCTCACACTCAAATAATATTGCAGTACTCGCATAGTAGAGTCTATACTCTGCATCGCAGAGTATATGCATACATGTAAGTGAAGTGTAGGGTCTTGGAAACAGGGGATTGTGGAGTTAAAGCAGAAAAGGCCACTCATTGCCACTGGAAACAAAGCTGGAAATATATCCCTGTTGGAGTCCAAGAAGGACAAACAGCTACTTTCATTGCAAGTGTCAAGTATATTTTTAGCTGCTCCTCAGGAACAATTTAAAAGTCCTGCCTTGGTTGTTTCTTGTATGTTGAAAATAATTATACACTCTTTCTTGGGAGATGAGTGGTGGGGCAGAGGGCTACTTCAACTGTGACCTTGGTTAGTGTTCTATTGATTACCTGTGTCTCTTGAAGGACTTTGCCAAATTGTCAGCTGTAGTGTGTTTGAACAAAACAGTTGATGATTGATGTAATTATTTTATTCAACTATGTTTTCAACAACTTGCTCCTCCTGCATGGAGAATTTCTCTAATATTGTACCTACCTAACCTCTTCATTTTTAAAACATACTAGATGCTTGTCAAATTATTATTCATTGAAGGTTTATCCACATGTTGTAATCCTTCAACCGCTTCACATATCCTGTCATTTGTGGGTGTTTCCATGTATTTGTAGCATGCAGCAAAGAGAACCTGAACTGAATGTGATTTCTCCTGCAAAGCCTCTGATTTTTCTGTCAACTGTGACAGAAGGGGCATATTGCACCAACACAAGATGTTTTAGGATGGCAATGTTGAAAACTACTGTTTCACCAAGTGAACTACAGTTTGCAACCAGTCAAGTGCAGATAAGGTGAGCACTAGAGTTGTGTATGGATTGTATTTTGGAAAACCTCATGAACCATTTTGAACATTTTGAGGTATTGATATATGATATTGGTTAAAGTTATGCATAAACTTAACAAAGCCAATATCCTCAGCATTTTTGACTCCACACTATTCAGTCAACCTAAAAACTTTTTTTTAGTTGTTAAAACAAAAGAAACGGAAGGGATCAATTTCTAAGGTAGAAAATGTTGAAAGCTCAAAGTTCTCATAAAAACTTGGCGATTGAGTTTCCTGTCTGGCAGAGAGCCAGTCGGCCACAGACAGCAGAATATGAACTGAGGCCAAACACTCCCTGGGCAATAATCAATCCAGACAAGTTTTCATTGCTCCCAGCGAGGGACACCAACAGAGTTGACCTCGCATCTCAAACCCAGACACATCCATATCTGGCAGAAAGTGAGTAATCATCACAGAGGGAGGCTGATTATTTTCTTTTCTCCCTGTTCACTCATGGGGGTCCAGCCATCCACTCTGCCTAAAGCAAATTATGTCATTACTGTGATATCAAATAACACTATGCCATGTTTCCCCCATGAAACCAACACTGGAGATAAGAGATGAATAACAATGAATCAACCTTACCATCATCAACCTTTATAATAATCATGACAGCTGCATATGACATCCAGATGTTCCAGATGGATTAAATATTATCTTTAAAGACATCTGTATCATTTTACCACTGCAGACGCAAATTAAAATGATCCAGACTGTAGAGCAAATCAATTTTTTTCCTCAGCCTGTTGCACCATGTTGAACACAAGTTTGACCTTAAGTTGGAGTGTAAAGTCAATTCTAATTAGCAATTTTTTTAGTTTCACCTACTCTTCTTCAAAGTCGGTTGTTATCAAGACATTGTCACAGAAAGTGATGTATTGTGTTTAATTAGTCTCAAAACCCATGCACATAAAAACTAGGCACACGCATGTGATACGAGCGCACACAACACTAATCGGCAACCGAGACAGCATCCTCACGAGGGAGCATTTCTGCTCCACATGCAAAAATGAGATCCTGGGAGCATGGGGCTGTGATGAGTATCAGCTCGACCCTCCCAACGCCTGCTCGCTCACCCGCTCACCAAGTTGGCTCTTGAGATTTTGGAGGCAGGGATGGAATAGACATTGGCTGATGTCTTTTGTTGTTTAATGGCAGTTGGCAAACAGCTTTTCGGTGCATTACTGCCACCTTCTGGATTGGAGTGTGGATAAGAACAGTTACTATACAATTACATTAAATTCTCCCAGTGGCAATTAAGTCCTGTGCTTTCTAAAAATCTGATAATAGCCTGGTATCCTACATCACCTGAACTCCTCTGCAACATTTCTCTAATACCTTGTTTCATGTGAATAGTTGAACATAATTTTAAGTGTCTCTCTTATTGATATCTAGGACTAAATAAAAATACATGCTCTACCATTTCCTGTAGTCCACAATGTTCACATCTACCCATAGCATACTTATTCATGATGCTTGATGTACTGTTCAGACTGGTATGACCAAACCTCATCTTTGACATGATGTCCTCCACCTTTCTATTTCTATTGTTTCCTCTCATTTCTCCTACTTTTCTTTGAATACTATATCAGTATTGGCTATTGTTTCCTCCATCCCACTCCCACTTCTTGCCATTTCTTCTTCACTTCTAATTTAATTAGACTTTTAACCTCAGCCTTGCTATACTTTATGACCATACTTATTTCTCTTTTTCTTGTCGCTCCTTTTGCATATTTATCTGCCAGTTTATTTCCATCCACACCAATATGTGCAGGAATCCACATGAATTTAATTTGTATTCCTGCCCTCTTAATTCTGAATATTGAGCTATGTCAAGTACTATGTCTCGCCTTGTGCCTTGTGCATGCTCTTACTGCATGTATTTAATAATTGTTAGGTTCTGATTCTAGTAGTGCACTATCAAAACTTTGATTGGTTTGACTTCATCTATCCAGCTTAGAGATAAAATAGTTGCTATCCTAGGCAACTGCCTGTCTTTGTTCATGGTCATTATTCAAAGTGACCAATCAAAGGAGCGGACACATCAAATGCTGTCTATTCCATCCCAAAATTTAAACGGTGCTCACATCAAGACAGCCAATCAAGCTGCAGCATCAGTGACTTTCTGAACAGCTGTGCGACTGGTGGGGCAGAGTGGACGCAACTTTATATGCATTGGTTGCATACAGTGGGGCTGCAATGTAATGAGGGAACGCAATACATCCAGTCATAAGTGAAGTGACTGCAGGGGCAGAGGGGGTGACTGTCCCAGGGCTCACACTCAGTAGGGGCCCCTGGGGATGTAGTGTGCAACCCAACAGGGCAGTGCTGCAGGAGGAAGTGTTAAGTAGTAGAGCTTAACCTTTAACTTTTTCAATTTATTCTCTATAGTAGTTCTTGTAACCAATCTAATCCCTCTCTGAACACAATGTGAGTTGAATAACAGAGTTGCGCTGTCTGTATTTCTGTTCACTGACTTTGTAGGAAATGAAGCCTGTCGAAGCAGGGACTCAATGTTTATGACTGACTTCACTCAAATTTTAGTCAGAATATGAGATATTTGTGTCTTCTTATGTTTACATCTCCAAGCCAGAAGTATTTGGGGATTAGTTCAATTCTTTTTGTACATTGTATTCCAATTAGCCTTGAATCTTAATACAAATGCAGTCTTATCATTCCTCATTCCTCATTGGATCAAGCTTACCCACATCTGACCATTCTACATAGAATTTACAAAAACATTCCCAATAGCAGCACCAGTGCTAAATGAAGTTTCAGCCATCTGAGGGTCATTTAGTGCTATCTGTATTTGTGCATGGATGAGGCAAGACTATCCAATCTCACTTTGCCGTGTGTTTAGAGGGACATAAACATTGATGAAGACAAAGTGGTTAGAGGGATTGCTACCATGAAGGAGAGGAGGATGAAGTTTTAACAGGGGATCATGGTATGTACAAAGTTTGTTAAACTGTTCAGATTATTTTGTTCTGTAGAGGATGGTGAATTACACAAAGGAACAACTCTAAACCACAGCATGCTGAACAGGTACAACAACTAGTGAATGAAAGATCCATAATCAGTCTTTGTTAACTTAAATTTTGGTTATGAAGAATGTTAGTTTAATCTGTTGTTTAATTCCATGGTTACCACATCTAGACACCTGTGAAAACAGTGAGTAATTAATACTGTGTGAACAAGCTTACATATGAAACAACTTGTTGCTTCATTAATAAGTACATTCAAGTGCTTCATTAATAATTCAACAGTAATTTATTGATTGCTTTTGTTGTACGTGATGTATGTTTTAATAAGGTGAAGATGGCTGCATCACACAAATATAGTCAAGAATAATAACCCAATAAAAGTGAAACCTGCTGAAAACATTCCTATAAGATGCCTAACCTAAAATTTCCCATCCAAGTGACGCCAGCAATAATTCCCATTGTCAGTGAATGCAGCATAAAATCACAGTTCTAATTCAACAGTATAATCTAAATAAGTAAGTAAATAGTAAGTAAGTCTCATTATAAATGTAAAGGGATTTAGTCTATCAAAGGCAAAGCGGAGTGAATATTAAAGAAACATTTTCTTTGTTTCTACTATTAGTCTTTCTAACCTTTTAGTCATGACAACAGTTAATAAGAAAAGACTAGGTCAATCCGCTATCATGGCATAACTGCTCCACTATGTTACAACAAAACTACGTTTGAACTTCAGTATAGCTGGTGCACCTTTGTGACCCTCATTATTTGTTCTTTTTTCCACACACAAAACACTGCTTGTGTAACACAGCCAATATTTCTGAGTTCTAGCTGTGTGCTAAATAGTGCACACACAAAATGAAACATCACTTTAAAATCAGAAAAAAGAAAATTTCAGATAAAGGCAGCAAGGGAAAAAGCTCTTGGCATTTCCCTTCATAGATGAGACCGTGCCCATTTCAACTTCATTCTTAGTTTGTAAGAGAAATCCATTAGCCTACAATTTACTGCTCTCCTGCTGCACTGTCAGAGTGAATAGGGATGGGTACGTGGGTGTCTTTGGAACGGCACTCATTAAAATCTTTTTATCTTACCTAACACTTCAAGGATTCAACATGAAATAGCGCTGACAGAAGAAAAAGATTGTTCAACTCTTGAGGGGAATGTCAGGACTCTTTCCAAAGCTTTCTGGGATCTCATTAGAGCTTTGAAGTCTGTCTGAACAACATTATCTGTTGGAAATATATGCGTTTTGACAGAGGACTGTCCAATACTGCAGCAATCAATCTAACCACAGTCTACCTCAAGATGCCAGCTTATGTTGTGATAATGCATGAAAATGTAGTAGTTCTGCAAAAACTGTAAGTGACTCTTTTCTGTCACTGAATCTCATCTACTCAAGATTTTTCCAAATTCAGCTAGCATCAACAGCAGATTGACATTTGTAATTCTGAGTGAAATGTCTCAACTATTTGGTAAATTACCATGAAATTTGGTACAGATGTTCATGTTGCCATCAGAATAAATTGTAATCACTTTAGTGATCATTTACATTTCATCTGGCACAACTATAAGGTCAAAATTTAATTTTGTTCATTAATTTTATAACCAAATACCTGGAAAACATTCCAATCAGACTAAGCTGTATTTTGTATTTAGTGCTAATCAGCAAATGTTAGTATGGTAATGGTATAAACTAAGATGGTGAACTCAAAGTACAGCCTCACAGAGCACCCAGCATGGCTGTAGACTTTTAGTCTTGTTCAAACACTGATCAGCTGTGGCTACATAGTGTAATGTAGTGATAATCTTCTGTCACGTAATATGAAATTGCCAAATATACTTTACATAAATCTTAGACTGCCTGTACCAAATAAAGTTTAAGGTAGGAAGAGATGTGTGGGTGCTGGGACTGGGCCTTATTTCTGCAGATACATTGGAATTCACAAGGAGCCCTTAAATTGGCAACAGAGACTAAAAAAGGGAGGAAAAAAGAGGCTTGAAAAGAGGCTGCTAAAAGTTTGGTTGAGAAATGAAGAAAACAATAAGTCATAATTACCGTACATACCCACACACATGTAAAAACCAGAAACAACCACACATACAAACAAGGCTACAGCACAAGGTTCTCTTCATTTAAATAACACAGTCTTGCAGAATTATATAATATGATTACACAAACACACACACACACACACACACACATACACACACACACACACACACACACACACACACACACGAACCCACGTCTTTTCTTTTTTTTCTCTCTTGACAAAACAGTCTGTCAGGTCTGGACAACATAACACGAAGTCATAGCTAAATCCTTCTGTTTAATCAAAACTGTAAGAATTAAATCACATACACATACCAAAGTAAAACCCTTGCTACAAGTGTTGTTGGGAATGTGCACAGACTAATAATTGCACATTCCCAATGATCAGCGTGTGGCAGTGCAGTAAGAGACAGACGGCTGGGCTCTGTTCCGTCAGATGCCATGCAGACTGGGCCTGATTAGAGCTCATTTGCAGGATTGAAGAGTGGGATATGCACGGTGTCGATGGCCATGACTCCAAGTCCCCTAAACCCCACCCCGGGGAGCAGTTCATAGGCTGCTTCTGAGCGCAATAGGGTGGACAGAGATCTGAGAAAAAGGCCAGAGACCCAGCGCTGTGTGGGAATAAAGGCTGAGACATCAATAGCTCTGAAGAAACATCTCTCTGGCTCTTCTAGTCTTTTCTTTTCCCTCTGTTTATTTCTCTGCTTCGCTCTCATGTTTTCTCATTGCAGCATACAGTATCTTGCTCAGAGAGGCAGCTAAAAAGTTAGAGATTAAAGTATTAATCAGAGACCTTTAATGGTTCTTTGGACATTTCTCACAGAAAGAAAATATTGAAGTCCCAAGAGCAAAACAACTGGTGTGAATCTGGTGTGAACAATCTGTCTTTACACCATCTGTCAGACATTCTGAACGCCAGACTCACCGGCAGCATCACTGAGGATTTTCAGCCTTATCTTTTACATTATGTCTTCAGGAGCTTTAGAAACAAATAAGTCTATGCAAAAATATTCTGCATACCTTTGGTCTTCTGTGTACAGTCTTTGATTTCTCTGAGTGCCAATTTTCAGCTCTGCATATTGGAACTGGTGCTGACAAGATATTAGGGGGACTAGAGATGAAATCCTCCCTCAAAGCTTGGAGCCTTGGAGATGTGTATGTAATTGATTTATAATTTTTCAATTTTATCTCATAGCCGAACCAGTCTAAACTTCTTGGTGTTCCTTTTCAGGATTTTAAATTTTTAATATGCACACAGAAGAGTTATCACATCTGAATTAATCTTTCACCAGCCAATTTTGCTGCATAGTACATAGTCAAGATGTTCTAAGCTTTTGCATTGGTTACACTCAGCAAGATGCAAGTAAGTACATATACAGTATATTGTTGTTATTTGACTCTCACCGTTTAGTGTTCTTTGAAACTTGTCTTACAATATACTGTATGTTACAATTAATGGAAATGTATGGGTTTTTGATTCTCATAACCAAGAGCAATTAAGATTTTGTGTGACCTCATATAGGAGACTGGAGGTCTGAGTAAGTTTGGGTTCCCCAAAAGATTCAACAACAAAGCATGCTGTCTACATTACATCCTCAGAGGTCCAATTAGTGGAGCTCTCTTTCAGACTCTTCCTGACCCACTGAAATACAGCTTCAACACCTTCCACAGAGGATTTAGAGAGTAATTCCATTAAATCCAAAGTACCTTCCAAAGGAATCACACTGTGACAAATGTCCTTCTCAACAAGTTATTTTATCTCATGTTTGGTCTTAAAAACTTGACTTGACCAGGACGGAGGGATTACAACAATTTGTTGGCATTCATCAAGCTAATTGATTGGATGATTTGTCTCAATCTGTTTATCAACTTTCTCTTAATGAAAAATTCGGACAATAAATATGACAATTACATCATTTAAAATACAGTTTTACTTTCAGGAATTTTTCTGAAAGCAAGTTTCACTGACTTCAACAAGGCCAGTCCATTTAAGAAAATAGCACTGGTTAAAAGAGCAATTTGATTTGTATTAGAATTAAATTAAGTTAACATTCTTATTTTACAGATGTGTATAATGTTTCTTTATTAAAAATATTTTATAAATATTAATATTAAAATATTTTTGATGATTCTTTTGATTTTTGGTGACTGGCTAACCCTGCCCATCATATAAAACAGCACTTGACTATTAACTTGTGGGTCATCATAGTTAAAGTAGGTTAGTATTATTGATCAGTTTGAATGTTCGTATGCAAAAGCAAGAACTTTGTGTACATTTTCAAAAGAGTATGTTTGAGATGCATTTTTTTTCCATTTCTCCTTTTCCCTAGACCTTTCTGATCAAACAACATATCTCTCTACAGCTCTGTATTGTGCTGCAATATTTACTATGCCACAGCCTTTTGAGCTAGTTGAATCAAATCTGAAGGACCCACATATTCCATCTGGAAATACATATGACACTTTATGAAGGATAAAAGCACTCTAACTGCTGATTTACTTGACTGACCATGCTGATATTTAGAAGTTAAACATGTAAGCATGAGCTAAATGGCCTTAAACACAAAGTCCAGCTGAGACTGATGGACGTTTTGCAGGTGTTTGGTCATAAAACAAACCAAGTTATTGGAAAACTGGAATTCTTATTTGATAATAATAGTATCACCAAAAACAGTAGGCTTCATCCTCTGGGGACCATGGATGTCTGTACAAAAATGTCACGGCAATTGTTCAAGTAGTTGTTGAGTCTGCACCAAAGTGGTGGGTCAACTGAATAAACCTCATCCCTGGAGCCAAACTGCTAGCATGGCAAGATGGCCTTAAATTAGAGTTTGTAAAGTGCTTCTCTATGAAAATTAGACAATTACTAATACATTTAAATCAATGCAGACAGAGAAAACTCCCAAATTATAGATCAATAATTCTATGTTGTCCCCTGAGGCAGATCCCATCAATATTTCCCACCTACATTACCTAAACATTGCACTCGTGCATCTTATGCTGCAGGGCTTGTGTCTGTGGAAGCTTCAGTCTGCTCTCTGATAGACAGACAGAGAGCCAGGAGCAAAAACAAGGATTCCTAAGGGCAGAGTAGAAAGAGCAATTTATTAAAAAAAAAAAAAAAAAAAAGAAAGAAAAAAAAGAGAAAAAAGCATGTCATCATTTTTGATGTCTGCTCAGGCTCTACTGGTTCAGCACTTTAGCAGCTCCATTGATTTGAGTCAAGACGGTGTGGTGATGCCTATTTTACCTTGAACCACACTCAAACCACAGCTATTAAACTCTCATCTGGCATAAAATACTGAACAACCTCAAAATAGTTCTGGGAAATAACACCTAAACTGAATCTCAGCTCAATTTTGCATTCATTTACAACCTTTCATTTCAAGGCGGGAAGCTGAAACTATGAGATGCCTCTGTGATATTCTTGCAAAGTGACAAAAGGTACCAAAGCCTTTTAACTAAAACAGAGTAGACAGCCTTATCTGCTGGGGATGAGAGAAAGCAGGGAACAAATGAACCAAAAGACAATCCATTTATTGGTGTTAGTATTCAAGGTGCAACAACAACAACAGCATTACAGGTTCCTTCCAGACGTGTGGAGAGACCCCCATATTTCAGCCTTGCACCAAAGAAAGCCATCGATTGCTGTGATGGCCCCCCGGGAGCTGCTGCCTGATAGATAGTGGAGCAGCCACACATCGCTCCTTCAGCCCTCTGTATCCTCCCTGGGTCTAGGACAGGCCTATTCATCCTAGCCCCATCTCAGAACCATATCCTTTTTTCTGTCAAGCCCAGGAGATGAATACACCCATTGGTTTTGCCATTGCGAAGATTGTAGGGCCCCAAGCTGTCACTGCTTTTACGCCATTCTCAAGAGCCCTCAGGCAGGAGAACATACAAGTGCATGCTTTGGCAAAGAATGGGGGAGAAAACACTTTGCAGAAGCCATGGCGGAGAGAGCACTCTGCAAATGAACAAGTGAGTAGGGATGCGCAACACAGTCAGACAGGAAGTGTACATCAGGGAGAGAAAGAGCTCATCATGCTGGCTCTTTTTGACTTGAAAAGCATCAGACAAGAGGACGTTGCCATTTTGAACATGGTCCTCTTTCCTCTTCCAATGAAGCAGCAGTTCACATTGCAATATCACTTTAGCTCATCTTCACTGTGGGCCAGTCAAGCCCCCGGCCACTCATAAACAAGTTATGTTGCAATTAACTAACTGTGGTGAAGTGATAATATAGTCATTATGCCATACTCAAACTGCACTGGAAAACTGCCTATACTCCACTCATCAAATTTGAAAAGTCATTACAAAAAGACCCTGGAAGTGTAGGGAGGATGTGGTAGAAGGGCTGAAAAAAATTTGGTATTTGCATATTTACAGGGTGACGGTTGTCTAGTGAAAACAGCAAGTTAATGCATGTTTACTACCTTTACCCCTCTCTGTTGATGTCCCCCAATTTCTGTGTCTATTGCAATGGACATCAAATAAAGCAGAAACACCATAAAATGTCACTTTTAATGAAAAAATAGCTTGGCTGGAATGTCAAGTGCAGTAGATGAGGCTCCATTCATTGCTGCTGAATCAGGCTTGAGCAGTCAAGGAAAGCCATAATGTTGGAAAGTCATTTCTTTTCAGCCCAGCGTGGAGCGAGATAGCAGCATGCCATTACCAGGCACAAGGAACGCTCTGGACAGTTATTCCTCAGGGCAGCCGGGGAGGAGATAACAAACACACATTCTTTCAATCTCTTACATACACCCACATTGTCCATTTCTTGCTGTGTAAAGCACTTTCTGACAGCACGACAGCATCAAAATAAAGAAAAGGGATGATTGAAGATGTATTTGATTTGAAACAAAAAGGTTGTTGGGCTGGGAACTGAAGTACAGAGGTGAAACAGGGAAAAAGAAAGAAAGAAAAAAAAAAGAGACTTAGTAATGTTGCCAACTATAAGCAAGTAGCTAGAAAATCATCTTCACTGCAGTTCCCAGGATAAGGAATTGAATGCAATATTGAACAGCTGATGGAGGAGAAAGTAATTTCACTCATGCCTCCAAACTATCAATAATTTACCCTTGCGTGCAAAGGCGCACATGCATGAGGGGAAAGCATGCATATATGCACACACATGCACACAGCAGCTCAGTGCTGTTTCAAAGGTTTACCTGACAAGATGAGTATACCTAATTTTTAAAAAAAATCATACTATTTCCAAATTATTCCAACTTTTTCCACTTGTGTTTGTCCTTATATCTCTAATAAACATGCATGCAACACACACACCATCTTTTGGCCACTGAGCAGGGGGGCCATTAGTCTGCCATGATATTTAAAGGTGTCAAAGTGATGAAGTAGAGCAGTGGGAGACTTCTAGTCACTTCACAGGACTGTTAAAGGCCATTGTGATTCAGCTAATGTCAGAAAACTGAGACTTTGGCCCTGTTAACTAGGCTATAAAGCACATACAGGATAGTGACACCAACATGAAATCACACTTTGTTCATGCAGCTGTTGGTTTACTGCATGATAGCACTGCTGGTGCAGCTTGTTTAGTTGTTTGATACAGTCACTAAAATGCCTCGCCAGGGGAAGTAATGTGTTGTAGCACAGTTCCTATGGATCAAATGTAAGACTCATTGCTACAAACCCCCCCAGAAATCCTAAACAGCATTTCAGCATGATGTAGTCCAAAGGTACAGCAACTAGAAATTTGATTTAAATATGTCTCACTTTGAAAGTTTGTGTAAATGGTTCATTCCACTCGCTGATTTCATAGAGTGGTTATAGATCAGGGGATGTAAGCAGGGAGCAGCTTGTTTGGCTGAAAAACAGACTCGAGTTACAGAAACCCAGATTTGTTATCAAGGCTGTTGCTGCACTGAATTGTGAGGAATCAATACATGCTTTGTGTTCAGCTTATATCTCAACCTCTTGCTGGAAGCTTTGTCTTTGCTTGGACTAGGGCTAACAAAAACTATCTCAGTCCTTTGCACCCTGTCACTTTCCAGTTTGTGTTACACTTGGATAGAAGACCGTAATTACAACAAGCATAGCAGGCATCATACATCAAAACAAACACAAAAATCAGTCATGGTCCCTGGCTCTATTTCAAACAGATTTTTCATCACAGTGACGACCAGTTTATGTTTATAACTTATCTACAGTATACAGGGTAGGCTGCCTCAGCATAGATGGTCTTTTAAAGATGACTTTATCAATAATGGAGAGGAAAATATATCATTTATGATGAGCAGTACAGGTCCCAAAAATGGATTCCTGTTCCACACCCTTAGTAACTGTCAGGAATCCTACTTGGGCTGTCACAACCTTCTAATGAAGGTTGCTTTGGCCCCAGTTAAGGGCATCCCTTCTGAAACCATCAGTGGGTAAACTTTGTAAAAGTAAGAAATGATCTGCTGTATTGAAGAGTTTTGGCAAGTCTATAAATATGGAGATGCAATGTTTCTTTTTGTCTAAACTTGCCAGTGGTGACATCTTTCTGGACCAAAGTTTTGAATAATGACCAAATGACAATGCCATGGGCTAGCTTGTGTGAATAAGCTATCAAAAACAAGACAGTTATTTTAATGTAAAATTTAGATGCTAAAAAATTGTGCTAAACTCAAAAGTATGTTACCAGACTACTGGTTAGTGAGCAAGTGTTACAGCCAGTGTGGAACATATATCTGGAGGGAGATATATCACAAGGCCATAAAGGCATTGTTGGGTCCTCTGGGTTAATTAGAGTGCTGTGAACCCAACAGATGAAGCAGCTCCTTTGAAAAATGGCCTTGTCTCAACTGATTAGCAGCCACACACACACACACACACACACACACACACACACACACACACACACACACACACACAAAGATTCACACATACTGTATGAATACCAACTCCCACAAATATACACTGTAAGCATTACAGCAGCACACACACACACAAACAGTGTAATTAAACAAGGGTGATGATGGCCATTAGAAGATCAATTTATCAGTTGACCCAGAGGGGAGAGGAGTTACAGATAACATACCATGATAGCATTCAATGGCAGAAAGATCATTCTATTTGCATATTACAACCCTGTACACACTCAACCTGGATGTCAGGATGTTAATTTGTAAATTTGATCTCAAATTATGCCAAGAGGCACTGAATATATAGGAATGGGAAGGAGGTGGCTAAGTTCAGTATTAATTCACCAAACTTTCATTTCAACATGTTTAAACTGACAAAAAATAAAAAAGATATTGAGGTTCAGATTTCATGTGTTGCAGCTATGGACAGCTGTGGCACAAACCACAAGTCATCTCATGTTTTATTTTGTACATCTGGTTTTTGTACTTTGATATAGGCCACCTTCTTCAGGGCTGCCAACTCTCACACAGTGACCGTGAGACTTACACAATTGACACTTTTCACACACTCTCATACCACACGTCCATTTCCTCAGGCAGTGAAAAGCAAATTCATAACTTAGAACTTTGCAACGTAAAAAGAGGACACTGGCGGCGCACAGACAGAGAAGACAGAGCAGCACAATGCAACAGCAGCAGCATGCAGCAGCAAGTTATTCAGACCATCAGGGGGAAAGCGAGAAATATACACATATTGAAATGTATTCCCATGCATGCTGTTCAGAGTAATCTCAGTCAGCGGCTCTTCTGGCCTCAGCACAGCGTCTCTCCCTCTCCTCTTGCATCATGTACATGCAGGCAGGAGTGAGAGTGAGTTACTATGGTTACAGGGACGCTCTGTGCCTCTGTCAGCCCATAATGTTTTTATAAATATAATTTCAAATATGAAATAACTATTATCCTAATAATCATTTCCTGTCCTGATCCATCCAATTATACTGTTCTTGATGCATTCTTGGCTTTCATAGCACCCTCAGTCTAACTAATCTAGACCAGTGCAGATGGCCATTTCTTGACTTAATCCAAGAGGTTAGGTTGTGTACAAATGCTGGAAATTTGTTTTAAATTACTTTATTTTGTGTGCGTAGTGGGAGTGGCTCATGGATTTCAATCACTGGCCTCATGGATTTCAGTCTTGACAGGTCATTTGTCTAATTTTATGAATCTGTGTGACTCAGGGTCTGTCAGTGTAAAGTTGTAGAGCTGGCCTAAAGTTACTGCAGCACTGCAACACTAAAAAGGCCAGAGAGTTGTAGAGTGTGTCAGTTTACTACGAATAACGCTCATTTTATTATGTACAAAAGTTCTACTAAAATACCCCCCAGTCAAAAGTCTTAATCAAAACTTTTCCTTACTTTTGCATATCAGACTAAAATTAATATGCTATTAGGACCACTGTAAAGGAATTCACCAATCCAATCATACAAACCAATTACTAGTTATCATTTCAAGCATCTAAAACTTTGTGCTGCACAAGGTTCAAATAAGAGTGACCCCTCTCTTCACGTTCTTTCCGTCTCTGTCTTCATTTCTGCCCAGAAAAATTCACAGTTTGTGAGCATGGGTATACGTGTATGTGGATTGAAGTCAAATTGAGTTTTTCAGAACCACTTTCAAATCCTGGCAGCTTCACGAATGACTGAATGTGATGGCAGACGTGGAATTTTCGCCTTTTTGTTTCCTTGTCAAAATCTCAACCTGCCAATTACTGCTGAATTCTCACTGAAGAAAAGAAATAAGCCAGGGCCACTCCATCTCCATCCAACAAGGCAGCAGCTAAATTAAGATAAAACACACCACAGCCAGGCAATGCTGTCTGATTGCAGATGCACTGTAATGGACTGTCGAAATCTTAATTGTCTGGATTTAAGCTATTAAAGACATCTGAGTGTATATGTGTATCTAAAGGTGCTCAAGCATTGTATAATACCTTCATTTCAAGCCAGTGAAACTTGCTGTTCAGTTATTTGAATTTTTACAAGATGTTATACACTGTGACAGATACAGATATTTTTTATCAGCTGTGAGGTGGAGGGATTCAAAAACATTAAAGTTACAATATGTAACTCTTTTACAATATATTTCTCACTATTCTGGTTTTTAGTATTGATGTTTCTTTTTTCTCTGTCTGTATTTTGGAGACATGCCTAAAGGTTTTTGTAAAAGTCTCCTGAAGGTCTTTGTTCCTAGCTGTTTCATATCTGTATTTAGTCAACCACATATGTTAATTTTATAGTTTACATTCATTTGTACAACATATACGTTTATTAAATGATCGTTAATTTTCCTCCATTAGTAACATGTAAGATTTACAAAATATTGAAAAGATGAAAGAACTGTATCGCTTTTTATGCAAGCATCTTGGCCTTTCAGTTAGCTGTTTACACTGTGATTAATCTGAAATACCTGTCAAAAAGATAGTATATCACCATGATTAATATCACTAATGCTACTTATGTAAGCAGTGCTTTGTCAGTTTGTTCTTTTGGCTAAAAACAAAGGTTTTCCAGCTTCCGTAGATTAAATATGACCATTATCATTGTAGGTGGTTTTTAGTGGGCAATTTTTTGTCACTTTTATTGATTAAGAATCTATCACCACCCTGTTGTTAAATGATGGTCATTATGGACAAAGAAAACCGTCTATTTTCACTTTAATTAAGCCATTGAACTGTCACCCATTTTCATCCTTGACTGATCTCCACTGGGCTGACTGCAGCCAGAGGTCTTCACAGCCTGATTGATTATCATTAATGGCCCAGTGAGACACAGAACTTTTCACATCGCTTTTAGCACCTCCCCAATCTGGCATTATTACTTTTCTTTGAAGGTACTGACTGTGATGAAAGCCATCTGGTGCCTGTAAAATGAATGACAAATCCTCAAATATATAAACACAATAGTTTCCCAACAAAAAACTTTGCCTCTACAATAAACCTGTCAGACTCTATAGCCTTGGATATTTGTTTTGCACAAAAACCTTGCCAAACTCAGCATATTGCTGTAGTAGCTTGACTAATGCCATGATGAAAAACACAATGTAATGCTACATTTGCAATAATCCGGGACAAGGTATACCTGTCTAGTGCCATTAACCTACAGAACAAGTACCAAAAAAACACTGTAACGAAAACTTCATCTACACCACTTCAAGTGGGCAAATATGGAGAACTAATAATAAACAAGATTCCAAGAGACTTCTCTGCATCCCTTCTCCGCTTCAGTGCAGTGTTGACACGTGTTTCTAAAGTGACATTTCTCTTGGAGAAAAGTGGCCCCTGCTGTTTTCAGTATGACTGCTATGGTGGTGCTTAAGTTCACTGTGGAGGATCATTTCTGCCTTCTGCACTGATGATAAAATCATTTGTACAAATGAAATACTAAATACTGGCTTTCAGGTAACATCAACAATACAAGAAAGATGAGAGGTTGTAGCTAATAACTCCTCTAAACATGATTAAAAACACACCAACCATTCAATAACTACCAATGCAGCACATGAAATATCAATTTAATAGTTCAATATTTTTCTATTAAGCTATTTCCTTATATGGGTCTGTTAAATGGCTGCCAGTTCACTGAACTTGGCATAAAGACTTGAAACAGGGGGACACAGTTAACCAGCTATCCTAACAATTTTTGGTTTTAAGGTTTGTTATGTTCTGAACTATTTTTAGCAGGGTACAATGACTATCTGAAGTGTCACACTGACAAGAAGACTCCAAGAAGTCACTGTTCCCAGCTTTAGCTCCTGGCTGCAGCTTTATATTTAACTGACCGATATGAGAGTGTGACAATCTTCTCATCTAACATTCAGTATGTCATTTTAGATTTAAATGATGAATAAAGTCCCCCTCCACTCAAAAATATGTTCTTCTTGTTCCTACAGTTGGATGTTTGAGCTTCACTGTACAGGACGATGCATGTGCGGAGTCTGACACTTGAATGTTTTCACATTTGTCTGCTGAAAGTGGAAAGTTTCTCTGTGCTCACTTAAAATCTGATTTTAAGGGTCGGGCCTACAAGCAAGATTTGTGACATCACAAATACTGTAATTTGGAAGCCAATCCTGGTGCATTATTCAGTTTACACAAGTATGATGACTCCTGTGTTTTGTTTTTAGATTGTACTTTATTGGTGCCTTTTTTCCACAGCAAATCCAATAACCATATAAATAAATAAATGATCAAAATTCTATATAACATAATTTCAGTGTGTTAAATATCCCTCCAAGGTACAAATACCAAATGCCTCCCACACAACTGCAATTGCTTCAGAAAGGTCAAAACATTGGGTTGCCTGCAATGCATTGCCCCTGGAGCAGCTTGAGGTTAAGTGCTTGAGGTCAATAGCACTTAAGCTGGAAGAGAAGGTGTGAGAAGCAGGAAAGCATTATAATCATGTTCCTGCAGTGAACATAACCCACTCTGGTTGCTGCTTTCAAACCTCCAAAAAGCTTTCCATCAAAAAAGCACATTTAAACCATTTCTTGAAGAAAAGTTATGTCATGTCTCATCTTTTTGAGGTGTATTTTTAACAAACTGATGAACAGCATAAAATATTGAGTTATCAGAGTTTCCCCATGCATTCTCACTCATTCCTCTTTTCATTTTTCATACTGAAATTCAAAGAGCGAGTTTACTGTGACACAAAGTGTGTGTGTGTGTGTGTGTGTGTGTGTGTGTGTGTGTGTGTGTGTGTGTGTGTGTGTGTGTGAGTGTGTCTGACACAGCACAACATATATATGTAGGAGCACTTTCTAAACCATGAGACTTAATGTAAATATAATAGTAGTAGTCTAGTTGATTTCGATCATTTTCAACTTATCTCAACTCAAATACACTGTAAATATAGAAATAATAAATAATTTATACTTAATTATTCATATTATTATTATGAAAGAAACAAAACAAATTATATGCATAATAAGTATATATTTTTAATTTGTTAAATGTATTACACATTTTCATTTCCTTTTCAAAACTATTCCACAAATTAACTCTTTTGACTGCTAAACATTTTTGTTTGCAGTGGCTCTAATCTTTGTTTTTGTAAATATGCAAATTCATCCTAGTTCAGACTGTCTCACTCTCATTTGAAACAATACAGTCTGGAAGCCTCTTATTTTGTTCTTATACATTAACTGTGCAGTTTTTAAGTCCACCAAATCTCTAAATGTGAGATCATGTGAGTTTATAAATAATATTGGTTGGTTCACAATAATTAACTGCGTTTACAAATCTTATAGCTCTCTTCTGTAGCATAAAAATCATTTTGTATATTTCCCCAAACCTCCACACAGTAGGTGTATGAAACTATGAAACAACAGATATATATGCAACGAATTTAGGTTGAGAATGTCTTTTGCTTTGCATAATATTGCAATGGACTTCAACATTTTTGTCTTTACATGATTTATATGTGGTTTCCGGCATAGGTGGTCTATAACAACTTGCAAAAAATTGCCATGATCTCTTTCTATTTCAACATTATCTATCATAATTTGTACTTGATTGATTTTTTGATATTCATATTTTATAAAATTAGTTTCATTTAAATGTAATGACAGCTATTAGATATTAAATTTTTGTTTATTGTTTAATGTTTTCAATTACGTTTCCTCTATATTCAGAAGCTGTTCAGAATCTTTACCAGAACAAAATAAATGTATATCATCTGCAAACAAAACTAACTTTAGCAACTTAGACAAATATCATTAATAAAAAAATATAAATAACTTTGGACCCAGCACTGAAACTTGTGGAACCACACTGATCAGATTTATTGTTGTTTATTTGCACATACTAATGTCTATCATCAAGATAGTCACTAAGCCATGAGTATGCTATCCCTCTAATACCATATCTTTCAAGTTTCCTCATTAATAATCCATTGTCAATAGTGTCAAATTCCTTTTTAAAATCTACAGCATATTCCTCATTTTCTATTGCTGTGGAGAGTTCTATCACTGCCATTATGGTGGATCAATTAAATCTGAAACAATATTGATAGCCACTCAATTGGTTGTGTTTTTCTATGAAATAATCAACTCTTTGAACAAAAAGTTTTTCTAAAATTAGAGAACTAAGTAAGCAGTTTTTGTAGAAAGGAATGACTTTTGCTATTTTCATTTTGTTGGGAAATTTGCATATTTGGAGTGACTGGTTACAGATATGGCTCAGTGGTTAACCTATATAGTCCATAATATTTCTTTTTACTAATGTCATATCAACATCAGTATAATCAGTGGATTTTCTTTTTCTCAAAATTATATACCGCTTCAGTTAGTTCCTTCTCTTCAAGTGCATTTCCACCAGCCAGTAATTTAAGCAAATTATCGGATAATGTCAAAGATTATCATTAGCCGGTTCTGCTATTTTCCACCTACATTAGGTAGATTTAGTCTGACTCTGGCAGGGAACCAGACTACACAGCACAGATGCTTATGTTTTAAATAATCATTTATCTAAAACATTTGCTTAGTGGCACTTATAAATTATTAGTTGGGGAAGAATAAATAGAGACAAATGATAAGAATAAAGTATATTCTGAGTCACTTGCACCTACTGTATATTCAGCATCTTTCTTAGAAGTTTTAGCCTGTCGTTTGGTGTTGAATTGAGTACAAAATACTGCTAATGTTAAATCAGCTCATTAAGCAAAGGAAATCCTCTGTGATTTTCCACAGGTCCCTCCCTGCTCCTCAAGGTGGTCACTACCTTCTCGCTTAAATGGTAACTATCAAATCACCCCTCCTATCTTCTGCAGAGTAAAATGCCTCGTCTCCTGCTTGCAATTTATTCACCTGCCCCACACTTCGTATTTGACTCCCACTGGCGTGTCTCCCTGCCTCTCTGACAAGCTGCATTTCTTCTTGACTTGAAAACAGCCTTTTCTCTGAGGCAGAGGAATGAGTGTGACAAGGGAGGTGGCTTTGAAATTGGGCTTTAAAAATGAGGCCAGGAGGTGGGCACGGGTTTTTGGTTCCCAAATGATATCAGTAACAATGAAACAGACCTTCTCGTTAGAGTGTCTATACAATCTTTCTCTAGCAGTGACCCACGGGGCTCACAAGTTCTGGTGGGCAAGAGGGAAATTGACAGGCTCATTATAGCAAAACATTCAGGCTGTGCTTAAAAAGGAAATGACAGGTCTATTTACCATCAGTGCCACAGGAAAAGGCCTTGAAACAATCCACACACACATGCAGTTACACTCCTGTACAAACACCTATAGGTGTACGCATGTACACAAGTATGCAACCTTTTCCCACACGCAGGAGATGTTGTAACCCTAATAGGATTACTTCATTTGTCGAGAGCATGTGTCAATTGCCGTGAAAAGCTGGATGGATGCACCCTTTATTCACCATTGATTCTCTCCGAGCTAATTCCCCAGACGAATCACTGTGGCAGTCTGCTTTCCACGAATCTTGTCATGCCTCGCAGGGTTTTAAAGAGCAGCACGCTGCCATGCCTGGAATGTTTTCTCTTAGTTAATGGTTCAAGGAATAGATGCATGATGAATTTGTCACGGGAGGTAAAATGATGAGAACAGACATAATGAGAGTGAGCCTTCCTATGGATATTAAAGTGGTGGGGCCAAGAATAAACCATAGGTTGTTTGTTGTTGTTGTTGTTTATAGTGAGGTACATGCAAGTTCTTGGGAAATGTTAATTAGGAGCAAAGTATAGTACAGAGCTTTCTGAGAATAAGCAGTCCCTGTGTGCTGAGTTCCTAATGACTCTGAAAAGATACATGAGGTGTACAGTTTTAAAAAATAATGCAATCAGGAGTGAAACCATTGTTTAATAATACTCTTGATACTGTTATTATGCAGCTGCAGTCATTGTTTTTTTAGATGCTTTATCATATTCCAATTCACTTTGTCTGGTATTAGTATTCATTTGTTTTTAGTCATTTTGGAGCACAAAATGCCAAACAAAATGAATATAAAATGCACAAGATGTTGGAAGATCTAACTACCTATAGGATGGTAATTCATAGCTTCTTGCAGCATCCATTATATCATGTGTGCAGTGTGCAATGATGTAGAGAACCCGTCATATCATATTTCCACATCAAAGTAAAATTGAGTCCCATAAGTCCCAAACAGCAGCACTTCCCAACCTACTGACCTCCCTCTCAAGTTAATCAACCTGTGTTGAATAGAGAAGAATCAGCTCCAAGGACCTCATATTCATTAATAATTCAATATTTAAAGTGGAAACAGAAAACTTTTTCAACTCTCCTCTCCCAGTGTTTTCAAGTGGTAGTATTGTTTGCGCCACTGTCATAAAAACAACCAGATCGCTTTCCTTTTTCCTCAGAGCCCAGCTCTGTGAAGAAATGATCAACACCACTTGGGAAATAAGAGAGAAGAAAGAAGCATGTTCACTGAAGAGGTAAATTGAAATTGCCACAATTTTATATTGAATTTGGGAACGGGCAAAAGTTATTGTAAAGATGTGCATTGCATAGTAATAACAGTTGGAGTAATGTTATTGCTTCACACAAACAAGTAACTGTAGCAGGGGTCGGGCTGGAGGTGAGAGTAAGAAAAAAACTGAGACATTCTTCATTCATTTAGTCTTTAGCGGAGACATGAAAATAGCTTTTGTATGTGTATGTGTGTGCACATGATACAAGCGCACAGAACAGTGTCTGCGAGTGGAAAAGTATCCTTGCAAGGGAGCATTTCCGCTCCACGTGCACAAATGTGGTTCCACAAGCACAAGCTCTACCCTCGCGCTCACAACTGCTCAACACTTGCTTGCTCATCAAGTTGATTTTGGAGATTTTGGAGGCAGGGATATATTAGACCGTCTGCTCCTTTGACTGGTCATGATTAATACTGACCATGACCTTTGATTAGCTGTTTGGTTTGATCACTGACACAATCAAAGACAGGCAGTTGCTTGAGAGAACAAAGGGAAACATAAATCATGATATTTAGTGGCTGATTCTCTGTTTTTTTTTATCACTTAAATCTGGACTAGATTACCAAGGAGACTCCAGAGACTCATTAAAACACAATTTTGGATTTGTGAAACTTTCCCATCCAGACCACATTAGACAGATTTTAAAATTTACACTATAAATATATTGTGTAATTGTATTTCAAAAGGTAAAAAATAACTTTTTTACCTTTGAGAAAGAGGAGGTCTACTTGGCCATAACAAAAGAGATGGAGAAACATGGTATTGTGCTGTGAATTTCTAGCTACAAGATCAGTGAAATCACAACAGTGATAAGATTATCTGCCTGTTGATTTTCAAATGAACATGTAGATTATATGATTCATATTTGTAAGATTTTCATATAGATGTAGATCAGCCTACTGATCCAGTATTCTATGGGTGTAGGGTTGGTAGTTTAGCTAGCTGATTTCTAGAGGGCTTTCTTTCTGTTGGCTAGCCAAATGTAAGAAAGTCCTCTATAAATCAGGTAGTAAACTCAATGCAACTAATATCTAGTGTGCGCAGATATAGTGTGTCGTCAGATTTGCCTGTGCGATAATCTTCATTTATCATATGCAATAAGACAACAGAAAGAGGGCAGCCACCTACTAAAATATTATGAGATATAGCTACTGTTAGCTACCAGGGAAAACAAAAGTACTATCCTCTTCCTCTTTTCGTTGTGCAATGGTTGATGCACTTCATTTGTGCCAATAATCGAGATTGCACCCAGTGGCGGACAGAATTGCATAGTGAAAGCGAGGCTTACAGAAAATCAATCTAAACTCCTGTGGTGTCATTATTCTATAGCCATTACACTCCGCAATCAACATTTACTTCACAATGATAAGTTAAAGCAAAAAAGTTGTCTATTTCCACTTTAACAGTAAGACTTGTTTTTGTGCTTTGATGCCAGCACAATGGCAACTAGTGTGTAAGCATGCACGCTAACAAGTGAAACTCTGGCTGAAGGAGCACTTCAATACTCCCAACACACCCAGAGGCTCAAAGTGTTTGGCTGAGTCAGCTTCACACATACATCTCTCCTGAGAGGGAAGACTAATAATGGCAAACTAAAGCAATATCCACAAACTTCCCCTCGGCCAGACAAATGTCTCAATCGTTGAGGATCCACACCAAAATGTTTCTGAATGTCAGCATTAACAAACCTAACAGAGTCTTCAACAAATACAACAAGAGAACCTGAAACGGACAAGTGTATCAGTTTTTACTTTTGTTCAGATCCACAACAACTTTTGCCAGTGATGGTGAAAGTGTTGCTGTTTACTATCATGGGCCAGAGATGAGATCGGTGCCCCTATTGAGGTATGCAGGAAGTATGTAGAATGTATACTGCAAGCAGAGCCATGAGAGCAGGACTGAAAGAAGCATAACCACATATCTGCAAAAAAAAGAAAAAATGAGCACCCCTCATCCACTATCCTGGGGAAAAAATGGTGGTACCAAGTTGGCTTGAATGTTATCTGTTTATACTGTACATCTGAGGCATGGGTTAGGGTTAGGGTTCATGTTGTCTTACTGATAATTCAAAAACGCCACTAAGTTGTTTTATGTGTCCATGAAATTTCATTCAGATTATGTATCTCTGACTGTGAAATGCATCCTACCAAGAAGTAGCAAGAAGTCCTCATATTACTATTTATTTTAGGCAAACTGTTCCCAAATTTGGACTAGTGGGAAAGTATCCCAAGACCCTCTACACATGATAAGTGGCAGAATCGCACTGTGAGCCATTGTTTTCCTGAGATTGTGAACAAGCCGACCCTTGTAGCAGTGCTACACCACTCCGATTTAAAGTTTCTCTAAGTTGGACAAACCATTCACATCAGCCAGTTATAGTAATTTCTGGCATTTCTTACAGCTGCAGTATCTAAGAACTAAATATGCATCAACAAACCATTGACAAAGTGGCTGCAAAGTGAACATTCCCAAGTTGGAATGATGAGTTATTTCTGTTCTGCCCATTCTACCAACAATGTGTGTTGGCACAGTTTCTTTTTTTGTCAGTTAATTTTAATTGCACAACTTTTTGAATTGTCCACAAAATTACCAGAAAATAACCTGTGATAGATGAAAAGCTCATTCTGAGAATTGCCTAAAACTAAAACAAGACTAGCGGGATTGTCAACAGGCAGATAAGTTGATTGAAAGATTGTTTATTCTTTCCTTCTACCTGGAGCACTTTGCCTATGCTACACTTTGGCTCTGCGCTCTGGCCTTGAAGTTCATGTGTAGAGCGTATAAGATATAGATGCATCTCCTCTCCTCAGGTCCTGCTGATCGACAGCAGGTCTTCACCGCTTCACATCTTTAGCTTGTTGCCAGACCTTCTCCACCCAGAACCCCTGGTTATTGCTGGTCCCTGATGGATATTGATCACTCGCTTCCATAGAGATTTGTCTGTCAGTCTAACTGGTGAATCCCTGCACCACCTCGTCCCTATGAAATATTAACACCTACTAGCAAAGGCCAATCTCATGGATCAATGGCTCTCGGTGAGGGAAGTGCTCCAAACTTTGAAGCGATCTGGATTTTAGAAATCCAAGTCAGTCTGTAAAAGTCTTAAAAGGTATAATTTCTTTGCAAATTCAGTAATTACTCTGAATTATATTTGGTTGTTCAGCTAGAAGAAGTGTTTAATCAACCAAGTCACTGATGAATGAAGGAGGAAAAGCAAGGTACTGAAAAAACAATATTAAAATATCTTTTCTTAGCAGGTTTTCAACTCCAGCTTCACAAAGGCGTCTTATGAGTGTTTTTACAAATCTTTGTCTTGAAATAGGAACTTCCACAAAGAATGAAAGCTCGAGCAATTTATTTCCAGCAGGGGTAACAATGCAACAATTAGAAGGATGTTTTTGGACTGAAGCAGCAAATTAGCAGATTCATCACAAAGCAATAGCAGTTTGACTACTCACAGGGAAAGAAGATAAAGAAAGGATTACACAGGAGGTGAATTGCAAAGGCTCCTCTCTGTCTGTTTATGATTTGTAGCTGAAAGAGTGATAGAGCTGTAATGAGAAAAAACACAAGGAAGAAGCAGACTGAAATGGGAAAAAAAGAGATACAAAAAGAGAGACTGGGTTCATATAATTGAAGGAGCATCATGCACTAATAGATCAGCCCGATGGTCTGATAGAGCAGGAAACATCTTCACTGATGGATGGCTTGATGTCTACATCTTAATGGGTTTTATTGATAGAGGAGGCAGAAAAGCGGGGATCTATAAAATCTATACTTATCTGGATTGTGTAAACACCTCCTCCATCTTCTCTTTTTGGAATTAGGGGGAATGCCATGCGGGGAAAATAACTCCCGTCTAACTTGACAGATTTATCTGGATCCTGCTCTTTTATTCATCATTGTCTTCTGTTGTTTTTGTTGTTGCTGAGCTACCCTCTAAGGCTCCCATTTTCCCTCTCTGGTGGCATGATATGACATTACTAATATGACAGTCTCTACTTTATAATTGCTTTTTGGCTGACTATGCCAAATAATTACACACTTCTCTCCCTGCTTTTCTGTCTTTCATGCATTCTCTCTCTTTCAGTGTTTTCCCCCCACTGGTTTCTTTCATGATCACTGATATGGCATGTCACAGCAGGCAGCAGTCAGAAGTTTAAGCTGTAAACACATCTTCATTGCATCATACACATTTTAACACAAATGTACACAGACATTCAGATTAATGATGTGTTGCCTCAGAAAGTTGGAGAGGAGAAACTGGGGTAAACAATTGAAAGGAGATGACAAAAAACACCAGATCAAAGGAATGGAGATAAAAAAATGTTGGCAGGTCCTGTGGCTTCTTAGGGTGCTGTCTGTATATTCTGCTGAGTAAATCTGTCTGTTATCTGCTGAAAAGCAACAGGAAAACTACAGAATACTGAGCTGTAGCACATGACATTTGTTTTTCTGTCAGAAGTCTGAGGTTTGGCTAAGGTTGCATTTTTATGATCACAGTTTAAAGAAAACGTTGCATTCATATGCATTGATTCTTCGGGAGCTCTGGAGCTTGAGTACCTGCAGGGAATTGTATCTTAAAATGGTTTGAGTTGAGAATTTAGAATTAAAATTTAAGTGTGATATTAACATTTTTGGTGTCCATTGACCACTCAGCCCTTACAGTACATTACCTTGTGAACCTTTGTCATCTGACCTGATTGACCCTATCATGAGCAAAAATAATTTTCAAATAGAGGCTGTTGCAGCCAGTAGAACCCATCAAGTCCATTAACAATCAGTCCTTTTAAAAAGCATATGTTTATAGTAGAAGGAGAATAGTTTTGTAGAATAGAGTTTTGTCTCGGCTTATGTTGATCTGTTGTGCGAGGAACATTTGATACAGACAGATCTCCAGGAAGACCTAAATAACTACATAATAGGAATAAGAATGTCCTGCAAACTACCCTTGAGTTCATTCTCAAGCACAGAGACCCCTCTTCTACTAAAAACACTTAACTCCTCTAACATTCTCTCAGTCTGTAACATAAAGTCAATCAGAGGACACCCCCAACAGTACAAGAAATAAATAAATAAAATCCACACACAGACAGTGCAGTACAACTCCACTATGACCTTGATCTGCTGACTCACTGCCCGGTGGTCACGATGCAGAGTGGAGCAGGAAGCTCATGTGGAGAGGGCTGAAGAGATACTACTACTCGTACAAGACAGGACGAGATAAAGTCAAGTGGATAGTTCAGTCAGAGAGGAGAGGATGCTATGTTTGCATGACCAAGTAATTTAATTGCCAAATTAGTAACAGTATATCAGAATGTGGACTGACAAGATGACAAAGCTGTCAACAAATCCTGTAGAGCCAAACCAACAATGAATTCATCCTAATTACAAGTACTATAAGTATGTTTGTATCCAAAGCCTGATATATCTTATTCCTCTGTGCCATAGACTCCATTGTTGTCCAGAAACTATTAAAAAAACATCAATGAGCCACACTGTTGCACTTAGTGACATGTTCCTTCACCCTGTTTTATAGAGCTTTGTTAGCTTGTTGTCCCACATATCACAATCTCTTGAGCCTGCTCTATACTGTAGATTTCTCAAAGAACTTCAGTACAAGAAATTCAATATATGACAGCTGAGATCGGAACATCCTTAACACAAATGAACTGTCAGGATAACCTTATCTTATTAAGTGTCAGGCAATAAAATAAATTAGATTTAATGTATTTGTAATGCTCATATTGTCAGGTGGGAATCCAGCTAAATGAAATGTAGACTGCAGAGGAAGACTGGAAAAATCCTGTTAAATTAAGAATCGCATGCATACAATGAGGTTTTTTCTTTTCATCTTCCTTTGTCTCTCTTCTTTCATATGCATGTCTAAAAGCTAGTGTCCCCTCCGTGTCAATCACAAAACCTTTCACCATAACTTGAGCTCCTGCTGCAGGGCGGCATCGCAATTGAGCCGAGGGGAACAAAGTAAAATGAAAGCCATTAAACATATTATAGCCTTCTGTCGCAGAGCAGGGGAGGGTTGGCGTGAGTCTCTTGCCAGCGTGTTTATCTACCAACAGAGCGTGTGGAGAGAGGAATGTGGCAGCTGGTACAGTGTGTGAGTGTTAGCGAGATTGACAAATAGAGACAGTTCAGCATGTATAAAAACTTCACTTGCACCATTGAGCTCAAATAAACAGTATTGGAGAGATTTATGTATAAGATAGATTCAGGAAACTTTTAACAACAGTTCACTTTAATGATCATAGCTGTTCATTATGGGTCAATATATAAGTTTAATAATAATATATATATATATATATATATATATTGCAGATGTGAGCAGAGACCTCATTTCAACATAGTGTGGGATGGGTTTACTCACTGCAACTAAACCTGCCTCATAGCAGCTGGTTGAATTTGCTAAAAAGGACAGTTAGAGCCAGTGGTTCCAAACCTAAAGGAGGGCACTCCCTAAGGAGTTGCATGATAAATGTTAGGAATAATGAAATTATCATAAAGACAGGAAATAAAAGAACAGATATTTCTGGTTCGCATCTGGCCTGGAGTTAATTTGCATTGGGTGATCCTCCCATATCCTATCTGGTCTGGAGGGAAGAGCTGCAGGATGTGGCTCTAGAGAAGTGCATCTGGGCTACCTGCTAAACCTGCTACACTTTCAATCCTGGCCCAGATAAGCGGTGGAAAATAGATGGATTGACACTACAACTTCTCTCTCATTTTTGCTTTACTTCTTATGAGATACTGGAGAGTATCTACAGACTATTCAAATGCAACAACATGAGAAGGAAACATCACTTTCTTTGGTTTAACTGCTCACAAATTATATGTAAACGGACTGCATTTATTTAACTCCTTTGTAGTCTTCTTACCACTACTTTAAAGGTCTAGCACAAAGGTCTAAGCTAACACATCAAAGTTTCCATAAGCTCATTTGGGGGTAAAATAATGAGAGGTCACTAACAGTGCAGTCCTATTACCACAGATACAACCAGAATCACTCACCCTGCAACAAATACGTGTAGCCAGCTTTGATGTCATGCTACAGAAGTGAAGACTCCTACTTTATAATATTAAGACACTCTTAATACTTCATGACTGGTTTACCACAAACTGTGCAGCTTCTCTCCTCCATCATATTTCATTTTTAGGTGAGAGGTCGCAGTGAAGCCATGTGCTCCAGTGTGTTTTGGTCAGATTAAGCTAGACAACCTTAGAGAAATAGTTCGAAACAGACGTTTCCGCCTTTTCGCAGAGAGTTAAATTAAAAAACTAAGACCACTCTCAGATATAAGAGTGGTATCGATCTTCTAATTTCACTGCATCTTCTAACAACATTTTTCCTAAAACTTCAACATTTGCTTCAAACAAAGTAATTTTAATTACGTGGTACATATTCCATTATTACAAGGTACAGTACGATCATTGCTGAGCAACAGAGCTGGTAGTTTGGGTGGCAATGGAGGTTTTGTAGCAACCTTCACTTTAAACTCTTTATTGAGATAAAGTTGAACGTTTCTCAACTTCCCCACATTGAGCCTCCGGGTTACTTTTGAGTCTTGAGTTGCAGTGGGTGGCACAGGGATGTTATTTCCAGGCTCAGTTCATAAGGAAGACCATCCCGTGGCGCTTCCAGTATTTGAGTCCGTATGTGTGAACAGAAGGTAAGTCACAAGTCATAATGTGTTAGCTGACAGCAAGCCAACCACACCTGTCACATCTCCCTGCAGTGTTTTGGCTTCCTTACAGGCCATCACACTCGCATTGACTCTGTATGTTGATGAATGTTGCTGCTGCTGTTTTGTCTGCATCCTCAATCCCAACCTGCTTTGATTCTGGTCTCTTTTTATGGACCCTGGGGGTCTTTATTTCTAAAGTAATTCCTGTTGGGGGGGATTACTTGCAATGCTCCCTGCTTGTTATTTTAAGAGGATATTCTATTTTGCTGCAGCAGGAAGCATCCGTAAAAGTAGAGTCGTGCCATTACCTTTTGATGTCTGTGTTCCTGGCAGAAATAAAGCTTGAGGAGACAAGTTCATTCAAACATCTTCACTCACTTGTTTCAAGCTAATCAGGCTATAACTCATTCAGAAACTGTCCTTGTATCCATGGGTATCAGACGTCTTTACCTACTGAAGATCGATCAAAACTTGAGACGAGTCTACTGTAGCTTTATCCCCAATAATTCAACATCCACTGAGCTGCTGAGTTTCCCTTGGCTCTGTTCCCAGTGGAGCTGAGAGACAGTCTGTCCTACTTCTCACTTTACTGAAGCATTATTCTCTGCCAACACTGAAACAAAATTGTACAATAAGACAGATAGAAAGAGGGAGGGAGAGAGAGATGCAGTAAAAGGTACAGGCTGGCAGGGGGAATGAGAGAAAAAACGGAGACCAACATGTATATAAAAAATTATAGTCATATACAACGAATAGATTTTGTAGGAAATGCCAGCTTAAAAAGGTGTGCACCGCCTCTGCAAAATATTCATGTTGAGCGGATCTGCAAGACGGTATTTAATTTGTTTTCCCTCCAATATATCTGCTCCCAGCAGCCTAATCATGATTAACATTTATATGGTTTAGTTTAATTTATTTGACATAATGAGGAGAAGGACATTCAATCACAGCTACAAAAACGTCTCATTATAAACACAATAAATTCAAAGACTTAGTTCCACTGTTGCTCTTGATGATGCAGGAGTCCAGGTGATGGGACAACAGCATACTACAAACAGACCAGCATAATAAATATGTATATGTAACAATTGTATACAGATTTGAACTAGAATGGATATCTTTAAGCAACTCAAAGCACATAGTCAAGGTCAGGGAAAAGAGGTCTTCAAGGTCCTGGTTGAAGAACAAGATGTGACACATTGACCTTTAACCAAACCACGTGTTTTAGTGGTATAAACCTAACAACACGTGAGACACAAACAAAACAATCCACCATGACATCCACCCTATTCGAATGCTACTTGCTCTATTTATTGTGTGTATCATACAGTAGCAGTCCCTCAAGGCTCTCCCCATATCTAATCTTTTGTGCTGTAAAGATATCCAGCATCTTTCCTGCAAAATCTATCCTTGTGGTGCACAATATAACATACAGTAAACATACAGGGTAAGGTATAGCTGACTTTATGTCTATGTTTTTTGTGTTTCATGATGATAATGACCCTGAAAAATTAACGACGTAATGATTTATGAATGTAATAGGTACCCGCGAGCCTTCAGCAATGTAAATGGGTAACAATACTAAATGCAGAGCTGCTGGAATCTGATCTGCTCTTTATAGATCAATATTGTTCTCTGGTGATTGTTATTCATGTCACCTTTAACGTTGATTATATGAGGTATCCCAGTGTCATGTCAATAGAAAGAACTGACATAAACTGATAGAGACAGATGAAGAGTGTTGATACTTTGCATACTGTACAGTCTCTTAGAAAACAAAAGGGGGAAAAAAATAAAGCTGGTTAGAGCGTAGAAGACAGGGCGCAAAACCACAACTCATCTAGGTTAAAACAGAAGAGAAGAAAGGCATACAGCTAAAGATTGATTGGGACAGGCAGAATAAGAGACAGCAGAATGAGAGGAGACACTAATGGAAAAACGATGTGTGGCCCTACTTCCATATCATCCATCAGTTAAGTGTAGGTTGTCTTTTCACTTTGTGTGTGTGTGTGTGTGTCTCTGTGTTTTTTTTTTTGTGTGTGTGTCCATCCAAGTTCTCTAATGGACCCAGGGCTACATGGGGAACGTGCCTGATAAAAGTTCACATTCATTAATCATAACCTGCCACTTGGCGCTGCAACCTCTTCTACCTCGGTTCCGGCCTTCCCCAAGCTCCCTAAGACACTTGAGTAAAGCCCCATTATATTGTCTCCACTTCACCCAACACACAATACTGGCTTGGATTCATACCGCATTAGTTTCATGCTGTATGTGGCATTATGGTAGCTGGTGTGGAGTGGTGTAGCTATGGTGGAAGTCTCCAAAAATGGTTCTATCCTGCATTAAGTGAGCTAATGTAGTGTTATGTATTGTGGATGTCCAGAAAGGAGAAAGAAATCAATTAAACTAAGTGATGTGATTTTAAAAGGCTTAACACTTGTTTGTACGGAAGGTGGAGGGACATTTTTGCAACACAGCTTTCTCCTTTTCTTTCCAGGAGTTAGATGAGAAGATTGTTATTCCTCTAGCGTTTGTGCATCAAGTACAGAGCTGGGGTTTTGGAGGCCATTAGCTTAGCTTAGCACAAAGCAACCATGTCTCCTAAAAAATCTGTTCATGCGACTAAATTGCAACAACAAATCAATAAAATGAGAAAATGTTAAAATGTATTTGGCAAGTTGCAAAAATGTTAACACTGAACATATGAGTAAAATGCACTTGGTTAGGGAAATGCCTTCTACTCGGTTTAATACAGAAAAAATCTGCAATGACTTGAAGCATATAATGTTTATTAATATTTGAATGAAACATAAATTTTTCACTAACGTTAAGCTAGGTGCTTTTGCTGCCTAAACCTAACCACACAGAGGATTCAGGATTTGAACCCTGGTCTCTGTTGTCAGAGCTCTGTGTCTTTTACATCCGCTATCCATATCCACTATATATATCCACTATACATGTATTAAATGTAGCTCTTCCTTCATTTGAAAAAGCGTTGCCTGTGAACACAATCCAGGCAGTGACTGTGTTTAGTTACAATTTAGTCTTATAAAAATGCAATTTGTAGGAGACAGGGTTGCATGAAGACGGAAAATGTAGGGAAACAGCTAGCTTGACTCAGTCTAAAGTTCAAAAACACCTCTACTAACACATCTTTGTGATTTTACAAAGAATTAAACGAGGGATACGCTGCCATCCTTGGCATGAACTTGTAGACTGCAGCTGCTATAAACGTGAAAATAAATTCACCCTAGATAAATCTATGTAATCTGACACAAAATTCACACACATTAATTACATGTAGGTCCACGAAACAATATAAACACAACCATTATACATATATTGCATTCTGCCATATGCATGTATTAAATGTTATCCAGAATCAATCCAGAAAATTTAACACTAAATGTGTTGCAGACATTTACATGAACAATGGAGTAAAAGGAGACTAGAAGCAATAGATAGTGTATTCATAATAGTGTCTCCAAATGAATGTGGAGATGATTTATTGATGTCCAAATCCTGCACACAACACCTTTATAATTTATTTGAAACATATTTAATATTTCGGGTCATCTGTAGTCAGGACCATCCCGTCCCAGCTGGACGACGATAAGAGAGACTGCTCTGAATGGACTGTGCTACCTCATTATTTTGGCTCTGTCTGCCTGGTTTGCTGCTACGAATGAACAAAACAGGTGTCACCACATTGGGCAGCTCTACGGTGCATTAGCACAATAATCACTGCAGGTGTATTTATTCACCGTTGAGCTCGACCTTCTATCCAAATATTAAACACCTTTCTATATATATTTAATTCCACTCAGTACAACTGCTGTTTCTCTCTGTCACAATCTCTTTCTCATCATAATTGTCTGCGATCGTGCGGTGGTGATATGTGCGTGTGTGAATGTGAATGTGTGTGTACACGTTCAAAGTCGAATGTTCCTTGTGCAGTTGTAGTCCTTTGATCTGCGATCCTCTGTAATTTCTGCCAAAATTTGATGAGAGAGGAGGTTGTACTATGTCTCATTACAGCCCAGAAAACGCCTGCGTCATTGTTTTCCTAACAAAACAATATGTTAATCCCCATTACACCATGAATATCTGTGAGATTAATTAGGGATTAAACAATTTGCTCTCGGGACAAGGCCACTGTGTGAACAACAAAAGAATTATGGTGCTACAGAACCCTGATAAACAACACACTGCTCGCTTATCGAGTGTTGTTGCCCATGCTCATTATTTGTTGTGAGTCACAATCTGCATCATAAATATATCTCACATACAGTACACAAACACATATTCCCTTTCTGCTACACCTACAGAGCAGAGGAAGTATTCCAGCTTGCATTTGTGCTCAATAGATGTTGAATACTGAAACAAATTTGGCTCAATACCCATTATGTTACTTTATCTTATATTGCTTTTCTGGTTTGACTAGAGATTGTTGTTCAGTGTCAACGGTGAGTTCCTGTGATCTTTTTTATTTAATCCCTGCCTTCAAGCCAAATTTCTTTTGGGATAATAATAAAGTTGAAGTTGAATCCTGTGTAAATATAGCATCAAAATAAAGGTTGAAATGATGCTTTTCTGTGAAAAAACAGATGAAGGATCTTTGATATCACTTCAAAAGTCACTTTATGCTGTGCCACATTGTACAAACATCAGGTTATAAGCCTACACATAAAGTTAAAGTACCAATACACTAGTGCAAAAGTACGCCATTCTAAGTACAAGTCCTGCTTTAGTTGAATTCAAATATTTTGAGCAAAATGTGTAACAAAAGTAAACACAAAATAAAAATAAAAATAAAAAATAAAGCCCTTATATCTGCTATATAATACATAACAAATATAATTAGCATTCATGTGTTATAGATGGTTGAGTTGTAGTAGCTAGTTTTAACTACATTATATATGGTCAGGCCCCACAAGGTAAATCTGTGGGGTTGTTTGATGATTTTTGGAGGAGGAAAGTGGAACAAATTTGTACAAATTTCTAATATTTGCTTTTTTGTGAAATATTACATGTTAGATTATATTGAATACTGTTGGTGGAACTGCTGATATCTCAGTGGTCACAAGTCAATAAGGTTGGGGAAAACTGGTTTCCCAAGGCATTGTACTGTATATTATCCAATGCTTGTTATGTAAAATCTTAATCTACAAAGTAACTATAGCTTTCAAAAACTGAAGAGAAGCAAAAGGTACGATACTTCTCCATGAAATGTAGCTGAGTGAAGTATAATGTGGCATAAAATGGAAATCTTCAAGTAAAGTGCATTCATTTTCAGGTGAGTCTGTGCACAGAGATGTGAATATTAATTGACAAGTCTTGTATAGTTTCATTCTGTCAATCTAAAAAGAGCCAAGGCAATTCACTGCCAAAACCCTCATATGTACACATACCGTATATCTACACATGCTTGCCTGCAAATTCCCAAATGCGCCTACAGATTGTTTGCAGTCACTTTACATTCATATGAACCGCTGAAAGTCAGAAGTGTTGACAGAGGAGCAAGGCCAAGTGGGTTCCTCTGACACCTGCTGTCCAACACATCCAGAGCATGACAAATACACTGATGCCTCAATAGACCCGCAGCACCAACCGGCTCTGCACTGTCAGATAGGAGTAAACAGGTGAATGGGTTTACAAGGAAATGAGAAACTAGTTCAGATCAGTCTCATTCAAGTGCATCTGGTTGTAAAGTGTTTCTTGTTAAGCTCTGGTGCTTTGATATTTGACACACAGCAGCTCTCAGCGGCTTGTTTATAGCACTAAAACCAAGGAAGACTAGAAATGAAAGATAATACAGCTTTTAGCATGAGTCTTATTCTTCAATAAATCTCTTTAATCATTGGCAATCAACAAAAAAAAGAAAAAAAATCAACCTCCATCAGTTTTAGTCTGACTGATTAGAGATTAAACATCCAATTTTGTTCCTTAGATATGTTTAAAAATATGAAAGATAGAAATGTTCATTCATTGTGCCAATTACTCATTCAAAATAAAAAATAACACATTGAATCAGTGCAGCTGTAAATATACACTGAGGAGGATTAGTTTGGATTAAAACCGAGTGGTACAGGAACTCAGTGGGGACTCAGGATGTCATTATTTCAACAGGCCCAGGGAATACTCCCTCCTAGGGAACAACTGCTGCCTCTTTTTTTTTTACTGCCAGCACCAGATTCTGCAGTTAAAAACTGGCCGGAGCCCTGTCCTGACCTGCTGTTTTTAATGAACTGCAAAAAATTGATGTGAATGTGAATAATACATGTGATCTCATTTAATTTTCTCTATTAAGGAGATCCAAACTTCTCAAATTGACTCCATGGAATTTTCAAAAAGAGTTTTAGGAGCACGTAACAATTTTTACAAACCACCAGTACCATATATATACTCACTGAGCACTGTGTTAGGAACATTTGTGCAATCTAATGTCCAATCATGTGCTAATATTTTTCACATTCACATTGAAATATAAGTTTTACAGTCTTTGCATTGCATATCTTAACATATTCACATAAAGCCACTTGAAAACCCCCCCGGTGGCTAAAGCAGTCATCAATGCCTAAAACACACCTTTATATTTCAGAGACGCATCAATAAACTACAGCGAGAATTCACTGAAAAACAGCAAATCAAAAAGAAACGTGTGATAAGAGCAATCCTTCCTGTCATCTTAGAATTTGCAATTTAAACTCCCCCAATTAGCCTCTCCCCATCACCTTGATTTGATTAGCCTGCTGCTCTCTACCTGCTCTGTTGTGATGAGCTCTCCTCAGATATCTGCAGGCGGCTGCACTGTGATTAGATGTGCTTAGTCATTCACTAAGTGACAAGCAGCACGCACACACACGAAAACCTTTCTCATGGACACATGCAATGGCAAACAGGAAGACTGTACAGAACAACTATAAGTGCAGCATGAATCTATGCATGCATTTAATATTCCCTCCTAAACCCAGGATACATTCAAAGCCTTCACAGTATATCAGCACAACGCTAATACACATAAAGACACACTCAGTTTGACACTCATCACACTTAGGGTTTAGCAGATGTGAAAACCTACTGTATAATTCATTGTTATGTCTGTATTTTGCAAGTAGATTTCTTTAATTTATTATGCTTTCTCAAATAATTGTTCTCTAAAATCCCCCTGCACAAATGACAAATATTTGGTCGGGATAAAATGGAAAAAATCTCCCTTTTTGTAGCAGGAAATTAAGTGAGCTGCAAGGTTGAAAATCTGTACGTGATCAAAGTAACAATGTTGATCTGCAGTATCTGCTTGGATACTGATCAGAGTTCACTAGAAAGCTGTGGGCTCGGCGAGCTATGATTCATGTTCTTGCTCACCAATGAATATCTTTGCAATGTGAAATTGCCTAATAAATATGCACTGGATTGCAGTGACTAGACATGACTGGAATTTTATGGTTCGTAAAGGGGCTCAAAGGCACAAAGGCATAAACTAAGTCATCACCAGGTGACAAGTGTGCATCCTGCTTTCCATGTTAACAATAAACAATGCAGTTATTAAATCAATTCTCAGCTGTAACGTTAAATCACACCGAATTGTTTTTATTGCTGCACAGTAGCCGTTTACAAATGTCCTTCATGCAATCAATCTGCAGTAGTTCTTCATAGGAGATTGGGCCCATAACTCCTCTCTATGTCTGTGTTGTTGTTCTGATTTGCTGATATTTTATGAAGGCGCATCAGAAATTGTTCAACTTGATATGAACCACTGTTCTAAATAAGACCTTCAGTTTTCTCTGTACATGTGTGTATGTGTATGTATGCAATATAAAAAAAAGCCTCTTCTGAAGGTCTTCCTTGCCTTGATGGGGCAGCTCACATAAAAAAAAAACAGTGTGTACCTGAAAAATTGTGCAGGAATACATCAAGATCCGTTTTGTCTCAGGGCATTTGGAACATGAAAAACAACAACATAAAAGGAGCACAATGCCCAGCCAATAAGAATCGGGTATGCAACATAAGATGAAAAAATATTCTGGCTGTGAAGAAAATGATTTTCAAAGACTTTGCAATTTGAATCTTTATGATAACAGCTAAATCCCTGTCACAGCAGTTCAGCTGAAGATGGATTATATATTACTATGTTTTATAGACAGAAATTAAACTCAAACTCTGAAGGAGACACAAGAAATCTGAGCTTTGTATTATATACTAATTGTATCAATAGACTCAATTATCATAAAACATTTTGCACAGATTTTTCACTCCTGCAAGAGAAAACTACATTTTAAGACAACAAATGGGACTATTGAAGAGGAATTGATGGATTCCCCCCCCCCCCCCCCATTTATTGATCCAAGCCATTACTTGTTGTAAACAGAGTAAATGTAGTCCATTAGTTGTGGAGATAATGGATAAATGATTGACATGTGATCAATAATTTCTCCATTTAGAGATATGCTGTCCTGTGTGGGGAGAAGGCACTATATTATCTCGTGCTCATTTCTCAAATTTTAGTTGTGGCTCTCAATATCTAGTTTGTGACTAAAAACTTTAATATAGATTAGTCTCACTTTGTAAGTTACTACAATTCTCATTAGTCACTGTCTTCACAAATAATAAATCTATAGAATCTTATTGAATGTAGTGATATTTAACACATCAGTGTCTTATGAAACTGTGCTTAAAAAGCTGTCTGCAGAATATTAAACATGTTTTTATTGCAGGAAAGACGCTGTGTTAATTGCATACTTTACAAAATGAAAGTGACAATTGTTCAAGCGTTGAAGGAGGGTCATTATATGCACATCACGTACGGGTGCAAGGCTATTACAAAGCAATTTCAATGAAAAAAGGTAACGCCTGCACACTCCAAGCCACAAAAGTTTAATTTGGATGTTTCGATCTTTCTTGTATTTGAGAGAGGCAAAACACCCTCTTAGATAAACTGGCATCCGACATGTCCAAGAAGAGGAGACTATTTAAATACCCTCCTACTCCACAGAGAAACTTTTTATATTTTCACTCTTCAGACTCTCACACGCATTTGAAAATTCGTACATTTAACAGGTGTGTCAATTTCAGGGTGTTTAGACCCTGTCTCGGTACAAGAATTCAAGGATCCTTTTTTCTAGCATACATGAACATACTGTATGTGATATGGATTGTGATATACATGAAAATGAATCTGATGTAATGTTTATCTATAAAACATGTTTTGGTACATGTTACCGATTTGGGGGGCAAAAATGCAGGTGGTGCTAGAAGAAAGGCCAAATCAAAATGTTTAACCCCTTATAAGCAGTTCTCTTCCCTGCTATATTGTGATATATCCTGTGTACAAGTGGGAGTTTTGGCCTGATATTGGCCCTTCAAGGAAGGCCATGGGAGGAGGCAGGTGTTGCACTCTCCCACACCAATGACCACATCATTGAAATCACTGAAGATGTTTGGCCTCTGGCTTTGTTCCAGATGGGGACAGTGACAACATGCCAAAAACTGAAACCAGCCAGCAGCCACACATGACAGACAGCTGAATGACAGATAAGAAAATGTCCGACTGATTCCTCATCCTCCTATGAAGATGTTTCAAGGGTTTTGCCATTAAAAAGGGTTTCACAGCTCGGTAATCATTATGAAAAAACATTTCTCTGCACATGTGTTAGGCTCTTTAAATGTTGCTTTCTTTGTGTGATTGCTTTAGAAATAAATTTCCTGTTTAACATCCACTTTCATTCAAAAAGTAAATGACTAGATTAGATCTTACAAACCTGACAGATGTGAAACATTTGGTAGAGTTTTGTAGTTGTCATATTGAATTTGTCATTTATAAAGGCACTGATGAATTACCAAAATTGTCATTTAGGTACAGAATTTATAGACTTTTTGAGCAATTTGGAAGCATGAAAACTGTGATTTATCCTGCCCTTGACAGTGAACTGATGTACAAATATGAAGACAAAATGTTTTCTTGCACCAAACGCAAGAAAATAAAGGAAAACAAAATCAAACTCTTCTGTAAAGGTCCGTCAAGGCACATAGGTCTTTGCAGCAGAGCTGCGAGGGCAACATCCAACAACCGCCTCACCGTGGCTTTTCAACCTCTGAGCTCTCTTTTGAGTCACGTTCCAGCAGCTCAGAGGAATATGGGAACAGGTATCTGTATAAACAGCTTGTTAAGTAAACAGGCCTGCAGTTCAACAGCTGCTATTGTAAGACTGGAGACCAGAGAGTATTGGAAAAAAGAAAGGTGCCATACACTGGAATGCACACAAGGCTGTACAAACACACACACATACACACACATTTGAACAGCAGCATATACAAATACTCTGCATCTCATTTTTTTCCCACTCTTTCTTTATCACACACACAAACACCCCTGAGCAGATGCTGGCTGACAGGTTTGAATTCAGCCTGGTGAAAAGGTGAGTCAACACTCTCGTCTCCTGTCAACAGCACTGAATCTCCTCACCTTAACATCGCCTTCTGTACGTACGTGTGCATGTGTGTGTGTGTGTGTGTGTTATTATATTATCTAGCGGTGAGGGATAAAGTCTGAAACACACAAACATGTATTGTATAGATAGGCTGTATAGATGTTTAACATACACAAAGGTAGAAGAAGAGGAAGAATAAAAAGAGGAACAGGGGAAAAGGGGGATGGGGGGAAGGTTGGAGAAAGGGAAAAGAGTCATATGCCGTCTCTATGAATGGCTCCCTGTAGGCGAGAAGCATCACTTCTCATCCTAAATACTCTTCAAGCACTGACCCAGTATCAGCTCTTATATTTCGCCTCTTAGGGAAAAAAAAATAGATAAGTAACTCAAAACTTGAACTTGACATTAATTTCGAGTAGAGCTTGACACTTTGCGTGCCAAAGCTTTGTAAACGGTGAATCGGGAGCATGATTTGCATTTTCCTCCCCACTCGTGTTTGTGGATGATTGATGACTCATCCGGCAAGACTAATAGGAACACAGTCCAGGGCATAAATATTTCATAACAAAGCAACCTTTCATGTAATAGCAAATGTTGTGAATCAGTAGCTCAGCTGATGACCAATCGTTTTAAAGTAGAAAGGCTATACGGACATTAGCCATTTTTATCATTTAACAAGCCTTTCTTGAGTCAGTAACATGAAAATGAGGGATGCAATCACTCTGTTCTTTATATAAAAGGCTCTGTATGATGTATAATCATGAGTTGGTACAGAATAGTAAGTGCATCATCTCCACTTCTAAATATGGCCGACATTAGCTGAGAGTAAAGCACAATGGCAACCTGGACGATACTAAACATTTTTCATTTTACCAGTTAAGGTTCAATCGCACTAATGGAAACGCATCAAATTCCCATTTCAAGTGTTTATTTTCAGTTTCCTGTACTTCATTTTCATTTGGCTGCTTTGCTGTTGTTCAGTTCTATGCGGATGCGTTCTCCAGACAGCTCTCAGTGGGCTACCACAGCTTGATTGCATTGCAACAATCTGCTGGTCATCGCAACACCCACACACACACACACACCACAGTGAAGGTAGTCAGGTGCTGTGTGTGTGTGTGTGTATGGTGTGAAAGACAGTGAGTGTGACTAAGGGTGTTTGTCTTCAATAAGTAAGAATAACTGCTAAAATATGTAATATAACCCATTATGAAGCGCTGACTGTAGATCTAAATCCCACTTGATCACAGTTAGATTTAGTTTATGCTGTTATGTATATTACAAGTGACATAATAGCTTCAGTTTATATCATATTTCACTACAGTTGGCGGGTGGTAATTAATACATGTACAGCTGTCATTCTACATAATTCCCGTATGTGTAACGAAGCTCCAGGAGCCTTTTCTGTGCAGTGGCCGTGTGTTCACAGCTACACTGAGATCACTGGGTGTGGTAACATCCATCTGCCACTCAGTCACACTCCAGCTGTACAGATTAATAGTTTCTCTTTCTTCACCTCTCCCTCTTCTGAGATTCCTTTTACTGTCTTCATGTTTCTTCTTCTCTCTCCCTCTATTTTTTTTCAGTCTCCCTCTACCTGGTTTTCTCTTTCTATCTCTTTCTTTTATCTCTCTAAGCCCCCATCTACAACCTGCACCAGGATATCATTTATCAAAACTGACAGTGGCTGATGGCATCTTACAATTCCTGCTGAACCTCCAGCCTCTTTCAACAGATACAGATCTTCTCAGGATAGATTTTGTAATAATCTATTCGGAGATCAACAGTTGCATATTTTGTGCCAGTTATAAATATATTTAAATTTCCCCCTTTTGCACCTAAAATTACAGATAGTTGTCCATTCAAAGCCGGGTTAATTCAAGACTCCTGCACCACAATAAAATGATTTCTTCATCCAGTAAATAAAACTGTAGAGAACAAATGTCAATGAATGTGTATGTCAGACACAGAAATCAATAAACCAAGTTCAGACTTGGGCTACATCAATAAAAGAATTAACTAAAATTACATACACAACTGTAACAAGTCTCCACTTATTATAGTTCATATTGACTTTCGCTGTTCACTTTCTCACTTTTAACTGGATCTGAATATCTGAAACGCAAGCGTAGTGCTGATAAAAGTATATGATTAAAACTAGTGGGTGTAACAACATCATTTTTCCAAACATGAACCTTCTCTACAAGTTTACTACAATCTCAAAAGGGTAACCCTTTTTGAGATTTAGGTCTAGAGAGTGTTTTTGGAAAGTGAGGACATCCTTGCTTCCTCAAAAGGCTTTTTCAGGGTTAAGATGAGAAGTTTGAAGGTCGGAACGTAATTTTGAGGAGACAGGGTTGAGTATTTCTAATCCGCCAATAAGTTTTGTTGAGGTATACAAACAGTTTTAGGTCACACAAACCTACTCTGTAATCAACAGCTCACTTGTTTCAGCTGGTTCTGGTTGTTTCTCTCAGTTTACTTTTAGCTCTGATATTACTGGGTGTGGTTGCTTCAAAGGCATATATACACATATATATTGGTGCTATTCCTCACAATGATGGAAACTGACCAAGCCTATCAAAGCAGCAAAACATCAGCAATCCAGTGATTTACATTCAACTTTCTCCAGACATCACTGACAAATGTTTTCAGAACATATTCTGAGTAACAGACAAAGTCAACAGAGTCCGACAAGAACTAATAGGTCTAGATGAAACTTACTGCAACATGAGAGTGATTTAGTTTTAATGGGAAACACAAATCCCACCAGGATGCTCTGAGGCTGCACTGGCCTTCAATATTGTGCCAACAAGCAGCATTGTCTTTGCATTTTCTCAGCTGCGCTCACTTTGAGTCTGAAAACATGGCATAAGATGTGAGTTAATCAATAATACCCTCTGTGTGTATACATATAGAGAGAAGTCTGCATAAATTGCAGTTCTCAAATCACAGAGTGTAGTGATAGAGAGAAGTAAACAAGTCATTTCCGCCAGATTCTGTCTCTGTAGACATGCTATCCCTCTGACTGGTGCATAGACATAATTTTCAAATTGTTCAAAATATGCATTAACTTTATGTCCTTCACTTTCCATCTCTGCCTCTGTGTGTTTTTGCACTCATTATAAATAAGTAAATATGTGCACTCGCTGCCTGCTGGTTAGTAATACCGACACAGAGACTGTTTTCTTGGTCTGTCGTCTCTTCCTACTGACAGGAATATCACCGCTCTCCTCCCTGCTGCTTCCAGACTCACGGAGCATCAGGACACCAAGCAAACCTGGTCTCCTTCACAGTTCATCTATCATGATAAAAAACACTGTGGGGGGATGATGTCTACATTCGCACGTCCCTGCATTCATTCTCAAGCCTGCATCATTTTAAAAGACGGAAGATTGCCTTTGGAATAGATTCATTTCTTGTCCTTGTCTTTTATCAAGTTCTAGATTATATACATTGAGACACTGCTGTACATTGATTTCCATATGTGAAACAGCCTATTTTCTC
Source organism: Euthynnus affinis (assembly GCA_029490765.1). Lineage (NCBI taxonomy): Eukaryota > Metazoa > Chordata > Actinopteri > Scombriformes > Scombridae > Euthynnus > Euthynnus affinis. The sequence goes on along the minus strand of CM055853.1, from coordinate 8,808,442 downwards.
TTTTGTTCTTTATACAATGAGGTCAGAGGTCAGGACCTGCCACAAAACCAGGATGGATGCTTACCAAAACAGGAACGGAACCCTCGGTGTAACATTTTTATACTCTAATTTATCATTGCCCAATTAACTGTGATGTGAAAAGAAAGATGTCAGAGATTTGGTCCTGAAGGGTCAGTGTCCTGCAGGTTTTTGTTCCTTTAATGAACCGGACCTTTTGTCTACATGAGACCAGAGGGGGCTCATGTAGCTTTGCTATTGTTCATTCTTTCATAATTTGGCTTACATTACACTCAAATCTCCTAAAATTCAGCATGTTTGTCTTTACTGACCAAGAGAAACAAATTGGAAGTTTTGCTTTAAAATCCTCCATCCATCATCATAGTTCAGTCTGAACAACAGAACAACAGTGTGGCTCCTTCCTGTTTTGTCCTAAAAGGCATTCCAGCAGATGTCTAGCCACATCTGATCCACCAACTAACAATGGAAAATATAGTTTTTCAAATTTGGCACAATCTATCAAGATATTCTGAAGATCCACTGATATTTAGAAGATAAGAGTAAAGTTTCTCCACATAAGGAGAGAAGTTACTGTAATACATAACTCCAATAGAGGCAACTATAGACTGATAGATGAATAATTCTCTTGTCTGATTTGATTATAATTCAACATCATAGTCCCCACATGTATGTGAAAGGGGAATATTACCACCTGACTCTGCAGTTCCACTCAGCTCTATGAAACTCCATACCAAAACGATGAGTTTCCAGAACTTAATTGTATCGGTTTACACTTCATCAGCATCATTTTTGATGCTGATGCACCAACTTCAGCAACCACTGCTTGTTTCGGTGTTTAAAAATAAAGTGAAGTGACAAGAGATGTCACTATAGAGACCCTAGAGACAGCAAACTGTTCCAACAGTGAACTCTTAGCAGCACCATAAGATCACAACCATTGACAACAAGTTCATCACTTAAAAGACTTTTAAACAAATGAAGAAACTGGAAGGTCTTTGCTCTTACCTTTCTGTAGACAATCATGTTGGGGGAGTCATCATCTGGGTCCACACTACTCATGGACCTCATGGACAGCAGAGGTCGGGCCGGGGTCGCCTGGATTTCCTCCTTCGGTTCATCAGACACTTCATCCGGCTCCGTAGCACCCACATCAGTCTGTGGCTGCTCTTCCTCTTCCTGCTGCTGCTGTTGCTGCTGCTGCTGAGGTGCCTCGGCCATCACTACAGTCTTCCTCTCAGGAAGTTATCCTCTCTTCTTTATCAGCGTCTGACTTTCTCTTCTTCCCACTTAATGTGGGAAGTGCTCTCACTTCAGTGTCTACACGCTGCTGTAGGGAAAGGGAGAAATAGATGAATTAGGCATCGCAACTCATCACTGGGCTCCAGTCTCCCATTTTCCTGTCTTTTCTTTCTTGTCTTCTGTCAGCAGGCACAGGATGGATGAGATTAAAGCATCATAAATTCTCCTAGTGTTCTATTCTGCAATTCCTCCACGTCTGCTGTTGAAGGAGATTGAAGTTAAAGGAGAGTCAAAGACATCACGTCTAAGTTTTTCTCTTTTTTTGTCCCTGGAGCGTCTTTCCTTCATTGTCATAACTTATCTTAAGAATATAAAGGATGTTACAACTCACAATAAGAATATTTCAAGCTTATTTGCCATTACAGATAGTGATGTCATGACTTGCAAAGATGAAATGTGCTTCTTTACTCCACTTTTTTGTGAAGTTATGATATGTGTCCTGATTCATTAAACTCCTTTCCTCATTTGGTTAAGATGATATCTTTGTCAAAGTTGTGCAGGGCATATTTGAAAAAGACTTTAATCTCTTTTTACTATTTTTTTTCTCTTTTTAAAATATATGCTGTAACACTGTGAAATGTGTTTTGTTTTAGAGGTAATAATAAGTAAAGAAACATGCACAAGGCAACCAAAACAGAGTGCATCAATTTCTGTCTAAGAAAGCATATAAGTCTACAGCTTCACTTTGCAGTATGCATTCACAGCGTTTACAATATATGACCCACCCCACCCTGTACACACATACGCATCACATAACTCAGGCCTGTGAGCTCTTTTCTGATGGTCTGACAGCTGTCAAAATATTGCCGTCTGAGGACAGATGAGCTGAGACGAGGTGAGTGAGGAGGAGCAAAGCGGAGAGGGAACAACAGGCAAGGAAAGTAAAGAGAAGAGAAACATTCAGGACGAAGAAAAAGACAGAATGCAGGAAGAAGGGGGAGTAAAACAGAAAACACAGGACTTGGAAAGAGAAAAAGAGGAGGAGAACTAAAAATATCTACATCCAACTAAACAAATGTATTCTGGATCAGTATTGTATTGAAGCTTCTCCTGCACATTAATCAATGCTTCCTACAAAATGCAGCCCACAGGAATCAGATATTTTGCATGACTTCATCTAAAATCAATAGAAATTAATGGCATTTGACTGCATTGTGTCCAAAATCAATGGCATCCCATTTACACAATATAATTTTATTTTTCAAAGCGCTTCCTCTGTTTAATTCTGCCTTAAATGATTTATCATTGACTTCAACCTCTATTTGTGTAAAGACACTGATAACATAACAAGGATTCAAGTTTTCTGCCAAACAACTGATCTCAGCAAATCTTTGAAAAACACACAACAAAGCATTTTTGTGGTGTAACTGTTACTTTTATCATCTTTCTCATCAAAACGCCAATAAAGTCCTCCATCCTACCGTGTGAAATGGATCCTGCTCTTTGTTTCCAGGCATGTTGAAGTAAAATGAAAAAATCTCCACGTTCACAACTAAATGTAAAGATGCAAGAGAGCCAACAAAAAAAAGAAGAAGAAGAAGAAAAGATAAGAGCGCTCTGCACTCTTGAGTCAAATACAAGCATGTTAAGATGAAGCTTGAACTGTGATCAGGGCAAATGTTTGACAAAAGGAGCCCAAGCACTTCAAACAACATTAAAATGGAGCACACCTGTGCATTGTCACATGGGTAATGTAGTTCACAATTGTAGTCTCGAATGCATAAAAGCTCCATAAATACAAAATAAATACATATTAAAACTAATTAAAGGAAAGGACATATTTATTATGAAAGTTAGTGTAAACTGCAATACCTTCAACTCCAATATGATCCAATTATATATATTAAAATATATTAAGATTCACATTTAAGCCATGTAAGTAGCCGAATGTTTCTATCTAGTTCAATTCTCTATCACTTAGATTAATCTGCCCCTTTTATTCTGTGTGGATATTGTGTCTGGCTCCCGGTTTGCTGTGTAGCAATCTGACTGAACAGTAAATTCATTTAGGAAAGTGCATCGTGTAAGCACAATATTAGATAAAATAATGAAGATGTCAGAGCTGGATTTGGACAAAGGTACTGTATTCAAAACAAGGCCACAACATACGGTAATGAAGCAAGACCCATGTTATTGTACCAGTCGATACTGTGCTGTGAATATTCACTAACAGTTGTAATTAATCAAATTACGGTAACTGCTGCACCGTAAAATAAGGCTTCTGTGGATTGTGCAGGATCTTTTGGGAAATACATTTTCTTTATGAGAAAGATTTCGAGATGAGAAGAGTGACACCAGTCTCAGTTATTGTTTTATTTTGCCCGAGGCAGTTTAGCTTAGCATTAAGAATGGAAGCAGGAGGAAACAACTAACCTGATAACATGTGGTATCTTGTCTGCTTAATACATACACAGACAGAAATGAAGAACAAACAATTTTAGAGGTTTCTCATCTTGTAAAGAAATAAAATTAGCATATTTCTCAAAATATCCCTTTAAGCTGCATAGGTATCTCTCCCACGTACCTTATCACAGTTATTCCATATGACACTGTGTTATTGGTTGAGTTTATAGTTAGTGTACATGATAAAAAAAAATCAATATTGGACCTCTGGATGGCTGCAAACACACTGCGCTCCAGTTTTCTGTAACAACTTCTGATGCTGGTTGTCTGTGAAGTCTGAGAAGTGGAGCATCACTTCGGTGGAGATTGCTGATCCAGATTATGTGTGTGTATGTGTGTGTGTGTGTGTGTGTGTGTGTGTGTGTGTGTGTGTGCATCTTTGATATAAGCACAGGCATTTAGCTCCATGTCAACTGGCTCTTTAGATCGATACTGTCACATCATCCAGCTGTTTGTTACTGAGTTTGTGCGAGACAACATACAAATCTACAAAGCTGCTTGCGTGTGTCCCAGAGGAAAGAACATGCAGCGTGTGTTTGAACATCCAAACGGGAGAAGAACTGAATGCACTTCTGAATCAGTGGCTCTCAACCTGCTGTCCTCATTACAGACGTGCCATCTGTTTAACAGGTATTCAAAAATCCGCAGTTCACCGCAAATGGAAATACTTGATTTGATTTCCAGTAATGCTCGAGTTCACAGCCCCAAAGCTCCATCTCTAGAATCACACGCAGCCCTGCTGGCCAGGGATCAATACCTCTAACATGTGCTCTGACTCTTGATTTTAGCATATAAATGAAATGTTCAGGTTGAATACACTCATCTTAGCAGTGTAGATCACACAGTGATTTAGTGATTCAGAAGAACATCTCACACTCTCTGTTAGAGACGCTGCAGTCGCCCTAATTGCTTGAAAGAAATTCTGGTGCTTAGCATGGTCAGTATGAGAGCAAATTACAGACACATTTGATTTAATATGTCAACTATCTTTCTACAAATAGATGAATGTGATGACGGAAGGTGGGTAAAGATGTGGATAAAGTTTTCTGTTGCACTTGATCTTGAACAGGGCGGTACAAACAAATGGGACAACCAATGATTCAAGAGACTGTAATATGTAAGAAAATCATTCTGAACATTACTGAATGTGATTTATTACATTTGTCTCAGCAGAGACTGAGCACAGAATTCAGAGAAAAAATTTCCTCATACATGTAAAGTAAGTCTTTGACTTTGACTGATTTTACTGATTTTACTTTAATGTCCCTTAATATAAAAACCCCTCATTTGCCAGGAGGATGAACCTGACTTTGAGTGTGCATTTTACTGGCATCATTTCAGTTTTCACCTTGCCATCTTAAATGGTTTATGATTATGACAAAGTAGTTCCCCAAAAATGGTTTACCATAAAATGTTTTAGGCTATAAATTCTACCTATTTCAAATACAAAAAATCAGTTGGTTTTTCATACCATTCCATGATAGTAAAATGAATATCTTTGGATTTTAGACAGTCAGACAAATCAAATATAAGGATGTCAACTTGGGCTCTGGGAAATTATGATATACATATATATATATATATATATATATATTTGTAATTTTCAAGACCAAACTATTAATCAACTGATCAAGAAAATAATCAGCAGATAAATTGATAATGAAAATTCATCTTTAGTTTCAGTCCGACTCAGATTTTTATTTTAAATTCACCTCTGATTACACTTAGAGCTGAAGGTTTTTGGAGCAACCTTCATTTTTCTCTTCACAGCAGGTGATTGAGGGAAGTAGATGCAGAGTGAGACTTCCTGCTGTTTCTTAAGACTCTGCTATTTTCCCCCTGGACCCTTCATAGTGCAACACACACCCTGAGTTTTCTTCATCACCCTTCCTCTATGCTGCAGGCAAAACTGGATGTCTGGATGTTTTACACTGTGTTATAAAATACAGGACACCATCAATCCTGCAGCCAGCCATCCTTTTGCACAGCCAGGCATAATGATAAAGAAACAACCAAACCAGGGCTGCAAAACTGTGATTTGTGTTTCGTCTTTAAATTATATTAGTTGCGGTAAGAAATCCTAACAAGTTTAAATGGTCACATTTATTCTAATAAAAAGGAAATTAAATCAATGATAAATTGAAGAATTGAAGATCTTAGCTGCAGGGTTTTACTCCCATTCAGCCACTGAGTGAGGTCCAGCACTGACGCTGGGTGATAAGGCCTGGATTAGGGTCAGCAATTCAGATCTGAGAGGTGTTAGATAGAGTTGAAGGCAGGACTCTGTCCAGGCCAGTCAAGTTCTTCCACACCAAACTCAGAAAACAACTTCTTTAAGGATCACTTTGTGCACAAAAGCACTGCCATGTGAAACAGGAGCAGACTTTCCCCAAACTGTTGACACAAGCTTAGAAGCACAATATTGTCTAAAATATTGTATTGTATGCTGCACCATTCAGATCTCCCAGTTGGAATTAAGGTGCCCGATTCAAACCATCAGCCACAGACCACACAAGAGTGTGTGGTTAGGGGTGAACATATACATTCGCCCCCACATAAGTCTAATCAGGCAGAATAAACCACACAGTCTTAAAACACATTGTCTTCCTCCTGTTCATACTGACTGTTCAGAGATCCCTTTATAATGCACGTTCAATGCAAGTGATGGAGGACAAAGTCCACAGTCCACATGTAAAAGTTTATCTGAATATAATATGAGACCTCAGCAGTCTGACTTAGTCAAAGAAAGTGGATATCTTCCACAGTTTCAGTCTTTTTAGTTGAAAATGTCTTTGATAGACAGTGTTTTCCTGTTCAGATGCAGTTGAAGGATCGCAACAAAAAGAGGAATTTTGGCACTAAAAACACTGCATTTTGATGACTGAAACATAATTTTAAATTTACATTACAAATGCCTTTTTGTACAGAAGGAGGACTGTGGATTTTGTCCCCCATCACTTACATTGTAAATGCATTTTGAAGGATCTTCTAATGGTCAGTATGAACAGGAGGAATGATGACAGCAAGAAAAACATGTCAGTGTTCATTTGGGCACCTGACTGTTGTTTTAGGACAGAAGTGATGCTGCAGAGTTTCATTTTGACAGATGGTGGTGATACACATCTGCATGGGGACATAGACGAGCTCTGTCTCTCTCTCTCCAACAGCTGTCTGTAGTCCTGTAGTCTCTCTATCCTCAGAGGACCGCTACACCCCCCCCCCCCCCAACACACGGAGCCAACAGCGCTGCAGCCTAATTTAGACCCCCCCCCCCCCCCTCACACACACACATACTCACATTCACTTGTATTTCTCACTAGTCTGGTTGCACACAGTAGCATGCACGTTATATATGCAAACACCCCAAAAGCGCGGACATATTACAAAGATAAACTGTGCGCACTTCACCTCTATGTGTCTCTAACTAACACACTCACACACAGGTGCACACATTTTCGTGGACACTCTAATATAGTACAAGTGTACACACACACACACATCAATTCATTGCAGACATACACTGGTGTCCTTCGAGTGTCACTTAACAAACCAGCTGTGCGCTCTGCCTTAAATCACAGGTGGGATTAACAGCATCCTCTGCACACACACATACACACACACACACACACAGAATATACAGAACTGTAACAACACACTCAAATCAACATCGCAGCAGCTACTGGCATTACATACATTAAAGAGTACATTAACATTACCTACATAAAAGAGTACATTAAAGCGCACAGCACAACAGGAATGCTTTCTTTCATCAGGTCTTCTTCAGATAGTCTCCAGTCATTTATTCATCATTCTCTCTATCATCCCTTCTTCCCTCTTTCCTTACCTCAGCGCCGGCTTATCTCTCGTTGGGAGCTCCCGAAGCCAAAACGCGGCTTCACCGACCCACCAGAGCGCTGCACACTGAGAGAGAGAGACAGAGACAGAAAGAGAGAGATGCAGAGAGAGAGAGAGAGAGAGAGAGAGAGAGAGAGAGAGAGAGAGAGAGAGGCTGTGGGATCAGAAGCAGCTGCTGCTCTCCTCTTTCTCCCACTGTGTGTGTGTGTGTGTGTGTGTGTGTATCGACTTAAATTGTACTTCAGCACATTACTTGAGTAAATGTACAAGTCCACTCCTCCACTGGTCTTCACATATGCAGCTCTACATTTTTTGGGTTAAAGTCTAGGTTTTAGGCTTGTTAGTATTTGTTTATGTTTAGAGTGAGTCATCTGCAGGGAATTAATGTGAGTCAAAGCAATTTCCTCCTAAATCAAATAAAGCAAGTTTGTGTGCGTCACTCTCTGCTTCAAAATTCATAGTTTTTCCACATAAAAACATGTGGGAGCACAAATCAGGAAAGAAAATGTGATTGCGTCTGTAATAGAGAGCAACACACACAAAATTCTATTAAGGATATACACACTAGTGTTCTTCACACTGTACAAAACGATACACACAGTGTAGACTCTCCTGCTTCACCAGTGTGTCACTAGTAAATCCAGATCACATGTTTTAAATAAAGACACACAAGTACTTTTCTGAAAGTTTCAGTGCTCCATTTGAAGTTTTTTTCTGTATTCAGAAATAGCACGTAAAAGTTGTGTCTAATTTAATGAGCTGTACATGTTGAATAGAGGCTTTTTCACAGAAGCCATTGTGACTTAACAGACAGAGGTGTAATCCATAACATTAAAGATGGCTGCAGTGAATGTTGTGTCAATTCCAGACACCTACATTTAACAGAGTCATCGTTATTAGTTACACCAGCTACAGTTAGTTATTTTCCTGCTGTTACACAGGTGTAGTCTGAGTTGTGAATTACAAGATGTTTAGTTATGTTGTAGTCACACATTTTTGGTTAGCAAAATGACTTTGTGGATAATTCTGAGGGACCACAAGACAATTATCCTTTTTCTTTTTTGTGAAATGCCAGGTAGTTTAATCTCTTCCAAACTAAAAATTCTTCAAATGAAACAATCTGAGAGGGGAAAAAAAATCAGCGTAAACTGTGAGAGGGAGCACAATAAGATGTTATTTTATGAGGTCACAAGCCAAAAAGATTGAGAATCTGTGTTTTAGCGTGTGCTTTTTTTTATAACTTTGATTACTTATTGTGACATTCCATCTGTGAGCTGCCCAGAACCTCAAGTCTGACCTGTTTACTCGATTTCTTCCTGTTGATCAATCTGATAAACGTCCAATCATCAACCTGCGATCAAAGACACTACAACAGTTTGAGTGGGTTCAAGTGTATTTATATGACCTCTGTCACTGTGTCCTCCACTACACAAATGTGATGTGTTTCATATCACACACAACACTGAATTATCTGGGAGGGGGGGTTTTATCTCTGTCTTTTGCAAACTGATGAAGTTGACAAAAATCATATTATTACATCATGTTTTGGTTCTTGCTTCTGGGTATTTAGGGGTAATCCTACTCAAGGTGAGAATAAGGATTTATTTTTAAACCCTGGGTGTCTGATTTGTCTGACAGGCCTGAGGTAAACCACTGTCTGTGGGTTTGTATTTCAGAAGAGTAGAAGAAGACACTTGAAATGAGCTTTATAATGTTCACTGAATGGCAAATGTTCACTCCTCAACTCGTTTTTTCTTCTTCTTTAAATCCTCTCCTCTTTCTCTCCTCATTTCTCTGCTTGAACATTTGAAGACAAACTTCAATCTGATGAAGACTTTTGGCCGAACACTGAGGCACATCAAAGCATCTGATGCAATGATTGGCTGAGGGAGGAAACTGGGTGCTTACTGTAGTCAGGAGGGGTTACTGTATGCTCCTTCATTGTGTGTGTGTGTGTGTGTGTGTGTGTGTAAATGCAACCACATCTCACATTAGACATGTCAAGCCAGCATGTTTACAGCGATTTCAGGCGGCACATTCTCACTACTAGTGACTAAAAATATTGGCTGCCCTAATTCAGTAGAATATTACTGGGACAGAGAGTGAAGTGACAGCACGCTTCAAAACCCTGCTGGTTTGCTCTTGTTTCTTTCTTTCGCTTTTTCTTTTTTTTTCCTCTTTTATCTGCAATTTAGAGTGCAAATGGAAAAAAATGGATGCCAATAAGCTCACAAATCAATACATGCACTTACAAAAACATTGATACTAATGGAGCACTCTGGCCTGACAGATTGACATTCGCACACACCCAAACACACACATCATATCTACTCATGGATGGAAACTACAGCCTCCACTCTGGACCAACTGAATTATTGACTAACAGTAAACAGGAAGAGAAGATCCCACTGGGAAGCATATGTGTGTGTGTGTATGCTGTTAAGTGTTTGGGGCGGGGGTTGCCCCACATTTGATGCTCATTTACACACAAACACACACCCATGTTTATGTCTATACTTACAAGGACCCTAACAGAGTTCATTCTAATCTACAACACTAAAAATCACTGGTTAAACTTTTACCCAGTTTGGGTTGATATAGCACCAATACAACATTGGGTTAACTTTACCAGTAGCAATCTGTTATTATGTGTTACACACAACAAGCTTTAGCTAAAAACTGCCACAAATATATTGTTTCTTGTACAAATTGATGTGCATATGACATTCAAAATACACACAAGTTATTACCGATCAATAACAAATCCAATCACGTGGATTAAATAAGAGCAGAGTTGACTATAACAGGTCTTAGTTTGGCTAAATAACCCAACAGCAAAATTAAAAAATAACACTAAAACCAGATCAAAAACAATCCCTTGTCTTGAGTGGCTTTCTGGGTAACATTTTTTGTTAATAGGTTAAATTCTAACCCAGTGATTCTTGACCTTAAAACCTTATAGTTTTATAGAGTAAAGAAAGATGACTGAGGGAGTGGGTTGGTCATGGTTTGTCTGTTTTCTCTATCAGTGTAATGGGGTACTACATGAACACACTATTTTCTGCCAAAGTAAGATCAGTTTTGGTTATTTCACATTAGATATTTATGTAACTGTCTTTTTCTTTGTGGATTCTCACTGGTTTGAAGTCAGCAGGGCTAAGTTGGCAAAAGGTGACATCACATACAGTATTCCTGTGCACCAATTAGGATTTAGCAACTTTAGAATCAGCTGCTGATGACAGTTGTGTAAGTTGCCTCTTGGACCAAGACTAACTTTGAAACTAGTTGTGATGTCACAAATCATGCTCGAACACACACGCCTTTAACTTTTTAACTTTTAAGGTGAACACATAGAAACTTTCCACTGTCAGCAGATGAAAGTGAAAACAGCCTTCTAGTGTCAGACTCTACACATACATCATTCTGCACAGTGAAGCTCAAACATCAAGTCAAGTAAAAATAACCAAAACACATTTTTGAGTAACATTGATTGTTACTTATTTTGTCATGAATTTTTAATGTTATTGAGAAACACTTCAGACTTGAAGACCAGTCTTCACGGTCCTCCAGGGCAAGTGTGTCCTACTTGCAGACTTCACCCTTGGGGGCCACAGGTCTGGGAGCCAATGGGAGGTTTACTGTGTTTTTTTTTTTTGTTTTGTTTTTTTACCTCATTTTGATCAGAATGAGAAGCTACTATGACTTCAGAGTGAATAAATATGCCATAGCTGTAAGAAAACCTCACAGGAAGCACATTGTTTAAGCACGACCAGGAAAATAAACTTCTTTTGTTGGTCTTTGGTAAACTAATAAGCATATTTTCTCTTAATTTGGTTGTCATAACTGCAACTGCAAAGTCGTCACATTCTTTGCTTGATTCATTCTTTGACATTAAATATATGTGAGTATGATGAATGAATGAAAAATAGGAACTACACACTCCCAACTATAACCTGAATTCCCTCAAGATCTAATAGGAAGAAGATGTAAAAATCTGACAGAAAAATTCATACATCATATGTATGTATGAGGTATGTGGTGGTGACACAATTCAAAATAGTGCATCGTCTCCACTGGGCCGAGTCTCAATTACAGCAGTGACACAAACATGAGTTCAGCATTGTGGCTCTGCTCCTGTGATGCTTCTGAATAAATCTGCACAAGTTTGACACAGACTTGACTCTGAACTCACAAAGCAGCTGCCAGAGCCTGAAAACATTTAATATGGAAACAAATATTCTGAATTCATCCATCCATTTTCTGCCACTAATCTGGGTCTGTAGTAGCAGGCAAACAAAGCAACCCAGACACTCTTCTCCCTGGTTGCTTCCTGCAGCTCCTCCTCTGGGATCCCAAGGCACTCCCAGGCCAGATGGGATATATAATCCTTCTGGTGTGCAATAGATCTGGCTCTGGGTAACTGGGTAAGGAATCTCATTTTAGTTGCTTATATCTGCAGTCTTTTGCTTGGATGGTTTTTTATCCTTCACTTCACCTCTCTTCCTACCAAGTTAGTAAAGTAAAGCTACCATGTGTCCACCTACTGAAAGCATTTGGAATGATTTCTGTTTTGAGATGTTAATCACGGTGAGTGGACTAGTTCTTATGATACTCGAGTTGTAAATAGAAACATCAGAGATGCCAAAAAATGTGTGTGTGTGTCACTGGGACAGTCTCTGCTGAATCCCCACAGTCATCCCAGACAGTGACGCAGACTGACAGGTAGTGTGTCAATTGTCAGACAGCCTTAAAAGCAAGAAGGGACTGCTAGCATCTTGAATGACGCCAAACAACAAAGTTCCATCTCTGAAGAACAAAACACCTCTACTTTCTCTGACTCTCTTCTTAAGTGCTTCATAATAGCTGAGAGCTGTACAGAGACATGAAGGCGTTGTGTGGGCTGGTGGAGCGCGTGGGATAAAAGCGCCAGGGGTCTTTACACGACACCAGAGAAAGAAACAGTCAAGAGATGGACACACGATGCTGGTAAACAGAGACCTTTCATTTTTGCCATCACATGGCAGCAGTGATGAAATGGAGATGCAACAACAGTTTAATGAAAGCTGAATAGAGTTCTGCTGAGATAGATAAAGTCATTCTTTTCAAAAGTTTGTAAGAATCGTTCAAATCATTCTCTTGTTTTGTTTGTGGAAAAATGAGACTCCATGCTGCTTTCAGCATCTCAGTGTCTCCAGGTCAGACTGAAGGTTGATACTGCCAGTTGAGAGTGCCAAAGTCCTGATGAGATTTTAGTAGTTAGACCAGATGGGTTAGATGAGTCTTTTGAGAATGCACATTAAATAAATCTTTCGTAATACTTTCTGACTTCTCTATCCTGCATATGGTTCTCAACCCACAGCCTATTCCTTCCAAATTATTTAATTCCTAATTAAGATATAGATTTTAAAACAATGAACTGGTTTTGTGGTCTGACAGAATTTGGCACCAAGCTTTTTTCTAATTTGGCACAGTAGATTGAAATCTAATCAGTTTTAGAGATCACAGCTTTGGGTATATCTGGTCTAGATATAAAGATATATATAAACCCTACAGTAAATATTTACTGTACATTTCACTCAAACAGGAGTAAAAAAAAAGCATTTGTTGGGGACTATTTTCAGCCACTGATTTGTGTGTTGTTATTTGTGTATTTACAGCGATAGGAAAGTGTTGAGATAAAATCAACAGTAGTTGTGTTCATTGTGATAAAAGAACATGAAAAAACATGCCTTTCAATGCAACAATGACGCTCATTGATGTGTTTTTAATAGTTTTTTGAACAACAATGGAGGTCTATGACACAGATGAATAATATATCGGCTTTAGCTACAAAGACAAGAATAGAAGGATCAATTCATTGATGGTGTTGGTCTTTTCATGGGATTTGTGGACAATAAGAAAAACAGAATATCACCACATTCATCCTTCAAACAGCATAGAAAACAGACAAGCTGTTGTACTGTAGGTGAAATCAACTAAATTTACATCTAAACTTCTGCTTTTCTTCTGACATTTTGGTGAATATGAAGATCCACTAAATGTTTTTCACCATAATAATCGTACCGTATAATCTGAACCAACCAAGACAGAAAGTCTGTGTTGTGTTTATGAATAGAGTATATTAGTCTGAGAAAAGCTGACAAACAAAAGATCTTTTCTCCCTTAAAATTGACACTGAGTAAGATTACCCATCACCAGATCCCTCCAGTGGGATCTCTTAGTGGCTAAAAGTACACCACTGGCTAGTTCTCACATGTACGTAATGAAGAATTACATGTGCTTTTTTGCAAACTTGATCCGCCTTCATCTTGCAGGAAGTGGGTGATGGTCTCATTTAAAATGAACATTTAGTTCTTTGTGAGCTTAAAGCTACAATAACACAGCAGGCTTCAGTTCTCCCTGATCAGACTTCAATTTAGTTCTTGTGCAGCAAATCCTTGAAAAAGGAAGCCCAGATGATTCAGCCCCCACATTTTCCACCTGTACCAAAGATGACTAATCAGTGGCCTCCTCCGCATTACACCTCTCCTTTTCTGTACTGACACTGCAGTGATTGCTGTGTTGGCCTCAAACTGCCCCAAACATTGCTTCAGGGGGACAGACTGAAACAAGTAGCCTACAGGTCAATCTACAGCTGGAGAGGTGACAAACTGATGCGTCTGTTTCTAGTTCTCTAACCTGCACTACTCGTTTTCTACACTAATTAGTCAGATGCTTATTTTTGCACCAACACATTTTCTTTCTCAAGGCTGAAACCCCAGCAGCTGTTGACAATATCAAAAAGCCTTTGGTCAAGTCTTCCTTATCAATGAGGTGATAATAATTATGTCTGCTTGGATTGAGGGAACCTTAATATGTCAACATGGCAGGCTGTATACCATAACTCTGTAACACTTTATTTTTCACTTGCTTGGAGATTGTTATTGTTTTTGGTGCCAGCAAAGCGAAAAGCAATTTTTTTTCTTCCATAATTAAGGAGTGATGTTTCTTTTCTTTCTATAAAAAGAGCAATCCAAGAAAATCATAGTATATTATTTTGGGATGATTAAGTCATATTTTTTTCTTTTCCAAGAAAACAAGCCAAGCCTTTTTTTTTTCTTTTTTGGTTTTATCTGTCTTATAGTTTTCTTGTTTATACTCCAAACTGCCAGTAAAGTTAAGTCATTCTTGCTTGCTTAAGTTAAAGGGGACCTATAATGCTAATTTCCAGCTTTGCATGATTCACAGTTCAAAAAACTCCTTATTAATCTTATGATAACCCCTCATGCAGTCCCTCAGTTCAGCCTCTGTCTCTAACAGGCAGTCTTAGCTCCTGTTTCTTCAAGGCCCTCCTCCAGATGAACCCATTCTGTTCTGATTGGCCGACTTTCTGGAAGCCTGCTGAAGGGAAGCTGTATCAGAGTTGTGATGAAAATCCAACATTTCCTGCTTTACCGCTTCATATTAAAAACTTTTAAATGACGTTTATTGTGAAGAATTAACAGGAAATGAAACGTGTTCCTCACCAAATTAGCAGTTAGCAATTAGTTGATTCAATGAGAAATTTAAGAGCTCTTTGTCCAATAAATCAGTTGCAGACGACCAGTACACCTCCAACAGGTAAACAACTTATTTTACTTTGCTGTGCTGTGTAATGGAAAAACACTCACAGCATGCCAGCTCCTCTCTAGTCATGACTTGGCATGACTACCCCCAAAACAATGGACATATACCATTATGTTAGTGGAGAGGAGCAGTGAACTTGTGTGCTGTGAATGGTGCAGATGACTATATAAAGAAACCTGTCATGAGCTGACATCAGCTCGGGCTGAAAGTAGAAAAACGGAGTGTTCAGAGCAGTCTGAAGCTGGTGCTTTTTGCAGGAATTACTTTTGTGTATCTTTACCTCATTATTTGACATTTTGACCATGTTTAATATGATCATCTGATGTCATAACATTAAGTATGACTGAAAATAATGAAAAGCATAATAAGTCCCCTTTAAACAAATCTACTGAAAAGTCAAGGTTCACTTACTTGCTTTTTCTGTAACTTTCAACGGCACCTTGTTATAGTGTCAAAATAAATTATTTTGCTGGTTTGTAGGGGATTTTTTTGCAGTGCTAGATTCCAGGCATCCTGGTCCAAGGATGGTAATACATATTTCTCTTGCATTTTTAAATTAAATATTGGGACATATGGCAGTCAAAACAACTGCATTTTACTCCTTCTGTACCTTTATTTCTACATCATTATTGCTCAAGAATTCACACTGAATCACAAAACTTAGTAGAACTTATTTAAACAGTAGTGGTATTTTGCTGCAGTGCTATATGAGCGTAATGATATTTAGTTCCAATATATGTAAACATGCTTTTTTAGAAGGAGTTTAATGGAAGAATATGTCTGTGGTTTGTGTTATCTAGACAGAAAAAAGAACATTGAATTATGTTGACATCAGAGCTAATCATTTTCTATAATTTCTTTCAGCCATGCTCAACAGCTTCCCATTAATGAGTGTAACACGGGCGAGCTGGTTTCTGTCTCCGGCTGTGAGAACAGTTAAAGTGCAATCAGGTGAATCAGCCTGATAGGAGGAACAATGGGAGCCTGAGGCAGCCATAGTCCAAATCCCAGACCTCTAACCCTTTCCCCACTCACTAGTTACTCGCTGCAAGATGCAATCAGACAGCAGCTCTGCAGGAGAAAGTATAGTAAATCCCCTTCCCTCACACTTAAAGTAAGCTGTCATTACTGTGTGTAAAGGACAGAACGGGAAACACGAGACACTGGTTTGCTTGCTCTTAAAAAGTAGAGATCAATACAAATTTATATATATAAAAAAGCCTCTAGACACAAACAGATATTTTTCAATTTCCTAACAAAAACACAAGAGCACCACAAAATCGATAACGGCATTTATTTATTTCATAAACTTTAATACTGTGATCACTGCAAATGTCTTTTTCATACCTTTAACATTTTACAAAGACAATGGATCTGGGATTTAAACAGTATTTGTATTTTGTAAAACGTATGATATCGTGTGCTTTATCTCAAGTCAGAGCTGATCGCTTTACTTTTAAGTTTGTTCTTCCACCTGGAGGAAGCTAAACAGATCACGACACAGCAGGTTAAGCTGTGACTCCGAGCTCGGTGAAACCTTCCTCCCCTGATGCAATCACTGACCTTGCAAGTTCACCAGACTGAAAACAAGCATCCCTTACAATACAAACAACATCCAGCCCTGCTCTTGTCTGATCAGTGATGCCTGAGGAAAAGAGACGTTCTCAATTTTTTTTTTTTTTTGTTTTTGAAGTGAATAAATTCAAGCACCTTCCTTTTGCTTCTCAAGAACTGCACTGGCAGGAAAACTACGGAGCAACGAAGTACACCTATACAAGATTTCACAGGAATGGATCAATTCACCCTTCTTATCCAAAACCTGTAAACTCAATCATTTATATAAAACATTGTGCAAAGGTTCTTAACAGTAAAAGATATTACAAAATGGAACATCTGAACATTCACATTTCCCATATCCCTCTGAAAAAGCAACAAAAAACACAGCTGAGGAAAGAAACAAAAAAAATTATATGCACTGAAAATAACATTTGCACTACATGAACTGGATCAGCGGATTTCTTTGTATAAGGTTGACAACTGTATCTAACATCCAACTTACAGTCAACAATTTACAGTCAAAATGTATCAGGAACATTTCTGCCTACATAACTCATCTTCTGTGTATATTTTCGATTAAATTTCACATTATTGGATGACTATGGAGGCGAAAATGCAGACTGCTTTTCACAACTGGCCAACTCATTAAACTCTTGAAACAACCAAATCATCTCACTGAGCAAATACATCAGCTATCGACTGTCCAATGGCGTTGTTACTGTCCATGCAGACCTACAAAAGATTCTTAAAACAGAACCATGACTTCTTCAGACTCTTCTTTTTTTCCTTTTTTTTTTTTTTGAACGATACCACTCATTTCTCTGCAAAACTGCAGAGCTGAATGAATACGTCAGAGTAAACATCACATTTCTTTAGGCTTGTTTGTATTCTCTTTACATTCAGACCGGGTGCCGTTGTGCTATATGCTGCAGGGTTTTTAATTGCATCAATTCAAGATGCAAATTTACTTTAAGGGATTCAAAAACTGGGAGTTTTTTTTTTCCCCACCCCGTCAAAGGGCTTTGAAGATAACCCCGACACTCAGGTTGAGTTTCAGACACCTGGCAGAGGAAATAGTTTTGTTGTAAGTAGCTTTGAGATTTGGGGGAAACTTTTTTTTTTTTTTCAATTCTCTCTTATTACAAGGGCCAACTGGTTTGAAAAACATACTGAATATAACTGAAAGTGAAGACACACACACACACTCACACAGAAACATTTCCATAGACTTCACACACTCTGCCCCCACCCCTTCTCTATATCTGGAGACTGCTCAGCCCGTTTGTGTTCAGAGCAAATATTCATCTGAACAAGAGAAAGGCTGTTAGTAACACAGAGACCTTGCAGCAGATTCCCCAGACAAACATTTATGAGGCGGGGCATGCAATATGAACTTGATTAAAAATCATAGGTGTGTGTGTGTGTGTTAGCAGGTGTGTTTATTTTTATTTATTTATTTTTTTCAGGATGAAGAAGAAGGAGAGCTTTTCCCTTTCATCTGTTCCCCCAGGTGCTGTTTCAAAGGCACGTCCCTGCTCTGCCTGGGAGTAAATGACCAAAATAAGTGACTGTAGGCACGGCTGGATAGACTGATGCACATTCACACAATGGCAACACACACTGCCACTGGTACAGTAAGGTACTGTATCTCCCTTTTTGTCATGGGTTTTTTTTTTTTTAATCTAACCATATAAGTGATTTTTGTTGAATTACTTCAGGAACTTGTCAAAAGATCCTCATGTTCTCAACAAAGACTGAACCTGAGGAAAACTATAGATGTCACACTTTAAACACAGACGACACGCGCACACACACTCACTCATGTGCACACACACACACACACACACACACACACGTACGTACACACATACAATTATACCTAAGGTCTGCTCCTTTATCAAAAATCAAACTTTGATTGTCTCTCAAAGCTGGCTTCTGATTTTATTTTTTCGTCCTATCCTGTGGATTCATGTGGCCTCCCGGACGATGTCTGACTGATTTCTGAAGAGGCATTGGAAAATACAGAGTGACTGGCGGCACATTTAATACTCATGACATTTCCACTGGTCATCACTAGAGGGCACTGTAAGCAACACGACAGCAGGCTTGGGCACCACAAAATACAACATAATACAGAATAAAAAGCATATAGTCAGGCTTTAGCCGGAATTAAGAAAGAAAGCCATTTAAATAATATAGCTAGTGACCTTTTGTCTTGAGGAACTTAACACTGATGTCAGTTGTACTGTACGAATAGAACAACTTATTTATTGGAATTATAATACAAGGAAATAAATTAACCTGGGGAAAAAAAAACAAGACCTTTCAACTTTTCCCTCCCAAAAATGTCTCTGTCATTTATTATCAGCTGGCTCTCTGTATTCCAGACAGTGGGATGATGAGTGGAGTCCTCATTTTTCTTCATCTCACAGCAGGATGTTCGCTGCTTTCATGGAGAAATATGGAGGCTCTTGTGCAGCAGAATCAGTATCTTGTTAAGTGTAATCTTGATTTTTAAAATGTATTTTCCCCACATCAAACTTTCTCTCCCTTTTTTTTTTTTTTTTTTTTTTTGCGAGAGGGAGACAGGACTTCTTCCTATTGCTTTTAAGACACATACAATTGGGATGGACCAAAGCACTCTGGATATCAGTCTTGTTTTTATGGCACCGCTGCCGATGGCTTTTAAATACACTCCTCTGTCGGGTGTTGGTTTGTGCTGTAGAGACAGACGGGATTGTTGTAATCCAGTTCTGAGTGTCACAGAGGAGAATAAATTAAAAAAAAAAAAAATACTGTACAAATCCAAGTTTTCCTCCTTTGCAGAGGCAGCTCAACCTGCCTCCATGTTGGTGGCTGAAAGACAAACAGCCGCAATGACCGTTGAGTGGTCAGAAGAATCTCACAGCAACTTTGAGGAGAGAAAAACACAGGTGCTAAACATCTTCACTCTCCATTTGAAGGAAATGTAAACCCTTCCTGTGCCCGGTGGCCTTGTGGCTTAATGTTGATTTATTACTCTGCTTGTATAGGTGTGTAGGACTGTGTCACAACAAAGAGTAAGTGGCTGGGCTGGCAGATTTGTTGCGTACCTGTCTGACTCTGCTTGGCACTTCAGAGACTTCCTCTTTTAAGTCACCTGGATGTCTCTGCTACCCTCTGCTGTGGCGGGTTTTGATTTGGCACAAAAGACTCACCTTTCAGAGAAGCTGGGCAACATTTGAAAAAAAACAAAAAAAAAAACAGAACGATGAGGAAACACAAAAGGTCAGATATCTACTGTAAGCTGTCTTTAAAAGAGAAGCACATCCACTGAGGAGATTATTTATGTTCATGGTGAAGTTGACTTCTTAAGTGAGAGGAGGGAGAAGGAAGAGCTTTCCCTTTGTTGGCAATTTGGCGGAAAGATTTTGGCACAGCAAGATGAGAGAGAAAGATCAATTCAGCAACCTTTTTGTGATCCCATAGGAGAGTAGAGGACATAATCTGATAAGCGACACTCATTTTTCTTGAGTCTCATCCTGAGTAGTTTAACAGATGGTCTGTGGAGACTGAGACAATAATACCCCCCCCCCTCCCTCCCCCCTGATGTTTGAAGCCAACGGAAGGTGGTTGGAGGGTTCAGCATCAGAGTAATTGAGTCCAGCAGCAGCCGAACTGGGATTAAATCTCCACTTTTCTTGTGCACGATTTCTTGTCAGTGTAGATCCCCCCGGTGCCTCTCCGCCCAGACTGTATGTGCTGATGTATGCATTTGTGTGTGTGTGTGTGTGCATGTATGTGTGTGTGATTTCAAATGTGCAGGTGAGAGTCAGTTCATGTCTATGGTGTTGAAAACCCACTCGGTAAACTTTTTGAGCTTCGCGGCAGAAGTCTGCGACTCTTCCTGCAGTCTCTGGTTGTCCTCCCAGAGCCTCTTGATCTGAGTCTGAAGCCGCACCTTCTCCTCACGCTCCTGTGACAGATTGGATGCAATTAATAAATGAAGTTATTAAGCCGTTAACTTTGAAATAAAAACATTAGAATGAATGATTCTCTACTACTGAATAGAAAAAAGAAATTGCTCGACACTCAGGATTGAACTTAAGCACATTAGCGGGTGAACATGTTTCACTGTTGAGAGGTCGGGCTCGATTACAGGTAGGTCAAAGTCTGAAAATAGCTCTTCAGTGTAACAATATGAATGAGCTTAAAACAATTCAAACCTTCAAAAAGGAAGGACTACAGCACAAGCAAAGCTTGACTTTAATGCGTCCATGCTGGTTAGAGAAAAAGGTGACAAAGCTCAATGATCAACACAACTGGATAAATTAGGACGACAAAAACAACACCTGATACTAAATTTATGGATCCATACTGTCTGGGGTCAAAAGTAGACATGAGAGCAGGTGGAATAATTATGTAAGGAATGTTATGTTGGTATATACTGGGTGGTGTAGCACAAAGTAAACACTGCAGAAACACCTCAGCTACACCTTGTTGTTGACTTTCTTCACAGCCACAGTTCACTGAAGATACTTTCAAGTATTCATGCACCGATACTGCTGCAAGAATGATTTGATGCTGGAGAGTCAGCTCAGATTAAGATTTGTGTGTGGAAAATATCACACACATCTCAAGCAAAAATCCCTGAAAGTTGTTTTTGAGCCTTTTTGATTGAAACAAAATGGAAATAACTGAAATTTTTCCACTGTTTGTGTGAATTAGAAACCATTTGTCTCCATTAATTTAGAAGTGTCCTTAGATAGATACACAAGCAAACTTAAACCGTTCCTGAGGTGACTTGAAGTACAAATAAGTTTGAGTGATTGAACTTTAGTCTAAGTCAGCAGTTAATATCAATGAGCAGCAGAGCGTAACCGAAACAGTGGCAGCGCTCAACTGCTGACTTTGTATTTTCTATTGAACACAAAATATGTTTTTACACCTCCTCTTCCCTGCATGCAAATTAGGTGAAGGCTTTCATTTTTCATCCCTGAAGCGGAACCAGAAAATAATGCTTTAGCACGATGCAGAGGAGGTAGTGTACATGCAGACAGAAGTTACTGATATGCCACAAGGAAATTAATAAGAGTTCTATGCATCCCTGTGTGAGTATGTAGTGTATTGTTTATCTCACCTTCTTTAGGTCCTCCTGCAGCATCTTTACCATGGCCTCTAGTTTAGTCACCTTCCTCTCCAGCCCTATGTGACCCTCACTGTGGAAACAAGCAGACATTTAGTAGGCTTTGATTATACACTCACTATTGGGGAAAAAGACAAAAAAACTACACAAAAACACATGAAGAGAACTCATTGAATTCATCTGAACTCTTTTTAGCAGCACTTTAATTAGATTTACTGGTGAAATAGAGAACTATATGATATAGATTTCTTTTTTAAAAAATGACAGCAGAAAGCTCACATGTGCGTTTTCTCTTGTTTGGCTGAAAAATGAGCAAGCTGGAGTCTTGAAGCCATTTAATATGTTTCTTGTTTATTTCTCATGTGTGAATCGATCTCTATCTCTATTACTACTATGCCTGTAATCATTTTCCCTTTCAGGTGTTAATAGGGCATAGTGTTACCTTGATGAGGGCCGTGACAGTGGAGCAGGCTGCAGCTCTATGTGTGGCTGCTGAGGACTGGAGGCACCGCTGCTTCGGTGGTTTGAATCCCCAAACACAAAACTTCTCTGGACTGGAAGGACGGAGACATGAACAACAAAGATGAAAATAAGACAAAGTTAGTAAAACAGAGAATAAATCAGCAGGTAAACATATTCATGCTGTAACATACATACATACATGATGAAAGTCTAACTTATACAGACAATTGTACAGCCAATTTGTTATCTTTACTTTTTTGAGAGTGAAAACATACAGAGTTTCGTAAAGTTAAAGTGTGAGTATTTGGCCATACCATAGTGTGTGTTTCTTTCACTCTCAAAGGTATTAGCCACATCTACCAGATGTGTCCACTCAAGGGGGCTGTCCCTGTCTGAAGATGGGAGAGGCATCAGCTCCTGAGGGATGGGTCCACGGTGACGTTCCACCAAATCCACCAATGACGTGTCAGATGCTGAGAGGTCACCTACAAACAGAGTTTAGTGCTGCATGAAGTTCTTGAGAAAACTTTGAAATCAATGAACATGACATATTTCTGTAACATGCACAAAAGTAGATAAAAGCACCTAAAATATATTTTCCTTTAGAAATGACACACAAGGCCTTACTAAAGTATGGTTGTGTCTTACCTTCAATTTCAAGTTCATCTAATCAATTGCAGTTTCATCTCCATAACAAGATACCTACAACCTCCCTCCTCTTTCTTACCATGGAGTTTAACTCCCAGCTTATAGGAGGGCCGTCGTAGGGGCACGCCGCGGGTGGTGGGAGAGCGTGGAAGGGTGGAGCAGCTGAAGAGAACATCAGCTCCTAGTGCCGGTTCAGCCACCGAGTCGGTCAGGGGAGGAAGGCGCTGGCCACGGTAGATGCTCTCATCTGACAGGGTACGATGGAGTGAGCGGCGGCGGCTGGGAGACTTGCCTGGAGGTGATTTGTGGGAGTGCTGTACAGAGATGTAATATTGATATTTACTGATACGCAAATCTGATGTAACTCCCATGTGAAGACCAGGTGCATCAATGCTTCTGTGTGTGGGAAACTCTCTACATCTAGGTTAAGGTTACCAAAACTTTACAAGCAGTTATTGCTTAATGGCTACATTTTATGAGAGAAAATGGAGCAGAGACAGCAGAACGATTTGACTGAATAACTGAATATTTGACTTTCTTTAAAACACTGGTGACAGATAGATGGCAAATTATTATTGATTTTAACTTTGATATTTGATCTTTGCTCACACAGTTAACGCCAGTAAAGGAAAGTTGTATGGGAAGGAAGAGGGTTACTTTGAAATAAACACATCTGGTCAGATTTCAATTACAATAGCAGTATTTCTTAAAGGATAAGGCAGGCCATTTTCTATGTTTTTCTTATTGGGAACTAATCTGATGTGCAGAGTCAAACCAACAATGAATTTATTCTACTTACAGTACAAGTACTGTGTGTTTATCCAAAGCTTGATATGTTGTATTTCTCTGTGCAGTAGACGTCCATTGTTGTCCAAAAATGATTAAAAACACATCAGTGAGCCACACCATTGCAGTGGGTCACATGTTCCATTGCCCCAAGAAGATTGTGATTAAAGTTGTTTGTTTAGAAACGGTTCCAAAGAGCGGATGGACAGCGATTAGGCTGTAACTCTCAGGAGGGAGGTTCTTTGTATGGGCGGACGCCACTGCACGTGTAGAACTGCAGGTCAGATTCTTTGCTAAGTCATTGTGCTATATATCACAACCTCTTGACTTTGTACTACATTATAAATTTCTCAAAGAACTTCTGTACAAAGTCAAGAGGTTGTGATATGTAGCACAACAAGCTAGCAAAGTTCTGTAAACTGAAGCACGTTCCTGCACATGCGCAGTGGTGTCTACCATACCAGGAACCTCTCTCCTGACTGTTACAATCTTGTCGCTGTTATTATTTTTTGGGGTAATTTCTAAACAAACAATGGTAACCACTCTCTTTGTGGTGAAGGAACATGTCATCCAGTGCAGCGGCACAGAGGAATAAGATACATCAGACTTTGGCCCACACCGCACAAAACTTGTAAGTAGGATGAGTTCATTAATGGTTTGGTTCTGAACAAGAGATTTATTGACAATGAGAAAAATATAGAAAATCACCAGCCTTATCATTTAAGCTGCTGTTATTTAACTTTACTCATTTTACTTTAAATGCTTTTTTAAATTTTTTTTTTTATATTTCCTTCATAATATTTAAATGAACAGGTTTTCCATGTCACAAACATGCCTGCAAACATACCTTTTCCTTATGTCTGCGTGGAGGTGGAGGGCTGTCTGGAGCACTGTGCCTCTTCACATCTTCTTCCATAGTAGATTTGGCATGAGGCTGGGGAGAATGCATATCCCTAAGTGAGGGCCTGGCTGCTGGCGTGGGAACAATGTCCCCTCCACTCTCTCCTGGAGACTTCCTAAAACAACACACATAGCCAGAAGATTAAATAACCACAGCCATTAGATATCATTAAAGATACATATAGCATTGCTAAAGTGTCGCCACTATATTTTCATTAACCATGGATAAATAATAAGGAATGAGGAAATTCAAATGCAATTTGCATTCAGTTACTGCAGCACTGTTATGCCTTTAGTGTAATATCCTCTTCAGCCACAAGGGGGTAATCAAGTAGTACGCATATTATTACTACTGATAGACATCAGTAGGAAAGTGCAGTGGATGGACAAGTAATGCATGTGTGTATACAAAAGGCGTATTCTATAAATACTACCATGTAAAGCTAAAAATAATCATTTCTAGTGAGAAACGCTGGCATAACACAGATGTCAAACACCAGCTATTGTGCATTTGAGCAAGGCATTTATAACTCAATACATGAAGTTGAGGGATTCATAAGAGACAGATTTAAGAAAAAATCTTCAATATTAGTGCAGCATCGACAAGATATATCCTAACTTTTTGTCTTTAGTGTGCTTCAAATGTAAAAAAAAAACCTGGTTCCTACATTTCCCATAATGCAACTTGAAATCATCCCTCACTGGACCCTACCTGTCTGGTAAATGCCCACACCCACACACACACAAGATTTCTGTTAAAAGTGATTAGTCTCCAAGCTGATGACATCACTATGACATCATGAGGGATTACTTTTCTCAGACAGAAAGGATTCAACTGTTTTCACAGGCTGATTACTATTAATTATCTTATTGTTTCCTTATGTCTTCTCCCCCCCTCCATCCTTACTTGCGTGTGTCTCCAAAGTCAACAGAATTGATTGTGGAGCCGGGTTTCCTCCAGCCAATCAGGTACTTGGACTGTGCTCCCTGGCGGGGATAGAAGCTCTTGGGCCCAGGGGACACTGAGGACTGAGATGAAGGGGAGGTGGCCGAAGAGGAGGACTCCTCTCTGGGGGAACTGTGGCCTGAGTGCCTGGCACTGAGGGACAGAGGAAAGAAAACAGAAAAACAGAGAGGGGAAATGAGAGAGGTTATACATGACAGCAAAGAAAGGTTGAGGCTGATGTAAACTACATACAAGTATTATAATCTACAGTCTGAAAAACACCTCAAAGCAATGTGATCTTTATATTGATTTGAGAAGAGAATCTAAAAGGTTTAGACCCTTAGGAAATAAATTTTGGCCTTAGGCAAAGCATTATGGGACACATAATAGCATAATATTTTAATCTAGGAGCCCAGCAGGAACAGGCTGCTCTCAAACCTCAATAGTTAAGAAAACAGTGGAGGCACCCCACTGGCCTAGTGGTTAAGACACATACCACATAACCACAATGCCCCCGGTTCAACTCCCAGCCATAGGACCCTTCTTGCATGTCAAACCTCGGCCTCTCTCTCCCCCTATACTTCCCGTTTCTCTCCACTAAATAAAACTGTCAAGTAAAGGCAAAATGCCAAAAAACATAATCTTAAAGATCCCCTCCAGACACGTTTTAAGATGTGTATAAAATAGTGTAGTTTGAATAATAAAGTGTCTGATGTGTTTTTTTTCACAAAAAAAAGTTCAATTATCTTGTTAAAATCCATAAAATTATATCTTCTTCTTCTTCCTCATTATAAATTCAAGAATCTATAAATATGCAAATATATTTCATTTCAGACATTTTCCTGCTGGACACAAGATGTCTCCCACTTCATTGTAAAGTCCATTCTCAGTGTTTGTGCACTGGAGGATTCAAGTTTCATCATCACACTTGTGTGAACAGAATATTGGACCAGGATTGGCTCCAAATTAGTTGTGATGTCACAAATCATGCATCAACTAGGAGAAAATCGACGCATTACAATCATGTTAACTTATCCAAACATATCTTTTAATTAACTTTGGTGATTGATGGAGGTAAAATATGATTCCAAGGGGGGACATACATTATTATGCTATAGATGGATCAAACCCATGCGGTCAAACTCATCTTGCCCAATTCTCGTTGTGAATGAGCCCTCTCTCGTTCCCCCACCACTCTGACAGAATACATATGTAGCTTAAATGCTGGACAGATGATGCCTAGGTCATGAACTGTAATTCTATCTGAGCAGGTGAATTAAGACGTGCCCAAACAAGAAGGCTGTGGCACTGGACTTCTCTCAGCTCTAAACACCAGTTCAGCTATGAAAAGTTGGGACACGTGTTCTGCATTTCCTGAAGCATAATGTGGAGAGATAAGAGGGAGTTGAAATTACTCCTGTGCCTAGTTTCCAGGAAACCCTTGTTGAAAGGGAGGTGGTCTAGTGTGTGTTCTTCTCAGATGAAGAAATATCGGCCTGAGTTATGAGAATTGGAAACATGTTGCGGAGGTCATGCAAAAGCTGCTATGACAAATGACAAAGGGGAAGAGGTCAAACTTCAAATTAAAAGCATGCAACTTTTACTTAAAGAAACCCGATTTAAACACTTATTATCCTTCTCTCAGGAATATATAACACTCTTCTTCTTTTTTTAACTGTTTCTCTTATTTTAGGATGTATTCAGTTGGCTGTGTGGGTTTGGCTACTGGTCAGTTGCTTGTGACTATTGAGGTGACGGTGGGTGCGCTGCAAACCCAACTGGTTTGTGTCAGGTCAATGTGGTTTTCACTCCACCAGAATGCGGTACACAAAGCAATACATGACGCAAATGCAGAAAATACCACATGTATACAAAGTTATTGTAAATAATAAATAGTCATGATGAAAGCATAATGGATTAAAGCAAGAAAAGATCTGTGAGCCTGAAAAGTTGTCCAGGAGGAAATGTGTACAATGTGTTGAATTAAGTATTATATAAACTTCTCTGTGCTTGAAATTAGACATGGTGCCTGAGAACTTAAAGCCCTGAAACATTTTTTACACAGCTCGTCATGGCTGAATCCAAATAAAAGGGTTGTGTGTCTTTGACGATACAAACAAGCAGTAAAAAGATCTACTACACACTGCTGTTTGATTATCAGCTGATAGAGATTCAATGTCACCCCTGCAACCTCATATGCCTCCTGCACACCATTTAACAGAGTTTCTCTGCCCTTTTTTTTTCTTCACAAAAGATCTCCACAAGGTATAAGCACTGGTTCATCATCTCTAAATCTTGTAACCCTTAATAGCCAAGCAATACCTACCCATGAACACTCATCTTAGGTTTATTAACTATGAGCAGTTCAACCAAAGAGCAATTCACTTCTCAGACTGGTTCATTTAAATGTTTTTTTTTTTAGAATTGTGAGGAGCTACAACTATCCAGCCTTTTTGAAGAAAAAGCAAAGCTTTGAGAAAAGTCAGAAATAACAAGCATAGCAAAAAAAAAAGTTTTATTCTTTATTAATTCTTCAATTCTTTATTCTTCATATCACAACCCCTCAGATTTATCTTGCAACTCTATAGAGGGTCCCGCCACCAAAAACTTCTTTAAAGCATAAAAACTGTATACTGTATCTTAAAGCTTTACATAGTCCTCCTTCTCCTTCTCACACAAACACTTAAATATCACCAAAAATACACACATACAGACCTCGAGTGTGATCCAGCATCACTCAGACTGTAGGTGCTGCTGTCTCTAACGAGGAGATGAGTAGGTGGGCTTCGGCCCGTCCCGTCCAGACTCCTTTCTCCGGGAGGGCCTGGGGATTCAGCAGCAGCGGGTGACCTCTCCAGCATCCTGCGACCTCCCTCTGTGGGGCTGTGCCATGGAGACGCAGACCGGTCCCTGCCCTCCCTGCCGTCCCTGCCCTCCCTGCCTCCACTGGGAGCCAGCAGGGAGGTGGCGCTGCCATGATGAGAGTGGGGGTGAGCATGATGTGAAGCTCCGTAAGAGCTGGTGTCAATGCCGCTGTCGGCTGAGGCGCCCTGGAGGTAGCCTCCTCCTCCCAGGCCATTGGGCTCTGTTTCACCTTGGTCTCCACTAGAGCCTCCACCCGCCCCCATTTCGTACCATTTATCACTGTCGCTATGGCCCCCGCTGGAAGCTGTGCTTGATAGAGTGTTACTGCTGGAGTGACCAGAGTAAGGGCCGTCTGACTGTAGTGGGAGAAAGAACATCAATAAAAAACATCAAACTGTGTTGTCCAAGTCCTGATGGAACTCATGTGACAGGTGTAAAGCCTGACCTGGCTGCCCTTCTTTGGGGACAGGTGGATGACTTGTTCCTGCCTCTGGATGCGGGGACCTCCAGAGTAGCCTTGACCTGACTTGGAGACTGGCGCCTCTGTAATAAATAGAGCAATACACACAGCTGGGGTCGGTGACAAACACATGCACAAACCCTGAAGTATAAACAGATGACTTGTTGATGATTCAACAAAGAAGTTGTTCCCCACTCTGCTCATTTATGTGTATTTTGCTACTACAGCAGTCATGCTTCCAGGAGGCTCATAACGCTGACATTGTTTTCATTTTGCCTCTGCTGTGTCCATGAACAAAAACCCACATCACTTGTCATCAAAAGCAACGCACATCAAACGGAAATTTGTCCCCATATGGTCCCTGCTGGCTTTATTTGTTCTAGGCAAACTGTACCGCATGAGAGAACGTGTGTGTGTGTGTGTGTCCTGAAGCGAAACTCAGGGTATAAATGGGACTGTTGTGTAATTGTCTAGATGTTATGCAACAAGACATACAGAGTAGGCAGCTAATGACCACAGCACCATGAGAGCGAGAGCTAAGGGAAGTATCACAACATCTGCTGGGGTGAATCTAGAAATGTAGAAGGAGCCCCCCCCTCCTCCTCCTCCCCTCCCCTCCATATCTCACTTAGAATATTCATTACTTTGCATAGTTTTCTCTGCACAGCAGCCCAGAGCGCTCTCTGCACTAATTAGAGACGGTTGCACGTGTGCATGCCTGCTTGTTTGAGTGACTGTGCATAAATATGCATTATATGTGACTAGTCTTGGTATTGGATATTTCATGATAAAACCAAAAACAATTTACCAGCATCTTAGGATAATATGTGCACTAAGAAATAGAGCAAGTGCTGTGTTTAGCATTAAAAACAACATGCAATCTTCTTTACTCATCATACTGTTCCTATCCTGCTGCATAAATTATTTTCATACAAAGCCCTATATAGACTACACATTGATGGTTAAGGCAAAGGCTGGAAAATCCTCTGTCTTGTTTGAGTGTGACAAGAACTGAGAGACAAAAGTGAGTATGCTGCCCTCTGTGTGACTTGTGTTATTTCTGGATGAAGCATGGCCACATCACCATTGCTGAAGACTAACGGGTCAAGGGGTAAAAAATAAAAAAAAAAAGGAGGAAGAAGGAAAGACAGAACCCTAAACCACAGAGACTGCATAGTGGACTATGAAGGGCTGGACATTTGGCTGACTTACACTTAGCTGGCCCAGCCTGAATTGTCCCTCCCTGACCAATAAAGACATAAGTGCTATAAACAACCACAAATGAGAGACTAAGGCCTTTCTCTGTGATTGTGGCAGACAGAAACAGGTTGAGGACATGACTGAAAGTAGGCTGGTCAACAATCAACCAAAGCAACATCCTGCTGGGAATCAAAGGGGCAGTAGAGGAGCATGTAGTTTCTGTGGCTTCCAGTGGCCGAGCTGGACGAAAAGAAGAAAACTCCCAAAAAACAGTTCATGGGAAAATACTCGTAATTAAATGAAAGACAATGTACGAGAGAATAAAAAGATGAATGAGAGGCAAATACAAGCAGCAGTGGAGAATAAGGAGCAGACTGGAGGGAGGGGGTGAAGGAAAGCCACACAAAGAGTAGGTTGGCCAGCTGTGTTGACAGGAAAGAAAGGAATTTCTCCCCCTCCCTTCCTCCATTATTAAAACTTATTGAGAAGAGAGAAAAGTGACAGAGGAAAATACTGCTCCATACTTAAATTAAGACCACAACAACACCCCTTTTTCCCCTCTTTCAAGAATCATTTTTCCTTTTTCTGTTTCTCATTATGCTCCACCTTCTTGTCTGTTTGCAAAGACGTTAAAGACCTTCCTCTCTGAAAGAACTCACAGCAAGCTGAGGTGGAGGAAGAGGAGGAGAAGGGGGAAGAGTAGTGCTGCTTAGGAGGCACTGTGGATGCTGTCAGAGTTAGCATCTCTGCTACAAAAAAAACTGTCTCCAGCAGAAAAGGCACACACATACACCATACCTGTCATTTCAAAAGATTTAGCAATATGGATGAAGATGCTTGTTTCTGACATTTTCCCTCCCTTCCTTGTTATTTAAGAGAGCAAGAGTTAAGTCTCTCACCTTCCTGCCCGCTTATATAAACACACATGATGTTTACCTTTCCCTCTTATTAATCATTAGTTCATTTCTACTATTTCTACATAAGTTATATTCACCTGTTGACCCTCGTTCGACTCCTCCGCCTTCATCCATTCTCGACCAGTTGGGAGTGGATTTTCCACTTGACCCGCCCTCTCCAACCACCTGTCTCTCTGCAGACATTGGAGAATGGCGGCTGCCTGCAAACCTGGTAAATGAGCACACAGGCAAAAAACAACAACAACAAAAAAAGACTGTCAAGACTGTTATCACAGACAAAGACACACAAATGCTATCACCCGACTCTCCTACACTAATGATAATAATTACAAAAAATATGGAAAATAAAATAACAAAACAAAGAGTGTCAAGGCTGAATATGTTTTTTTCTTGTCATACTGAGTGAAATTCATAAAAATGTGTTGTTTTTGTTCAGCTTTTCTGAGTCACTACATCATAATTTGCATTTAAAAAAGTACGGATCTCTGTCCCCCGTCTCTCTTACTGCTCAGGCATGGACTTCTGTCTCCAGTGAGCAGAGCTTCCGGAGGTGTCACTGGAACAAGACAGGTTGCTGGGAGAGCTGCGATTGTGAGGGGAACGACCCAACGCCAGGGAGGAGGCCAGGCTGTAGCTCTCACTGCCTGGAGACATCCTGGTATATGTATGCACACACACACGCACACACACACACACACACACAGGAAATGTAAGAATTTATGGGCAGATGGAAATGAAGGAACTAAAGGAACATGAAATAAACAAAGCTAAGTATTGTAGAAGCAAAATGTTCTAAGTTGTTCCTTCAGAGGAAATTCCATTGATTGCTACTATGCAGCCTGAGTTCCCACACAGTCTGGATGAAAAAAAAAGGTCATGAAAACTGAAGAGTCTCTGTTTAGAGATCTACTAAATACCCAATGGCTGCTTTTTGTACGCTTATGGACATGAAACCTTGCAGAATCTAGTTATTTTTTACTGTTATTGTTAGAGGTGAAAATAGAAGAAGCAAATATTTATCATCTCACATGAAAAAGAAAATCTCTCACAGATACCAACGACTCTACGATTACTTCACCAGCTGCTGAGTTCTGGCCTTCTAAATCCACATTTTCCTGTTTGTATGCTCTTTCCGAAACCACTCCCACTCTCCTTCTAATATGAATGCTATATCCCACTGATGTGTGTTAAGAAAGGCTTACGGGCTCCTACCTCTTGGTGTCAAGGGGTCGTCCGTCACTGCTGACACTGCGTGGGATCACTGCGCCCCTCTCCAGTCTCTCAGCTGATAGAGTCTTCCCCACCGAGCTACCCAGGCTGATGGCACGGTTGGGCGTGTGGGGCTGTGGAGAGGCAGTCAGGGACTGCTGAGGGCTGCTGGATGTCCTCTGCCACTTGTTGTTGTTGCTGCGGAAGGGGAACTTGTATTCGAAGGAGCCACTATCACTGCTGCTGCCCTTGTATTCGGCCACAGGCATGCGATAGAGCTCAGAGCAGCCCCTGCAGAGGAGGACAGAGATTTAGTTTGAGTCTCTGTCAGTGAGGGTTAACAGGGATTAAAAAGGTCTCAAATAAGATTTGGAATTTGTGACAGTTTGAATATTGAGTGAATCAAATAAAAAGCATCTGCTGTTTTATCTTAATTGGCTAGATGCATTGTCATTTTATTAGGTCTATTAAAGTAACATGACCCCTGATTAGGGCCGGTTAGCTCTTGTCTTGTGCTATCCAAATGACTGTAAATAATCCTTTTGCACACCATTTAACTTCTGGTATGAAATTAATGTAATGTTTTGTTCATTGTGACCTGTCTCTCCAAAGTAATAACCAAATCAACATATTAGTAAACAAGTGGCTTTCAGAGAATTAAAATCTCTCATCCCCACTTACCTGCGTGGAGTGGCATCATCATGTGGTGGGATGATAACAACACGCACTGTCACTGATGTCCGCAGGAGGTCAATCATCTGCTCATGGGTCAGTGTTGCTACAGCAACTTTGCAGATTTCTACCAATCGGCTTCCCTGCCGCAGTCCTGCTTGCCATGCGTATCCATATGGCTCCACCTATTAGTAACACAATTTTGTTTTATTATAACAGCAGTGGTGCTTCATTCACTGAATGTTAAACAACATCTAACCTTCATTATCTGAGATAAGAAGTGAAAGAGTTTCCTTATCATACATTCAAGATTTTTGCATTTTTTTCCCCATCGGAAAAAAGTCTTAATTCATTTCTCTACATGTAGGATTCTGAAAAACAAGCAGGAAATTCATAAGAACTAATGATATTCAAGCATTTTGCAACGCTTCAGTACATTTACAATGAGATAATGCATAAAAGTGCAAACACATTGCTCACTCTGAAGTGTAGGACTGTAGATATTATACATTTATGATAACAACAGGGGTGAGAGGGCGAAGTTTTTAGTTGTGCGTCTATATCAAGTGTTAACTAAACTTTTTCATTATCCACTATTGATTGAAATATTGAGATAATGTTCCTAAAAACACAGGAAAGTCATTCAATATGAGGTCAATTCATGATGTTCAATATGAAACTAATATAAAAATCTGTTATTCTGACGGCCAACTTTGGAAAGCAACATACAGCAGTAAGACAACTTTTTTGAGTATATTTTCAGAGTTATACCCAGACAGATACCTCAGCCACGATGCCTTCATAATTCACGTGGAAGCCGAGCTGCCCCAGGCCATTTCGACGAAGCGTCATCTCCGATGTCTCACATCCCTTAGTCAGGAACTGAACAGAGGGAGAACAGAGAGATGCAGAGAGAGAGAACAGAGGAGTTACAACGATGATGGGAAAGGAGATTATTAAAAAAAAAAAAGAAGAGCAAATGAGTCAAATAGTGAAGAGAAGAAGTGACAGAAGAGGAGAGATAGAGAAAAAGGAAAGAAAAAAAAATCAAGAAGCATATTAATCAACATATTTATCTTCTACATCTTCAGTGACATTTGCAAGAACACAAAACACTATTTCTATGTATAGAATCTGGTGTTTGAAAAGACTTAATAAAACACTCAGCAGTGTTTTGTGTAATATTTGATTTACGCGTTTAGTGTTTTCAGACAATTTCCACGACACTCTGACAATTACTGGGATTATCTGCTCTTAAGGTTGGATGAAATCAAACTAAATGTAGATTTTTCGAATAAAATTCAACAAATATCAAATGTCAGTAAATTAGACCTTCAAAAGTTCTGCATCAAATCAATAAGTCTGGAAAAGTGTAGGTCTACATATGTGTGCAAGGGAAGTAGACATGTACACATGTTCAGTACATACTGTACGTACACATGCTTTCTCTTTCTCTCTTTTTAAAATGTCTTCCTTCAACTAAAGTGACCCTGAAGATCCCTAGCATTTATGGCCATTTATGGATGAATTAGTGCTTCAGCACAAGTGGTACATCTCGCACATGCCTTCTCACTCACTCACTCACTCAAGGCTGTGTTCACAGAGATGCGTCGCTTAGATAAAATGCTTTTCAACTTCATATTTTTTCATGGAAGGAAGCAACTCTTAGCATTCAGGCAGGGTGGGAGAACATTGCAAAGAGGATATCCTTCTTTTTTCAAAAATAGTTTAATTTTTTGGTAAAACAGCCCATCAAAATGCAAAGGGCAACAGATGAGTCGCACAGCATCCGGTTATATCAATCGTCATTCCAGACTTTTTTTTTAAAAAAATTTTTTTTATTGTCGTCTATAGCAACCGATCCCTCTCTCTCCCTCTAGTGACACGCCTGGTGGCTCCAGTGCACCTTGCTCTTTTCTACCTGAACGGGCCTTAGCAAAACCTCTATAGAAGCCATGCTTTATTCACGCTTCACAGGAAAGTGTGAATAAACCATGCTGCAGACTGGCACCTGATAG
Source organism: Euthynnus affinis (assembly GCA_029490765.1). Lineage (NCBI taxonomy): Eukaryota > Metazoa > Chordata > Actinopteri > Scombriformes > Scombridae > Euthynnus > Euthynnus affinis. The sequence continues at coordinate 8,773,497 of CM055853.1, read as the reverse complement.
GAATTGTTATGATGCTCTGTGATGTTTCTGAATATGTGCGTGGGAGTGGAAGAAGAAGAGAGTACAAGAAAAACGGAATGATAAAAGAAAAAATGAGAGAGAAAAGAGAGAGCAAATGAAAGAGACAGAAACAGAGACACGCAGAGGGAGAGAGAGAGATGAGCTCCAAAAAACGAGTGGCCCAAGGCCACTTCCCTTCCCCTCTCTGGCACCGAGGTAGTCCAAATGATTGAAGATTAACGTTAGATACATAAAATGCAACATGAAAGTGATCCACTTCTGAGCACTGAGCCAAATAACGATGTGTGTGTGTGTGTGTGTGTGTGTGTGCTCAAGTATGATTGCATGCTTGTGTGCAAATCAAAGATGCTGGACTCAATCCAGGTTACATAAATACATGATAAAAACCATCTCTCTCTCTCACACACACACACACACACACACACACACACATATACACACACAGTTTGAAGGTAGGGAGAGGCTGGGGAAATGAATGCTTTCTAAAGCACTGATGATTACATAAGAAAACACCTTTTTTTAAAACCAGTTTCCATGGAAACAGCTAAGGAAGAGCTAGCACCACTTCACTGTATGTGTAGGTGTATGAGCCATTAGGAGTATGTTGTCCAGAGGTGTTTCTGAAACTCTCTCAATAAGCCAAGACCAGTAATGAGACAGCAGCTTTGGCATGTAGACACAGAAATGTTGTCATTCTGGCAGACTGACAGAACAGTGAATCATAGGAGAGGCTGTGTGAGTTGGCCAGGTAAATAATCAATGGAAGCCAACAGCATTTTAGTCCATTGATTGAGTTACTACCACTTTTCTCTACACAAATGATGGTTTGTCACCTTTAGCCTCCCTTTGGTCTAGAGTCCTCCAACAACCGCATGGAGTACGCTTTAATTTTGCAGAACCTGCAGTGAAACCCAGTTGTTAACAGGGACCAAAAATAATTTTTCTGGCAAATAAATCGAGCACCAACTAATTTGATTTTGAATGTGTTGTTGCCATGCCTTCAGCTATGACGGAAGAGGGCAGGCAGACCAGCAAACGTTAGTAATTGATAATATTATGACGATACAAAAAATAATTACCAATTAAACTTCTTATAAGTGAGGTCAGGTTTGCTAATTTAAACATCCATGTGTGCAGAGAACACAATCATCAGTTTCATCACATATGTAACGCACTGGTTTGTGTTTGTGTATCTTCTCACCTCCAGACGTTTGACCACCTCTTTGAAATCCTCAGTGTTATTACTGATACTCCTCAGAGACACACTTTCTCCCCGCTCGTAGAAAATCCGTAAAGATGCAGGGCTGCTCAGTGTCCAGCCAATCACGTCCTTAGTGGCACAGTTGAACACCACGGCCTTTGCCTCCTGGTCCAACAGGATGAGAAAGTCGTTGGAGATGGCCAGAAGCGCTTCTAGTTCCCCTCCGGTCCCGTGATCCTCAGCGTGGACTGGCCAGGACACTGCGCCCAGGCTGCGCAGCTCTGCTCCTCCATATGGTCGGCTCTTCTCTTTTTTCTTGTGGGCCAATGAGATAAAAGGGAACTTTCCAGAGGGGTCAATGGGCGTACTGGTGGTGTGCCGCTCAGCCAGGTCACGCAGGTACTCTTGGCGTGTTCGGGTGGCCATGGCACAGAACTTGTGAGACTTGTGGGCAGCATTTTCTGCATTGATGACCTTGGCCAGCAAGAAGTCCCGGAACACGGAAGACTTGGGGAAGGTCACATCCTCCGGGATTGGGGGTCCAAATGAAGGCACGTCTTTGGAACGAGTGACTGCGACACTGCATAGGGAGGAGAAAACAAAGAGAAAATGAAGAGTTAATGGTTAACTCATGTGTTGTGTCAGTATTGGCACAATTTAGCCAATTTAGGGCGGGTGTTTTGTTCGAATTGAATAGATCTTGAGGTTAGATTAGGTCAGATTAGATTAGATTAAGTGCTTTATTACACATTAAATCAACTGAAAATGTCACATCCAAAGCTTTCAGTATTTATGCCATAAAGATTGAAAGGATTTTTTAAAAAGTGATTCCAGATTCCGCAACAGATTTAATATTTGATATTAAGCCTCGTGCTGTTTGCTCACTCAAGTATGGGAACACAGCAAAATCCTTGACTGGTAAAAGTGGTAAAGACAGCAGAAAAAGTTCCTGTCTCCACCTTTCTCCTCTTCTTAAGATAATCTCTTTGGCTTCTGATATTATCTGCTTCAAATTAGTCTTGCATGCTCTCATCTGAGTAGCCAAAAGGCCATCTTAACTAACTTAACCCGGGATATCCGTTTAAATACTGGTTCATTAAAACTACAAAAAAAAAAAAAATACTATTGTGTGGACACTGTATATTTGCTGTTTTTCCCTTATAACATGAAGTTAATTTTGATATCCTATCCCTCCCTGTTTTAACTGCTCTCCACCTCCCTTCTCCTTGTCTCCTTTTTCCTTTCATTAAGTCCCTGGAATTGCCATCTGAGGCTGTTTGCCTTGTCTGGTATGTCAGGAACTCAGCTGGGCAGCCGTGGAGAGGAAGGAGAGGAGGATGAGGGGAGACTGCTATTCCAAATTCTCCAGCCCAAAGCCCGAGAAAACACAGTGAGAGAGAGAGGAAAAATGTGGCTGAGAAAGGAAGACTGTGTGGGAGACTCTGAAAAGATAGAAGAATGACTGCTTAGAGTAAAAAAAAAAAAAAAAAAAAAACAACTGCATTTTTCCTTTTCAAGGAACAAACAGTCTTACAACCTGCCCCGTGGAATGTCTCAGTCTACAGCAGCTGACTAAAGCAGAACACTTGCAGCACTCTGAAATGGCCTTTCGTACGAGCAAAAGAGCACTATGTCTGTAGATGGTTCACCTGTCTTAGTCTCAACCTCTTTGTGACCAAATGCACACAATCACAGATCCTCTTTCAGGTGATAATTGCCAGCTGACAAGAGTAACAGTGAAAGTTGGAGCCCTCATCCCACACACTTCCCTGCTGACATGCATCAGCACACATGTTGACACCAGGATTAATCTCTTTGTCTAATAAGCAACTAAAGTCAATATGTCACCGACATATTTCTAAACATATCTCAGAAACACCCTGTCCTCACTGGAGACGTGTGGTGTTCAATTATACTAACCGTCAAATTGTTGACACCTCATTTCCCACCTTTCTTTGTTTGTGACAGACACAGATAAGAGAGGAAACATTTCTGTGGCTGAAATTACCTTGGATGGTGAACACATTTTTATATTACAGTGCTGACAAATGAATACTGGGATTCTCCTCCTTGTGCAAGAACTAAGGCAGAAACTGATGATTACTTTCATTAACAATTAATCTGTTGATTATTTTCTCAATTTATTTGTTTGGTCTATAAAATCACATCAAAATGACTTCTTTTGTCCCGACCAACAGTCCACAACCCAAACATATTCAGATTATTATCATAGAAGACTAAAGAAACAAGAAAATTAGCACATTTGAGAAGATTGAACCAGATATTTTTTCTCGAAATGACTCAAAATGATTATCAAAATAGTTTGCAACAGCTAGAATGTGAAAATGTGCACAACTCTGCAACTCTCAACATGTACTGAACTCTAATGGACAAAAACTGTAGAGAAGAAGAAATAGAAAAGAAGGTAGTGTTTAGGTGTCAGGTCATACACAAACATTCTGACATTAATGTCCCCACAGCTGTTTACGTGATGAAAATGATTCAAAGAGTTGTATAAAAACAGCATCAAATTGTGAGTTTATCATTTATTTGGCACATTTTAGCAAGTAAACAAGGCAGTGCATAAAGTGTTGCCTTGTTTACTGTGATGGATTTCTGACACATTTGTCATATTCAAAAAAAAAAGTGGTAGAAAAGTATTTTATCCCTGGAAATTTAAAACCATACTTCTCTGGATATCTGAAAAGCTTTTATTTTTACTTTAAAATCAAGCAATACGAGCACCAGTGACCAGATACTGTTTATTCTGTTAGTATGTAAGAAACAATTTTGATCTTTTCTACCTTGGACAGTCCACATTGGGCACTGATTGTTCCTCAACACACACACTTCTACAGTGTTTCACAATTGGGACAAGTTGGAGCCCTGAAGTACATGTCCTACCCATTGCACTGTTTAAATTACATTTAATAGGGAAATACACTACAAATAAATTTCAGGCTATTGATCATTTGAAAAACAGACATAAGCAGGTGTCATTTCAGTACATGTGCTGCAAACTGCATGTTTTGGTGATTTCAGGTTCACCCTGGTCTGGCTAAATTGTACACCAGAGCAGCTCTCACTGAAAACTAGAAGTACTTGGAACACTACATCAAGTTAGATTAGTGTTTGACAAGAATCTATTGGCCTAGATTGAAAATGACCCAGAACTGCCCCTTTAACTAGCTTTCACCTTGCACCATTCGTATTACAATTGTTACTTGCATATAATCTCTGACAGCTCATACCCAAAGTAAGTGACAGAATCACGAAGCAATTTTCACCTTTATTTCTGCAGATGACAAATGAATCATGCAGGACATTTCAGAGAGGAGCAGCCAAAGTGATTACAGGCAGGCTGCACAAAAGATAAAAATAAAATGAGACCTTTTATTCTTATTCTTCTCCATCACTACAAACATCACTCAATACATTACGCTGGATCTCTAAAAGCACTTGTACTGATCTCAAACACCTGTGAGTCAGTCAACCAAAGACCTGTGACTCATAGAGGACAGAGAGAAGTGATGGAGAGAGAAAGAGAGCTATAAAAGAGAGTGGGAACAAGACAAGATGAGCATAAAAAAATAAATGAATGAGGAAAAAAAGAGAGCTATGTTACAAGGACAGAGTGGAAAAGCAATTCCAGCAACATGAGTCCAGATGCATGTGGCAAGGTCTGCAGACTATAACATACTATAAGAACAGGCAATCCCCAATAGTGAGTACCAACACTGAATGTCTTCTAAGCTTGGTTTGAGGCTAACAATGCTAGCGTTAGCCCAAGTGTCAGCACAGTCAGTGCTGGGACTTCACTGGGAGTAGAAACCTCCCTCGCCTTATCAGAAAACAAGATCAAGAGTGCACTGAAGCAGATCAACAGCAGAAAAGCAGCTGGTCCAGATGACATCTCCGGGCAGGTTCTCAAGTTCTGCCCCGAGATGTCATCTCCAGGCAGCTTACATCCTGGCTCTAGTGTTCACAACCATCTTCTGGCCCAGTCCTTGGTCTCCACATGCTTCAGGGTTAGGATTAGTGGGCAGACATAACTCCAACCCTCTCACCTTCATCACTGCAGCCCCCCCAAGGTTGCATGTTGAGCCCTCTGCTGTATTCATTATATACACATGACCATGTGGCCAAACAAAGCTCCAATACCATCATAAAGACGGTCGTAGTGGACCATATCTCAAATGATGATGAGGCGGCCTATCTGGAGGAGGTGGCAGGCTAACCACCTCTCCCTGTCAGTAAAACCAAGGAGCTGATTGTAGACTATGACAGGAAACAACAAAGGTCTTACACCCCACTATGAATCAGCTACCCCAGTGGAGAGGGTGGGCAGCTTTAAGTATCTCAGCATGCACATTACAAAGGACTACAGACTACACATATTGAATACTGTGACGCTAAAGACAAGAAAGTCCCTGTAACACCTCAGAGAGCAGAGGATATTCAAGGTCTCACAGAAAGTCCTGCTATCCTTCTGATGAGTCCTGCATGGGTCCAATTTTCAAGACCCGCCCCTGCAATGTGCAATACCGTACACGCCCAGCTACCCACTTATATGGTAACTCGCCCCTTCCCGTCAATACAAGACCGCGGTGCGACCAAAAACCACATATCCTATAGCTAATAACCAAGTGCAATGGAAACATCTCATAGTGATCTAAAACTAGAAGTAGTTAAGGAAATACAAATTTAAATTAATATTTTTGCTTATTTCTATGATACTGAACAGCACATCTCCACAGCTAACGTCCCTGTTAGTGACACACCTGATTGAGGCAGCTCTCATATTCCAGGTGGCGCAGAAGACAGAGCAGATTTGGAAAGGATTGATCCAGTGTAGAGGTCAGAGGATTAAAGCATTAAATTGAATTATTATTAATTTAGTTTTATTTTAATATATTTATTATCCAACACTCACAATCCAACCTGCATGTTTTTTGGTTTTTTTTTTTTACCCAGAAATAAAATTAAGACAAAATACCACCCATGAATCACTTTTTTTGCGAGTCACAGGTACCCGATACAATGCAGGATTCTGTTCAGGAAGCCTAACCACCTGGTATGGGAACAGATCCTCTCAGGACACAATGGCCCTGAAGAGGACTGTACAATCAGCTGAGAGGACTATGGGTAACACACTCCCCTCCCTGCAGAGTCTATATGACAGGAGGTGTGTAAGCAGAACTAGGAGGATAGTAGAGGTCCCCAACCACCCCAGCAATGGACTGTTTGTGTGGCTGTGATCAGGCAAACCCCTTCCAAGACACAGAGACTGAGGCAGAGTTTATTCCCACAGACTATCATAGCCATGAACAATGAACAATTAACTCTTGAAGGACAATATACCCAAGGACATTCATGTATGTATATCATACTATACTTTGCACTAGTGTTGCAACCTTATCTGCGCTGTTTATTTCATAACCATGTTTACTATTTTGTACATTTTCCTTATTTTGTATACTTTGCTTACAACTGCCATTTAAATACTGTTGTCTCTCAATATTTGTTTTAATTGTTTTATTGTTGGCTCTTCCATTCACAGCTTAGCTTTTAGATTAGCTTAGCTTTTATCATTTCTTATACCTGCCGTGCACTGCCTGGGAGTTTGACACAACAACATTTCACTATACGTTCTTGTATACATATGTGACAAAAAAAAAATCTCTTTCATCTTGAAAAGAGGTTGAGGGTAAGAGAGAAGGGAAAGGACAATTTAGTGCAGAAAGGGACTGTTAGGCTGTGTGGCTGCTGTGTGATCCTCGTGGCAGGAGGTTTGGCAGTAGAAATGAAAGAGCCCATTCCTGTGGTTTCAGTGATTTGTGGTCTTATAAATATCCAGTGTGTGGGCAGCTCCGCTCTTCCAGTATCCATGACCTGCTGCCCACTGAGCCAGGGCAAGAAAAAGAGCATGTCAATACCTATTGGAGTGGGTGGCTCAGAGGTGTGTGTATGTATGCTTGGATGTGGGGAAGGTACATACAATATGTTTTTGTCTACTAGTCACAACGAGTCCTCAAAGCATAAATCATTAATGTTATACACTATTAACATTTGGGTTTACTGAGCGGCTTTTTTGACGAAGGTGTATACCATAATGTGTTCTTGACATTGAGAGCTTTATAAAAAGATCAGGGAATTGATATACAAAATAAAGTATATATTCTATCACTACAGAAGTGATCAGTTAGGTGCGGGATAGGCATTTGAGTTTAAAGAAAAGATTGAGAGTAGAAACTCTTAAGTTAATACCTCCATTTGAAATTGATGACTATAGGAACCATTTCAGTCCTTTAGTGGTAGTGTTTTCCATCACTGCCACACTACCAGCAATATAGAGACTGAACAGAGAAGGTGAGTGTGTACACCCGAAATTGTCATGATGCAAAATGAAGAATTAACCAATGTAAGAGAGTGAGTGGCTTTTTACACCATACCAAACATATCCTTAAGGGTCATATTTAGCTCAGTCATTCGATCACGATCACCTCATACTACCTAACGCTTGAGTGTCTAGTAATAGTGACATAACTGTCTTGATGTATCTGTGGTGAAAAAAAGAACTGCATTGGCAAATTATCATTATGAATGCATTCATCAATGAGGACATCTGTGAACTGTCACATTTTTGTTATGGTGAAATGAACTATATGAAGAGGATATGAAGCTGTTCAGTGTTTTACATGGTAGTTAAGGATTAGTTTGGTTTTTGGACAAAATGACGTTTGAAGACGTCACTACGGTGTCTGAGAAATTATAACAGGCTTTTTTTTAAAAATAATTTTCTGATATTTTGTAGACAAAACAATTAACTGATTCGTGGAGACAATAATCTGCAGATTACTCGATGGTTGCAGCCATATAAATCTGCACTTGACTGTCAGTTTATAGTGATTAGCAGAGCGACATCATAGTAGGTGGTGTGAATTTGGATGTCAGTTGGCAAAACCTTTGTTTACATTTCCAAACAAATGTAATCCTGGTCTAATTTAGTCATTTTTCGTCAGTCTTCATCTCCTGATCTAACAACACGGATGAGGGAGGTGTGGGTGGATGGAGGCCAACAGCCCTGCGCAGCTCCGTATCTCATTACAGCTCTGTCTTCACAAAGCCAGGCCAACTTTGAGCGATCCAATCAAACCCGATGGAATTGATAAAATCCCACTTGTAGCTACACCCAACTGACCACCAAAGTTGAAGCCTGTTGGAGAGCGGAGCCACACTAAATAGTAGAATGAAGTGTGCTGTATTTCTCTGCCCTGTGTGTGACACTTCTGTGAAGTTTATAGAGGACCTTAAAAAGAAAGAAGAAAATACGTCTAAGCTTTGAAGCATTTGGGTCGTCATTATATAGTACACAGAGGTAAAAACTCATCAGGGGTGAAAAAGGTGACAAAGATGTGGACGGACAGTCGATTTTAGCATGAGGATATGGGGGAACCTCATCTTAGAATGAATATAATTTTGCTGCTCTACAAAAGGTAATGTAAGGCGGACATGAGTTCAGGGAACACAGTCAAGAGAGTGCAGAGCCAGGTCCTAAATTGTATTAAAGTGCATTGCATCCACACCTGACAAATAAAATGGAAAACAGAGAGAGAGAGAGAGAGAGAGCGAGAGAGAGAGAGAGAGAGAGACAGACAGACAGAGACAGACAGAGAGAGATTAAAGCAAAACAAATCTTTTGACTACAGTTTTTTCAAGCTGCAGCCCCAAGTCATATTCCCCATCTGTAATTTGTTAAACATGTTACATAACTTGACGCCTGCTAAACAAATAACATAATTAACACAGTATGTAAAATTATGAGATTTCAGCACCATTCTGCGCTTAACCATGTTCTCTAATGCAGCCATCAAATTTAAATACTCTAGATCACTAGTGTTTTATGGGAAGAAGATGCTTTTGAATAGCTTTTCTACTAGCAGTTTTCATTTTTGTCATTTTCAATCTATGAAATATTTTCTTATTGATTAAGTATTATTATATGCATAAGGTTAAGAGAAGACAACGCACCAAACATTGCTATATTTGTTCTGACTTATTTCATCAGTTTGCCAAAGTTGCATAATTTCATGACAAAAAACATGAGAGACGTGCAACATAACTGTCAGAAGATGCTTTGCAGATTTGCTGCAGTACATAGTTGCCTTGAAAGTTTGCCTAGTTGAAAAAGTTTGCCTCTGTCTACTCATCGTGTTATGTTGATAAACCCTGAAGCATAAAGTTGTGAAAAATTTCATGGAGTTGTTGTTTGGAAGCTGTCTGGGTTAGCTATCTGAGGGTCCTGTGAAAATGCTAAATGAGCATTAGAACTAGCAACTAGCATAGCAGAAAGTGGACTGATAAAATCGGAACAACAGTATTTGTGCATCTGTTGTCGCTGAGCAGTGGTGTTCACCAGCTGGACAAACGTTAGCTACAGTAAACACACGCATCACTCAATCATGTAGATCTGCAGATTATTTTATATTAAAACAGTCAGACTGAAGTCCGCTGAGGGGAGACTAGGATAACCTGTTTTATGGGACACAATTAGACGTCTTTCTGCATGTTATTTTCTTTTAAGAATAATGTGAAAATTGTGAACTTATCAAGTGCAAGGCTAACGTTGTAGCAAACTGTTATGCATCTGTCCATCATTTCTTAACTCATTTTCAATAATTGAACACTCAACAACAACACTACGGATTTTACCGTTGTTATTACATCATGTCAAATTCCATTACCTCTCCATCTATATGAATTGCACAAATTACCTATTTTGTATTCAAAAACGACGCATTTTGCCTCAAGGTGACAAGTTTGCACCCCTGAATACATGATGACTCATAGCCAAATTCCCTATGGTGACTATGAATCATAAATCACCTCTGAAACCTCGTGTTTCACCTTTATTAGTTTGTGTGAAATTAGTTTTTCACTTCAGAAAATTTAATTTTCCTTTGTGAATCACAGAAGGTACGTGTAAATAGTATTATGCACTACATTCACTCCTTTGTTGGACTCTTTGTTCGTGTGTGTGTTGTTGCTCAGTAACGAAGTAGCCCCATGGGGGACAATTAAGACCTCACACATTGTGCTCAGACAGCAATTAAAACACCCATTAGTGGGAGAGGGAGGAAGAGTCATAGAGAGCAAGATAAGAGAACAACAGAAACCTAGATAACAAGACAGGGGAAGAAATAAAAAGAGAGTGAAATGTCCTTCACAGCTGAAAAGTTTCAAACAGGAAATAGAAGAGAGGCAGAATGTTCATTATTTCTTAAAAATGACTCCATGCTGGCACATTGTATTTCATATTACACATCTCTGAGAATGTGGTAATGAATCGTGAGCTGTAGAGAGGGCTCTCAACACTCACAGCCTACTCTATGATGGAGTAATGGGAGTACAAAGGCAATAAGAGATGTGCAACTTTTTGAGGCAAAAGATAATATTGTTTCAGCAGTGATGGAAAGTGATTCATGAGGTAAAAGTCATACCATATGTAAACCAAAAGTCTGAATCATCTATTTAGACTTATTCATAATGCATGTACAGCACTGGCCTGAATATGAGATTCTAATTCCATTTTACCACTTCAATCAGCTTCAACCAGTAAATTCAGCTGTTTGGTGCCAACCGTTCCAGTTGAATAATGGTTCTGGTAATGGGTATTCCTTCATTCTGTTTTTCTATCATACACACTCTTCTGTAAAAACATTTGGACTAAGTTATTGGGTTTTTTGTGTCTTTTTGTGCTGAAAATCACTGTAGGTTAACCTAGGTTAACTAACTCTAGTAAACTGAACTACATACTGTATACATAAATGTGGTTTTATTGCACCTCACCTGTAAGAGCTGTTGTCAGAACAGGGGTTGTGTGCCCGCACAATCACAAAGACATGCTGGAAGTGTGAGCGAATGTTTTTGGGGGTGAAGGGGAGTGCCCCAGGTTCCTGGAACACAATCGTGACGATGTCATTCCCAATATGACGCTTCCGCAGTAGCTGGAAAAGTTGAAGAACAGCAGCAGGAACCAGGGTTAGATATTAAGCAGCTTATATGCTGAAGGCTATGAAAGCTCCAGTGCACATAAATCCATAGTTACAAACTGGAAATATTTCTCTATGTAAATATAGTATTTACAATTTAGAAAATACAAACAATACAATGCAAAGTTTAGTAAATTGAGTTCAACTTTAAAAAAAAATCTGATTAAAATGTACATTGTACCAAGAACAATAAGAAACACTTTTGTGAGCACATTATCCAGAAAGTTGCTACTTTAGCTATGATGAAAATAAGTGAAATAACCATAGGATCAAATTAACTGAACTGCATGAAGTAAACAGTTTTAAACTTAAAATTATATCTGCATTTTTTATGATAACGTCATTTCCTAAGTATGGCTCTTCCATAGTTGGAATCCAGACGAGCGAGGCTAATGTGTGAGATGACCAAACGGTCTAGACTGGTGCTAGACTGACATACTCACAGTTCTAAGCTAAAGCATATACCAAAATAGCTGAAAATGTACCCTCTATGTGTCCTATAGGTCTTGATGTCTTGAATCAATCATTAAAAAAGCCAAAATACTATTGAACACATATTTCAATGTTGATTTGTGACTATGACATAAATCAAAAGGTGCTCAATTTACTTACCTGCTGTTTATTGTTGGGTGTATAGGGCAGCATGGTGGACACATGGAACATGATCTCATAATCCTTGTAAGTGGTGTATAGGGAGTGGGTGCCCGTTGAGTCGGCTGAAAAGTACACAAATGTGAATTGGACATGCTTCAGAATATAAACATTTTGCTTTACTGTACTGCATCTTTCCTTTTCCTTTGTTTTACGAGTCCTTAATGTGATACCACAAAAAGTAGTCAAATGGGGAAACCTTTTCACAATTGAAACAGGACTAATACATTTTCTCTGAAACATCTCCACTATAAATAGCTCTGTGCTATGAACAATCATAACCAAACACCATGTTTCACCTCATCCTCTGCCACAATTGCTTATCAGATGACAGTCAGTGTTCCCTCAGCACTTAACAGGCTCTGACCACTGAATGCTAATAACCACCTCCGCAGTCTATCGATGCACTCTATTCAGAGAACAAAACAGTCACAAGGTGTTTTAAAGGCCATACTTAACGCAGCTAAATTACCTCAATTAATTACACTCATTGTACAGGGAGTGCTTTGTATGGCTCTATGTAATTTACTAGAGGCTACAGAAGGTTGTATTAAATGTCATGCAAAAAGGTGACTGGGAGAGTTTTTGCCACACAAAGCATTTTGGGGGATAACTTAATTGGTATAAGGAAAGTAAGGAGAAAAATATCTCAAATAGGCTAAGAAAAGGTACAAAGAGGAGGCACACATAAGGTGGCAACAATCTTGTCTACAGAAAACACAGATATGGTCAGAAAAGAGGCCCCAGGTAAAAACACACAGTGAATTGGAATCTATACCCCAGCAGAATAATCTGACACCAAAGGCCTTCTGTCACATATCTGAAATTAAAAGAACCTTTGTATTAAATGCAGTGCAGGGAGAAGAGACAGGAGAAACACTGAAAGGAAGCCATAGGGATTAAAGAATACTGAGACTGAGGTTTACAGAGGGACTAGGAACAAAAGTCTCAAAAGATAAGATGTTTAAATCATCTGAGACCTTATTTATAACCACTCCACATGGATAAAATGGGTCTTGAAAGATGTGGGTGCCACTTCTATACACTTTACATTTTGAAGACTGGTAGGATTGCCAAAGCCAATGGCATAATAGTGAAATGAATGCTACTGCATAAGTGTCCTTACACAATTTATTTCAATCCAATGCTCCATTGTACTCCTCTTAATGCAAGGCCTTATATGCTAACGAAAATCCTTAAATTATGAAGTATATCTGGTATACGCTTTGCACATATGAAAGGGATCGCCTCAGGCCGTGCGATATGACCAAAGTCTCATGTCCCAATATAGGTCACTTCATATCCCGATAACAATACATATCACAAAACAGCACATTTTCTGTAAATTCAATGAATAAATAGTTTCTGGTCCTCCCTGTTGTCTGTCCATCTTTTGCACAGATTAAATTACTCATCTTGGCTTTAACATAACAAGTGTAATTGTCGCCAACTCAAGTTCTCCACCTGGTTCACTGTCTGTCCTCTGCTGTGCATAAATTAGGTAAATAGCATAAATAAACATAGTCTCTACTGTGTTTTGCTGTCATTTATGGTCAAGTTACTCTCCTCTGCTTTCTGTGTTTCATTGTGGGTGGGGCTGAGCCCTCCACGTGGGTGCTGTACACACAGCGCAGCAGAGGAGAGACATTGAACCAGGTGAAGTACTTGAATTGACAACAACTACACTTGTTACGTTAGTGTAAGTGCAAAAAAAGCTCCACGTGTAAAAAGCTAAGAAGAGAAATGTATTAATATAATCGGTGCAAAAGCCTCCAAATTATGAATAATACTGCTGTAAAGAGTGTGATTTGCAACACCATGAAATAAACAATAGAGCATAATATGAAACGATACATGTTCTTCTATTGTCACATGATATAAATTGTCATATCACACAGCACTAGGATCACCTATTAGCCTGTTCCAAATATCGTCAGATCTCCTTTCACATCAACAGTCTTTACATATTACATTGAAGGTCAGATGTCACTTGAAAACAATTTGGAGAAAAATAGTAAAATGTAATCAAATTGCTTGTTGAGGCGTTGGACATTCACATCATTTAAATGCAGTTGATTACCTCTTGAAAGCTACAATCCATCAAACGCTTGCTGGGCGACTGAACTCGACACTATTCTAATCAATGAGAACTACTTCTTGTGTGTCAATCTCAGTTTACCCTTTCAGTGTGAGTTTAACACTATGCAAAGGTTTTACACTGTACTTGTAAGACAACTTGTAATTTCTGTGCATGTACATACTTTTGGTGTCCAGCTGGGCCCGGTACTTTGCAAAGCCTTTGAGTCTAACCCTCTCCCCCAGCAGATGAAGGAACTCCTCCAGCGCAGGACCAGCTGATTCATTGTTGTACATCTCTTCCTCGCTGCTCTGGCCTGCCATGCAGTACATCACCCCCACCTTTCGTTGGAAACTTAGCTGTATAGAGAACAGAGATTGTTGCAATGAAAAGGGGAGACACAAGCATATTTTTGTATAGAAATCATGTCACCATGTTGACATTTTAGGGAGAACTCATGCTGGCATTTTAGAAGTAACCACTTTGGGTTGTACTGCAGTGATCTCTGTGCCATTTTCCAGCAAAATCATGTTGACATTTTCAGAGTTCATCTTTTGATGATTGCATCAGGGAGCATGAGTAACAAAGAGCTTGTTTCTTTTTTTTTTTTTGTTTTGTTTTTTTCTTTTTAAGGTTGATGTATGTGTGTCAGGGCAGACTGACAGCACAGCGAGAGGAGAGGACAGGCAGACAGAGCAGAGCTCACAATGCAAATGTCTCTGAATATAACAAATAGTCAAATGTTAAGCAAAGAAATCCAACTTATTTAGATTTCTACAGGCTAGTTTGTGTTAGTTTCAATTTCAATTCATCAGACTAGACTAGAAACCTGGTTACCCTTACACATGGCCATGAAATCAACATTCTCCAGGAGAAATCTACCTGAGGAAGCCAGGTTTCTCTAATCCCCTACCCAAATTACGGTATCCAGGTCTCTCATTAACATGACATTTAAGAAATCAGCTTAATGGAGAACGCTGACTGTAAAAGCAATGTTCATATCTCCTTACCCCCTGCTCATCCAGCTTCATCAGCTGCTCAGTGACCTTGGGTGTGTTGAGTGCCAGGCGGAGGCAGTGAACATTCAGCTCAGGCACCAGGTAATCCAGCACCTCTTTGAGGGGTAGGCCTCGAGCTAGACCATGCTTGGATGTGGAAGGTACTGCATCTTCTATGATGGACCCACGCAGGGTGTTCAACTGAAGAAAAAGGCAACGGGGGGGGGCAAGAAAATTGTAAATGCAAGGATCAGAACAACTTCAAATTTTGATAAGAAAAATCTAAATAAGAAAGTCTCTGCATTTATAGTGAAATTGTGGAAATGACTTACTACCCACTAACTAATCAACTAACAGTAATACAGAAATTAGACTATAATCTGACCTTCACAGATATTCACATATATGTATTGTATGAGTATGAACCAAAATACAATACAATTTTTTTCTCCATTGACCAGTGGGGTACATACCATGATTTCCTCTTAATGGTTTCTCAGGTTCAATATTTTGAACATTCTGAAACACTTCCAAATGTGATTTTGTCTTGAGAGCATGTAACACTGTTGATGTTTCAGCTTTGCTATTTTTTGTGTTGGTTCTGATCATTTTCATCTGGTTCCCTCCCTTTCTGCTCTGTGCAGGTTCTTTCGAAATCCCTCTATGACTGACAATAGTAAAACTAGCTGTCCAGCCTTCACACCAGTAAGTATATGTTTGGAAAACTGCAAGGAAGCCTGTGATGAAGCCTAAAGGCCTGCACAATTAAATTCAATTTGTAACTTAAGATGGCTCTTCCCAAGTGATAATCATGGTCAGTGTTCCATCAGGGGCTCAGGATCACTCATGAAATTCATCATTTTCTGTACAAAATCCAGGCTTAAAAATACATTTAGCCAGACCATTTTTTGTGCGGCTACAGGGAAACCCGAGTGTTGAGAATGGTGTGGCTAAGCAAGGAAAAAGAATGAAGAACTTGTAGGTTTTGTTGCTGTAGTTTCCACTATTAAAAAACTCTTAGCCTTGAGGCTAAAACAAACTCAAAGAGGACTTCCATGAATAAATCAAGAGGACTGTAGAAGGACTAGGACCTGAATATCTATCGTGAGCAAATATGGCTGGATATCTGTAGTGGTCCCATGGCTCTTAAAAAACTAACTGTCTGTGTTTTGTATGTCTTCATGTAGTGTTCAGTAGGGCCGATATTGGTGCCAACACCTTCTTGGTTAAACAAACTGAAGAAGAGAAGCACTCTAAGTGAAGAGAGGACAAAAGCTCTCCTCAGTGGACACTGGACTTGTCTCTTCAACATCAGTGCATCACACTCACTCCCACACAGTCACACACATATATATCTATACCTGCCCAGCTCCCTGTTCTGAAAATAGCAATTAGAGATGAGAGAGGAAGGGAAGGGAAGAAAATAGAGGAAAACATAGCACAGTAGGTCGTGCGTCATCCCAAGAGATTGGAAGGGCTATTACTCATGGTGTGTTTCAATACGAGAGCAATGCTTTTCCTTTTCCACTCAAATACCTTTGGCGCTATTTTAGTCTCGTTTAGCTGCGAAATGGCACAGCTCAGTCCTTCACAGATGAAGGCTGACAAAGATGGTAGGTGGGCGTTCAGCTCAGGGAATGAGGACATGGATTTTTGGCTCTAGTATGTCTATAGGGGGAGATGGCAGCATTTTTTCCCTTACTGCACAAATTAGTGAAGCCATTCAAAATGTTGCAGTAACCACCATTAAAAAATAAACCCCAGATGTTATAAAATAATTGATTCCTAGATACTGTACTGGCCTGACTATAAGGCAATCCCCCCTTTTCCAATACCTGTCTTTGGAAAAATACTTTTTGAAAGTAACTTACATCATAGTATAGTTACATACTCATACACTCTCCTACCAGGCTCTTGGAAGCAGTCGATATTTTCTCTGGCAATTAGCATTTATATGACTGCTTGTTTGTCCTTTTGAGCTCCTTATCATCTGTGATCATCTGTGGTATTTGACAGCTTGACATATTCTGTTTCTGCAGTAGAGACGTCAGAAGACGCTTTGGACTCATTTCCATTTGTCATGAATTTATTTCCTCCATGAAAGAAAATCACGTTACACGAGCCTTCAGAAACTGCTGCAAGTTAACCTGGACTAACCAAACACTTTTAGTGCTGACTGACTCAAATACACTCACTATAAACAGACTTTAAATGTTTACTACTAGCTACTTTATCCATTCAAAAAGAATATCTGATGCTGTGAACATGTAATTGCCTAGACCCCAAATATAAGACAATTATACTTTTTCATGTGTATTTCCTTTTTTTTCTTATATTTAGACCAATACAGTAAACTTTTCAAATGTATTTATTCCTATAGTAGTCTATTCTTTATAACCTCTCTAGTCTAAATGTCTATGTCTAATCATTTTATTCCAGTGTTGTCATTAAAAGGCTGACTTTGCAACAGGAATATTGGTCTGCATTTGGCAGGCATGTCATAATTTATGTCAAGCCTGAGAGAATAACTAATGTCCCATCACTGAGCCGCTCACTCAGCAGTGAAGAGTGATCAGCTTGACTCTGCGGTGGGTGTGACGTGATTGCGTAACTGTGGTAATGCAGTAACCGTGGCAGCTCTAGATAGAGGGATTCAGAAAAGATTTCTTCTGAATGCAAACTGCAGATTGAGTACAATTGGGAGATTAAATTACAATTGAAATCTAATACACAATAATTTGTGGTGGTGTCAAGGAATGGAGGCGGTGGCATGTAAGGTCTTGAAGAAGCTACATCTGGTAACATTGAGATGAAGCTTTTATAATGCCTGCAACCACCCCCCCCCCCCGCCTCTGGGCACAGATCCTATATGTTAACACCCACACAATTTGAACTCATAATAGCTTCTCAGTAACATCAGTCAGTACAGAGTGTACTAAATATTGCCACATTTGTGAACATGAACATGAACATTCGTGGCTTCGAAGGGAACAGCTACAATTTGACAGATAATTGGAAACAATTCCAATAAAACAATCAGCAAATGAAGCCAATAAAATGCAATGTATGTCAGAATACGAGGTGTAAGAGGGTCATGCATTTCAATGTACCTCACTCGTTCTGAAGATGACCCTGTAGCTGTACTGCTGGCCATGCTCCTTGTGTTCCTCCAACTTCTCCCTCCTCAGACTCACTGCTACTGGGCCCAGATTCTCATCTACCCCCAGGTAGTTCCAGTGTTCTAGGGGTGAGAGGGAGTGATGGAATGGAATGTGATGGATGAGGGAGAGATTTGAGGAAGGGATAGACATAAAGGGACAATGTGAATGAAAGAGGATATTACACAAAGGAAGTGAACTTGTTAAACTAAAGGAAAAAATAACTTCTGTAATACTTCCTCTACAACTTGCTAATCTTTTTTATTCTTGCTGAAACGCAGAATAAAATTTAATCAGCACTGGATATTGCCCAAATGCTGCATCAGCTGAATCTTGACTATAAATATAAAATGGTATTTTGTAATGGGCATATTTGAAAATAAAACTGTATATACAGTATATGTTCAATAGTATTTAAGACTGACATCTTCCACACCAGAGATGAAGAAATAGCTTTTAAGAACAAGAAATATGAATCTGCTAATCTAAGCCCATACTATCTTATTTGGCCTACCTCTGAGGTAGAAGTACTTTCGATAGTAATAGGCGCCAAGGTCAACATGCTCCACAATGTATCGCTTGGACCTATCAGCATGTTGGCTTGGTCCATCTTTAGAGGCCTCCAACACAGCCACACCAGCGTTGGTAAAATGAGTAGTGAGGGTGTTCTCCAAAGGTCCTTCCTCTGTACTGCCAGAAGAATTGCTTGAGCTCCCACCACTACCTATGCTTCCCTGCTGGAGGATGCAAGACAAAAAAAAAAGTAAACTCAAACCATATAATCATACTAAAATATTTAGTACATTTTCAATATGTTGTGTTAGACTTTTAAGTGATTTTCAGTGTTGGTGTTGAACTCAGTGAACAGTGAGTAATCTTGACAGGAATTAAGACAAATATTACCATTACCATATTTAGAGATATTCTTTATAAAATCCAGTTATCCTATTCTTGCACACAACCTACCTGTTTAGCAGGAGAAATGTTCCTTTCACCCTCTCCACCAATCTCATTCCTGAAACACGGGCAGCTGAGCACCAGATCATTACTCTTGTCATCACCTGGGTCCAAGGCAGGGTTGGTGCCATGTCCTCCTCCTGTCCCCTCTTTGCTCAGCTCCTCTTGTGAGCCACAGGGTGACCCGTACCCTCCACTCTGATTGGAGGAGAGAGATGACGTGGCTGAAGCAGAGGCAGCAGCAGCAGCCGAGGCACCGGTAGTGGTGTTCTTGCGTTTGGCTCCTGACTGCCGGCTCTGGATGGCCTCATTGAGGTCAAAGAGTAGAGACTGGACATCAAAATGGGAAAAGCCTTTTTGGCATAGCCAGGGTTTGGGAGGGGGGCCACCCTCATCTCCTTTACCCCCATCCTCAACATCTGAGCCAGCCCTTGATGTGTCACCCTCCACTTTCACACTGCGTAGCTTGCGGAAAATTGACTCCCCACCTGTCTCTGACTTTGACCTCCTCTTCAAATGCTTCTCTCTTTCCTTAAGCCGACTGGCAGGACTACCTCTTGCTGACCCTAAGGGTCCATCGGGCAAGTCCAGGGCAGCCTGTTTTACAGGAGCCACAGTAAGGAGCTCAGTTAGCCTCTCTGGAGCTGGGCTTCGCTGATCAGGGGCCTCAGAGGACTGGTATCCTTTTAGCATGTCGAAGAAGCTCTCACCTGATACACCATGTTTATCGATGGATGAAGTGCTGCCATACTCACGGTGCATGGGTGTCCACCCAGAGAAAGACCATCCCTCATTGCCATCCCCATCCAGCTCACTAATAGTTATATCACTGTTACTCCGCTGGCGAATGCGTCGCATGCCTTTGCGAGGTGAGCCTAGATAGCCATCTGGTGACAGAAAACGATTGTCCTTTCCCTTGCTTTGCATCTTGCTCTTCAATGTGTTGTGGATGTTGCGGAGCATAGATGAGTCCTGAGGGCTTATCAGGTGGCCCAGCTTGGCTGACAGATTGCTGTGGGCTGTGACGGCTGACACCCCTCCTCCTCCACTGCCACCACTACCACAACCACCACCACCACCTCCTCCACCTCCTCCACCACCTCCTCCTCCAAGTCTTTCTCTATCTCCATTTCCTGATCCTGAAGAGCTGGTGATGGTGGAGCTGGGTGAGTCAGTTTCCACAGTGATATGCCAAACACCTCCTCCTCCCCCATCTTTCCTTGGGGGCCAGTCAGCCACACGAGCCCGAACCCCCATTTTGGGGACGCCAGGGTTGGTGCCGGTGGTGGAGGAAGAGGAGATGTGGGCGCTCTCACTGCGGGGTGGTGGTGCCCCTCCATTGGGCAGTCGAAGGCGGCGGGTATAGAACTCATCAGAAGCCGGCACAGAGCCCCCGACTGAGCGCTCTGTCTGTGAACGCTTGAGACTGGTCATGATGGAGTTGGGAAAGGGTGTGGGGAGGGGAGATGGGAGGGAAAGGAAGGGATGGGGTATCAATGGGTTTAAATTAGGGTCAACATAATTCCCACTAAGAGAAGTGATCAGAGAGCTTCATGGATACATTTGGTTCTGCAAGAAGAGCAAAGGAAAAGAAAACATTAGTAGGGCCCATAGACAAATAACCAAGTCCTTCACAGATTTTAAATTAGCGGTTTACAATGAAATGAATGGCAGAAATCACACCTGTAAGTGTATAGAATTTCATCAAATACCCTACAGCTTATGAGTGTTGCAAAAATGGCTGGCTTATAACTTTTACAAATCTACTGAGTGCAAAAAAAGTAGAAAACACAGTACATAGAATATTTATTACTGGTACAAATATTCTCATCACACAAGTTCAAGCCCTTGAGTTTGAATTCTTTTGAGTCAATAAAATAACAGTAGAGACTGTACCTTCACAATGCTGGAGCTTGATTGAAAGAAATATATTGATGGTGAACTTTCACAGCTGAAGTCTCTACAGGACTGTCTGCATTGCAAACATGCAAGGACTGAATTCAGTTCAATCAGGATGGAATCAACTCTATAGCTGAGAAACAGTAAAGAGAGTCAAAAAGAAGAAAACAGTCAAAAGGAAAGGTGGAAGGAAAAAAGAAAAGAAAAAAACAGTTAGAAAACTTCAGACATCACATGTTCTACAATATCAAAGTCTGACTTTAATTTCAGCTACTCCAACAACCATGATTATACAGTAAACAATTGGAAACTACAGTACTACTGTCAAATTTAGCCCAACAAAGCCTGTAAACTCTTTTTCATAACACAAAGTAAAACCACCAATCGAAATGAGGCTATATTTTGCAGTAACTAAAGACCATGAAGTTACTGCAAGGTCACATACTAGACTCCTGTGTCAGACAAGGCTTCAATTAACATGTTTTCTCAAAACTCTTTTAAATAGGGGAACTTCACCAGTTTTACATATTATGATCAGCTTACTGGTCAAAGGGAAAACTAGTCAGTCTGTAAAAGAAAAAAACAGCCCAGTGTTTCTGTGGCTCTGGAGGGAGCTTTGTTCAGTCTGACAAAAAAACCTTAGCACTGTCATCCAGTTTTTACTGGCTTGGGCATAGAGATTACAACTGTTTTAAGTAAAACCTTTGTTCTTCCAATGAACATAAAAGCTGTAAAGGCTTGGTGTCATCTACACATATGGTGATGTTTATTTGTACATATTCTCAGAGTACCTTATTTCTGGGAAAGTGTACTACTACATTAAGTCCTTGGAGAAAGAAAGGAATTTGGACATTTATTCCTGTCAAGTAATTGTATGTCATTCTGGAAACTGTGTCAGCTAAATAACTAAAACAGTAAAATCACAAAAGCCTCAGGGTTGGATTCTTGATGCCATCAACAAGGGAGATATGTCTTTTGTTTGGATTTTTCATTATTAAAGCAGTCATTACACTCAGAATAACATGTTATGATGTGACTGATAAATCTTGACCTTGCTGTATAAGTCCATGGTTAGCTCTTGGGTGACGCAAACAATGTGGATCCCTTGAAGGGCTCAGGAGAGTAATGAAATAAATAATGATATGTGCAAATCAACATGACCATGTGTGTATGTCACAGTAAGGGTTCACAGTTTTCACGTGTATGGACATATTCAGGGCATTAAGTCAATCAAAAACTACAAAGCCGTTAATGAGACAGCTGAGGAAAGAGTTCATGAAAATATGGACTTGTACAGTGCTGTTTCTGTTAGTCAGTCAGTCAGTCAGTTAGTCAGTAAAACAACATGGCAACTTATTCCTTCCCCTCCTTTCCCACAGATCTCACTGTGAAGAGTTTTTTATTGGAACTACACCTTCACAAACAAAATACCAGTCATGATGGTAGAAATTTCACAGATATCTCATAAAACCAATTGCATGGATTAACACAACAAGTGGTAAATGAGAAAATGCTTTTTTGTGATATGGTTCATTGACCCTTTAACAAAGATCTGAGGTGCTTTGTTGTTGAAGTCTGCAGCCTTGAGGCCAGTTCTCATGATAAAACAAAATCCCTGCTACTCTCTGTTGGTGAGTTGTTCAGATGGGTCTGTTTTAGTGCGGGCTTCGGTTAAAATATTAAAGTGTTTTGAAGTCTAACAGGCAGAAACTCAAAGGTAAGTTCTTCTTGTTTCACTGCCAGGTGTTGGTGATCGTATGCATGTCTGACTGGGAAATTTCCATTTGCAGATAAATACTGCATTGGATTCTGCTGTGGGACCATTTTGATATGCTAAAGAGGCCTTTCAGGTTTTTGTTGGAGATAATATTTATTCTACTGATAAAAATATACTGTAAAATTATAATTTCTTTGAGTTGACGAGCAGTCATGTGAACTGTCTCAACTGGTGATAAAACAGCTAGTAGAACAGATATTAACACATCCTGGGTGGATTATAATTAAATAGCTACAATTCACTCTCAAAAAAACTGAAAGCATTAATATAAATGAACCTCTTCAGATGAGTTCTCTTCTATTCCAGAATAATTTTGTTCTTCTCTAACTTTTAAATTAATTGCAAATATCAGATATCTGTACAAAACAGTGGTAACCACTTCAGAAATACTTTGATTGGACTCAAATCAACAAAATACCAAATGACAGATACTGTAAATCGTTGCACAATTACAAAAAACATGTATTCCAACAGAAAATCAAAACTGAATATGCACTATCCAGGAGAAAACTAATGTATTAACTATATTAACTAATTAACTGCTTTATCTCCAATTTTTCTTCATCCATTACTGCAGAAAGACATACTGTTTGTTGACATCATGCATACAACAAAAATTTGGCAAATTCCATTGTGAATCTGTTTAGGGTACATCAAAGCTGCAACAAAACTCAATAGTTTTTCGATTATCATACACTTTTGAAGCTTAAAACTGGAGAGCCCTAGACTCTTTGTTCTTCTCTTATAAACTAAAAGGCTGTTCCACAGATAACAGCCCTTGGTGGATGAGTGGCATGCTCATCCAGAACACCCAATCAGAAGTTTCATCACAAAAGGACGTGCATAATATAAAAGATTGACAACGTCACTGACTTTGACGTTGATCATAAGTGGTTTCTTGTACCAAGAAAGAACAGAAATTAATTTCACTCCACCAAAATGGAACAAGCATGAGAAAAATGATTTTCCAATCCAATAATGAGAAAGTAAACTAAAAATAAAAAACAATGTTCTTTGTTTAAAAAAAAAAAACTCATTGTTGATCAACTCCAATCAAGACTAGTTTTCTACCTCATCTCTAGTTATTTTTTATTATTTTAGCACGACTGATTAGATTCTATGGAAATGAGTGCCACATAATAGTTGAGGTAAATGTGGCGATCAAAACTAATCACTACATTGTAAGGTACATTGTATGTAGAGCCTGTTGGTCCACAAAATACAGCTCAACACTTCCTGATACATTTGTAGAAGTCAGACAAAACAACACTGCATTGGCCTCCACTATAAACCAATGACTGCTCTGAAATAACACCAAAAAATGTATCCCAAATTACTGCCTACAAAGTCTCTTTCTGTCTCTGTTCACTGAGGACTAGTTAGTCGTCTTTAATGAGCGTTGAAAAGAGTGAGAAAAAGAGAGTGAAAGAGAGAGCAAGACTTGGAGAAAAAACAGTGAGAGAGGAGAGGATTATAGGTTGATAGACTGGGAATTGAGAGAAATGAATGTGGCACAGCATGCCTCTGTGCAGTCGCAGAGGACCAATTACACTGACAGATACTCAGTAACCTTTAGTAGTTTCTAAAGGAGGTCGACTCCTGAGGTAAATATGTAGCATCGATGCTCAATGCAGCTAAATGCTATGAGATTGTCTGCTAGCCTGGTTGACTAGAAATTTCTAACAAAGAGACTTTTTTGTGTCTTATACATGATGGTTGCTGAAACCATAAGCTTGACATTAGTGAACCATGCAAGTGTTGTTGCAATACACACACACGTATTTATTAATATACAATATTATTGGGCATTTGATATTACAAATACAATTCTGGTAATTTATAGGAGAGGGAGATTAGTAGCCGATTCTCTACATAGGGAATTTTTAGGCTAAAAGGACAGTAACTTTGGATCATACACACTTCATTTGGCTAACTTAGAATGCCAAAGCCTGATAAAATGTTTTTTTGCATGACTGTGAATTTCATTCCCCTTAATCATGCAAAGAAACGGTCACTTCATGACTAATATGGCCAGCAGGAACAATTTCAGTCACCAGTAACATTTCTACTCTATATATGGGCATGTGAGTATTGTGTAAAAGACAGACTCAAGAAAATGTGAATCAATCATTTAACAAATTCTTAAAAAGCAGCAACTTTTTCTTGTGAGTAAAAGTCCAATATACTGTATATCTTAGACTACATTTCTGTAAAGCACTATGAAAAAAAAATCCTTTAAGTACTAAATACATCAGGCTTCTTAGTACTACTAGTAGTAGTAGTAAAAGTAGCAGTATGATGACTCTATACATCTCCACTGAAACTCACTCCATCCAGACCAACCGCCTCACTGATATTAAATCATTGATGCAATCCAACTTCCTTAAACTAAACTGATAAATCAGATATGATCAACATTGGTCCAAAATCTCTCACCAAAACCATTCGCAAGGTCTGCCTCACCATCAATAACTCCACTCTGTCTCTCTCCCCACACATCTGCAACCTTGGAGCCATTTTCGACAGCAACCTCTCCTTTGAACACCATGTCAAACAAATCACCAGAACTGCCTTTTTCCACTTAAAAAAAAACAGAGCTTGTCTCCACCCATCACTCTCCTTCTCTGCTGCCGAAACTTTGATCCATGCTTTCATAACATCCAGAATTGACTACTGCATTCTTTATGGCACGTCATCCTAAATAAACTCCAGTACATCCAGAACTCTGCTGCTCGACTGCTCACCCACCCCCACTCCTGTGACCACATCACCCCTGTTCTCCACAACCTCCACTGGCTCCCTGTCCCACAACGGATCCAATTCAAAGCCAGATTGACAAACAACATTAATACAGAAACAGAGGCTTTGCATGGCCATCTGCGCCAAGGTGACAACCTTCAAAAGAAAATGCCCACTTTCTGTTGAGAAAACATTGTATTACTGTTCAACTGCAAAGTGCTGACAATATAAAATATGTGACAACAATCCATTTATTTGCATATCTTCTATAGTTTTATGCCAAATTTGGCCACTCTTGGAGTTCTGAAGTCTCATTCCTTAATCAGCTTGTTCAGTCTGAGGCATGTCAACAATTGTCATTAGGAAATGTTAGCTGGCGCAAATTTCAAAGCTTTACAAATGCTCTTGACTCCTCAAACCATGTGCAGAAACTCAGCAACCATGGGTTCCTCTAAGCAGCTGTGTAAGACTGAAAATTAAAGTTATTGATGCCCACAATGCAGAGGAAAACTGCAAGAAGAAAGCAAAGCGTTGTCAGCCTGCAGTTTCCACAGTGCAAAATGTAATTAAGAGATGACAGTTTAGGGGAACTGTCAACTGATTGACTATCCACACACAGACCTCCTAATCCTGGCTCTGTATCTGACATCCCAGTACTTCTCAATAACAGGCCACACACTCATCCACCTCATAGATCTGTTAACATGGATAACCTCTCCCTTGTTCACTGCAGCCACACTGTCACAGCTAATAATCAATTAGAGCACATTAGCTTTGCTTTGCTCAATGTCAGGTCACTAGCTAACAAATCTTTCATATGCAATTATCTCATTACTTCTTACAGTATTGACTTTTTCCTGCTAACAGAAACTTGGCTGTTGAATGCTCCCTACCAGCTTACACTTTCCTACATGAACTCAGAATAAACCAGACCAAGAAATGTTGCATTTTGTTGTGAAAGGGTCGAGATAAAATCGGTACTGTTAGACTTAAAAAGCCGAAAATGCCATCTCAGCCCTGGCTTAACAATGAAGTGAGAGAACTTGCTGTAAAACAGAACACAAATGGAGGGTTACAAAACATTCCACCCTCCCTGAAAGGCGATCTCCTGAAATGAGATACTGTTTATTTTTCAGATCTACAGCTAAACATAAACAGACGACTCTTCGATATTATCAGCCACTCCACAAACCCTCCCCCACTTTTTATTGAGTCCTCAGTTGATAAATGTGAAGTTTTTATCATTTTTTCCTAATAAGGATCAAGCTTTTATGAATGCAATTATCTCCCCTTCTCAAACTCTCCAGTCACTACAATCTATCTAACCAATGTCATTACTAAAAATGAAACATTCTTCCAACTCACCTCTTTAAAGAAATATTTCATTCAATCTCCCCATTTGTCCTTGCCATTATCAATTCCCCACTTTTATCTGGTCCAGTGCCTTATTATTTTAAATCCACAACAGTTCAACCACTTCTCAAAAAGCCATCTCTTGATCCATCCATTCTTCTGTCCAATAACTTCCCCTTCTGGC
The DNA here is from genome assembly GCA_029490765.1 of Euthynnus affinis. Lineage (NCBI taxonomy): Eukaryota > Metazoa > Chordata > Actinopteri > Scombriformes > Scombridae > Euthynnus > Euthynnus affinis. The sequence goes on along the minus strand of CM055853.1, from coordinate 8,746,430 downwards.
TAAGGAATTGGAAAAAATAGTTGGTGGGAAGCTCACTGAATATATGAATGGCAACAGGATTTTTGATAAATTTCAGTCAGGTTTTAGGGCGGGTCACAGCAATGAGACTTCTCGGAGTTCTTTAATTATATTCTTGTAGCAGCTGATGATGGCCAAACATCTGGTTTATTGCTTTTAGAACTTACTGCAGCTGTTGATAAAGTTGACTGTGTGATTTTAATTGAACGTCTTAAGCACTGGGTTGGTATACAGGTGCAACTTAAGATCCTCCTGCAGAGGTCTGTTAGTAATTCCTCGGTCGTGGCTAAAAACCAGAGGAGAGTGAGCCTTTGGAGTCAGGGCCACATGACTCTGGAACAACCTGCCAGAGGAGGTGAGACAGGCTAGCTCTGTTTCTTCTTTTAAAAATGCACTTTTTTAGAATTGCTTTCTCTTGAATTGGCTATTCTTCTGTTTTTACTTGTTTTTATTGTGTTTTAATAATTAATACCTCACTCATCATCATTACTTTAACAATTCTACTTTTATTTATTTAGAATTTATCTTGTTTTTATGTCTTTGTAATGCATTTTGTTACTTGCTTTTGAAAATTGCTATATGAATAAGTTATTCTTATTATAATTATTATTATCATTATCATTATCATTATCATTATCATTATCATTATCATTATCATTATTAAGAAAATTCTTGGAGAGAATTGCTTGTATGCTGGTCAGAAATGCAGACAGACCTGCAGAAGGATTTAGCAGACTGAGGAATGGTGGTGCACAGCCCCACTGTGCAGCAATGCTTGCACAAACAAGATCTTTAAGAGGCAGTAGAAGAAAACCTTACCTGTGTCCTCATCATAAAATCCAACATCAGAGGTATGCATGGAACATCTACAGAAGTCTGATGCATTTTAGAAGCAAATGCTGTGGAGTTAAAATCAAACTCTTTGGCCAGAGTCAGCATATATGTTTGGAGAAAAAAAAAAAGGAGCACCACTTTGCCAACTGATAAGCATGGGGGAGGATCTATCATGCGTCGGGGTTGTGTTGCAGCCAATGGCATGAGAAACAATGCACGGGTGGAGGGGAAGAATGGATTCCACTAAATACCAGCAAATTCTGGAAGTAAACATTACACCGACTGTAAAAAAAAAGCTGAAGCTGACAAGAGGATGGTTTTTACAACAGGACAATGATCCTAAACATACCTCAAAATCCACCATGGGCTACCTCAAGAGACGCAAGCTGAAGATTTTAGAATCCCCTGACTTAAACATAATTGAAAATCTGAGGGTAGACCTTAAAAGAGCTGTGCATGCAAGACTGCCCAAGAAAATTACAGAACTAGAAGGAAAAATGGGAGAAAATCCCAAATACTAGAATTGAAAAACTTTGAACTGGCTACAAAAAGCATTTGCAAGTTGTGATATCTGCCAGAGTGGTGTTACTAAGTATTGACTATGTAGGGTGGCCAAACTTTTGCACATGCTATAATGATGTATGTATTTTTTTATTTTTTTGTTCCATTTATGACTTAAAAACAACTATGAATGTTTGATGAACACATTGTGTTTTATGTTCCATATCCTAGAAAGGCTGTGTTTTTATCTTTTCAATTAAGAAAAAGAAATCACCAAAACATGCTAGTGGTCAAGGGCTGCTCAAACTTTTGCATACAACTATAGTTCACTGTTTGACACATAGCAATTGTTGTTCCGATGGAGCATTGGCCTCCATATGATTCCATCATCATAATGTGAGTCAGTGTGAGTCACTGAATGAGTAATTAATGATCAGTGAGGAGATTATGACCTCATGACAATGTCAGACTTAGTGTCATGGTCACAGACAACACTACAACTTATTGTGGTGTTATGCTCATACTCCTTTATGTTCATACTATTGTGGACAGTGCTGGAGTAGGATAGATTGCAATTAGTGTATTAGTTTGCAGTGGAATAATTGTGAAGTCCAAAAAGACCCACCATTAATTACATGATTTAAGTAAAAATCCTAATGATCTGATAACAGCTTAGATGGATACCAAACATTTTTATTGTGTTGTACCAACTACTATATATAAATAAACATGGCAAAATTTTTCAGTACAGTAGGAAAATCCTTGAAATGAATTATGTAATTTGTTACTACATATAGGGAATATGCAGACAAACTTATAAGACAGTTAAGGAGTTTGAATTAGTAATGCGTGTTGAGTTTGCAAGCAATTGTGAATTTCCAGGGGAAACTGTTTGAAAGAGCTGCTCCAAAGACAACAAATGTAACATTTTTGCATGTTCACCTGACCTGCTGTGCACCGACTTAATGATCCACTTTTAGTAGCAATTAATTGGAATGAGTTAATTGAAGTGTGCAAACTGAACATCAGCTCAATTTTCTCTATAATTACAGACATTACACACTAACTTCCAGGAACCTTCCAAAGAATTTACTGTCTCTATGGCACCTGTAAAATAAAGTATTACCAAAATCATCAATGAGAAATAAATGACCATATAAATTCACTAATGTGTACTATGTCATGAGGGTGTCATTGTTACTACACTTGCTTACACTTATTTCAAATGTTTCTGGTTGCTATGGATTTATGATTGTTGTCAAGCAGCACAGGTGTGCCAGTGCGGGCCCCGCTACGTGACTATGACTGTGCTCCAGTGCAGTGATTCATACACACCTGAAAATTGCAGCACAGACTAGCTGACTGACTGACTAAGCTGACTGACAGGGGCTAGTGCTGAACAATGAAAGGAGGCAGGGTGGTAGAGCAACTCATAAAAAAGAGAGGGCACAAAAAGTTGAGCAGAAGGTTTAGTGAGCACGTGTGTGTGCATGTGAGTGAGTGAGTGTAGCTCAGTTGCAAAGACTGAAACCCCATATCATCTATTCCTTCTCATCATTCTCTGAAATACTGTAATTTGAATGCGTTTAATATTTTTAGACAATTGCGGAGTAAATTAGAGTTCTTGTATTCATTAATCAGCTGTATTGTATTTCAAAGAAAATGCAGAGTTTTTCCCCAGACCTGTGTTTAACACAGAAGACCAGCTTGCAATCACAGTACAGTTATTCAGTAACAGAAGTACAGAGGCAGGGAACTAAAGAAATGCAAATTAAAAAGAGAAATAAAAAAAACTAAAGTTTGCAGTTATACAGAGAATAATGTGTTAGACAGTGGTTCTCATATTACTAAACCTTTGACAATTATACACCTGTTTCACCAGACAGACATCATTGCCACAGACTGGTGAGTCAAGTCAAGTTACGTCAAGTTTTCTGTAAAGTCTGACAACACATACAATGTCTCAACGGGCTTTACAAGCCAACAACAAACAGTTTCTGACCCAGCCCGAGTTGTCTAATGAGACAAGGAGGAGAGCCTTTGGACAGCCTTTGCACAATGAAAGAAATCTCTGCAGAGGGAAATTCAAAAAGAAACTGGAGCTGTAGGTGGGGAAATGCCAATTACAAATAAACAGGAAAAGAGAGAAACTATGGCTTAAACTTTGACAGCAAGTCCTCTCAACCACCTGCTGCCAAGATACTACTTAGGCGTGACTGTCAGTGCATCTGTGTGTGTGTATGTGTGTGTGTCGGTGTCTGTTTGTCTATTTGTTCATGAGTGGGTGTAAAGCCATCACAGGTAACATAAAGAGCCTCAGGACCAAAAAATACCTGGATAAAATCCAGATTATGACTCAGGCATTCAGTGTGCACCCACAAGTGTCTCTCTCTTTTTTTTTTTTTTACACACACATACACACACAAACAAAAATCCCAGATAGAGACAGAGCGCAATCACGTCACACCCACCCAGAGGGGAAAACAATTCGTTGCTCTCCATTGACTCTATATTGAGTGAAGGGGCCTCCTTGTCACTTCTGTCTGCTAGTAAACAACAAAAAAAAGGCCAAAAAGCTGCGGTGTGGTGAGGTGCACTACCAACACAGTGAAGAACCAAGAACTGAGTTTTTATAAGCTGCCAAACTGAAAAACTTTAAGAGTAAAAAAGTGGATATGTTACATGGCTGTGTGTTGTGAGGTTTCAGTATATACTCTAAACTACCTTTTCACCTCTGCTAGACATACAGTGCTAAAATAATCCTTTGGTGTGCTGAAATCTAATGTTTTTAGCTAGCTAGTTAGCGTTTCAGGCCTTGGTTGCGTATTATAGTGCCAACTGTTTCCCCCTCTGGTGAGCGTGGCTTTCAGAGTTTGATATATTGCTCTCTGAGGAATGTTGCATCACATTATTTTTTTCCCTCACCCAAGCCATCTTTCCCATGCTCAGTCACATTACTGGCTCTCAGTTTTAAGTTGGTTTAAAGGTACACTATGCAGGATTTGTCAGTTTGTGTTTGTAAACACACCGCATTCCAAGTTGGCCCTCCTCTCCGACTCGATGCCAGAGAGAGCATGAGAGAGAAAGAGAGAGCAGCGGTGGTTGAGCGAGCTGGAGAGCGAATGGAGAGAGAGAGCGGCACCGGAGAGAGCAAAGCAGTGAATCAGATAAAATATTTTCTATTTTCTTGTTTCAGGACGGTTACATTCTAAAGCACAAATAAACACACCCACACCTCCGCGGGAAGGTGCAGCATTGCCGGATTTTATAGGAATGCAGAGCTTCATCCTGTCCACTCTGGCCTCTCTTGTTCTATGCTTGTGTGTGTGTGTGTGTGTGTGTGTCTGTGTGTGTGTGTGTGTGTGTGTGTGTAGCTCAGCCACGCCCTCGGTCAAGCAGACACACAGACCTGCAGCTCTTTATGCATTTATGACACACACACACAGAGCAGAACTGATATATATTTATTTAAATTTATTAAACTTGAATTAAGAAAATGGGTCAAATATACATAAAATGCTGCCTATATAACTTTAAAAAATATATATTATATATATAGATATACATATACGCCGATACCAATAATAATAACCGATATATCCAGGATAGGCTGATATATCAGTTGTGCTCTAATTATTTTTGTATGAGTCTATACATTGTTTTATTTAAGGAAAATCTTGCATTGTATACCTTTAAACATTGTGTCATACTCAAACTTCACTTACTATGAAGTATATGCAGAAAGTTTCAAAGTAATAATAATAGTTTCACGTGTAATTCAAATTGCAACTCACAAACACATCAGCAATGACTCCTCTGCACCAACCATATTCCAGCAATAAAACTTCTCAACAAAACGCACGCATTTCAAACCTCTCATGTGTCAAAATGTAACAGTAGCGGCCTGGTGTTCTTAAATACTATACAGCCATTTGAAAGCCAAACATCTTTTCATCCCAGCTTGTTTGAGCATGGATGAAGAAACGGTAGGCCGAGACACAGAGAGAAGATAAGGAGAGAAAAAAAATAAATCAAACATTATTCTCTTTGAAAGCTGCCAGGCAGCAGGCAGTCCAAAGTGTTGGAGTCTCAGCTCAGAGCCTTTCAAAGTGAAATTGTAATTGTGTGGAAAGATAAACGTGCTTTTCTGTTTTTTCTGCCTCTGCAGGGCTTGGCAGTGGGGTGAGGTCTCCTCTCAGGCTTACTGAAACGTAAAAAGGGACTTTTTGGGTGCTCTGGAGTCTGACGTTGTTGTCTTTTTCTGTCCAGCGTGAAATTGCGGAGGCGTTCGACGGTATACACTCCTGGATCCCCAGCTTTCACAGAATGGCAATGGAGGTAGGGTGGGAGTAGATAGGCACTGAGATTTGACTGAGTGATGACAAAGGAGCCTCTGTGTGTGTGTGTGTGTGTGCAGTAATAGTTACAGTAAGTGGCTGTCACTTTATAGTGGAATACCTGTATTTTGCTTTAAAATCTTTTTAAAATCTTTAAGCTTTTTCATACATATGACAATGTTTCAAACCTCCATTTTAGCAGCAGATTTTTAAGCATCTCATTAGCCAAACAGATGTATTTCAAGCACTTGATCACAAATCTGGAACATCTCGTTTCTATATTTGTGACTCATTTCTCCATGGCTCTGTTGACACTTGTATTAGTTTTGTTGTGGCTCATCATATCAAGATCCTCTTTCTTGCATGGAACCAAAGCTGGCATACACATATGCTTTATGAAATATGTGAAATATTCTTACCTTGGCCTTGATAAACTGCTCTCCTTTGACTGTGGGTGTCTGGATCTCCTGTTTGCACAAAGCACCTGAAAGGATAGAAAAAAAAACAAAAAACTGCTGAATGTTACTGGGATTACCCTCTAGCGCTTTCATTTTAGCTTGACAAAGTTTATTATATTCAGAGTCAAATGGGAGGTGAAAATTCAGTGATATCTTTTCCTCAGTAGGGTATGCTCCGTGATCCAAACGGTTACGGTCAAAATAGTTTTAGCCATTCAGAACAACTATAAACACATTTGCTACATTTGATAGACAAACACAATTGATACAGATGGACAGCACGTCGTAATAACCAGTTCTGAGTGACCATAAATCAACATAAAACAGCTGTCAGCAGCTGTCCTGACTCCTTGCACAAAACAGAAAGGTTGTTTTCCTTTTCCACTGCAGCAAATGAAACTTTTTCTGTTAGGTTGTGCGCTATGATGATAGCAGATTGTGGACACTTAAAATGTCTCCATGATCCTTTACAGAGAGATCATTAGTATCGTGCTACAGTGCACATTTTATCAATTCAGTTTTGTGACTGAGCAAAGTATGTTAGCTTACATACCAAACTATGAATTCTGTGTACCGTTACACCCCTAATGTTAACACACTGTCCAAACTGCCCTCATGCCATCCCTTAAGATTAACAGCTATGATGATGCCTGTCTTTGGGGCAAAGAAGAGATAGGGATGATAGAAAATGGAGCAAAAGAAAAAGGGAAGATAACTAAAAGGTAAAAGCCACTTAGTGTTTCAAGGTCACAGTGTGCAACGATGACACAAATAGCTATGGCCTTGCCTGCATCCCCTGTGTGCGTATATAGGTTTGTACTGTTCCCAGAGCAAACAGTTGAAAACACTGGTCAACATAGCAGTACATTCAGAATATGTACAGGAAGCAGGGTTTACCACAACATCAAATGTATGACTGCTTCTTCTGCTCAGCAGTGCAGTTAAGTCAAAGCCACAAACCTTTTCCATAGCAAAACAACAATACCTGTTTCACTCTCACTGTGTAGGTCTATCTTTCTTTTATACACACACACACACACACACACACACTTTTCCATGCCTTCATCTCACTGTATTTCAGGGGTCAAACACTCAGTTTCCCCTCCTCTTTACCTCCACTGTGCAATGAGATACACCTAGATTCCTTTATCAAATGTATCATTCCTTTATCCTTTAACGAAAAAAAAATACTTCATCAACATTTATAAAGTGAGAATGTGGAATATATATGCAATTGTTCTAGAATACAATACCTGTTTATACAGTATTGATTCACAAGATATATATACATGCATACAGTGTTTAGACACAATAACAGGAACACCTACTATGCTCAACTTTTGTTGATGATGTAGTGGTGTGATAGAACAGAGTTGATCTGTGATCTGTATGGATTTCCCCCCCACAGTTTGGCACACATGTGAACCGCAGATTAATTGCAAAACTTGTATCATTGAGGACAAAGTAAACAAACTGCTGTAGTTACAAATCACGGACAGACAATGTTTTGCTAACAGGAATGTGGAGACTTCTCCACCATGAACAGGGTAAACCATGCTGTGATTATTATGTGTTCACCTGTCTGTTAATTTGTTAGCAGTATATGTAGGTATGTGCTCTTCCAAGTTGCATTTTTGTTGGTCATTTCTAATTGGCAATAGTTGTACTTGTGTGATTATTCTTCCATAGATCAAGACAGACCTCAGAAACAGGCTGCAGGAGAAAAGCCTGACAGCCTGTATGCGAGTCAAAATAAATAGACCCCCCCCCACCCGGGGCTGAGATGGACTACCAGAAAGCCCTGGAATTTTTCTTTAAACAACCCAGGAGAATAGCATGTAGTGATCCAATATGCAGTCTGTGCTGCAAAAAGTAAGAGCTCCATTTTATTAGCTTATGTACTCTCCTTCATGAGCACTGTTCTGAAAAGAGACTATATAGTGTAATGCAACATGGTAGCAATACTACTTTGCTTGCTTTCACCTACCCCAGTCAATCCAGTACTCATGAAGAAGAGGACACAATTATAAACAAATCACATACACCAAGTGACAATTTTTACTTTGGGCCTTAAAGTTATCAGTTTATCTTTTGATTGAATTAGGACCTGAATACAAGTTGTTTTGTAGAGTATTAAAATGAGCACAGCATACCAAGGCTGGAAGAATAAGTAGCCAATCAACAAATCATGATTCTGTTACTGGCCCACGCCAGGCCCTCATCAAAAGATACTCACCACCAGGCCTAACAACTTTTCTGGGGGAAACCCTGAGTTTTGATGATGTGGGCACAGGGTGTCTTTTCATTCACTACCATGTTTAAAGGAAGAAGGTATCATGCCTCATATTGCACTTTAATTCAACAATTGAGTATTGAATATTTCATATATTTTAAGATTTTATTTAAACGATGGACATCTTGAATGTTGTTTTCATTTAAGACCATGGGCAAAAGTCCTTTGCTTTAACAGTTTTACGGTATAAATGGAAAGCAAAGTTGTATTTGACCACCCTCCCCTATTTTTTGCTGATCCGAAAAATGATCCGATCCATGACTCAAAACTGTAATACGATCCAAACAATGAGTTGTGTGATCCATTGCACCTCTATTGGTTTGTATAATACTGAAAGATGTTCCTGTTATTTTGGCAGTGCCTCTGTATTGAACTAAACTTTAAAGCACTGCTGATCCATATCCAGCCAAAAGCTATACTACTCTGATCCTCACTATCACTGTGGCTTTTAAACACTCACACGAGATAGTATTGTGATCATTGGGGTCATTTGAAGTCTGATGAATCAGGTCCATACAGTCAATTGCCCTCTTGACAGGCTGATCTATTATTATTTACGGTGAGCAGAGTGGATTTTGGGAGGGTGGGGGTTGGTGGATAGGTAAAGTGATTTTCCCTGCAGGCTGGTCTGCTATTTACAGTATAGGCTGATATTAGTGATGTAACTATGTTACCTCACAACTCAAACTATCACTGCCTCTCATTGTAAGACCGCTCTGTTATGCACACTTGAGATGTCACTTTCCATATTTGACCGACAATAATTTCACATGAACGATTGTGAGCATGGCTTCACTTGAATCAAATGTTCTTTCCAATGAACTGCAGAAAAACAGCAAAAACAACTCTATATTTTGGCTGATTTCATTTGGGCACACTGGTACACTGTATTTTACTGGTCAGGAGTAGAACAAACACATCCCACTGTAAGGTCCTCTTGGATCTAGTTGATATTGAATTGTTTTGGCCTCTGTAGAATGGATTTTAAATGGCTTATGCAACACATACAGGCTCAGCTTGTACAGTTATGATGGTGTGATATCGCACCATACACATTTTCTGTTCCATGTCAATCTGTTAAGGGAACCCCGTTAAGTAACATCCAGACTTGGTTCGGGCTGTACAACCATCCATGAGACCGACAGGTGGCTACTAGATGGACTGACAGGGCACTACATCAATTCAATTCCTGGACTGGAAATCCAGTGGACATAAAACCTGTTGCATAAACTAAGCCATCCTTGATATAATACACCAACTAACCCCAACAGGGTTACTACAAATTAAAGATTTTGACTCAGATGTGAGTTTTGCATCACCGGTCATCTTTAAAAAAAAAAAAAATGGAGGGAAATGGAGGGATGTTGTGCTTTTAGATAAAGTTACAAGTATCTGTGTGTGGTGCTTTTGTTTTCTGTCTGTTAAGCCATGGTGCCCAACATTACTCTAGATACATATACACTTCCTGTCTTTAACCTTCAATACAAATCACTACTGTTAACAATGAGCAATCAAATGTAGCACAGTACAATAGCTTAAACTGAATTAACTGAACATAACCCAAATCAGACACAGAAGTAGACGCAAAAGGGCTAATTTGAGAAAAGTATTGTGCTAAGAATCATTGCATTATGAGGTTAACAAAGGATGGTGCTTGTTGACATTTACTGCAAATGCATGCTGCTGCACCTTGATCTTTGTTGGTTGTCTCCATAAGATAATAATTTTAAAGTTATGAATGGAGAACATATACATACATACACACACTCAGACACACACTGAACAAGGGTCTGATCTTATTCCAAACCATCTATCATACCCCTTTTAGTGCCTAAAAATGATTGAGTGAAACAAACCAAGCTGCAGGGATCATGTTTTAATGATACTGTTCAGGCTTTATAGCCTTAGAGGGATTTGGCAGTAGCTGTACAGCATTCATTTGATACTACTGGTATAAGTACAACATTAGCAAAAAGCACTGGATCAGATATTGAAATGCACAAAGTTACAATTCATTAAAGCCGTGTGTTTTTGACAGAGCCTGTAGCATACTTGTCAGGACTGGTTAATTTAACTTTGTTACATTAAAACAAGGTCAAGGCGATGATTAAGATCATGTTCATCAAGTTCAGTCATTAACCCCTCTTCCACAAAATGTGCCTTCACAAAAGTAGAAAAAAAGAAGCCAGCCAGGCAGAGGCAAGTGGTCGGCTATTAGCATAGCAGTCAACATTTGATAGCACTGGGGAAGTTTCTGAATTTCGATTGAGAAGATTTGTGCATCAATGCTAAACTGCTCAAGAGAGATTTGTAATGCATTCATGAGATGATTATTTTTCCCACCCCTACTTACCAGGGCTGTTTGATTTGTTTGTAGGCAGGTCTGGCCTCATCAGAGGTGGCAATGTTAAAAACAAAACAATTAATCAGGTGAAACTTGGCTTAATGTGAGCACTCACTAACCCATTTTTGATGTCCTCATCCATGCAATTACATACAAAATCTCATTAAAATGGTAAAACACATTCTAGGCAAGTGCTTCAGTCAGCTGTGCTCTGACAGCAGCAATGAAGCTGCCTGGTCCTCTCCAAGAGCCACCTCCGCACCACCACCAAGAAAGAGCCCTCTAATCTGTGCCAATCAGATGACGCTAAACAGCCATTTGTTGTTGAATTGGGCACCAGTACACGCCCCCACCCTCATTTCAACAGCCACTGCAGACCCTAGCAAAATGCTGGCAACGCAGCAAAAGCAGGCGCAGCAGTGAGGGTGACAGAAATAGCAGAGTGGTGAATAATAGAGAAAAAGAACTGTGGTGTAATTAACATGGTGGCTGGGGGCTGATGTACTGTGGAGAGATAAAGAAAGAGAGAGAAGAGAGGGCGTTGAGAAAGAGGATGGAGAGGAGATATGTAGAAAAAGATGGGAAATTAAATGTATTAAAGAGTGGGGCGTTTAAAATGGAAGAAAGCAAGAGGGAGAAATAAACAGGACTGAGAGGGACAGCAAAAAAATGGAAAAGGAAACCAATCTAAGATCCTGTCAGCAAAGCCAAAGACTAATAAAACCTGGTAAGAGACATGGGTTTTGTCATATTCAAATCATTAGAGCTGGGGCCGATCTGGTCCAATATTAGTATCAGGTGCCAATACTGACGTCATCCACTCATCAGACATCGGTCTGACATTACCAATTTACGTAAAGATCCAGATTCCATAGTTTGATGTTTTGGCCAGTTGGGAGAGAAGCAGAGCTCAGTCATTTATGGATGTCTAAGAATGAAGGGAAGACGCCAGCCTATGGCCTGCTCATGAATAAGGAGAGTGTAAAAGCTGGGAGAACAGCTGACACCCCACAGAAACTGTGAGTGAGGCAGAAGGAAAGGGATGGAGCTCAGCAAACACGGCACACTGCACTCGTAGGCCGCTGCAGGAAAGAGGGACACACTTCACGAAAAAGCAGAAAAGTGGTGAATGTGCGCTATTATTTTGGCTCACCCCTATAAGTTAATTTATCTGGACTATTCTACCTTACATCCCAAGACAGATAAATCTGATGATTTGTTTTCACCCTCTGTATGCGCCAGTTGGAGACGCCACAGGGCGGTCAGGGACTGGAGACCACCCGCGTGCTGCAGCCAAAGCTAAAACAGGACTGCTCTTAGCTAAATTGGAACCTGGATCTTTTTGCAACTGATGCATTTGCATGTTTTTCTTTAATGATGTTTTATTTCTTCTAAAAGACTCTGACTTTTAACCTGTGTTTTAAATCTGTTCTTGTGTTTTAGCTAAACAATAAATTAATTTTGTTTTTAACCTCAGTTTCTGTCTGCATGCTGTTCTGGGTCAGCACAACTCCCCAGCAGAAATTATTGGATTTTTCTTTAAAGTTGCACTTCACACCCGTGGCAAATACACACACACACACACACACACACACACACACACACACAAGTATCAAATACAGTCTGCAAAGAGCACAAACTTCAGACTGCTCTGAATGCTCAGTTTCCAACGATTTTTTCTACTTTCAGTCCAAGCTGACGTTGGCTTGTGATGGACTTCTTTACATGGTTATCTGCTCCACACACAGTGCACCAGTTCACTGCTCCGCTCCGCTAACATTATGGCATTTTTCTATTGTTTTGGGGGTAGTCATGCCGAGCAATGACTCAAATCGAGCTAGCTTACTGTGAGTGTTTTTCTATTATACAGCAGAGCAAAGTAAAATAAGTTGTTTACCTGTTGGAGGTGTGCTGGGCATTTGCAGCTCTATCAAAAATCATCATCACTGTGACTGTTTCTGCTTGTATTTTTCCTCCCTGCATTATTTCTAACTGATCCACTGGACAAATTAAATATATATCTACATATGCTGTTGTGTCAACCAGTTTTTAGCGTGCTAATTCGGTCTCCTGCTATTTTGTCATTTAAAAGCTTTTAATTCAAAGCAGTAAAGTAGGAAATGTTGAGTTTGCATCAGCGGTAACTTAACATAACTCTGATACGGCTACCCCTCAGCAGCCTTCCAGAAATCTTGCTAATCAGAGCTAAGACTGCCTGTTAGAGGCTGAACTGAGGGGCTGCATGAAGGGCCAGAACTGTGAATCATGCAAAGCTGGAAATGAGCATAATAGTCCTCACTTTAATACAGGGATTATTGTATGGAAAAATTAACAAATGCATGTAAACAAACCTAAAATGCATATATCCAAAGCAAATCCAAGTTGCTGTTAAACAAGAAAACAATTTGATGCATTGCAAAATACTAGTACATAAAGTCCAGAGATGGAAGAAGAAAGGCAGGGACAGAAACAGAAATGTAGATGATAATTATATGTTCTTAGATGGAAGTAGGCTACATCTTAACATGGTCTCACTGGCTTTGTTTCAACTCTGTAATTCAAGGTTCAATTTGTACTGGCAACATGATGCACAGTACATTTTGAAATAAAACAATTTGACAGAGAAAAAAAATGTCTTGCTATTCATTGATTCACAGCACAGGTGACTTCTTTAGCCACACAAAACAAACCATGGATTACATCCATCGGAAAAGAGCTGCAGATTTCCAAAATGGTGCAGCTCTGCGTGGGCAACAGTGAGTTGGAACAGTACTGCAGTAAGGAGAGGAGTGAGTAGGACTGAGAAATGAAAGCAGCTCACTCTTCTATGTACTTGTGTATGTGTGTATGTAAGAAGGAGCCAGAACAGTGGGACAAACAGACAGACAGACACATAGACAGCAGGTGAGAAATGATGGTCCTGATGAATGACAAATAAAGGAAGGGAATTATGAACAAAGCCACAGAGGAATTCTACACAAAATTATGCTAAAGTACAACCTTCTGACATAGAACAGCTGTGTGAAACTAAAAGAAATGCACATTTTCTAAAAAGAAATCTACATATGAAGATATGATATAGTGAATCATTTTCAATATGTGTCACGGGCATAGGTTGTCATTTGTTATTTTGACATTCAGTATATGTTGTGTCCTGGTAGTAGCTGGTATAGCCATAAGGTTTAAGCTGCAATTATAGTTTCCACATCTGCAAGGGTCCACATGATGTAAATGTCGTCACCAGAGGGTGAGCACATAGGCTGTGTGCGGACAATTTGTTCTCGGTCACAACGCTGATGGCGATCTACTGCATTTGTGTGGAACGCATGCTACATGCGGACCCCAGAAGGTAGTATCAACAGGACGACTACCTGTACATGGAGTCTGCAGCTGTCCGTCTACACGTCTGCTCAGGAGTAAAAATGAAGCTTTAGTGGTAATCAACTTGCAAAGTACGAGGGACCGCTGGTTTGGAAAGTGATTTTCCCCATTCTGTATTCCCATTTCAAATTTTTTTAAAACAATATCCTCAATATTACCTAACATAATTTAACTCCGTATTCCCTTAAATCACACCCACATTTCCCTCACTTGCACCTTTTCCTTACATCTTAGTCCCTCCCACTAAAGATGCAAGGAAATGCTGTGTGCAGAGAGGAAATGAGGAAATGTTTTTAGAGAAATGAAGCACGTTTTCTTCTGAAGCATCGCGTGAAACGATGTCCGTTTCTGATGATGGTGACAGCTGATCCATCTGTGATCAGCTGTCACCATCATCAGAAACGGACATCGGTTGGCTTTATAAGTTCGCGTAACGTTTGATGGAATTCGTGTCTGCACACATGTGCGCTGTGCTAATACTAAAAAAGGTTATCACTGCCAGAGCAGCAGAGTTTTCTCTCTGTAGCCTTTTACCTGTTTGACAAACACATGAATAAATCCTGCATTCTGTATTTATACTGTGTCCTGCTCAGAGGCACAGGAACCTTTCCTACAGACAGAATGCATTTATATTATTTATTAATTATTTCTGTCTATATTAATTGATATTCTGATAGTGAAATCATTATTTAATAAACTAGAATATGTTAAGTGTGTCTGTAGAATGCTTGAAACGATCTATTAAACTAAAGGTTTCAAGGAAAATGGAAATTATGTGACTCACATCAAACTCCAGCCTCACATGTGACTGAATGACAACAACAATAAATGACGCTTGAATGATTTTGATGCCTAACAAGTCTAACAATAAAAATAACATTGTTGCCCAGACAGCAAAACTGAGTCTTTGAAAGGGTCTGTTATGGACATTTATTCATTGATTATGAATGGGTACTGCTTGGCTACTGGATCAGAGAGCAGATCATAATGACATATAATTGGTCACTATCAGTGACAAAGTCAAGGCCTTTGTCTTGAACATGTCAGAGGACGATGATGATGATCACAATGAGAGTCTAAAAATACTTTTTCAACCAAATTGAAAATGATATGACAGCATTTTTTTTAAATCATAAAAAGGAAAAAAAAGAGCAAAGGTGTGAAGAAGGGAGAGCTTTGTAAAAGACTAGACTAATGGCCTCAGTATAAACCTGGCTGTGAATACCTTGTATAAAGGTGTGGATAAAGTAAAAGTTGAATGCACGCGGCTGTAATGTGCAGTCAAGTAAGGAAACCCTGTTCCTTCCTGTGGCTTTCCGACTCGGGGCTGTGCCAGCCTTTACTGCAGCCAAGGAAGCTGTCTCACAATTCTAACAGGAAACACATCTCAGCCACTTCCTCTTCCTGCTTTCCCCTGAGGAAGTGACAGGTCGGACATGGAATGGGTGAGCCATTCATACTCAAGACTCAAGTCTGGGTGAGACTGACTTTCAAGAAATAAAAAATTAAAAAAAAAACACTTGCCAACTGCTTCTGCAACAGCTCGATAAACAACGGAGTGTGGAGGGTGTGTTAATACTACTCTACTGTTTTTAGAACACATGATCCGTTTCAATTAGGACTACCTCCAGCTGCCGCAATTAGATGATGATATTCCTGCAAGTCACAGACACACAAGTACACAGCCTCCAAAAAAGACTCTTGGATCAAGGTTTCGGGATATCCCTTCCAATCATTGCCAACATTTCTACATTGTTACTGTAGCCAGTCACATAATACAATGTAATATATTAATATTACATACATTTTTGCCTCCTTTGCAATGTGTTTAGAAATCTCATGAATCACAACCCATAACATATATGCTTTACTCCGAGGGGGAACGTTTTTTTTAGCCTTGAAAATGGTTCCACAGAGAATATATTGTAGGTTTCCCACACTGTGGTTTAGTCTTTGACACCACCCACCACTGGCTTTTATGAATGTGTTTTTATTGTGTCTGTATTTTTATGTTTACAGCTTCTGTCTTTTATTGCAAAGCACTTTGTAACATTTAGTATATAATGATGCTATATAAATAAACTTTTTTTTTTTGTTTTTTGTTTTTTCTGAGGATCACGCATGATTTCCGTAAATGTAAAGACTGTGTTTATATGCTTGGCAGTTTTTAGTACCACACAACCCACTAATCTTGTAGAAATACAAGCTCTAAAAATAGTGTGACATGAAGCCAAAACAAAAAGACATGAACAAGTTTGGCTTCCATGTTTCCTTCATTTTGTCTTCTCTCATGCTAGACACTCGTTTATTTCAGAAAGAATTATGTATTGTTTGTATGAATGTAACATCGATATTGCACAAATGTGATCCCTTAAAAAAATGGCTGTTGAGGGTCCTTCTGGAGACATAAATCACAGTTATAGCTTTTTTGGACTCGATACCCGGACAGAATAGATGCTTTCACAATAATTGCTTGAATAACCCATGCACAGTGGAAATTACTGGTTTATAGAAAGTGGCCTGCAAGGTTTTATTGATTGTATTACTTAAGTCTATTTATCTAAAACATTTTCAAAACATACTGGAGAGTCCTCCGCACAGATCATCTGCAAGGCCAACCCAAACAAGCAAGCCTGTCATATCTTCAACGTTAGTCATCAGGTTAAAAACATGACAATATTCACCATAAAAAAATGTCTAATTTGACCTAGAAAGCCTGGAAGGAAACAAAGTCCATTTTATTTTTCCAAAGCAGCCTTTTTCTGTCTGGACTGCAATCATTTTCCGAAAGGTAGAAAAGGTGGTTTGAATAATATCTGACTCACCCGGATCCACCCGTTTACTGAAACTGACACTAGTCAACACTGACCCATAGTTACTCTAAAGGCCATTGTCAAAACCTACACATTGCTTACATCCCCTATAGCAGTAAGGAGTAAATTGCAGCATTTGTATTGGAGCTCCTGCTGACAGGTAGGCTGAGATTTCTGCCCAATTAGACTGGGAAAGGGGGTGAAGCAGGATAAGGCGGTGCGCTGGAATAGATCTAATGAGGACGTGGTATGATTGCTGCGGGACTGGGAGAGACACACGCTCATTTGTGCCCACAGCGAGAGTATTCGATTGGCACAGAGCGGCCAGAATGAAGTGGCGGGGAGAGGGACAGAGATAGATAGGAGAGAGATAATGGAGGTGAGAAGGATTGATTCCTCACTCAAAGTGAGAGCATGTGGGAGGAGATGAGATGCCGAGACTGAAAGTGGGAAAGAGGGAGATGGATACGGAGAGTAAGTGAGTAGTCGGTCCATTAAGTCAACTATCCCGTCACCCTCTTTTCTTTGCATCCATCCATCCGTTCCTCTTTCAAACCTCCCCTCACACAAACACAGCTGGCAGAGGCAGCACTACTAGGGGAACCATCTATAATGATACAAACCCCCTTAAAGCGCAGTCTCGCAGCATGTAAACACATCTGAGCTCTGGAATATAACTACACTGACACTTTTTTCAAGGCCGTGCAGCGTTTAGCTAGAGGCTGAGCAAAACATGGAAAACCAGGGCAAAATATACGAGGGGAAGGCTTTACTCTGTTCAAAGAGAGTCCATTACTGTTCAGGCGATATATAATAGGCTGATGTGGACTTAGCGGTGAATACAGATATAGCTGTTGTGCATCTTTTACATTCACATGTAATCACACAACATTATACAATAGGTGTTGCAGTTTGGTGAAAGAGGTTGCTCACATAAATCAAGCTTCCCATGTGTAGCCTATATGTTCTAGATAAGGATGCTGGTCTGTGTTTGCTCCAATATGTTTTCTTAAACTAATATTAAAGATTTGGATTGTATCTTCTTTATTAAAACAGACCGAGTGACTTTCATGGTCCTTAATCATCAGAAAGCCGGTGAATTTATTGACCACTGGTGTTACTTTTGGACCCTGATGGCTTTTAATAGAATACTGCTTTTTTTTTTGTTCACATTTGGCTGTTTGATCGCCCTCCATCTCATTATATTCTTTTCTTCCACTTTCTATTATCATCTCGATCTTTCTTCCCTGGTGTGTTTTTCGCTCACTCTCACCACCACCATCTCTCATTCCCAGACTTTCTACTCCCTCCTTCTCCTCTCCCTCGTTCTTGTGTGAATATAGTAGTGTCTGTATCTGTGTGTGTGTGTGTGTGTGTGTGTGTGTGTGTGTGTGTGTGTGTGTGTGTGTGTGTGTGTGTGTGTGTGTGTGTGGGAGGGGATGAGAGAGCAGCATTGCTGGCTGGAGGAGGAGGTGAGAGAGAAAGAAAAAGAAGCGAGAGAGAGAGAGAGATAGAGAGATAGAGAGAGAGATAGAGAGAGCGAGAGAGAGAGAGAGAGAGAGAGAGAGAGAGAGAGAGAGAGAGAGAGAGAGAAAGAAATACACACAGAGAGAAGCAAAGCATTTACTGGAACAAAACATTCAGTTTCCATCTCATAGATAAGGGCCGCCTACTCACCGCTTTTTATCTCACAGCAGATTACTCCTCATTTTTTACAATCTATACTATTCCCAAAGCAATATTATATTTTATTATATCATATAGGACAACCAGACCTTTAACCATTTACATTTTCGACAGCCATTTGAACTACATCAAGTGTTGCAATATGCGCCATCTGTCCTGTGTCTATGTAGTATATTTCAATTTCAGTAGCAAGTACGTTGTGCTGGGAAAGAACCATTAAGTTGAGTGTGAATGATAGGACTAATGCATATACAGTGAATTGTGAGTGGTGTTGAATCTTTTTCAACACAATTGCAGCAATAATGAGCTACGCTAAGTTCCTCCATAAGGTGTGGGAATGCAGCATATTTATAATTGGATGAAAAAAGTTCTCAAGTAAAAACAAATAACAGTCGAGAAATGAAGTAAACTTTTAGACAAGAAAATGGTCGTTTGTTCAAGAGAAGATTGGGAAAAACTTGATAGTAGCCTGATGTAACACATTTTCAACAAAAGGTGGCAACGGGGACGGACTAAAATTGGTGTTCTCTCTCCTGTAACAGCCTCCTGTAATATAGTGATTTTCACTTCAAGAACTTTAGAGTAAAGGATATGTGCAGCAGAATAACAGTAACCTTGACGACAGCTGTGCCAGTGCTGCCTGATTAATTTATCACCACATTCATCAGAACCGATGCGTGAATAGAAGACTCTCAGACCCAACAGAAAAAAAACTGGATACTCACTGCTGATCACTTTATCTGGTCAAGGCCAATGAAGTGCAGACACAGTTTTAAAGCTCTCTGGTGAACCTGAAAGAGAAGCAGAAACTTTCTCACATAAAGAATGATGTACATGGTGAAGTTAGCCAAATTAGATTTAGCACAACTGGATGAGGAGTTCACTCTGGTGGCCTGAGGACAAATGGATACAGCTAGGCCTGTCACAATGACTACTTTTGTTGGACGATATATTTTGTCCTGTGATAAACAATATTATTGTCTTTTAAGACCGTTTTATGCCACATGGTACTGGTTCAAATAAAGCACTGTTATAATAAAAGGAATCAAAGTGGAACCACTGGTTCTGAAGCATTCGGCTCATCTCGAGCCAGAAGTGTTGATGCAGTTGCTGTGAAGCTTTTATTGCACTGAGCCCCACCTTTGGTCAAACTCCAACACAGATAGCAGAAGACCAAAGCAGAATGCTCGTAAATCATATCAGAAATGTGGTGGAGACTCTCAGAATAGTTTTTTTCTGTTCATTTGGTGAGGTGCTGTGAAAAAATGTTTAAGTCTTACAACGGTAGGAACATCCTGAAGTGCATCCACATTTTGGCAAATTCAACAATATTCCACGTTTTACACATGATTCCACTTTTATTATCAAATTCCACAATTCCATCCTTGTTTACTGCCATGTGGAAATCATAGGGCCCTACCCAAACCAAGAAATAGAAACATGAAGAGAGACTCACTGTATATGTACAACTATCCAGACAAAAAGATGTTTTTTTCATTATAATCCCAACAGGTCCTGTATATCTTCTCGTATTCCTTAAGACAGAAGTGTCCAACATCAGTGAAAGACTGGAATCTGCTTTCGGTTTTACTGATATTTCCTTCTGTAGAGACGTAGTTTGATTTGATTTTCATATCTAAGAAGCAAAAACCCAACTGAGAGCAATGACCTGTTTTACAACAGCATGCTGATGAAAAAAAGATACAGAGACAGAGTGAACATCAAAAGCAAGTGTCAATAGCTTTCCCTTTGATGACGTAAATTGTGAACTGTGACTGAGGAAAGTGTGTGCAACTTAATGGCTCTTTATATTTTATTCCACTAATATTGTTGTCATTATTGTTTATATTCAAGGAGGATATCCCGCAATTTGAAAAATCATTTTAGCACAAATCGACTTTACTGATCAATTTACTTTTAAAACATCATTTAAAAGATCAAATAAAGACAGTTTCTGTATTTTGTAGGAGCCCAACATATTTCATCTTCTTTAAATGAACTCTAAAAGTCTCTGGAATAAAAATATCAGTGCCAATGTTCATGGATTATCTCAGAATGGTTGTTGTAATCCAAGCTGAAAGTTCATCAAACACACTAACAAGATTTTAAAAATCATCATGACTATAATGAGGCACAAGCCTTAATTGCCACAGTCTAATACGTGTCATCTGTTAGAGTAGCAACAGGAGTGATTATAATGTTCTTACCCTACTAGTGTGAACGAGCACCAAAAAACAAGGGTGCAAAAGGAAAATCCCAAAATACGCCTCAAAGTGAAACGCTAACCAGTACAGTTGGTGACGAAGGCTAACAGGCGTGCAGTGTGGAGTGAAATCACATCTCAAACAAGTGATCTGGCAGTTGTTTTTAAACACACACACCAACACACATATTTCATTTCCTCTCTGGAGAGGCTGGCTGGATTTCCTGGAGAACTGCGGCAGCAGCAATCGCCAACTCTGCAGACTGTAGAAACATTTGTAATAAGTTCCATCTGTGTGGTCTGTGAATTCATTTGAGATGCCTTGATTTGTGATTTGTACTCATGACTACAAACATTCACATTCTAATTCCCACCAGATATCACCAGTCCAGTCATTATCTTGTTTGCCCAGACTAGAGGCATCTTGGTTTGACAGAGCTGACAAACACAATCTGCGAGGTCGTGGCCTGATGTGATTGAGAGGTTAATTGGTCAAGCTTTCGAAAAATACCAATTCATTTGAAATAGAAAGTCAACTAAAAAGGTATTGATAATATGTAAAAAATGTCATCTGAGCAAAGCAAGGAATTCATTTCCTGCATTTTATTAGCAGAACACCAAAGCTCTTGTGTGATCAATCTGATGGAAGATCTGAATTCTAAAATGCCGTGTAATCTCATGAATGAGATTACATTACACTAGAGTTTCACATTTAATTCATAGTTAACTCCCTCAAAAAAAAAAAAAAGAAAAAAAAAGGGTGCAGCTAGCTTGCAGTCGTATGGCTGCATGCATTTCCAATCAACATCTGCTAACAATTCAGATGCGGTTAGTGAAGGTAAATAAACATAGAATGTAATCATCATCATCATCTACTGATTATAACCCTACAGATACTGACAACACAAAAACATGTTGAAAATGTGTAACTAGTGATTAATAATTACTAATGACTGACTTTTTTAAACACTGAAAAACAAGTATTTGGGATTAACATCCCTTTTGAGCAAAGAAGAAGAAACAATATTACTTTCACTCCTAACTTGGTACTGTAAAAACTTGAAAACTTTTCCTATATTCCAATTCAACACCAAACTAAACCTGATTTACCCTCCAAAAAACATATTTATCTTCTCCAATACCATCTCCCCATGTGACAGGCTATTAGTACAGACTGCTGACCTGGACCTTGGACCCATCTCTGGTTAGTTTCTGTATGCTGGCATTAAGCCTAATGAGGCTTGCTAATGGTCCACCCATGCCAATCTGGGGGGGGACCTACTCTTTGCAAACTGGAACACATTTGAACAGTTGCTCGGTACATACACACTCTTTCTACCACTACCCACAGTTGCTTCGTTGATGAAAAGACAAACATAACCCAGGCATGAGTCAACTATAAAGCCAACATCTGTCTTCCATCCCATCATAGTGTATCTCACACTCTCCGCTCATATTTCCCTGGCGAATAGAAATCAAAGATCCGTGGATATTACTTTGGGCTCGTAAATGTTGAGCGACAAACTCAGGAAGCCACATAAGAATAAGTGCTTCCCAACGCATGTATATGTTTTTATTACTGCTTATCCATTAATAAAATAATTTCATTCTTTGCTGTTGTTTTTCTGATTGGGGAAAGATAACACATGAGTCTGCCTGATGCTCAGAAAATAATCTGTAGTTTTTGCATTCATGGCCCATGTATTGGGAAAACATGCAATGGAAATCAACCTTCAAACTTCAACAATAAGATATAGAGTAACTGTGTGGATGACCTTCTGTTCTATCCTAACAGTTTCCAGTGAAACACTAGTGGTGACTGATGCTGTGTAGTCTAACTTTGACCGGCTTAGCAAGGCCACACTCTCACAGGAACTCGCCCATTAGTCATGCTCTGTTAATATTACTAGTTAATGATTGCAAAACTCAGTCTGTGGGACACAGGGGAGTTAAATATGAAACCAAAAAGTCCAGTTTTAAAACAGGGTTGTTTCAGAGTTCATGAGAAAAATCCAAAAAAAATATAGTGTGTGATACTATTCTGACAACCTAAAAAAGAATTCAGTGTTTTTTAACATGACTTATGAAACACACCTAATAGTAAGTAAGTAACCATTCAATCTTAGGAATGCGATGGAGTGAGAGCTTTAAAAGCGACTGTATAATCCATCAAGCTTGTCTGGGGGAAGTACAGGGAGCTGCGGTTCTGACCAACACTGACAGACAAGGCCGATCAGAAAAGGGATTAATATGATCCAGGCAAAGCTCTGTCTAAAATTCACTGAACGCACTCGAGAGCGGAAAGTTAGGTGGGAGAAATCAGAAGGGTTGCAGACAGATGACGATGGGAGATGACAGAAATGGGAAGGGCGTGTAGGTTTTGGAGAGCAGAGAGAAAAATAGAGAGGATGAAAAAGAGGAGGGTAGAACAGGTCAGAGCTGGTAAAGCGATAGTATAGGCTGGCAGTATAGACCCCTCCATGCCTAAGGCTAAAGCAACAAGCTACTCCAGATGCTTTTACACCAACGCCTGGTGCTAGAATAACTTACTGTGTAAACCTCTCATTTATCCTTTTCCAATAGAAGAAGTCCAAAGGCTTCTGACATTGTGATTTTCAGCATCAGTTTATATTTGTGACACTCTTCTCAACTTCAAACTTCTCACTGATTTAGCGAGTTGTCTGCTAGCGTCAAGTGCTATCAAAGTCAAAATTGAATCCACAAAAAAACTCCATAAATGTAAACTTTACAACAACTGACTATTGATTTCCCTACTTCAATGTTCCAGCTATTAGCTTTGGCTATAAATCGATGCCCACTACGATTAAAAAAAAAAAAAAAAGGTTGTGATTGAGAAGAATGTGTACTTTGGCGAGATTTTTTTAAGAGACAGCTTGACAATACAAATCATACTGTGGTATACTGGATTCAGGCAGAGCATTAGCTCAAGTTGCAGGTCATAAAACAGACCATGTCCAGATGTCTGGCAGGGCACACAAGAACGCAGAAGAGGATTTAAGGAGATATTTCTCTCTTCAGTCAGCTACTGATGGTCATGACACCTCCCAGTTGTGAACCAATTCCTTATTGGGAACCACACTGGAGACACCACAGAGTTCAAAGAGATTTGATCCCGAATCTTAAAAAAGATAAGAATGTTCTATAGTTTTCTTGTTGTCCCCGTCTATGGCAAGACCATTTCTACTAGAGACGTCTTTAAAAACGGGTCAAAAATATATAGCTTTTGTCTTTGTTTTGTTCTTTTTTTTTGTTTTGTTTTTTTAGGAAAAGAGAAAGTCGTAGTAGAGAGTAAAAAGCTAAAAAGAAAAAAGAAAAAAAAAATGGGCACTGTAGTTTTAAGCAAATGTCATTCAAAGAGGAGTAGAGGACTATTTCAAGCTGTGGCTTAACACAACAAATGAGTATTTAAACACCAGAACATTGCATGTATGACTGCTTCAAAATCAAATAAGAGTTCGTCTTGTTCATCATGAGAGAGAACTACGTCATCCAGTGCAATAGTGCGGCTCATTCATGTGTTGTAATATTTTTTGGACAACAGTGGAGGTTTCTGGCACTGATGAATACTGTACACTGTAGAAATGAAAAACACACTGACACTTAAAGGCATGTGAATTGACTGTGGCAAAGTTAAAAGACACAATAGTGATAGTAAAAGATTCAATATTTGAGTAACTGAATGGGCAGAGGTCCTTTTTTCTTTATCCAGACATGAAGAGATTTTAGCATCAATCACTTAAAAGTCGTATATATTTTTTTCTCACAATGTTTGGCTCATTTTAAGACCCTACTCGACGTTTGCCGTGCTGGCCTTGGGTGTGTCATGATTTCACTGTACCAGTCTTTACAAAAAAAGAATGCTGTCAGAGTCTCTGAGGAACAAAAGATGGATGACATTAGAGAATGGAAATAACCTTCCTCACAATGACACACTTTTTCCCCTTTTCTGGTCTAATCATGGAGAGTGATGAAAGCCTGTGCTTGTTTCAATACGGACGAGGGGGGAATTAATGATCCTCACTATCAGCTTTTGTATTCTTTCACAAAGAATTCACTTGATATGAATTATACCGGGACAAATTTGTTGGGGGAAAAAAAGTGCAATTGTAACCAATTACTTACACTTCTTAAGAAGACAAATGCAAGTGTTGTCATGTGTGCCATTAGGTTCTCACTTCCTGTCTTGTTGAGAAGCAACCTGGGAGAATAATTAGCACCTTTTAAGTACTTATTATGTAACCCACTCTACCTAAGCCTGGGTTCTAATCCTCGGCTGGCAATGCTTTACAAATGCTATGACTGAGAAAGGGGGGAAAAAAAACAGCACTAAAGTAAAATCAACACCTTTTTTTTTTTTTTTTTTTTTTTTTTTTTTTAAATGGGCCATAAAAATACCAACCTCACACCCCACACTAAAAAAGAAAGTGTCCCACATCGCATGAGTGAGTCAACTAAGAGCGGGGTAGGCCGTGATACATTGAGGGAGTGAAGAAGTATATATATAAAGCTCCATGAAGGTGCATGAAAAAGCTCAAGAGAACTTCCAGAAACTCACAGTGCATCAAATTCTCTGTGGATTCCGTTTCAAAGCCATTTTAAAGCCAACGTGAGCCAGCATAAGCAGCTTTGTTCCTTTGCCACCTATCCTCACTTTCTGCTCATTCTAAACCTGTCTTCATTGTCTTGGCCGCAGCGCTCTATCAAGTCTCAGCTGCCTCTTCTTTTTCACATTCCTGTCATGGGGACATAAGCCTCAGTTTTCCCTCTCTCACACTCTTCAACCCCTTTTTGGAAAACAGGGATGCAGGCTGGCGGAGCCGCTGTATCAAATCTATTTGTCGGTTAAACCTTCTTCAGAGTGGAGACTGGATTAGGCCTGCTTCTAGCTGCTGCTGCTGCTGCTGCTACTATTGAGCAAAACCTGGCATGTGCCTTTGCTCGCGATGATGTCCAGTGAGCTTTGACGGGCCAAGCTATTCGTAAAAAAAGCTCTTGACTTGCCAGGAGAAGTTCACCCAACGGCCACAAAGGCCTCTGACTTACTATCATCAAGGCATTAGTCATGAGAGATGCGTTTACAACTGTTTATGTGCGAGTGTGCAACTTTGTGTAATTTTCTATAAGTCTACAGAGGACAGTTAAATGCCAGGGAATAGATGTGGTTGTCTTTTTACCCCCAAGTATCACTAGTTGCTACCCAGCCAAAGAGAGAGAGAATTAAAGACAGAGGAAGAAGGACGAGTAGGAAAAAAATGAAAAAAATGAGAAAGTCTGTGTGTGACTGAAAAAGCCTGGGAATCATCTGTGCACAGAGGGGAATTGAGAAAATGTGGCGAGAAAGAAAAGCATGACCAAAGTAGCAGATCCTCTGCTACGAATGTAAATCACACTTGAGCAAGCTGAAGTCCACAAGCAAGAGACAGAGAGAGGGAGAGAGTGAGAGGAAGGTGAGGCAGAAAGAGGAAGGAAAGAAAGTGTTATTCAGAAGAAGGGAATGAATCTGAGGGGGGGTTTTTTTTTTGGGGGGGGGGGGGTTCAAAAGAAAGAGGGTTGAAGGCCAAAGAGAGAGAAAAAAAGATAAAGTGGGACAGAAAAGATATTTTAGAAGAAAAAAAAAAGTGTGAGTCCCAACTTGAGTTCACAAGTTCAACTGGAAAAACCTTTTCCATTCACTCCACTTCCCCTCTTGTCTCTGCCCTGTATCTATCTGCACGTATGCAAGCTCAGAAAAATCACAAACATCAAGGACTGGGGTAGCCAGGTCAGTATCTGTATCGTGTGCAATGTTTGTAGGTGTGTGTTTCTGTGTGTGCCTCAAAAAGCCACCTGCACCTCCCCTCCTGATAAAAAAAAAAAAAAACTTGGAGCAGCATTAGAATTAAATCCTTGCGGTCAAAGCTTCACCTCAGAAAACTAACTATTCAGTGATAATCTGGTTAGGTACATGCCTCCATAGCCATCTCAGGAGTGTGTGTGTGTGTGTGTGTGTGTGTGGTAAAACCTTGATAATGAAAGCTATAAATCACTGCTACCACATCCCCAGACTCAAAGCTCATAAAACTCCAGCCCACAACACCCTGACAACAAAAACATGCTGCTTTGCTACTTTCTTTTTCTTTTTTTATTTCTTCTCTCAATCTTTTCTTTTCTATACTCTCGTTCATACTATAAATAACAGCAGTGGCGGAGCAGCGACGGCACAAGTCAAGTCACCATATAGACTCAGCAGGGCTCCACATTAACTTTTTGAGGCACTTGTCCTTCAGACAATTTACCTTTCATTTGTCCAGGCACAAAAGTCATTTGTCCGGCTAAAAGTGACAATAATGTTTGCAAATGGACGATGAATAATTCAGACAAACAAACAGTTGAAAGAATCCAAACAGTGTCAACATATAAATGATTCTATCTATGAATGTTATTAAAGCTGTTACTTCCCTATTAATGATATTTTCATTTGATCCTGAATTGTGAAGCACTTTGTAAAATCTGTTTCAATATGAGCTCTATAGATGAACCATTGATCATCCTTCTGATGTTTAATAATGATGATGGACAGTGTTTCCCCAAGGATGTTTTTCAGGGGGGTGTTGATGAAATACTAGTTCTAGTATTAATAATACTAGTTTTGTGGCAGGTTGGGCGTGTCATGGATATGGATACGTGGTGTCGACAGTGTCATGGTAGAGCCCTTTGCTCTCATTTTTACAAGCAGATAAAAACTCTGCCACTGATATCTACAAGCTCAGTGGTAGAGAGACAGTAGAAGTCCGAGGCACTGCAGAGGTCCTCAGATTCTTAAAGTGGACCAACCTGCTGCAATATCATAACCTCTACAAGGTAATACAGACACATACACGCAGTAAGGTGGTTCTCCGTATCAGTATATTTCACTACACTGAGCTGAAATGAAACAAATGCACATCAATTAGCTTATACCGATAGCTACCAATACATAAATAAACCTGGGCTTTATGGATGGATAGATGGACCAAATGGACAGATTGTGCCTTTAAAAACATTGAACAGAACAGTAATTCATCTAAACACGTGTAAGTCAGACCTGCCTCCTGCTCCTCTCTCCTGATTCCTTCACTCACTGAAAACTGTAAAAACTCTGACAGAGTGTGAAGCAGAAGTTTAACTTCTATGGTGCTAATTAAAGTAATTGTAGACAAACAACACACAGTGGGAATGTATAAGCAGTCAAGCATCCAAACTATCGAGCTACATTAACTTTACTAATGTAATGGAAAGCAGCAGCAGATAAACTGGATAGTTATAGCAACACTAATGTCTATTTTAAAAATGTTAGCCTCACTGCAGAGCTCTTCTAGCTACTTACTTCATTGCATTTTGTCAAATAGATGATTATTATTTGATGTTGCACATGTTAACATCATATATCATCCTCTGAACCCTGATTCATTCATCTGTCCCATGAAAGTAGCTCCAGTCTACCTGCTAGCTTTAGCACGGAGGGTTCGTTTGTTTTAAACACCTGCATAAAAAGGAGTTGGCGGGTTTTTGTTGGTCCATGTTAACAGTAAAAGCCGTCTCCGTGTCTCATAAATGGATACAGTGTCCACTACCGCCCTGATTACACACCACTATATACAGTCTATGCAACACATGAGAGCCATATGAACCAATGAGAGCCTATCACACTCCCACTATCCTGCTGGTATTCATTACATTTGTTTTTATTTGTTTCTTTCAGGAGGGGCGGGGGAACAGGCAAAACACTGCAAATAAGGTGAAGACACACTTTTTTTGTTTATGACTTATAACTTATCCAGTGGGACAAGTAAATTTCACTTCCACTTACCCTACCAAAAAAAATAAAAAATCCACTTGTCCCAGACAAGCAGACAAGCCTTCATGTCAAGCTCCGGACTCTTACCTTTTGTTTCACTCTGCTACATTTCTCCTGACACTTTGGAGAAGTGTCTCTTATGTGATTTTGGCAAGAAGTCCGTCTCATAGTCTGTAATCCTTTTAAAAGATGTTCAAACAAAACCTGAAATATTGTTTTCTCTCCTTGCTAACCTTGCACACATGTACTGTGCTCATGATTATTGAGTCATATATGTGCCAACATTCATGTTGCTATGTGACCCCTGATATATTTCATAACAATCTGTCAGTCTGCAGACTCTGTGGTGTGTTTTGCACCGTGAAACCGCATGCACTCTTTATGTATATACATTAACAGATGAAGCTATAATGTCAGACAAGACACTCACCTTTGTAAATGAATCTAACTCTGTGCTCCTGAAACAATATGATCTGATCTCTGTCCTACTGGATTTGAATCAAATGAAGTATTATTAACATGAAATCTGTGAATACTAGCCAGAGAAGCGAGCCAATTTACCAACCACACACATAGCCATGCAAGGAAGGAAAGCTCCTTAGCGAGACGAGGAAAAATTTGCCGCTCTAACATTAAGGTAAATAAAAGAGGGAGAGAGAGAGAGCGAGAGCGAGAGGGAAGTGTACCATACGCTAGCGCTTTTAATCCTGACATCTGAAGACACAAGCCCAGTACTTACAGCAATTATCCCAGAGTCTTGTTCACACTCTTCTCTTTGGTGTGTTGACACTCTAAACAATCTGAAAGCAGCAGACATAGTCGCAGGTAGCATCGTTAAAAGGCAAAGTCAAAAACACAATGTCTGACGAGTTCTGTGGGCGGATAGCTCAAATTAACCGATCAACTGCACTCAGGAGAGTCATAACGACATCAACACAATTTCTTGTTTTTCCTGTTGCTCTTTGATTGGTGGTGTGGTTCCACGTTTAAATTATTGGTAGTCAGTAGCTAAACATGATAACTACAATGATCCACTAGAATGAATTCAAGCTCAAAACACAACCTACAAGCATGTTTACTGAAATAAAGCAGGACTGTACTGATCCATTGGAAGACTCAATAAATCATCCGTCATGCCGCTTTCAAACAAAACTCCCATAATCCTCATCTGGCATACGGAAAGACTGCTATCAACTGTATTTTATACCTCTCAATATACACCCACATCCATCTTTTGTTCAGCAAACAAATGATGGATGCCACACATGCCACATAACCGCAACGTCCACCATTCCAGTCCAGAGGCAGAGCTCCGTTGCATGTCGCAATCTCTCTCTCTCTCTCCCTTCTCTGTGTTTAGTGTCATCTCTTCACTGTTGCTACAATAAGACATAAAATGCCCCTCAAAAAATATTTAGCCACCAAATATGGGGTCAAGCATGAAAGAAATTGACAAGGGTATTTAGGTTGTTGTAAGTTGACTTACAGAAGTAATGAAAACATCAAGCTAACTGCTCCTAGCAAACTGCTACTGCAGCTTCTGTGTCTACTGAAGATGACATGAGGAGGCCAGACAGCTCATCCGCCACTGAAGCAAGATATTATATACCATGCATTCATCTGGAGACTACAGAGGAGCATGTGTAGCTGCTATCCATGTGTGTGCAGTTTTTATTTCAACCAAACACAAAGGCGCATGATTTAAAGAGGCAATTTATCATTTATCAGTAAAACATGGTGGCGCATGAATGTAACCGTACATATATGGCTCTCAAAGGCTCATTGGTTGGAGGCCGTTGAGGTGGAAAATCTGCACTTGTATCGATTAGACTTAAGCCGACTGAGAGTCGAATGGCTAAGAGGCCATCGGTCACAAGACAAGGAGGCAGATTGACAAGTGCGGGTTTAATGGCCGTGAGAAACAGTGTGCAGGGGTTCCTGGGTAATCGGCGTTATAAGGGATGGGAGGGGAGGAGGATAGGGCCGTAGAAAGCAAGCCCTGTGACACTTTGACAGATGTGAGGCTTTGCACCTCCCTAAAGGGCCACAAAAGAGAAAAGGCCTTTGAATAAGAGGCCTACTGCTAAGCTTTCTGTGCAGTGGCCTTAGCCCCACAGCTCACAACTAAAGAGAAGGGTCAAGCCATTGCTTGACTACAGGCATCTGGGGCTTTTCCTGACAAAACAAAACAATTAAGTGCGGGGGTTGGATCTTCTGGAGACTATGTCCACAGCAATACGTTTTCATTGTAAAACAGCATTCCGTCTCTGTCCACACAAGCGTTTTAGCACCATTTCAGAAATCATCTCCGTCCACAGTAACACGCCTGTAAATGCATATCACATGACCAATCACGTATAGCTAGCATGCGTGCCAGTGTAAACAGGAAGCAGACTGTCTACTCTGCGGTTGGTTTCTTAGTTGCAGAAAATACGACAGCAATGGAAAAAAGTAAGACCACAGATTTCTGTGTTTGGACTGATGACGAGGTGGAACCGTTACTGAAAGTAACACATGATACTGATACTGATGAGACCCAATCAGGAAGCGAACGAGGGTGCCTGCGTCATCGTTTCCAACAGTCTCCGTCCCTCCCTCCCACCCCACCCCCCGTCCCCCCACATTACCATGCAATCCCAGAGTTTTAAAACTAAAACGGGGTCAGCAGAATTGTCAAAAGTCTCCGTTTTAGGGGTTTGAAATAGCAGAGTAGTGTGGACGCTAGGCATAAATGTAGCAAAAGTTATGAGTTTTGAAACAAAAACGTGTTAGTGTTGATGTAGCCTGAAGTTCACCTTTCCCTCCCCTTCTCTTGTGCTCATTACTCTAAAACTTCTCTACTAGTATTTTCTCTTTACTTTCTGAATTTTTCCCCTATCCTTTTTCATTTCCTTCTCATTTTCTGCTCCACTTTCACATAACTTGGCTTTCCACCCCCCCTTTCTTTAATCCTTACCTCAGCTAAACACTAGCTCTCTGCCCCATCTTTACACAGTCTTATTGCTCTCCATTTCTCACCTATTTATCTCCATGTAATTTAACAAGCCATCTCACTCTCTCATCCCTTCTTCCACTGTGTTCCACCTCCTCTATCTCCCCCCCCCCACACACACATACACACTCATTTGACAGCTGAAACAGAGCTGCAAGAAAGGCTTTAGGTGCAGGAAGACATTGCCAGAGGCAAAGTACAAACTTTTGCACAGCAAACCCACAGGGTTGCCTGCCGATCTCCACCACGTTCCCATCAGACCCCATCAGAGGGGGCCAAAAATGGTTAAAGTTAGTAGAGGCGAGGAGAAGGGAACCAAACAGAAGCTGCAGGTGTTTTGAAGCAGCACTTAACAGATTGTTGCTACCCGGTTTCATCCAACCTTCAATCACTTCAGGTCCGGAGCCTGAGGCCGGTCTGTGTGGTCCAAGTTTTTCCTCTTATAATAAACACTAGTGAAACTGTGTATTGTGTGGTTAAATTCCAACGTGCTGCACTGCGTCGCCATGAGCATTACAGAAATCCTTCTTCCAGTATTCCAACGAATAACGTTTGCTTTAATTGTCTCAGAATGTTCACATGTCAATTACATTTTCATCAATACACCACGGACACCAGACATAGACCCCATTCACAGAGGATGAACTTGTCTACCAACCATCAAATTTCTAAGCTCGGACTTTTCTTTTGGATGCAGCACAACACAGATGCTATCCAAACATGACTACAGCAGTATTCAAAAGTATCAGTGCAGCTCTTGTCATATAGAGGAATTCTGTGTTGGATTCGAGCCTTTCTTTGTTTAAACATCTATTAAAAACGGTACATGCAAGAGAACATCTGTTTGTCTGTCTAGCTTAATAGCGCCATATCGGAGAGAGGCAGAGTTCAAGCTAAAATACAAACGCCTCTTCTTTTTATTAGAGAGGTCTGGGAGGGTAACATGATGAGAATTTAATGATAGTGACTCTGATATGGGCTTTCTAAATAAAGCTTTGCAGGGTGGATAGGCTCCTTCCCGGAAGACACCTGTAGTGTATTATTCAGTCTTTATGCTACTCACACACTCTGCCAAAAGCAACACACCAGCCGGCTGGGGGATATTAACACTAACTGAGTCTTTACAGAAGTTCCTGTTCACAATCGCTGTGTAACACATTGCCAACATGAGGATAGAAGATAGTGTGCGTTGGTACTAGTGTAAGCTCTCCTTTTCTACGGCGTGTGATTATGAATATTAATATTTCTCAATGTTTCTGCTTGATGCGTAGCTCCACTGAACAAGGCTTTAGGGATAAGAAAGTGCTACAGAAAGAAGCTTTAAAAAAAAAAAAAAAAAAGATTCTAATTACCGTTGTTAGAGCTCTGCATTATCATTACTCTCCAAGGTTTCTGACAACTCAACAACTGTGCTGCCACAGCAACACTGAGGTAGAAGAGAGATGCCGCTGCTGCTCATTTCACTCTGCTCTGGGATGCACGCCGGCTACATGTGATCAGTCTTGTTCGTTGACCTTCGCCTCATCCTGAACCTATTCTGATGAGCACAGGTGGACACATCAGTCAGCTTGGCTGGCACCACTTCACCCATGGGCTAAACAACACAGCACAGCTGGGTCCATTTGATATTATGTAACGCAGCACCACCACCCCCGCAGGCCTTGTTCACACCACCCCTCTCTCCCTCCTACTCCGCCTCCCACTTGTGCACCACTGGCTATTTGCAGGCAGAGGTGCACTGTGAGAGGAGAGTGCTCCAGTGCTTGACACAACCGGTGGAAATATTTGTGGAGGATTCAGCTTTTGGAAAAACTCACCGTTTTAAGATTAAACGTTCACAAAGAGAACAATTGCTTATTGTTTTTTTTTCTCCCCTCTATAAAAGTAGGAATTAATAAAACATTTACAACAACATTTACAACAGTTACAGCTTACTAACATGACATTATTTGGCTAAACATCGTCTATGTTGCTTTGAATTCCTAAAAGGAATCATTAGATTCCAGAGTTGTATCCACCATAGATTCCACTAGTGATGCTGCTTTTACATCTTGGAAACAAAATTGTTACTAAGCAATACTTGCCAAAAGTGGAATTGCACTCGTTGCCTGGCAACATTAGCTTACTGAATCTCATATCAGGAAGCAAAGAGAACCAGTGGTGCTTTGAGCTATAACCCTCTAGATACTCTTCTCATCTCGGGTACAGGCTGTGGTGTCCAACTACAATCATGCTATTCATGTCTTCTGGTATCCTGATATATCTCCACACCTGACTTCTTATAATCATCAACATACAACACAGACACAAACTTGACAAATTACAATTTGTGGAGAAATCTCTGACTGCATAGTTTGACCAGGAGAAAAAGAAGAACACCTCCTTCAAAGCAGGATGTCAAATATACAGAAAATAAGGGAGACAGACTAAAGCGAGTTCCTTCATTGTGTGGTCATTTTGCCCCCCCAAGTGCTTTATGAGATGTTAAAGGGCCTCGGGCAGTCACTTCATTATAAACAACCCGTGGGCCTTCAGTGAAGACGCTTTACTTCTAAACTAGCCCGCTGTCATTAGTAAGAAGTGCTGGGGCAGTCAACTCCCCTCCCATGTGCCTGTTTCTTCTTAATGAAAAACAGCAGCTTGCTTAAGCGCACACGTCTCATATCCACAAACCACTGACGGAGCTTCCACCTCGCAGCTGGAGACACCCAGCGGAGACATTAGCTAGAAGCTGTCAGAACGCCACTGGAATGGATCAAAGTGCTGTGTGGTAAATCGCCTCGGATGACCATTTGAAGCACTCCAACGCCACTCTTTTTGAGTGACTGGGTAACAAGGCAGCAGCATCAGTCTGTAAATTTATGACAGGAGGAGATGTAGAGGAAACAGGTGTGAGAGGAAAAGAGCCCGATTTACAAGTGAGGTTTTTTGAAATGACAAATGATAAATGGACTGCGTTTACTGTATGGAGTGCTTTTACCCAAAGTGCTCTATAGTTATGTAATTGTTCACGCACCAATGGCAGGCCGAGGTGCTGGCCAAAGCATCAGCAGAGGAAGAGAAATTAACTTGCCCCACCGGACAAACTCAAATTCATAAACAAACAAAAAAGTGTGTCTTCAAATAAACATCAATGTTTGTAATATAAGAAAATAATTAAACTAGCTTATGAGGAATTCATTTGCTTAAACTTGAAGCCAAATCAAGAGATAACAGTTTGACTTACAGATGAATCAGTCAGATGCATCATCATTTCGTGCTTCCTAATAACTGAAACTATCTGTTCATTTTAGTTCTGTGTTGACAACAGTAACTGAGGTCAGCGACCTTTTAACAACATCATGTTAATAGAGTTGTTGTGTAGTGTTAGTATCTATATTAAAAAGATCTGAAGGTCCTTTTATAGCAGGTTTTTAATCTTGTGCTTTGACTTTTGTTTGTTTGGATGTCCTTTCGTTTACATTTGGATGACAAATCATGCTTTTAAAAATATTTACCAGAACAGCATTTCATCTAGATTCAAGTTTGTTGCAGTTTTCCTGCTTTGACTTTCTTCATGTCTCTCCATCACCTGACACCTGAGCTGCTTTACATGAGTTTGTCTTTCCTCCTTAAACTTTTTCTTTAAATCTTGAATCAATTGCACCTTCTTCCTTCTTGAATAAGTTCTTTACTTTTTCCTTGTTTTTTTTTTTTTCTTTCAACACCATTACATCCTGCAATTATTCTTGTAATTCCTTCACTCACCCTTTAAAATATAAAAAGCCTTCCTTTTCAAAATCTGACTTTTATGGTGTTAATTACAGTAATTGTGGACAAACGACACACAGTGGGAATGCATCAGCAGTCAACCTATCCAAACTATCAAGCTGCATTAACATTACTGTAAAAGTAAAGCAGCAGCACTGGCTACATAATAAGACTTTATTGATTATTTACAAAGCCCTGAGAGGCCTTGCTCCAAGCTATCTATCAGAAGTCTTATTGCTCTGTGTCCTTTCACGCTCCCTGAGATCATTGGATGTGTCACTTCTTGTTCAAGGGTCCAGACTGATACATAACGGAGATAGAGCCTTCACAGTCAAGCTCCTAGACTTTGGAACAACTTTAATAACAATACTAATGATCGTGTGAAATTTTAGCAGCAGCGCTCATTAATTCTAAACAAATATAGGGGAAATACTGGACCATATAAACAGTGTGAGAGTTGAGATTTGTTGTTAAGATAGAGATTGATTAGTACATCTGTCATCCATAAAGCCTATGTTTATTTATGTATAGTAGATAAATATTGTTAATATAATAATTTATGTGCACTTGTTTCATTTCAGCTCAGTATAGAGAAATACACAGATATGGCTAACTGCCTAACTGCACATGTCTATGACAACACTATTAACACTGTGTATCTGTATCTGTGACATGTCCACCCTGCAACACACTAGTAGTTTCAGGGAGCATATCAGCCCCCCTGAAAAAAATCCTTCACACCTCAGTTTTGGGGTCACGGTTTGGTACATTTTCAGTACAGCTGAACATTTTGGCCCTTTTTATTGTGTAAAGGACCAAAGTTAAGATACTAGTGTAAAGTTAATAAACATTGAACATTGGCTCATTGGTCGTAACCATTACTGAAACAGTTCAGTTGTGCTGCAGAGGAAAAGGAAAACTATTTTTTCCATTTCTTGCAAGGAGTCAGGACACCTGCTGGCAGCTGTTTTATGTTGATTTATGGTCACTCAGAACTGGTTCTTGCGACATGCTGTCCGACCACGTTGGAAATCAAATGTGTTTATAGTTGTCCTGAAGAGCTTCACTCAAAGGCAACCACCAAAGAGAGGTAATAAAACTAACAAAAAAAACTATTTGCAATAATTCTTTAAAAATTCCATCATTTCCCATCAGCTATCTGAGTAAAAGTTCACCTTCTAATCTACAGAGTGGCAGCAGAATTCACTGGCTGACGGCAGGAACGAAGCCCATTAGAGTTGGTTTATCTGCAACAACATGCCCCAGTGTGTGTAGCTCAACATTTGCAATCTCGCTTGTCCAAATAATCATTAACCAGTTGAGCCCTGGGTAAATATTTTAAGAACCTCTGTAAACTAGAAGGTAAATACACACCTCAGAGATGGGGACATAAACACACACACATACACAATGTAAGTGGGGGGGCGGGGGCGGCCGGGTAGTGGGGCATGCAGATTTCATTGTTCTTCAGTATGTTGAGCTTAGATGAAGTTGAAAACGATGAGGTCATCCCTATTGTGTACACATAGCATTCTCACACATTCCACTACACGCCATTGTACGCCAGTGGCTCAGCTAAAATCATGATAGGATGAACCTCGGGGAAAGGCCGATAGACTTTTACCAAATGTCTGGC
The DNA here is from genome assembly GCA_029490765.1 of Euthynnus affinis. Taxonomy (NCBI): domain Eukaryota; kingdom Metazoa; phylum Chordata; class Actinopteri; order Scombriformes; family Scombridae; genus Euthynnus; species Euthynnus affinis. The sequence continues at coordinate 8,709,347 of CM055853.1, read as the reverse complement.
TTTTACAAAGCCATGAATCTGAAATCTATTAAATCCGAGAATGGAAAGCTCACTCTGCCTTGCAAGGCCATCACCTTACATGCCAAAACTCCCCTTCTTGGATGAGCAGAGAGAGCAGAAAGGTTGCAGTGAGCACTACAGATCATGACGGGCCACTTTCCTGTTTTGGTTTCTGCTTCCACCACCTGCAAGCCAGATGTTAGAAGCCTAGGCATTGTGACCTCGTTTTTCTGGTTTAGAAGAAAATTGCCTACAGGTCCACTTCAGCCAGTCCTATTTTCCAGCTTTGTTCCATGTCTGCTTGTGAAGGAGACACAATTAGTGCTAAACATAGCTGATTAATCAATAAACCAATCAATAGAAAATTTTGATAGTATATTAATCATTTATCAAACATAAATGCCAAATATTATCTGGTTCCAGTCCATTTGGATTTGTTGCTTGTCTTTATATAAATAATCTGCTGATTATTTTCTCATTTAATTGATTAGTTGTTTGGTCCAAAAAATGTCAGAAAAATGTCCATCACTGTTTCCCAAAGCATAGTTCACATCTCCAAGATATTCACTTTACCGTAATAGAAGACTAAATAAACAAGAAAATATTCACATCTGATAAGCTGCAATCAGAAAATTTGGACTATTTTTTTTATGACTCAAAATGATTCATTGATTATCAAAATAGTTGGCGATTAATTTAAAGTTGGCAACTAATCAATTAATGGCTGCAGCGCTAGAAGACATCACCTTGGAACATTGTAATGGGGAATTTTTATGCATTTTGAGAAACTTCCGAGACTAAGAAAATGTAAAAATGGAATGGAAATGACAAAATAATGCAGCCATAATCATAATTGCTACAAAATGAAGAAAACATCCACCTCCTAACAAGTGAAAGAAGTGACCTTGAGGAATTCAGCATTATCTCTGGCTTTGTGTCAGTATGATGATCTGCAAAGCAGGAAGACTGTTGAGGGCTGTGCCAAAAGCTGCTGCTGCTGCTGCTTTCACTAAATCAAGATGGATTTATGTGTTTACCACCCCTGGCACAATCAACGTCCTCCTTGGAACCCAAAAAACTCAAGCAACATGTCTTTCATTATGAGGATCTTTCTCCTTGGCACAATGACTGAGTGCTGACGCTTCATTCAACTTTTCAGCGAAACAAAGATGCCCTGACTGTTACCCTGCCCTGCTGGACCTGTACTTACAACATCATATAATATAATAAACTCTTCAATCCACATCCATGCTGTTTGGTAAAATAAGACTTAATAGCAGTGTATGATCAGCTAAATAGTAGATAAGCCAGTGTTTTCCCTATAATCACACAGACCTGGTGGGCCGCCAGGCCACCAAATACCCATTCATTCGGAGATCAATAGCATTTGGTGGTCTGCGTAACGCTGTACTGAAACGTGAGTTAACCTCTGTGTCGTTGCCTGGGAAACATTTGATAGCGTAGCTCCTTTAAGGAGTAGGGCTGTGTGTTATGTGTGTGTGTGTAACAAGTGAGTGGTTGAGTGAGAGAGAGAGCAGCAGAAAAGGGACAGTGAATGTGAGCAGAGGAAAAGGTTAGCAGTAAGTAGTCGATCTGGCAGTAAATGTACAGGACAGACTGCGGTGTGTCAGTTAATAAATGCTGCAACTTCTCAAGACCAAGAAAAGTCTCTTCTGTTGTTTCCCCAACTGTGAAGGAGGTTAGCCCTAACCTGATGATGCTAAACAGAGAAACGTGTGGCTGCTGGGTTCACTCTCTCAACATTCAACGATCTTTGGTCCTTTTTCTTAATTCAAGATTAATATATACGTTTTTGTTCTGGGTTTTAAATTTGTATAGTTATTTATAATTATTAATTCATAATTATTAAATTCCAGATGTTCCCACTGTTTCAGTGCACTGATATCATTTTATACAATAAAGAAAGTACTTTGGTATTTACTCCCTTATATCAGTATCAGTCCCAAAAGTCCAGTATCTGTCAGACTCTAGTCATGAATATTAAATATTATAGATAAAAATATGCACATTGAAACCAAGTTTTCGGGAACACTACATCCGAATCAGATCACAAGACAACATCAATAATATATGGTCATTTTAGTTGTCAACAATATTGTATTCTGTGTGTATTCTGATGAAGACAGATAGTTGACACAGAGCATTGGTTATGATAAAAAGTAGAAATAGTATCAACAGAATTTCCTATCAAGTTTCCAAAAACAAAATCTATATCTTTCTTTAAAAACTCTCCACAAGCATTTGACAGCGTCTCTTTTTGACATTGTTAAGTATCTTAGAGCACCAAACCACAAGTCTGCCTGAAATGTGTGTTCCAGTATCTTAACATAACCCCTCCCAAGCAGCCGCATTACCAGAAACATCAACATGGCCACAAGATTATCTGTTTGGTTTGTTGAAGCTCAGTGGGGCATTATAGCCAAGGAAGAAAACTCATACTGACAGTGAAATCACAGGGACTGTCAATTATAGCACACTTAATGAATCAATTTCAAGGCTAGGGAAACAACTCAAAAGCCTGTTGCCTTTAAAGCCAGATTTTCTCTCTGAACCGCCACTTCACACTGTGGCAGAGCTGCAACGTGTGGTATGACACAGAAGAAGATAACATCCCTTATATCTTCTTCATTACATGAAACAGGCAGCCGCTTCAAAGCTTGTTGATAGCATGATACACTGCATGTAGTATAGATTGGATTTGATCAAAAAAAAAAAAAAGAAGAAAGAAAGAAAACTTACTGTAAAGCGATGACAGCTTTCCTGACTTCAAGTATTAACAGTTTCCATTTAATCAGAGAGGCAGCTCCATCCAGCAGTGACGAACAATGACCAGGATGCGTCTTCCTTTAATCCTCTGCCTCAGTTTCCCTTATTTGTGTTACTGTCGTCAGCGCAGGGTTCCCTACAGCGGCACATGAGAAAAGCAGGAGTCTGTTAAGGAAATCGTATATTTTACCTGTCTCCCTCCAGTTCTTCCTCAAGCAACGGTGCAGGATCAGATCCACATCCGTCATCGCTAAATTGACTTTAGGAACAACACAAAAGTTAAATATCTACGCATATGGCAGATATTACATAACTGAACATCTACAGACCGAATATCCATCTTTATTTCAGGAAGCTCTGACATTGCCTGATCATACTAATCCTGTATGAATATATTAATTAGTCATTCAAGAGCATGGTCTTATTTTTGGAGCGCTCTCCTCCTTTTCCCGTTGATATGAAGGCAGTAATGCAGACTCTCAGACCAGCTTGGACCCACAGGGGAAGAAAATGTATACGTTACATGAGCAAAACAATGAGAATGTATGAGTGTCTTATAGTTCCTGTGATATTTGTAGATCATAAACACAGCCGGAATCAAGACTACATGTAGAAGACGGGGATGTTTTGTTTTTTTTTCTCCTCAAACTGAAAAAATATGTGTGCATGATGTAATACAATTGACCATGATCTTATTTTACAGTTTTTACCCAAGTAATCCAGGCATTAAATCAAGTGGATTGTCATGCCATCAGAATGCTTGGATGAAAGCACGATCTCATGAGAATGGCTCCAATGTTCCAGAGGGATATGAGTGATAAAAAAAAGCCATGCTCCTTGCTAGCTATATTGTTCTAGACAGCATGTGAGCCAGGACAAAATTATAGAAGGCAGATTGAAATAAACAGCACATTCCCAGAATATTATAAGAGACAATAATGTGAAGTGCAACATCAAACACACGCAGACAACAAACTCAGTATGATGCTTAAAAAGCAGATGGACCTTACAATAGCCTATTGAAGTTTTTATTCAGGTTAACTAAATTATTTCATGGCAGCACACAAATCTCAATGTGTATGCAAAGTTTATGAAACTGAATAACAGGGCAGTGAGCTATTCATACACAAACGTATCAAACAAAATGGCCAGTTGGACTTAAACCATTTCACCAATCATGCAGTATTAGAAGCTCAACGAGCATGTCAAAAAAAACAGAAGGCATTGAGGGCTTTGATCGGATCTTCAGACAGGAATAAAAACTCACTGCACATCTCCCTGAGAAACAAATCCTGTGTGAAAGGAGCTACAACTTCCAATGACATACAGAGTCTCCTCAGGTAACATCACATAATAGAAGGTGCTTTCTCTTAATAGAATGTCCTTTACAAAGTTGCAAAAACATTATTCATTATCATCCATCTCTCATATTATCCTTCAAAAATAATAATACAATGAGATTTTTTTTTAAATGAAATAAAATGGATCTGACTCAAGCTTTACCCACTGGAGGGCATTACTGTTGAACTGAGAAAGTACTCAGTAAGTACTTTGGTTCCAGATTCTGCTCCTGGTGCCAATTTATCAATCGGTTTAGGTGGACTGTAATAATATTGTTGTCATGCATTCATGGTTTTTGGCTCCAGAAATGTGTACTGATTGATTGGCTAGTATTTGGCATAGTTAGAGGAAAAGGGAAGAAGGAAAATATAAGCATCAGTCCTGCTCCTGACAGTCATTGATATACATCAAAATGTGATGTTAACTCCTCTGAACACGTTTGGTTAAAGTATTGAATTTTCTAAAAGCAATATTGAACACAGTTCTCTGAAGATACTGAAGTTCACACTAATGAGATCATCCTGTGGTGTTTTTCACGTAGAGCTGTGGGTACAGCTGAGCCTGTGTCCAACTGTGATGAGCAATCCCCTATGACTAAAGCATGTATGCTAATGAGTAAAGGATCGTTTTTTGCATTAGATTTGATCGTGCATTATGTTCTGTCATACTGCACATATCTTATCTTCTCTCTCATCTTATTGGCAGGAGTGATTAAAACATTTAGTTACCTTCAGAGCAAATATGTAATCTGAGTTTTATTTCTTAAAATTCTTACATATTACTTATACATTGTGTTACTAAAAACAGTTGAAACAAAACAATAGTTTTGATAGAGGATTTAATACAGGATACAGGCTATATAAAACCATTTCCACAAGGATATGGAGTAGCTGGCCAGTGGGATAAAGTAGCCAGCTAGTGGGTGTGGGGGCATTCTTCCCCCCGAGAAAAAAATTGGCTATAAAAGCCCAAATTTGGTGGCCTCTGGCCAATCCCATGCCACTATTCCATCATATGCACTGATCTTAATTAGTGAATATTTTAATTTAAGTTTGCCTAATCAACTGTAAACATGTCTTTTAGCCCACACAGTCTGTAAATAGCTAGTAATATCTGTTATCTATTAATATCATCTCCATTTTCATTTTCTTCTTGACTATCATCCTGAATGTGAGGCTGAAGCATGGCCTATATTTTCCTCATATGATGCAGGCCTGTTTCTTTGACAACATTGCCTGTTTTCGTGCAGGGTTTCCGCCAGTGTATTGCAAGCATGGCGGCCGACTGGGCCTGAGTTGACCCCCTGCTGGGGCTATAAACATCTGTGTGGTGTGTCTAGAAGATAGATCGCCTTAAGTAGAGTTTTAAATAGTTACTTCACAACTGTCAAGTCGCCAAGTTGTCAAGTGTTTTCCGAAGTAGCTTGTCTAATGAGGATGTCCCCTGTCCAGCGTTTCCCCTAGGTTGAGTGCTTTGGCCTGGTCGGGATGGGGGCTGGAGTTCAACCAAGAGTCAGGAGACTCAACAGCCACATGTTTCTCTGTCCTCTTATTTCTCTGTTTGTCTGCATGGTTGCAAACTTTGGAGCTAACTCCCTTCACTCCTCCAGCTCTTGGGGAAATAACAGACGGGACTTTTCTTGATCTTGACAAGCTGAAACATTTATCAGCTGACACACTGTAGTCTGTATTGTACATTTAGTGCCAGACTGACAACTCACTGCTAACCTTTTCCTCTGCTCTGCTCACATTCACCATCACTTTTCTGCTGCTCGCTCACTCAACCACTCAGTCACCCGCTACATGCAAACGTTACACCCTGCCCTATTCCTTAAAGGAGCTACACTACCAAGAGTTTCCTAGGCAACGACACAGAGGTTAACTCATGTTTCGAAACAGTGCTGCACAGAGGCTCCCAAACACTACTGATTTGAAAATGAATGGATATTCGGCAAAAACTGAAGATGACTGTCAGATGAGCACGTGCACATACACACATTCATACACAGCTTGTGGGAGTGGGACTGATACAGATTGGCTGATGTCTCCATCATCATGCTCGCATTGTGGTGGCAACCTGTTAATCAAAACTATTTTATTAGAATCAAAAATTAATATAATAAAGTAGTCAGCTGAACTTGAGTAGTGGGCCATTTAGCTGGCATTCGGCCCTTATGGAAAGCTCTGATAAAACACTCAGTGCTGATAGGAAATAACTGGGAAACATAGAATAAGGAAGAGAAAGATCCTTATTACACCTTCCTCAATTGCTCTAAATCATGGCATTAAGACTGCACAATGTACAGTAGACTGATTCAAGGTAAGTTTCTCTATACAGATGAATACTGTAGTTAAATTACTGACTCACAGCTCAGAGGAATCACAATGTGTTGACCAATGCAAAAACCAAACAGTAACAAAAGGCTGATCTGCTATTTGAGTTTGTACTGGAATATACTTAGTGATATCTGAATAAACAACACAACATTAGCAGAAATAAGTAACCGCCAGACGTTGCCTGCCTAAACTCTACAGTATTAGCAACTAGCATGTAAATTATTATTATGAATTCTAGTGTGGTGAATGAGCTCAAGTTGTGAGCTAATAAACCCAAGTTGTATAAGAAATTCATCCTGGTTCCAGATTGACAACAACCAAATCCCATCCCGGGTGTTGAAACAGCTATGCAATTTCCTGACAAATAGCTTGAATTAATTTCAGGTTGCAGCTCCACACACACACACACACACACACACACACACACACACACACACACACACACACACACACACACACACACACACACACACACACACACACACACACACACACACACACACACACACACACACACAAAATGGCACTGGTGAGACAGCAGCAATTAACAAATCCAGCAGGGTCAGAGAAGCACTTTTATCAATAATACCAACCTAGACAGCCAACAGGGCGACATCCATTTAGTCATCCAGCAAGACAGACATGTGAGAGGTCTGTCTGACTTAGGAAACAGATGGCAAGGCAGTTGGTGGGAATTTCAGCAATGCTCTCATACATGTTCGGGGGGGGGGATTTACAGTTCTCGTACGCAGTCGTGTTCTTACAATGTCATTGTGAGAAGAAGAAGAAGAAGAATCTCATTTCACACGCTAAACCCCTTTGATGCAGGGTAATGAACACATGTTCCAGTTACACTTGACTTTTCAAACCACACACACTTGTCACATTGCGGTCATTCTCCTAGTCTTACAAATTTCTGTTTGGACACACTTTCCTCCATTCATTTGATGGAGAAAGTGTGTCCAAACCTTTGACTGGTCATGTATATATTAAGTAAACAACACTGTACACTCTGAGATTCAGAGGAGTAGCACTTATGGGTTTGAGAACTAAATGTCACCGCCAGTATCAACATCATGGTTATAGCAACCATGTGATTATTCTACAGCATAGTATCCTATAATTATTTTGTACCAATCTAAGTATCTCAACTAGATGTGCAGTCTACTAAAAGATTTCAGCCAGTTTAATTGAGAATTTTTCAGCATTACATTTGTCATACAAAGATTATACCAGTTCTATGGCAATGTAACTTTGACTCAGTGTAACTTCAATGTGTTTTACTGGCACTACTTGATAGACCAGCATTGGCTATTTACTCTTTCTCAACAACCCCCTTTTGGTTTGCATTTAGGGCTTTAGGATCTAAATTTATTGGTCACTTTCACTGTGTCACTATTTCCAACACCAGCATGCTACTAAAATAACATATCCAATAGCCACATAGAGTCTAACGTCTTTCCATCTTTATTACAAGTTTACATTTCAGCATTAGGTAGTTAATTGTCCACGCTGGCTTGTACTGTTACAAGAATTATGATTCCTTGCTAATTCTGACAGCGTTTAAATATTGTTCTCATAATATCTAGGCTGTTCTCACAGCTCTCCATCTGTACAGCATGTTCCTTCTGTTAACTTCAGCATGGATTAGCCTGCCTAGTCATTGTTCTATAATGTTTTTAAAGGTTTTTTTTTTTTTGCTCATCTGTCACAACTGAAATCTGAGTGGTTTGTTTTTTTATAATCCGCACTGCTTTCATGTGCTATAATCCAGTCTTCCAGCCCTAATTAAAAAGTTAATTCACCAGACAGAGGAGGAGAAAATTGAGAAAGAGAAAGGGTTTCAATACGAGGAAAATATAGCTTTTAAAATACCCTCACCTCAGGTGCAATGGCTAGAAATTGAATTCTTCTTCCTGTGCCCCCCTCTTTCCTGTTCCAGCTGCAATGAAAGGCTCTGACAACACCTACCGAAAGACTCGACGGGGTTTTCGATTTATCGTTTGCTAAAGACAACGGATCAAAAGAGATATGCAATTTGACATATCAGAGAAAACACCGCAAGGGCTGTTTGTTAAGAGAAAACAATGTGCTCACTTGTACTTCAAATGTAATGAGACCTAGGCATTCTAACTACAATGCATCTATCGGTTTCTGTTTACTATTTAAATGCTCAATTATCCGTTGAACTAATATTGCCACGAGCTGATTGGGCTGTAATATTACACAAGAGGAGTGGTTGTATAACTTGTACACAGCCAAAAATCTACCTTAGTTAGTAACATTATTTTTGAATGACAGTCTGGAATTGACTATTGAACCATTCAAAAAGTATCAAATAGTTATTCATTATACTGAAAAAGACAAGAGAGCATTTACGAGGACAGCAAAATGTTATCTTCCTATTCCTACACCATCACTCGTCACTACAAGTAACCGCCGCTGTTTACATTTAGTCATCAGTTAACAGGGATACAAGTTGATCCATAACACCTGACTCCACTATCACTCTTCTATCATCAGACTTTTTTTCTGGTGGTACTCTGCCAGACCTGACAAATTTACCATATCTTGTTTGTACTGTGAATTATGCTTATAATGGGAAGTGCTAATTAGCTAGTGTATCATCCTGCTACACTGGCTTTTCAGAGAGTGCCACCCCAGAGATATTCTGCTGTTGCAATTAGAGTTAGCAATGATGCATTTAACTCGACACTCTTAAAATGTGTTATTATGTAAAATATGCACTGAATTTGAGAAGGAATGCCACCTTTAAATGTTCTTTGCGGAAAAAAATAAATAAATCTGATGTGTCTGGGCCTAGTAAGTCTTATTTAATCATTCTGCCCTGCAGCGTGATCTATTCTCTGTTAAAAAATATATCTTGCTCTGGTCTTTCTCAAGAGACAGCCCACCCCCAAGACCTTAAATAGAGGGAACTCACATTCCAATCTCCAGCACGCACAGAGAAATAGAGGGTGAAGTGGACGTAGATAGAAACAGAGAGAGAGACACAGAGACAGAGAGAGAGAGAGAGAGAGGGGAAAAAAATAAATGAAGAAAAAAAAAGGGGAGGGGGAATGGAAGAAAAGAGAGATAAGGTGAGGGATGTGGACAGAAATGATGAGAATGTCAGAGTCCTGGCATGTCTTCCACAACAGGAAGGAAACAAGACGAGAGGAGAAGACACCGTCGGTGATGGGAGAAGGGAGGAGGGAACCGTGGGAGGTGGAGAGAAAAGAAGTAGCGATAGAAGTGAGACAGAGAGGAGAAGACTAGGCAGAGATGCAAGAAAGTAGCATGGTACAGTATGAGAGAGGGGAGGAGGGAGGGGGGGCTATGGTGAGGGTAGTGTGCAAGGCCATAAAGAGGTGAGACCCCATTTTTTGCTATGCATTGCATGTAGAGAGTTATAGTGCAAGTTGGCCGGCTATGACACTGAAATGTCCTCTTTTTCCTGACTTTGCATTTGCCAGATTTCTCTGCGTGCACATCCAGAAACCTTGTGTGTGTGTGTGTGTGTGTGTGTGTGTGCATGCATGTGTCCCAGATATGCCTAGCCTACACATGAGAGACTTTTTGAGAGAGTGACCACATCCTGATCACAGTGCATTTGATACAAACTGAAAAAGCTTAAAATTTTTGCATGCAAGCACTAACTTAGGCCCTGGGAAATTCTTCATGTAAAAACTCCCAATAAGATCCCTACTGTGCTTTAAAAATGGATGGGATCGAAGACTTTTCAAAAGACAAGTTCTTACCCAACTCCGGCTCCTTAATCCAGGAACACCAGGAGATGTTTTAACAGCTCAACATCTCAAAAAGCCCTTTGATATTCTTTTAGCTGCCCATCAGCAGCCCTGGCATTTTTTCCTTTTCCTTTTTTTTTTTTTCCTCCCTTTTCTCCCACCTCCCCTTTACATCGGCAGCTACATGTGTTACAGAACATGTGCGCCCCCACCTACACACTCGATTTCAATAGCCTACTTAATATTGTAAATGCGACACAGGCTCCAGATCTGCTCAGCCTTGGCATTCAGAGGTACTTACGAGGGAGGGCTGATGGTATGAGATGTTCGACTGCTAATAGATGAGAGTTTTGGGTTGTTTTTTTTTTTTTTTTTTTTTTGACGCAGCGGATGCAGCAGCCAAAGCAAAATGGGCAATGCAGCTGAAATGCAGGTCTCAAAAGGGAATATATCCCTAATTCCACTGTTACGTTGCAAGTAGAGAATTTGACCCACCCCGACCAGCCGATGAATGGAGATGAGATCTCTTTGACGAATCCCTTTAGGAGTTGTCAAAGGAGGAAGCGGTGTGTTTTTGTGTGTGTGTGTAAGCCCCCTGGGGGACTGAAGCTGGTAGCCTGAGGACAGACTCCACAGGTGGAGATAGCAGCAATAACTGAAGACAGAACAGCTTCAGGGGGTCCACTTACAATAAAAATCCCTCTCAGGGTGTCATTAGGGGGAAAAGAGAGCTAAGACACACTTGCAAATAAGCAAAGTTGAGTAAAAGTAACTTGAAAGCCATCAAAGTTTAGCTAAAACATCATTGGCTTTTAATGCAAAGAGTTTGCTCATTCTGTGGTTGAATCATTTGGCGATGAACATCCCTTTAAGTCACCTTATCACTTAGATGTAGCACTGTTACATCACAACTCAAACCTGAATAGACTACACAGACGGCCATTTTGATTAATGAGGCTGCTTTTGACAGGGCATTTGATATAAATGATGCTTTAATGTTTCAGCCTGCAAGTTGCTATGTGTGCAGTGTTCTCAACACATGTAATTAGACCTATTTCCCTGGAATTAATAACATTTTAATAACCTCAGAGACTGTTTGTTGGTTTGTTTGTTTTCCAAGAAAAACAAGTCATAAACTTTCCCAGCAAAAACCAGAATACCGTGACACCTTTCTGAGAGATTTCTACGTGAACCAACACCTAACGGAGCCTTGATAAGGTATTGCAAATGACCAAACGACAGCAATTTATTACTACAATGTAGTGGAATTAGAAAAGACCAGAAATATGAAAACATTTCTCTAAAATGAATAAATCACGCCACTGTGGTTGTTGCATCGTTCACTACTAAAAGACGGACAGCGAGGTTGCAGACAGGAAGCCACAAGAGCGGCTTCAGCTAGCCATCCCAATTACACAGCAGTCACGCAGGGACTAAACCAAACAACAATTACCTTTATCTGATGGTCAGTTTGCAAGGTTTCCTGTTTCTTTAACGGCAGTGGTGAATCGTTGTCTTAATTTTTAAACTGTGTTATGGCCGAGGTACGGGAACAAATTGTTAACGTTGGCGAAAAGCAACAAAAAACTAAATGTTTAGCTAACAGCAACTACTTATATCAGATATTAGCTTGAGAAATGAACCGAGACACACCACACAATGACGTTACTAACGTTACTTGACTGCTAGCAAAACTTTTCAGCTTAGTTTTCTCTCCGAAGCGTTACCTGATCATCGTATGGGTCACACGAACGGCTGCCTAAATGCTGAAATGCACAGAATTGGAAAAATCCATCAACAGCTCGACTGCAGGTACCCAGAAAGACTGTTGGTATCGGTTTATGTGTCAGCGTGCAGAGCAGCGGAGGAGAGAGCGCACTCACCTTTATTCATTTCCACCTTGTGGGAGATTATGAAAGGAAAAATAACGCTCTCGCTGGTCAGTCACCGGTATTAATAAACCGTTGCGGCCGGTAGAGACAGAATGAACCTGCCGTGATGAGTTCACGCAAACAGAAAAACACGTCCTGGGCTCTTCACCGTACAGTCTGTTGTTGTCCGTGCACTCCGCAGACCGCCTCTTGGTTTGTTCAAATCAGAAGTTCATCCAAAGTTGCAGCGGTTCGCTCCGCCTCGCGACGACGGTGAGGTCACCGCCTCTTAACTGCTCTAGGCTCTACTCTCGCGATACGACTCCGAGCGGTCGTGCTCACCAATGAGTACACTGCGCAGTCTCGCGATACGATAAAGGCGAGTGGAAGGAAAGGAGCGGACTGGCAGATTTCTGGTGAAAGGATGATGTGGAGAGCGGGAGAGGGAGCGTTGCTCTGGCAACAGAGTCAGATAGGTTTTTCTGTGATGGCTGTTCTCCTCAAGCAACTGGTGTTTGTGTGTTGATGAACACCGACTGCAAATGGCGAAACCTCTATAACTGATATTGCATTATCTGTTGTACTTTTTTGCATCCTGGTGTAGCAAATTAGATAAGACATCATTGTCCCAGAGGGAAATTTGCCCTTGAACACACAGTGCTGCTGCTGTGCAGTACAAAACAATTCAACATTACTACACATCATACATTTCATAAATTAAAAAAGTACAATAAATTACTCAGGATAAAAACTGCAAATCAATAAATACTCCAAATTCCAAGATCATCAAAATAAAAAGCAAAACACTGAAGAATCTCATCTACTGCACTATCCCCTGACATTATCACTTATTGCACATTCCCACATTCGCCCAAGTGACTACCATCAGTAGCCACATTTATTGGATGTGGATTCTGAAACCTTGACACTGACTAATTTGTGGCATCATAATAGGCTACAGCTGTATTTGTCTGTGCAGCCGCTGATGTAGCTACAGAGTTTAGAACGCTCAAATTAACACTGCACTAGCTAATCAGGAGGAATTCTTTGAAAACAATTAGGAAAACATCAATAAATCCCAATTTAGAGCTTGGCATTGAGCCCATTGATGATGTAACAGTGACTTAAACATTGCTCTTTTAGTTAGGTAATTCAAATAACACTCAGTGTCAGATAGGACTTTTGTGAATGAAATTATGTCACATCAGTAGGAAAACAGTGACAGTAACTGGCTATTATTAACATTGACAATGGTCTGAGATACTTGTTCATCAGGCTCTGAAAGCTCTTCTATTATTAGGCCCATACCTATTCCACACACAAACCTTTTATGTGACACAGACAGGATATTGCACAGGCATTCAGCTAGTGTTTGTCAAGGACAAATACCAAGAAGTTCTACAGAACAGAAGTCAATACAAAACTATGTTAGGGACTATTCAGAGTGACTGAATTGATGGCTAGTCAGACACTTACTGGCATTTCACTTATTTATTTGCAGTGGTAGAAAAAGCATTAAGACTTTCTTAAGTCAAAGTAAGTCAAACACATAAGCTGGTAAAAGGAACCCATCCCCCTGTTTAGCATATTTAAGAATACTAACATTTAGTAAATTATTTATAAAACACTATAATGTAGATTATTGCATTATTGATTAACTGCTGATTACATTTTATCAATTAATCATTTGGTCTATAAAATGTCAGATAGTAGTGAAAAATACCTTTTATGATTTCCCACATTAAAACAGAGAAAAGAATTTGAGAAGCTGGAAACAGAATATTTGGCATTTTTGCTAAAAAAAAAAAATACTGTACATTAATAAGCACAATGTCCTTACATCTGCCTATAACTACAATATAGAGAGTTATAGATCACTCATCAAATGTGTACATACTGCTTATAAAGGTGTCAGTAAGATTAAAAATTTTACATAAGCAGTCAGTTTAGTAAGTTATTTTTTTATCAAAGGTGAAAATACTCAATATGCAGGCAGAACCTCTTAGTGTTCTATTGATATCAGTTCAGATCTTTATTGTTCCTCAAGGGGAAATTTAATTTGCAGTAGAGGACAAAAACACAACATACAAGAGGACATGGGACACTGATCACAACAGTTACAGCAAACAACCCAAAAAAATGTATCTGATTGTTATACATTCTACCATTGGACTGATAATGATGCATTGATACACAGGCAGCATTTTATTGCTGAAGCTGATTGAGATGAACCTGATTTCAAATATTTTTAAGTTTTAATCTAACCTTTGAAGAACCCATTAAAAAGTAGTGGAGAAGAAGTTCTGTATAAAATATTAGAAAATACTTGGAGTGAATATACTTTGTTTGTTTTCATCACTGTCTATTAACCTACTTAATGAAAAGTTGATCTTTGATGACGTCTGAGCATCCCACAGCCACAGCCAGTGGGGTTCCTTCATTATGTTTACTAATTTAACATGACTGTGGTTGTTTATGTCACACAACAAACAGCTATTGCATCGGGCATAAACCATCAACACACCATATCTTACTGTATGTGTAAGAGTTGCAGTGACAAGAAGGCATTTACTGTAAATATGTGAAGACTGATTAGTACTTGAATGCTATGAGCCCAGTTTTGCAAATTCCACCTGCTTGCTGTCTCCATATACATTAATTATTTCAGCATACATGTTTAATTAGATAAGAGAAAGAACACTGCCCTAATTAAAGCAGCTCAGCAGGTACCAACAAGAGTGGGTGAATAGTATGGGAGTCACAGGAATTCATCTCTCTCCTACATAATCACCTGCGAATAGTTACAACCTTGTTCTCTGTATTCTGTGTCCTCAGTGTGTTTCTGACTATCTCTGTCTTTTCTTCTCTATAATTATTAATTCTGTTTCCAGTGGCAGAAAGTCGCATCTTCATTTACTCACATTCTCTCATCTTTGGCTTTCCTTTATTTCCACTTTCTGTCTATGCATCCATTATTCTAAAATGTCATCCAGGATTACATAACAATCTAATAAAGACAAAGGAAAAGAGATTACCGTCATTAAAGCCCCTATATTCCTGTAGCTCTACGGGTCTTAACACTACCCACCCCGTTCTGTCATAGGGTGGATATTTGTGTGGGTGGTTTGTATTGTTCTCTGGTGAAAAACTGCTCTCCTGGGATTAGCTCAAGTAGTCTAATTGGGTTAGCCACAGAATGAAATTCAGTATGGATTAAAGACAAGGATTATATACAGGACACTTCACCAACAACCAATGACAGTGAAACTATCCTGGGTTTTTATGCCAATAAAACACTGAAGCATCAGTTACTTGGGCTGCAGAAAATGTTGGGAATTGAACTTATCTAGTGGTTTAACTATGGTGCTTATTCTGATCGAGAAGTGTCTTTTTTCTTCGATCATTGTTTTTATGAAAGTGATGTCATAAGCTCTTTACAAACACTCAGTAACTAAGACTTCATTATTAGATGAGAGAATGAATGGCATGTTTCACTCAGCATTCACAAGAAAACCCCCTTTTGCATTGCAGAGGCAGTAACTGCAGATCTGCAGATTCTCAAAATGTTGACTCCTGCTACTGAAGATAGTATGCCTCAGTGTATGTGTGTTTTCGTGTGTGTGTGTGTGTGTGTGTGTGTGTAACAATGATGCAACTAACACTTCACCAGCTGCTGACATTTCTTCTGTACAAACTTTCCAGCTCATATTCTGAGTGCACAAATGAAACTGACTATGAAGGGAAAACTTAACAGTGTCTTAATTCCACACAATGTACTATTATTGTTTTAGTATAGATGCTATACTATGATTTATAAGCAACATATACTCATCTTCATTGTGCTTTTGCAGTTTGTATACAAGAAAAGAATGGACATTACTGTTTTGTAATATCAGGAAATTGGGCCCTAATGAATATTAATGTTAGTGTAACTGTGGAAATCTGCTCATAATTTCAAATATGAAAACTTATCAAAGAACAATACTTCCAAGCATTGTGTATCATGTCATAATAATATATTATAATAATAACCTTTATTTATACAGCACTTTTGAAAAAAAAAAAGTTACAAAGTGCTTTACAAGGTTGAACCAGGATTAAAACATTTCAGAACTGAGGCGAATAAAATCAGGCAATTAAAATAATACAAAAATAAAATGTGACAAAATTCCCCAGAATAAAGATTTTAAAAAAAGAAGAAGAAAGACAACAGTAAAAATAAAACAGGTCAGACGTGTTGTAAATGAAAAACAGTGTGCTAGAATCAATAAATGGCTTTTTTAAAAGATAAGTTTTGAGAAGTGGTAAAAAAAAAAAAAAAAAAAAAAAAAGATGTTGTCAATCCTGTAAGCCTCAGATTCTCAGGCAGGGAGTTCCAGAGCTGAGGGGCCCTGACTGCAGAGGCCCAGTCCCCTTTAGTTTTGAGCCAGGACTTAGGCACAGCCAGCAGAGCCCTGCCCGAGGATCTGAGGCTACACTCTGGTTGATAGAGGCAGCAGTTCAACAGTATAGCTGGGTGCTGAACCATAAAGTGCTTTAAACAGTAAAATCTTAAAATCAATTCTAGAACTTACTGGTAACCAGTGAAGAGAGGCTAAAACAGGACTGATTTGATCTTGTCTTCTAGTGTTTGTAAAAGGTGCGCAACTACGTTTTGTACCAGCTGAATGCTTGAGATTGTGCTTTGGCTATGAATTACAGTAATCTAACTGAGAGGAAATAAAAGCATGGGTGACCTTCTCAAGATCAGGCTGGGAGAGAAAAGACCTGATTTTTGAAATGCTCCTTGGCTGATAAAAAAAAATGATTGAACCACGTTTGTAATTTGTTTTTCAAATGAAAGGTCACTGTCAAATATTACAGCCAGGTTTCTGGCTGCAGGTTTGATATTTGTAGACAGGGATCCCAGATGTTTCTGTAATATTGGGATGAACTTTGGGGCACCGAAGAGAATTACTTCTGATTGGTTTTTGTTTAGGTGGAGAAGGTTTTGGGACATGCAGCACTTTATTTCTGCCAGACAAGATAAAAGATGGTTAAAATTACCTTCACTGGTTTTTAATGGGACTTAAATTTGTGTGTCATCTGCTTAAAAGTGGTCCTGGATTTTGTGTTTGTTTACATGCCCTTGTGGCAGCATATATATACAGAACAACAGGGGGCTAAGGATGGAGCCTTGGGGAACACCACAGGTTAGAGGGGCCACAGGAGACATTTCTCATGAATACTGAGAAATATTTGTTTGATAAATAGGATTTCAACCAGTCTAGAGTAGTGTCCCTGATGCCAACCCACATTTCAAGGTGATCCAATAGAATAGAGTGATCCACAGTGTCAAATGCACAAGAGCTCAAATAAAAAGAAACTCTCTTTCATTTCTGTTGTCCTTTCCAGTGAAGAACATGAGTGTCAAAATCTTTGTATGCATTCTAACATCTTTGAGTTTACAAAGTGAACTTATACTTGTGAATTTACTACCTATTCTAAACATGGTTAATATGTAGTTAGAAAGGAATTGTGACAAAGTTGTTGTCTAGCCAAAAACTGTGTCGCAATTCCATACTTCCTATTAATTATATACAGCCTGTACTAGACACCAATTGTGGTGTATACTGTTTGTGCAAATACAGTGAAAAATAGTGTACATCAATCAAAAGCCGACTACCACTTTTGTTTTCCAAAATATTCCTGAAACTATTTCACCACTGCTCACAATTTGGTTAAATCTTTTTCAAGATTTTCTCTTTTTTATGCATTATACTTATAAATTTTCCAATATGAACATGCAAAACAACCCAAACTTGCTTGGATTCAGTTTGTAGTAAGACATTGGGACACAAAAGATAATTACTTTGCAGTCCCTACTTGATAGCAATAGAGGTCACAGATTATTTTACACCCCTTTCTGCCCCCTTTCAGGAGGTGCAGGCAGGGGGCCTGTCAAAGTCTTTGCACTTACAGCATCTTTCATCTGCTCTCTTGGTGGCATGACTAGTCTGTGAGGAAAGAAGGAATCTTAATGAGGAAAGCTGTTTTTGAAGACCCCTACTCTATTACAGCATTCCCTTTACATCACAGTATCAAACGTGATGTTATCATATCTGATGGCGACAATACAGCAGCTATTACAGTCTGTCTGAGACACAAGTATATTAAGATGTCAAGTAGTGAAGTCAGACATAGGGCGACCACCTATAGGATACATGACCGCTGTAACCCAGAAAGGGAGAGCGGTGGAATTCCTGGCTCTGTCGCCCCTGCGAGCGCTGGAATGAAAAGAATGGGCCCCATTCACAAAGTTCCACTCAAGCGGCGCTCCTACACTAATAGAGATTGACATGAAGAAAGGCGACAAGTTGTTTTCACATACACTGGTTCTTTTGTCCCCTTTACTAAGGCGCGTAATGCAGACAGTGTGCTCTGAAAATAGACAGAATTTGATGCGCTTGTTTTTCATAAGTGGAGACCACTGTGTCTTGATTAGAGTGTGTATGTGTGTGTGTGTGTGTGTGTGTGTGTAATTAGTGTTTTGTTGCACGTTGTTATTGTGAGGATAAACTGGCTGGGTTATTTGCTTGGCTGAGTGATTGGCAGACATTTTAGCGTAGACAGGAGGAGAAAGGCAACTGATGATGTTCTGTCCAATCGTTTCTTCAAAATGAAGAGCAAATGCTCAGAAACTACTTTTTTGTGTGCTTTCTTTCTCAGCCCTAACATCTTGACAAAGACTATTGGATATGCTCAGCATAGTGAATTCTTCATTTATGCGCCTCATGTATATGCACAAGCAAAAGAAAACCAAATAAAACATAAGAATACTGTGTACCCATACAAAGTTGCCCAAAACCGGCAGAGCTTCTCATCAACTGGATGTTGTTTTCTCACCAATGCATGTGTTTTTGTCCATAGCCAAGGGCATATAGCTCAGATGTACTTGGTTTGAAGCAGTCAGAGAAACACAAATAAACCACTTCATTGAAAGCCCTATGCAATCAATTTTATTTGAGCATGCCTTAAAGTCACAACCACCAAGTTGAATGCCAGTTGCTAAAATAAAAAACAGACAAGACAAGAATAAAGGAGCATAAATCATCAATTATTTATCGTGTTTATATTTTATGGGTGTCCCTTCAACTGTGTACCAGGAGAATAATGAAGAATCTATTGAAATGAAAGTCAGAAATAAAGCAAAATAGTAAGGACAACTTTTCTTGTCCCCTATCTTCACCTTGTTTCTATTTTTGCCTCACTTTAAGTCTGGCAGCAGGCAACAGTTTTGTTGTTTTCATTCTTGTTTCTTGTTTTCTAAATGTAGCTGGATCTCTGCATATGCAGCTAAAAGCAAGTTTGTTGAACTAAAAGGTTAAAAGGGTTAAAAGGAAAAATCTTTATCTTTCACCACAGTTCTTTACTTTGCCTCAGCTAAGGGACCGAGAATGGTCTGTCCCATGGGGCTTTGAGTTATCATTGTGCATACTCCATTGCAAACTCCATTACCAGTCTGGGATATGTATTACTTATGAAGACACTCATCTATGTAGAAGAAAGTGCACTGCTAGAGATGAATATTGTTCTCTCTCTCTCTGCGTGCAGCAAAGAAGCAGGTGCTCTTGGAGGATCTGAGCTGCCTGTCAAAAGCTGCGCTGCACTATGATCCTCGCAATCCCAGCGTCCCTCTGTAGAGTACAGGAACTTACAGAGAAGTCTTTCAAGATATGTTTGAAAAAGCAGAGGCATTGACAGAATTCAAGTTCAAAATACCTCCCGTTTGGCACTGTATGCACACACACACACACACACACACCTCCCCAAGAGGAGAGCTGGAGCGGTGTGACTCACACTGGTGTGAAAACACAGTGGGGTGGTGGGAGGATGACATCACAGCACCCTGCAGATGAACAAGTGCCTAGGAGTTGGACCCTGTTCAAGCACGCACATAGGGCACATAGGAGTGTGTGTACATATATATGTACATATATGTATATACAGATATGTATGTACAGACACAGACAGAGAGAGATACTCTCTTTATATATATTGTATGTACACACTCCTTCATGCCTCAGTCACACCGACCACCCCCGCCACACGTGCAGTCAAACACATACTGAACATTTCCTCACCAGAAATAACATTAGTTGTCCTGAGGAGACATTGGATTTTTTTTTTATTTCCAACCTCATATAGGGGGGCGTGGGAAAAGGCGAGCCAATGATTGGCCAGGATACGGACACGCTCTGACAGGATTTGGGGGCCTAAGTTGGAAAAACAGATATTATAAAGGAGAATTCAGTTGTTGTGAAGCTTTTCTTACCAATCTCTTGTAGTCTGACTATACATATATGTACCCCCACAGCCCCCTCCCTTGGGCCCAGATCCCGCTTCTTTGACGATAACACAAGTAGAAAGAACATGTGATTAATTGTCAAACAGAAATCTCCCCCCTCCTCCCTCCCCCCATACATACTGCATTCAGATGCATATAAGAACACTCACATGCTCAGTGTTTCTAACGCGATTGAGGAGAAGAAGGCAGGATTAAAGCGTGATCTGTAAAGACAAGTTGCTGATGCAGTGATTCACCAACAAAAACACATTTCACCATGCTTCCGACAAGCACTGTGTCTTCCTCGGCAATGATTAAAAATAGTTATCCAGGCTGATTAATGCACGTTTGACTCATGCAAACATGGTGGCTTTTGACAAAACAATCTCAAATTTAGTAGTTGTTGTGGAACTTTCAATCATATCACATGATCTTCATCCACAGATAGAGTTTGTCAAGTTATTTGCAGTTATTCCTATGTTCAAAGTTTCATTTTTTTCCCCCCTAACACTTTCAAAAGAGTACTCTAACCCTTACCATTAACCCTTAACGAGTGTAATCAGGTAATAACTATTTGTGGGTTCATCAATAAAAATGACTCCGTTCATATACAGATGTGTCATTGGATCCACTGTTCATATGAGAATATTGACAAGTGAAGGTTTAAATGAAAAAGTTTGTTAAAAGTTGTGTGCATTGGTTAAATTGTGAAAATGGAACTATGCAGCATTTGTTCCTTACAGAGTGACATGCATCAATCCACTTTTCTCATTTCAAGCTCCCCATCCCCTCTGGTATGTTATCTTTCTTCTTTCCTCTATATAGCACTGAATATGAACTGCAAAATTACGCTTAGAAAGTCCAGCAGCTTTTCTCTCTTTGCTGTTGTCATTTTTTGAAGGAGAATGTTTCTGCAGAAGACTACCCCTTCCCACTCAGTTTGTTTTTTAGATATTGTTTGAGGATAGATGGAGGTGGTTCTCAAGAACACAGGTAGCTTTAAAAAAGAAACACACACACACCCAGTTCAACCACAGGTGGCAATAGAAGATGGGGAACCAAATGATTCAATGTTAGATCGGGCTGTACAAGAAAACTTCCACCCACACTGCTGCAGCTGAATGCATGATTTAGAGTCTATTTTCTCCTCTGATTTTCTGGCTTGCTGTGACCATAAAGCTACAGCTCCATTTGGAATGAAGGCATTGGCTAGGATGCTGGGAAGTGCAGTGCAGAGAAGGAGGAGGGGGGGTGTCTGGGTCTAGCCTGGCAGGGTGCTACGGCAGTTAATTAAAGCTGCTGGGCAGGTATTTCAAGATTAGGAGTGGGTGTGTAAAAAGGGCCTCCGGTGGCCTTAGCATGTAGTCATCGTCTTATGGGTAATAGTGGCTGTGGACACTGATTGTGTCTATAAATGTCTATAAATGTACCATGGCTAATTTGATGAGGTTCACTTTTTTCGCCTGTGTTGACTGGTTTACATCTGATTATTTTTTCGTTAAGATGTAATCTTGCTGGCCAGTAAATCATAGGCTACGTATTCAGCTTTCTGTTACACTCAAATACTGTTGTTATCTGGGCGTAGCAGGATTATTCATCATCACAAAAGAATTATTTCACAATCAAGAAAAAAAAAATGGCCTGTAATTATTTCAGAATGTCAACAGACAAAGCATTATCACTAGAAAACAACCATGACGGTAAGATAACAATCTTATAATGTACGAAGAAACTAAAACCTTTTTAGCCATGTACACTACCTGGCCAGCACTGAACAAAAGTCGAGCATTTAGTTATCTAGAATCACTGATATTTCTGTTGAGTAGGTGAAGATGAAAACAACGGTTGAAAGAGGATACTGGACTTTTATTAGTTAGGTGACAAAACAACTCCAAATAAATGTTAATTCTCCATTTCTAACAGAAACGATTCTCTTCCCAAGTGGCCCAAAAGTTATAATTAATGCAGTTATAAGAGATAGAAAGCAAAAATAAAACCAGAATTTCCAGATTCTGTTCAAAACGTATCTAACTAACTTATCCAGCCTGAGAGCACAACCTAACTCTATGGTATGTCTTCATGTATCTACATAAAGACATATAAATATTGTTTACTTAATATTGGTATTCCTTAAGCAAGCACCATTCTCCACAAGTGTTATGTCTGACTAGTGCAGACATAACAGCTGCAGGACAGGGAGTGACAGCTAACTGTGTAATTGTGTTTTAGCCAGCAAAGATGGCTGCTAAAAAAAACCTGAAAGATAGTTGGAAAGATGGCATTAGAATAGTGTGGGTGGATATAATGGGTAAAATGTTGTTCTTTGTAAACTTAAATTAATTGCTGTTCAACTTTTTTTTCAATTCTGGTGCCATCTCATAACTTTTGCTTTGTATTTAGTCTGATGCACAAAGGCTGTGTTTCAGACTGTAGGCATACATTCAGATTCTCTGCCTTTTACAGGTAGGCTTCCTTCATTTCTGGTATGGCTGTTTCGTAATATTGCGAAGGCAGCACACCAGTGAAGAACCGTGTTGACAGAACTGTACAAATCAAAGCTTGTATAGTGTAAAGGTCAAGGGAATTCAGCTCTTGTGTGAACATGAACTAACTCTCCTCACTGTATTCTATACCTCTTCTTATCAGAGTGCTTGCCTGTCTCTCTCCTCCCTTATAACTCTCCCATGCACAGTTATATCACCCCAACTCCCAAACCTTCACACCCATTTATACACACATACTATAACACACACATACACACACACCCATTCACACAAACACACACATATACACCATATGGCCCAATGTCAGACAGCTGCAAGACCTGAAGTAGTGTGGTAGGGGATTGTGTTTGTGTGAAAATGATAATGATGATGGTCACTGTTCACAACAGCAACGTGGATCTCCTTCGTGTGTACTTATATATGTGTGTGTGTGATACGTGGGTGATGTGTCACTGTGCAAGTTGACTTGTTTTTCTGTACGTGTGTCTGTGTGTCACTCAGCCTCGTGATAGATACTGAGCTGTCATATCTGTCAACAGTTACGCATGCATATTCATTATTATGCTAATTTCACCCAAAGAGCTTTAATGAGTTCACAATATTAACAACTCAGATGAGGTGATGAACAAAAGCTTTGCAGCTTTTCTGTAATACTTACTGAGAAAATCCCATCGCTGACTACGAGTGAGAAATTTATACACTACTACAATCCTCCTGTGTACACTACATTTATGTGTAGGATACTCAGCTGTGTCAGGCTTTAAAAGGGTTTAGGAATAATGTGGGTTTAGGCTATTCAAAGTATTCAAGTTATTTGAATAAAAGTGACCGCTAGATATCAATTACATGATACTGTGGTAAGTGGCGGTTCTGTTTATTATTGTAAATATTTCCTATATAACACTATGTAATGCAAATGACTAAAAGTTTCCTCACCATGACACATTTTTATGTGCCTTACAGTTTAAAGGCTGGCTTTGAGAAGCTGAGTGGAAGATAATGGAGTAAATCTGTCATCTAGTGGTTGAATTAGGAAGTGACATCAAAGTTTGTTAAAGCTCTTATTTGTCAGTACAGTATCTTTAGTCCAGAGTACTGTTTTACTAGCCTGTGAAGAGCTTTCTGATGTTAAGCATACTTGTGATTTGTCATATATCAATACACTGTATATGGATAGGATAGGATAAATACCTCAAGACGATAAAAATTTGTCAACCTTCATAGATTTCAAGTGTTCAAGTTCATTCTTCAATCTTGGAAACTGCAATGTGTAAACAAAAATGTAACTCAAGGTCAACTTACTAGCTTTTTCCAGATCTCTCAATGACACCTCGGTCGCCCTCAGTTTGCTGAGTTGTCAGGTACCACCTGGCTATATCAAGGTCACATGATTGCAGCTTAGCTATCTCCTTGACAACTGAGCAAACTCTATCCTTTGAAGGAGACCGGAGCTTGTCAAATCTTTATATTCTGTTTATACCAAAGTAGCTCTTCCTCTACTATCTCTGTTGTCTTAGGTCAATGGGGACAATGTTACAAACCAGTAAGAAAGACCTCTTTAAGGAAACAATGAATTTACAAGATTTTCTTTTTTAGCATTATGATGAAGTGCTTTGATTTTTGCTTGATTTATTTTGGTTAGCCAAAGGCAGATATAGATTATCCTCTTCTCAACCTATCAGGTTGTAAAAGGCTCATTGAACTTACCAATAATAATATATCAAAATTAACTTTGCGATAAAGGATTGTATCCAAATCTCCCACCATTGTAAATCTACTGTATGGTGGATTGTTTTTCTTATAAATATTGTGATATTTATTGATTTCTACCATATTATCCAGCCTTAATTTCATTTCATTTCTTTCATTTTCTTTCTAATACCCTATTACACTGAACCAATAGTAATAATTTCTTATTCATCCCATATTGTTCCCCTTTCATGTTACGAAGCTGAAAGGAAATTATATACATGCAGATAAGATATGCATGTGCCTGATTTTCTGTATATATTGTTTTGCAAAACATTTGTTCACTGTTTTGGTCCCTCTGGCCTGCAATGACTTCTCATCTGTACTGCAGTTGCATGGTAGACCGGACCAATGTGCTACTGGCACTTAATGTATTTTCCACAACACCTGTAAACATAATGTATATTATGCTGTGTGGATGTGTAGCTTTAGGATGTTTGAAGTTAATGTATGACTGAAGAAGATATGCACAATCTACTGTCCACTATTCTGTTTTTTGTGTTGTGTTTCTTAATCTACATTAGGATCATGTTCTCCTGTTACCAAATGACTTAGTGCCACAGTATGGGCTGTATCTCATGTGTCTCATGTTGAAGGATTCCTGGCTCTCAACTTAACCAAGAAGGCACCCTGGCACAAAGTCATATATCTGCAAGTATTTACTCATAAACATCTGACATCTTCTCTCCAATAATAACATGTTGCATTTTACATGTTGCATGTAATATATTTCCACAAATACAATAAAAGTAGTCTAAAAGAAAGAGGGGCAAAGAAAAATAGTTCTTGAAAACAACACAGATACATTGTGTATCTAGAGCTTAGTCCAGAACATCATTCAATACAACATACTGCCATTTCACACATTGCACACATTAACAACTGTTTTGAGTAGCATTTAGTAATAATAAGTTGCAAAAGAAATGTAGCCAAAGTTAGTCCTAAGATGTTCATTCTGTCTTCCAACAGGCAACTCTGGTCAAATGCTCTTCTTGTATCACGGTCAGTTGATTATTAACTTCATTGAAGTTGCAATAAAAGAAAGAGGGGGGAAAAAAAGAGTGGATCAACATGCAAAACTCTCGCTTGTCACTTGTTAAGTCTGGAGGGGAGGAAAAAAAAAGAAATGGCATCTCCACTGGACTCTGTACAAAACAGTGAGAAAAGGACATAATGACCAAGACATTGTTATATTCACAGACGGAATATTTCAAACCATCTATATCACTGTGGACTTTTTTTTTTATATAGCCCCCTAATGGTAATTCATTAAATTCATGGTGTATGTTAAACCTGATATGTACATGCAATGGGTAGTTATCAAACTATCTGTACTATAGGATACTGTCTGCTATAAACAAAGGCTATAAAATGATGAAAAATATCTTCCGTTTTGCTACGAGGAAATTAAATCATTTTGCTCTCAATGTTTCCCGCAGTTAACGACTTCACTGCAAATCATCAGAGTGTGCGTGTGGCCCTACATGGATTATATTACAAGCTGCAAAACCTGTGCCTGTGTGGCCGACATTGGCATGGAAACAATAAAAGAAAATTATATTTTTAAAAAATGGCTGCATATATTTAGAATCCTTTCATACCATTAAAGGTAACCATTGCAGCTGCATTTACCATCAAAACACTTAAAAAGGAAGAAAGAAAAAACAGTGTACTGGCATCATTGAACACTGAACACCTCTCCAGTGTGTTTGTGTGTGTGCTGTTTTTGCAATACATGTAGCACCCTCTTGTGGTAACTTCTTACACTACATCTGATGCATTGAATGGTTGAAAGGCTGCGTGTACATCAGTGCTAATACCCACATAAAGGAAAATACTTAAGAGGTGAATGAAGGCCAAATGTAATCAATCACATTGTTGATGTGCAAGGCACCCAGCTCTATGTTTAATATCAGAAAGAGTGCTTGGAGGAAAAAGAAATGTTATAAACAACATTGTGAGAAGTTTCAAGTCAGTGGTGAACAATTCCAAGTCATTCCCTGTCCTCTACATCAGGACTACTGTACACATTTTTGGAAAGAAATCAAACTTTACAGCTCAGCAAGTGGCTTTGTATTTTAATTCTTTTCAATTGGATGCAAATTCCTGGCTGGTAGTGGATAGGGATTGCGTTTGGTTAGATCAAGGACACACTGAGCTGAGCAGGAATTAGTGCTTTAGACAATGAGCATCATGTCCCCATGAGGGAAACCTTGACATTTGGACCTTCACTCAGTTAATTCACCACACACTTAGCACTTTGTGGCAAAAAAAATGTCTCCCCCTTTTGTCCTTGAAACTGCTCTCACATGGCTCATTAGCATTTTTGGCGTTGCTCCACGAAAGCGAGGGACATACTGTAGCTGGTTTCAGAATTATAGCTATAGGTGTGCCTCTTCTATTTCAGCTAAATACAAAAGAAAGACACATTTTTTTCCCCAAGAGTGCGCAAAGTGTCTGGTGAAGACGTATAACTTCAATTCATGTTAGTTGTTTTAACACCAGCAGCCTTTGCGTTGGTCACCGGCCGCACCGTCGCAGAGTCCCTCCTCTTCCTCCAGAGCAGCGAGATTAAGCTCGTCGTTAATGGACATCCGGAGAAGATCCAAGTCCTTTTTATTGGCTGCCAGCACCTGCTCAGCCAATCGTGTGAAAGTCTTGAAGGGAAAGAAACACAGACGCAATGTCACTCATCAAGTCGCTTCCTCCCCTTATATAACGATGACTGCATTGCTTTGATCTTGTTTTTTATTGTATGCAAAGTCATGAAATGTCATGAGTTCCTTTTGAGCAGAGACTCTAAATATCATCTCACCTCTGTTATATTATGGTTGGTGAAGGCACTTGTCTCAAAGAAGTCCATTCCGTAAGCTTTGGCCAGCTGGAAGAGAGATGACAGTGACAACAACAACAACAACATTTCACTTTCCTGAAAAAAAAAAAAAAGCAAATTATAATGTAAAATGCGAGGCAGCAGGAGGCAGATTAGTCAGTCTTTGTCTGCGCTTGTTTTTTGAGGTTGACGCCAGAGCCCTTTGAGCTTGTTTACAGACTAGAAACTCATGCCTGACAGAAACTACAACTCAAGCTTCAAGCAACACCCAAACCAAGATCATCCCACAAGCTACAGTGCAAAATTTTTGGAGCAGAACACAATCCAAATCATAAGCTCCCAAATTCTGTTCACAAACATATGCATCATTAGAACTAGACTCTTTTTTCCTTGATTGTTTATGTCTTATGTCACCTTTTAAGTTGTCTTGCACATCATACTTAATCCATTAACATACAGTTTTCCTATTTGCAGCCCTTCCACTCTGCCTGACAGTATCATACATGCTTTCTATCAGCTTGTTGAACATTTAATTGACCCACCTTGATACCTTGCTCTGTGGCCACCTGCCTCTTGTCCACCTCGTCTGACTTGTTCCCTACGAGGATCTTCTGGACCTTGTCAGGAGCATACTGCAGGGGTTTGTCATGCGAGCGTGGAGGAAATGAGGGATATTTACAGGTAAGGAAGAGACATGAAGAACAGAATGAAAGAGAAGAGGAAGAGAACGCAGAAGCAAGAGTGCTCGGGAAATGAGACCAAGATTAAAAGTAAGTGGGAAGTGTGCTAAGATCAATAGAGTATACATTTGGATAGACCTCTTGAGGAAATTAGTGCATAATGACAAAATTAATAGCATCAAATCATCTGGGAAATGACAGGGACGCATAGCAGATGACTGCTTCATCTCAAAGCCAAGAGAAAAAAGGTGACTGCTAGAGGAAAAAATGTGTTCTCTTCTCTACAATGTTTATGGCTACACATTTAAAAAAAAATATGATGACAGGTATTTGAAAATAAAGATGGAACATAATAAGCACAGCATCCGTCAGGCCAAAGCATTTGGTTTTTATTACACCATGTCAGGCAGCTGTTCTTTTTCAACCTGGGGCTTCTGCACAGTAAGTGCTTCTGTCAGTTCTGCCCTTTCCACAATGTGGAGGAAAATGCCTGTTGATTTTCCACTCTGCCTGATATATTGAGTTTTTTTTTTTTTTTTTTTTTAAATCCCCTCATCTCCGTGACTCACCTCGTCCACGTCACTGGCCCACTTCATGATGTGTTGGAACGATCGTTCACTTGTGATATCATATACCAGGAAGATTCCCTGAAGAGTGATAGTCAGAGATTTAAAAAGCAGATGAGAACGTGTTCGTTTTCGAGAAGCTTTAAAGAATCTTCCAAAAAAAAAAAAATCCTGTAATTTGTAAAGATGTCATGTATAGCAAAGTAAAAAAATCAATACATTTTAAAACATTAATATAAGTAATTGTAAACAAACCAGACAAGCACTTCTAGCCTCTAAAAAAAAGATGCATTTTACATTGTGTGCCATGGGCTGGATGAGGAAATCTGCTGCAATGGTTTAAAGAACAAAACAGGAACAGGACACTTTTCCTCCAATTTCATTACCAGTTTCTGGTAAATAGAAAAGTCAATTCCAGCACATTTAACCTCTTCAGCAGCCTACAGCAAAGGAAAATTGCACGCACACTGCAACTCCAGGGTGGTGGTAGTTGTTTTTTTTGGCAGGATGGAAAGCAGCAACATCCTCTAAAAGAGGTCTGAAGGAAATGTGGTCTTTAACATGAGAAACAACACACTCACAATACCACTGGTATGTGATAAGAAGCTACATCATCTCAAGGGTGGTCTCCTAAATGAAACAATCATCATTCAAATCCCTTTACAAGGTTACATTGAGGTTTTAAAGCTGCTTTATGTAGCGACATTGCTACAGATCCCTCCATCTTTATTGTCACCCAGTGCACCTAAATGGCTCATCTGAAACGGTGTCGAGCATTAGGTATGAGTTAGTCATGAAGCTGTAACAAATTTAATTTCTAGATTAAATATGTTATGCTACTCTGTAGTAATAATATTACAGTACATTAATGTGTGGAAAATCACTTGCAGCTGCGGAGCCAATAGATAAAACTTAAGATCAAGTACCTGTGCTCGTCTGTAGTACTGTTTAGTGATGGTCTGGTACCTCTCCTGGCCTGCAGTGTCCCTGGACAGACAACAAACGCACATAAACATGCACACACAGATACATTAATGAGATTATAGATGACCATATGGCTGATTAAACAACCATCATTTATTACAGTTACAGCCCCTCTGTCAGAACTACTTGTGTAACATCTAATAACACTGATAATCCTTCCAGCATTGTCTCCAATCCACTTTTCTTACCATATCTGTATCCGCACTTTGATACCATCTATTACTAGTGTCTTCATTTTGAAGTCCACTCCTGCAACAAACAGAAGATACGGTTAGGAAACACAATATGACATTCACCGAGAGCTCAGGCTAAATGCTTTGAAGAAGTGTTCCAAGTGAGGGGTTGCACTTTCTACCCAGTAACTGACTGAAATCAATTAACCCAGCACGTCTCCTACAGACAGAGGTTTACCAGTATCTGCTGCAGCTTTGTAACATCATAGAGGGCATTAACGCAACGAGAATCACATCATCCCTGCATAATCAGCCTGTTAGAAGATTGGGCTAATGATCCTGCGAGCTGAGTCCTCATTTAGTTCCCTGCATCGATCACATGGGAGGTGAAATAAAGGGAGAAGAGTGCTGCATAACGCCACAGAGGAGCAGACGAGAGGATGAAGAAGCGGAGCAGAAGTGGGGAGGGGTTAAGCGAGGAGTCGCTCACGGTTCAGTGATCTCTGATTTATTTCAGAGCGTGATATTGTTCACAGACAGAAAATCACAAGCAGGGCCAATTCATTTTTGTTCATTTTTGAAGACTGGTGTGGATATTCGTGGACAGAAGTCATTTTGCGCTGAGGCTAAGATGCGATTTCTATGTTTTTATGAGAAAAAAATGAATCCAAGCATTGATTGTTTTGCCCTGAATTTTGTCTTGTAAGAGCACATAGACACGTCCATATTCAGAATATAATGTAGCACCATTTGTACTAATGTATGTTGGTCAAATTCCTTCTACCTGATTGCTGTTTTTATTCATTGATGTATTCTTTATGTATCTATGGTCTGCTGTCTGTAAGCCAAAGTCTTTGAAGCTTTATTCTCCCTACAATATAACAAAAAAGTCAAGTTTACTTGGCTGTCATTCAGTCAAAATGCCAAAAAATTAGAAGCAGATTTTGAATATAAATCTCTCCTGATTTTCTTCTTCTTTGTCCTTGTTTTTTTTTCCACAACTGTCTCCTCAGACTAATGCACTTAAGTTGATAATAAGCAGAACCACAGGCTCCTATAGACCACACTAATCCCTGAGAAATCAATTAACAGTTCATCCCAATTAACCTGACACTCAATACCCATGTGTCAAGCCCAGGGAAAGAGCTACTGAGTCCAATCGATTCTCATAACTGGAGGAACTCGCCTTTTGTGGTTGTTATAGCTGCATTTCTTCCAGGTTTATATTCCAACAGACACAAGGAAATAGCTGACAGATGTACTATAGCTGGCCCGGCTGATTTTAGACTGAATGTTTCCTGAGAACAAGCTGGAGTCAAGCGAAGGCTCCGCAGAGGCTGGAACTCACTGACTTGACAGTGTGAGTGGTGAGACGGCCTTTGCCTTTGACGAGGGAGCATTCAGACCAAGACTAAAGGAAAGGTCAGCATAACAATCAGTGGCTTGCTTTGCCTGAGGCTTGAGAAGAGAGAGGATGGCTAATGAAAGAGAGGCCATCTCCCTGTGTCATTGCCCAGCTGTATTACCACTGTATTACTGTAAGCTCCAGTCAGAAGTCATCCATGCAAACGGCGATGATTTAAACATCATGCAGATACAGACTAATGGATTCTCCAGCTGTACAATGTGTGTCTTGAGTAAGGGGCTGGATAAAATCAAAGACATTTCAAGATAAATCAGGATGACTACACAGGCAAGTCATAAAGAATCAATGAAAATCAGCCATAAATCTCTCTAACATGAGTTTAGAGCTGCAACGATAAGCTGATTAATCGATTAGTGGCAACTATTTTGATAATCACTTAATCACTTTGACTCTTTCCTTTTTTTAAATGCCAAAAATATCTGGTTCCAGCTTCTTCAATGTGCATATTTTCGGGTTTCTTTGGTCCTCTGTGATAGTAAACTGAATATCTTTGGGTTGTGGATTGTTGGTTGGGACAAAACAAGACATTTTAGGTTGCATTTTGACCTTTGGGAAACAGTGATCAATATTTTTCACCATTTTCTGGCATTTTATAGACAAAACAACTAATCAATTAATTGAGAAAATAAATCAAGAATGAAAATAATCGTTAATCACAACCCTGCATGAGTACATTCTGAGTTATATTTGGAGAAAACCAAACAATGCCTCAACCCACACTGCTGTCTGTTGCCTGTGGTTCGACAAATAAACTGTATGGGCGGCCATCTGATTGTTCTGCATTGTTTCATATCAGCCAAGCAAAATGAAGCCATTTTATAGAAGAGGTGAGGTGAAAAGCACAGTGCAAACACTGCATGATGGCTAGACACAAAGGACTGACACTGCTCTGAAGGTAAACAGAGGTCAGATGCCATTTTAGAGGTTTGATATTCCAGCTTTTTGGGGTTTCTCCTTTATTGGGTCCAACCTGCACTACATCAGAAGTCACATCGGTATAAGAAATTTTACAGACAGTCATGAATGTTACTGTTTCAGGATAAAGGGCCATGCATATGCAAAAAAGGGAGCTTTCAAATGGAAATGGCAATCTGTAAACCAATACATGTGATTGACTACTAATTTACATTTTTTAATTGTGTTAATTTATTTACTTTTTTTTTTTCAATATTTGTACCCAAGGCTCCCAGTAAGGCGGTGTTAGTACTGAGGGGAAATAAAGTTAAATTAGCTGAACTGAACTGTCTCAGGCTAATGAGACAGTACACTATTACTTTTACTGCAAAAAAGAAAAAAAAACCTACACATTGGTCCTTGCATTTGCCAAATTTTAAGAATAATTCTGCAAGTAAAGTTTGAAGAAATGTTAAATCCTCAATCATGAAGGCGTATTGGGAAAAGATTCATTGTACAGCTTCCCCTCAGAGCGAACTGTAACAATGGAGATGAGCATGATGCACACAATATGAGAGACAGCAGTTAATTTAACATGGCAGCATTTCACAATTGGCAGAGTGAAAGCCATGTAAAAACTAATGGGTACACACCAAAAATTGACTTGACTAATTACCAGGAAGACTATGTTCGACTGTGCAGGACGGATTAGGCGGTGACACGTGTCAGTGTGTTGTAGGTAATGGTGACAGGCTCACTAATGGATGGACGGCTGGATGCTCTGGCACTGACACAAATTCACTGGGGGAAGAGTCTGTCATCCATGACTATCAGTACCAGCAGAGGACAGCCAACAGCTGTCAACAGCTGTTGTCTTTAGGTCAGGACAAAGGACAAACATTTTTTTCCAATAATAAATTTGTCACGAATCCATACTGAACAACTGATCTTTGTATTAACTCACTTTATGGAATTAAAACATGTACAATAACTCCTAATGATTAATTCATACCAGACCAATGTTACACTGTGTTCATATTTAGATCAGGTCTGTAGTCAAAAACACCACCGCGTCTATTCCAAGAGCATAAGTATAATTGAAAACTGAAAAATACATCTTTGTCAAAAACTCAAGTCTAACAAAAAAAATCCAGGAAAAGTTAACTTTGTGGCTACCTGACAATAAATCTGCCAGGCTCATCTATTCTGTATCTGCTGATGCAGTTATATCAGTATAGTTGTATAAGAGCCAATAAGTTGCAAGACATTGCCTTACAGAAATGCCAAATATACTGTATATATTTGGAATTTAGAAACTGTGTCATCATTACATAGTTTGACCACCAGAGAGCACTGAGAAGTTTATTTTTCAACTTGTCAAATTTCCTGCTCAGTTTATATCTTTGTCTCTAACACTGACACTAGAGTCAACATCAAAAATCCTCATTCTTTCAGATTATAGTCCACACTATATAGTTTAAACGTTATGTAGCAAAACCTTTCAGCAATGGTTTGACATGTACACCTGTTTGCTTTCTTGCCAAGGCTTAGCCTGGCTCTGTCAGAAAGTAACAAACTTAACCTACCATCACCTCCAAAGCTCATTAATAAACACATTATAGTTGTTTAATCCATTAAAAACCAAAGTGTTAAAACTACAAATTTTGGTCAAATAGGATGATGTGTGCCAGGCTATATATCTTGACTGAGTGCCCTCCTAAAATCATCACACACACAGACAACTAGAACTTCCTTTGTATAAATAATGCATGATCAAACCTTTCATGTTCCTAAAATGCCAGTGAAAGCTTCAGGCAATGACAACACCATTGGGCTCGGTGATAACTGCTTTACGAGAGGCTAAGCATCTGTGGCTGCTGAGATCCATGCCTGGCCGTTTAGACTAATGAGCTCGTCTAGCAGTGGCAGGTTAAGTGTATGACCAGGTCGTCACCGTTACACCACTGGGATCACCGCCATGAGGACAGCTGCTTATTGAGATATGACATAGGGCAGGGCCGGACTCATACATTATAGGTGTAGTGACAGCCAGGAGCTCTGAGGAGTCTGGTGACGAGACCGCCGAGGTAACGGTGAGGAAGATTAAACTCAGCGGTGTGACTGAATACCATTACTAAATCATCTCTACAGCTGCTCTATGCCAGAGAAATGTGCACTCTGGGGCCCAGATAAAAAGTCTTATGAGGAACAGAGTGACCTGCTAAAATGAAATGGGATACCTGGAGGAGTATGTTAGTAGTCAGGATAAGATCAGAATTCCTGCTGCTCCAATGATTTTTGGAGTGCTTTGATTTTTATTGATTTGTGTTAAAGGGGGGGCTGCAGATGGTGCTTTTATTTCTGTGTGAGCTCTAACAAGAGAATAAAGTCATATCCTTTGTTGATCCTATAGCCATACATGCTTTTTTTGTTATCCTACTTCTGTGTATCCCATTTATTTTCAAAAAGCCTCAATGGATCGAATCAAAGGCAAAAATCTGGGCTTGAATTTAAATGCAATTCATGCTCAGTGGTTTCAACTCTCTTTTTCTTGTGTGGGAAATTCTTTGACAGACTGAATACATGCTCAAACTGCCCTTCAACTTCTGAAGGAGTCTGAACTGCACTTGGATAAAATATGTACATTTCATGTAGCCTGTAAAAACTATTTACTATATCAATTTAAAGGGTTTATGTTGAGCTGTTGTTGAACGCCAGAAAGCATTTAATAGCCAGGAGAAGGTCATGTTGAACATGAATGTACATTGTTTCCTGAGCCCAATTAGAGCACAGGAAACAAACAACCCTGGACACAGTGGAGACTTTGACAAACTACTTTTGTGTACTTCAGTTCCAATTAAGAGAACAATGCCTCGGTGCACAAAATGAGTCCCATAAAAACATGGATTTCTGAGTTCTCTGACTTCAATCCCATCAACACCTTTGGGATGAACTGGAACTGTAGCTTCGAGCCAGGCCTCATCACCCAAGATCAGTTCTCCACCTCGCTAATGCTCTTGTGGCTGAATGGTAGCAAACCCCTGCAGCTACTTTCCAAAACCCTGTGGAAAACCTGAAGACAGAAGAGCGTAGCATCATATTAAAGGGGAACCAGGTCTATGTTTTTTTTATTCTGGGGCTCCACTGGAATATCTTTGCATGATTTACAGTTTTGAAAAAGGCCTTATTCATCTTATACTGGCTCTTTATGCAGCCTCTCAGTTCAGCCTCTGTCTGAAACAGGCAGTTTTATCTCCTGTCTCTTTAAGGCCCCCCTCCTGAGGAGCCCATTCTGTTCTGATTGGCCGGCTCTCAGAGTTTGCCCCTCAGAAGACTCCCTCCGTCTTCGGAGACTACGTCAACAAACCATGAAACAAACTCGTAGTCGTAGGATTTCACCCCTTTTTGTGAACAACATGCATGCATGACAAGCAGTGTTTGACTGTGTTTAACATAGATATCCAACATTATAACAGTATATAAATAACAGAAAACCACATAGGTCCCCTTTAATGACCGTAATGTCACATATTGATGCAATGTTCGGGTGTCCATATACTGTATCAAAATCTATTTAATAGCGTACTGTTGGCTGATAACTCTCTATATTTCATTTTTGTGTTTGCGTAACAACAGGAGATGTCATTCTTCCTCTGCTAAAAAAGACTTTTATCCTCTAATGTTTATGGAAAAACTTGAGGAGGCTTTGTTGAATAAAACCATCCATGGGTGACAGGTCCCTGCAGTTTTCGAGATAATTAAGAGTAAAAAAATGAACAAGTGGACTGGAAGGAGACCTGATGAATAATGGAGGTCCCCATGAGGGGCACATGGGAGAGAATTTATATCCCTCCGTCACTGTGAAGGTTGGGAAATTATTTATTGATCCTCCGCAGGAGAGCACTGATGGTGGTCACTCTTGATCTCTCTCTGTCTCTCTCTCTCTCTTTAGACTTTGTTGAGCTTGTTTAGTCTTAGGAGTTGGGTGTGAAATATTGCAGACCCATGAAAGACCTCCCACCACGGCTTATAGACACATTCTACTGCCTCAAACTATTCAGTCCTGCATAAATATCTGAACTCCTGTGCCCGCACCGACACAGGAGCCTGGTTTCTGACACATCCAGCTGTGATTATGAACACTTGGCACAATGTAACAAAAGTGCGAAAAGCTTGCCGAAGTTTTTTTTTTTTTTTTTTTTCAACCTGCACAGACTGCCTGAACTTTTCAGAAGAGAAGAGAAAGGCCTGTCATGTATAAGCATCACTCCACAGGGAAGAAGTTTCCTGTAGATATATACCATAGGTGCATGACTTTAAATAGCATCCTGCCGTCTCAGTATGCATGCAGGCATACATCACCACACTGACTGGAGAAGGTGAAACAAGTGAAGCATTTGATGTAACAAAGTTGAGTGTGACAAGACTAAAAAGTTAAAAGTAAAAAGTAAAAGTTTGAGTCTGAGCCTCCTGCTGTGCCTGTGGGCTGTTTGCAGGAGTTCAATGAGCACTCAAAAATCATAAAGCCTTTGATTTAGCATTAAAGCTCCCAACACACCAGTAGTCCAAAAATAATGTTAATAAATAATGCTAAAATGAATAATTAACAGTGCAATGATATTCTCACTGTTGCTCCTGTTTGATCTTTTCAAGCAACATCTGTCTGCAAATCACACACTGACCACCACTTTCATGATTCACTGCTTTGACCTTATTTGGACACCATGTTCTCTGTCTTTTCAATAAAAAAAGGGCAGTTATCCATCACAACCAGTAGGAACATATTGACTAATGATTAACTTTACCCAGAGGGATGCCTGTATTTTGTTTTCTCCATATTGCGGCTGATTACTGAAAACAATGTCAGAAAGCAGCTGTTTCCTCAAAAATAGGAAGCACTATGATGGAGAACACACAGATACACATACACACAGGAAATACAGGTCAGTTGCCACAGAAGAAGACATAAGAGACATCATCTCAACATGTAAACAAAAGCACTGCTTACTGTACATCCTTATTTCCTTCATCTCAAAGTAAAGCACGGTCATGTGTCTGTCACTGTCTGAGCTCCTAACTCTGGAGGTCTATGTAGGAGTATTAATACTTTATTATTGAATTACCTCGTTATCTCCTTTTTGGTTAGGATTTGTTAGTGCCGGAGGGGAGCACTAATATACTGCACAGTCCAACTATGAGGAAAGGTTTAGCTTTGCTGAGTCAATATCATTTTCAGGGATGTGGCAGACATTTTTTTTTCTGCATGTTCTGAGTTAAACAAAGATCTGCCAAAATTAGCCACATCATGCAAAACACAAGATGTAATACTTGTGCCATAATTATCCTCCAGAAACTTCACGTTAACTATGAGATCAGTTGTTTTTTTCAATTTTTCCTTGACACTAAGGACCCTCTTTGTAAAAAAAAAAATGTCTATGTTGAGATAAGATTTAATATGCAATTTCATGGCTCATTAGAAGGGTGATATATCAGGGAGTGCAACGAGTTGTTATGCATGAGTTAAGAAATAAAGCTTTTTTTTGGCCACTTTGATCAGGAATCCCTTGCAGCATGCCAAAAAGGATACCTGGTGGTCCCTGCACTCCAGTTTGATTGGTAAAATAAGTACCTGAGATTATAAAAAGCCTATTTCCAGATATAAAAGTATGCCTTGGCTGTTATATTGTATGGCACTTGGTTGCACTGTCAGTGCCAAGTGCTGATAGTTGGTAAACTCATCTGCATGACTGCCAAGTGTTGGCTCTTTCCCCCCTCAGGGCTTCCCCAACCAATGCAATCACATTTTTATCTTTTCTTTATTCCACGTGCATGCGCAACTCGAATCAAAATCAAAACAAATAACCTCTTCAAAAATGTATAATGAAATCATGATGGAATTCAGACAATTCAATGGCCACAATGAAAGGAAGATGCGCAAACGGCATCCAATGAAAATACTGAAAGACATTGAGACGCCTGTGAGTGCTAATTAACACAAGTGAGGAGTAAAATCCAAGAAATAACTCTTGGTGGCGGTGCGGAGTCTTACCGATGGTGGAGATGTGAGACGGGTGAAATTCGTTGTCCGTGAATCTGCATAACAAACATGTTTTCCCAACCCCAGAATCTCCGAGAAGCAGGAGTCGGAAGAGCACATCGTACTGCTTAGCCATGGTGTTGAATGTAGTGTTGAATGAAAAAAGCCCCAGTCAGCTAGCTCTGCGATAAATGACCAATCCCTCCCCTCATGCATCCCATGTCTGCTCAGATGCTCGGCATTAATGCTTTGGCTATGCTTTTTTTTTTTTTTTTTTTTGTTCACTGATGCTGGGTCGGTGGGGAAACAAAACAGGGATGCTCCAGCTTCCCAGGCAGCCTCCAGCCTCCAGTGGGTGCGGTGGACCACTGTCAAGCGAGACCGAGTGAGAAAAGGAGACTTCCGGTGTAGTTTCCTACATAAAAGCACAATATTTTAGCATTTTAGAAAGAAGGTTAGATTCATGTTTTGGAATTAAATTTGAGTATAATTGCTATTTTTCATGGTGTGTTTGTTATATACTTCATTTGTATGATAGTGGGAGAATACATATCCAAAGTGCACACACTGTACACACACAAGTTATTTTCATCTGTAAATTGAATCCAGACTTACATGAAAGGCACATCTTGAGCCTTCTGTGAACATATTAATGTGGCCTTGATTCTGCTCCATTTCTCATATGTATGATAGCTTATAATAATATTCTCATTGCATATTTTGTCTGTATTCATATTTAAATTAAATGAAATGCAAAAGAAGTGAGAGAATTGAATATCCTCAATATGTGTACAAATACAGGCACAAAATGGCTTGTAGGACACAGAAAAGGCTTGGATCAGCAGATACTCTGGATTGCAATGCATTTCAAGCTCAGTATCAAGAAGTTCGTGCTGACATGTCTCTAGAAATAGAGAGACAGCTTGACATGATAGCTGATTTCTCTGTGGGGATCACTAAAGCAATAAAGTCCCATCTTACAGCTGCTGACATCTGGAAAATGATACAGCAGCTTCAAGGCCCAGACCAGCAGGCTCCAGGACAGCTTTTTCTACCAGGCCACCAGGCTTATGAACAATGGATACTAAAGGCCTGCAACCTGCCTGATGTCACACACATATACTACACACATATAGATATTTATTTATATATCATAGGTAGGCTATGTGCACACTTAACACACATAAACTCATATTTTATACTCTTGTTTATATTCTTATCTCTTACTATTCCTTTTTATTTAAAATGTGTATTTTTCTTTATTGAATTGTGGAGGAGATGAAACATTTTACTCTCTATATTTGTGTAACGTAATGAGATGTAACAATAAAGAACTTGAAAATTTACCCCAAGAACCGCTTTCGAGTTTTTATTTTGAAGGGTAAATCACTACACTTCCGGTAATATTATGTTTGTTGCTGATTTGACGCAGATTAACGGTGGGAAAAGTGCTGCTTCTTCGACGTCAGAAACAAATCACTAACTAGTGAATATGGATGATAAAAAACTTGGACATTGGCCATGAGAAAGACACACAATCATAAACCGATATTTTACTGTAAAAACCGACGTTAAAATCACCCTTTTTAAGCGATAATATAACTGTGAGCCGTTAGTGAATGGCAGATGTTTGTTCTCTTGGAGATGCCGTAGCGGGTGTGTACGCGCAGTTTCCGCCACATTCCAACCATCGGCAGGAAGGGAGCAAAGAGTCCAGGCAGTGAAAGTGAGAAACTACCAAAACAAACTAACGGCCTCCCCTACAGCTAACGGGCCCCATTATCATCATGGACGGTGTGCCGACACCCATGCGGTGCTTCAGCGAGGGTCACTCGGTAGAGATGTTCGTGGATGACGGGGTGGAAACGGTGACTTCGGTGGAGCAGGTGAGCGGATTAGCTCCGTTAGGTAATGTGGCTAATGCTAACAGTCTTTCCACTTCAAATGGAGGCTGGAAAAGTGAGATATTCAATTCTCACAAACTAAATCATTCACACTCTAGTTTAGAAAAACGAAATGAAATGAGCATGTGTTCATTTGCTAGCAGCGCTTTAGCTAACGTAAATGAGCAGGCATGAGTTCATAGGTAGCTAGCACGTCCCTCAATGAGATTAAGTTTGACTCAATTTAGCTAAGAGGCGTGAAATTAAACCAAAGGTTGATACCGCGCTGCCCACGTAAATTTAATGTGTGAGCATCAAAGGATAGGTTCACAATTTTTCATATCTGATCTTAAATAAGCAGTCAGGTGTCCATATAAGCAGTGAAAGAGGTTTTCCTCGCTGTAATCATTCCTCCTGTTCATACTGGCTATTAGAAGATCCACTTCAAATGTGCTTTCAATGAAAGTGTTGGAGGCCAAAATCCACAGTGTGTCCACAGTCATTTTGATAAAAATACATTTAAAAGTTTATCTGTAGCGTATAAAAGGCTTCAAGAGGATATCTGCTACATTTACGGTCTTCCTAGCATCAAATTCCCTCTTTGTTTCCTCAGACAGTGTTTCCCTGTTGAGCTGCAGTGGGAGGATTATAGCAAACAGAGGAGCTTTGACACTTTGACTTTGACTGTAACATTGAAAGACATCTTTTTTTTTTTTTCAAAACAAGGACTGTGGATTTTGGCCCTCATCACTTACATTGTAAATGCATTATAAAAGGATCTTCTAATGGTCAGTATGAACAGGATGAATGAATATGGCAAGAAAAACCTATTTCAGTGTTCATTTGAGTATATTGTACTGTTTATTCCTCTACATTCATTTAACAGCTGTAGTTGCTTTTTAAATTAAAAATATACTTTAAATAATATAGAATACATTTATGAAATACAAAACTGTTAAGGATTAAACCAGTAGTTCCAAGTCCTTTCACGATAATTACATTATCGACTTATCGTACAATGTTCAGACATGACCTTGATCATTTTTGTTGACCTTGACATTCCTCGTTGTTTACATGCGTGTTATCTTACATAAGAATGTCACCAACGTTTTAGCCAACATGATGCCAGAATGAACAGCGTAACTTATTGTGTATGGTCTATCTATCATCTATTATCAGATAATCTGAAATATAATCACCAAGAAGGTGAAGCTCGGGGTCCATCCACCTCCCACCTTTGAACCTGCGTTAACATGTTAACTGCAACTGTGGCATAAAATAGTCTTAAAATGACAATAATATCTTTAACGCATTTATTTCTGGGACAATATATCATCCAACAAAAGCAGTTAATGTGACAGGCCTGCTAGTTTCAAACCTTTTAGGTGTGGAACTAATGTGCGTAGTTGTGGCTGCCAGTCATGTCATGCTCTATGTCAACAACACTGACGTTTTTAACACATTAATGTAAATGATAGTTTAACCACTAATTTGCATCTGTCAGCTGATAAGTATATATAGATGATATATAGTATATGTCATGTGTTTGTGTGAAAAGATAGGCTAGATAGACAAGTGTGCAAGTCAACTAGATATATTGTTATCAGACTTATCAACTCTTAAATATCGATATTGACTTTGAAAAGCTATTTTATTTATTATTCTGTCCTACAAAATTGCTCAAGATGACACAAACATTAAAGACAGATTTTGTAGTAAGACTCTTCCAAATGGACAAATTATCTCCCACATAACCTGAAATTTGAAGACTGAATTATGGGGTGAAATTCAGAGATTGTGTGTAATTAGCTGCTGTGACTAAACACTGTCTTGATTAGTGACTCACTGTGTCCTTTGTGTTTTATGTCAAGTAATGTTTTGGATGTCTTTCATCTTAAGTTAGCTCATTTCCGCTGAATCATTCAACACCTTGAGTCTTCTTTCATTTATGAAATGATTTAATCTTTACAATAATAATGATGACTAGCTGATGAAAGGTTGATTTTCACATGGGTGGACACGTATCCGTGCCTTTAAGCCTCAGACTGTCTGTTACTCTGTTTACATTCTCCTCTTTCCTGTCTTCTTCTTTTTAACTAGAAAAAAGTTGAACGCAGCATTGAAGAAGTCATCACTGTTTACAAGCAAATACACAGTTTACCACAGTAAGTACTCACGGTGTCGACATTTTTCGCATCAACATCAGTCGTCCCACATCTGACATCTGACATGAAAGTCTCTTCTTAGAGATTATCCTTGAGAAAAAAATGTATGTCACTTCCCTGTCTTTTTGTTCCAGCTGTCAAAGACAACTAAAGGTTTAAAAAAATCTGATTATATATGACAGATATTTCTAAATGACTGGAGTAAGTTGTCAAATAGATGTAAAATATAATTAAAAAATCAATAAATGACACAGTTATCGCTCTTTAAAGAGCTGCCAAAGAGATGGATTGTTTTATATTGTCAACATTAATCATAAATTCATTGAGTATTTAATTGTTTTAAATTCAGCTAGAGCACCGTCATCACCAATATCATGTGATGGCTTGTAAGCAGCAGTGTTTTCACTGAGAATCGGTACCATGATTCTATGATAATTAGCCTGACTTCATCTCAGTATGTGATAAAAGTAGAGCTGCAACGAATAACCGATACTCGGTTGACAGAAAATGAATCAGCAACTTTTTTGATAATTGATTGATCATGTAAGCAAAATGTCATTTGATAGCTCCGGCTAGTTAAGTTGAGAATATTCTGGTTTTTGAACAAAACAAGACATTTGATGACTGTGATAAATCAAAAACCATAATGAAAATAATCATTAGCTGCAGCGCTACATAAAAGCATGCACATACATCATCAAACCCGCGGTGACAAATTGGTCAGATGTTGTGTCGCCATAGTAATGATGATCATCTATCCTTATGTCTGTTATAATGTTGGATGCATCTACTGCCATTATGACACATTTCCAAGAACACTGCTCA
Organism: Euthynnus affinis; assembly: GCA_029490765.1. Classification (NCBI taxonomy): domain Eukaryota; kingdom Metazoa; phylum Chordata; class Actinopteri; order Scombriformes; family Scombridae; genus Euthynnus; species Euthynnus affinis. The sequence continues at coordinate 8,666,218 of CM055853.1, read as the reverse complement.
TTGGCTGTAGCTGTTTGCTAATAGAGATTGCTGTGCAGTGATGTATGATATATGTGTTGATCAGCCCACTCGCTTTGCTCCCGTTATCAGATGTTATCAGTCCTCCCTTTAATAGGGTGACTCATCTCATTTCTATGACAACTGCTCGGACCTGAATGTCACCGGCGCTGCAGCCAAAAGGGATTTTTAAAAAAAAAAATTCCAGTTAATTCTACGACAAGAAATATAATTGTATTAATGAGTAGAGGTCATATGATTAGAAGTGTCATCTGTTGTCTGTACAGGAGGAAAAGTTCACCTTCTACTTTTGGACAGAAGTGAAAATGAATTTTTTTTAGGATGCAGTCTTTGGTAATTCTCTGGTCTGCGTAGCATAATGATAGCAGTAGTGTATTCTTTCAAACATGACACTGACACACAATATGTTTCTACCCTCATCTGCCAATAAACAAATGCTGGCGCAAAACGCATGCAAATGTGCTGACTTGCCTAAAAGTTGGCTGTAAACCAGAAGACCAACTTCATCAGGCAGACTGATGATTAAGTAGACTGATGTACTGTAGTAAGTGACCTTTATATGAAATCCTTTAAGCAGCTTCCAGCCAGGAACAAAGATCTGTATAGAGTTCATAAATACTCCAGATCAGTGGTTCTCAAACTTTTTCACGTCATGCCAAATTCATATTCATGTTCTAATTTCATATTCATTCAACTTTTCAGTTATACTCTCTGTAAATTGTGTCTCCCTGCATGATGCTCACATTTCCAGGCTTTAGTTGAAGTCTTTTTGTTGCTTTAAACCTTTTTAAAAACTCACCAAGTGTCATTTCTGTGTGAACAAAATGGACCAAATCCAGTAATGAGACCAATGACCTCAATGTCCTCAACAGTAGATACTGTGTACTGTTTACACACAAAGACACAAAAATGCCTTGTTCCATAATCTGTCAAACTATTAGCAGAACTAATATGAGACTCATACAAATAAGGCTGTTTGAAGCTACTGTAATGATAGATGAATGAAATGGTTTGTAGATTAATCAATTAGTGATCAGAAAATGAACCAGCAACTCTTTTGATAACAGATTGTCATAGTTATTTTCATGCAGGACAAAGCAAGATGGCGTCACTTTGGACACAAAACTGTTTTGGGCATTTTGCAGATGTTTTATAGATCTATTGATTGATCAGAAAACTAATCGGCACAATAACGGATTATCAAAACACCATCTCTCTCTCACTCAGTTTTAATGGAAGTAGAGATAGTAACATATCAGCACCGTATATTATTAAATCTAAAACATCAAAGTTTTTTTGTCTCTTTGCTTTGTCAGATTATCGCTTCCCTCATCTCGAGATTGAGCCCGGTTCGCCCTCGACGTTCAAACAGCCGAGTCGACTGTCTTTAAGCCGCTTCGCGCTGGTCCTGTGCCTCCCCTCTGACCGTTGTTGTGTTATAAAATTGCTGCTATGAAACCTTTGGCAGCGATCTGTGACTAACCCTGTGTAGGAAGAGTGTAATCACAATCGTCGTGGCGCTCGCTGCATGAAAAGGGCAGGCAATAATAGGAGCTGGTGGGTGGTGAGGTAGGCGGGGAGTGTCAGCTGTCTTTGTGTGTGTGTATGTGTGTGTGTGTGTGTGCAAGGAGAGCTACAGATGCAGATGAAAGTTGCACTGGTGCTCCTGTGGTGCGCACATGCACATTGACATTAAAGATGATGCAGGGAAACAGTGTGTGACAAAGGCTCATTGTTATTTGGTGGGTTTTTTTTTTTTTATAGGTTTTCACAATAAATCATTTGATAAAATAGAATAAACGGCTGCAAACAATTGTATTTATTTGTTTTATTTCTAGAATGGTTGATTAAAAATATCTACATATCCTGGATTTTCAATTTATAAAGAAAACGTAGAGCCTCATATGGATGCGGCGCAGGGTTTGAAGTGAGGAGAAAAATCGACGTGAGGGCCAGCTGATTGTTTGAAACATAATTTCCATTTTTTACTGCCTGCAGTGTTTATGATCTGATGTTTGCACGCTCGGTTACAGGCGATATTCAAAGTAGCGAAGAACAAGACTCTTTTGTCAGATGTCTCTAACGTGTCTACACGAACTCTGTCGGAGCTGCTGCCTGTTTTTAAATTGATCTTTCTGTCTTGTGTTTTGTCCTTCAGGCCGACGTTGTTGCGGGAACAACACTACCAATATCTCAAGAAGGGCTTACGTCACTTATCAGATGCTTATGAGGTATAGTATCACACTTCTGGTAAACACACGCTGAAACAAATGTTATTGCCATGTATGCGTGTGTTTTTTATAAACTCATTGACGCCTACATCGATCAGTTACAACATTAAAACCACCTGCCTGATACTCTATAGATCCCCTTTGTGCCATCTAACAGCTCTGACCCGTCGATGCAGGGACTCCTCTGGTATCTGACACCGAGACGTTAGCAGCAGGTCTTTTAAGTCCTCTAAGTTGGGTCGGGCTTGTTTTTCCAGCACATCCCACAGATGCTCGATCGGATTGTGAATTTGGAGGCCGAGGCAACACCTTGAACTCCTTCAACTCCTTCTTTAACCTTCTGAAAGAGGCCATTGCCATCAGGGAATACTGTTGCCATGAAAGGGGGTACTCACAATGTGTAGGTAGGTTGTACGTGTCAAAGTAACATCCACATGAACGCCAGAACCCAAGGCCTCCCAGCAGAACATCCGCAGCACCCTGCGATACACCGTGTGTTCTGACACCTGTCTATCAAAGCCAGCTTACTTTACTCTATGATAGCTACTGTCTATCATACAGTAGCTCTCCCCACGCACATCAGTGAGCCTCGGGCACCCATGACTGCATACTGGGAACACCCCGTAAAACCTGCTGTTTTGGAGATGCTCTGACCGAGTCATCTTGCCATCACAATTTGGCCCTTGTCAGAGTCGCTCAGATCCTCTGCCATTTTTCCTGCTTCCAACGCATTGACTTCAAGAAATAAGTGTTCCACTCGCCGCCTAACATATCCCGTCACTTTATAGGTGGCCATGGTAACGAGATAATCAGTGTTGTTCACTTCACCTGTCAGTGGTTTTAATGTTGTGGCTGATCGGTGTACAGGACTAAGTTTAGTCAGAGGTTGCTTTAGCTCCTGTGAGTCAGTAGAACCAGTAACACTCACTGCCTCTCACTCGACTTTAAATAGAAATAGCATTGTTTTCACTTTGCAAACAAATATGCTTGTCTGCTCTCCGGGAAGGTCGCCTCTCTCTTTTTGTGTGTGTGTGTGTGTGTGTGTGTGAACTATTCTCCGCTCTCGCCAGCAAACGGAGAGTAAAGCTTTTTTTTTTTTTTGTCCTCCCCACCTCCAGCTCCAACCGATTCGACTCCGGCCTTCATGGTTTCAGTGGAGCTCCCTTTTGAAGCCACAAAAACCGACTGACAGCGAGTGTTTTTTTTTTTTTGTTTTTTTTTGTCGTGCAGTGACATTGTGCTGCGTTTTTATACGGTCAATAAACGACCGCAGCAGTGGAAATTAGAAGCCGAGTTATGATGTTATATAACAAAAAGTCATCACATTACTGTATTGTTTTCATTATAAACACCCATCACATTTTTACCAACCATTGAGAATAAGCGGTGTGATATTTTTCCATACGCCTCAGCTCGGTCGTTTCCTTACACTGTGCTCAGCTTTTTTTTTTTCCTCGCCTCTTGTCTGACTTGTTTTCTCATCTCTGCATCTGACTCTGAATCCCACTATCTTGTTTATTGCTATAATTGGTCATCTGATGCCCGTCTGATCATGTGATGTATGTGTGGGCTTGTCTGTCTCTGTGCGAGCAGTGTCTGGATGCTAGTAGACCGTGGCTTTGCTTCTGGATTCTTCACAGTCTGGAGTTACTAGAGGAGCCCATTCCTGCTGCTGTCGCCTCCGAGTGAGTCACACACACATACGCAACACGCACACCAACTCACACTCACACCATTAGTCTCCTATCAGAGGGCAACCAAATAAAGCCTGCGCCTTGCCAAGGACTTCTTATTTACTGTTACATATTTCTCATAATTACTACAGTAGCTGCTACAGTGCAAAAATGTTGACGGACAATGAATCGCAGCAGAGTCGGGTGCCGATTTGATGTCAGATAGGCGTGGGGGCGGGGCGTCTGAAGCTATTCAAGCGTCGGATAAGCAGCGCCGATGGAGTATACAACCAGCCTTAAATGGTCTTATTCCAACAATAGTATTTTAATAGTTTGTTTTTTGTGTCAAGCATATTTAAGTGGCTAACCCATGCTGACTTATATGGACCAAAAAGTCTGTGTGGTGAAACATTTGTCAGAAAAGAACATACAACATCACATTACAAAGAACTTTTCATTCCTCTTCCAACAAATAAAATCAGCCACAAAAAGGATCTTTTCTTAAAGGGGAAAAAGTTTTTTTTTCTAATCATCCAACACACACAGAGTCATCAGAGAGGGAAAGAGAGAGAGAGAGAGAGGATGTTTTTCTGAAAAGTATCGCTCTTAAATAATCGTATAATGAGTAATAAAACATGCCACTGCTTATTTTTCTAGTGCAGTATGATACTAGACACAGCTGCATTGTTTTATCCTTTATTGCCCCTGTAGTTTTGCATCATTACAATTAATCTTCATCCTCGCTGTAATCGAACACCCTCTGTAATTAACGGTCACGGAGACAGAACCGCAGCGAAAGTAATGATTTCCCTGAAATCATCGAGACCGATGATTGTGATTAACAACAGCGATGATGGTACGAAGCAGAAAAAAAGGCGAGGTTATATGTTTTTTAAGACATGTTTGCGCAGCTGTAATTTCACACTGTGTCGCTGGTATCACCACCGAAAATGTCATTAGATTAAATAACCGTCAGTCGAAAGTAACACTCTGCAAGCCCCCCCGAAGCAAGTAGCGATGCCAGGCTGCCGCCAACCCACACTCTCATTATTACTGCGAGGCTTGCCAACACACCGGCTGGCACTGCCCAGCGCCACTGCGATGCCCTCGTGCTCGCAACACAAAAACACACACACACACACAGGCCCCCCCGTTCAAGGATTTATAACAATGCAACCTACAACAGATTGCTCTTTCCGTCCCATGAAATGTACACTGTTCTCAGGTCAGTGTTGGCACCGGGAGCTGGTTGGCCAGAGCTAGGTTTCCCTTCCAACTCAGTTGGCTGGAGGCATCCTTCGCAGTTTTGTGATTTCTCTCCATGGCCAAGGATGAAGAGGACATTTGTGAGGGTTGCGGCTTAGAGCACAGAGGCTGGAAAGAAAGGAAATTGTGGTCGGGATGGTCTGTGCTGGATGCCACGTCAGCTACAGGGACTAACCCAGCGGTGCTTGCTTCACAGTTTTTGGGTTCTGCAGAGCCTGAGATGCAGAATTACAGCTCTGATGTGTAAAGAAAAGTGTGTTTTCCAAGTGACGTTCATGAGAGAAAAGTGTTTGCAATGTTGCAAAGTCCTAAACCTGCAGTGCGGAACTTTTACATATAAATGAACGTCTGCTCCATTCAAGCCTTGCCAAACGACGTTGACACTATGCTGATTAAGCTTATCACTGCCAGATGAATCTCTCTTTATTTCACTGCACACAGAGTTTTTTTAAGCCTGGCGTCGGTGGCGGCGTTCCTACGCTTGTGCACCGGAAGTGCTGGAAGTACACGTTTCTGTGATGGAAAATAGGCTACTAATAGATAATTACCTCATCTGACGACTCCATCACATTTTTTCCCCCTCTGCCCTTAACAGAATGCTCCTGGGGATGAAAAGGAGGGGTGGGTGGGGTGGGGGGGGGGCGGGGGGGGGTTATATGCAGGCGCTGACAGTGTTTTTGTAATTAATCAAAATTCCAGATGGCGAAGACAAAAGTCTCCAGCTTTAAGGGAAAGTTTGTTGTGCATGCTTGTGCTTTTTCTGCTTCATCTTTCTTTCTACCCAAATTAGACACATTCACAGTGAAATCAGTACAACCTCTTTAGAAAAGCAGCAGTTGGACTGAGGTTAGTGAAAGAGAACAATAACCGCTTTAGTCCATCATTCAGTGAGAGGATTCAGCCATTCAACATCAAATCCTTTATTTACTTTTGAATTTAACAAGCTGCGTATATTGTATCTGTGCTCACATTGACAGGAATAACAGGATTTTGATGCGAACATTGTGCCCTAAAGCACACATAATCTTAAACAAACATGAACTGAGAGGCTCAAGCACATAATAAATGCACAGTATGTGGCAACATGCTGTAGTACCTGTTTTCCAGTCACCATCAATCATGTATATCGCCCAGATTTTCTCAGCATGGAGATACTATGGTGTCACAACCACTTTATACAGCAGTAACATCAATATCTGGGTTAAATGATTCTTCTGTCGCTGTTGACAGTTTATTCTTTCATTTATTTATTTTTGTTGTTCAGACTTTTGAGGTTTCTGTCCTGCATTTTTTTTTTGTCGTTTTCATAGCTTTTCAAAACAGCATCGTCATGGAGATCAAACCAGCATGTTCTAGTCAGACGCGCCGACTCATTTGTCGGATGTATTACCTGCGGACTGATAATTGCATTTTATTCTTTACAGACTGCTTTTTCAGACAGATTTATAGCCTGAAGTTACCAAACAGGGCATCATGATTCATGAGCGGAGCTGTGGGAGGCAGGATTTCCAATAAACTCAAACCCACTTCACTGCTGATTGTTTTGATAATGGGAAGAAATGTTAGCATTGATTTGCTCGAGCAGAAACGACTCGCTTGCTTTTATATTTTATCCAATGCTTCCAACTTCAACCCATAAATCTCCATTAAGTTAAAGTTACATAACCAGTGGCGATGCAGTAAGCAAATATGCAAGAAACACTACTTTTTTTTATCATATAACTGGAATCATACTTCCTTTGTTTTCTCCCTCTAGTGTGTGTCAGTTCTTGGCACGCTGCCAGAGCCCAACGGGAGGCTTCGCCGGTGGACCGGGTCAACACGCCCACCTCGCGCCCACCTACGCCGCCGTCAACGCCCTCTGCATCATCGGCACAGAGGAAGCCTATAACATTATTGACAGGTAATATCTCGGTCACATAAAAGGAGCGCCGTCTGCATCCACACACAGGTTAAGAGCGGCCATATACATGTGAACAGACAGACGGGCGGGGGGGGGGGGGGTGGGGGGGGGGGGGGGGGGGGGGGGGGGGGGTGGTCATAACTTAGATCGGATGTGCTTTTAAGCCAGAAATGACTAAACACAAACATCTCACTTCCTCTTAACTAGCAGCTTAGATGTAAACCATAAATTCCGTTGTCAGCGATACTTTGGATTTTCAAAGCTCACAAAGTATTTCATATCGTAAATCACTTCAGATGCCAAGATCAGAAATTCGGCACGGTGGCGTTGGCGGAGAAACATAACTCTGAGTCACAAGATGTACTATAAATACAGCTGTTGAATATGTGCAGTCACATCAAGGGTATCAGTGTTTTTTTTTTTTTTTTTGTACTGAAGTCACAGGCTGAGTGATTGAGCTTCAGATTCTAAATAAAAACTCAAGCGAGGGCTTTTTCCCCCCATTAAAGTTGTATCAGTTAGTGAATGTATAATTCATTTTTTTGGAGTACTACACTATAGCGACTATGATGTTGTTACAGTTGTAGCAGAATATGATCTTGATGGTGCTATTTAAGCGGTAGCTAATAGTATTTTATTTGATTACATCTCATTTTTCTGTTCAGTTCTCTCTGTGAAATGTTTGCAGTCCTGATTGCCGTGTTCGTTGACATAAAGCGGGATCAGGCAAGCAGGTGTTGACTTTGCGTCGACGCTTTATTAAATTTGCAGCACTCACACGTTTCCTCTTGCCTCCCCCTTCCCCTCCTCTTCCTCTCTGCCTTATCGCTTCCCCTCGACCCACATCATCCACCATATATCTCCTCCTCCTTCTTCTTCTTCTTCTTCTAATCTACTCCTCTCCTCCTGTGCTGATGTTCTCCAGGGAGAAGCTGTTAGATTTCCTATGGTCAGTGAAGCAGCCAGATGGCTCCTTTGTGATGCACGTCGGAGGGGAGGTGGATGTCAGGTGAGAACGCTCGGAGAAGATAAGAAGATTTTCTTCTTCTCTTGTCTCGCACATCACAATAGAGTGAAAAACATACTTCACAGTCATAAACGGGAGTATATTTAATATCTATGGTGTCTATTTTGCTAAATTTGTTCCCCTTTGGTGTTGATAGAAAAGAGGAGAAACACCCACATATAGTGCATTTGTATCATTTGAGCTCCTGTATTTGTGTGTGTGTGTGTGTGTGTTTTCTCTCTTTGAATGTATCAGTGAGGGCAGTGTGTGTTTCTTTTTAATAAGGACCCCTTTGAGGTGTCGCCTGAACAACGAAGCCTCAAAAGTCAAAGTTACTCCTCGTCTCTCGCAGGAGGCCCGTTATCTGTCGCCAACCAATTAACGTTCAGCCGTCGTCGTGTTTTATTTCAACTCGTTTCCTCTCAGGCTGCTTCGCTATCAGTCCACCGCCCCGTGAAAAGCGTGTATCCGCGCAATGTCAACTTTTCAGGAACAGAAGAAAAGCGGCCTGGTTTTTAATTGAGAGAGAGAAAAAGAGAGATTATCCACAAGGTTTTTATTAGCAGGTTTTAGAAGCAGGAGAACTTAATCAACTCATAAAGGAGCTTTTTTTATTATTTACTCGATCTGAAAGCTACAAAAAAATCACCAAATTTAGATGGTTTCTACTAGACGGTAACCTATAAGCACATTCCTCACCAACGCACTTCATGCTGAGAACTTATTAACCATTTCATTAATGATTTATCAAGCCCTCCAGTTTCATTATGAGCTTTCTGCGTTCATGATAGGCATAAACAGCTGCGTCGGGAAGAGGAAATGAATGCATCAATAAATAAAAAATACTTCTTTATGCATGCTCCACATGGAAGCTATTTCAATTACTCACTTACTTTAAAGTAAATGAATGATTTTTGTCCAGTAAAAATGTTGATACGAGCCCGGTGAAGCTCCTCAGGAACTGTGCTGCTGACAGTCATGACACGACGGAGGTTGAAACGTCTGTGGATTAAACGGACGAACACATCAGTAGCGCTGACGTCTTTGCGTCTGATGCAAATTCCTTACAAGACAAGTGTTTTTATCATCATCATCTACAAATCCCCTGAAGACACCCAAACCAGGAATTTGTCCTGCTAACAAGTCCTTTTTATTAAATGAACGCATCCAGTGGAGCTTATTCTGGAACAAGTCTGCAACAGTATCTTTAATCTCAGGGGAGCAGCTTTATGTCAGAGACACCTCTGAGCATGCTCTGGGAAACGTTCCCATATTTACACTACAAAATACACTAAACTGTTTAAACTACACTAGTCTGTGATCTCTGCAATGACAGAAAATGTCAGTCAAACACAACAATTTAAACCTTTATGTCTAAGTAGGTTGTGGACAAACGCAGAGTTCTAAATAAGTTAATTGGTAATTACTTTAACATTCAATAATAAATTGCATTTCTGTGGATTTAAATAGAGTCTGATGTTTCATAGATGCAACAATTTATCGATTTTATAGAGAAAATAATTTGGTAGATTAATCAATAATGAAACGAATTACTAGTTACAGCCCTGCTCCATATATTAGGTCAATGAACTGTGGTTTCTGGGGTCGTCAGGGGATTTGTTGATGAGAATAAAGAGCGACGTTAACACCTCAACAGCCTTATCTTTGAATCCCTGATAAGTCGTTAACTCGTAAAACTTTACAGGCTCTATCAGAGGAAAAGCAGGTAGTACACACTGAAACAATGTGACACAACAACAACCAAAAAAAAAAAAAAAATGCAAAATGGCTGTTTATATTTGGTCCGCTGGCCGTCTAAAAATACAAAAGCATTGGAAGATAATGTGTGAGTGTAGGAAGAGCAGACTTCCTGTTCAGCCCTGTCTCTCTTTGTTGATCTGTATCAGTCTGGTATGTTTTTTTTGTTTTTCATAGGAGTGCGTATTGTGCAGCCTCAGTAGCATCGCTCACAAACATCCTCACACCTAAACTGTTTGAGGACACGACTAACTGGATCCTCAGGTACACTGTTTCTCCATAATTCACAATCTGCTCTATTCTCAGTCCAGCAAACAGTGGTTCATATTTTTGTAGTGACTTTTTTTTTTTTTTTTCCTTCCTGTGTGTAGGTGTCAGAACTGGGAGGGCGGTCTGAGTGGAGTTCCAGGTTTGGAGGCTCACGGCGGCTACACTTTCTGCGGTACGGCCGCCCTCGTCATCCTGGGTAAAGAACACATGCTGGATCTCAAAGCCTTGCTGGTGAGAGAGAGAGAGAACTCCTATTAACGCATTAACGTTTTCACAGCCGCGGTTCACTTCTGTTTGTTTCATTACAAAAGAATGACATGAATAACCTCTGCACCCAATAACCTCAGATACCACTTGGCTCGAGCCAAAAAAAAGGATGTTATCAATATCCGTCACAGCAGAGCCTTTGTGCTAAAAGCAATATCCCCTTCAGAGGCTGTGAAGGGCCGAGTAGAAACACACGGCTGTGATAAAATAAGCGCCGTTACAACCCAGAGCCAGATTTTTATTAATAAAAGCACTGATCATGTCTGCTGAAGACACCAGTTTGCTTTAAAACATCACACAAAGGAACGCTCGCACCATCTGTTTCTCTTCCTTTCTTAGACCGACTTTCCTCCCGCACCTGAGATCTGTTTCCTCGTATTCAGTCATATTATTTATTTATTTATTTTATTTGCGGCATAAAACTATTTCCAGCTGGAGCTTTAAGAGATGCCTCGACATTCTTTCATTTCAGTTGTTTATGTTGCCACCAGGCTCTTGGCATATCAGAGGACAAAGTTTCCATCGGTTCGTCTGCAGCGGCTGGTGTTTTAACCATCCAGACTGGCTTTTGATCCCTGCGGGAGGAAGGAGGGGAGGGAGAGGGTGGTTCATTTGCCTGCTTCCAGAAGAAGTAAGAGGTCAAGATTCAGCTGCAGAACAGCAGCCCCGGAGCTTTTAGTGTAGATGGAGTTTTAGTGTTTTTGCTTAGGGAGTCTGCAGCAGGGCAGATGTTTACTGACACAGAGCTTAAGGTCATCCGGAAAAGAAAAAGAGAAACGGTGTGTCGGCTTGCAGCAAACAAGGAACACATCTAGTGGGTTTTTATGTTTGTATCTATTTGTTAAGCACTGTTTACATTCATCATACAGGAAGAATTACTACATAAAATTCAAAAAGGTCAAGGATGTGCTATCTGAGCAACTGCCACCTCACTGTAGCACATATTCAAACTCACTCCGTGTTGCAATAAAGCTCAAATTTGCATGCGACTGGTGAGAAAACCTGCTCGCCACATGCTAGCAGGCTGGTAACCCCCCCCTCTCCCCTTCTCCCTCCTCCCCTCCCCCTTCCTTTATACTGTACACTTGTGTGGTAGCGGCCAATGTCACAGGTTAACCTAGAACGCCCTCTGCGGTGTCCCGTGTCACCGTCTGTCCCCTTGGAAACCTGCGACATATGGATTTCCGTCTCAGTGGTTTAACCTGCGTGTCAGTGGAGATGGACTTTGGTGGCGCAGCAAAGGTTGAAAGTCAACACCGGCTCCAGAATATTTACAGCAGTATGACTCACCTGCTGTATCTGCACAACACTGTCATCGCTCCACAGCAGATACCGCTAAATGTCAGAGCAGCCAACACAAGTCCAAACAAAACAAGTCTGAGAACATTTAATACTGTGATTAGACGATAGGGCGGTTTTGTAAATGGACGAATTGTCATTTATTAAGCAAAAAAAAAAGTATAAAATCTGCTGGTTGCAGCTTGTTGAATATGAGGATTTTCTACTTTTTTCTGTTTTTAATATTTTTGTTCTCACTTGTGGACAAAAAGTGACATTTGAAGATGTCATACTGGGCTCTGGGATGTTTTGATGGACATTTTTTATCCATTTTCAGACATTTTTTAGACTAAATGAGTAATATATTGAAAAAACAAATCTAAAAACACAGCCAATCATCAGTTGTTTGTTCAAAATAAACTGCTTTTGTGGTATTTACTCCTATTATTCTGATCTGTGTGAGAGCATGTGTGTGAAAAGAAGAGGAAGTCAGTCTGTAGAGACATTTCTGTGTTCTCATACATTGTAGGTTTCCTTTTTTCTTTTTCTTTTTTATGAAAGCCATTTTGTTTCTTTAAAATAATGCAGTATGAGAGTGGGTGTGAACAAAAACTGGCTTTTATGAAGTTGTCTTTTTATCTAGTGGTCTAGAATGAGTCACACTGGATGAAAACAATCCCGGTTTCATCCCTGAAAGAACGACAGAATCGTTAACACCGAGATTCATGTTGATGGAAACTCTCAGTTTTTGGCCCCGCCGCAGTAAAGGGACGACAATCAACAGTGAAGTCATCGCTTTGAGTACAAAGCTGCAAAAAAATAATACCAAATGAAGAAAATCAAACTTTTCTTTTTTTTTTTTTTTTTGTAAAGTGCTTTTGAGTGTCGAGAACCAGCGAACGTCAGTGTGAAGTTATATGACGCAAACGTCTATGCGGCATTAATTATTAACATGTGTATCAACGTCAGCTGCTTCATTTGAGTATGAAAAATTTTTTATTGCAGAGAACAATTTTACACATCAGCCGTCAAGCGTAGAGAAAAGGAAGCAGCCCGGCCAGTGAAATAACCAGTTTGTTCTGAGGCTTCTGCTCAGTATGCATGAAGAATTTATGATGTAGATGACTGATAAAAGTTTTTTTATTTCCCTGTTACTCAAAAAGAAAGGATGTTGGCATGTCGACGTCTTGCTAACATTGTAAAGATATTAATTGTTAAAAATGAGTGAAGGCCAGAGTGAACATAAAGCATAAAATATGAAGCATATTTATCATGTTTCTGCTTATTTGCTTCTAAATTTGTACGAAACAGTAAATCCTTGCTCAAGATCTTTTTCCCCCCCTCTTCTTCAACTTTTCTTTCTTTATTTCAAACACTTAAGATTTCCCATCTGCCTCTCTGCTCTTCAGCGCGTCGAGATGAAGTTAATAATCTAAACAGCGTCCAACCTTTTCCTTCAGACAGACTACACCCCAGCTGGTATTAAACCCCAATATTCCATAATAACTCAATCCAAGCTGCACACACTGAACGGGCACCAATTAGTGGTCTCCATGGCAGCAATATTGCAAAATCCTTTCCATTTAGAAAAAAAAAAAAAAAAATGAATACGCCGCTCTCCTCTAGTCCTTTGTGACCCCCGTGGGATTTCAGCTCTCGTATGAAAAGCAGATTCTCTGTCGCTGGCAGTGTGTGTGTGTGTGTGTGTGTGTGTGTGTATATATATATATATATATATGTGTGTGTGTGTGTTAAAGCATGCTTCTTTCTTTCTGGTATTCTTAAACGTGTTTGTGGCGTGTCGTCCTCAGCGGTGGGTGGTCAGCAGACAGATGCGCTTCGAGGGAGGCTTCCAGGGCCGCTGTAATAAACTGGTGGACGGCTGCTATTCTTTCTGGCAGGCTGGACTCCTACCTCTACTCCACAGAGCCTTATTCAAAGAAGGTAAACGTTACATCTGGTCACAGCATCAAAGAGAAATGGTTTCACTTGGCTCTGAAAACATTCCCTCCCTCCGCAATCACCACAAAATCAGTGACAACAGTTAAAAAAACAAAAAACAGTCTTAGCAGGTCTTGAGTGTGTAAAGTTTTTCAGTGGTGTGACTCACAGAGGCGTAGTGGTCAGTCTTGGCGCCTCGTAGCAGGGATTTGATTTCCAGGTGGCTTCTTTTTTTTTTGTGGAATTACAGTCGTGTTTTTTCCTGTGCTGGGTTGTGTTTCCTCCATCGAGTTGGCTGCGCTGACTGACTTGAGAGTCGGTGTGGTTCGTTCTGAGCCTGAAACACTGATATGAAGTGAGGAGAGAAGGAATATAGACTCATCTGTTTCAGTTTTATAGATAATTGTTGATCCAGAAGCCTCGCAGCTTGTTTTAAATAGAGAGGATGGACTTTTAAATCTTTGCGCATGTTAAAACGTTTGTGTCTGGAAAAAAAAAAAACTGATAATGTGCAGAATCCCTCAGAAGAAATTATAAAGTGGTTGAACGATTGAACGTATGCAGTAGAAATGTCACTTTCCACCCGTTTTTCTATCTTTCCGTCAGCTTTATTTAATCTTATCTGTTTTATTTTTAAAAGCACAAAACTCGAAAATAATGTCTTGAGTTACATTTTTGTTCACTCTGCCTTCATGATTGTCGTCATGAGTTTTTGTGTTTGACTGAACCGTTGTGCAGGAGAGTCGGAGCTGAGTCTGCAGTGCTGGATGTTTGAGCAGCACGCCTTGCAAGAGTACATCCTCCTGTGCTGCCAGAACCCAACAGGAGGTCTGCTGGATAAGCCCGGCAAGTCAGTATCACACCATCTACACACACACTCACTCTCTCTCTCTCTACGCAGACTTAAGATTTACATGGTTTAACTCCTTCACATCATTTAAACATCTCTGCCCTGTATTATGTGTTTCCAGATCCAGAGATTTTTACCACACGTGTTACTGCCTGAGCGGCCTCTCGATAGCACAGCACTTTGGGAACATGGACTACCATCATGAGATGATCCTCGGCAGGGAGGAGAACAGATTGGTGAGTGTGCAGCAGAGAGTGAAGGGGAGCTGTAGGTTAAGTTTGCATTTGTACCACTTCTACCTAAAAGGAGAAAAGCTGAACATTTCACCCGTCTATTTCTAACTTTTATCTATGTATTTCAAAATGTCACCGTTTCAAACTAGCTTTTTATGTCAACTGCAGCGCGTGATTGATACGACTGAAGACGGGAAGCGGCTAGCCTAGCTCACTGCAACAACAACAAAACCCACTTCTCAGCACCTCTAAACAACACGCTATATGTCTTTAAATGGTTAAAATGACAGTTTGTGGTTTGACTGAGGCTTCTGTGTGGAACTATTTCTTGCCCGAGCGATGCGACTTCCTGGAGTCAACCAGTAGAGGCTACAGGAAGTCACCGTGCACATGTCAATGTTTTGTTTTAAGTTGTACCAGCTGCCTCCGGGCTGGTCGGCGGCGTGTAGTCAACCTGTCATAGCTGGTAGGTTTTTGGTTGTCGTGACAATAAATATGCGAAAACCTTAGTCCAAGAATGGAGGACTAGAATAAGTGGTTTATACTTTTTATTTTATCAGATTAGCCGAGCTTCTCCTTCTACAAGTTATTTATGCCCCCCCCCCCGATTGAGTCTGCTCAGAATAATGTTTATTTTTTCAATGTAAAACACGCAGCATCCAGCGCAGATCTTTGTCGTGTCTGTCTGATAACCAAATTGGAGAAAAACCAGCTGATCGGATATGTAAATCTATACCAGGCCACTGAATGTCATTTATCCTCAAATGTCAAAAAAAAAAAAAAAAGAGCAGCATTAGTCTGGCTGTCATAGTGTTATTTAACTTATTACCAAACAACATGATGTGATTAGTTCTGATGATTTAATGGTTTGAATAACAGAGTCTGCAGACGTCGTACGAATCAGCAGGTCATTGAAAATAAAAAGAACATTTTCTAATTTAATTTAACTGAAAAAAAAAACCTTCTCATCAGCTGCTCATTTTGCCTTTGATGCTCTCACATCCTCTTATTTTTCCTCCATGTGGTAAATTATTCAAGTTATCGGCTCGATTTTTAACATCAGCGGTGAGCAGAATGCATTTACATCTGAGCTGAGTTTCACATACGTGCATTAACAATCAAGAGAGCACGAAATTGTCCTTCACATTTGCACTTTAAATTTCTTACATGCCTTCTTATTATTATTATTTTTTTCTCTCTGTGGAGATTATTTTTCCGATCAGGTTTCATTTTGATGAGAGGCTCTGACAGATGTTCGCTGTTTCGGTGGGAAGTTAAAGCAATCGAAATAAGACAAATGACATGTGGTTTCACTTAAAGATGTGAATGACACCCACAGTGGTGTTGGTTTTATTTTCCTGTTTCCTGTTGTATTACTGGCACTAGAGTAAGTCTTTCCCATACGCCTATCAGCTCTTACACTATAATACATAATGCAACAGTCAGCATAGTAATGTATCCAAGCAGAGGTTTGGTTTTTATCACATCCGTAGCGACGAAGAAATGTACAATCTCATTTATACACGTCCTGCAACAAACTCCGTCCGTCAGCTTTATGATGTTCTTTTTTTTTTTTTTTTTTCAGTGTTGATTCAACTCTGGAAATTTCTGAGGCTGTACTTTGTGGTGGTGTTGCATTAGATTGCATTGTAACGTTTTCGTCCACCGTCACAGAGTCTGCAGAAGTAGAGTTACTCGCTGGGCTGTCGTCATATATTTACAGATGTTCTGAATGTTTTTGTTTGTGGTATTTATTTCTTTTGTTATGTTAATTAAAACTACATGTTTTAACTTTTGGTCTCATAGATTTTATTTTTTTTTGGAGTATGTGAGTTTCATGTATTCTGTTGATACAGTTTAGAAGTGTTGATTCTTTAACAGGCCAGTCTCATTGTCAAGAAATCAATGAAGAGTCTCTGTGGATGGCGGAGGCAGTGAACACTGTATAATACTGGAACTGTAATTACACCCACACCAGATCAGAGCAGATAGAGGCTTTAAACAAAATGTTCTGCTACAGTAAATGTCTTTACTTTCCTCTTCTTCTCCGTCCGTAGGCTCCAACTCATCCAGTTTACAACATTTGCCCTGAAAAAGTGGCTCAGGCCCTGCAGCACTTCCACAGGCTGCCCGTCCCCGACGACAACAGGCAGCGGGGTGACGACAGACCGACGGACCCCGCCGCCGCCGCATCAGCCGACCGTCAGTCCTAGTTAGTCCTCAGCGGAGACGTGGCTACATGTGTGAACCAGCCTGCTCTGGGGAACGGACTCAAACCAGCTAACAGCAGTCAGGTCTGATGCAGACAGGCACGGGAACCGGTCTGGTGGTCGACCCTCAGTAGACATAAGGGCTGGAGTTAGACGGAGTTTGCCTGAATAAAGGTCAACTGTGTGTGCGTGTGTGTGTGTGTGTGTGTGCGCGCACAGCTTCCCATTAAGCAGAGTTTTTGCTTGCAATGCCCATTGTTGTCATTCTCTGAAAGTTAATAAAACTTTATATAACACTTTTCATTATGGTGTTATTAAATGCTTTACAACTTGTAATCACTAATTGTAGGTAAAACAACCATGAACCTGCAAAATCATAAAGTTTTAAGAACTCATTTATTGTTTGGTCCTTTTTAATATTTCACCTTCAGAAAAAGAATCTCTCACAAGGAGACTTAATGCTTTGCAGTTATGGAAATTTACCAGGACTGCAAACTGAGTAAAAAAAAAAAAAAATTCTCTCTTGTTTATAATGCAGCCTGATAACATTTGTGAATTAATGTGAGAGCAGGAAGAGAGATGTTCTTCAGGCACTCAAAGTCCTCTTGCGGTTAGCGCAGCTCCAAAAATGCATCATGTAATAGAGAGCAAAGGAGGACGTTGAAAATGTCAAAATAAATGTAAAAAAAATGCCACTTGGATTTTTAATTGAGTTACTGGGAACCATTTTCTCTTTTTTTTTGAAAGTGAAACCATTTCTCCCATTGAGTCATACTGGTTTGAAACACTGACTAGTTTCAACCAGAACGTCCTCATCAGGGCAGAAATGTTACACTGTGTACACTCATAATGTGACAAAGTAAAAGTTTTTCTTATTTTGAAAGTGCTCAGAGAAGAACATTTTCTTCTCTGATCAGTTTCATCCTTAAGAGCACTTTATGGTTCTCTGGACTTTATTGAATAGGGAACAAATTAAACTGTTAAAATAAGAGAAGACTAAGTGTGTACACAGAGTGAGCAGATTGGCTGCTGATCACAGATGAACACATCATCTGGCTCAGTTTCCTCTGCTGACCACATAGTCAGAAAACTACACGGGTGTAAGAGGAGAGTTGTTACATAACGAAACATTAAAGTACATTCAGCCGTCAGTCTTTACGCCAGACACCTGCCAGCATCAATGGAAACCAGAAAAACCTGAAATTATGACATCAAGTACATACAGTCCTGAAAGCTCCTCTTTAATGTGTTGAAACAACCTTTCAAACACATCATGAGCTTCACCGCGGCTTCTTTTGAAAAAACACTCTACAGGTAACGGCTGCATTTGTTGACATTTTCATACTCGGAACTACTAAATAACCACATGGAGCGCGTTAAAGGATAAAATAGTTTATTTTATAGTCTCATAGTAAAGGTAGGCCTCAACTTGCAAGACAATTGTTGGCAGTATGTACAACATACTTGTAATTTCCATGGAATGGAATCGGACAAACAAAGACCTATTACACTAATTATATCCTCCTAAATGGAAATAAAATGGAAACAATATACATACACACACGTTTCCTAGACACGCAAAATGCTTCCTTTTTTCCTTTGGGGGGGGGGAGAGAAAGGGGGGATTCAGCAACAATGATTTTTTTTTTTAAACTGTGTAAGCACAACACATTAACAGGGACTCATTTCGCTTCCTTGTACTGCAAAAGACGGGAGCTACCTTTTGACATTCAATACCTATTTTCATACCCTTAAAGGAGAACTACAAGTGACAAATTGGCATTTTCCCATGACTTGTGAAATTACTACAAAATGCATAACATACTTTTGAACTTGAAAACATCCAATCAAAGCTTTTTTTATTCTTTTAATAATATATAAAACGAGATGCCTAACGTATTCAGCCACCTAAAGTCATTCAACTACTTCAAGCTAAAGGACAAAATACGATACAAGTTTAGGAATATTCTCTTTCAAAACATCAAATTCAACAAAGGAGTCATGTTGTCTCTTTTTTCTTTTCTTTTTTTTTTATAATGTGTTAACAAACGTGTCAAGGCAGAAAACCTCTGCAATCCAGTGGGCCTGAGGTGGGTATCACTTTAACATTTGCTTCAAAGCGTCTTCACATTCTTTAGTGGAAAAAGTAAGCTACAAATGTTTTATTTTATTTTTTTGTTTTAAAAAGGTAAACTTCTCCAGGACATTTTTTTTATCTAGGTGTGTGTGTGTAAATTCTAAACAGGTTTTTTTTTTTCAATTTTTTTTTTATCAAGAATAACAAAATAAACAAAAACAAAAAATATATATAATATAGCAGTGCTTGGAGGAGTACACCTGGCGCGCCCTTCCCCCCCAAAAAAAAACAACCCGGGGAGGAGGAGGGGCTACATTGAGGGTACAAAAAAAGCATCAAGTCCTTAAAGTAGCCAAGCTGCCTCTTTTTGGGTTTTGGATTGTTGACGTTGCTAGGGGGGAAATACCGATGACGGAGAACCAAAGAAAAGAGAGGGAGAGGGATGGGAAGAGGGTGTATCAAGAAGGGGAAAAAACCTGAAGCTCTCTAAAGATGGATCGAAGCAGTCATCTTCCACCCTGCCGGCTTCCTCCCTCCCGTTCTTGGAGATTGGGTGGAAAGAGGGACGATTGTGGCGGCGGTGTGAGGAAGTTTGAAGGGTCATGAGTCTCCAGTGCGAGTCCACCCAGAGATGGAGGAGAGAGAACGAGGAGGACGGTAGGGGAGGCCTGTGGGTGGGTTGGCATGACGGCGAGGAGAAGGTGGGTTGGTGGGGGAGGCGGGAAAGGTCGATGAGCCTCGAGAGCTTTGAAGGCTGCGTTTCCTCTCACCTTCCCATCGTAACCCCCGCCGCCCGGCCTTTTTTTTTTTTTCTTTTTCGCCCAGAATTTTAGTAAGAGTGGCTCGTCTAGCTGGCCTCCACGCGCAGCTTCTTCCTGTTGGGCGGCTCCTCGGCTTCTGACTCGGAGCTCGAGTCCGAGCCTCCGTCGAACGCCGACACGGCGCTGCCTTTGGGGTTGGTGTACAGGCTGCTGTCAGACGATGAGTAGCTGGCCTGGAGCTGGGTGGAGCCCTTCACCTTCTCCAGAGCACGGACTGCGAACACAAGAATAAGACACATGAATGGGGGACATCAACGTCTCGAAATTATGAGTCAGAGTCAATATAAAAGTGTCTGCTGGGTTTTAGACTTTGGCTCGCTGTCAAAGCTTCATGGGAAATTCATGATGATTGCTAGAAAAACATTATTGTTTTATCTGTTTATATGTCAAGATAAAATGTAACTATCCAGTTCTCAGACACCTGCCGGGCTCAGAGTAAGGACAGAAACCCAGAGTGTTTCAGCTTTTAAAAACAGACAAACGTCTGTAGAGAAATGAGTAACAAAAAGAAAAAGTAGAGGCTTTCCAGCAGTGAGGGCGCGCTTCTAATTTCTTCTTTTGTTGTGACGGCACAAACGCTGATTTAAGATCGGGACTAGATGTTCTGAAAGCATTCATCCATGTGATCTTTTATCACTCTTAACGTGCAATCAGCTCAAACATGGAAGCGAGGCATTTGGATTTCCACCTTTCCTGTTCCAGTCTCAGTTCTCTCTGTTGAAGGTCAAATCTGATTTTGCTCAAGTCAAACATATCTGAAAAGGTCACAGGAATCCCGACTATTATCAGCGAGCAAACGTTACTGAATACTCACAACTTGCGCCACGCCTGCACAGATCTTCCTCATATTTATATTTGTCTGTTATAATTGGCCAAGAGCTGTTGAGAGTCCCCCCCCAGCCTGAAGGTTAAAAAATGATCTGAAATGAGCGCCATTTGTTACCTTGCTGCTCCAGCAGCGCGTTCTGCCTCTTCAGGTCGTCGATATCCTGCTGGTGCGTGTGATTTTTTCGCCTCATGTACTGGATGTACTCTGTGGCTTTGTCTAGGATTTGAGCTCGAGACGCCTGTTTGGTAGACTGCTGTTAGTGACACATGCAAAAATTGAAGCAATGACGCAAGTATACAGAGTACTTATCAACATTTCTCACACACACACACACATAAAAATGTTCTGTTACTGTCATGACTTTACAAAAAAAAAAAAACCCAAAAAAACACACTGGCCCAGAGGCTGACACACTGCAGGCTGTGAAACTACTGCAGGAGGACTACAGGAGGGAGGAGGGGGGGAATCTAGGACAACGCTGTGTGTTCCCTGCACAGCTTGTCTCCTCTTAACCTCTTAAAATCCTCCAGCACTTCAGCCTGACATCCCACAAGCTAGGTCACAACCCTGACACGTTACTGTCAGGGGCTCGTCTAATTTACAGCAAACAACAGTAGTGCAGCAAATCCCCCCCCACCCCCCACCCAAACCCTGAGCTCACTGACTGACTCTCACATCACATGTTCAAGGGCAGCAGATTGTTTTATTATGACAAAACATTCATCTCTTATCAATGCACACTTGTTCATATGCTTCATTTTAGCATTCACTGACATAACAGCATTGGTCATATTCATGTCGATTAGGGCTGGGTACCAAAACTCTTTCTATGATGACTTATAGCTGAAGCAGGAAAATGAAAGCTTACTTGATAAATACTTTTAGAAATGAGACATTAACTAAACAGAATCAGCAGGTTATTTTCTCTACTCATTTTTTTTTGGTCTTTAAGGCGCCAAGAACTAGTGAAAAATGTTCAAAACAAACTTCCTGAAGCCAAAGGCACATAGAAGACTAAAAAAAAATACCAAAAATTCACATTTGAGGAATATGAACCTTTTTCTTTTTTACAAAATACTTTTGCCAAAGTTATTAACTGACATTTTATCTAAACACATGCAGCTGCACAAGAGTTTTGCCGAAATAAAAAAAACAAAAAAAAATCATCCAAAATGGGCAAAATTCTGATTCAAATCAGGAATTTTTGGATCTAAGAATAAGTAAACAGGATTAAATATGACCAGACATTCAATGCCAGGTTTCTCTACTTGGCAGTCTAAAGACTAAATTCTTTTCTAAGGACACATTTCAGTCTGTAGCAAAAAAAAAAAAAAAAACTGCAGTCCAATACCCAGCCCTAATATCCATCACCTCTCACAAGAGAAAATACTGCATTTTGGCTCTAAAACAGGAGCTGTAATAGCAGCACGGCCGTGGGAGGGAGAGAGAGAGAGAGAGAGAAAGAGAGAGATGGGAGGTGTGGGTCGAGCACAGAGGTGGCTGTAACTCAACACTTTACAAATTATCAGCAAACATCACTCACATCATCTCATAACCTCCTCCTCTCTTCTCCCCCACCTCCCTCCCCTTCATGCTGTGTGTCTCAAACTGGTCTTTTAGGGGAAAATACAATGTGTGCCCAGTTCCTGAACCCACTCCAAATGCTCTCAATGTCATGGATGTCAAAACAGGAAGAGAGCAACAAAATTTCCTCATAATAACTTCCTGACGCTGGTCCAAGTATTTAGACTGCATCACTGTCTTACTGCTGCCAATCTGTACTCTTCCACCATCTGCCCTCCTCCCAGTTCCTTCAACTATTTCCCTCCACTAACACACACACACATACACACATTAAGCAAGAAAAGACATCTGCATCTCTGTGTATACTCAAAACAACAGTCATCATTAAAATGACCTCACAGTACAACTGCCTTCACCTCTAAAATGTCCTTAACAGTAAAAACTGACATTTAAAAAAAACACACAGCACATTCAGAGCAAACAATTGTCAAAAAACAAAAATATCTTACATGAGTGACCATCATTTGTTTGCCGGGAGGACTCCCAGGCTGAGCTTTACCAACCTTTTCTCCCTGCAGGGCGGGTACCGAGTCCCGGAGGCTGTGAAAGCTGTCTTTGATGTGGTCCCTACGTTTGCGCTCCAGCGCATTGTGGTGTGCCCGTTTGTCTGCCTGCAATGAGAGAGTCACAAGGCCTTCAGCCTGGCAGCAGAGCAGCGTGGGTAGAGGACAGCGGGTGTACGGCTGTCCCCCTCCCCTCCCCTCCCCTCCCCTCCTCCCTCCTCCCTTCCTCCGCTCAACCTACACAAACCGCTCTGCTGCCAAGTCCCGCTCTGCCTTTACAACTAGGACAGTGTGTGTAGTAAACTGTCATATCAGAGGTAGACGGCAATGACTAGCTACGTCTGATTTTTAGTGAAAAAAAAAAAAAAAACGCCAACAAGACCCACAATAGACGTTTCTAAATGTTTGATAAACATAAGCTGCTTCCTGTTATGCTTCCTGGTCGCAGGGTTTTAGAAAAATTCAAGTTGTGAAGGTAGGATTCGTGCAATGTCGGGCTACTACATAAAAACTTGAATTTGGATGCTGTTATTTGGTTTAAACCTTGTTAGTCAGCTACTCAACAAAGCTAGGAATATAAGTGACATTTTTACTGTGGCTGGTGAGTGAGATAAAAGTGAAAAAAAAAAAAACAACTCAAAAATGAACTTGCAACTGTACAACAAGCAGATTGAATCATCTATTTTTCCTTGTTGAGGGATTCTGAGGGTTAATCAATATTAAACTGATCTATAAATGTTACAAGTTAGACTCAAGTGTCAAAAAAAATGATGATGATTTTGACAAAACCATAAAACTCTTCACATTTGAGAAGCTGGAACTAGCAAATATTCTGTATATTAACTTGACAAACTAGACAAGCTCAACAGTGTTCTTCTCCACACTGGTTACACAATCTGACCTCATTGAAATATAATAATAATAATAAAAAAAAATCTCTCCAACTTTGCTTCTGGATGAGAAACAAAACACACACACACACAAACACAATGGTAATCATGGAATAAAAATACTAAACTCTTTTCATTTATCTTAACTTCAGAAGCTTGTGAGAAAATGTGTTAAAAATGACTTGGCAATATTAAGAAAGATCCACCCCAGTAACTGATGGTATGTTCTGCAATCGCTATATTTCACGATAAAAAACGTTGAGTGTTTGCAAACAGACGAACGCAGATAGAAAAAAAAAAAACACACAACCTTCCTGGCAGACATCATGACAAATAATTGATCACCCTAATTACCATTTCTTAACTTTCTGGCGACCTACTAATCAACTAACTGCTGGCATTACTGAGAGCCAATAAGCTCCATTTGTCTCAAGAGAAAAAGACTAAATAAACTACGAGTCGCTGCATTCTGTGGCTCTTTGCCTTCTGACCCTGTCCTGCGCTTCCATCCCCCCCCTCCGCGCTGACCCCGGCCGACCCCACGGTGCATTTCTGTCCCTCCTTCTCTGTAGGAGCGCGCGGGAGCGGGCGTTCAAACTAACAACCGGGTCAACAGGACAAGACACTGAAAGGTGGGCGGAGGAGAAGAGCAGATCCTGGATTGAGGATTACACCGACTAAACAACAGGATGGCTGACAAAGGCCTGATGTTTATCAAGTTATCACTGGAGACTTGTCTTTGTAGCTGAAGATTCAGCAGACAGACGTAGCTCAGTGAGCTGCACATCTTGTTTTTTCCTCCAGTACGTCTTGTGTTTTCTGCAGTAAACAGCCTTTAAAAAAAAAAAAAAAAAAAAAAATCATATGACCTCACTTGCAACGGGTCCGATTTTTTGCTTAATTTCAGGCTGCTGTGCTGAACCAAACTCCACAATTTCTCACGTCTCATGCCAAGAAAATGACTTCATCATAAGGAAGCCAATCCTCCATTTTTAAAAAAAAAAAAAAATATATATATTCTCCATTAACACACAGCCTTGAAGCAGTTGAGAAACAGCATCTAACAGGCTGAAAATGACAACACACACATTTGCATTCTAATTAGACTGTAAAGGCATAAAATGGCTGCCATAATCACATGACCGGGGCCGGCCAAGCAGATCAGTTTCAACTGTTTTATAGGCCAAATCATCACGGCCTCCAATCAAATCTGATTGTGGCCTAATCCACGATGTCACCAGACTGAGACACAAGTCCAATATCCAATCACTTCTCTTCACACACCTCCAACAAAACAAAAGCCTGATTTAAATATTAGCAATAAAAACAGCACCACGACGACGACGATGATGATGATGTGGTTACAACTTGGCCTAAGGCAGACGGGACATGGTAGAACTCATGTGACCCGCTATCATCTGACTCATTTTTGCCCGCTCATCGCAATAAAAACCAAAGCAGCCACAAGTGAGACGACACACACAAACACAAACACACACACACACACAGGTTAGAACAAGCTTTCAGTGTGTCATGTGTCTGTTAGGAGGGGCGACACATTAAGTATGACTCATGTACGAACTTCTGTAACAAATATTTTTTTTTAAAAAAATCATGCTATTAGTTAGCAACTTAACGCTAGAAAACAACTCAACAAAATAAAAGCATTAGCCTTAATGTCATGCATACGAAACGGAGGCCATAATAAAACACATTAATAAAAAATTAACTGCATTTTTTTCCCCCACAATGCTCGTCATGTGATTAGTCTGGCTTGGCATGGTGACAAGTGCTCCTGCGGCCTGTTGCGCAAGAGCCATAAACCATGCAGGAGAGACAAATCCAGCAGGACCGTGTGCCTCCTCGGATCATACACAAGAGGCGTGACTCCACTCCCTCCATTAACTCTGGCATAAACAAACACATGACGGGCATTGATGGCACGCACAATTACAGGTCTGGCAGCCATTTCCATATGCGCCGTTTCACTGAAATAGAAAGCAAGTTTTTTTTAAGAATGTACACGTGGTTGATTTCTTGTGTCCGACTAGGGTGAGCGAGACATTCAATTATAGTATAACCTGGAATATTCTTCAGTTATTAAACTCCAACTGTGGCATTTGTCGTTAAATGTCTGTTTTAAAGTTGTGTTGAACTCCTTTGGTGACACCGCATGAGCTGAAAACTGAGAACTGTTCTAATTCTTGTTAGAAAAAAAATGTTCTTATTAATGTTAATGTCTGAAAGTTAATTAAAATCCAAAGATGTATTCAAGCATTACTCTCTGGAGCTGCTCCATATAAAATTACAAGGTAATTGTAGCCAAGTGTCCTGAGTGATTTAAATTAACACTCAACTGTTTGCTACTTCTAATGAAAACAAAAGCTTTTTTTTTGCTGAAATCGCCCCACAATCTAGACTCCCATGACCCCCACTAGCTTTTAGTTTTACAGACTTCAACTGCTCTCTCAAACATTTTTGCATCGAGTCCTATAGTCTCATCACAGGGTGAACCGCAGTGCTTTATAGTGGAGTCTGAATTAAAGACCGTCTCCACTTATCAAACAAAACCGAACTTTTGTTTGGAAAAGGGGCAGAGGTTCTGTTTCTCACAGTAGATGCTACATGTTTTATGGGTGTGGCTGTTGTTTAAGCGTTCATCTAGAAACTGAACCGATCATAAGACCAGATGCATCAGGATCTGCATGGCTCGCCGCCTCTGTTAAAAATAATTCCTGAGGTGAAACCACGCACAAGTTTGTTAGTTTGATTCACAAAATATGTCTTTGTATTACATGTCATGGATAAAAAGTTATTTCTAACTCTTGCTGGTGTCTACCATGTAATAATTATATTCTGTGAGATGACAAAGGGTTTTCTATACTTTCTGACAGGGTGGGCACAAATTAAACAATGTGTCATGGTATACTGAATTTTATATTCATGGTATTGATATATATTGTGATATAGTACTTTTTTTTTTTAAGTAGCTGGACAGATTAAATAACCAGAGAACAAAGTCTGTTTTGGGCAAATCCATCAAATGAAATACCTAACAGATGAAAGCACTTCATTTCATTGGTGCAGAAATTCAACTGCGCCATAAAGCAGCCCTTCTCTCTGCAACTTTGGCTACAATTAGATTAAAAACAACATTTACATCCTAAATGATATGAATCTGTACATTGTCTCATGGTACATTTCCGTCAGATTTATATCAGGATCAACCCACTGAGATGTTTATACGTTATATCTCCCAAACCTACTTTCTAAACTGATGTACAACTTCTAACTGTACCGAGTTATTTAACACAACTTCTAGTCTCATGTATTATTAACATCTCAATGGATGAAAAACAAACTGGGTTAAATGTCCAATAAATCATGAGAGAGCAAGTCAATGACCTACTCTGTGCTGTTTCACTGAAATCAATCCACTGTTATAAACACAGGTAACTGTACTCACATGTTGTGGTGCCTTCTTAGCTGCATGCTATATAGTATCTGAGTTGTTAAGCACATCAGGCACCATGAAAAACAGGTGTCCAATTACCTAAGTGCAACCATTATGCCTTCATCTTAAAACCGATACCTTTTTCTGGCTGCCGAAATCGACACACCAGCTGAGCTGTTTCTATTCATACCTGACCATGACACATTACATAACTGCTCCAGGTGCTGAGTGGAAGAGCTGGTAGCTAGCTGCCTCTTTTTCGGCAACCGGTGGTCGTCTCACATTCTCCGCATGAAAGCCTACACTTCTATCAAGACTGGCTGGACAACGTGGAAAACCCTCTTGCACTAATAACAGTGGAAACACCAATAAACCAGAGGCTCCAGTGGGCGAGTGAGGCCACTGTTTCAAAGATATAAAGTTTAAAACAAACAGCATGTCCTTTCATAGTTTGAGGTTGTATGGAAGTAGAGCTGCAAATAACAGTTACTTTAATTATTGATTTATCTAATGACTATTTTCTTAATTATTCATTTGGTCAATAAAATGCCAACAAACAGTGAAAAATAGCCGTCATGAGCTCTCAAAACTCTATTCTGACATATTCATACGTCTGGTTTAGTTCAACTAAGAGTCCAAAACACACAAATATTCACTTAAAAATGACTTCTCAATTATCAAAACTATTAATCCATCAGTAGCCTCGTCATTTTAGCTCTAAATTCAACCCCATCATACATCAAAGACATGTATGTTAGGGTTGATATTCCTGTCATTGCCCCTGATCACAGAACTGGAGGTGGTCCTGGGGCCCTGCACTGCGGCTGCTCACTGCTCCTAGTGTGTGTGTGTGTGTGTGTGTGTGTGTGTGTGTGTGTGTGTGTAGGATGGGTCAAATGCAGAGGATCGGTTTCCCCATGAGGATCAATAAAGTACTCCTTCTAAACATGACACAACACATACGATACGTTAAAAGTCTTTGGTTCTCCGCATCCATTTTTCTCTGTGGCTACACAATCAGTCTCTTATCTCACTAGCTGAGACCTATCTGCAGACAACAGACCCGCTATCTATGTATGGAAACCAATACCATTCTACCACGCTGTGCCCAACATTAGCGCTTTTAAGTTGTTACTTCCTTTGATGTATTTATGGCTGATGATCGTTTTTACATTGAAAGAGTGCAATTTTATAACACAATTAACCGTGTCTTAACAAGCGAGTGCGAGTTGAAGCTGGTGGCTGCCGCTTTCACCGTCTCTTAGGACGACTCTATAAAAATTACTCATCTGTAGCTGATTAACATTAATTCTGTAAGTTGGCAAAACCACAGAACGAGAAGTCTTGGCTGTAGGCTGGTTAATGAGCTCTCTGCACGCCACTGTATGTACATTAAGGCTTGGCCAAAGATGGTTTTAAGAGAGATGAAACACCACTCTGTATCACCTGTTTGTTTGAACAAAAAATGGACAGGATGTGTTTTTCTACATAGATAATCTAGGAGGTATCACTCCTACTACATCGCTGTTATCAATAAATATAACGCAATTTTTGAATGCGGTGACTATATTTGAATAATACTAATTCATAGAGTAGACAACTAATGTAATATTTGAATAAATATGAGCTCTTCTACAGAAAACTGGCTTTAAAAAAAAAAACCTCAACAAAAACAACTGCATTATTTTATGAAACCAGATAAGTTCATGACTGGTACAATCTTGTTTAATACAGACTACAAATCAGGGGCTGTAGTTTAATTTATAGAAAAATCACAATATATGTTTTCCTTAAAAGCGTTCAGCTCTGTTTGCACATGTGCAGATTCTCCTTCGCTGAGGACTAGATACACAGATATGGAAGCAACTGTCTTGACTCTGTGGAGTGCACACAGCTATGACACTTAGGACATACATATTTATGCTTATAGCTTCAGAAATCAAGTTAAATAGCACTAACTGAACTGAAATCAGATTAGGGTTTTGCATGAGGCTGTGCAACTGAGCTCTGGACTGCACCAAGGCATAAAGTAACTGTGGTGAAGAAAGGTCTGCTGGAGGGCACAAAAAAATAAATAATAAATTAAAAAAAAAAGCTCTGACTGATGTTTGCTGTCTGAATATCAGTGAGACATCCTAATAAAATTTCTTTCTACAGTTGCCTAGACGCTGGTGATGTGACTGGAGGTAAGGAGACGACGTGCCGTGCAGCCTGTGCAGGGTGTGTATGCGATGCAGCTATACGTCATTCATTTAGGGCTGCCAGCCCTTTAGTGGCCTGTCGAGAGAAGATGGCTCTAATCACAGGCTGCAACACAGGAAGACATCCCGCTGCAGCCCTTCCTGACACGAAGGCTTGTCCGAGATGCAGGCGCGGCCACCGCTCCTCCAACAACATGCAACAGCATCTATATACCTCCGCCACTACATCCTCACCGTGGATGCAGCATTAAATGTAAACGCTCTCGCTCTCTCTCTCTCTCGCTCTCTCCGCTCAGATGACCTAGATGTGTAATTTGCAAAACCTGATCATGAGCGGAATCCCCGCGGTATGAAGTGAACCGCCGGGGAAATCGAATCGGAGCGACTAACCGGCTAACACCGAGCACGAAAAGCTTTGTGTTAACAGGGGGAAAATAATAAACATGCAACAGAAAAGCCTTTGTAGCGGGATAAAGCTTTGGTCTAAATATAGATGTCGTGTCACCGCCGTGTCCCTATGGCCGCGTACACACAGCATGGGGGAAACCCTGCAATGCTGCTGCCGAGGAACAATCGCTGCACTGTTAGAAATGCATGGATATGGATATTCAACGCTATGAAAAATGATGGGAAATTGCCGTGCACAAATATTAATTTATAACATAAATGTAGCTTTTCCACAAGGCAGCAGTACTTTCACATTCGTTTTGAAGTCACATTAACATCCACAGTGTAATCTTACCAATCGATTAAATAACACATTTTTTTAAGAGTAGACTCTGGTGGATTAATTCACTTTGCAACAACAGAGAAACATGTTTCGACATTTGGACAAATCCCCCCAGCATTACGCACCACACAGTGATATCTCGGTGATTCTTCCTGCAAAGAAACAGAACAAAAAGTACAATTGTAGCCATAATTGTTCAGCAAATCTTACTGTTTCGCTGAAGTCACTAGAGAGTAAAATAATTTAGCAAATTAAAAATGTTTCTGAGCAAGAAAAACTAGTGTTGCTTATCCATAAACTAGATTCCCGAGAAATAACACTTATCAGACAGAACGCTAGCCAGCTTATTGGTAGCTAACGCTAGCTGAGCAGCTAGTTCGGCTAAATCCAGCCAGCAAGCAAAATAACATCGTTAAAAAGGGTAAAAGTGGCAATACTCACGTCACTATCGACTTCGATATCATCGTTATCACTCATTCTTCGATAAAATAGTCAAGTTTAAAGGGATGGGTGGCTAAAAAAACAACATGAATCAGTTTAGCACCAAGCGGCGCTCCAACAGACAGACTGCTAACAGCTCGCTCTGTTTGGACAGACCCGAGGAGGACCGTCTCCACGTGACTACACACCACACACCAAGCTACCGCTGCCCAGCACGCATGCGCGATATCCCGGGGGAGTATGGGAATTGTAGTCGCTCGTGAAGATCTCCGTAATGTATTAAATAAAGCTGACGTTCTCGATGGATTTTCAATGTAGGAAGATTTAAAAGTAGACGTTTTCCAACCGGTTTTCGGTGGAAACATTAGTTAATTGTTTAAATAATAATTAAATACCAAGCTTCTTTTGTTTGTACACTACAATGTCCAGAAGTCACTGAGGCTACTTAAGACGTCACAACGCCTTTTTTCTTCCAGACGCATTATGGGAATTGTAGTTGGAGGCTTATTTGTATGTCAGAGAAGCTAAATAGGGCCATGGCTGAGACACGTGGATTTTAAAGAATACACTCAAGAAACACAAACTCAGATGTACACACAGGTCCAGTTACAACAGCCTACAAATATGCACCAATCAGGTGGCCCCTTCCTCTTATCGCTTGAAATGTAACCTTTTTATTCTTTCTTTTTTCTTTTATTCACTCTCACTCTAAATTCATATAACTGAACTGTGATGTAGAGCTGGAACGATTACTAAATTAATCAATTGGTTGACGGACAGAAAATTAATTGGCAACAATTTTGAAAGTTTATTAATTTTTCAAGCAAATAAAACAAATTCACTGGTTCCAGCACCTATAACGTGAAAATGTGTGTGATGTTTTTTGTTTGTTTGTTTGTTTCCTTTTAAGATGGTAACGTTAACTATAGAATGTAGGCTGGACTAAAGCAATCTAAAAACATCACCTTCATGTCTTGGAGATTTTGATGGGCTTTTTTTTTTTTTTTTGCTATTTTCTCATATTTCATGTGACTGAATAAGCAAGAACATAAATGCCAAATTAATCATTTATGAACATAATTGTTAGTTTCAGTCCTAAAAACTTGACATATGTCCATTACGATGGACAACTCAGCCTCCACAACATATATTTAACTATTTTACATCCTGCTGGTGAAGAAAAACAGTGTTATTTAGTGTGGGGGCTGGTCTCTGGACAAATTGCAAATAATCTGCTCTGGTCTTCCTTTTTCACAAAATAGTCCTGTAGATAAGGAGCTTACACTGTGGATTATTTTGCACTGCAACAGTGGATCAGTAAATGTGTAAAAAAAAAAAAAAAAAAAAAACAAGCTGGGAGCAGCCTCATCCATTCCCCCTGGAGATCAAGAGGCCACACCAGCTGTGGGCGACACCCTGCCCTCCATCGCCTCTCTCAGCAGACACAGAGCTTAGACCTGCGCTGACCTTCATCCTGTCATCTCTTGCTCCACCTTCTAGCCCATCTGGATCATCCTGATCATCCTGTCTCTGTATCTAGTCCTCTCTGACAATTTTACACCCCATCTACCATTTTATAGAATTATGCTCTATGTCCTGCAGCGGCAGAGGCTAACAGGTCACCCAGAAATATGGCCCGTAACAGTATAGCCTATATAAAGGATGTCAACACAATAAGGACAGCCTTTAATAATGCATCTGCTGCAATGAAACCTCTCTGTCTTCATGTATGACACCAGGAACGCATCTAGCTATATGTGTGCACTACAATTGAATTTAAATACCACAAGGGGATGGGTAATATTACAGAAAAAGATATGGTAATGAGGCGGCACTCACAGAAACCAAGATTTTCTCATCTGCCACACCCTTACTGCTATTCCCCCCCAGGCTTGAGTTGAGTTATGAAGTGTTTTAGCACCATTTCAGCCCATAATATTCAGGCTGCAGGGAGCTCATGGAGAGAGGACATTGATTAGCTGTGGCTGGGGCTGAAGGAGGAAAAAGTAGTAAAAAAAAAAAAAAAGCATGTTAAGCACCAGACTGTAATTATAACTGGAGAGGCTGATCAGCCCAGGCAGAGTCTCTCCCCTCCCCCTATGTCCTTACTGGGCTAGCCTGGGCTAACCATTAAAATGCCCTCCTTTTGTCCCCTTCCAGCATATTGCAGACTACACTAGAAGGGCCCCAGTATGCATTCACCATTATAGATTTTTTTTGTGTTCTTGCCATTGTTGTCAGTGCATGACTTATGAAAGGGAGGAAAGGGGGGTGTACCATCTGATATATACCATCAGGTTAAGGGTAGAGTGGTTTCTCTTTCCACGTAAAGTGCCTTGGATGAGCATAATGCAGTTTCCAGTGTAGTTTATGCAGTGTTGTCAATTTATGGTGCAGTGCTATAACATGAGAGCACATGCAGTTTTCCATAAGCAGATAATGTAACTTACTAGCGATCAGATATGTAATGTTTGGCATCTTGAAAAGACAGATGAACTCTGTGGAGTGATGGAGTGCAGTCACAATCATTAATTGATGAATGAATGCAGGATGCTGACATTCACAGTAACACAGTGTAGAGCTGCAACAGTTGGTCTGTTAATTGATTAGGCTATTGGCAGAAAATTAATCACCAGCCATTTTGATAATTAAATGATCAGTTAAGTAATTTTTCAAGCAAAAGCGGCAAATATTTGATGGTTCTGTGTTCTCAAATGTGAGACATTACAAACTCTGACATTGATTGAAACACTGATAGATGTTTTTTTGAATGCTTGAGTATGTGTGATTTTGAGTGTTGTGCTTTTAGCTAATAAAAAAAACCCCACAAAAAACAACAACACAAAAACCCCCTCTGTTGAGCAAATTGAGCTAAGATCTTTGCAGATCTATTTGTGATGTTTTGATCAAATGGTGTTGGACTTGTGTACTCTAACTCATCTTTGCAGTGACGTAACAAAATTGGATCAGACAAACGCATATGAGTAGACAAACAATGGTGGAAGGAACAGATTGTGAAGACTCTCAAGACAAACAGGAATACAATAAGACAATACAAGGTGTTTAAATGCGTAAGAGGGAGGGAGATGCTGCAGGTTAAATTAGGCAAATGGCTCTCTGAATTATAACTGATGGTAATTATGTGTATGTCAGTATGTACAGTATGTGTTGTGTGTGTGTGTGTGAATGTGAGATTGAGGGTAAAGAAAAGAAGACAAATAAGCACAATGGATTTTTTT
This sequence comes from Euthynnus affinis, assembly GCA_029490765.1. NCBI lineage: Eukaryota > Metazoa > Chordata > Actinopteri > Scombriformes > Scombridae > Euthynnus > Euthynnus affinis. The sequence continues at coordinate 8,632,545 of CM055853.1, read as the reverse complement.
AAAAGGGAGCAGCAGATAATGACAAACAGGTTTTTTTTGTCTCATTGGAGTAGAGAGTTATTTGCATCGTCAACTTTCAAACAATCTCTTTATGACTCATCATGATTATTCACCAATAAGTCAGACAGAGTGTAGTCAGTGTGGTATTTTCCCACTAGATCTTGCTCAGATATTTATATGGTGGTGACTTTTTTTTTTAGCAGAAGCCAACCACAGGTCCACCTACATTACTACTTCCTGCCTCCTACATCCTGTCAAACTCATCGCATGGAGGCGCACACTTCACTTGGGACTGACAATAAGCCTTTTCCAAACCCTGTAGCTATGAATATTAGGTCAATTCATATTATGCCTTTGGCTAGTAGAACCAACCTAAATAAATAATAAATAATAAATGAATATGTCCTCTTAAAGGGCCAGTATGTATGACTTAAGGGGATCTATTGGCAGAAATAGAATATAATATGTGTTAATTAGTGTATAATCACCTGAAAATTAGAATCATTGTGTGTTTGTTACCTTAGAATGAGCCCTTTATATCTACATAGGGAGCGGGTCCTCTCCCATGTTGCATTGTTCTGCTGGGGGCCCTGGGCCAAAAATGAGATGGTGAGCCCCCAATAAACGTTACATCTACTGTGTAATGACCAATAATGCCTTGTCCCAGGTTTGCTCTGTGGTAATTTGATTAAACACAAATTAATTTAGGAATATGCAAAAAAAAAAAAAACTGGCATGAAAGTCTCAAAAACTAGATTTTTACATCGACATGGTGCAGGTCAGATCTGGCACCTGTGAAAAGAGTCTACTTTAAGGCCAGTTGATATTGCTTTGCAGGTACATGATATCAAACAAATTTTCAGTTAAATTAGCAGCATTTCGGGTCACTGGATTTGTAATCAGCCCTTCTCTATAAGCTCAAAGGACATGAATAGGAGCTTCTGTGGGGCCGACATGGAGCTACATGCAGTAGGAGTCTTCCACTTTCATTCATACTCCTCTGCAGAGGATTTTGCTGTCTATAGCCAGCAACAGCTGAATTTCATCAAACCATCAGGAACCTTGGCACAAGCTTTCGAGTAACAATCTGTGAACTGTACGTAATTTGTGATCATGTGCAGAGTTTGTTCCTGGCAAAAGCTAATCTGCTGCTAGCCAGAATGCTGTTGCCAACATGCACGGTGATAACATCGAACAGTTCACTTAGCAGTAAAGCAAGACTGTAGATTTCTAATGACTAGATCATCGTTTTGTGTTTTAAAGACTCCTGTTTTGACAAATTCTGGCTGAAACCATTTTTTTTAACTAAATGTGGTGGATCAGTAGATGAAGAAAAACTAGCTCCACATTTGGTGTAGCTCCAATAATGTATATTTGTTCCATCTCTTAGTTTTATATTGTAAAGTTTAATGAAAATTGCAGCCTCTAGGTGCCACTAGTAGGGCATTTAGACTCACGTCTTCATCTTATTTGATTAAAAAAAAAATGCTGCTTTTTTGACCGTTGCCCTCCTTCTAACATCATCATTTAACAACATTTAAAACTGTTGCAGTTTAAGTTGCAGCAGAATCGGAAAAATCTCATGAATTATAGTCTCACAGGACGGAGACATGATTTAGATATTCTTCTCTTCATTTCATGACTCACTGTGGTTACTAGTAAACAAGTCCAACACAAAGCAGCAAAAAAAAAAAAAAAAAAGCTTTGGGGATTTTTTGCAGGATCTTCTTCCTCAGTGATGTCCACACTCTCTTTTCACAGATGCCAGTTCTTCCAGAGTTGAAACCTACCTGAGAAATGATTATAATCACAGCTACAATTTTCTAGGCCTTCTGTCCTCTAAATCATGTTTTGGAAGATTTACTTAACCAAACTGAATCAGCAATGACACACTAAAACACAAAGACACCTTTTGATCACCAAAAAAAACCAGAAGTCTTTCTCAAGAAATATTAATTTAATCTGCTTTTTTTTTTTTACCTTAGTCAGATCATATATAAAGAGCTCCCCTGCTCTCCTTGCAAGCTGCAGAAGTCAGCTGTGCACTAGATGGCACTTCTGTACAACCGCTAGCCTTCACTTGTCATCAGTGACTGACAGAAAAGAGAGTGACAACATACAAGGATTAGATATTTGTTCAGAGAGCACAGCAGAGAGAAAAGAAGAGGAACTTCTGACCCAACAGGTAACACAATGCATGAAATATATCTGCAAACATATCTGTCAGCTTTGGACTACAAGCAGAGATAAATGTTTCTGGAGAATCCACATGGGATTTTCTTCTATTTCTTAGAAACTGACCTCCAAGAATAGGTGTGCAATTCTCACCTTCACAACAGTCAAGATGTCAGTATGTAGTTGCCTGACACATTTATGGAGCTTTGTACTATTTTTGTTTTTTTTTTTTTTTCATATGTGTGTTTCTTTTTATAAGTGCAAAATAGATATAAAAAATCCTGTGAAAGTAATCTTCCTGCACACAGCATGAAGCCTGCCAGTAGAGAGGATGTGGTTGTCAGCTATGGAGATGGAGGTTAACTTGGCATCAGAGTACAAAGGAGAGTGAGGTTTGAGAAAAGCAAAGCAGTCATGCACAGATTAACCAGATTGGAGTGACTTTCTGTGGAAATATGTATTTACACCGTCACTCAAAAGGTTTTGAACACCTTTGTGTCTTTGCATTTTTTTGGTTAAATGTCAAGCAGTTGGCTTGTTGTTGTAAACACCATGAACTATGAGTAAGAAAAGGTATAAGTGACCTGAGAAATATTTGTCACTTTTTAATTTAGTGGAAATGATTCATGGGAAGTTGATGTTAATATTGTGTAACTTTTATTTAAACAGCTGTCAAGTTCTTCCCAGATTTCTTGATACTGTCAGCCTAATTATTTTATCTTTCATTCCTCTGAACAATAATTGTTTTTTTCAGCTACAAGTACAACAGTAATAGAGCTGAAATTAATCTCTGATGGTACAAATAGTCACAAATATGTGGGTTATCAATCTCAATATGAGGGTATTCAATTTCTTGATTTTTAACCAAAATGCTAAAATTGGAAATACAAGGTGTTTGTTGTTTGTTTGAGAATGTCTTGACTGTGTAAAAGGACAAATATCTAACTGTAAAGCTGTAGTGAATATCAGGTAAAAGGTTCTCAGGTTCTCAGGACCATATAATGTGTACTATGAACTGGACAAGATTGTGCTCACTCTGACCTTGTCTGATGAAAAGTATTGCTTTATCAACACAACAGCGACCTATCTGCCAGTTTCAGAAACAATAAACCTCTTGAAGAAAGAAAGAAAGCATGAATAAAAAGTCAGTGGCAATAAAAGTATTGGAGTTCAGGATCTCTCAGGAAGATGACGATGATGAATGTCCATGTTATAGACAGTTGCTTAAAAGCTGCAGTTGTGGAAAAACTTTCACATGTACAAAAAACTGTAGATGAAAATACTTTTCACAAACGTAATGCTGAGTTTATCTCTACACGTGTCCTCTGTTGCACCAGTATTACCTTCCCATGCTGTCAGACTCCTGAGAGTTTTTCTTTAAAAAAAGCCGACTGCAAACCCTCCTCTGTCCGTCAAGACCAGGATGAAACAGCATCTGCGCTCAGCCTGTCATTAATGAAGATATAACTTGCAGTGCAGCAAGGAACAAGCGATGCCTTCTAGAGGATTTTGGACTTCCTTTCTGGCAGCTTAAACCTTGTCATGCTCTGATTATTTGACTGTAGAATCAAAAAGAAGAAGCTGAAACGTTTTGCATGACTGACAGATGAGGAAATAAGAAAGACATGAATCTTGATAATAAAGTCATTGCCAGCATACAATTTAATTTCTTACTTTTCTCTTTTTATCCTCAAACGCTGCTTCTACAAGGAAAGCACCATGGACTACACAGTGGATCCGTTTTATGATATGGATATGTGGCATAACAACAGCTCCATGTTCAATATGACGGCTGCTAACGCCAGCGATGTTCCTTTCAAGCCTCTTTTGTCACCTGCAGTGGACAAAATCATCAACATAATTTTAGTAATCCTCTTATTCATCACCATGATCTCACTGGGATGCACCATGGAGGTGCCCAAGATCAAGGTAACTTCAGCCTCATTCTGTCCATATATATTTATCAGTTTAATATATGTGTTTATGAAGGATTTTTTGTGATTATTTCTGCACCAAAACATCTTTTTGTTTCTTTCAAGGGTCACATAGTGAAACCTAAGGGGCTGGTGATAGCAGTGTTGGCCCAGTATGGTGTTATGCCTCTCACAGCTTTTTGCTTAGCTAAGGTTTGTATTGTTGATATTACTACACAGGGGGCACATAATAATAATACCTGCTGCAGTCTGAATTAAAGCATCACATTACATTGAATATATTAATACAATCCATCTAACTTAATAAATAACGCACATCGCACTCATACAACAATCCCCAATTGTCAAGTCACAGCTGGAAATGATTTTTTAGCAGATTTTCTGTTGTTCCGCTCAGTGATGATTAAAGAGCAGTAAAATAAGACGATAATAAGACAAAAATGAAAATGACAAAACACCAGAAAGGAACCGTTAAAGAAAAAAGTGATTAATACAGAAACAACATTCACAGAGAAGATTGAAAGTTCATGTCTGTAGCTAATGAAAGTCTCGCCATAAGGTAGATTGTGTGATGCGATTGAAATCTGCAAGAAAACCCACGGAATGGATCTTGTGGTGAGACTGTTGTGTCAAGATTCACATATTTCCAAAAGCAGAAGTAAAGAACATGACACGGAAATGATTATTTTAGTGTGATTTATTATTCATCTGTCGGGTTTAACTTCTTCACATGGTGTCCTCTACTTGACCTCAGCCCCTCTTGTGCATTGTGTGTTCTTTATTGTCATATATATTTTATAAACCATAGCCTGCATCGGAGTGAGCACTGCTGTCATTTTTCTTTTATCAGTTTGAAGACTTTGTACTAGACTATACAGTTATTGCATTTTTGCGCTGCAGGTGTTCCAGTTGTCTGAAATGGAGGCTGTAGTGGTGCTGATCATTGGGTGCTGTCCAGGAGGAAGCCTCTCCAACATGCTGGCCCTGGCTCTGCGGGGGGACATGAACCTCAGGTACACACACAAGCATAAGTTACATTAAAAAGAAAATGCTATAAACAGATTTAAAAAAAAGAAAAGTGGTGATTGAGGTTCATATAAACACTTGATTGGTGGAAAACAAAAATCATTCAGAGGCAAAATTGTCAAAAAAAAAACTTTGTGTTTACTGACATAACGATTGGCAAAGACCTTGACTTACTCTGTGTAGAGCAACTAACATTGTCAGTCAATACTGTGTCATTTATACTTTAGAATGATGAGCACATCTCCTGATCTTTCCTACATATCTCATTGGTCAGTCCTTGTTGTCCCAGTTAACTCCCCATAACTATCACTATCACTGGTCATTATAAAATAAAGAGTCGCTCACGGGTTTATTTACTTTGTCTGTTTATGCTTGGCAGACTATTGATTTTGTCTGGTGGCGGGGGCGTCCTGCCCCTACGAAGACCAATTTCCACCTCTGTTTCATGTCAGCTGAACAATTTCAAAAACTACAGAATATGAGCTTTAAAAGACATGTATAGAACAATCAAATAAAGAACAAATGTCTAGTACATTAAGAATACATGCTTAAAAATATGCTTAGAAAATATATTACATCATAAATCTTCAACACATAATCAAAAACAATTGCATTATGCTATGAATTTTCCATAAAATTAGGAAAATTAAGAAATGATTAGGACAACATACTGTATGTGTACATATATTAGAAGTAAAGCATTTTGAGGAGCATTTTAGTAGTAGAAGAAGAAGATGCAGGCAGTGAACATAAGAGAGATTATTTATTAACAGGTTGTGGGGGGAGAAATAATAATGAGCCCTACTGACTACATGATAAAAAAAAAAAAAAGTTGAGGAATCGTGGCCCAGATTCAGTCCATCAATAAACTACTTCTGTCTTTTTGATATTTTCCCTTGCAACTCATGTTTGACAGCTGAATGTGTCACAACCTTCCCTCCGTGTGGCCCAGAGTGACTGTAAAGTTTACCCAAAATCTTGTTTATCTCAGAATGTGATGAATCAGACTTTTGATTTTTTTTTTCCTGCTCTCTTTGCAGAGTGCAAAGAAACAGGATGTCACATCACAATTAATCATCCTATGAGCGATGATAGAAACCTGTGCCCACTCACCCCATAGTGATACCCAGCCGTGGAGATGGTTTTAATTTATGTGTAGATGTTTTTGAGATAACTACTTCTGACACTGCTGCTGCTGCTGCTGCTGCAGCAAAACAAAAGCGGTGAATAAAGTTGAAATCCCTGCTGCTCAAAACATTGAAAAATGCAGTCCTCCTTTCTCTGAATAGTCCACAAATTTCACACTGAACTACTTTTAATAGAGCAACCTTCCACCAAAGAAATAGACCCAATAATAAACATAAAACAGTATGATTGAAAACAAGTAGTATCCATTGATGATGTGCCAATACATGTACGTGCTATTATTGAAATACCATCGGCGGCACCTTTCTTGTAATTATTAGAGTTGAATGACCAGCTGATTGTCACTCACCTAATCATAAACTTCAACCATATACTAATTTACTTCACTTGCTCGGTTTTCATCAAGGACATTACGGTGGTGTGTTGTTCAGGATGTTCCTGCTCATATCTGATGTGTGAGGATCTTATCTGTCCTACAGCAGTGAAGCACGCCCTGATAGGACAGCTGGAGGCATTAATGGAGCCGCCAATCACTAAAGCAGCAATGATGAATTAGTTATTTAATTAGACAGTGATAGATTTCAGAAGCCGTTCATTTGACACTGAAAAATGATCACCTCATGCTCACGAATAAAGAAAAATATAAATATTTGTATATTTCTCAGCAGATTTGCAAGCACAATCAAGATGACTTTCCATTAAATCCACTAATGAGTGTAAGGGTCTCTGTAGTATGTTGTTAAATAGCTGCGGTTATATAACAGAGCAATATGAGGACTATAAACTTTGTCTGGCAGATAATATCATTTGAGAAAATATTCAACCTGTAATTAACAAGTCTGAAGCCTTTGCAGCCCCTGGAGGCGACAGCGTTCATTACACCCACCTTTTCAAAGAGTTGCATGGAAATAACACAGCAGCAATTTTGTTTGACTTCTGAATGATGGTGGAGGGTTCAATGGCCTGACAGGTCAAGTGAGCAGCCAAAAAAAAAAATATTCAGATTTATGAACATCAACAGCAAATTTCATGAATATCTATCCGATAGCTGAGGTTCAAAGTTCAGCCTTAACTGTGAAAACAACAGCTGAGAAAACGATCCACAAACCCACAAGCTCTGTTTAGTATTTTGTTCCGGAGCTTTTGATCATATCGCAAGATCTTCATCAGCAGTTTTGTCATACAAATTGTAGATGTTAAAAATTTCCATGATGTTTGCTTGAAAGTTGAGCTTCAAAGTTCATTCTTGATCTTGGAAACAGTTCTTTCTTATCAAATGTGTCCGTATCTGTTGATCTGGGTGGTGAGCTGCTGCATTCACTTTCCCTTTCATGTGTTGAGGCTGTTCTCTCATCTATTCAGTAGGTTTTGAGATCCCATGAATTCTGGGTTTTCCTGGCTTATTGGGTTTTCCTGCCATCCTCACCACCTTGTCGTTCAAGCCCTTCACTCAAATTCTAACCAGAATGTTCCCATCTCCGTCGTTCCCCTCAGCATCGTGATGACTACCTGCTCCACGTTGTTGGCTCTGGGCATGATGCCGCTGCTGCTCTACCTCTACTGTCAGGGCTTTTCCAGCGTGCAGGACGCTGTGCCCTATGTTGACATCATTGTATCGCTGTTCATGATCCTCATACCCTGCGGTGTTGGCATCCTCATCAACTACTACAGGCCGCAGTATTCCAAGACCATCACAAAGGTTAGTGTATAAACAGCAGGGTCAGAAGGTCAGATCACTGCTGCAATGCTGAAATAATTGATTAACTGATTAGTGGAAAAGACCACTAACCATTTTGATCATTTTAGTCATTTATAAAATCTATAAAGCTGGATGGTTCTCAAATATGAAGAGTTTCTCTGTGTTATATCATGTTTAATATTGGGTTTTGGACTATTGTTCAGACAAAACAAGCAATTTCATCAAACATCAATTTGAAGTTTGTGTACTTTTAATGGCCATTTTTCACTTTTTTCACATTTTATGGGGTAAAAAAAACAGACAAATTGGTGAAAAACATCAAACTACAATGAAGTCAAAGAGTGTGTGTGTGTGTGTGTGTGTGTGTGTGTGTGTGTGTGTGTGTGTGTGTGTGTGTTTAAGGCGTAATAATCTCCTGAAAAAGCTGGGCATTGTAGTTTTTAGGAAATGTTACTCAGACGGGAGCAAATCGTGTTTTTGTCGGGGACTATTTTTAGCTGCGGATTAACATGCACTAGTGATTATTCACAGCGGGAGGACAGTGTAAGTGGAAATTACTGAAAATAAACTGCAGGAATGAAGGAAGAAGTTATCCACCGCAACAATGTGGCACACTGATGTTTTTTTTTTGTTTGTTTGTTTTTTTAAATATATTTTTGGACAATAAAGCTCAGTAACAAAGAAATAAGCTATCTTAGGTTTTTGCTACACAGGTGATACTTGTCAGTAGGATCAGTTCATCGTCAGTTTTGGTCTTTTCATGTTACAATCAATACTCAATAGACAGACTCCAGACCAAATAACAACTTAATCCAGAGTAAGAACAAATTTTCACTGTATCCTGACTGGGACTGCTCTTGACCCAGTGAAGACTGGTAGGCTAACATAAAACACCACTCCAACACCAAACAAACCCAGTTTGAAAAAGAAAGAAAAAAAACTATCCCCAGAATGTGAAGAACAACCACAAAACTGAAACAGCTGAAGTCAGCATATCAAGCCTCCAGCAGAATAACAATAAAAATCTAACATCTTCATTAAAGAACACAGTGAAGAACTCACTAATGAACATTTACAAGTGGCCACAACAAAAGGAAGACACGCCACGATAAAGAAATGACAAAAGATAAGTGTATTAAACAAATTAAGCCAAATTTAATAATGAACTAAATATGGAGTGTGGAAATCAGTGGTATCAGTAGTCTATGTGATGCATGAGCGGAGTGTGTGTGTGTGTGTGAGAGTGTTGGAAGATGCATCAAAGCAAAATAAATAAGTAAGGCAGCATAACTAAATGAAACCAGAACGGGTGCCTGAAGGGAGAAACAGAAAGCAGAAAGCAGCAGCAGCAGCAGCAGCAATCTCTCTCCCTCCTCTGACTGCTTACTGCTGCTGCAGCTTGGACTTCAATAACCTGGCAACCCTGCAGGCCTTCAGGTGTTGCCAGTCGCCCAAAAAAAAAAAACACCTACAGAGACAAAACAGAGAGCTAAATCAGGGCCAAACACCAGAGTTCATCAAACCAGTGTTACTGGGATCACACCTTCTGTGTCCAAGTTTAAGGACGTGTCGCTCCTGACATTAATAGAAATGCTGTTCATGCACATAAGTCTGGAGTTTTTGTATTGAAATAGCATCATGGACATTTGATATGGTGGAAATATGTAAAGTATTGAATAGAATACTACAGTGATCTACAGTGTGATTGGTGTTCTGTCCTGCTGTTCTCAGGTCGGCCTCTCTATAATGTCGATTTCTGTCGTGGGGGTCAGCATCGTTGCCGGCGTTGCAATCGGACGCGCCATGCTCACTGTGCTGACTCCTCCTCTCATCTCCATCGGTGCTCTCATGCCCTTCATAGGCTACACTTTTGGCTACATCATCTCCTCGCTCTTCAGACTCAACCAGTCGTAAGTCAGGAGGGGAGGTATTTGTTTGAAATTCAAGCCCTGATGGTTATTATGGCAGGTAGCATTAGTCATGTCTAAACATAAAGAATCATGACCCTTTCTTTTATGTGTTCATGAGTTATGAATATGTGCCTCACTCTCCCTTCAGGGAGCGGAGAACTGTTGCCATGGAAACAGGCTGTCAGAATGTCCAGCTGTGCACCACCATTCTGAAGATGGCCTTTCCCCCAGCGAGGATCGGCCCTCTGTTTCTGTTCCCCATGATCTACGTGTCCTTCCAGCTGATGGAGGCGGGGTTGCTCATTGTGCTGTTCAGGTGTCACCAAAGGTTCACACGGAAAGAGAAAAGTAAGACTGATACCAGGTTTATCAAGAGTTCATAGAACAAAGGAAAACAGATGACAGAAAACACAGGCCTTTAAAAAAATCATCTTCTTATTGAATTTTAGAGGTTTAAGTCCAGGTAAATAAGTCCAGGATTATCTAGCTGCAGATTCTCAAATGTGGGAATTTGCTGATTTTGTTGTTATATATCATTGTAAACTGGATATCTGTAAAGTCTGTACTACTGGTCAAACAAAACAAGCAAAATTTAAAGGAGTGTTTTATCAACAAAATTATCAGCAGATTAACTGATAGTGAAAATAGTCATTAGTTGCAGCCCTAATTGCGATCAGAGGTCATGAGACTGAAGCTAATAACTGATGAGGGACACTGGATTTACAACACTGTGTGGAGGGTTGTTGACCAAATAACAACCACATGATTAAAAAAAAAAATTGCTTTTGGATTTGAAAAATTGGTGATATGAGAAAAGAAACAACTGGTGATTTCCATAGCAACACGGGGGAAAGACCACTAGTGTTTTTCTTTCTGTTTTAATCAAAAGTGATCTTGACCTCAACATGATTTATATAAAGGTTATAAACTGTGGATTCAGAAAGTATTCAGAGCCCTTCACTTTGAATTTTAAATTGATGGAATTGTTGCCCATCAATCAATACACTCAGTAACATATGATGACAAAGTGACAGCATGTTTCTAGAAATCCAAATTGTTGTCCGATGTATCATTTTTGCTTGGATTAATCTTGGGTTGTGTCTAGAACTTGATTGGACAAATTGAATTGACTTGACACAGTTCAGAAGGGAACACATCTGTGTACATAAGGTCCCGCAATTCACACTGCAAGTCAGGACAAAAACCCCCAAGTCATCAAGTCCAATGAACTCTCTGTAGATGTTTGAGATAAAATTGTGAAAGTTGGAACATGTTGCCCAAATCCAATGTCCAAAGCCTGCAGAGACTTACCCAAAGAAGACTCCAAGCTGTAATTGTTGCAGAATTAATAATTAAGGGTCTGAATACTTTTCTTCACATATTCCCACTTTGACATTATGATTTGACATTTTATCATTGAGTGTAGATTGATGAGCAAACCATTATCCATTTAAAATGCCCTTGTTCATTTATAGGGTGAGCCGATCTAAATAGTGTGCAGACACCAGTTTTGGTAACAATTATCAAGAATATGCAGGCTTACCCCATCACACAGTTGATAACTTTCACATTTGATGTTGCATTTTTTGATTTTTAAAATGTGGAATTAACAAGCATCTAATTTGCACTGAGACTTTTCATAACTTTGTTTGCTTCCTACAGACATATACGAGTCAGCAGCCACTGAAGAGGAGTTAAAAACGCCTTTGGGGGGGTCTGTATGATGGACAGACCTCATACTGTGAACTCTTACTGAGCCTTCAGAATGATTGAGACTTGACTGAAAGGGCTGCTGCACTACTTGAAGAATATGAAGACATGTATAACTGCAGGACAACCATTTTGTGCTGTATGGGTAATTTTGACATGGTTAGTATTATGACTTTTAAATGTCTTGTTATAAAAGCACTAATAAACAATTAGTGCTTTTATAACAAGACAATTAAAACAATAAATAAAAGTGCATTAATTTGTTAAAATGGTTTTATTGTTAAGTCACTTGTCTTCCTACACCATACAAACATCCATATTTTTCACTGAAAATAAAACCCTTATGTACAAAATGTTTTTTCCAAACTTGTCCATTTGAACCACATTAACAGTCACAGTACCAACAAGTATTCTTGGAATTACAACACTTAAAACAAAAGTCTGCAATGCTGTACACAAACCCCGAAAACCAAAACCAAATATATATATATATATATATACACACACTTTCATAACAATAAAATAAATCATATCATGTAAGCAACACCATATAAGTGTTGAATTTAGAGTTGATCATATCCTGAACAGTTATGCATCTAATAACAAAAATGTCACTGAAAGTAAATTTTAAAATCCATGAAAATAAGTTTCTTTATCTGGTAGAACAATGTGCATTATTGTACACAGCTGCCAATGCCAGTCATAATGGTGCTTGTATATGAGCTTTAAATAAAAATGTAAAATACCTTCAATAACGGGATTTGAAAGGGTGATCGAACAACTATATAGTTATAAAGATCACATGCCATCTGTGGTGGGTGTAGTAGGTCAGAAAATAGTGGAGAAAAGGTGAAAGGGCTTTGAAAACATGAGCGATAAGGACATAATCAAAAAAAAAAAAAAAATTCTTCTACTGACAAGCAAAAATATCACCAAAAAAGGTAAATAAAAAGTGGTCACACTACTTATCAAAAGCATCCAGGTACTGTTGAAAAATACACATTCCCTCTTCAAAGTCTGTCCAAGTGTAGAGCTTCATAACTTTACAGGCCCGAAAAAGTGAAACTAATCACTGGGTCACTTGTGTATTTTTATTTATTAATTTTTTTTGGACAGACAGTGGTATGTGTGTTTTGTGTTGTAAAAACAGGGATGGATAAATTCGGAAGTAATGGATGTAAACATAACAAGCCTTATTATTTACAAATGGTTTCCATGGGCCCAGGAAGGATTCATACTTGACGGGTAATGACGGAAAATGACAAACAGCTTCACTGTCTAACGAGTGTCTCCTGTTAAGCTGGTTTAATTTAAATGCCCTAAAATGAAAACGGACCATCTGACTTAATATGTATCAGTCATTCCTGTCTGTTGTGTCTTGCGGATAGTTGCTGTGATAAAAAAAAAAAAAAAAAAAAGGAAAAAAAATAAAAAAAACAAACTTTACTTGAGGAAAAAACTCTGTCTCAGCATTCAGAGGAGTTCATGGGAGCTCCCGTGTTCCAACTCCTCCTGAGCTGATTCTACTGAAGCAAGTTGTTTCTACTGTTGATTCCCATTAAAAAAAAAACCAAAAGGCAGCTTTTTAGCGCTGGCTGTCAGTAGAAGGAGAACGGGAGCGGGAGCGTGAACGAGAGCGGGAACGGGACATGGAAGCTCTTTGGGGAGGCGGAGGGGAGGGCGGGGTGGCGGACTTGCTGGTCTTGGAGGAGCGTTTGGCTGGCTCCTTTGATTTGTTGCTTGGGGAAGAGGCGCCGCCGGCAGGGGAGCCGCTGCGAGAACGGGAGCGGTTGTGAGTCTTTACTGGGCTTCGGGAGCGTCTCGGGGAGCGCGACGGAGAGCGACCACGAGAACGAGAGCGTGAGCGAGAAGAGCTTTCAGACCGGGAACGACTTCTTGACCTGGAAAAACAAAAAAAAAGTAGAAAAGTAACATTAGGCTAAAATGCAACTACAGTTTCTCATATTTATAATATGTACAGTGCTACTAATTCTTCTTCTCTAACAAGATCCTAAAGCTAAAATCATCTCGCCACCACTCAACCAGCTAACTCAGCTCTTCAAAAGCAGGAGGAGCATTGATTTGTTGTTCTTGTTAACAGCATGCTCTGATTATGAATAAAAAGGCAACATGATTGTAAAGTGGAACCCATGAGCAGCACTAAACCAATGATGAGCAGAAAAAGGGTTGCATCAGCCCGCGTCAGCTGACTTCTCCAACATGTATTGATGTATTCAGTCGATGGTGGTTCCAGCAGACAACTCACCTCTTCTTGGCTGCCTCGATGAGCTTGATTTTCCTGCCATTGATTTCCTTTCCAGACAATTTCTCAAGGGCGTTTTTCAGATCGCTGTAAGAGGCAAACTCAACCACCCTGGAAAAACAACATGAGACGTTATTATTATTTGTATTCTCAGTAATGCTTTTTGACATGAATTGGGTGGTAATTTTCCTCAAATTACAAACATAAGCTCACATACACACACACACACACACACACACACACGCCCGTGCATGCACAACTCTGCTTTCATACATAATGGCTTTACCCTTCGTTGAGCTTGGGTCGATGTGCGTCTGCGAATGTCACCTCTCCAGCTTGTCTCATGAAATCTTTCAGGTCCTACACACGTAAACATCAGTTAAACTTGCGGAGAGGCTCAGGACACAAGCACAGCTGAGACATGAAAAAAACAGGACTGATTTACCCAAAAGGAGAGATGGTTAGATTCTCTGAGAGGACTACACAGGCTACTGCAGGGATGAGTCCAAGGACATCAAAGAATGATCAACCAGTCAGTTCTTTAAGTAAGATTGTTTTTAGAACAAATGATAAACAAAAAAAAAAAAAGGCAAAGTGTAACAATTTAGTATCAACCAATTTAGACGAGTACAGTTAGCGGACAGGTTGAGTATCTGTAAAAGCTTTGAGATTCTTGGACCCACCCATAACTACTACAGAGAGATGAACACCATCTGCATGAAGTGAACTGCAGTGGCGCCGCTTGGGCAGCATTTGGCACTCAGAGCCCCATTTTCCCTGGCAAGGAGGGCACAGGGCTCCGCGCCGGGACCGCCCCTGTCTCGGCACCCCGCCTCAGTAAAGAGAGTGAACAGGGTGGAAGAGAGGAAACTACTACCTGAGAGCGAAACCCTTTGGGATAACAGCAGATTATATCCATGGGCACCTGGGAGGAATTCACACTCTCTCTCGCTCGCGATGTGCGGGAACACCAGAGGGGGGAAGGGAGGGGGGGATATCGATCGATCGAAGCCCCTCAAATTAACGAACCATCGATCAATACGCCACCACCATCACCATCGACTCTCGCTCTTTCCTCTCCTTTCTCTCTGCCAACTCTCTGTTTCCTCTCTCTCGCTCTCAGCCACACACCTGGCGCCCCCCTGCCTTCGACAGGGGGCGTTGCGAGCGAGCGAAGGGGCCGCCAGCGCCTCTAGTGTGGAGCGAGCGCTCACATGACCAGCAGGCATCAACTAGGAGTAGGACAGACTGGCTCAACACCACAGGCTCAACCCAGACAGAAGGACCCAGAAGGGGTTAACTCCACCATAAGCGAGCTCTTCCATATGACACAACAGTCAGGCTGGCAAATAAAGGGGTGAAGAATTGGTTAAAATTTGAAAAACAGGAACAAATTACGTCTTTTGTTGTTGTTGTTGTTACTGCTCTTTGACTTATTACGTAACTGCATACAATGCAGATTCATTAGAGTGATGATTTTGTACAATTTGGGCCTAATCACAATGAAAATAGTTTGATTATTTACACATATTTGCTGTTTAAGTCTTATTCATGTGATTCCAGAAACAAGAGTTTCTATGTTGATTTTTTTTTAAAGCAGCAATTGTACAATTTTATATGTATATTGTTGGAGGCAGACTGTTGGTGGTGATAACAGGTGTTGCAGCTTTTAGAGGCTTGCTGTGTATAAAAAAAAACATGTGTGAATACTAACCTGCCAACTGACACGAGAGGACAAGTTCTCCACGATCAGCCGGTTCTCAGTGCGCATCGGAGGAGGGTTTCGACTGAAAGAAAGAAATGTAAAGACCGCTTAATCAACTGAATGATAACACTGCAGAGCTGAGATACAGACTTGAGTTAAGAGCCTAAGAGCTCTCATTAGCTCCTCGTCAATAGTGAGGCTAATTCATGTCAAGGATCTTGCAGAGAGCGCAGGCATTCACCTTTACATGTGGAACTGGATTAGATTAAATTCAAATTAAACTCCTCTGCCATCATAAAGCAGGTGGACTGAGGTGTGTAAACTCTTTGATACCTCCGACTGTTCTGAGATCCTCTGCCATAGCGATCAGAGAAACGTCCTCCTCCGCCGCCGCCGCCTCCTCTGCCACGTCCGCCTCGCAGACGAACACGTGCGTGCTCAATGGTCACCCTGAAATCACAGGGTTTAAAAACAGTTACCGTGGAAACAGCCAGGAAGCAAGCGTGGAAGGTAATGCAAAGACCCTAAACCCTACCTTTCGTTGCACAGCTCTTTGCCATCGAGCTCATAGACGGCGTCTTCGGCATCTCTGGGGTCGTCAAATTCCTACAACAAAGAGAAAACAGACAACATTCGTAAGCACAATTCTTTACATTTGTCCTTTTTCAAAACCCTGCTGAGTGTCACTCTCAGACGTGTGGGGAAAACCATTTTAAAAACTTCATTTCCATAATATATAATAAATGTGTACAGTATATGCTGGGTACCACTATTTGTAGTACACTGGTTTTTACAATTAACATACAATAAATCAACATACTCATACATGCTGACTGAATATGGCGGTATAAATCAAACTTTACAATGCTGTTCCCAGGTAAACTTCACAAAGCACTGTGGCTTTCTACATAAATATATTTTGTTTTTTTCCTGAAGCTCAGTCATCCACAATTTATTTACATTTAAGCAACTGTGAGACCCACCGTGAGAACTGCATAGTGGGACAATGATATGCATCAACAACACACAAAAAACAACCATATTTTAGCATGAATAATGACTTTTAAAGTATACATGTTGCTTTAACAGTGTAAAGATGCAGAAGATGTAGTATTTAAAAAAGGGGGTACAATTTATGTTTCAAGGCATTTTGCAAATATTTAATATTTCTATTGATGCATTTAACAAGCACAGGACCTCATTTAAAACAATGGTAGCTCTCTGGTAGTTTAATGGTGTGGTGTGGTAAATAATTTTATGATGAAACATTTTATGGTAACTGTGGTTTATGACGGTCTCAAAACTGATAACCGTTTTTAATACTGAGACTCTCCTAATTTCAGAGGACACTGTGAACTAGGGCTGGGTAATATGACCAAAATCTCACCCTGGTATAGGTCATTTCATATCCCAACAGAGTCCAACACTTCTGCAATGCACTCTGTTAGTGGGAAGTCATTTCATTGTATTTTAGCACTAACAGCAGGATTTCAGGAAACTTTGTTGATTATGATGATAATCAAGCTGACTGGTTCCTGTATGCATGCACACACTGTGTTCACCTGACAACAGCAACTGTGGTCTGACTGTCACCAGATTCATCACACGTTCACAAACATATTACTGGTGCATCTCATATCTATTGTGGTGAATATGACAGAGGCTGCTGTTAGATACACACACAAGTAAAGGAAACAGCTTGAAAACCAGTTGGGACATAACAACGGTGTCATGTTGAAATCTTTTTTTACTGTCCAACAATGTTTCCCTCATTAGGTTATAATTAGTCATGTCATCTTTATTTGTATAGCCCAAAATAACAAATTCGCCTCAGGGGGTGTTACAGTCTGTACAGCAATACCATCCTCTGTCCTCAAACCCACGATTTGAATAAGGAAACCTCCTTTAAAAAGTCTTTTATGAGGGGAAAAGATGCAAGAAACCTCAGAAAGAGCAACAGAGTAGGGGATCCTTCTCCCAGGAAGGACAGACATGCAATAGATGTTGTGTAATTTACAGAATATAAGAAGAAAGATGGGAGAGGATAATAAAATTATAATGGTTAGGTGTAGCAGAGGTAACTGGTTGTGGTTATGGTAAACCAGAGGTCAGGTTAAGCACGTCAGAAGACGACTGGTTGGGATTAGGGACAGGGATGTGTGCAGCTTTAGGTTAGAGGAAACATATGGACGGAGATCCCTAACGTTACAGCATATACGTGAGAAGATATGCAAACAAAATGTTGAAACATTTAATTGTCATATGTTTGAATGAAGATCTGTGGGACATATTTTGCATGTCTCCATTGTCTAACTTACCACAAACCCAAAGCCTCTCTTGAGGTCGATGTCTCGGATGCGGCCGTATCCTTTGAAGAACCTCTCCACGTCCTTCTCCCGGGCCGAGGGGCTCAGCCGGCCGATGAAGATACGACAACCGCTCATGCTGCTGTTGTTGGTAGTTATCTATAAATGAACGTACAGATATTAATTAGGCTAACGTGATAGATTTAGAAATTAAAAACCTTATTTTAGCCGCTTTTATCTGACCAGTGTCGTTTCGAAAACAAGCTAAGGTTAGCCAGCCTGATGGGCCTAGCTATGACAATCAACCAAACCGTTGTTACCGGGTAATTCAAGCTCACGCTAACAATAAACGACACATAAGGTAAGTCCATAACCAAACATAAATTCCGTGATATTACAAAACACGTGAGACCACCGTGCAAATACCTTTTAAGTGGTTGTTGAGATGTTATGGTGCTGGCTGTCGACAGTGACCGTAAACTCAGGAATTTAACAAAATGGAGCCTTTGCTTTTCTGGGAGGGGACGGACGCGAAAAAAGAAAAAAGAAAAAAGAAAAACACAACCCACGTGAGGTATGACGCAGCGTGACGCTACAGAACACGAAGAGAAACGAAGTGCGGAGCAGGGGTCGGGTTTCCGAACGTGACGTCACTAGCTGCTTTTAATAGTGCTGTTTCTTATAAACATTAGGCCTCAGAGTCATATTAATGGCCAAGTATGTTTATACATACAAGGAATTTGACTCCGGTTTAGTGGCTCTGACTTCACTTACACAAAAATAACACAACTATCTTCAGAAATATATACAATGGATGTCTATAAAAATGGATTATAATGGATTCAAAAAATGACTTTTTATATTGTAGTGTAGAGGATGAATTGAGGAGTCTCAGCCTGAGGGAAGAAGCTGCTCTGTAGTCTAGTTTTACAACAGTGGATAATTCTGTATCTCTTGCCAGATGGCAGCAGGGTGAACGGGCTGCGGTCGGGGTGTGTATTGTCTTTTAGTATCCTTTGGGCTCTTTGCAGGCTCCTCAACACAGTGATATCACTGATGCTCGGTAGATGGGTACCCATGATGTTCTGGGCAGTTTTAATCACCCACTGCAGAGCCTTCCTGTCTTGGGCCGTGCACATCCCATGCCAATATGTGATGTTTCCAGTCAGGATACTTTCTATTGCTCCCCTGTAAAAGTTAATCAGGAAACTTGAGATGGGAATTTTGCCATCTTAAGTTTCAGTACAGTCGTTTCTGAGCTTTTTTTTTCTTTTTTACAAGGGTGGAAATGTGTAATATCCATGACTTAAAACTATTCACCTGCTCATGGGTGTGTCTTTCCCTCCTTTTTTCCAAAATCAACAATCAGCTCCTTAGCTTTGTTGACATTTATCAGCTAATTGTTCTCTGTGCACCATTCTACAAGATTGTTGATTTCCTCTCAATATGAACTCTCATTGTTGTTTGAAATCCGGCTGATGATGGTGATGTCGTTTGCAAACTTCACAACAGAGTCAGGGGTTGCAGTCATGGGTGTAACCGTTTCTGTGAACTGTAAACAGGATACAAAAAGTGCAAAGAAATGAAAAGTACAAGGTGTGCTGTGATAAATATTAAATGTAAAAAAAAAATAAAAAATAAAAATAAATGATAAATAAAAAAATTACATGTTGCTTTATATGTACATTATAAATATACCCTTTCTCTAATAAGGTCGTGGAAATACATTTTAAAATTCTACATTGTATGTATCCTGTCAATTCCTTTATTGTGAAATATGTGGACACTGCAGATCTTTGTGCTTTTTTAATCACTAGATAGAATATATTCCTCATCTTTTCTTTTGCTGTGATGTGGTTCAGACCTTTCAGCAAGAACTTTCTACCCATATTTTCAGCTTCATTGATGAGCCTTATACTTTTACTTTATATGATGTAAGATGTATGATGTTTTTTTTCAGACACAAGAACAGTTCCTTTCATTAAATTGTCAATTTTTATATTCCATGGTTAAATTTTATATCCATAAATGCAATTTTTTATAAATCCCCACCTAGTTTCCTGCCTTACCTTACAGAACTTCAAAGTCTCTTGTAATCTCTAATCCATAAGAAGAACCACAAAAGTGCCTTACTACCATCTCAACACTCAGGACTCATTTATGTAAACACGTAATCTTTATTTTTTACTCTTTTTTTATTTATTTACTGATTTATTGTCTTCAGTTCTCTTTTTTCTTTTGGGATTTTTTGTTTTGCTTTGTTGAGGTTTTTGTTCTATTCCTGAGCCTTTTATGTTCTTCATGGCTTTGTTCAACTGTTTATTTTGTGTGATGCTTTTCCTGTATTTGTGTATTATTTGTGAGTGTGTGTTTTAATATTTGTCCAATAAAGTTTGAGAAAAAGTTGTCCTTCATTGTTATTATTGTTTTGAGATATTATTTGGTTATATTGTCAGGATCTTATAAGTGTTAAATATTACTTTACTTTTATTTATATTACATTGAATTGCACAGGAGTGCACATTTTGATTTAAATGCTGAATGTTTCTATGGTGATGATGTTAAAGGTGTACTATGCAGGATTTTTTGGTTGGTATTTGTAAACACAGCATTCAAATTGGCCCCCTCCTCACTGTATCAAATAATGTACCTTGAAAGGTATACTATACAGGATTTTCCTAAAAAAACCCCCAGAAAAAACAATGTATAGACTCATACAAACGTAATCTCTCTCAATCCTCTCAATCATCACTTATGACCCACCAGAGGTGTGTGGTGGTGTTTTTATCTGCAGAGACTCTGCCCTCTGCCTGTTTTTGTCCTATTTTTCTTATTATTCTGTTGTGTTTGGGACGCTTCTGGGTTTCAACCCTTGGATGGAGGGTGTGTAGCTCCCAGCCAATAACAGCTTGCAGGGTGCGAGGTCAGGACTCGTAGCGTAGTGACCAGGTTACATCGCTGTCTCTATCTCTTCCCTTCTGCTCCACTCTCCCCTCTATCTCTGTGTCATGAATATATGATGAGCTGCAGGTCTGTGTGCCCGCTTAACTGAGGGTGGGGCTGAGCTACACACGCAGAGCAGAGAGGCCACAGCGGACAAGATGAAGTGCTGCGTTCACATAAAATCCGGCAATGAGGCACCTTCCCACAAGGTTGTGTGGAGGTGTGGGCGTGTTCATTTGTGCTTTAGAATGTAACTGTTCTGAAACCATCAAAAAATGACGTTTTATTTATCTAACAAACCGCTCCCTCTCTTTCAATAAATCTTTAGCACGCTTGACCACTGCTCTCTCTCACTCTCTTTCTCACTCTCTCAGCTTGCTCTGGTCGAGCCGGGGAGATGGGGCCAACTGTGAATTCTGTGTTTACAAACGCCAATGACAAATCCTGTATAGTATACCTTTAAATATAATGAAAATAAGAATAAATAAAAAATAAAATAATAATAATGTAATAATGATAATAATGACAATAAATTTATTCTATTTCTGACCACTAGGTGTCACCCAAGTGCAATAATGTTATACAAAGAGCAGGAAGAGATCACATATAACACAGTAGCTGTCACTTTATAGGACTCAGTAGCAAAACCAGTTTAACAGCAGGACAAATAAGATAATAAACGCCAAAGTGAGCAAGTAAGAATGTTTTTTACATGACTGCGAGCATACAAAATGAGTTTTAAAGAGGCTTTTTAAAAGGGATCTTCCAGTGTTCTCCTGATGCAGGTCACACTAATCAAATCAGCGTCATTCATGGAGCAGTAATGGAACAGCTGCAAATTATGATACATCTAGATAAACTTTGACCAAGAATTCTTCCAGTTAACTTTGGAAAATGTTTGACTTGACTTTGAATTGATGGAACAGATGGAGTATTACTCTATGAAAAATATTGTACAATACTAAACAAATATCACAGCACCATTATTATAGATTATATGTTAACAGGTTATTATACTCACCTCATAAATGGTAAGAATATCACAAGATACTTTAATGTTGTGAAAAATGTACTAGCATATATTTTTAAGAAAACTGGAATTAGCTTTAGAAAGATTACATTGTTTGACTGGCCAGAACAGAGGCTGGTGTATTTTACACATCGAATTACAAAATCTTCCAGTGTTTTTTTAATTTTAATTTCTAATTCTATTATTTTATTTCACAGAGACAACTGTCTGTGATCAACAGGAAAAAGAAAGTCCAAATTCCATCTGTTGTAGAAGTTAAAAGGGCGCCCTGAAGATATGAGGAAAAAATACATTCTTTGGAGTAGTTTAAGCAGATACACTTTGCCAAACTTGAGGAACTAGAAATATTTTCTTATTTCTGAAACGGCCCCAGGTTTCAGTCTAAAAATTACTACCTTATGTCAGTAAGATCAATATTTTCCTAGAATTAAACAGTAAACCACAGAGTCTGACACAAGCTTGAATAAATGACACGTCATCTTCCACATTCAAAAGAAAGCTTTAATTAGAAAGTTATATACACACTGTAAAATTAAATTAAACTTTATACAAATATTAAATTACTATTTTCACACCCACTGCCATGTACAGAGGAAAAACCGAAGCTGAAAGCACTGAAACTAAGAATCAAGATGTGTACTTTTTTTAAACCTGTTATTTTCAGGGAAGCAACACCGTACAACAGTGCTTCTGAACGCAATGTTAATTTAGTTTTTTTTTCTTTTTGTTTAATCCCATAAACATTTCAATGCCTTGTAGCAAAAGGGAAGCAAAGGAATAGTGAAATATAGGTGCTTATAGGTTCATCATCGTCGTCATCATCATCATCACAGTAGCTGGAAAAGCTAGGGGAGAACAGAGAAGGATGGACATTCTTTTAGTCGTGTCCCCAACAAAATTAAACTCATTGATAAATACACAAAGACAGTTTTATGCATAGAATAGAAAAAGAACAGAGTAAGGCCATTGGGAAAACAGAACACGTTGCAATATTGTAAAGCAACCAACGCAGAGGCTTAAGATTATACATCCCAAAAGAAAAAAAAAAGAAAAAAAAAAGAAAAGAAATGTACATGTCTAAGGCAACATTCTGTTTGCATTAATAAAGTAGACAGCCGCAAATGCCAAATAAGAGAACAGAAATTCAGATGGGGTTTTTTTTCTCTAAACAGTTAGGCTTGAAAAGTAATTCTTAGGATCCATCAGAGTCATGCTGTTTCCAGGGTGACCAGCTCAACCACCAAAGCTTTTCAAGTGGCAATGAAAACAGAGGAAGACTTATAACATGATTCTCTTTTAATTTCGCACTTGGCATCGAAACGGTGAGTGAGTGAGTGAGTGAGTGTATGTGGCGGGGGTGGGGTGCTATATAACAAAACTTTTATTATTTCACTGCAACCAGTTGCAGTTGTGTCAACAATTCACAAAAAGTGGAGTCTTCGGTTGAGTGTGAAGGTGGGCGCAAAGCAGTTCCTCTAAGGAGACTTGTGTTTTACAGCCATTCAGCAGAAAATGATAAATATTCTAGTTTGAGAGTAGATGAATAATACACACATTGTGTACTGGACTCATAGCCTGAAGTGACGCTGGTTTATTCATGTGACTTATTCAGCGCTGGGAGGGATATTTTCCTATGGTGAAAGACAGGGACATTGTGAAGCTAGCCTCTGATCTGAAGAGAGGCAAATCAGGAAATGGCTGTATCGAGGCCTACCATATGAGGACATGTCGCCTCCTGTCTAGCTGACACACAAAGATGCAGACAAGCACGCATACACACACACACACACACACACACACACACACACATATATATGCACTCGTAAATCCAGATTCAACAACTCGAAGCAAATAGAGCCACACACCAAACAATAAATACAGTGGGAAGAAAATTAAACACAAACCACCTTAAAGTTTAGTCATGTGTTCAATCACCCTTTTGAAAGACAACCCCCCCCCCCTCCTCCTCAGCTTCTAACTGCGATATTACGTCTCCCTCCCCTTACACAGGTGAGATGTAGCACAGTTTCAAGATGCCTCTTGGAACCAAAACACCAATCAAGCCCACTCATATGACAGAAGCACCTTCCAGATAGCGAGTGCAACAGAAAAAAATTCTTTTTTTTTAAATTTTTTTTACAATAGTTGTGATATGGTGCTATGTAAAATGCTGCACCCTGCTTTCAGCTCTTGTGAAGAGGTTCTCAATCCCCACTAATCCATATTCAAGATGCCAACTGGATACATTGATAGCTAGCGAGAGAGAGGGAGAGAGAGGAGACTTCATGCTTCAATCAAAGTGGGCCACCGTGCTCTGACAACAATAACTAAAAACAACATGCAGCATTCACGAAGAGAGCCGTGAAACCTAGCCGTCACTCACAACTTTTCAAGTACAGCGGGAAGACCATTCTGATTCTGAACGCCATGGTGTCAGGAGCGAAAAATATCACAAGGTATTTTTTTTTTCTTCTTCTTTTTATCCACAGTAATCCCAGACAGTCAACGTGTGTCAATTGCTTTAGCCTTCTCCAATGAAGCCTCTGAGCAATGTTAATATAGAGAACTATACCTGGGAGGAGGCAAGTGTATGGTAATACATAGCCTATAGTACACAACCTTGACTCAGTATGTATGTTTGTCTCATATACATAGGATCTACGGGATTTATGTTGAGCTGGCACCACTTTGTTTATCTGGCTTGTCTTTCGTTTGATCCAGTCGCTGGGTCCAGCGGTGCTCCGTCATTGCTTTATGGTGCAGTGGGTATTGGTCGTTGGCTTTGCTCTGCATGGGTAGCAATGGCAGAAGAGGTTGCATGGGGAATGGGCATAGTTCTAGTCTTTTTCTCTGCTGGCTGCTGAGGGGAGTCAGGGGGGGAAGTGGGTTGACAGCCTCAGTCAGTCCTGGTCAGCAGTGAGTGATAGGGAAATAGGGGCTCTGCTGCTGATGCTGATAGCAGGTTGGCAGGCTTCATGCTTCCTTCAGCAGGGGAATATCTGCAGGGGAACAGAGCAGACACATTAGAATAGAGCAGTGGCTCTAGAGTTAGCAATAGAGCTATTACATCACCGGAAATGTTTCATCATGTTGAAGTCATCAGAAATCACTGCTTTTGCCTGTTATAGTACACCTTCTCTCACTGAGAGCCAAACAAATAAAAACAAAACAGATCTGTAATAAACAGGATCTTATGTGGCTACTTGTGATTCTGTTGTCCTCAAAACAGTTGAAATGTTTAGATGAAAATATGTAATTATTTGAATGTGGTGTGTAATTTCATCATTAATAATGAACTAGACAGAAAGTGTACACTGCTCATTGAAAACCCTCTTGTGTCTTTACTGAATGTCTCGAACAGGGCCTGATTTTATACAATAAATAACACTGGAAACAGGGTGACATTTTTTATTAAAAAGTATTTATTATGTTGGCCGATGGAATTATTCTTGACAGATGATTTTTGTCTTCAGTGGTCCTTGGCAACCGAGTGAAAAGTGATGTGTGAATGATTGTGTGTCTTGTTATTTGCTAATTGCATACAGTATGTCGATATTGCCATACAGTATATGACGGCTGATAAGTAATCGCAGGACAGAAATGCTGAAGATGTGTTGGAGAGCATTTTAAAGTAGCCTCACTGCTACATCAGTTTTTTTTGTTTTTTTTTTTAAACTATGGAACATTTTACAACTTTTTCTATCAAAAATGTTAGTGTATGTAATGCGTTTCTGTGAAAAAAATATTTGCTGAATTTTCATTATGGGATATGTAATAGAAATATTGATGTCAGTCAGGCTCCACTTGTTTTAAAGCAAAATCAGCAAAATAACACAGACTGTCGGCTCTTACCATCAGAAAAGTCATCCGTAGAGGTGACGGAGAGCAGACTGTGCTGGTCGCTGCTCTCAGAGTCTCTACGGAGTGGTAAGGGGGCTGCGCATGCACCCCCAGGGTGCTCTCTGGCCCATGACGATGATGAGGAAGAGGAGGAGGAAGAGGGGGCCTGATGAACCAGCACCGTCTCTGCGTGACGGCGGGAGGAGTAAGATGATGAGGAGGAAGTGGATGGGAGACAGAAGTCTAAGTCTCTGTGGTGGCGGGTTCTGCTGGGGCCTTGGCCTCCTGTGGCCCCCTGAGGAAGCCCCTCAGAGAGCACGATGGGGACTCGAGACTCTGGAGGAGCTGGGGGAGGCGGCGGAGGAGAAGGAGGACGCGAAGCACCGCAGGGTCCGCCGCTTCCGTATACAGCCTCTTCGTACGAGGGCAGAGTAACCTGGACGCCCTCCACCATGATGGAGCTGGACTGACCTGAGACTCCCTGCTCCCTCCTGATGGACGGACAGACAAAGACAGAGTGAAACGGTGTGAGAGGCGGCGGAGAGAGACGGTGGATCACATAACCGGGCTCAAGTTGAAAGGCGTGATGCAGTTATGTGTGTTGCGTGCCGCAGAGAACCTCTGTGTGGAGGTGATTAGCGTTGACTGTACAATCCCTTACAGCAGGCTGCACTAAGCCCTCAGGCCCACGACACAATCAACAAGAGTGCCAATGAGCATTAGATCAAATCGTTCTGGCCTTTGTATCACAGCCACCGCAGAGGAGAGTGTGACTGTGATGGGATTAACTGTCTTTTTCTTACTTTTACTTTCATTTCTCAGGTATTTCAAAAATGTCAACTTGCAAAACCAGTTACCAGGTCTTTTGCATCTTATGTGGACAATTTATTTACATAAATAGTTTCAACCAATACTTCTGATGGAACAACAGGTGTGACCACAGAAAGAATGAGGAGCCAAATCTTGCTGTTTCACTTTGTGACGTAATGGAAGGTGGTTTTTACAGCACCAAATAATAAAAGGGCAGAGTTCTTTCAGAGTACAAAGAACTAAAGCTCGCAAGAGTTTTGAGACGCGAAAGGCTCATAAAAATCCTTTTCAACATGTTCGTCCTCTTCAGTAAAGCGTAAGAAAACAAAAATGTCCACAGAGCAACATGGAGGTTGAAGGGGCTTGGTGAGGTGGAACAAGTAAGACATTCTCTTCGTGACAAAAACGGATGGAAAATGTCGGCCTCAAAAAAATATGATGATATTTTATGGACCGATTTTATTGCCGAGACAACTTGCCTGAAAATGGTTTTAAAATGGAATCCTTTAAGGCAAGCAACACAAGGGGTCAGAGATGTTTTACAAGGCTGCTGTTTTTCATTCATCAGCTCTATGGAAGAGATATGCTGCCATTTTAACAAATAAAACTGTCTACACCAGCCACACAACAGCTTGCACTTTATACTGCTATATGCCCTGAGGTGTTTTTTTTTTTCTTTTTTACACTTTGCCTTTGTTATTTTCACTTACATGCACAAGTGTATGTGCAAAGCTGTGCCAATTGGAGTTACACTATCTTTACACCCTTGTAAAATGTTATTACCACTAATTGCAGCACTGCATCCCGAGATAAGATTTGAGGATTGTAAGAAACTGGTTTCTTTCTTTATAAACCAGCAGCTCTAATAACCCCTAGCAAGACAGGTTAATTATTTCAGCTCTTATTATCATAAATTATTTTGACGATTTTGCTGACATTTTGAGTCTGGTGTTGGATTATAGTGATAGGGATGAATACAGCAATGTGTGCGTCTTACCTGTTGTGATGGAAGGACTTGAGTTTTGGCTGTACAAGAACAAACAGCACCACTAAAAGCAGGATGAGAGCCACAGAGCTAGCTGTGGAGGCCACAATAGACAGAGCAGGTATGCCCAGCGGAGAGCTCGGCTCCTTGTCTGTGAGACACAAGAAGATGAGACAGGACCTGAAAAATGTGGTTCACAGATTTTGATTCTACATTTCCTGTTACAGATGATCTATTTTCACTATCAAAGACATAACACACAGGAAGAACTTTGCTTAGGTGACAGACCTTGGGTGAGTCGACAGCTAATCTGCATTGGAGCGTCCCACTCGCCGTTCTGGCAGGTGAGGAACTTGTAGTCTCCCTTCAGAGCGTAGCCCTCGTCACAGAAGTACTCAATGACGGTCTTCTGGGTGAGGCGATGGCAAGGGGAGGGGTGACAGCGGTAGCCCCCGTTCTCTGGTTCAGTGGGGGGCGAACAGACTGGGGAGGTAGCAGAGATTTCCAATCTTAACAATCATGGCTGGTGTCGCCTACAGAAAATGTGGCAGTAATTTCTACCTGCGGTCAGGTTTGATTCCTGCGGTTTAAATGCTCTGATTTTGGGTGAGAATGTTCCTGTTGGTGCTGTGATACTGTATGAACTGATGTAATATTTTAGATTGGATGCGGTTGTGTGTGCGAGTACATATGGTCAACTTCAAAAATCCATAAAGTTAACTTTTCAGAAAATGAGAAAAATGGTTCACCAACCCATGAAATTGACCATGAAATGTTTTAGTAACAAAAAGCGATGAAATTGAATCTTTGCAGTTATGGGAAGAGTTTCCCACAGGCTGACAGATTGGATGTGCATATGTGCATGCACAGTTGGGAATTACAATTTTTAGTATGTACTAAAGAGACAAATACATTTTTCATTTGTATTTAAAAACAACAACAACAAAAAAAAATCCAAGTAAAAAACATTTCCAGGGAACTGCCACTGACTTGTTTATGTGCTTTCCCTCGTATACATAAGTCCTGCTTGTATACCCGAGTCATGCTCACCATTGCTTCTGATGCAGTGTGGAGGTTGTTGAGACCAGGTTCCAGAACTAGTACAAATGATGGTGGTGGGTCCATCTGCAGTGTAGCCGGGCTCACAGCCATAGGTCAGCAGGGTGCCCGGGGGAAAGGAGCCCCTGTTAGCCTCGGTCTGGTTCAGCAGGTCTCCGTGCTGCACGCCGGGTGGCCGCGCACAGCCTAAAAAAAAAAAAAAACACACAGAAACAGTGGAGAGAATAAGAACGAGTTCACTGTTTAAAAAGCCTGAATGATGGAAGGCTGTTTCTCTCTGATGTTTCTTCCTCTGACTCTGTGCTTGGCTCATGATCATTTACTGTTTAGAGGGAAGTGCCAGCTGTAGGCCAGCAGCCAATTTGGGAACCTGAAGTATATTTTAATAATGTAATGTAGAAAGGTAATTATGAGGTATGAAAGAAAACTAAGTGGAGTTTGAGACTTCCTGTAGACAGGATATGTCCCATTTTAATTCTTATTTATGTAGGGATTTCCATTACAGACACACTTGGGAAACAAGGACAATTTGTTTCACATGCGACTTCCTTCTTTGAAGAATAATGTACCAATATTATGTCAAATAAACCAAGTATTTACGATCACTCTGTGTGCTAGTTATGACTGGCTCTATCGCAGTCTACTAGAGAACCTTGATAATAATTTTCCAGTGACTTTAAAATTTTAGTGTTACATTAATGTGGGTCTGCTGGAATATTATGCTGTTCTATCGTTACACTGACATAAACTGTCTGCTAGTCTCCCACACAGGCAGCTACCAGTGGGTCAAACCACTTTTCACAGGGAAACTCTGTCAAGTTGACAGGTAGAGCTGATAATTAAAGCTCGGGAGGTATTGTTACTTGAAACTAGGCTGCTTTTTACTAAGACAGGGGACAAGCACTGTATCAACACGACGGGTGTGGCGGAGGCAGCCACGCTGTGCGGAACAGAGAACACCTTAAGTGTCTGCAGTGGATTAAAATGTCACAAGGAGCCTCATATAGATCTAATTTCTCTCGATTATCTCCTGCTCATTAAACTGTCTCCATCCCACGCTAGAATTGTGTCTATCTGCCTGGTGGTGAGACAGGACCTTCAGCGAGGCTCATTTACTGTGTTCTAATGACAGACTCGAAGCGCTAAGCCAGCCAATAAAAGACAAGACGAAGCAGGAGACCTAAAAAATTAATTGTGCTTTGATCCGTCTTCCCATGTGCCATCTATGATGTTGCAGTGTCACGCCAGCTCCTCGCGTCTGTGTGTTTGTTTCATCGCGGTACGTTAAGTGAATATGTGCCGCACTTCCGCAACTCCGAACACTGTCCATGAACACACACACACACGTTAATATACACACGTATTTGCAATCTGGCGAGAGACGAGCATCTAAATCCAGCAGGTCTGACATGATATTGCAACACCTGTGTAAACTGAGACATGACAGCAGGAGGAGGACTTTATTCCAGTATTACTAATCTTAAAGTTGTGGAAATCATAGATACAGGCATTCCAATTTTATTACTACTGATCTGGATCATCTGTGAGGTAGTTATGTAAGCATTTGGGCTTGGCTGCAGTGGAAAAATTTTCCAATACCAACTTTAATCACTCTTACTAAAAAATCCCTCTGGGCCAAAACATATAAATTAAGTTTTCAGAGTTTTATCCGTACATCTTATCTGTTTGTTTAATTGAATGTAATCATATTATGTGCAATGATTTTTCTCAGTAACCAGACCCAGACATTAGTAGAATAGAGACACACTCACAATAAAGAACATTAATAATGCCATCGATACTAATGGCCATATGGCTCATTATTTAATCCTTGGTCTGGGTATTTATAGAGTAATATTAGCTATGCTCTATTGCAAAGCTTTATTGCTTGTTTAACATAAACAAACATACCAACAACCACTCTGTCTTGCCTGTGTGTGTGTGTGTGCGTGCGTGTGCGTGTGTGTGTGTGTGTGTGTGTGTGTGTGTGTGTGTGAAGAGATTGAAGGAGAGACTATTTCCACAGCAGTGCCTCTAACATCCTCTAATCTCCGGGGAGAAACGTCGCTCTAAGCTGGCAGCACAAGATTATATGCAAACACTCATATGTGCGAGCGCCTACTTGCTCACACACACACACACACATACACACGCACACATACACACACCCACACATGCGCACACACGTACACAGAAACAAAATAAACACCCACAAACAAAGACACTCCCAGGACTAAGTCGTGTGATACCGAAGGGTGTGTTATTGAATTTAGTCAGGGACAGATTTAGCTGTGTGTGCTCAAGTAGTTATAAGTGGAACAAAACAGTTACCACAGAGTCCTAAACATCTCAAACTCTGTCTCTCAATCACCAGATATTTTGTTACAGGACTAAAGAACGTTTTTTTTTATGACTGAATAATCTGCACAGCATTTTCTTGATTAATCAATAAATTGTTTGGTCTACAAAATGACAGAAAACAGAAGAAAATGCCTCACAAAGAGCAACGTGACTTCAGCTAGTTACTTGTTTTGTCCCACCAACAATCCAACAACAAAAGATATTTAATTAACTATGATATAAAACAAAGAAAAAGAGAAACTACTCACATTTGAGAAGATTTGCTTAAAATTAATTAAAGCAATAACAGATAATCAAGCAGTTGAAGATAGATTTTCTATCTATAGTCTAAAGAATTAATCAACTCAGCATTTTAGCTCTACAGTGTTTGTCGTCGCATATTTTATTAAGAAAGTTGAACAAAGAACATCCTTTGATATTAAAACAAATGTGCAAAGCTGAATCTCGTGACCTCGAGTCATGTTTAATGTCTTAAACATAAGCTGAAGATTGGTTCAATAGGCTGAAACATAGACTAAGTTTGTGTTTAAAAGTGCTATTAATCTTTCTTCTTCAAACATGTGTATGCTCTCTGTCACACACTGAAACACTATCTGCAAACCCACATTTCAGGATGCCATTTGACACCATGACCCGAGCAGTTGTTCGCTGAGATGCTTCAGGGCGGCTAAAGGCCCTCTGATGAGGAGATGGTGCTAATGGAGGTGGTAAAGGTGATAAATTGACGACCTCAGGCTGAGAAGCAGCAGGGGATAAAAAGGCCTAAAGGGGGCAGTTTGTGACAAAAGCCTTTGACCAACAGACATTATTATGATCTTTTGAGGTGCGCTGCAAGGCAGTCAATAGAACTGTAGAAGAAAGAGGAATGCAAATGATATTAGCCATCTCTTGTGTTTGAATGGCTTTCTTATCTGCAGAATCGTTTCAGAGAAACAGGAATATGCAAACACAAATGCATGGGCATATCTTCTACTCATATCAAATGTATACAGTAGTGTTTTTAAATACTAAATATCATGTCATGTATTTAAAACACTGTGCATACCTGAAAACTTCAGTAACTAAGGCTTCTCCCACACAAAAGTCTGCAGTGATCACATCAGAGTACACACTGTGCATAAATGTACTGCTTGATGCAAATAATGAGAAACACTGAAGAGACCAGAGAAGGAGCTTCAAGCTTGTGGTCCTTTTAGAAGCCAATCAAGCCAGGCTCACCCTCTCAGGAAAACCAAGAGGTTCTGGTGAGTTCCCACTCAGTTCCATCATCTCAACTGTGCAAATGTCATTTTCATCTACTACACTAACGCTGATGCTTTTAGCGTAGGTAGGCCACCTCACCTGACACAAAGACCACCTCAGCTCACTATCAAAGACAAATTAATACATTTTAATAGAACTGCGACTAAAGATTATTTTCATTATCAATTAATCTGCTGATTATTTTCTAGATTAATAATTCAGTCTATGGAATGTTAAAAAAAATAGTGAGAAAATTGAATTCACAATTTCTTAGAGGACACAGACCAAAACTAACTAACAGTCCAAAACCTTCAGATATACAATTCACTGTTATACATGACGAAGCAAAATCAGCAAATCAGCTAAGCTGGAACCACAAAATGGTATTTTTGCTTTAAATTATCAAAACAATTGTTCAGTTTTCTGTCTACTAATCGTTGCAGCTCTAGACTTAAATGAAATATAACGATAACCTTCAGAAAAAGGACACGGAGGTTGTAGTTTGAAGCCAGAAGCCATTATTCTTGCTTTATCTCTTGTTTAGGCCAGCATCTATAAACTAAATTGATTGTAAGACGAGCTGCTTGGGATCTGGGTGGATTACCATCTCTTCTAAACAACATCCTGAGGGAAACCCTGGGTTGTGTGGTAAGATAGCATTAAAAATATTCTTCTACAAGCCTTCGCCTGCCACGACACAGCCTGCTACATGATGACAGTACCTGTAGGCGCAGGATGTACCAGTAAGATTTTTTAACAACTTGAAACTGTCACTAATTCAGTTGAAACTGGAAAACCTGTTTAAAAATGTCCATTCGGCAGTCAAATATTGACAGTATTAGTAACTAATAAGACATTTACCTACATTTATAATAGATCAGCCTTCATACACACACACACACACTTTTCTTGCATACTACATCCCTTGAGAACAGAACAACTCAAACCCATGTCAGCTTAAAAAGGGAAAATGACTAGAAAATGTGAAAAGATAAAAGACATGTCTAAAAGTAGTTGTAAAACTTAAGAGCAGTCAAGAATTTTGACTTAAACTCACTCTCCCACAGGATTATACCTGTCAAAAGAAGTCAAGAGAGATAGAACAAGACTGTGAAGGAAATAAATATATTCAACATAAAAAAAATTAGCTTACTAAAAAAAATGCACCTTTACCAGGAAAGAGAGAGATGACTAGTGAAGGTAACTGAGAAACTGACAGGGAAATGTACTCGTCAGATAAACAGGCAGAAAAAGAGGGGGATGGGAGAAAAAAGGAGGAAAAAAAAGGGAAAAAGAGTACAAAAAAAACAAAAAAAAACATCAGCATCATGAAGCACTGTAGCCAAAAAAAGAGACATGTCGTGGCAGGTCGACCAATTCTGTATGTGAGGGAGAGGCTCTGTACAACAACAACAATGGGAAGAGTAGGCAGCAGCCAGCTACAGTACATACCACACTGAGGGTTGGTCTAGCACAAATGCAGAAAAATGATGGAAGGAAACAATGCAAGCTGGTTCAATATCCAGAGATGGTTGAGTGGTTAAGATATATAACCTTTCTGCCTCTCCCTTTTCCATCTCCCTCTCAGCCTATTTTGAATATTGGCTTTGAAAATGCACACAGAAAAAAAAACAAAAAACGATTAAAGCACTAAGCAATGCCAGAGTGGATTTAGTACGCCATGTTTTGTGCTTTGAGGAAGGGAATGAGTCACAGTTAAACACAAGCTGTTCTCCCACCGGTCTGATGTTGAGTTTGCTCAAGAGAAAAGGTTTTGGAGAATATTGAAAACAACAATGACTAAAACAGAGACAAAAGTGTATTGTGAAAGCTAGTGGAAAGAGTGGGTAAGAAAAAAAACAAATAAAAAAAAAAAAACATGCTTACATGGATTCATTAATCACAGAAATGTCCAGTAAATGTGTGTCTGATTCATCAGAGATGATCCCACACTTGCTTTCAATACGCACTGAAGAGTAACAGTGCTAAAGCTTTGGCGTGCACCGTATTGAGAAAACTGGACATATAAGAAGGTGAAATGATTAGAAATCCTTTGGGCGCACTAATGAAAGCTGATCAAACAGCTTAATTGCTAAAAGGTTGGAGAATCACATCGTGTAAGTGGGAGGACTGGGCCAAGAGAGGACAGAGCGCACATGAGGCTGATTCCTAATCCCAACATGCAGCGCCTTAAGGCTGCGCCGGAGGACACTAAGGCCACGGGGGGCGTTAAAATCCCCTGCCTTGCTCTGAAGTGCTTGCCTGGCTGTGAATATCTCCCTTTCCCCATCTGTTACCGATGGCACTAGCCTGCTAAGAGCTGGAGGGTGGGGGGATTTAGGAAAACACGGTCGGGGGAAGACAAGGGTTTCAGCCCTCTTCGCCCAGGCAAATTAAAATTCTAATTATCCTCTATTACAAGCTGAGAGCACTCTAAAGCAGATCTGATACTGATGACTTCTGCAACCAGCTGTTTGGTTGCTCTATAGAACAATAGGCCATAAAAAAAGGGTGTGTGTGCGTGTCACAGTACGTTTGTGTGTGTGCGCAAGTGTGTCGAGAAGCAGGGGAATTTGTGCGCGTGAATGTATGCCAAGAGGGGGGGTTGTGCGTTGGATTAAGCTAAAGAGCGAGGGGATGATGATGCTCTCTTTGGCCTACTAAATATGTCTTTGTTCCTTTGTTGGCCTCTCTCCAGGCTCTCAGTTGTTGTTGTTTTTAATGATGTTGCTGTCATTTTTGGGACGATGGTGTTTTTGTTTTTTGCCACATTCCCCAGTCTCTCTCGCTAATCCATGGGATTTTTAGCCAAGCTGTTGTTATTAGAGTGCAGTACAGTGCAGCAGAGCCCCATGGTGGGATAATGTTGGAAAGAATAAGACTCAAGACTCGCCACTCAATTCTGCAATTGGTGGATAAAGGATATGAAGAAATTTGGGAAGAAAATGGATGTCTTTTTATATTCATCTTTGTTACCAAGCATGGAAATTCCTAAAACAGTTAGTCAAGTAACGGCTTAGTAAAGTACAATTTTGTGTAATGGGTAAGGCATTTGGCAGTTAAAGCATAATGGCAGGAATTAACTAGTTCCAGCTTCTCAAATGTGTATATTTTCTGGTTTTCCTGGTTTATTAGAGTAAATTAAATTCCAGATATAAAAAGTACAGACATAAAAAAAAAAAGTTTTCTTCCTCTGATTTTACAATACAGACAATAAGGTGGCAAGAATGACACATCTGGGATACAGGAGTCTCTTAAGTTGTACAACACAAGTCCCAGTAATAGAACTGATGTGTAATGTAATATGATATAAAAAAAAAAAGAAAAAAAGACTGGTAAAGTTTGGTCAACAGAAGATACTTCCATTCTATACAGCCAAAGTATTCAGTAATGTAAACTATAAAACTAGAAAACCAATCATAATGCAACTACAAAATATGATATTGTGTGTATATGTATAAAGAGGAACCATTCTGCACTCACTTTCATTCTTTCACACATACACAGACATCACAGATGAGCTTTCAGTGAGAGGTTTCGCACAGTATGAGGTGACACAACTCAGCGCACGGACATGGGTCCTGAGTGACACGTGACCGTAACATACGACGCATAACAACGTCTGGGCAAGTGATACTAGCGGTGTCATGTTCTTATGTGAGTGAGAAGTTGTCATGCAGTAATGCTGACACACAAAACCACACACACACACACACACACACACACACACGCACACACACACACACACACACACACACACAGACCACATATCTGCTTTCATATTCTGTCCACTCATAACAGCTGTGCACTGACTCACAGAGAAAGATGGAAAGAGAACTAAAGCAGATTTCTGTTGAATGAGGTGAAAGGTCATGGGAAAGAAAATGTGAAAAAAAGCTTATAAAAAAGGTAGTTTTGTATTACTGTCGTGTAGAAAGAATGCAGAAAAAAAAGGTGAAACCTAAAAGCATGAAACCCATTTTTTCCAAATATTGATGTCGTTCCATGTCCTGGGTCTATGGGAGTAGGCGGAGGGACCTATCTGAGGAAAAAAAAAAAAAAAAAACGGGGGAGGAGGAGGACAACTTCAACGATGAAGAACAGGGATACAGTGTGAGGGAGGATCTGGCACGTTTATACCAAAGCCTTTGAGTACACACACACACACAAACAGGCGGACAGTTTACTAACTACTGAAGTATCCCAAGGCGTCTTTGTAACCAGCAGGTTTGTGTTTCTCACTGACATCCTATCTGTGTGTTGTGTGTGTGAATGAATGGTCAGGAGCGCAGGGTATGAATCTGAATGTCAGACCAAGCTGTGGGCACCCATTCCATTACAACATATCCCCCCTCCAAAAAAAAAGGCCAACCAACATCCTTGTTGTACACTGGGTGCCAAAACTAACAGTGTAATTTCTACAGTAAACAGGAAGTTTGATAGAAAACAGCTGTGGATTTCCAAAAGAGAATTTCCAGAGAACTTAGCCCTCCACTTATCACTTCTCATTCTGCAGCTGTAACACACAGACACAAACACACACACATACGATGCATACACCCAGGGTGAAGGAAGTCTCCAAACAGACAGAAACATCCTCCCTCTCCCCACCCATTCCTCTCCCCTGCTGTTGCAATGCATTTACTGAGCCACGTGTGCTGCTATTACACCCCATTGTCCCCGCTCATTGAGGGATGGGGCACAGTGACAGATTTAAGCAGCGTGCCTCGGAAAAGGACAACAGACAACTTTGCATTTGAAGGGTTAAATATGCATGAGAGGCCAAAGCGGGTGAGGGCAGGAGGGAGTACCACTATTGTATGACCCTCTCCTCAACCCCCTGAGATACAAGCCTAAACACACACACACACACACACATACACTCTCTTGCCCTCGAGGAACAGATGGGAGGATGTTAGCAAAGGCGAAACAGTGAGCTCCCCCTTCTCTCTTCTATCACCCTTGCCGCTGAGGACAGCTGGGAGGCAGACATTCCTTCTCCTCAGCTTTCAGAGGAAAACAAAAGAGTGTGTGGGACCCCTCCTACACACACGTGCATGTGTTCAGACACATACACACACACACACACACACACAACCCCCACTCCTCCCAAACTGTCAATGCAACTGTGGACTGATCATATTTCAGCAGCCTGCCAGCCAGCAGAAGCATGAGCGCTGTTCCTGGGACATTTGCTGAAGGTGAAAGTCAGGGAGATAATCTAAACCCTGCTTACCAGGTCTGGCACGTTGGTGTGTTGGTTTGAGTCACAGTGTAAGTCTATTAAAAGCTGTAGTAATTCAGAAATGTTTAAAAACCGTTGTAAAACAACAGCGTAGTCTACAGCTGGCTGTTCTTTTCTGGTCTTTTACCTGCACACTTAGGTTGTTTGGTCAAAAGGGTCAGTGCAATAGTACAGCACATACTTCAAACACACTGACCATGAAGAAAGCACCATTACATAAAGGGCTTATATTTTGCAGAGAGCAGGAAGACTTATAACAAATCAACAATTGGTTTGTTTCTGTTGCATTAACACAGTAAGATACATGATTTTGGTGATGTAAAAATAAAGTAAGTAAGACAAAGAGGGTATCCCACACGCTGCATTACATCTCCAAGGATTCAACAGTGCGGTCAGTGTTAGAGCCCTGTGTCCATCAACACCCTAATGAAGTCCAGCTGAACTTTGATAGAGCAACTGCTGAGCAAGAGGGTGAACAAATGGCACCAAGCATCAGTATGTATAACTTCTCTAACACATGCAGCCTGCTCCCTGAGTGAAGGGGGTATGTGGCTTGTTGTCAGTGTATGCCTGGCATTTTTCACAACAGCGGGCTCTTATAGGCTAACATACTGTGTAATGCAGATTTCTCTCATCTTGAAATGCACAATGAATGGTGTACTAAAAGCTGCTACTAATCTCCTAGTCATGAGGGTAAGCTGATCAAAGAGTGTATTGCTGGTGGTGGTGGTGGTGGGGAATCAAGGCTTTTTTTGATAGACTGTATGTGATGTGGTCTACAACCTGATGTATTTCTTAATAGTTGCTTTCTTTGGGTGTGGTAACTGTCTACAGAACAGTGGACCCATCTCCCAATTAACACCATTGTTAGCATAGGAACATAGGAAAAGCAGCCAGCAAATTAAACTGATACACCAATGTGCATTAAGTGATGCAATTGTGTTCACATGCTAAACATCAAATGACTTGGATCAGGATTGGGGGATTAACACATGATCAGGACATTCCCACCCTGTTTCTACTGAGAAAAGTACAAACTCTTAAGATCATCATCAACCTCCACCTGTATCTGGCAATGAATATGAACCATTCCCAAGAAAAATTATCAAGCTCCTGGGCAACTATCCATGAACATCATGTTCTAGCCAAACAAGCTGTGTCAAGACAAGTTGGACCAAGCTTCAAGTCTTGTTATCTTCACTTTTAAGCAATGAACATTTTTTTATGACAATGTGCACTAACACTGAATTCCAACTGGTAGATAAATTGTATGCAATATTAGAAATGGACAGTTGACCATTTTTTTTGTAATACAATTATAGGATCTCAGTGCTGCATTTCTGGTGAACAGATTTCACTTGAGATAAAAACACTCGGACGGGAAATGAGTTGTGAGGAGAAGCTCCGGTGAGAGTTCCCAACGACGACTGTTTACCATCATGAGGAAGATACAAAGTACAGTTTATATTGCTGTCTAGAACACAGTAAACAGTTTGTGAGCGCAAACACAGATATGAAACTCTGTCATCGTCCAAAGCCTGGATGGGCATGCAGCCAGCATAAATGGCAAGGTAACATCACCTACACACGTCAGTGAGTAGCTTTGGGAGCGATTGAGAAAGTGGAATGAACGGAGGTCACCAGAATAAACAATACATAATACAGTCATTGACACACATACTGATTTTTATGTGTTCCATTATGGAAACTTAGATGACGAGAAGCCTCAAATCATCAAGTTATTTTCAAACGTGTGAAGTGAGTTATATAATAATTTGTCACGTAAGTGTGTCTGACGTCTACAATAAGCCACAATGACTTCAGCCTACACATTTCAGCTTACACACATAGCTGAGCTGTTAGAACAAACAGTCATAGTACTGTAAAGATTAGTCTATCAACAGAAAATTGATCAAACCCAGTTTTAATCATTGTTTCTCATTGTTCATGAGTCATTTATAATTGTCATAATCATTCAATTACAAACACCAAATATATGCTGGTTGCAGCTTTACAAATGCCAAGAGTTGCTCACATTTCTCCATTTCGTTATCATTGTACTTTTATGACTTGAGCTTTGTAGCTGTTGGTCAGACTGAACAGTCGGTCATCTTTGGACTTTGAAAGCTCACAACGGCCATTTGTCATTATTCTTAAACCGGATTTAAATTCAGTGTTCAGATTAATTTATTAATCTATGAAACTATACAAATAAATATGGAAATACATAAAGACAGGATATACAGAAACATACACATATCTAATAAATCCGGACGCAATTATCCAAATGGACTCAAGTGTAGCCTACACAAAGACCTTCGCCATTGGCTGCTGTTTGTTACAGAGAGCTGTTTACAGATGATGTAATAAGGACAGAGGGCATTAGAGTGGAGCTAAGCCAACTGGCCACTAAACATCTCAACGCTCCATCTAATGGACTGGTTACTGTATGAAGGATGAGAATTAACAGTACAAAAGAAAAACAGGAAATAATGAGAAACAAACAGGAAATACTGAATGCTAATCGGGGCATCCTGCTGGCACAAAATAAGACCTAGCATTAGACATTAGCATGTACCATGTACTCAGGTGAAAATTCAACTGAAGCTGTGATTAAGAGGATAGGGTAGACACTAAAGCCTCTTTCGCACATAGTTCCTGGTAAATTACTGAGATAACCTTTCAGGCACCGCTAGTGATTTTCACCATTTACACATGCAGCTACATTCCAGAACGTTTCTGTCTTGCATCTTTTCACACATGCCATGGCAATGCTGTTATAGACAGGGTAAGAGACAGTCCAGCAGATGATGGTAATGCAACACTTATAAATGCCAAATGCCATAAAGCTCAACAGAAGAAGAAAGTGAAACTCGGATCAAACGTTAAAACTAGGCAGCGCAGATCAAATAAAATCAATATTCTGTTACTGCATTGCATATTTCTCGCCTCAAATGTTTTCAGAAACATATTTTGGTGGACTGTTTAGCTGTAATATGAGAACATTTGTGATGCGGCTGCCATGTTTAAAACAGACGAGCC
Source organism: Euthynnus affinis (assembly GCA_029490765.1). Taxonomy (NCBI): domain Eukaryota; kingdom Metazoa; phylum Chordata; class Actinopteri; order Scombriformes; family Scombridae; genus Euthynnus; species Euthynnus affinis. Next base: position 8,592,114 of record CM055853.1, on the reverse strand, counting down.
AAAACCAAGCGCCGCCAACGCACTCGCAGTACATCACCCACATGTCTTGTGACTGGTTCTCTCGCTCCACGTGAAAGCGTCTTTCTTCAGACGGATGTAACCCTTTACATGCTTGTCCCTGCAATGCTATCGCTTTCATTCACATCGCAGTGTTGCCGGTGTTTTCCCTGAAATATTACTAGGACTTGAGGTGGAAAATTAGCAGTAAAGATTTCCCTGAATATCCATAACTGCTTCCATTCACACATGACCCCATGCAGGAAATGTTCCCGAACATTTCAGGGATAGATTGCATGTGTGAAAGGAGGCTTAAGGAGGCCGTGCTTTAAGTGAAGGCCAAAGCTCAAGCCTGCGACACAGAAGCCATGCACAATACTCAAGTATCTTTAAGGAGGGCATTTAATCCCCAACAGCTCCAGGGATGCTGTTCTGAATCCAATTCTGTGCTCTGACTTCTCTCTGGAGAGTGATCAGCAAAGTATCCTGAATTGCAGCTTGTCATCTCCTTTCACCCACCACCCTCCCCCCCTCCCATCTTTATCAAACATGTAATGAGGCAGAAATGGCAAAAGAAAGACAGCGATGATTGAGCGGTTTCTGCTGAAATGCAATCAGTTAAAGAGAAACAGCTGTACACCACCTCCTCCCATAACAGCAAGCAACACAAATGTGGCAGGATAGCACATGTATAGCCCAGCCCTTCCCCTCGGCTCAAAGTCAGCAAGTCTGACAGATAAGTGGTTTACTTTATGTGCTGCCTAACTGGTTGTGTTGGAGTAGCCTCTATATACTATGGAAAGGTTCCTTTTAAACAAGTGGACACTGTTTTTGTTGTACTAAACTGATGGGTCATGCAGACGGCTAGAGAGAAAGCGTGTTTTTAATAGTCTTGTTGTTTACAGTCTGTCACTACTTTAGCAGCTTCTGTATTATCTAAGAATTTTTGGGGTTTGGAGTTGTAATTGCTGTTTTAAAATACCACTAATCCAAGCCAAACATTTACTGCTGCTGCTGCTTCACATTAAAAGTCTATAGTAAAACAGCTAGAGGGCTTTTACTGTGAAGCAGCGACATGAGGTGCAGCTTTATTTGTCATCAAGGTTAGTGAACAACCACTATCTCCTTAGTCCTACACATCAAGATCATGATTTTTATGAGCTTTTTGTGAGCAGATTAGTTCTAAACATTTCCAAAAACATTGCAAGCCCTTAACTTGTCATCAAGGTATCACCTTTTTACTCTGCCATAAAGAAAACCATTCATGCTGTATCCGCGTCATATGCTCTGATCGTGGTTTCCCCACAGTCTGGCACAGTATGCCTGATCTCAACCACTGGTAAATTCAGCATATGTGGGATGCTTGGTGTGTTATGTGTAAGCTGATGTGCTTGTTTGAACAGGATGTTGGTGTTGGCTAACAGTGTAACAAAAAAAAAAAAAAAAAATCAGCCCACACTGTTTCAATGGGTCTGAAAAACACACATCAAAACAAGGTAAGAGAGTGGGGGAGGGAGGGGTGAGATAGAAGAAAATGGGAGAGAGAGCAGAGATAGAAAGTCAAGAACGAAAGATTAATATGAAAATGTACTTTAGCAAGATTATGAAGACAGCTTGACAATACAAATCTGAAAAATACAGAAAAAAAAAATCAACAACAGAAGAAAGCTGGGAAGTACAAAGATCTTAACAACAAAAACAAAAAAAAAAGAAACAAGAAGCAAAGAATTAAAAATAATGAATAAAGAGACTGAAAGAAAGAACAGAGGCAAAAGCAACAGAAGACAGGAGAAACTGGGGGATATATTTAGCAGCTCATTAGTCAGAAATGTCCTCTACTCAGCAGGCTGGTCCCTCAGATGAGGCCCTTTGGAAATCATTATGACTGCCTGCTGCTTCAGACAACCACACGCATTTCACTGGAAAACAATTTGCAAACTGCCTCTCTGCTCTCCATCCTTAATGTAGCTTCAAAATAATCCTTAAGTTGGAGAGAAGCTCAAAAAGTCTGAATGACGCAAAGTAGCTTTGGTGTTCTTCAATAATAACTGCATAGGTTTTGATATTACACCCATTGCATCGTCATAAAAAAATAACCAATAGGAGCTTGATTATAAATGCTGATACTGTACTTGTATACGTGCAGATTTGACCGTTGGCGTGCCTAGTGCTGCCAGTGCCACCACTCCTTGCTTATCATTCATTAACCTTTACTATTCAGCTCCTGTCATGAAAATAAAAATCACATCCTATGATATAGAGTTAGCAGGTGGAATGGTAGCGCTGTCTAGCTAACAATAACCCTAGCCATCTGGGATCTTCAGCAAGTAATAGAACTGCCTGGTCAACTGTTTAAAGTGAATGAAACGGTCTTGTGTCGCCTGTCCGCACTGCAGTATCTGTTTCCATGGAGTATTTCTTTGTCTGGTGAAGCGTTTAAAGTTTCCCTTTAGGGCTTGATTGGGTGGGAGAGCCGTTAAATGACACAGGGTGAGAGCGGAGAGTGATGGCTCAAGTGATAAACACACAGGTAATGAAAGAGAAAGGCTGATGGATTGGACCAGACTGCTGCTAATGGTCTCTGGTGTCACCTGGCTAATGGCTGAAGCCTTAAAAGTAGGAAAGAAGGAAAGAAAGAGAATGAGAGAGAGAAAGAAGAACAGAGACATCATAGAAAAAAAGGGGGCTGTTCTGTGTTCAATACACTCACTCACACTCTCTCCCATACACACACAGAGTGAGTTAGCAGTCCTAATTGCAGGCTGGTGATCTAGTGGAGCTGCAGCTTGCTGTGGTTTTGGCCTGTGGCTTCCAACACCCCCCTAAAAGCCCTCTTTGTTCTCACATTTCAGAAAGGAGCCAGTAGCCAACGCATTGCTTTACTCCTTGCCTGCTTGCAAACTGCCTTGCTAATAGGACTTCAGGGGACAATTCTGAACAGTTAATTGCACCTCACCCTCCCTCACCCCATCTCAACTCAGGCTGCTCTGTTTGTAAACCCAGATGATCTCGCTGTCCTTCTGAGAAGGCCGGTAAGCAACAGTGTGCATGCAGGCTGACACACTGTGCCTTATTTTTGTACACACAAATCATTTCGTTTAGCTGCAGATAGCAACAAGTTTCAAAGACCATAGCTGCTTGAAGACAACAGAAGTAGGGCATGGCTCATTCAGACATTTTCCTCTGTGGTCAGAGCAATGACGCTATGCTAGCCACTAGAGTCTACTCTGTTATTAAAGAGAAAGGGGAGTTGTCGAGTCTTTTTTCCTTGAGCAACTTGACTTTTGAGAGCACATCCTCATATCCTTGGGTTGGCCCTACACACTTATGTAAGAGTGGCCAAAACAAAAGGGATCGGTCAGGGTAATAACCCCTCATCAGGCTCAGAAAAATGTATTTAACTCAAGCCAAGAACGGACAACAATCGATTGTCAAAAACAAACACAAATCTCTGAGGAAATTAGAAAGGCGGCTCTCTGCTCATGCTCTTGCTCTCTTCCCCTCTCTCTCCCCCCCCACTCTTTTCTTTACCCTATGACTCCATTTTTCTTCCAGACTCGGGGAAAACCATTTCCCGTTCTCACACATGAACATACATAAACATCACCATCACACAGAGCACACAGCATGATTGTTTGTGGGAGACTTCTGGTCCTCGCTGGCATTGTCCTGCACAGCTTTAACTCAACTTCAGAAGACAATGGGTTTTAGTGGGTATCGTTTATCTATTTAACTGGACCCACAAGGACGGCTCGGGTGTCTGTGCCTCCTGACACATAACACTATTAGAACAGTGCGATCATGTGAATAGACCCTTTAGTGCAATAAGTTCCCATCTTTACTCTTTCAGCTCTGACTCACTGTCTAGGCCCACTTCCTCTGAAACAAACCACAAAGGCTCAGTGTAAGGAATTGACACCATATTAGGAACTAAGCTCTATGCAGCCAACATTAGTGGGATGTCAGATCGACTCAGAAAAGACTTGAAACAAGCAATATTTGCACTGTGCCCTGAAAATCCTCCAGTCTGATGCCATTTATCCTTTGCATACACAAAAACCCAACAAGCTGCTTTGTTGCTGTGTTTGTTTACTGGCGCTCTGCTTGAAAACAGGGAATATTTTGTTTAGTATGTTGCTGCTTTTGGGAGAATGTCTTCAATCGTGAACACAAATGTAATCCTACACAGTTATCACAAACACAAATTGGAAGGATGCATTAATATTAGTTTAGCAGATACTGCTGCTGATAATCTTGTTTACAGCAAACCGCTGAATGACAGTTAAAAAAAAACCCTCAAAAAACAAAATTCATGATGTGATTGGTTAAAATTTAAAAATATCTCAGCTCCAAAAGGCTTGGTGACTACTACTTAAGAGGTACAAGAAATTGTTGTCTTGACCTTTCCACAAAGAACATGAAGCAACCAATGAGTCAAGCTTTTTATTTCTTTGTTAAAAGGAACTGAAAAAGGGAACAAAAAGTACTTCAACGCTTATTGTCTGTTATCCTATCAAATTATTTAATTTTCCACCATTCCACAAAGCAGAATCTCCTTAAAGAGTAATATCTACAAAAAGATCAAAAGTGACATATAAACCTCCCAAAACCAAAAATGAAGGTTTAATTCTGTTCTGTGCAGTCTGATAGTCTCTGGTGTTTAGAGCTTTTGCTCTCGTATACAAATGCTGTAAAGTATTTTTAGTATCCATTTCTATTCATACCGCACGCTGATATTTGTATGAATCTGAAATAAGACTGTCAGCAGTGATGAAATTTCATATTCATGAAAAGTTCCAGAGCAATCTCCATCCCTGGAACATGTCAAGATATTACCTATGTGAATTATGTATGGTGAGCAGGAGAGAGAGAGCGAGAGAGAGAGAGAAAGCGAGAGAGAGAGAGAGAGAGAGAGAGACCACTGAACAGAAGAACTAATAAGACGATGACTTTATAGCTTTCAAACCTTCATGATAATGTCTAATTGTAGATTTAATTTCATACTTGTATAATTTTCTTAACATTAAAATTCACAGTTTCTTCTTTTGTCAATGACTTAACATTTCATTCTTATATTCCTTATAAAGTCTGAATTAATATTTAAGTTCATACTTCAGTGCTTGAACTGAAAAGGCCCCAAAACCAGTTTGAAATCAGAAAAAAAAAAATCTTCCTCATTCATCATTAACAGGTACTGAAAAATTTGCCTTGACACCTGTACTTAAACTACTGTATTCACCATTGTCATTAATATTTAAGCTTCTATTCATGTAATGTGAGAGCAAATATCAATTGCTGTACACCAGAGCCAGAATTCTTGAACTATGAGTCATGACCACATCTATGAGGAATAGAATACACTATGAGGAAGTAATTTCACTTACAATACATTGCCTAAAAATAATCTATGTGTTATGTAAGTTCACCCAAAGCACCACTGAGAATCTTCAATTATTCACTGAGAGATAGCTTAATTACAAGATAGAGTGATGCCAGTATCAATGTGGAAAAAAATAGTTATCATAATGTGTCTTTAATCAGCCAATAAGACAGTAGATTTACACTGCAGACTTGCATTGTATTGCACTGTTGTTAAACAAGCCTGGTGGCGAAGTCAAGAGAACTGACTGTCCTTTTCCATCAGTTGACTGGCACTCTTTAAAAAAAAAAAAAAAAAAGGGGGCAGGTGCATCATGGGTAGTGAAAAATGAATTCTTGGTTGCACATTTGTCCGTAGGTAATAAAGCTACTGTCAGCAACATGGTCGATACGGAGGCTTTCTTCTGATACACTGACTCTCTAAATGTTTGGGTACAAGCCGTAACATCCACAAATAATCACAATGTGAGCAAACAGAGAGGAAGGACTGCACGCATACATGCACATACACACACAAACACGTACAGTACACAGAGCACGTGGGCTGGGGATTTGAGGACACATTTTCCTTGGTATTGGTAGGCAGTGGATGTGTGCGAGTGTGTTGGACGCAGAACGTGAGCGTGATACCAGCCCCTCTGGGCTCTACATGAATCATGTATGTTACATAAGACGAGAGAGAGAGAGAGAGAGAGAGAGAGAGGGAGAGAGAGACGATACACTTGGGATTCGCAGTGCCCATCCACCCATCTCTTTCTATTCCTTCTGTTGCCATTTTTTTCTTCCCCACTCCCATAAACACGTTTATTTATTTAAAAGGTATTAAAGAAAGAAAAATCAATTAACGCCTTAAAAACATCCTGGAGCCTTAAAAACCACACCTTACACACATTCACATACACACACACATACACAGTCTGCCTGCACTCTGTGGCAAGGACATCTGGCACATTTCACAAGCTGGCTATGTGGAGGGAGTGTGTGTGTGGGTAGCGCATGTGTGTAGGTAGTGTGTGTGTGTGTGTGTGTGTGTGCGTGCGTGTTGGGGGAGGGGACTGGAACATTGGAGGGCTGAAGTGAAAGGAAAGCTGGCACAAGTGAAAGGGTTCAGTGAGTACACGGCATCATTGTATTCTTTTTTAAGAAACAAAAGGACACAAGCCCATGATAGTGCTTATTAAAGAGCTGTTACTTGTGTTTACTTTAACTTCCAAGTGTGAAGCAAATTTGCCTTCCGTGCACAACAAAACAGTTCAATCCGAAAAAACCTGACACACAAAAGATAATAATCTCATATCTAAACCTGATCTGAGGGTTTGGTGTGGGGGTGTTAACCAAAACTGGCTAGCCATGTTAAAAGCTCTCAGAGGACACTAAATGTCACAGCTGATTAAAACCTTATGACAGCAATGTGACCGCAGACAACATTATCTCTCTGTTTCACTCGATAGCGGAGGAAAACTGTTGTGATTCATTAAGGTAGTGAATGGATACAGAGAGTGGGTGGGATTGAGCTTTTCGGCTGCCCGCTCAGAGGCAGAACAACCTGACCGACCCAAGGGTAAAGGAAGCCAATTTAATCTAACTGACCTCCAAGACGAGGGGAAAATAACCTCAATCAATTCACTGGAGACGGGCGAAGATGGCGGTTTAGTCGATGTGTATCATGTGGGAGGAGAGACAGTGTGTGTGTGTGTGTGTGTGTGTATACGTGTGTGTCTTACCTGATGCGTGACCATGAGGGAGCAGGGTGAAGAGGAGGAGAAGCGCAGAGGCAGCCAGCCTGTGGGCTAGAGAGGAGGAGGTGGAGGAGGAGGAGGAAGAGGAGGAAAGGGCTCTCGTCTGAAACGCTACCATTCCATCGCACATCTTTTCCTCCGGCAACCAGCAAGAGTCCTCTACGGCTTAACCTGTCCAGGCCACGTTGAGAGGAAGGGATAGAGAGGGGAGGGAGGGAGGGAGAACACAGATTACTATCAACATTCAGCGGGGATTATGTAACCAAAAGCAACACAGAGCGACAAGAGGGAATAGAGAGCTGTAAAGACTGACATAGCAAAGGCACTCTCTGCACGTCATCAAGTACCAGTTGGTTTACTGACAATAATAATAACTGCATGAACGACTCGATGTGTGTTTCCTCTTCTCATGCTTTGGTTTCTCAAACAGCATCCTGCTATTTAAACCACTCTTAAATACCCCACAGACAGAGAGAACAATTTCCAGCTTTTTTTCTGAAAACCACCAGTGGTGGCAGCAGCAGCAGCAGCGGCAGCAGGAGGGTTCTCCTCTGATCTCCCCCTCGATCCCTACTCTTGGCTCTGCCACAAGATCTAACTAAATAAACCAGCCATTACACTCTGCTGTAGATGATGTAACAGGGAAACAAATCCCTGCTGCTGATGAGGTAGCAGCATTAGGAGGAGAGAGGCTAAAAATGTGGATGTGAGAGAGAGTATCAGCGCAAAACAAAGCAGTGATTACAACTGCAACTTTTGGAAAAACCCTGCTCGTCAGGAGAGGAGCTTGTCCGAGAAGCTGCATTGTAATTGAAGCTTTCATCATAGAGGAACATCACGTATTGAGTAAAACTTCAATTTATGACTCTTACTGTTTCCAACCTGGCCCGTCAGCTTAAACTTGAGACATTTATTTCTTTATCTGGTATATGTTCAGTATTACTTTGTGCATTTATAAGTGCACATTTACAAAACCTTTTGTAGCATGAATTCCTTGCAATGTACTTATGAAAAACAGGCCACAGTATTTTGTACAATAAACACGTATTACTCTTAACAGATGTTGTACCACCATCTGCTCAGCTGTGATGTTAATGCTGCCATGTGCTGCAGATTGTTACTAGCAAGAGAGTTTGATGGACAAACTATGTAAAGATAACTGCACCAGGTGCAAGTATCTGTCATATCCAATATCAGTCAATAATATTCAGTCTATCTCCTAAGCTTCTGTTTTATTCTTTGCACCACTAATTACAGACAGCAATCAATGTTTTTCCATGTATCTGTTTCTCTACTGTAAGCACAGCAAGTATAAGTGCACTGTAAGTGGTAGCAGTGCAAGACATCTCAAATGCAAATGCAAAATTAGACGCCGTTTCCCTGAACAGCTGGACAACTGATTAAGTGTTGCTGTAAGACACCTTTAAAAAGCAGCAGTGGGACGATGAGCACAGCCATATGCACACAGACAATAACATCCCCATTCTCTCTCCATGATACAACCTTAACTAACTTCCTAAAAGCATCTGTTAGTCGACTAGGGGGGCGTACAACAAGACACACAATATCATTACATAAATGAGATGTTGGTGCATATAGTTTTTGCTATGTTGCTGCTGAGAGATTGGAGAGAAGTAGCTGTATCTGCGTTTTGCGGGAAACTAGATGGCTGGCTGGCTGGCAGCATACCCTCAAGAGAAGGGAGAGGGCCCATTACAGCTACACAAGGTTGCTGAGCTAATGGCTACAGTAATGGCATGGCTGCACTTAGAGAGCTGCGAATTTGATTGCAGATCTGCTGCGTGGTCACTGGCACTGCCACAGACAACCCAGAGCTGCTGTGATGGGGGGAATTAACTGTAAAAACACACATGCACACACATGGGTGGGTGACAGTGTATATACTCCATGTTGTTGAGAAGAAAACACACCTACTGTAGGCGTGAGCATATGTAGATTTTATAGGCAAAATCAGTAAGGAAATAAAGAGAACTGCTGAACGTGTATAAGGCGTGTAGTTACTCATAATGAAACAAAACGTGTATAGCCCAAAGCAGGCTATATGCACACATTGAGCTTCATGCAATCAGTTCCAGCATATTTTATTAAACTGAGCGTGCTTCCACACTAGACTACATTTTAAGCGCCTGAGGATCAAGGTGTTTTAAAATGAGCAGGAAATTTTAAATAGACACTAACAGCAGGACCCCCTATTGCCTACCATCTTTCTGATGCCCCCATGTATATGATGGAGAGGCATACCTGCATGCGGTGCAGCCCAGTGGGAGAGAGTGACGTAAGCCGGTCTTGGCAGGACAGTTTGTGTACTGCATTGAGCCAAAGGGCAGACCGTCAACAAATGCAGGGGACCTGTGCCAGCCATCTGATCCATAGACACTTTCTCATTTGTCCGTGTTGGGATCAGAGCGCTGCCTCTCAGCCTGGGTTACAGATAGCCCTTGTGTTAACTCAGACGATGCTCTTGCCAGAGGAACATCTCTTTGCAATATCAAGGACAAACAAAAGTCAAATGCAGCACCAAAAAAAAAAAAAAAGTGTTTTCTTCTGAGGATGTAAATAACCACTTGGGGTGGCAGTTATAATGCAGGACTGACCTCCCTGAGAGTGCTGAGGGCAGAGTATTGACTGGCCAGTACGTTTGCAAAGTGAAAACTTAAGCAGAATTAGCTTAATTGCTTTCACGCAGTGCTTCTGAGAATGGAGAAAGTCATTAACTCTGTGCTAACGTATCTCACAAAATAACAAAACAAGACACTGTAGCTTGAAGCCTTTAAGACACTTTTTTGCAGATCTAAATGCACTGACTTTATGTTCCTGCATTTAATTAATTAATAACACAGCAGGAAGTTTGACAGCGACAGCATAGAAATACTTTATGGTTGGATGTCAACTTTCTAACTGGCAGCTGTGTGGGCTTCCTGTCAGACACTGGCAAAGATGTTATGCTTCATACATCACGTTAAAGGAAGTGGTGCTATTTTAATCTTTGAGAATTAAGTTTCTGTTTCCCGGAACATCATTCTTGAATTAAACCACCAATACAAACAATCACGCCTGCAGCTGCATATGGCCAGGTAAGATTAGCTAGACCCAAATCAGAGTTGTGGATTAATGACACTGGTGTATGTACAGTCAAACAGCATATGTTTAAATAGTTATCAGTGTAATTTCAGTCATTCGACATTCAAGCCATTACCACAGTATGACTAGTCTCAGTAATATTAGTGTCACTGGGATGGGATAGTTGACAGAATATCTTTTCAAACTGAACACATCAACAGAAAAACAACTGACATGAATATAAACGACAGACAGAAAGCGAAAGTTATCTAGACTGACTTATTCACTAGATTCAATAGAAAACATGCAATAACAAACACGCCTGCCTACAAGCGCAGATGTTGCAACAATGGCAAATACAACCTGACTTTATACAAGAGAACAAGACCACTTCCTTGTTTCATACTGAATTATGCTGTTTGTTAAGGATAGAGCTGCAGTGGTTACTGATGTTACTGGCTGATAACCGCTTCACTGCTGTGTGAGCGTCTCAAGTGATGGGACATTTAGTTATTCTCTCAGGCTTGACATAAAGAATGACGTACCAAATGACATGCTAAGACATTTAGAGACATAAGAGATAAAAGATAGACATTCAAGACTAGAGAGGCTATGAAGAATAGACTACTACAGGAATAAATGCATTTGAAAAGTTTACTGTATTGGTCAGAATATAAGGTGGAGTTTTTTTTCCTGGAAGTATTCGAGGTCTAGACAATTAGGTGTTCACAACATTAATGTTGCTAGGCTAACAAGTGTCTTAAAGTCTGTTTATAGCGAGTGTGTTAAGAGTCAGTCAGCACTAAGTTTAATCAGTCCAGTTTAACCTGCAGGAGTTTCTGAGGACTTGTGTAACATGTTTTTCAGAGTTAATAAATGCATGACAAGTGAAAATGATTCCAAAGAGTCTCTACTGCAGAAACAGAATATGTCAAGTTGCCAAATATTAATGTCACAGATGATAAGGAGCTCAATAACACAGTTTTACAAAAGCCAACTGCCAGAGAAAGTAGTTTTTGACCGCTTCCAAGAGCCTGGTAGGAGAGTGTCCGAGAATGTAACTATACTATGATGTAAGTTACATTACATACAAGTATTTTTTCCAAAAACAGCTGTTGGAAAAGGAGGGGGGGGTTGTCTTATAATGAGAACCAATTATTCTATAATTTCTGAGGTTTAAATTACTTAGTTACCACAGTGGTTTGAATGGCTTTGCTAATTTGTGTGGTAAGGAAAAAAAAAAATCAATACCACAGCAACTCTAGCCCAGGATCTACTTTTAATAATTCAAAAGAGGGTTCATTTCAGGAAATGCAACTAGCGTAACTATAAAAATTATATGAAGACTTAACGTTAACATGGAGTGGCACAGTGCTTTAATCAATGTCATCACTCATTCCAAGCGAACAAAGAGAGAGCAATCTGCACGACAAGGGCATGAAGAGGCAAGACTAGCCGTCCTATGAACCTGAATGTGCCAGGTCTAGCTTACCACTATGTTAGGTGGAGGAAGTACATTGTTTAAAATCTTAAGTCTTCTACTCCCTATCCGATTTTAACAGGACACTCACTAAAAAAAACTGCATTGCAATGATGTTCATCATGCAAAACCAGATAATTATGAGAATGCATAGTTTTAATTTACAAAGTAAGGAACAGCAAGACATCTTCATTATGCCTGCTGTTAGGTCTATTTAGATACATTTCAAAACAAATCTTCTTTAATGCTCATATTTTTGTAAGCGAGAAGCAATGAAATATAAAATAGCATTGCTTTCAAAAGTAGAAGTACATTCTGTCAGCAGTTTACACCATGTTTCAGCCCAGTATAGAGTTGAAACAGTCAATGATTTGATTAGTCAGTTGACAGAAAATCAACCGTCACCAACTTTGAATCTGGGAAATGTTAAGGTAATTTTCAACATTCTCTGCTTCTAGCTTCTCACAATATTTGCTTTTTTTCTCCTTGCACTGTATTAACCCAAGGGTAGTGATAAAAATAATCATTAGTTGCGGCCCTAGCCAAGTCCATTAAAAAAAGTGGACATTTTTATGGCATAAATATTTTGTTTAGTCCTCCTTGGGGAAAAAAACCATGGAACTCTCCACTTCAGACACCAGTGGGACAACCAGCCAGCCAGCAGGCTGCTACTGCAGTTTTTCAGCTGCCCGGGGCTCCAGGAATGCAAAGGGATCCAAGGAGAGCAGCAGCACAGGCATGTGTCCGGGAACAGAGAGCACTCAGTGTGCCAAAGAAACAGCCGAGAGGAGATTTCCACCCGATAGGCCTCAGTGCTACTGCTGCTGGTGGAGCCCGCCAGGGCCTGCGGAGGGAGCCCAGAGTTGGGGCTCTGCATGGCAGCACAGAAAGGACCCTTTGTTATGAAGTATTATGTAGTGTTAAGCCCCACAGCGCCTGAGCATCCCTCTGTACTGCCTCAAAGAAGGGGACAGAAACAGACAGTAAGATGGAAGAGAAAAAAAAGAGGAAAGGGAGAGAAAGACATTGAAAGCAGAGAGAAGAAAGATGAAAAAATAAAAAGGAAGAGACCAAAAATGAGAAACACTGTCATATGTAATGTTGACAGTGGTAAAAGGTACAGATATCTGAGAAAAGGATAGAAGCCAAACACGGCACTCTTATCTTTACTCACAAGATGTTTTCTCTAAGCCATGTCGTCAAACAGAAAAGCCACAGAATACTGGACCAGGAGTAACAGAAATCTCATTGCTGTAACTCAGTGTGTATTAAAACAAGAACCATTAAGGCTGCACACTGTATATCTGCCAGTGCCTCTGTGAAAGCCATAGTGTGAACAACGTGTAAAAACAAGTCAGTCTCTGAAGAATGGGAGTCATATGAGTGATTGTGGCACTTTAAACAATTGATTCTAATCAGTTCTTAAATAAATACATCTCAAAGTTTCAGGCCATAAAAGGTAGAACTCACACTGTCCGGGAAAATAAGCTGCCTATAAACATATGATGCAAACGCTGAGCATTACTGGTATATCTGCTCACTGAAGTTATTTTAATGTCTCCACATAAAATATCAGTTGCCATCAAGAACCTTACAGGCTGAATTTTAAGGGACAAAATGGAGTGAAGAGTAACTGCAAGCATCACACTTTCTGGCCAGTTTTATATGGATAAGATCCAGCGCCACAGTAAAGTGATATCAGTATATATGTGTGGGTGTTAAGTCACTTCACATGACAATGAATCCCTCTATGGACTTAACTTCAGCAGGTGAGTACAAAACACACAGCCATTTACATCAGTGAAGGCAATTATGATGGGTTGTGGACTCTAGCTTGGGAACAGAACAACAGCAAGCTAGCAAGCACTGTCCATGCCATGAGCTGTGAGCACCGTTCAACCTTAACAAACTAATGGTGGAGACACACAGACTCCAGCTAGGATGCGCCGGACCACTAAATGCTCCGGCTGGTGGTGATGTGGTGGGTGACGTACTGCAAAAATGGGTGGTGCTTGGTTTTGGGGTTGTCAATTTTCAACATGGTGGCCGGGTCACATACTACAGCAAAACAGTACACTAGAATATGTTGGGGGGATTTTTTTACATTTGAGGAGAGAAATAGGCAACGTAACAGAATTTTGATCCATATTTGATCAGCACTGTCTAGTTTGAACTGAGTTTTTGTGAGGATGAGTCATGATTATGCTAAATTCAGATAGAGTGAGCGGTCTATTAATTTGCCGTGCCGTATCCATCATGCACCGCAGAGCTGGATCTCCTGCTCTCCATACAAAATGAATAGGATCTGTTGACTTGACATCCATTAACGGATCCCGTGCGCCTCCACTGAAACTCTCATGGAATCTCAATACGCGTCTCATGCGTGATCGTGTCACATTCACTGACCAGTCAACATGCTGCATTTAGTAACAAGCAACACATTTGAGAAACTGTCAACAGATGAATAATGGTGGAATAACAGAATAATGATGTTGATGTGTGACAAATTATGATTACAAATGATGTATGTCTCATATCGCCCATCCTTACACTCATGTCATCACATAGAAAGATTAACACTTGATCAAAACATTAATGGGCCCAGTGTTGAACGTCTAGAAGAAACATTAGCCATGGAAAGCTTCTTCTCCCTGACCTCTAGGTTCCTCAAAATGTATGTCTGACGTGTTCTCTATTGTAATAATCATCACTTCCAGCTCACATTTGAAATACCCTGACCTTTGTTGTGGTGAATGTCACATCTTACCCTACCGAGCAATCAGGAAACGACTCAAACTTTTATTGGGGGATGTGGGGGAGGGGGGCGATGGAGCGAAGGAGTAGGAAATTACAGTGCTAGTAATATCTGAGCCCTCCAAAGTCAACAACGCATCACTGCAACTGTTTGAAACGTGGTCATCTGCCTTCATGGGAGCCCTAAAGCGGAGTCACACGCTTCGACACGTGCAACTGTACTGCGAGCTATTTAAACAAAGAGTGCTGGGCTGCCAAGACTACACACTCGCTCTCTCTCTCTCTCTCACACACACACACACGGTGTCGGACAAAAACAAAGACAAACCCGGCAAACCCCATTCTAACAAAGTAACACACCTACACATACATTTAATAGATCTTTGTTTTCAGTTCGTCTCATGATTATCAACCATATAATATTCGGATACTATGAGACAACGCCTTTTAACCGTACAGCGTTGTTCCCTATTATTGTTCACATGACCACAACGTAACAATACAGTAACACTACAGCTGTTAACTGTTTTAAGACAGGACTGACTAGCTTCTCTAACCGGTTTTTAATATTAATGTATTTCTAAGCACAATTGGGAATACGTCCTCTCATTTAAAATACAAAACTACGTTAAAACTACGTTATGCTTGACCTGTCAGAGACAAAAAAATACATTACCCTGAGAGATATTAGTCGCTGCTCAGGGCTAGCTTAATTAATAACACACGTCGTTAGTTGACAAACAACTTATTATTCTCCTTGACAAGTTATTGAAATGTTGTCCTTGCGTGAACAACGTTTTCTTGTTTATTATTATGCAATCGACAGAAACAGGCGGACGGAAGAAGAACGACAGAGCAAGAGATCTCGTAGTGGCCTATCTATGCTTAGCTTGCGGAAAAAAAGACAAGACTCACCAACGTAAAGGTTACCAGCAGCGAGCCCCCCTCTCTCTGGTTCACATCCGAGACATTAACGGTTGTGTGAACGAAGACGTCCAAAGCAGAATGTGACAAAAATAATACCAAAAAGAGACTGTTTTCGTCGTCTATCTCCGTCAGCACAGCTCCGTCGCTCCTCGTCCTCGGCTCGCCAGCTCTTTATTTTAGCTGAGCGGAAATAGTCTGCCAGCTGCCTTGCTCTCGCTCTCGCGCGGTCTCCATGGCTACCTCGTTAAAAAAGGGCGGAGCCAAACTCTGTCAGGCCAACCGCAAGGCTCAACTTACAACATAAAAACATTGAATTTGGTGGGGAGACAAAAGATCCGACAAAAAAGAAAAACACCCCAAATTCAGAGCAATTACAGCAACAATTATATAAAAAGATATTAATATTATATGTATGATGTGCGTGTGCAATGAAAGAGAATTGCCTCATTATATATGTACAGCTACATTTGATCATCACTAGCAGATTTCTGAATGGTTGAATGAAATGATCTGTATTAATAGCATCTAAAAACAAAAAGAAGAAGAAAAAAAAAAACACAAACGACCTCGTGTTGATGATCAGCCTGGAGACAAAGAAACGTTTACCAGCTCATGAACAAAAAATTGCAACAAAAATAATTTATTTTTAGTCAGTCTTTATCCAATGACCTCTTGCAAATCTACACAGATTTACAAACAGATTTTTAAAAATAATTTTGTCCCCATGTTCAGTTATCATTTAATATTGAAGGTGAACAAATTCAGCTTTAGAGAAATAAAGGTGAAAGAGACATTCTAAGAAAATTCAAGAAAATTAATCTGATTTTGTGATATAGGATTATTAATGATTACTGTCTGACCAAACAATTAAAATGTTAAAATAAAAATAAAACATGACAATGGACTGTGGTATATACTGTATGTCTTAATGTCAAACATTAAATGCCTGTGTCCCGCTAGATAGGAGTTGATGGGCTGTCTAAACACCAGGAACAAAAAGCCAAAGACTCTATTGTTCTATAAAATGATGTATTTTATAAATATGTTATAATGTTGTTAATAAACTAAACAAAGACAATTATTTCCTAGCACCTGTAGCCATACTATTTGAATAATTCACTGTGATTGCAATACCTGACACAGAGTCTTGGCAGTTGCCTCTCTCAGGATGTTTTGTTACATCCTCTCTGACGTGTGTTCTTTCTTTCTTGGTGACTACTGCACAGACTTCCTCAGAACAGCATGTATGCGTATTTGATCTAAACTGAGATAAGAACTTTTTAAATTCAAAAGGCGGTGAATGAAATGACGGATGATGTAAATGTGTTGGTACAGTATATTTATTTATATTATACAGTACTGTTTTTACACCTTGCAGTTGCAGATAGAAGATAGAGGAGACTGAGTGGGTAGAAAACTTTACTTTTGTTTACTCAGTGGGAAAAAGAAAGTAAGATCTCTAACCGCAGTTCTCTCTGCACTGTAACTTTGCAAAGCATAATGCGTCAATGCAATGAAGCAACGCCTATTTTTGAAACCCCCACTATAGTCTTATATACCACAAGAGAATTGAAAACATCGCTGTCCTAAAACTAGAGATCAGACAACATTCAATCAATCATGTCATGTGGATATGAAGAGTTTTTGTTCTACAGAAAATGAATGAGATATTGATTTTCTGGACCTATGATGTACTGTATATGGGGCAGTTATGGCATCCAAATAAAGTATACTATTGAGAAATGTTGACTAGGAAGATATGAACTGCATTTGGCTTTAATCTGATGATAATTAATCAATTTTACACACTAATCTGTGCTTTATCCTTTAGTCATTTTCCTTAAACCTGTTTGTGCTTGTGATGATGTTATTGTACTTAGTAAATGGTACACAGGTCCAGTAACATGAATCATTTCCTGCAAACACTGTTACTGGAAGAAAACTTAAAATATGCCCCATGTAGCAAAGACAGAAGAGGTAGTATAAAAAAACACAAGGTTCGAATAACAGGAACTCAATGTCCTAAAATACAAAAGTATTTTAGCAGTTAAAGCCATAATTTCATTTCATAGGCCCAAACATAATCAGTTGTTTACAAGTTCTTGGATTCTATTGAACTGTTGAGTCCACAGCCATCTTTGGCTCCCTTCCTGCTCTATTCTTACATCTTCCTCCTTAATTTGTTCATGGAAGATTACATTCCTCGGAATCCTGTGCCTCGTAAAGGAGAAATAACTTCTGATAAACATCTGAATGAGTCCAGTGTCCTAGCCTTTTTCTCATTATCATGAAATTATACGCAGAAAGGTGGTCCTTATGAGAAAATCTACTTCATAAGGGGAACATGTGGTATACATGAGTTTGCTTTCATGAACATATCTTGACTTACTGTGTTGTTCGCAATGACAACACTGGGACATGCTCCAAATACAATACTGTGTTAGTAGAACAAAACATAATGTGTTGCTTTTGTAAAAGAAAGGCCTCTCAACCTTTATCAAATGTTAATACAGTCTGTGGTTAATACTTTGTACTAATGCTGGCATCTAGTGGCTGCTTAGCTTTCCTACATACATGACATGGTTTTCCTTTTGCTATAAGTTGGGTCATTTTTATTGTCAAATAATTATTTAATAATTATAAATTAATTGATTTTTATATTATTGTATTTGATTTTTGAGACTACTGTAACTTGAATTCTCACGCTGCGTCCAGCATCAACTGTGTTCAGTGGGTTGGATAGTAATATCTATTATACAATTCTGCTTCTGATTATGCTTGGTGAAGTCCACATCCACAAATTGAAATGTCCTGGCTCCAAACTCTGCTTTCATTGTTGAACTCAAGACAGTATGGCACTTTAATCGAATGTGTGAATAACAAAAAGCTACAAAGACTTTCAATATTTTACAGGAAGTACATTTTATTTGGACTCACAATCACTAGACTTTAGACTCCTCTGGTTTGTACAAAGTTTTTTTTTTTTTTTTTTTTTTTTTACTCTTTATTATAGCGCTTGGTTGTAAATAAACAAAGTTTGGAGGGGAAAAAACTGCCAAACACGGACAGATACATTATACAGGGGTGAGCTCCTGCTTTCCTTATTTAAATATTCCATAAATTATTCAATCGGGATTTTAAAAACACACATGTTTAAAGTTAATATTTCCGCACACGACGCCTACACAGAGCTGTACATTCACAACCCAAATAAAGAACAGAAATAGCTCACCTAAAACCGAGCTCATCCCCTTTTTTTTGCCGAAGTGGTTCCGCCCAGTAGCTTCCTACTTGAGTCCTCCTTTTTGCGCCACGCTCGTCAACATAGGTTTATACATCTCAGTTGTGGAGGTATGTCTTTCAGTTTCTGTCTGGCTGGTAGGAGATGTGTTTGATAGACGTTCAAGGTGTGAAAAAAAAATCACACAGGACGTACTTTTAATGGTCAGTTTCCTCAAAATATGGGCGATAAATAAAAACAAAATCAAGTTCAAACCTTCAAACTTTCTTGTTGACTATAGCTGGCTCAACAAGGAAAACTCACATGAGGAATTTATGCTTAAATGTAAAGTTAGCTTTCATGTTTTTGTCGCTTAGTACTTGTTACTCGTTCTAGTGAGCTGTTACTTAACCTTTCACCCAGTTAGACATGAATTTGTCCTTGAATGCATCCATCTTCAATACACTCAATCACAATATCTCTAACATTTAACCAAAGAAACAACTCTATCTCATGCTGTCAATTACGCCCCATGACGTGGCAAATGATATTTATCTAGTCATTCTTCAAAACAGATTTAACACCTTGTGATTTCTTTTATAAGGTGTTATTTGGATGAAAGGTGAGAAGTGTCCTCATTGCTGTTTACATTTTGTCTTCATGTAATCACACATGTTTTTGTTACCTGTGTCTAAATGTTTGTGTATTGCTTTGTCATTTGTTCTTGTCTTTTCTATGCAAAATATACAATGCTTATATACTTAGTTTCTGATTTTAGTTTAGTCACTCAGCTGCAAACACAATACAGAGAATTCTATAAATTTCAGTTTTAATTTAATATCTTATTGATAGTAGTGCCAATGTAGCTAAAATGGTGGTTAATTGTGCATTCATGAACTTGGGTGCCTGAGACATGTAAAATATCAAATTTAGGTTTCAAAACAAAAAATGTTTAAGAACCCCCTAGTATGATTCATAAAGAATATATTTACAAAATCCTGTTGTGCAGCAGCATTGAATACATGTACATTTCCTATGAGGACAAAATTGCAGAAGATTTGTGAAAATCCACAAGTTTCTCAGTAACACTATTTTGATATTGTTATGGTCATTTTTTTTTTTAATCAAAAATGTGTTTTAATTCTTGATCCTTCACTTTGTTATTTGAGCTTCATCAGAATGATGTATGTATAGAGTTTGATACTAAAAAACAGTTTTCACATTCATCTGCTAAAGGGGAAAGGTGTCTCTGTGCTCAATTTAAATCTGAGTTTAAGGTGTGTACATCACAACTAGTTTGAAGCCAATCATGGTTGAGTACACAATTTATATGGTCGAGTGTGATGTGAAAACTTGAATCCTCCAGTGCACATAGACTGACTGTGGACTTTTCAGCAAAGAAGGAGACATCTTGTGTCCAGTAGCTAAACTTTGGAAAAGTTTAGATTCTAATTTCTAGATTCTTCAATGATGGAGAAGCAGAAGGCAACATTTTAATGATTTTGATTAAGGTAACTGAACATTTTTTGTGGAAAAAACGTGTCTGACACAATTTATTATTCTGAGTATTTTTATGTCCTAAAACATGTCTGGAGCGAATCTTTAAGTGAAGAATGTATTTTGTATAAATAAGATGTCCTGATTACCTTTACAGATGTGGTGACATCAGACCTGTAGCAGCAATAGTGAAGCAAAGCTCAAACCAAGGAGAAACAACATTCACACCATTACTGTGAGTCACCGATCCAACCTGAAGAACTGAAATGGCTTACTCACAAATCCGCCTAAAAATTCTCCCCAGTGTTCGCTGTTTTTTTGATAAACTGGTGCAAATAAAAGTAGATGGACTTGCTCCTCACAAATCAGTGGAATTAAGGTCCAAACTGGTTGATGACAAAGGGGTGATTTTTAAAGCCTCTGCCCTCTACAAAGCAGATGAAACTGGTGAGGTGGATGTGTGTCGTGCACCCTCTCTGGGAGGGAGTTACACTGGAGTGGAGCCCATGGGTTTGTTGTGGGCTATGGCACCAGAGACTCCTCACCGTAAATTTTTGAAGAAGAATGTTTCCAGCCCAACACTAGTGGAGATAGAAGCACTAAGTGGGGAGACTGGTGAGCTCTTGGCCTCTGAAACCAACGAGAGAGAATACATGACAGAGGGGATGAAGAGAATACCTGTGCAAGACGGCAGAATACGAGGAGTCCTCTTCATACCACCAGGTTAATTGTGTGCTTGTTGATGAGATTAGAGAAAATATGCATAAATTGGAAAGATGTCAGTATTCCCCTTCTATTTTTATTTTTACTTTTTTTTTTTTTCTAGGAAAGGGTCCATTCCCTGGAATTATTGATTTGTACACTCTCGGTGGACAACTAACAGAGCCCAGAGCCAGCCTCTTGGCAAATAAAGGTTTTGTTGTTCTGGCGTTGGCCTATTATCGCTTCCAGGATTTACCAAAAAACCCTCCAAACCTGGATTTGGAATACTTTGAAGAGGCTGTAACATATCTGAGGAGACAGCCTGAGGTTAGTACTGGAGATTGAATAAAAATGATAATAACAACAACAATACATGATACTTATTTAGAGCTTTTCAAGAACTCAAAGTCAATTTACACTTACACACAAACATAATACAGACACAAGAATAAAAGGACGGCTTTGGGGGGTGGGGGTAAGACAAGGTGGTGAATAAGAGATGGGTCTTGAGACGCAATTCGGAAACAGCAAGGGATTCTAAGTGTCTGATGTCTTGTGGGAGGGAGATCCAGAACATGGGAGCGACCCTAGAGAAGGCTCTGTACCCAAAACTGTGAAGGTTGGATGTGGGGGTGGAGAGAAGACCAGCAGAGGTGGCTCTGAGGGACCAAGAGGGTTGGTAGGGGGAGAGGAGGTCCATGAGAAAGGGGAGCCAATTGGTGAAGGGCTTTGTAGGTGATGAACAGGATTTTGTAGTTGATGCAGTAGGAGACAGGAAGTCAATGGCGCTCTTTTAGCACTGGGGTAATATGGTGCCAGGATTCGGTGTGAGTAAGAAGTTGGGCAGCTATGTTCTAGACCAGTTGGAGTATGTTGATGGAGCTAGCACTGATCAGCATCAGTGCTAGCTCCATCAAGAGGAATGAGTCGCAACAGTCAACATGAGAGGAAATGAAAGCAGCAGGGCATGTGAGACAGGGCCTGATCTCTGCAATATTGCAAAGGCGGTAGAAAGAGGATTTGACAATTAGGCAGATGTGGGGCTTGAGGGAGATGGTGTGATCGGGGGTCATACCATGGTGGTATGCCTGGGAGGACAGTGATCTGTTTGAGAAGTAGGACCAGATCCAGCTGAGTGCAGTGCCCTCGATACCAAGGTCTTTAAGTCTGGTGAGCAAGATGTTGTGGCTCATGGTATCGAAGCCTGCGCTCAGGTTGAGGAGGGTGAGCCTACAGAGGTGAGCAGATTGTTGAATACTTCGAGGAGGGCAGTTTCTGTGCTATGGAGTAGGTAAAAAACCAGACTCAAGAGGTTCAGATATGTTATTGGAATGCAGATGGGTTTTTGAGAGGAAGAGGAGATTGGAGATTGGCCGATAGTTGAGGCAGGATGGATCAAGACCAGGTTCTTTGACGACTGTGACAGTGGGGAGTTGAAGTGGTCGGTGTGGTAGGTGCATAGGACAGGAAGGCATGTCTTCAGCATGGGGTAGGGAAAGGGTTGAGGGAGCAGGTTGTGAGTTTGGATGAGCTCAAGGTATTGGAGATGATGGACAGGGCAACTGGAATGCAAATGCAAGAAATTGAATGAGTTGCATTTTTCAGGTGTAGAGGTGTAGAGGAAATCAGCTTAGCAACAGAGAGGGCATCTTTGTTAGTGGAGAGGTGGTAGGCAAATGGGAGTGATTAATGTTGAGTACAGTGGGGAGGGTGAGTTCTGTGATCCTGAAATTCTGAATAAAATAGCTAGACCACCTTTGTGACGAGAGGGATGGGATTTTCAGACATAGCCAATGCCAGAGGAGGATACTTGATTGAGGGAGAAAAAAAATATTGCCAAGTTCCTGTAAGCAGGCGAAAGTCAATTGAATTGTCCAGGACTAGTTCATGTAGGATGGGGGTTTTGTTGTTTAATGATTGGGTGTTGAGGAGGGCAAAATTGGTTGGATTAGTGAGCAATGTAATGGGGGCACACCAGAGAGGTCTGAGGTTATCTAGGTTGAGGGGGTGGGGGTGCAGTAGAATGGGAACGTATGGTTTGGATGTTGGATACCAAATGGATGTTGAGGTTAATGGAGAAATATTGATGGTGGGTGTGTCTGGGGCCACAATGAAGTTATCAGTGGCAGTGGAGGATGCCAGCAGAGTGGGCAGAGATAAATTAATTGTGGGATAACTGGTAGTTTTTGTTGAGAAGCAGGAGGGCACAGGGAGAATAATGTAGGTGAAAGGAAAAGCTAGACTGGGGAAAAAACAATTAGAGAGACCAGAGTGTACTATGACAAGTGGGTTAGTAGTAGGATGTAGCATTAGCACAGAGGTCAAACAGGAAAGAGGTAAGCTACTCATAGTACTGAAGAATTTGTATGATGAGGACTGCAGCCAGAGAAGATAACATTGGTCCAGTAAGTAAATATTGATAGTCTGATGAGGGATAGTGTCCAGGGTAGGGAAATAGACCAGCGAGGTTGCGGAACAGAGCCAGCAGGGCAGCTCTGTTAGCTAGCTGGCTAGCCAGGTGGAGCTAATATTAGCTGGTTAGCAGGGAGGCTGGGAGAGTGAGGCAGCTAGGAGCAAAGGCAGGGGAGAGTGAAATAGCAACAAATATGGGACCATGAACACAGATGTAGAAAAGACAAAAAGCAAGAAAAGAAGAGAATAGAAAACAGCGAGGACAGACAGAGAAGTGGCAGCCACATACAATGCCAACAGTACTCTCTGACAGTAAACACACATGAAGACACAGACACATGACCAGAAGCTGAACTGAGCCTGCATTTGACCCTCCTCTCAAAATAACGTAATTTTAATGATGAAACAGAAGTTTACTTTGCAGCTATACTTACTGTAAATTGTGTGAGAATAGTGTCTTATTTCAGAACAGATAAAGTGAGAACATCAGAGATGTAGACCTATGTTTGTGCAGCATATACTGTGTCAATGTTGCCATCTACTGGTTACTCTCTGTTTACACAAAGCTATGGCAGATTTTTTCAAGGTCCTTTGCAAATTATAGAAGTTAGTTCTTAATTGATCAACAAACAATTAATCAGCAACTATTTTGATAGTCCATTAGCAAAAATGCCACATTTCTTGATGGGGATTGAGGATCATGACGATTTGCTGCTTTTCTTATGTGGCAGTAAACTGAAATCTGAATATCTCAAGGTTTTGGAATGCTGGTTGGAGAAAACAAGCTATTTGGAGATAATTTTTTTGGCATTTCTGATAGTATGGAGGCATTAGGTTTTTATTTACTGATCTTGCATATTATGAAATAGAATGACAGTAACAACAATAGCTCTCCTTACAGGTCAAAGGTCCTGGGATTGGCATCATATCAACCTCTCATAGTGTTGCTTTGGCTTTGTCAATGTCATCTTTTCTCTCTGGGATCTCAGCAACTGTCTGTATTAATGGCTGCAATGCAAATACTGTGATTCCATTACACTACAAAGACATTATTATTCCTCCACTGTCGCCCGTCATAAAGAATGTTAGGTTCACAGACTCTGGGCTTGTGGATATACGTGATGTCTTACCGGACCCTACCTTGGAAGAGAACAGGGCATCTTTGATTCCAATAGAGCGTGCCAGCTGCCAGTTTCTGTTTGCTGTGTCTGAGGATGACCACAACTGGAACAGTGCTTTTTTTGGCAAGCAGGCTGCTGCAACACTGAGGAGTCATGGCAAAGAATCGTTTCAGGTGGTTTCTTATCCTAAAGCTGGACACTTTTTGGATGTTCCTCACATGCCTTATTGTCCATCTGGCTTCCACGCAGCAGTAGGGAGTGCTGTGGTGTTTGGTGGGGAGCCAAAAGCCCACTCTGAGGCCCAGCTGGACCTGTGGGAACGAGTCCAGGAGTTCTTCAAGAGGCACTTGGACAACAAGAGCACTTATTAGCAAGCAATGCTGCATCAAGTGTGTCAAGCCCAGAATGATCGTCCTTAGCAATATTTTGCCCTTTTATGTTTAAGTAGGTATTCAAAGATACTTCTTGTATTGAAAGGACCAGTGTGTAAGATTTAGGGAGATCTATTGGCAGAAATGGATTGTAATATTCATAAGTATGTTTTAATTAGTCTGTAGTCACCTGTAACTACGAATCGTTATGTTTTTGTTAGCTTAGAATGAGCCCTTTATATCTACATAGGGGGCAGGTTCTCTTCCACAGAGCGCACCATGTTGCACCACCATGTTGCTACAGTAATGGGTTGAGGGGGGGTCGTGTAGTTGGAAACCCTCAGTAATCACCTTGTCTAACTTAAAGGCAGAATCAGTAGGATTTGTGCGTTGCAGTTTGCAGCTAGGGGATTATTTTTGTATGAGTTTATACATTGCCTTTTTTTTTTTTTAGTAAAATCCTACTCATTCTGCCATTAAGCTCTCTATTTAATAACACGCCTCAGTCAAATGCAGTATTTCCGCTCTTAGGTATGGGTGATAAGACTTTTAAGATTTGATTGTTGGGTTATAATTTAGTGCTATAATTTATCAGCCTTTGTGATGATATGATTAAATTGTGTTGTCATTTTTTAAAATTATGCTGTACGTAAGAGTAAATGAAGAGTTTCTTTTCATGGAAAATTTGCATTGACCATAAATTTGAATTTTTTGCATGTTATCAGTTCATTCATGTCAGTTAAATATTGTCTATATAAGGTGTCATTAAAAAGTGAATCACTGTTAAAAGTTGTGTTAAAAGTTAACATTTTAATTATGTTCATCTTACACCGAGCCAATCAACAATTGTGTCATGTTATTACTATATGTCAACCTGTAATTACAACACCTCCTTTTACACTAATCAGTAGTGTTTTACAGCAGTGAGATTCATTAGGAAACTAATGAACCTTGAACCTAATGAATGCAAATACACATCTGTGCAAGTGTTGGCATCTAGTGGCTGCTCAGCTTTCCTACATTTATCTTTGAATTTTCTTACACATGCTGTATAATAAGTGTTGTCACATACAATATAATGTAAAAAAAAACTGGAGGGGAACTTTTCATGATGACATAAATGTATAATTTAAATAGTATTAATTGTACTTTTATTCCAATTTCAAAGTTTTTAAAAAACTTGGAATTTTACATGAAGGACTTTTATCTGTTTCAAAGCAAAGTGAATTTACTTTGATGGTGTAACCTTTTCTCTGCGGGAGTAACTATGCAGACTTTCAAAGATTATCAAAGAGCAGCCTGATTCTGATCCAAGTTGGAGACAAAGGCACTGACACCTCTCCAACCACATCCAAATTAAAGAACACTGTCTTCTTTTAGTCATCTCATATTGGGATAAATTTAGTTTTTGTCTGTCTGAATATGATGTCAGACACATTGTGTACTGATTTCACAGCTGTGAATGTTTGAATTAGAAAATTTGAAATTTGAGCACAACAATATTACCAAGCATGATTTAAGATTTCTGAATATTTTCAATCTTGCTTTCAGAAGGACTTTACTGATTGTTCCAGAAATTACTTTGTGATTTTCCTACTAAAATGCCAGAATCTTAAGCACATACTGGACGGACTCATTCATTTAAAGCCTACATCACGCCTTTACTCACTCATCACTTGACTTACTTTTCTTCTTTGAAACAATGGGTCCATATTTGCATCTCCTTTGAGGGGTCTGTTGACTACCCAAAAGGTAACACAATGGATTCTGTGTTATTAATTATAAAATAACTATAAAATGCTGTTTTGTAGCTATTACTGAGGTATGTGCTCTCCTATTTTGGTATTTTCAGCAAGCGAAAGAGGAATGTCACAAGCTCCTGTGAGAGAACAAACTGAACAAGGCAACAGTGGTAGTGCTGTGAAGGGAGAGTTGCCTGCCTTTTTATTTCTGACAATTTCACCCCTTTTTTCCCCTACACAATGATTTATAATGTGATCTAATATTTATACTAATATTTCATTAACAACATTTTATTAAATCACAATAGATTTTCCCTTTTTGAGTGTGAATGGCAACCTATAGGACGTTTACCATCTTTTTTTATTGCCCATTACTGATGAGTGTGTCATTTGGCCACACTCCCCTTCCTCCACATTCATAAGATTCATTGGAGTTTCTCGGTGCTATAAGAAGAGGAGGGGCTCTCCTCTTCAGCCCTGCACCTCACGCTGTGAAATATTCAGTTGCAGGCTCCCCACACCAGCCAGTCTACCAATGAACAGCTTCTGACAGTGCGATTGGCAGCGGCCGCAAGAGTTACAGTCTGTCAGCCACAATATTTTTCCTGGACGGCGGGAGGTGATGGTAGTGTGTTCTCAGTGCTGCAAGCTTCATTCCCGGAATGGACACCTCGCAACCCGGTGTGGTTTTAGGTGCACTGGGTGTCAGAGAGCAGCATCCCACCTCACTGCGCACGGATTTCAGTGGCTCTGACTGATTTCTGCCATGCATCCGCATTGGAAAATTGTGCGGCATGCTGCCACTGCTTGTCATCTCCATGTGCTTTGATGTATGATTATAACACCATGTTTTTTCCTCATTTATCAGACCCGTTTACTGATGAAAGATCATCTCATTGCTGGCAGCTGCACGTTTTGTACCTGTGCCCGTCCTCACTGACATCTCCTTTGCACACAAGCTGTGATTTGTAGATTTTTTTTTCCTTTTTGCAAGGCATCCTCATCATCATCACCAGCAGCACAGCAGTTCAGAAATGAATCTTCAATTCTGGCTGAAGATATCCCGCCAGCCTTCTTAAAAAAAAAAAAAAAGAAACCGTCAGGATCACGGGGTGAAGCGACATGGATAGTGGCAGCCGGGCTGCGACGGTCGGGGACGGCGCAGCCAATTTCTCAGCAGCCCACCTCTGGCTGGATCTCCTGAACGCGTCGAGCCCGCCGACCCGGTGGGACAGCAGTCCACCTACCGAGGGGACTGGGCTGGAGGACCAGCAGCGCCTCATCCGAGAGCAAGCCTACCGGGACTTCACCACCACCGTTCAGGTTTTCATCCTCATAGGTTCGCTGCTCGGTAAGTCGGTTCATAGGCTACACATGAACATACTGTGCATACTTGAATGGCAGGCCTGGAACATACACTCATGCAGACTATAGACAAAATATCTAGGCTATAACGCCTGAATTGAAAATTCTGTCTGAGATTTTTATGGGATTTATTTCTTGAAATATTTCAACTTGCTTCAGATTTTTTACATAAGCCTCAAGGTTTAATTCCCAAATCTAGGGCATGTAGGGGAACCATAGGGCATCCTTCATATAAGAGCAGTTAAAAGATTTGGTGCAATATAAAAAGGTCTTGCAAAAGTAACCTTATAAGTAATGTCTAAAAGAATTTGCATAATGTGCAGTAGAAATGTTGTTTCTTTTAACTGCAGCCTAATGGTCCCAGATCAGATAATGTTTAAATAAAGTTTCACTGTTATTTGGATTGAATTTGAAACTGTAAAATACACAATTAAAAATTTTTTACATCTCCAACTCCAAACTTTTTGAGAGTAAAAATGATCTTATGATTTTTCCATCAGTTTTGCTCACTTTTTTCATTAAAACCATTGGTCAATGTCAACAATTTAACTCTATTACTGTAGCAATAATACACATTTTTTTTACTAAAAATGTGACAATGTTAATGTTATCATGTTATTGTTAAATTTCAAACATTGTAACACTGACCAATAACCTCAAACTCAATAATCCAAGGTGACTTTACATGTCAGTGTCATCAATATATCAATATATGATACATGAATATGTGTCCAGTCTGGACAAAAAGTTCTAGACTTAACTACACATGATATTTTGGGAGACAAGTATTTTTTCCCAGGATGATGGTTAGCAGGATGTGAATATATTAAATCTGGATTTGACCACTACAAGTTGTAACACTGACTTTGCTTACATGGTTCAGACCAGAACCAGTTAGACTCACCGTGCACATCCTCCATACAGTGCATTCAGAAGGTATGGAGACCCCTTAGCTTTTTTCACATTTTGCCATGTTGTAGCCTTGTGTTAAAATAACTTAAATTATTTTTTTCCCTTATTAGTCTACACTCAATACTCCATAATGACAATCGTTGCAAATTTATTAAAAAGGAAAGACTGAAATATCACATTGACATAAGTATTCAGACCCTTTGCTATATGACACTTGAAATTTAGCTCAGGTGCCTTCAGTTTCTTTTGATAATCTTCAAGATGTTTCTGCACTTTGATTATATTCCACCTGTGGTGAATTCAATTGATTGGACATGATTTGGACAGGCACACACATGTCTTTATAAGGTCTGACAATGGCAATGCATATCACAGCAAAAACCAAGCCATGAAGTTGAAGGAACTGCCTCCAGAGCTCAGAGACAGGATTGTGTTGAAGGATAGATCTAGTGAAGGCTACATTGAAGGTTCCCAAGAAACAGTGGCCTCCATAATTCCTAAATGGAAGACATTTGGAACAGCCAGGACTCTTCCTAGAATTGGCTGGCTGGCCAAACTGAGCAATTGGGGAGAAGGGTCTTGATAAGAGAGGTGACCAAGAACCTGATGGTTACTAGCTTCATTGCAACCGTCATTGCAACAGTCTACTGATCTGGGTTTTATGGCAGAATGGCCAGATAGAAGCCTCTCCTCAGTGAAAGACACAGTAGAGCTTGCCTGGAGTTTGCACCTAAAGACAATGAGAAACAAGATTCTTCAGTGATGAAACCAAGATTGAACTGTTTGGCCTCAGTTCTAAGCGTCACAACTGGAGGAAACCAGGCACCGCTCATCACCTGCCTGATACCATCCCAGTGGTGAAGCATGGTGGTGGTAGTGTCATGCTGTTGGGTTATTTTTCAGTGGCAGGGACTGGGCTACTGGTCAGGGTTGAGGGAAAGCTGAATGGAGCAAAGTAAAGGGATATCCTTAATGGAAACCTGGTCCAGAGTGGTCAGGACCTCAGACTGGGCTGAAGGTTCACCCTCCAACAGAACAATGACCCAAGAAATTGGAGGAGTGGCTTAGAGACAACTCTATGAATATCCTTGAGTAGCCCAACCAGACCCCTGACTTTAACTGTACCAGCATCTCTACTATCTCCTCCTCCTCCTCTTCTGTCCAGTGCGATCGACTCTCTGGCTGGCAGCGCTGTCAGTTTTCACATTACAAACGAATAACAACAGCATTACAACACAAGGCTTGCAGGTAAAACATGAGACTTGTGTAGCTGTTATATCAGTTTAGTGTGGGGCAGCTGCTCTGCAGCTGTACTTGATTTAACTGTAGGTGTAAAAAAGATGAGAGAGAGAAAGCAACTGTGGTCAAGTGAGCTAGAAAGTAAATGAAGAGAGGGAGCGGTGGTGGCAAGAAAGCTGGTGAATCAGATCAATAAAACATTATTTTCTGATTGTTTCACAGTGGTCACGCCCACACTGCTCCCCACATCTCTGCTAAACCCTGCGGTGGTGCACCACACCACCTGATTTAGTCTGAATACGGCCTAACTGCAGTAACTGGGTGGAGATGAGCCTCCTGAATCTGCACCCAAAATGCTGTCAGAACTTTCATTTACAATTTCCTTTGCAGCCTCCATGATCATCAACTGGGAAAGAAGCAAATAAAGGCGCATAAAAGCATGAGGGAGAACGCACAATTAAAGCACCCAAATAACCACCACTCTGACAAAACATTCAATGCAGAGTGAAAAACAAGAGACATTCACAAAGTGAAGGGGGAGTTAACAGATAATTAGAATAGTTATAATTAGAATTGAAATAAGTTCTCTTTCAAATCAAACATCCCAAATTATGAGTGGAAAGTGTTGTTCTTGCAACTGCATATATATCCTTTTTTTGACTCAAACATAGCTTAACTATGTCATGTGACACTACTTCAGTACACTTTACAAGCAAATATTACTGGGACCACTACAGAAAATACTTAATATCCAGGAATTCACATTAAAGACACTACCACTAACTGTCCTTGTAACAAATGGGCCACAATTTTGTAAACTGATCATACACAGTCCAGCCAAATACTGGGTTTTGAGCCCATATGGGCTGAGCACCAGAACAGTGCAAGACACTTAAATAAACAATCAATCAATCAATCATGCAAAACCTATAATGTGAATTTGGTGCCTTTTGTTATCAAAGATATTTTTAGGTTGGCAATATCAGTAGAAATCAGTACCTTAATTGGTAGGGGCTGTAATGAACTTGGTTCTATGGTGACAGGTTTTAGCTAGTGTGACCTATTTCACCATGAATCTGGCAAATATTAGGAGCAAAGACTTGTGCACATTTTATGTTTCCTTCAAGCCGAATCTGTGCTGGCTTTGAGACAAATATTTCCACAGGTCCCAGTAGAGGCACAGGCTGCTGCTGCTGCTGCTGATGGAAGTGAGGAAGGAGCCGTGTGAATTGATTGACCGCAACAGAGCATCAGTCTCACACAGTTCTGGCTTTGACTTCCCCTCCGTCATATCGGCAGCCAGAAACATAATCCTCCTGCCCAAAATGAGAGCTGCATATACTCATGAATATGTTATTTGTCACAAATGTGACTGTAACATCCTGTCTCCCCAAAGCAAAACACACCCTCAGCCACAATTGGTAATGCCGTTAGTTTTCCTGATGGGAAAAACGTTAACTCAATGAAAGGCTGGGATTTTTTGCAGCTTTCACAAAATGATGAAATACAGTGAAACTGACACCAAAATTGGCAAAAACAGACTAACCGACTACTGATTTGACTCACTACCACCTCCTGCTGTACAGTGCACTGCCAGGGGACAAGGTGATGTGGCTCAAAATACCCTAATTTCTTTGCATTTCTGTCCTTATGGCTTGTAAAAATAAACCTGCAATATACTCTGATTGGGTATATAAATATATGTCAATTATAATCAGAACTACTGCAAATAAAAAGATTCCACTTGTTCTAATGAAATCATTTTTTGACAGAAGTCAACTGAAAAAGATGAACTTTACATTTATAATGACAGAGCACAAGGCTATCAATAAAGGAAAATAAGAGCATTGTAAAGTTAAAAATAAATAAAGTGACTGAATCAATTTTTCACCCTTCAAAGAGCTGTTTCAAAGGCTGAGTGGAGACCTATACACCAGATAAACCAGGTCCATGGTACATTAAAAAATCAAAGCAATTTCATCAGCAGGCAACTCTTAACCTGGCTATGAAAATGTAAATAACTCAGAGAATGAAATAATAATGAAGGAGAAAAGTGATGATCATGCAGAGGGCTGCCTTTGAAGTTTAGATATCTCAAAATCATGTGTTCTCCAATCTCAAACCACTTTTTACTCCATCAAAAAGGTTTTTGTTCAATGATAAAAGCAAGGACATCCTGAGACAGATATTCACACAGCACTTATTATGAAGGACACACAAGAAATGTTGGTTCAATCATGGAGGCACTTTTGCTGCCCTGATGGCAGTGTGATTTTGTTTCTTTCCATTTCCAAAAGGAAATCTGTACAAGTGACTGAAAAATGCCAGTAATTTCCTCGTGAAAATACCCAGAGATGATTTGAGGTGTCCAAATCTTGCGCATCAGGGTTCACATACATTAAATATCTCCACAGATTAAGTCCCTCAGTTGAAGTCATGTATGATACACAAACGTAATTCATTTCATGTCCTTGCAGCTTTCCTCCCTTGAAAAAAGAGATGCGTAAGGTGAAGAGGAAATGTGACCCTAAACTACATGTTTACATTAAAGGTCTCACTCTGCGGCAACCAGTGCTTGTAGCACTCATGTCAGTATTGCCAGTGTATATACTTCATATATACAGTAAGATTCTGTAGCAAACAATTTTCTTCTGAAGTAACTTTTAAGTTGACACTATCATATATATTCTGTATTCACTTGTTCCAAGTGAAATATTCACATTCCTGTTAGTTAATGCTGCACCAATTCATCAAATCCTAATATTCGAAATGTCATGTGCATCATTTCATATACATTTTCTCCAAATTCAGCCCAACATACAGTATTTGGTATCTTTGGAAACTTTGGCAGAATTTAAAATAAAGTTCACAATGTTCGACTGCACTGTTTAAGAGATTAAGTTGTCAATGATAGGGTCATTCAGGAATGAGGACTCTTCTTTTTTCACTCTTTTGCCTCTTCTGTCTTCTTTTCTAAGCCCATCAAGTTTCAACCATGTACCACCAGGTAAATTATGAAACAAATGTATTAAATTCAGAGCTGGTCTGTTGACTAGTAAAACAACTTAAGCTTAGCTTAACATAAAGACAGAAAGCAGGGTAAATAGCTAGCCTGACTCTCCAAAGTAAAAAAAAAATCTGTCTCTAAAACACAATAATTAACAAATTACTGTACTGGCCCAAATAGAAGACGACCTCCCTTTTCAAACATCTGTTTTGGAAACAGACTTTCACACTCTTCCTTTTGGGAAAATTTCCTAGAGATACTATTAATCCAATGAGAAGAGAGACATCATCCTTGAAGCCTTTTCTCTTGTTAAAGTGAAATACTTCCATTACAGCAAAACATAAATCACATATTTTTATAGCCTTCCAGTCAGATACTCTGATATACTGTTTGAGCTCCTCATCATCACTCATGAATTTGTTTCCTTTGCGACAGAAAAACATGTTAGGTGAGCTTTCAGAAGCTCCTGCAGGTCAAACTAGACTAAAGAAACACTTTTAGGGATGACTAACTCCTAACTCTAAAGGACTCACTATAAACAGACCTGAATACACTTGCTAGCCTAGCAACATTAATGCTACAAACAATCCATAATGCAACACTCTTTGTAGGGACCTTTAAACAGGCTCCTACAGTGTAGGGCAGTGTCGTAGTGAAGTGGCCATGTCATTTAAGTAAAGTGGATGTGTCGCATAAGCCTGCAAGACTGCAGGTGGACTCCCATTCAAAAAGCATCAACTTCTCTTTATAAATGCTAAATCAATCATTTTTTTCAACCAGTCATTATGGTCTCAGTTGCTAAATTTGGGCCCTCTAATAAGTGTGCTGGTGGTCATTTTGGAAATAATTGCTCTGTTAATAAGATTTGAAGACTTATAGTAGCTTTGATGCCTGCTGTGTGGGTGTCGAAGTAAACTAGCATTCGCTTCGGTCTGAGGTAGTGGGGCATGTTTCCAGAGTCTGAGAGGCAACACCCTGCACTCCTTATTTGGAAGGTCCAGGCCCCTAACAGGAAAGACAGTAGCAATTCTGGGCTTCAAACATGCAATCGTCTAGTACCTAAATATGAGACAACCCCCACTTTTCCAAATGTAATTTCCAGAATAAAATATTGTCTTGTATTCGGGCCAATACAGTATATAGTGTTTAATCTGTACACAGATAGTAAGTTTGAGGTTTTAAGGGGAGATACTTAGTGTGACTTGAGTCTTGTTGTCACAGTGAGGTTGCCATGTGTGATACCATCAAACAATCCTACTGATAAACAGAGACAGGAATAAATTCTCATGCGTCCTTATTCGTTTTTCCCATTGAAGATCAGCATTTAATCAGATTAATGTGCCACAGTGTGTATGGCACCAGGTTGTCAACAATCACCCGATTTGACTGTTGCAACGATTGCGATCAGTTCTTTGATGAAACATTACACTACACTATGGTTGTACATACATAGCTGTATATTGGTTACCATTCATGAGTTAAGTCTCTCAATGAAAGTAAAGTTATAACACCATGGCGATACATCTTAGAAGGTGTTAAGCGTGTTAATGATGTTTCACAGTTGGAATTCTAACACCTAGTTTCTCAGAGCACTCACTGAAAACAGAAGCTGATTAACAACAAACCAGAATTGACGCACCTTACTTTCATGTGTGTGAAGCAGACAAAAGAAACCTCTTCTTCTTTTTTTCATTTCAAAGTATTGAGGTTTTTCATGTTGCTACCTGTAGTTGGACTGCCATTTGTTAAGTGGAAAAAGCAATCATGTTTAGTGTTTGCTCTTTATCCCCATTGGCTGCAGTTAATATGGTTGCCAAGGTGTCCCTCAAGTGCCAAGCCAGTACTTCAGGAACAAAAGGATAAAGGGGTTTTACAGACAATGCTAGCTCTGACTATTAAAAAAAGAATCCCAGTGTTGTCTGCATGATGAAACTCACAATTTTATTATTTACAGTATAGACATCTGTCTTTAAACAGCTCATATTCTCACGTTAATAATATTTTTCATCACAATTGCAAAAACGTGTCTTTAGATTTATCAAAATACAAAAATGACATGACGTGCACCATAATTCTGACATAAGATATAATAACATGTCTCATAATACAAGAAAATAAGCTGAAATGAAGCACTCTTCTTTGTTCTCTTTGTTTGTTTAAGTGGGAAATTCTTTAAAATATGTGTGAAATGTTTTTCTAATATGACTTATTGTGTTTAGAACTGTGATCCCACATACATCACTTTCTGGGAGGGGTGACATCACACCATTGCAGCTGTACGATAATTGGACACACGGATCCTGTCAAAACCTCATTCTTGCACTGATTTACAGTTATTTGCAAACAGTGTGAATATTATGAGGGATTAAAAACATAGATTTACCATGTGATTTAAACTATTTAAGCTTTAAATTTCGGTTAAGGGTTATAATTTACTTAATCAAAAAATCACAAACAGAAGTTAAATGATCATGTCTATATTAGAATCTACACAGGAAGGACATTGAATTGAAATCACTGCAAACATAATCTTTTATGTAATGCTGAGATCTAAAAAAATGAGTATGAGTATGTATGTTTGTGCTAATTTCATTACCCCATCTGAGTCCACTTCATGGAATGAAAAGGCTGAGCGTACTTCATTAATTACCGCTGTGTTAGTGTTTCCCAGTAATACTAGTCCTGTGTGTTATTCAAATCCACACTTACACAGTGAAAAACTGGCAGCAAAGCACACCATGTTCCCTTAAACACAGCTTCTTTCAGCTCCATCTAAAACCTCTCAGGCTGAATTTCAGCAGTGTATTCTACAATAATTGATTGCTATATCTGACCTGGCTTTTATAGCACAGATCCTCTTGCAGGACCACTGCATTTATCTTTTTAAGGCAGTAATTTGATTTTTTTTTCTTTGCACACCAATTGATGGTGATTGTTTATTTTTCTCTCACTGACTGTGGCCTGTTTTTGAACATGTACAGACATCAAAAACACATAACCTCAGGAAAAATAAAAAATAAAACAGGTTTACTCAACAGAGATCATCTTGCTCTGTTCCTGACTATAAAATCACAGCTAACACTCTGTGGGTAATTACATTTTGAGAGGCTGGTATCACACGTATCCCTTTGCGACCTGACATCAGTACTCCACAGGGAGTGTGAAGTTCACCTTTTTAAACCTAATTAACAATCATTACTGTTGCATCGCTCCAAATTATGAAGGGATCTTAACGTTAAAATGCCACAGTTTCCCTCCATGCACCTGATCGTATGCTGCCTCCCTCAAGTTAGGTTTGATAAAACAATATGATAAAAAAAAAGATAAAAAGTGTGATGTGTATATATATATATATATATATATATATATATATATATATATATATATATATATATATATATATATATATATATATATGTATACACAAACCACCAACCTTACAATTGTTTTTTGAAATTGTAAAAACCCTATCTATCTATAGACTATAAAAAGATATATTTATTACTTATTTGTCTTTTTAACCATTCTTGGACTAGATTTGTTGATGTACGCTGTGTCCTACTATTAGGTCTGTTAGCACAATATAAATGTAATTTCTAGGAGACTGGGTTGCACAGGAGTACACACTGTCTCTTCTCTATCGACTGTAATGAAGGCTCATAGTGTTCAGTTTTTACAGACAGAATGGAGGAAATCTGTTTAAAGGGATTGTCACCTAGATTTGATGGTGTTGCCTTTCCTGCTGCAAGAAGACGGCTGTTAACAGTCAATGAGGTTCTCTTGCAATGAGTATATACTCAGAAAGTCTCCCAGTACTGACTGAGTAAGACTGAAATGCAAATGAGCTGCTAATTATGCATCATAATCCCCCTAAGGAAGGAAAAATAGACAAACTATAGTGTTTGTGCTGCAAATTTTTCAAATATCATTTTCACCAGTTTGAAAACATAGAAAATGAACACAAATAAAGCCCATTAATAACCTTATATGATGCTGAACATGTGGATAACAAACCCTGTCTCTTAGAAATTATGTTTACTAAATTTCAACAGCAAGTACAGTACATTTTTAAAAAGTTTTTAAATATTGCAGCTTGAAATGTATTTCTTTAGAAATTCTTTTTCCCACCAAAATATCCAATCTTGCAGTACAATATACACTGGTAGAATGTATTTACAGTATCCCTGTGACTCTGGCCCAGTATTTAAACGTCATTTGAAAAAACATTGTCTGTGAACATAATCCAGGCAGCGATTATGTTTGTTAAAGCAACATAATTGAGAAACAATTTTGTAATATAGTGATGTAATTTCTAGGAAATGGGGTTGGGATAATGATACTTTCTTACTCCTTGCTTTAGGATTTTGATGTAAAACCACCTTCCCACTCTAATCCAGGCGATGCTATCTTAGAGCCTTTGCTAGGACGTTGCTTGGAGCTTTACTTTTTGTGGGAAATAGAGAGCATTTTGGTCCAGACTGAAATATCTCAACAACTAGTGAATGGATTGCCATGAAATTTGGTACAGCTATTCATGGTGATCCAAAAACTTTTTTTTATTATTCAGTGGAATACATTTGTTTACAACCAAACACTTGCAAAACCAGTATCACTACCATCAGCCTCAGCTAAGTAGTGGCTATTTCTAAATGGCAAATGTTAGCATGCTAATGCACTAAACTACGATGGGGAACATGGAACATTTTTATACTTGCTGAAAATCATATTAGCTTTTTCATTGTGATGTTAACATTTAACTCCAATCACTGCTGTGCATAAATACAGCCTCACAGAGGTGCTAACATGGCTGTCTTCTCCTTAGTCTATACAAACCTGTTTTCTCCCATTAATCTATATTCTCTCCATGCAACGGCAGCAACGTTTCTGAAGATCTTGCACTCACTCACTTGCACAGCTCCAAATACCTCATTTTAATTCCAAATATTGATATCTATGCAGGCATTAACTTATCTTAGTAAAACCTGAAAACAAACCAAGAGAAAATGTACACAAAGCCACCAGGTTACCAGAATCAGAGCAGGCAACAAATTCATTTTATGGTCACATTTTACATTCATGCTCTGATCATTGTATGTCTATGACTTGTCTGCCTCAATAAGCTGTCCATATAAACATTTAATGCTCATTCAGTCTGCATACAACAACATTGAGCTCTGCATCACCGCTGCTACACTGCTGCCTGCTTTGAGAAATTGAACTCCCTCCACCTCCACAGCTGCCTCCTGTATTCAGTTGTTTGTTGATTTTGAATGTTTCTTTTTTATGTGTGTTCATGCTCCTCAAATGTTTTGTGTCTCAGGCTCTGCCAGATAATTTGTGAGCTCAGGGACAGACTACGTCACGCTCGCTCAGCTTTGTTCCAGAGTATCACATGAGCAGAGAAACACTGCCAAACTAAAATGCATATTGTAATAAATACTTAAAATTTTGTGTCCTGACTGAACTGTAAATAATCTGTTAGAAGTCTTAAACCTAAACAAACACACAGATGTAGCTATTTTTCAACCTGGGTTTGGATATTGGAGACTGTGTGTGATCTCACTCTAAAGCTCTTAACCTCTCCCCAACCCTGCCTCCCCACAGGAAATGCCACGGTGTTGTGGTGCACCTGCTGCACGAATGTCTTTAAATCTGTGACCAATCGCTTCATCAAGAACCTGGCATGCTCGGGTATCTGTGCCGGCCTGGTGTGTGTTCCCTTCGACGTGGTACTCGGCGCCAGCCCTCGCTGCTGTTGGTGGCTTCACACTCTGCTGCTCTGCAAGGCCATGAAGTTCCTCCACAAACTCTTCTGCTCCGTCACTGTGCTCAGTTTCAGCGCCATCGCACTCGACAGGTGGGTTCGGGAAAAGATGTTTTAAATTAAGTACATTTCAATTTTATATATATATGTAGTGTAATTAGGAAGATACATTGTTTAGTCAGAGATAATTGTTTGCATTTGAAGTCTAGATCCACCTCTTACAAAACAGGTAAAAACCAAAAGAAACAAGAGTAGTGACTTTTTTGTTCACTTCAGCTCTACAGCCAGAAGCACTGATTTTCAAATACGTGTTTGAAAAGGCTAGTGGTCACGTCCCACTCACTTCACTGGATTTGGAAGTACCACTTGAGAGAAGTGGATGGTTTAAATAGATTGACTGATCAATTTATCAATACACGTTGCTTGGCCAAGTCAGCAAGTCGGTAATTCTCGTCCTGAAAACGGAGACTTGGAAGTAAAAACATCAGGCTGCAAAAGCGGAGTGACATCAAACAAGGGTCTGGAAGATTGTTTTCTTTTTTGTTGTAGGGGAGAAAGTCTTTTTCAATCTCCATCTACACCCTGTGGTGTGGTTGAGAAGCGGGAGGAGGGGGATCGATGGAGCATGTGTATGCCACGCTGAGTGGCCGTGTCCTAGGCCTCCCTGCAGTGCTAAAAGCTGTAGCCAAAAGCAGCCTGAGATGACTTCCCACATATTGTCCGACACACACACACACACGCATCATGTCATGAATCTTCCAGCACCACCTCACTCGGCTGATAAATTTTCAGCTAGCCACCTACCAAACCCTATAAAAATTTGAGTATTTAAAAAATGTTGTCACATTAGGTTATTTACGTTTTTAAGCTTTCATTTATCTTGATAGGTGTTTCTCATATTTAGTCTCCGCAAGTGAGTCCAATGATCTTGTTGATGCCATAGATGGGATTCTAGATTACAAACTAATCAAGGATGCACACTAATGATTATTTTCATTACTGATTAATCTATTGATTATTTTCTTGAATAATTGATTAGTTGTTTGGTCCATAAACTGTTAGAAAATGGTGAAATATGCTGATCACTTTTTCCAAAGACCCAGGGTGCAACCGGAAATGTCTTGTTTTGTAGTTGCAGATTCATTTTCTGTCAATCGACTAACTGATGAATCCACTAATTGCTGCAGCTCTGATGCACACACAGCTATAGCCACAATGTCATCATAATATTTATATGGACTGTTTCAATATTTCTGTAGATTTAGAGGTAAATTTGTATGTGGCACTCATCCTCTGATTGTTTCCAGCTAGCCAAGATCATGCATATTCTAGGCAGCTTGTAGCTGAGATTAACCCTGACTCTGATGACACAAAGTTAGCTATGTCTTGTTTGCATAAAAAGTACTGTTTGCATATATTGACTTTCTTGCTGTTTGATTGTTAAAAGCACAGAAGCGCCCTCATTCTGGATATTTAATTTGTGCTGCTGTTCCCTTGAAATAAATCAGATGCTAGATATTAAATTAGTGCACATCTAGTGTTTGGTATATCAAGTCAGTCATCGTCTTAATAAAAAAGATGACTGACTTCGCTACACTATTTAGTCTCATTTTGCAAAATTCAAAAACCATGCAGGACTTCATCAAATCCTCATAAGCACACAGAGTACACTGTAACAAATTTACTGTAAGTGTGGGTTAATCTATTTTTCATGGAGATTTCAGTCAGATGCTGTATTGTTCCAGCCTTGTCTCAGCCTTGGTTTCACTGCTACAAAGATTATATCGCCTCCATAGCAACTAATACAGTCAGAATGCTATCAAAACGATGAATTATTTATTCTCAATGAGGGCAATCGAGGCGGTAGATATACAGGCAAGCTGAGACTGCAGCACAGTTATAAGCTCATGCACACACACACAAACACACTCCAGCATGTGCCAATGAAGAGACAATAAATAAAAAAGTCTTTTATGCAATTTGTTTTGCTTACAATGAAGGGACGACAAAATGATGAGAGACAATCTACATATTATTATGCGTGATACAGATATGAGGAGAAACAGCTTTGCTGTTGTGGGTGTACATTTAAAACACCCACGTATTTTGAACTGCATAAGGTAACACATCACAGACAAAATGGAGCCAAAAAAAGAAATCCTTTCATCCAATTCCAATAAAATGTATGAATGTAAAACCAGTTTACAGAGTTGGATGTTGCACTCGTTTTATGATTTATAGCCTGAATTAAAAAAAAAAAACAATTTATTTGACAAAGACAAAATTATTAAAGATACCTCTGTTATTCACTTGTTATTAACACCTTCACATAAAAATGGCAAACTGATGAAAAAGTTTCCTATTTCAAGCACTTTACATAAGCAGAAACATTTATTGTATGAGGATGACAAATGTTATGAATAAGCCTCAGTAATACACAGTCATTATGTTAAGAGGCAACAGAATAAATTTAGTTTCCACAGACAATGTAAAACAGACATTTTTGCAGCTGATACAACGGATGCATTAATTTTATGTCTTCCCAGAAAAACCACTTGAAACTCTCTGGGTCATAGTTTCAATTTTATGTGACTTACTTGATTAACTACACGCCTACATATAGTGCAGATGTTTTTAGAGCAAGATACTTCAGCTAGTGTTACTAGTGTGAGTGTTTTATGCTTTGCATTCTGGCAATATGATACTTTTATGCTTAAAAAAGTGTCTGTTTTGTCTCTAGGTACTACTCGGTGCTTTACCCTTTAGAGAGGAAGATCTCTGACGCAAGATCCAGAGATCTAGTCATCTACATCTGGGTTCATGCAGTGGTGGCGAGCCTCCCTGTGTTCGCTGTTACCAATGTAACGGATGTGTACGTCACCTCGTCCTGCTCAGACGACCACGCCCACTCCCTGGGCCACATGGTTTACGTGTTGATCTATAATGTGACCACAGTGATCCTCCCCCTCGCTCTGGTCTTCCTCTTCATGCTGCTGATCCGCAGAGCGCTCAGTGCCAGCCAGAAGAAGAAGGTTATAATTGCGGCATTGCGGACTCCCCAGAACAGTATCTCCATCCCATATGTGTCCCAGCGAGAGGCTGAGCTACACGCCACTCTGCTGGCTGTGGTGCTGGCTTTCTCTGCCTGCAGCGCCCCCTATGGAGCTTTAGTGGTTTACCGCACCATTTTGGCAGACATCAAGGAGCTTCCAATCTCACTGTATCTCACTGCCCTTTGGCTACCCAAGGTGTCCTTGCTCACCAACCCACTTTTGTTTCTGACTGTTAACCGCTCAGCACGCCACAGCTGGCTGGACCTGCTGGCTCGGATTCACAGACGTTACAGCCGCCGTAACGTGGTCAGCACCGGGGGTCTGGCATCTCTGGGGGGGGAGGGTGTGATAGGGGAGCCGGTGGGACTGGAGACAGCAGGTCGCTCTGGGAGCCAGCTTCTGGAGATGTTCAACATTGGCCAGCAGCAGATCTTCAGACCTTCTGAGGAAGAAGAGGAAGAGGAGGAAGTAGAGAATGAAATCCCTTCTCAAGGATCAGGAGGTTGCTCTGGGCCCAAAGAAGACCACAAGGGTGGATCGAGACTAGGGAGCCTCAGAGGGGAGGTTATCACCAAAAAAGACTCTCTGCAGGGGCCAGTAGGAGGGCTTGTCATCACCAAGGAAGGCCCTCCTTCAATTATAGCGCCCCGGGCCTCTCCGGTCCACACATGCGCTTACGCCTCTTCATCACAGGTGGCACCAGCTACGCCTACAGAAGCTGAGGACTCCACACAGTTTGGGTTTGGACCCTTTGAGCTGCCGCCTCAGTGGTTACCTGAGACCAGAAACAGCAAGAAGAGGCTGCTGCCTCCACTGGGCAACACACCCGAAGAACTAATCCAGACCAAACTGCCCAGACCGCGTCCTGAACGACGAATAAGCAGGAACAACAAAGTTAGCACCATCCCCACTGTGGACCCATGAACCATTCCTGCTGGCCTCTGATCTGCAATATCGGACTCAATTCATTGCAGTATGGGCCACTCGGCAGGATATTGATGTGTCAAGCTCCTTAGCATGACGCTTGTTTCTTTTGGTTAATTTAAACCTTTTCACCTGTTTTTTTGGATTTCCTCAGATACAGTTGTAGCCATTGTAGAAGTGCAAAAGTGGCACTGCTTTTTTCTTGTTGGACAAAAATCAATTTGATATTAAATATTTATTATGCTGTGAGAAATATGTCTGACTAATCCAATTCCATGGTTAGCAACCTCTGCAATAGCTACATGATTGAGAAGGCAGATACCCTTTTTTATTAGAGCTCAGCTGGCATCAATACTTAAATCAAACACACTGTACAAATTCAATTATGCTGAGAGATGCACTGATACCGGATGATATATTTCAATAGCAAATAATCAAGTGAGGTTATTGAACCTCTTAAAAAACACATTTTATGCTGTAATTTCACTCTGTAAATAAACACATCTCAATGTGAATCCTTTCACAGGTTTTACTTCAATATTTGGAATGAACTCGCTCCTTGGTGGCCTTTTTCTCAAGTCCCACTTTTGGAATATTCACAGTATTTCTTCTAATGTGGTAGATGTTGTTGTCATTTGTACTTTTACTGTCAGTGAATTTGATAAGATGAAAAATGCAGATGTACAGTATACAAATACATGTTATAAAAATGTGAAATTTTCAGATTTGAGCTGTTTGTTTAGACTTGTTTTGTGTAACCTGAGGTGCATCAAACAGACAGGAAGATATGGAAAAATACTGAAAAAATAAGAAACAAAAGATAATCATCCATCGGGGATCTAGCCAGTCCCCTTTGATCAATTGTATTGATTCTATTCAGGTTTTCCAAAAACCAATTCCTCATTCAAATGATTGTACAAATAACACAACTTACAGCAGAGATA
Organism: Euthynnus affinis; assembly: GCA_029490765.1. Lineage (NCBI taxonomy): Eukaryota > Metazoa > Chordata > Actinopteri > Scombriformes > Scombridae > Euthynnus > Euthynnus affinis. The sequence continues at coordinate 8,548,484 of CM055853.1, read as the reverse complement.
CAAGCACATATTTTATTTTATATATCATGAAAAGCTCTGTAAAATGTGGTTTTCAATTTCAGATCTCACTGACTCTGACGCCCTCTCTGTCGGCTCTGTCTTTGTGATGCATAATGCAATAGCAGCAGCGTCAACCTGAAGCTTTGGCTGAGGTAAACAGAGTCGGGCCGCACTTCAAATATTTGTCAAGCCGTAACTCCCTTCAGGGCTACCCACAATCCCCTGCTATGTCCACAAAGAACCTGAATCCATGCTGCATCCTACCCATGCTGTTATCAGACAAAATTGTGCAATCACACCTGACTGGAAACAATATTCATTGCTACAACTTAAAAGAGGGAAATAGATTTAAAGTAATGTGTTTATTTTGAAATGCTTGCTTCATCGATAACTGTTTTAGGTTACAGTTATTGTGGTATATAGTAGCTCTGTGGATCTACAGCACTGAATGAATACAGAGTCCAAAAAGCTGTTGTTAATTCACATATACACTTTACACTAAGAACATCATTGATTTTTCTGGCATCTGCTCATATTTCCCAACTGATTCGATTCAAAGCTTATTCAAACACCACAATATTTTATTCTTGCACCCATTAAGAGCTTGACAACATAGTGAAGACAGCAGTCACAGATATGGGCTGAGTGAATCTTCTGGCACTGATTTGCACAGAGAAAGCTTAAAATACATTTAAACGTTGAGGTACTCCAAGTTTAAACAGCCTTTGGTTCAGAGTGACTTGACATTTTTAGTGTTCAAGGAGTCTGTGGTTCATTGAATTATTATAAGCTGAAAATGTTGTGACCTTGGAAAATCAGTCTGACAACAAGGTCTATTCTATTTGTCTTTCATTCATTTTACATAATATTCATCAGTAGATGGAGTTTGGCCAATTGTGATGGAATTTTCAATGTTGCAGATTTGAAAGAACTTTTTGGCCATATTGACCTACATGTTGGAAACAGCAATAAATAACCTTAGCACAAGGTTCATTTGGAAGCAGCTCTGGAGCTGTTGATCATATCACATGATCTTCATCAGTATCTGCTTCCAAGATCAAGAATGAGCTTTGAATCTCACTCACCACTGAAGAGAAGACCTTAAAGTGCTCAGAAAAGATGGGAAATTTAAACATCTACTATTCCATGGATCTTGTGGTAAGATCTATATTTTAAAGAGTCATTATTATTTTAATGTACTTTTATGCAAGAAGAAGTTCCACAATATGTGCCCCATGTACATTTTTGCCTTACTTTTGTTGTAATTGATAACATGCAGTACATTACACAATATGTGAAGTGTATAATACACAAAGACTCCTTACACAACCACAGTAAAGTAGTACAGTAGTAGTAAAATTCAACCAAGCTTATATTTTTCTCTGGTCCCAAATGACTTTTCAGAGAAAGCAATGGATTTTGCTGTGTTTTCAAGGATTTTGTTGTTGAGACTGATGGGGGTAGTGAATGTCTAGACGTGTTAATAAGAGATCAGAGGCTTACTGCCTACGCAAATGCTCTAATGTCTTCTTTCAGCAGCACGGCCACTGAGGTTGGACATCCAGCAGGATTTTAACAATAAAATTCCCAATTCAGATAGTCAGAAATGCTCCAAAACATATTTATTCAGCTCGAAATGGTCTCTCCTCATCTAATTTCTTTCAAAGAAATAGGTAGAGAAATTGTGGTTGCACATTTTTCAAATAATTGCAAATTACAGCAACTGCAATCCAGACTGTAAAAGCAGAGTTTAATCTGCTTTGCAATGTATGTAAGAAGGAGCACATGAGGAGCTTTTGAGGTGCAGAAGCAGGAGAACAAAGTTTCTATTTGTTATCAGCTTTGATTCATTGTAATCTAAGCTGAGACTGTCGTCAGTGGTATTATTCATGTCGTCACTGGTGTCGTCAGTGTTGTCACTGGTTGTTGTTTTTTTCCCCTCAGTCTTCATCTTAATGGAAAATCCACTATGTCAAACATGACATTGTGTTATTAGTGTAGTCTGTGGATACAATCAATTCAGTGGTGTTATCAAGGAATAAAACCATTCGGCTCACCACACATAATAGGTAAGAGGTGGATATTCAAAGGGACATGTACAAATTGTGCTGTGATCAGAAACACCAAAAAGACTTGAAAGGGCCCATATACAGTATAAGAGGTTTATTTATCAGATATGGCATGAAAATTTTTAAATTAAAGTTTTAAATTAAATCAGGGTTATTGCATATTCAAATATATATATATTTTTCTCAGGAAATGCATCAAATTGGACTTTGCTCCAATTATATTTTTCACTCTAAAGTGTGAAGCTAATCTATCCAGTCAGTATTTGAACTAGAATGACTCCACTCAGTATGTTAATGTTTCTCATTTGAATAAGAGAAATATTTTTACCTTCTCCTTGTGTTTAGTCAGTTTTAAAGCAAAAAATTCATTTTAACTTTAAAACTATATTCTGTTAAAACATAATGAACAACATTATTTGAAACCATCGTTTCATCACAAATGCTGATCTTTAATAAGTAAATCAGACTCTTTGCTGACCCAGACATCACATTACTCTCACAGCTAACAGATGTTGTATGTCACAAAAAACATAAAGACAGGTAGTTTTGGCATCGGAAGAAAGTGACCAAAGCTGCTGTGTTTCTGCTGAGGACAGTGTTGTCTTTCCAGGAATAATGTCCTCATTATTTTGGATTATCCACAGACTTTTTATAGGAACAGTTTCCTGGGTAGAAAGTTGCTCCGATAAACAATGTTCTCAGAGGTTTGTGACCAACCCTTTAATGACCAATCAGCTTCTCATAACCTAGCTTGGATGACAGAAAACCATTAAAACAGAACCCAGTGTTTTCACTTACATAGTAATTGGGGGACCCAATGTGATGAGAAAATTTGAATGATAACTGCCTTCTTGCTTGAACCCAGGCTGAAAATGTTAAGAACATGGACCCAATATTTTACAGGGAAAACTTTATGAGTGCATCCCACAGTATTAAGGCATATCTTGCAATTTCATATGTATTGAAATGAATTCAAATGTTGCAATCAGCTGCAGCTGGTGAAGGCAGACAATCGCATAAAAAACGACGTGCACCATTACATGCGATTGGTTCATTGAAATGCACAGCAATAATGATTATTTAATATCCTCCCCCTGGTTATACAGTCATCAAAGCTTATTTTCATTAGAGAAAATCAATCACCAAATGGTTGACAGAGCCATTATCGCCACTATGGATACATTAATTAACAAGTCCACTTATTGGACTTACAAATAGATGCAGGATGAAAGAGTTTTTAACAACTTGATTTTTCAGGGGAGGTAGCCATTACTCCCAATAACTGGAAGCAAAGACTGATTTAATTAGCATGGTTGCTTAGCAACAGGTAACCCAGATGCTTTAGAGCAGCTTCTATAGCGGCTACAGTATTTCCCTCACTGCTGACTTCAAACACATGCAGGACTGAGGCTAAAGTGTGAGGCTAAAAACATGATATAGAAATGTGGTGTTCTTCTTTTTCTTCTTGCTGTTGGCCAAACATATTTTGTTCAAAATATCAACTGTGCCTCTAATTTACTTTTCTGATCCTCATTTTCCTTAGAGGGGCTTAAGAAAAAAAACAGCTCAGAATATCATAATCTCAAATAGGAATTCAATTTACCTCAGAGAAGAAACATGTTTTTGATGCTATTGTCAACCAAATTGCTAAAAAAAAAAAAAAAAAAAAAAGCAATGTAATCTCTAAAACGAGCAAAGCAAAAGCTTTCATTTGTTAACTTTTGAGTTCTTTTACATTTCTAAAGGTGTAAGAAATCTGTCTGATCTCACAATTCTTGTTGTCGTGTCCTTTATAGATAATTACAGCTTTATATGACAGGTTGAAGGCAGCTGTTGGGGTGCCAGAGGGCAGAGAGACCCAACTTTCCCCCTCAGCTCAGCTCAGCTCAGATTGTCTGACAGCCTGGAAAAGAAACTATAGTGAGTCACAGTTATGTGCTTCAGAAGACTTTTTGTATTTTGAGGTTGTGTGAGTCAAACAATTACCTTGGCCTGAAACTCAGCAGTAATGTCACGTAGCTCTATTATTAACCCCAAGAGGAAAGTGTTTTGAATGATGACTAAATGGTTGTTAAATTGAGGTTTAAAATGAATTCATTCAGGAAAGTGTTCTTCCATATTTTAGCATCTGGTCATTCTCATTGAAATCATGTCGGTCTGGCTAATTCGGGGCGGAAAATAAAACCAGCTTTCAGAGTAACATTCAGTGCTCCAGATTCAAGGATTAGACGTGTATGTGTGTGTGTGTGTGTGTGCATAGGTGTGAATATGTGTGTGACCAGGTGTGATTACTTTTTGTGTCAGGTCATCTTGTCCCCGGTGCTCGAACACATCTGTGAAAGCGTGACATTCATACAGCAGCGTTTTCAAAAAAGCTCTTTTTTCACCATCCACAGAATGTTTTTTTGAACTGACATTTTTTTTTAATTTATCCACTCTGCAGGGTGTTTTTCATCTGATCATTTTAACTAAGAGCAAAAGATGTACAAAATACAGTGTTTTAAATTTAGTTTTGTATAAGTGAGAACATGACCTTGGAGCTCAGCTGGCAACTTTGCTTGCAGCTCTCACCCTTACCCCTACATCTGCCTCTCCTCTTTCATCAGTAATCTATTTTCATGAAGTAATAAAAGCCATGATGATTCCCTCTAGGCTCCTGCAGAGCTGGTGCTGTTATTACAGAACCATCTAGACTCTTGTCTCCTCAGAAACATCCTGTAACACCCCAAGGGATCAACATCATCACTGTGTTTACGCTTTAGAGGAACCAACGCAGCTAGTGTGAGCAAATATACTGTACAAGTGTGCAATTAACACATTTCAGTTTTAATTTTTATATATATATTTTTTTATGTTATGTTATGTTATGTTCTTCACATTTAAATTGGTCCACATTAAAGAGAATAGAGGTTCTAGTGTTTAATGTGTGAAATTGTTTTAACTTGTTTTTGTTGGTATACAGACCCAAAATGAATGTAACTTAGTATTTAGCTTTGTTAGATGGAAGCCTGGTCAACAGAACTAAAATGTACAGTGTCTATCATAAATACACAGTTGTTTTAGGGGCTAATCACACTCCTCTATATAACTGGGTATTGGTTTATTGTATAGAAAACATTATAGATTTTAGCTGTAAGTTTCTCCAATCGTGCACTACTTTTGCCACCGCACTGATGTTACGGATTTTTCAATGAGGGAGAAGGAGGAGGTGTAATTTTAAGGTTTTAAATAAGGTAACTGAACTTTTTTGTGAAAAACAAACAAACAAAAACGTATTGGACACAGTATTTTTATATATCTTGCAACATGTTTGGAGGGGATCTTTAACAAAAAAAAAACACATCTTCCAGCACCTCTAAATGCAATTTAATTATTAGCTTATATCATCATTGTGTAGTCTGTACACTTACAGAAATGTAAACAATAAATTTATTATTTTAGAAGGACTTAGGAAGAACTTTGGAGATAGCCAGGCTCACGGTTTCCTTCTGCTTTTCGACTCAGCACACACACAGATATCAAGGTGGCGTTCTTCTCATCTCATCTCACTCTCTGACAAAAGTGAATAACTGTATTTTCCAAAACTATTCCCTTAACTACGAATCACATACACATTTACATGTAGACCACCTCATACGCTGCTACTGTTTTTTTGTTTGTTTTCTTTTTACTTAACCTATGAAATTCAACTTGGAGCACCGGTGGCTCAGTTGTTTGGTAGATTGACTCCAAGCTTCTGCGAACAGCATACTGAGCAAGACACTGATCCTCAACCTACTCCTATGAGCAGGTCAGCACCTTACATGACAAACCTGCCACCAACCGTCAGTGTATTTGTGTGGCTGGTTGAGTGTGAAGTATTGTAAAGCCTTTTGTGTTCGCACTATAGTGGCCACAATTAACATTAAAGACAGTCTTCACACCTGCTTTAGATAGTTCATCCATAACAGGGAACATCTTGTCACCTTTACGTTTTTGGTCAAGGTTACAGTGAGTTATCGCTGTTAATGGATATGCAGACACTGTTTGAGAAATATCACTTGTTGTTGATTGTTGAACTTGATGTCCAAGTTCATGAGGGAAAATCTGACAACTAAGACCTAAGAGTTGGCTGCTAATAGAGCAACTAAAATCCAAATTCATATGATGTTTTTCACAACATACATATCTGACAATGTCAGTAGTGAGTGGCTTTTGAGTTTCATATCTCACATCTTGGAGCTCCATACAATTGCACCAACAAACAAACACCCCTGCTCTTAAACGCAGTATCACATTCCCAACAGAAAATCATAAACAAAATAGCAACAGAAATACTGTATATACATAACCCATTTTTTTTGGATCAGTCAACATTGTTCAAATAAAACAAATTGTGCCCTTTTTTTTGTCTGTTTTGGCAAGAACACCCTCGACTGTCAGTAAAGTGGTGAATGAGTGTGGGGAAGAGGACATGAGAGAGACAGTGAAGAGGAGCAATTACCCACGCTGGTGAATGGTGACCAGCAAATATCCCCATGGCAACCACTCCCTCAATTCTGAGAATAATTGTATTGGTGGTAAAAACAGGAATAGACCAACTTGTTATATAATCTATATAATCTGTATTTAAGATTACACGGTAAAAAAAAGTGTTTAGCAACTTCTACCTCTTTTTTTTTTTTTAAATGTGTCTCTCCCATTGTGTTGTTTTTGTTTTTAAAGAACCTAAAGTTTGTTACCTATATTTAAAATCCCCCTCCACTCAAAATGTGTTTTGCTTTTTGTTACTTCACTTGATGTTTGAGCTTCATTGTGCAGACAGATGTATGTGCAGAGTTTCACACTAGAAGGCTGTTTTCACATTCATCTGCTGAGAGTGGTTAAGAAGAATATGAGTTTAAGGCGTGTACCTACCAGCATGATTTGTAACTTCACAACTAATTTGGAGCCAATCGTGGTCCAGTTTGCAATTAACAGGTGTAATGTGGAAGTGATAAATATTTGCATAGATTCTGGATTTTTCAATGACAGAGACGGAGGAGATGTCATTCTAAGGAATTTTATCATGGTAATTGAAAAACATATTAGACATTTTTATACTGTCTATCTTAAAACATGTCTGGAAGGGATATTTAAGACAGACAGAGTGCAGGGCAGGAACTAATCTAAGCTTTTCTCGGCCTGTCACACATGTTTAGGCGACAGAGCATCATCCCTCCGGGAGGCCTGTGTTTGTCCGGGGTGTCTCCTGCTCTCTGAGACTCATGCAGAGTTTATGTCAGATGTTGATTCATGGAATGACGACAGCGAAACGCATCCCAAAGTCCATAGGAGGTCTGCAGGTCTTCCTGCCAGACAAGCAGCCTGCTTCTGGTAATGAATTCATAAATAAGAAGGTGAACAGAATCAATGGTGTCAGAAGGCTAATGTCAGGAGCTGCTGACCTTTGCTCTAAAATCGAACAGCAATCCTGATTGTTTTTCTGCACTGCATTTCCCAGAGATCACCTGTCAATCAAAGGCAGTCTTCTTTCAAAGCAAAAAAAACCCCAAAAAACTCAAATGTAAAACTATTTCTGTCTCTGGGATGTTTTTCTCTTTTTTTCTGAATGACTGTGATGTTACAAGATTTCTTTTAACGTCTTCAGTCCCACTGTGCAGCCAAATATCAAATGTGTCAAGTTGAATCTTGATTCAATTAAGCACAAGACATCTAGAACATGTTCATTTAATGGTAAAACAAAGTCTTGGTTTTAAACATTTCACACAATTATAATATAGTTTCAATGAAGAGCTGAGACATACAGTATATCACTGTCAAACAAAGTGGAATGGTTTTATCGACCTTGAAGCTATTTTAAGAAAAACTGGAAATCAAAGAAACTGGATGTTAAGGTATAATATGTTAGAGTTCACTCACTAATTTATGTTCTAAGTTGTCTGACAACAAAGTAAATATATGATTAACAACAATATGGAGTGATTGGCTAATCATGACACTCAAAATGAGGGATCAATGAGGTTTTAGAAGTGATTGGCATTGTCTTCAAAAATTTCTTTTTTACCATGCCCACAATAAAACATAAGGCCAGTGTTTACAGGTTTATCCACTCTGGAGGCTGCTTTTGAAAAACACCATTTTCAAGTGTCAAATATACTGCCTTACTGGATGAAGGGAGAAAAAGTGAGAGGAAATGATGTCTCAGTCTTTACAATTATTATTTTTTTTTTCCAAAATCAACTGACCAAATGTAGATATATTCTTACTGTCAATATGAAAAAATAAGATGGATATAAAGATAGATCTGACTAAACAAATTAGTAAACCTCTTCACTTCTAATGTTGGCTTTTTATTATATTTCCAGCATTCATCTCAAGTGCTGCTCTTAAAACCAAGACTGATTCAGAGAGGTGCTGTTAATGCATTCCGGTATTGAAAGGAGGTTGAAACAAGCCCATTCACTATGCCTTTCATTCTCACAGCATTTTACAGTCTATGTTTCATATACTTTCATTTAAATGTGATTCAGAAACCTTACTTTTTTCACTATCTCATTATTTGCCAACCCAGACAGCTAACATTTTGTCCAGAAAAGGCTGCTCCTCTCATATTTGGCACACATGGCGCTGATCAAGGGTGACATTCCATTTTCTAAATTTGTCGACTTGAGCAGAACCATTAGGTGACATGTTTAGGTTTTTTATTTTTATTTAAACGACCTGACCTTTACTGAAGCAGCTTTACTTACTGTCACAAGATACGAGGTAGACTTTAAGGTAGTAGGTAGAAATTCAGCAGGTATTCTTCCTTGCATAGTGCAAAAAGTATAATGTATCACCCACATTGTTGCTGAGATACACAAAAATAATAATAATAATAATAATAATAATAATAATATCATATGTCATATATTTACATTTTTGTGAGCGAAATCTTACTAGAAAGGCAGCTGCACAGGCAAAAACAAGCATTGGCTGTTCTGCCAATAGGGGGCAGTATTGCCTCATAGGAAACCATTTAGGTGCTTTTCTTGTATTGACAGTAGTATCCAGAAACACTGACATGTCATACATACTATCTGCAGCGTATCCAGGAAGAAGACATGCATTATAAACACTTAGAAACAATAAGAATGTGTTTGATTTACCTTATAAAGAGGGTGATGATTCATGGTAATAAAACTGTCAAGACAGTGTTGAGGAATGTACTGGGTCAGATAAAACCAGTAATAATCCCAGGTCATGTTGCTGGGAGTGAGAGACGTCTGGACGTGATGACTAGTCATGATAACAGGCCGTCCCCTCCTTCAGGCACTTTCTCCATTCCTGACAATTAAAAAGAACATTACAGAACAGCTTTCACGCACACGAGACTGGCACGTTTTCATGTTTTCGTGACAGCGACCATCAAAGCTTTAACTGTTTTGCAGGATTTAAAGCAGGTTCCCGTGTGGAATGGGAGCAGCAACAGGATGACAGAGAGGCAGGTTGACGTGCTGACAGATGCCCATCGATCTCTTTTAATAGTCAGGTGATGATCACAGACAAACACAACCTAGCAAAGTGTTTCATGGATGTGTCTGTGCACGCAGTGGCTACAGTTTATCCTCTTTTTGTTACCAACCAAGCGAAAAAATATTCACAATATCATATAAAAGTTCATACAGCAGAAGCAAAACATCTTTAAAGAGTTTAAATTAGAAAAGTACCTTCAGTGTATTATGAAAACTGGAATTACTCACAGTCAGTGGAAGATATAAAAGCTTGGATAAGAATCAGAGGGTCTGCAAAATTTATAATGACAGTGATCTTGGAGACAAGCATTTTGGTTGTATGTAAGAATGTAAGCATAATGAGTAATAGGAAAAACTGGTATTTAAACAGTCCATCATCTACAGTATGTTTAATTTTGTTAGTATTATAGACAGTTAAGCCAAATTATGGGCCTTCTTGACCTTTGTCTTAAAGGATAAGGCTGGTGATTTTCCATTTTTTTGTTATTGTCAACAGTTCTCATGTGCAGAGCCAAACCAGAAATGAACTAATCCTACTTACAAGTATTGTGCGTGCATCCAAAGCCTGATATATCATATTCCTCAGTGCTGTAGACCTCCATTGTTGTCCAAAAGCTATTAAAAACATGTCAGTGAGTCACACTGTTGCTCTGGCTAACATTTTGTCTCCACCATGAAGACTTTTGGTTGCGATAGTTTGTTTAGAGAAGGTTTTAAAGAATAATAACAGCTATCAAAGTTTCAGTCTCCAGGGAGTAGTTCCTTGTGTGGCAGACACCACTGAGAATGCGTGTCACTGTGGTTCCAGAGCTTCACTAACTCATTGTGCTACATATCACAAACTCTTGACTTTGTACTAAAGCTCTGAGAAATTTACAATGAAGCACAATGTCTGGACAGAAACAGAGGTCTACAGCACAGAGGAATATGATATACCAGACTTTGGATACACACACAATACTTGCAAGTAGGATCCGGTCATTGTTGGCTTGGTTTTGCACATGAGATCTGTTGACAATAAGACAAATATAGGAAATCACCTTCCTTATCCTTTAAGTCATTTATGCTGCACTTCATTCCTAACAAGTGTCATTGTCTTGTCATTATTATATTGTACATTTTGTTTTTTACTCCTACTAATCATGTGACTGTCTGTGGTGGAGGATGTATGCAGATAAGTAACTGTAGCTAACAAATGTAGTGGAGTTAAAAGTACAATATAGGATTCTGAAATGTAACTATAATGTAGTATAAAACTGAGATATTCAGTGAACATATATGTACAGGTATCTCAAAATTGTACTTATTTATTGAGTAAATGTACTTGGTTATGTTCCACCAATGGTAACCATTCTTTTGAGTTAATAGAATCTGAATCTGAGAAAAAACACAGACTATAAATTGAAAGATATGTGAGTCACATTTTACTGATCTGTTATTATTTTTAATGAAACACTTCAAACAAGAGCAAATGACAAAAGATTTTTTCATCAGTTAAGCAGCTCTATTAAATTTTGTGATTGGACTTCATTTTTAAGTATCAAAAGCACCAGGCCTCCCTCTCCTCTCTTATTCTTTACCTTTTCATTTGGACTCATACATTATGCTGCACTTTTGCCATAAGGCGTCATCAACCATGGTCTGAGACTTCATCGACTTTGATGTCAAGTGTGCCAAACAGTCTGAATTCAGCCTCATTTAAAAGAAACTCAAATTGCATCTGAATATTTCCTGCAGTGTCTCAGTAGCCTGCCAACTTGCTAACGTATAGATGCAGGTTTGATCAGTCACGTCAATGGGAGGCTAATTATTGCTGGGTTTCTGGGTAGCTCCTGGTGTGCAATAAGTTTCATTACACAGTGATAGATGCACAACAGGCCTCTACAGATCAATATCACCATGGAGATCCACAGACAACTTAATAATTAAGGCCAAAGACGTTAGTATACATGGCCTCTGATGCAGGGGAAGTAAAGAAAAAAGGAAATTAAATGACAGGAAGGAAAAAGGACAAGAAAACAAATTGTCACTGACGTTGTTCCAGTTTTAATGTGCTATTGTTTTGACCAATAAAACGAACTGGCAGTCTTCTGACAGGGAGGCATAAATCTGAGTCACACAACACTATTAAACCAATGTCATGCAGCGGGTTACGCTATTCTAATGCTGTTACGAAATGTATCATGCAAATCGAAGTGGAAAAGCATATATTTTATCTTTCAAAAAGTCACGGAGGAAATCAAAAACAGAAAGAAAAGAAAATATGAATGTATATAGGCATTTAAGATTTCTCAGTATGTTATTATCATACAGTCTTTGTTACAGTATTCATGTATTCTGAAGTTTTGTTCACAGATTTGTTGAAACTTTTGTTGGTCTTCATATAAGTAGCACAGTCTTCATAATGGATAATTGGGTGGTTTTCATGATAAAATACAGGTTGCACTTTGTGTGTTTAAGTTGACAGTTTTATCTTTGCTTTAAAAAAACCCCCATAAGATGACTGATCTGTGCCCAGAAATGATAATATCCCTAGTAAATACATGAAACAAGCATATGCTCTGTGTTTCATTGTTTAAAGTAAATAACATGAACATATAATCATCGTTTGTTGGCAATAATAAGCTTATAGTATATATAAGTATTATATTACAGGTGTATTCTTGTTTCAAGTTTCCTTTCTGTAGATTGTTTAATGGTTTTACAGACCTCACTCTCAATTTTCTGCATGTAAGATAAAGCATGATGATATAAAGACAGTACAGTTCAGTTAAACTATTTGTTTCTATCTTTAAAGCCTCAGTTATCCTTATTAAGAGAATATTTATTAATCCAGTGCTTATGTAACCTTAAATGTTTTTTCAATTTGCATCATTTGGTTACAATGATCCTTACTGATGTCATTTCATTGAAAATGTGCCAGTGTTAGCTTTTTCATGATGATTTAAAACCAATGAAAGGAGTGTTAAGTCTTAAATAAATACAAACTTAGAAAATGAATACAACAAAGTGAGAAGAATAGCAACAAAAATTACAAATGACAGCCCATCTGTACGTGTGTATCTGACTGAATTTAATTGTATTTTCAATTGGCTGTCATTCTGTATTTCATCCAAGACCAGTGGGACCCAGTTAGACCGGACAGGCTTTGGTCTGGCCTCTGTGCATTTCTCAGGTTTAGGGATGGGCTCAGGTTCAAAAATGTTGTTGGAAAAAGTGCAGCTGAAAGGAATTTATCATCAGAATTTAATTAGGATTTGTGGGCTTTTGTTTGGGTTTTTGGCAAGAATACATTTCAAATTCCTGTCAATGTTTTGAGCCTTTCTGCATTAAAAGTTCTATATTTATATGTCTGCATGAGATAAGAATCCCTGAAATAACACAGATCTGAATAGTTTGTAATCTTATATATCAACCAGTCAGAATAAACTCAGTTATTCCTGATCAAGGATTGCAGTGTAGTTGGAGCTCTAACCCCATCTGCTGGATACAACAAGTCAAAGCACATTCATTGATATACTGTTATCAGTGCAGCAGTGGAGTGGGTTTTGACTTGAATTTTCACCTTAAAGTTATGTATCCGTCTAATCATCTGTAGTCCCAACAATCAGAATATCCAACACATAAGCAAATATCACAAAGGCTAAAGGCTAAAAAGGGATGAGATGAAACCTCAGAATCACTGATTAAAAGCTGAAAGAACAGCTGCTAGTTGGTAAAAGGACAAAAATGAAAACAGATAATGACCATATTACTTGACTTACTTTGACATGGATCAAGAACTGTACATGCAAAAGTCTCACTGGCTCACAAGCTGCATGATGCTGATTTATGATTTTATTGCATGAGCCCGATGAAAGATTTACAAGTGTTTTGCTTTGAAGAGAAATCTGTTTTAAGAAAATGTGTTATTCTGGGGCAGAGAGCACAGTGAACATTTGCAACGAGCATGGAACAGGGTCTCACCCCGGTGCCAAAAACACCTCCTGGGTGCCAAATGGACTTGTTTTTAGAAAGGGAGTCCTATAAAAATCGAACTTTTGACAAGGGTTTGCTTCAGTGGCTACAGCATCAACCCTGTTTTATTTGCTTTGTTTGAGCTGCTCTTGACCCCTTAGTCTCTCTTAATCATGTGTTTATCATTACATAATAAAATAATAATTGCCATTAAAATACCAGCCATTATACCAAAATGTTTCTGACCAAAGCAGACAGAGAAAGCATGGACTGTTTTCACATAATTAAGACATAATGCTTCAGGATTTATTCAAATTTATGGAGCCAGCTGAACAATATTCATTTTTAACAACAGACAACTCAGCAGGGTGTCCCAATTAAATGCATTTACTGATGCTCCTCCTGATTCCTACAGAAAACAGTGTTTTGTATGGATTTTCAGAGGGTGTTACAGGCTTTACAATCTCTCTTCTACCCTTGCCTCCCCCTTGTATTTTCTTTTTCTACTTCTCCCCGTCTTGCCTTCCAACCCTGGTTTTTTGTTCCTTTGCCCCCTTGTAATTTTAAGGGAGATTTTCTGGTTTACCAGCATTCTCCGTTCCCCCACATTTGCTCAGGCTGTGTGCTCTTCTTTTTATTTCCATCAAGTCACCTCACACTGCCACATTCTTTGCTTTACTGTGTCTCATATAAAACACGCACCAATGGCTCTCAGAGTCTCTTAGTGTTGTTGCCACCAAGATATATTTTATATCACCTGGAAACCTTTGCACATTTTGTGGCATGTTTAAAACAGTGGGGAATGCTACAATGTTTCAGTGCTGTTGTTCGCATTACATGTACGGTTCCATACTGTACAGTAGAACATTAGATCAAAGCTGCATATTAGATCTAAGTCTAACCAGTTCATACCTGTGGGATATTTTCCTTTTGTAGATGTTGATGATGCCAAAACAACATGTTTTGGATATTCTAATTAGTATTTGATACACGTTACACTTACATACAAACACACAAAAGATACTATATGTGGGACTATTGTGTGATTTTAACATTATTATTTGAAGAAAAATCTGGCAATCCAAATGACACTGCTTGATGTTTGATCTAATTCAGTGTTCCCATGTCAAATCCTTAAAAAGCAGTGGTGCATTGCTGTCTTTTTTTAAGTTCTGCACCAAGTGTTTATAAAGATGCATCAATCATGATTTTTGTATTAGCAATGGATCACATGTCAATATAAAATGTTAAAGAAGTTGCTCATAATGATGAACCCATTGAATTATCACTCGACTCTGCAGTTGCCCTTTTTGTGTCTTTCAGCTCTCTGTTTTGTTTTTACATCCTGCAATGTTACTGATTTAATTTAGTCTCCCCACTCATTAAATTTTTTTTTTCAGCAAAAAATCTCTGGTTGGGTTAGTTGAGCCCAAAACTGAGATATGCTATAAATGCTAATGTTGCTCCGTAACTGCTGGATGTATGAATAAGCAACCTTTTGGCAACAGGTTCACCTTAACAACTTCATAAGGTAATATTATATTAATATTCTGTTTACAGCTAGTGCTGCCCCAAAGTGCCCATAGCAGTTAATGCAAGTTTTAAAATATTACTCAAATAAAAAAACAGACTCAAACCATAAAAGTATATTCATTTAAGTGGTTTTTGAGGTGTATTTTCAATTATATTACAAGCAATTAAAAGTTCATCATGTAGCTAGTGTTGTAAAAGCAGAGGAAAAGAGGTTACCAGAACCACAACCAAGTATTGGCCGCAGCCACTTTGCCATTCAGTAATGACCAACTAAGTGCTGATTTGGAATTGATGAGTCACAGCCAGCATGCCAGCCATTGGTAACGTGTTTGAATTTGATCAATAGGACCTTGTTGTGAAACTTGTGTGGTTTAGGGAAAAAAAATCACATGGTAGGTAGTTTTTTCTCTGTGTCAAGTTAGATCATGTCAAAGTGTCTGTTGGATGAAGGATGAGCAGCTCATAACTCTCCATCGATTGTTCATGTTTATGCTTTTGGCTGAACAGAGCTCACGTGAGGGGAACTTTTTTTTTTTTTTTGGCCAAGTGAAGGTGACCTCAGGGAAGAACCAAAAGAGTACTCTTGTCTGTGTTTTTCTCAGTCAGAGCCTTGTCTCACAACACCACTAACTTGGGGGGTGGAAACAAACGAAGGGCTTCCCATGTGAAAGTGGTTCCCTTGCCGTCCGGCAAGAGCTCTTGTCCTAATTAGCTGGAATGAGCTACGGCTGGAAAAGCTGAGCTCAGGCAGGCAGCGATGGAGCAGCAGCAGAAGTCGTGTTGCCATGAAGCAACCATGTCAACACTGAGGCCATTGACCTGCCAGTTAGGAGGATTCAGCTCCCTGCAGCTCCTGATCCAAAGCAGCAAGGCTCAGAGGCTGACACGGGACAGGGAGGTGAGACTATAACTGAAATGACTGACAAAATGTGGAAAATCTTCCATGGGAGCGTATAGGTTGTGATTCAGATAACAGCAGCTTCTGTGGGAAAGGTTCAGCTCTGATGGGTTCAATTTAGGGTCAAATGTACCACTGGGATCTCCCACCAAAGCCAGTCAGTCCAGGAACTGGAGTCCTGAGATGATGTAAGACCTACAAGGCAACAAAGACTCGTTTGTGCCACTGTGCCACACTGTGCCTCAGGGTGCACTCCATATGCACCAGGCTTTCTGTGAGATTATGTTTCAGGAAAAATACCTTGCAGTGCAGAAACTATTTCAATATGTATCTTCAAGGTCACAGGGTTTTTTTGGTCAGCCTTCAAAAACAGGCAATGGGGTACATTAAGTTGCAACCACGTTACCAACAGAGGTCAGGGACATAGCGTGGGGATTGGGTGGTCCCCACATTTCTAACAAAAGACAAACCTGTGTGGGAAGCCTGTCTAGGGCCAACTGCTCAAGCCAGCACTGGGATAACATTGTCAGTTTCTTGGCCAATATATAGTTTTTTGGCAGCTCAACATTGAATCAACCAATCAAGCCAACTTTGGACTGATGTCACTGGTTTGGTTGTGCCAATGAAACTCTGTCTGTCTGGTATTTTTGCCTGTTCAGGATATGAGACAGAGCTTATAATGTGCCTACTCCCACACATGGCACTGTCATAATGTGATGATTAAGCTTACGGCCATTATGTAAAATATAATGGTTATTTCAATATGTTATACATTTGAAAGTAAAACTGGTAAACCTCATTGACCTTTTTCACTCCTAAATCAGTATTCATTTATTTTTTGGCCATATGGGGGCACCAGAAGAAGGTGTAAACACAACATTAATATAAAGTTAAAGCAAACATGTTAGTGAACAGTTGCCTATTTACTCTCCAGCAGACACAGAATAATATTAATATTAATTTGGATATTAATTCTGAATATTTTAGCTCTGTTTTGATCTCCACCAGCTCTTGACGAAATATCTGTGTGTTTAGCTGTTAAATTCCCCACTATGATCACCAGCTAATGGCTAACTTTGTCTGTCTGCTGACAGAGTTTTTTCATTGTAAACAGCACCCTGTGGTGGCTGGAAATGACCCTATAAAAGCAGTGAGAGTGAACCAAAACAATAAAGCTATGTGTCGTAAAACAAAAACAGTGAGCTGAAAAATGCTTAAGCTCTATAGAGCTGAGGGGAGCATACATTAGTGAAGCTTTAAGGTCCCCTGAATATATGTGAAACTGACTGAGCACTCTGTTTTTCTTTGCAGTGTTTGGTAAAATTCTCATTCTTTAAATGACCTTGTCTCATTCACTTCTGAAATAATATACAGTAGCTGCACCTGTCAGTGGAGTACTTTCACAGCCAGATGTGATGCACACGGGCTAGAGCCACACCTGGTGATTAAAAAAACATCCATAAAATTCAGTCAAGCTTCTTTGAAAGAGGTTAACAGGCACCGACCCTTAATGAATAACTCACCTCTCAGGTCGCCTGTGTCCTGATACCTGATAGTGAGTTTTTGAATCATTTGCCTGGTGAGAGTCCTGCAGCTGTTCCTGAAGAAGGAGGGGGGGGGGAACAGCCCAATGCAGACTAATGCAGAGATGACACATGTAGGTGGGAACATGCATTATTTCTACACAAAGACAACACAGCAGGCGTGTAGCAAGATTTTGAATGAGTAGCTTTTTGTTTACAGATACTGATACTTTTGTTTGTGGTGCTGCTTTTACACTGTGGACATTTACAACTGTCTACTGATCACATTTACATAAATGTATTTTTGCATTTCTACTTTTGTAAATTTCAGTTTTACCAAAAGCATGTATTTCTGTACAGTATGCACACACACACACACTAACTGTAGTTGAGTCCATTTCATGATGACAATTGCTGATACATCAGTGTTATTTTGTTACATTTACATGATTCAAAGGTCTCTCTAATAGCTTGTTTTACATGGGTTCATTTAATGTTTGATCTACTGCTTCTCACTGCAGGAAGCCTTAAAAATATAACATTTGGGTTTCTGTCAGGTGACTGTATAAGTTCTGTAAATGTGCCAGACTCTTAACTGTGGTTGTTTTCTTGATCAAGATAATCTTAATCACATAATAAGACCAAGGCAACAATTCAGATCATCAGAAAATTCCTGTAAATGAAAAAAAACTTAATTCTCACTGTGCAGGTAAACATATTAACTGTGATACACTGTTTGCAACGATGTTGTGCCTTTTTTGCCCAGGTGCTCCTCTTAAAAAAATAAAATGTAATGTAATAAAATAAAATAAAACAATAAAGGCAGTATACTGGATCCTACTTTTCCACAGTGTTCATCATGTGACCAACCCTCCAAATTGAAAACATTTTACTTTCTTATGTCCCCTTTTTACTGCTTTTCCATTCATTTTTCAGGTATGTCTGTCTGTTAATTTTGTGATTTTTAATGCGTCACTCACATTCTTTTGTGGATTGGTAAAGGGCAGCAGATTTCACTTTGGAAGCGGATAGTGATGTGTTTTTCCACGGCACGTGCAGGACGTCCAGGAAATGTCTGGCAGGAGCTGTGGTAACAACACAGTGGTTCGTGGCCTCTCGGCTCTGCAGGAGCTTGTGCAGGGCCTCGACTGTTTTCAAACCTGACAAGATCCTCTCCTGAGGGACATGCTGTGATGTGTCATGTGGATGGTTGCCATTCCTGCTCTTATGGCAAAAACACGAGGTATATACGAGGGAAATGTGCTTCACATTCAGTAAGTGGGAGCTGTCTTTAGGATGTGATGATTGGTAGAAAATGAAAAGGGTACACTGTCTAAATGTATGGCAATCTGATGGGCAAATGCATATAGATTTGGGAGTTTTATGTGCAGATTATTGTTTGCCCACCTTTTTCAAACTGGCTTTTGTATTTTACAACTCTTATCAAAGTCATTATAAGCAATTATCTAGCGATACACTATGAATTAAACAGCAATTAATTAAAGCATCATTGGGCACAGACATATCCAGAAATTAACATAACAATATAAGACTGTATTGTACAGATCTAAAAATCCCAGAATTGTTAAAAAAAAACTGTCATTATAAATCCTTCAGTAGTACCTTTCTAATCACCTTTAAAGCACTCTCCTTGACATTCAATACACTTGTTCCAGTGCTTCTCCCAAACCTGGAAACATTTCCTGTCGTCATCTCTTGTCAGTGTGTCCAGAGCCTCCTGTGATTCATCCTAGATATCTTCCACATTGGTGAATCTTCTTCCTTTCAGTTCACTCATTGGCATAAGCTACCTAGTGGGTAATTCAATAGCTACACTCTACTGCTGTACTATCGATGGCTTCTAGGAATTTTTGGGTCCCCCCTCTATTGGCTGCTAGTGCTGGTGAAAAGGCCATTTAAGCCATTTCGGGACTGTCCATTTAATGAAAAGTTTCACATTTTGTTCATTTTGCCTGCTTGTAAGTATTAAGACTGTTAATATCTGGCATTCTTGTACTGTAATGTACTTTGGACACTATTTTTTTTTTCATTTGTCTACTGAAGGTGTAAGTAATTGTTTAGCAGGACAGGGATGTTTCACATGTCAGCACGACAGCCAATCAAAGATCTTTCACATTAAATAAAACTTTACACATTAGAAGCAGCTTGCTATACCCTAGCCAGAGTAGCCTAGTGTAGCAGCAATGCCTTCGTGAAAATAAAATAATGACTTCTTTTTATTGGTGTTTCCATGTCTTATAGTTACCATCGAGAGGATTTCGTCCTTGTTTTCTACCCCATCACCACCTTACTGGAACAGTCTCCTCTTGAGAGGAGTTTGACCTCAGCAGTCTGCCTGGGAGCATCATCCATGTGAACCCTTTGATCTCCTAGTATTACCAGCCAGACAGACATTATTAGGCAGCTTGCAGAGTGACCCCCCAGGCAAACATTCATCAGCTGTTGATTAGCGACATGCACCCTGTGGATAGTGGAGATGTAACGATGTGCAGTCTTTTCCCTCATTAGTGACCTTTGACATCTCTCACCACGAAGAATGACAGTCGTCCAAGCCTTTTATCATGATTGAATGGCTGCTGCATGTGGAATGTACAAAAATGTTAGCAATATTAATTACTGATAAATATGTCTGTATTTGAAATTGAATGTTTCATTTTTTATTTTATTCAGTTCTACACATTATCATGACAGTTGTCATTTTTATGATGCCATATGGTTGGTTTGAATTTATGAAATGTTTGTTTTATCAAGCGTGCAGTTAGGAGAGAGGGAGACAGAAATCACTTTAAATTAAGGATATCTTTTATCGGCCCCTGGAAAAGTTTTTAATTTACAATTTGAAGACGTCTGAAAACATCTGAAGCCCCCTTACAGTTAGTAACATGAAAAATATGGCATTTCTATGCAATCTTTCTTCAAAAACAAAAATACAGCTGGCAGCTTTCATGTGTCCCAATAGACTTTTAGAAATACACATACATAACAGGTATGCCATAGAGTGTAATTTCACATATTTTTGAAGCAGCTGAGGAGTTCAGACTTAAGCCATTATCAAGTTTTCAGATGTCTATGTCAGAGCTCCTTTCTCTGAGGGACTTGAAGCAGAGGATAATAAGGAAGATTCATGGTCATATGCAGCCAGAGAGAGATTTCTGAGGCAGGGGGACATGTAAGTTATGATGCTGCAAACCAGTGAAACCACATCTGTTACTCTAGAACCACCAATCATTCGTAATCAAATCACGTCGCTTGAGTCAAGGTCTTTGTGGTACTCTGAGGATATGATGTAGGCTCCAGTGAGTTTTGCAAGACACTGTTACTGTTATAATAGTAAAAACTAAGAGCAGAAAAATATGATAAGATTTTTATGCACCACCATGTCAATGTGAAAACACCATGCTTCTATTGTAATTGCAAATCATTCTCCTAATGAAGACCACATTTTCCATAGACCTTTTTGGTTCCTGTTGCACAGAAAATGCTACTTCTGGGGTCAAATATTTTATTTGTCTCAATCATGGAAACTACATTTACTACTGCACTTTAGTATAATTTGGAGGTAATTGTATTTTCCTTTCCATTATTTATTTCCATTTCGTACTTCTTTAAAATTCTACCACAGCGCATTTAAAAATGAAATATTGGACTTTTTACTCCTCTACATTTATTGACAGCTACAGTTTAGTGAGTGATTACTTTGCTGATGCTTTACAGATAAAACTACGCAACTGAACTGTATATAAAGTAGTAAAAACTAGCTCCACTTGACCACCTTCGACATTACAATAATAATTACATGGTAATGCATGAGCAATATAATCCAATGATACAACAAGACTAGACTCTACAACCATGCTAGCAGATCTTCGAGGCTGTACTAAGGTGTTTGTTTTGAGCTAAATGCTATTGTCAGGCAACAATGACCAAGCTAACATGCTGATGTTTAGCAGGTATAATATTTACTAATGTCATCAGTTTTGCATTTACTTGGTTATAATCAAAAGTATTGAACAAATGAAAATTTTGACCTGATGATGTCACAAGTTGAAAAGTTAGGGGATTGCCAGTGGTTTCCTCTGGGAACCACAAATGTCTGTGCAAAATTTCATCACAAACCAGTAGTTGTTGAGATATTTCAGTCTGGAAGTGGTGAAGCAATTGACTGACCGACAAACCGAGATTGCCATCTATAGAGCCACTCTGCTAGAGTGGCTCAAAATATAACAATGACAGGTTTCATTCTGCATAATGAGTACCCTATTTTAACTGATAATATGTGCTTACTATTTTTACATTGTGGTTTTGCTACTTTTAATTAAGAAAAGAATCTGAGTACATGAGTTTGGCTTTAGTAAGTGGGTTGTTTGGATTGTTGCAGTGCCATTTGAGGGCATACTTGCTGCTCTGTGCTGTAAAGCAACTCAGCAAATTTCAGAAAATCACAAAATCAGGACACAGCAGCTGTGTTCAAAAATCAAAGGAAATAGTTATCTGATGGCTTCTATGGTAATTTTCTCTGTTCTGAAGGCTACAATGCAAGTTAAGTATGGTGTGAAATTACCATAGAAACAGGATACTGATAACTGCAGCTTGTTTATTGTAGGCAGTGAATGCTTCAGCAGGAAATCAGATATGAGACAATTATCAATGTAAAAGAAAGATGAAATCACACTGTCCCATGTGTTTTATTCCATGTCTTTTCTCATGGTTAGCCTGCCTTTTACAGTTATTAAGACTAATAATCAAATGCCCTATGATGTCATTAAACCTGAAACCTGACATTTGGGCTTTATGCTGGAAGAATTCCACGGGGAGAAGGTCAATTTGGCTGATTAGAGGAGGCTGTGAGAGACTAATGTGAATCTAAGGAGACAGTGTCAAACTGTGAAAGTATGCAGGTGGTGTCAGGGGCAACAGATGAGTATTACAAAGATGGGTCTATAAATTCATTATATTGGGCAACATTGATGTTTTTGTTCCTAATATGGCTTTGGGAAAAAATGCTATCAAATCATTGGCAGTGCACAGGAAGTGCGTGTTAAAGACGTATTTAAAAAAACAAAACAAAAAAAACTCTGTAGGTTTGGACGCAAGACAAACTCAAACCACAAGCTTGGATGTTTTCCATTAACACTAATCTTCTCAACAATTTTTAAGTCATGCATATCAATCTATAAGACAATCTCCTCTCTACATCCAAAAATAATAAGTCATGTTCTCTGATGGTTAAGCACATGCACAGTGTCAGAAGGAGCCCGGGTGTGCTGTGCCACCACCCTCTTGTTAAGAGCCACATCAAGCCAGGGGGCAAAATCTGTCAAACATGGGAAAAGACGCTGAGACGACTGGCTGACTGCTGGTTTTGGGTGGTGCACTGCTACGTTTACGCTTCTATTTTAGAAAACCCTGCTGTGCCCAGATGGGAACTTCTCTGGCAAGAAAAAAGTAATGGATAGAGAAATATAAAGGAGATAAAGAGAGCTGGCTGTCATTAGTTGTGGTCTTTAGCTTATATAATAATCATGGCGATATCAGCCACACATCAAAAAGTCATTATAAAATAAAGATCAGCTCAGAAAAACACACACAGCCTTAAGGCTCTACAGCCTGAGGCACCATTTATTTTATGGAGGAGGATATTGATGAAACTGTTGCTTCATCAACTGTGACTTTGTGATCCAGTTTAGACTAGTTTCACTTAACTAATCTGTGTCTGCTCCAGTTAGGATGAATGAAATCACACTTGTGCTGTCAGCACTGAGTCCTTCCCAGGCACACAGCAAGAGCTGATAATGCAGTTTAATGAGGATTAAAAAAAAACAAAACAGCAATAATGTTGCTTTTGGTTTTGCTGTAGAACCATCATGAGGATGAGTTAAGGTGTTGGAAACACATAATTTATACTGGTTGTGCCAGCAAATTACTCAGCAGAATCAGTTAGGTCAAATGTCAAAACACACAAGGTTAACTTCAGTTTTCAGAAGCACTGGGATCACTGTTCAAGAATGAGTTGTTTGTGGCCAATGCTTCCTGAATAAGCAGAATATCCCAGTATTTTCTTTCATCTGTCATTTCAGCAACATTGCATATTCATAAATTATCCACTTTCTTGTTAGGTGTCTCCAGCTTTGTTCCTTCCTGATGTTGAAATTTCGACCAACATTTTATTTTGTCAAGATTATATAATTTGCATAGCCCAGCGCATAATTTCCTAATAAGACCTTAATGACTTTTTAGTACTGTTTTGCAAAAAATATCCTATAATTTGAAGATTAAACAGTAAATGACTCCTCAGTTAATTTTTTCAATCCCAATGTGAGGATCATAATTTCTTTGGCTTGAAGAGTTCCTGCTAGTGACCATGAATAATACTGTACATTACAGCACTAGAGACAGGAGCCTCTTCTGCGTTGCAATTCGACTTCATGAATTTTGCTGATACAATGGGTGTCCTTTCACATGAAGTCATGTCTAGCAGAGCTTAAAAGTTATATGTGACCTCAGGCATTGAAATAAAGGAGACAAAATGTCAGCTGGCATAAACAATCCTCAGTGGTCAATGAGTCACATCCCTGCGGTCACATTTGAATTTATAAACTGAACCATGAACAAGTGATAGTTTTTGGGTATTCCCTGTAAAAAATTAAGCGTTGTGAAGAAACCTTGTTGATGTTTTCTTTTTGCCGACTGTGTTCATACGTGTGGTTATGAAGTCAGAGTTGCCCGCTGAGTGTATGGGTTGTGCGGGGTGGCCACGTCTTGGCAGCATCCAATTAACAGCTCTGACTCCAGCTGACCATAATGATAGGTCTAAAATTTTAAATGTTCATGGAAACAAAACAAACAAGGAGCTTAAGGACAATACAGTGTTATTAAATATGGATTACCTTGACATTTATACATAAATGAGTTTTCTCATGCATGATTTGTGCTGAATATCCTCATAAACACAGAATTAGTGAGGGGAAGTGTCACAATCTTGACATTTAATTTAATTACTGGATTAATATAAATGTATCTCCAAGATTATTTTGAAATCTGAGTAATCATGAAGAATATTGGATTATGAGTGACTAAGAATATAATTTCAAGGTTTGATTTTCACCAGCTACCAATATCTAGGTATTAACATACTGGTTTGATAAAGCCATCATGGAAAATATTATTCATGGAGAAAGCAGATGGAATTGTGAGCCAAAGACAAAAGAATAAAAACATTTATGTCCTAAAAAGTTCTTTTTGTCTCTCCAAAATAACATTCTGTCACCTCTGTCTTAATGTATTGTAATGCATTATTTTCTCTGTCATGACAGAGCTATGTCAGTCAGGGGCAAAAATGCAATATCTCAGCTTTGGTGGATCTGAGATTGCATTCCTGGACAAGTGCAAATTGAATTGCTGTTGAAAGGGCAGTTAGACTTTAGCCAGCTGGCGAAAATGAATTAATTTTCTCTGTCAGATTCTTGGAGGACCTTGGTGAAGACAGCATCTGCTCAGAGTCACTTGCCTGTCACTGAAAATTACTGTAAAAATAAGGTAGGTGCTTTCTGACATGCAAATTTAAGTGCTTTTTAAGATAAAGTATAGAGTTTAGGTCACATCAGTATCAGGGTCACAAATCTAACATGTGTTTGTATCAGATGCTCCAATCTAAATTTCCAGATAAACATACTGCATCATTTTATGATTGTTTTTCAAATGCTATATTTAATGTCTCACATATCAATTTTTGGATTTCTTTGGCTACAAAATATTCTTAATGATATTTTAAGATTACTTAATGACTTAATGATATCTCAGCTTTTACTGTTTTATGGAGCAAGCAGGCACACTTGCTTAGGACAGTGGTCCTCAACCTTTTTCACATCAAGGACCCCTAAACTGACAAATAAGATCATGGACCCCCTTTTGATAAGATTTTTTTTACTAGGGTCCCTCATCTCTTTTTGCTTTTAGATGTTTTATTACAGAAAGTGAATCTCATGACCTAAATAGTCACACATTCTGCCAATATATTACTTATGGGTGGAATTATAATGAAAATAAATTATTCCCCTTTTTGCTGGGGACCCCTTGGAACATCCTCAAGGAAGGGTTTCAGAATAATGGACTGTCGGACCAACAGCATAGTATCCTTTTGTTCGCGCCTGACTGAAATGAAAAAGATCCATTTTTCAAAAGTGACTAAAACTTTTGAGTAGTAAGTAAGTAACCTTCTAACCTTGCTCACATGAGTACCTGATAGATGTAGCAACAGTAACTGAGGGACAATTACTACAGTGTCTTGCAGCTGTTTTCAGCACTTGGTTGTATCAACTGTTGGCCTCAAACACCACCTCAAGTTAGAAGTTGAAGTTTTCCTGTCATGCTGCCAACTCTCTCCAAAGGATTTACTCTCTGCTGAGACACCAGAACTTGACTGTTTCACTGTTGTTTGATTGGTTTGACTGTTGAATTTGAGCAGGGTTAAACGTCAGTTGTGATTTGTTGCTAGCGCTGAGCGTTGAGTGTCAAACCAGAAGTTGATGTATGAAGATCAATGTAGCATGGAGAACAATGTCGGTATGTAGTGCAAAAGGTAAGTGTCACATATATTTTTGTTATAATCTTTTGTTACCAGTTGTCTTTATAATGGGAGATTGTGGGGTCAACAATCATTCATTGGTCATGCTTTGTATTATGATCTGGACCGATTTTGCCTTGTAGACACTGTCAATTACTCTAAATTAGAGGAGTCACTGATCACCTGTGAGGCAGTAACAATTATCCAGGATGTGACCATTAATAAGTGTTGTTGGCAAGGCCCTCTGAGTTCACCACTTCAAGAGAGGGTAGTTTACACACCCATATATTATTACAATGTTATGTAATACACAGCTGCTTGTTTGGTTTAATGCATGTTGTCACTTAACTGTACGGCAGTTCCGTTTAAGCCATGCAAAGGCTTTTTTCTTTTAATCCCTAGTGTACATGATTTATGTGAACTAATGGTAAACAGCTCCTTGTGTTTAACTTTGCTGTATGGCAGTGACACAGTGGTTTTCCTCTACTAATCCCCTTTTATGGTTGATCCTCTGAGAATAATGGTGGCACTACTAGCAAGCAGAATCTGTCCTAATTTTATTTTGAAATACAACATTGAGTGCAGTCGTGTCAATGCATGTAAATTTTGTTGCTTTCCACTGGTCTTTTCAAAGTTTGCTAAAACTTATTTCCACTCCCAGAAACCTTGCCCAGGCTATTGCACCTGAATCCTGGCAAGAAGTTGGCTGAGAGGACCTTCATTAATGTTGGAACACTTTTTGTATGAAACATTATTGATATGTGTTCAGTAATTTAAATGTGCAGTCTTTCTTTCAAGGGAATCGCCATGCAGTATATTGAGGACAACTGGTCGAAGTTCCTGGGCGGTGTGAAAGGGCCAAAATTGCTCGCTCTGAAGGAGGAAGGCCGGCAAAGAATATTTACAGGAATCAGAGACGGAGATTCGGAGGCTGTGGAATTCCTCCTTTTTTCCCATGTAGTACTTCATGGAGGTCTGTACTGATCAGCAAAGCCTTTGGCTCAGTGCAGGGTTTCTCAACTGACCACACACCCTCAAAGGCTTGGATGCAGGGCTACAGCGTGCCTCTCCACTGACGCAAACACACACACACACATAGAGGTTTGGATGCAAGGTACAGCATTCCTCTCTGATGATAAAATTGTCAATGTAAATTGTTCCTTTTACAAACCTATACAAACATGGTACCATCTCTGACCACTGATAACACTACTGTTTCTCCTTGATCACTTGCCTGCAACCACTGAATCAACAAGATGGTCAAGATCTTTCTTCCACCTCTGCAACAGAACTTCTGATTCACAACTTTGCTTGCTGCCTGCACCAGACCTGATGAACATAACTCATGTCCTCCATAACTGCCTCCTCTTCTCGTTCTATGCCACCAAACTGTGGAACTCATTCTACTGAGTTCCATCCTCCAACCTCTTAAAGTCAAGACTAAAAACCTTGCTTTACCCAGGACTACTACCCAACTCCATAACCTTCTCCTCCTACCTTCCTCCACCTATGCCACCCTCTCACTCTACATTACAGGTTTTTTTCCTCTATAATTTTATACAGTGTTTCATGGCTTTTATGTAGTATTTTCCTCTTTCATAATGACGTTATAAAATGTATATCATCTAAAGTGTCTTTTGGGTCTATTAAAAAGTGCTATTTAAATTAATAGTAGTATAGATGTTTGTGCAGACCTGCTATGCGATTGTATTTTCTACTTTTATTTTTTGAGAATAACAAAAAAAAAAAAAGATTCTTATTAAAGTTTCCTCTCACTCTCATCCTTCGTCGAAATCGGGATGCTGGGACAAACCTGTACAATTTTTATGAGGGGTTTGCATGGACGTGCTATGTAATTGTTTGTATGTCTGGTTTTACTCACAGCACACTTACCAGGTGCCAGTTTCTGTCTGTCTCTCCACCCAAATTCAAATACACGGTATTATTAAATAGTGTTCATGTGGTTGAACTAAACATTACATTGGCACTGGGCTTACATTAACAACAGGCTTACACATTGGCACCAACCCTGTCACACATCAATAGTCAGTGGTGGAATAAGGATTCAGATCCTTTACTGAAGTAAAAGTAGCAGTACCACTCTGTGAAGATAATCCACTACAAGTAAAACTCCTGCATTTATAGCCTTAGTTAAGTATGTAAAGTATATAAGTGTTATCATACATATAATGTTCTTAATATTACTGCATTAATGTGTATGTTGCATTTAAAGTTTAAAGTTGTGCTAATTTTATCTACCTTATATACTGTTGGGTAGTTTAATCTAAAGCAATGCATCATATTCTATAGGTTCATTATATCTTTTGAGCGTCATTGTCCTGAGAGAACCATAAAAATAAGTCAATTTTTCATGAGCTCAGAAAAGCAGCCTGTTTTCAGCTTTGTGACACTGCATTTTCCAGCTAATTTTAATTTAGAATTTTCTCAACCCACAAAGGAACACTTAATCCTTCAGTTTATCACAAACATTTAGAGTCACCAAACATACATAGTTTTCACTGAACAGGAAGGGTATGAAAAGTTGAGAATCTGAGAAATAACTTGTAACTATAGCTGTCAGAAATATATAGTGGAGAAAAAAAGTACAATATTCCCTCCGAATGTAGTGCAGTTGAAGTATAAAGTTGCATAAAATGGAAATACTCTAAAGAACAGTACTTGACTAAATGCACTTTAGTTACATTCCACCACTGTCGGTAGTCTTGTAAGAAGGGTCTGCACGGTGGCCCCACGTCTCTTTAGATGAAAACAAAGCGGTAAAAATGACTGGAATCCTGTGGAAGACGAGTAGTGACACCATGCTCATTTTATGAGGTGTAAATTGTGGATGTTTAACTTGTCAACTCATAGTTACAGAGGAGCAGTTCCCCTCATGATGTTGTTAGCCAAGTAACACATACTGGTAGGTCCTTTTTATTTTCATGAATTGACTGTTGTGGAGTCCTGCCCAAACCCAAGTCCAAACCAATGAAATTGATGTTTAATCCCACCCCAAATTTGACAGTTAAATCAATGAAATCACAGTGGGTGGGATTAAATGTTGACTGTTGAACGCTGCCCCATTCTGCAGGCTGCAGTCAAGTATACCTGCTTGGAGAAGATTATAGTGTAATATATATTGACTTTAGAGATGCAAATGTACCCATTTACCTGCACACAGTCCGTTCACCTACCTGTAATTAATTTGCTATAATACTGGAAAGGCAACATGGCTTTTGTTTCACAGGATAGGTAATCACATTCACATTCTCTCTTCAAACTTCTTGTTCATCTAAGCTTTAGATAAATACTTTGATTCAAAGCAACATGTTTATGTGAAAAACTAATTTACTATTCTTCCTGTCATTGCTGCTTCACTCCTACTACTGCTTCACTCATTTGATTCGAGCAAATATTAATGCAGTGTTGATCTGCTGCTTGTCTACTTTGTATGCTATTTCTTCTGTTATTCATGTCTTTTGTATGTTTAACGCTTGTCTGCATCATGGCTGGCATATTTAACCTGCTGCTACATATAAGGGTAGATTGCTGGGTTTATATTTATGAATCTCTGTTTAATTAGATGGTGAATTCTTTGCAGAAGTTGAAGGAGCTTTCAAGGGGAATTGTCACATGTCAGGTACCCACCCCACTCATTGCACTTGTC
Organism: Euthynnus affinis; assembly: GCA_029490765.1. Lineage (NCBI taxonomy): Eukaryota > Metazoa > Chordata > Actinopteri > Scombriformes > Scombridae > Euthynnus > Euthynnus affinis. The sequence continues at coordinate 8,518,757 of CM055853.1, read as the reverse complement.
TTTCTAATGCAGTTTTGCATTGAAGTTTATTACTGGGACTTCTCAACCTCTGCTGTGTTGAGTTTGTTTGTTAGTTGGGAGTGATGAGGTCAGAACATAGATGCCAAATGTCACCTCAGCACATACTTGGTATTGACGTAAATAAATGAATTCCACACGGGTTGGACGGCTGAAATCTGCCTTTGTGCTGCTCTACAACATGTGTTCTGCAAATAATTTTTCTATGAAATATCATTCTGCAATTCTGCCTGGAAATGATTTGTTCAGTTTCTTTAGGTTCATGTAATAAATTATGTTAAAAGACAGATTGTACAGGATGTTCATATTGGTGTTGATGGTTCCACAGGCACCAGTGACACTTTCTATTCTATCCTGTTGTGGTATGTGCTTCCTCTTAGATAACAGCTATTATTTTGATTAAGTGATTGAGTTAGGCACAAGATGCAAAAAGCAATCATAACACTCGTCTTGGTTTGCGTAATGCAGCTTTCATGACCTGCCAGCAGTGTCCAGAGGCTCAGCGTGCTCCGCAGACTGTTCTCATTTCTCTCATTTATACTGGTTTTGTTTTATGAGGTGCTATTATTTGTCTGACAACAATAGCCTGCCAAATGCAAATATAAATATGTGCTTTGTTATCTTTGTTTTTTTGTTTTCTACACAACAACGTCGATGTCAGGGACTCTCTGGCCTTGCGTGATGTGACGTCTTTTATGATCAAGAGGAATCAAGAACACACCTGCTTGAAATCACATCATTGACATCCCTGTATGATGCCCCGACAAACAGACCACATAAGACACAGTAAAAATGCAGTTTGAAATGAAAAATAAAGCGGTTGGTTTCATAGCCCAACACAGTGTGCACGCCTTGGCATTTTGCAGCTCTTGTGTGTCTTGATGGTGACATTGATGCTTTAATAATGTGTGGCCTCTGCGTGTGTTTGAGTTCCCGTACATCAATGGGATCCACATCCCTACCCCAACCCCTGGCCTCTAATCCAAAGTCTTGTAATCTAGCCAGCTGCGGTTTGGCTGACAGAGCGACAGGCAGCGCTCCGCTTCTGCTTGATGTTCCCTCAGCCACATTCAAACCCCACAGTGACCCATATAGACAACGAGCCCTGTTATTCGCCACCCTTCACAGTAACTCCGCACACCATCAAAGTGTCAACCATGGCGTTTAATCAGCAGCAAAACCCTCATTTGATTCAGCTGGGTTAAGACCCAACTGAGAATTTACAAGTCATCTAATGTTCAAATACATTTTAGACATTCATATACACTATACTTGTTTAAGCATTTTACTACTAAAATTTACTGTATATTGCCTCTATAAATGTAAAATAGCAATTTTGACAGCACAGATATAACTTAACAATTCTCTAGCTCAACCTGCAATGAAAATAAAACAATTTTGATAATGGATGATAAAAAAATTATGTATAGACTCGTACAAAATGAAAATAATCCCTCTCAATCATCACTTATGACCCACTAGAAGTGCGTAGCAATGTATTTATCTGCAGAGACTCAGCACCTACCTGTATTTTCTTGTTATTTTGCTGTGTTTGGGAAGCTTCTGGGTGCTCAGTGTTTCCCCTGCTTCTCCATCTCTCTGTATGTTTGAACAAGGGCAGAGCTGAGCTACACACAAGCCTCTGCTTCGGCTGCATTCACACAAAGTCCGGCACCTTGCAGAGCTGTGGATGTGTTTATTTGTGCTTTAGAATGTAACCTCCATGAAACAATCAGAAAATAATATTTTATTATTATTTTATTATCTGATTTACAGCTTTGTTCTCGCCAGCTTCTCTTGCTCTCTTTACTCTCTAGCTTGCTCAACCTCCGCTGCTCTCTCTCTCTTGCTCTGCTCTCAGCTTGCTCTGGTATGGTTGAGCCAGGGAGGAAGGGCCAACTTTCAATGCTGTGTTTACAAACACCAACCAACAAATCCTGCATAGTACACTTTTAAGTAATTTGTCAGAAAAAAACTTCCAAACATTCTCAGTTTCCACCTTCTCAAATGTGAGTTTTTGCTACATTTCTCTGGTTCATTTATTGTAACTTGAATATCTTTGAGTTTTAGATTGTTGTTCAGACAAAACAAGGAATGTGAAGATATTGCCTTTTTGCTATTTACATTTTATAGTATTAATGATTCTTTGATCCAACAAAGATCCAACAAAAATGTTTTGTAATTTGTGGGCTTGAAAATTAATCTTTTTAATCTCCTAGCCTGCAAAATCTTGAAAGGAAGTAGTGAGACTTGATCCTTATTGTTTTGGTACATTTGGTACTTTTTGGACCACACTGTAGTGAGGAATGAAAATTATTGAAAAATAAATCCAAAATACACCAATGCCTGGTGAACTAATTATCAAGTCACTGATATTGATCACAAACACAATTGATAGTATATTGTATATAAAGTTCTTTTTTAAATAATTGGGATGTAAAATTCTTACAGTCTCATTGGGTGAAGTCTCTGCTTCATTCCCATTCAGTTTTCATTGAACATTTAGCTGTCATTCTGCATAAGTGCTTGTGTCAACAGCTCAGTCACATCACTCTTGTGGTGGAAAGCTGTTGTCGAGTCATGAGTCATTAAAGTAAACACAAATCAACAGCAGAAGTGAAAGACAGTTTTTCAGTTGGTGACATTATTCTCAACATTCAGCATGTATTTAAACTGCACGCAAAGATATAAAAAGGTCAATGTTTGCATGACTGTGGTTAGGAAAAACTGTGAAAATTACTGAAAAAAACCCCATTATTTTATTAAAAATGGGAATGCACAGTGGTTGACCTCCCTGTTTATGACTTGATGTTGTTATTGTTTTCAATATATCAGTATCCATCTGTTTTTACTATGAATTTGGCATCTCCCTGCAGATTTAAATGGATCCCTTGATGTTTGTGTTTGTGTGGTCTTATACGTACACAGTTTGTCTGTGTCACTGGCAGCCATGACACCAGGGACCATCGCGGATCACCAAGAGCCCCCTTTGAACCATTTGGGTTTGAAAGACTGACGCATGTGGTTATGTGCTATGTAAAAAGTGCACGAATGCCCCCCCTGAGAACATCAGGAATCTGGGCAGCTTATGATTTCATGGAGACATCCAACGATAATGGCTGGTTGGTTTGTGTGGTCCTAAATAGTTTGTGGTGTGGATGACAGCAACATCCATGTCTAGTGTAGCTCAGAAACTTTGCGGGCAAGTAAACAGTCCCTATGAAGTGCCACAGCTGGACTTGGGTCAAATAAGGAACTTGATATGTTTTTCTTTCTTTTTATGTTCTCACTTTTTTAATTGTTGTACATTTCTATTGATAATTAGGTTGAGGATCAAATTAGTTGGGGCACTTTAAGATCAGTGAGATTTAATGGCATTATGTGTCTACATTGCTCAGTCTGTGGAAACAGTGCTTGAGAGGAGTTCATTCAAATTCTAGTGAATTTACCTTGTTCTTTTGCTGCATTTTCCTCTTGTGAACAATGCAGGTCAAACTCAGAATGTACTAGATAGCTGCACTGAGTTTCTCTGGCGTGAGAACATAACACAACTGTAGACAACCCAAAAACATGAAAGCTTATGGGTATACAGAAACAGATGTTTTCATCGGACAGCTGTAAGTTCCTCATGTTCAGAAAGCATAACAAAATTGACTTGTTCAGATGAGGTGAGATAAACTGAGAAGCTGTTTGTATGCCAGCCTGAAGTCAGCAAAGAACATGGCTATGTGCATTATGCTAAAATAAAATTACATGGTGACTGGTTATTAATCTGTGTCCAGTAAATAAACAATAGAGTCATGAAGTAGGAGTCACTGTTGGTATATTTCCAATTTCAAGACAGTTTTTCTTTTAAAGATATCTGCAGTGCTCCTCAACGACAACAATTGTGCATTTTGTGATAAAAGCAAATATTGTGGTACCCTTATAGCCAAAGGCATTCCAGAAAAAATTGGATATTAGGCCATCATGAATCTTTAACATGTCGCCCATGGCAGCCATTTTTCAAAATGGCCACCAGTGACAACTGCTTTCAGATAAATTTTCTCATCAGATGAATATAATATGATATTGAGGACATAATTAGTTGAATTTATTTACTGTACATAGTTCTTGTGAATTGCCATTTGGATAATGCAAGTCACTGACAAATCAAGATGGCCACCAATTTTCAAGATGGCAGTCATAAGTATGAAAATTGTAATTGCGTGGACTTGTCTGATATGGATGATCTTGGTGTCAAATAATACATTTTTTTATAATGCAGAATGCAAATTAGGAACTTTAGAATTACTCAGAAGCTTCCTTATGTCTCACAATTCAAGACTCAAAATAACTGACAACTATAACTGCCAAAAACCTAGATACCTAGAATATATTATTATATTTGCAGGATACAAGTTCATTGCTGGACTGGACTGTATCTGGTAGGCATGTGCAGAAGAGTTCATAGTACCCCTCAGATGTCTTTGACTGGCCCCATCGACACTGTGACGGTAATCCTGGTGTGGAGACTAGCACCTGATCCCACACATGGCCTCCTTGGTACACTGATTGTACATAGTGCCTCTTCACAAATAACTTCCTCCTTGCCTTGTCTAATTCTTGTTTGGTTATACAGCAGGATAATAAACCTCTCAATTGTGGCCATTACATCCTGTGTTATGTCATCCAGGGCAGAAGATAGTTTCAACAGGAAATATGTAAGCTCTGGAGCCCATACAGCCCATACAGTCTTTTTGCCATGGCCAGCAAAGCTTGAGAGGGTGTCATAGCCCATCAATGCATGGAACATTGGAAGTGCATGTGCCTTCTCAGGCCTTAGTTGTGCTGCAATTTCATGGGCTGTTAAGTATCAAAAACCCTTTCCAGTTCCAAATGCCAACCAAAGCTCATCTTCTGGCTGTAGACACTGAGACACTGCCACAGCCAGCACCACAACATCAGTATCAACAGATTGAATCATGATTTTCTGATGGCCATGGCCTAGCTACATGGGCCACATGTAATAATATGTGACTATTGGCTTCCTTGTGTGTATGTGGAACAATTGAAGACAGATCTGGAAGTGGTGGCTTGCTGAGGACTTCCACATCATCTGTGACAACAAGCTGTTTATCCTTTTGTACAAACCATCTGAACAGAGCATCCGAGAGGAAGGTGAAGAAAGTTATGCCAGTTCTTGGAAATGGCTGCAGCAACCACCACAAGTATTAAGATTACAATAAACAACAGTTTTTCTGCAATGAATTATCAAACATCAGGATATTTTGCACAACAATTTCTTTCAATAATGGACATCGCACTTTCCTTTTGCCACCTTTCACCACAGGGAAACACATCCAGGTATAGGATACAATTAGGTTTGGATGAAAAAATGACCCTACACCTAGCCCAATTGTTCATTCACTGTCATTTAATTCCTGTGCGATCTGTACACCATCTGGGTGATTATATGTAAGTCATGTAAAACCTCGTTACCTCTGGCTTGGCTTTCCCACGCTGGTACATCTTGTCAATTCAGGTGCAGCTATCTAACTACATCTAAATATGGACAATATTAACTAGATGCAGGACTAACATTCGATAGCATTTGGGAAACTAAACTACACTACCACTGAACTATCACCACAACCAGTAGATTAATACTTACTACAGAAAGCATGGCATTATAAAGCAGAGTGTATTTAGCTGACACTGAGCCCCATGCTGAGTTTCACAGCCTTGTCACTCATACATTACTCATACATTATTTCAATAATTATGACTTTATTCATGAAATTACAGTACTAGAAGTAGTTTATCCTGCATTTCTCCATTATACCAAATGAAGGGAATTGACAATTCTTAAATTCTAAAGATAATTTCTTGATTTCCAGCATACACCAACTCATGGTGAAGTTAGCACTGAATGAGGGGTTCAAGAATCGGTTTAAATGGAGCTGGTTGCAGGAGACTGTCCGAGTTGACGGAAATACCTTTTCATTGAATTGCTTCAGCAAAATTGAGGAACTAGGCAACACCAGGCAACCAGACAACTATCCAATTAACTCTGGCACAAGTGGGAAGATTGCAATTTGGAAACATGGAGAATCCAAAACACGTGAAGGCATGGAAAATCCAACAACAGAACATGTGCATTTAGATAGCACCAGCAGATAATTTTGTTATTGTAGCCTCACACAACAACCCAGAGCAACTTACACATCTGCTTCATACAAGCTCACCCATGGTGTGAAGAAGACTATCCAAGATGAAGCACTAGACAAAATAAAAAGTATCTAGTTCTCCCTCAACATGGATAAGGTCACAAGCAAGACAAACAAAAGGGTATTAGATGTGCTTATTAGCTACTGGTCCAAGAAACTTGAGGGGATGGTTGTACACCTTACAGCTCTGGAGCTCATATCTGCAACAGTGGAATCTCCAATGCACTGGATGGGCTTTTTGAAAGAATGACTCTCCCATGGCATAATATGGTGTCCATTCTTATGGACTCATGTGCTGTGATGTGGCGTTCTAAAAATGGCCTCGAGAAGAAGATCAGAGACTGGCATGCCCCTCAAGTCCTCCACGTTGATGGTGTCTCATGTCACCACCTCCATAGTGTCAGCAACCCATACCCATACACCCATACCTCTTTTTCCATTATGTGTTGTCTTCTTTTCTCAAAACTGTGTTGTATACTATCTTCTGACAGACTTGGCTTCATGTAGTCACCATAAACACAAACACTTGAAAAGCTTTGGTAGAAGTGATGCCATTACTTTATCCCCTATGATTGGCCTGGTGTGCAGAGCAACCTAAGTGCTTGCATCCTATGCACGCTAATAATTTAATTTTGTCCTAGCCTGCTTCATTAGGAAAGAAAAAGCATGACACCATAATTCAGCCTTGGCCAAGATCTTAAATATGGGACAGTTTTGACAATCATATGCGTGTTTGCAAGACCTTTGTCATATGGCATTAATACCAATCTTGACGCTTTGGACAAACATGAAAAGTCAGTTATGAAGAGTTTTATTGTTCAGCGAGTATTTGTCACTTTGCGGCAAAACCATTTGTTATTCATTTAGATTCAAGAGAGCACACCAAGTACCGATATTATCCAAATGTCAATTATGTTTAGTACTGCATGTTTTCTGGCTAAGTAGGAACGATTTTTTTACAGATTGGTTTAGGATTTTTCATTAGTAGTCAAACAGTTGTGTCTAAAGGTCAGGCTTAGTTTCATTTATGTATTTATTCAATCACTTGTCTCGCAAATATTTACTTTTTAGTTTAGTTTAGTTTAGTTTAGGTATACTATGCAGGACTTTCCTACAAAAAAACAAAACAAAACAAAAACAATGTATAGACTCAAAGTAATCTCAATCATCACTTATGAACCACTAGAAGTGTGTGGCGTATGTGTATTTATCGACAGAGACCCTGCTTTCTCCCTGTATTTTCTTATTTTCTTATTATCTTGCTGTGTTCAGGATGCTTCTTGATGTCAATCTTTGGGCAGTGGGTGTGTAGCCCCCGGCCAATAACAGCTTGCAGGGTGTGAGGCCAAGACCTGGAGCATAGCAAGAAGGTTACATTACTGTCTCTGTCTCTCTCCTCTGCTCCGCTCTGCTCTCTGTCTCTGCGTCTGCTTGACCGAGGGTGGGGCTGAGCTACACACACGCAGAGCAGAGAGGCCACAGTGGACAAGATGAAGTAATGCGCGTTGTACGGAGGTGTTGACGTGTTTATTTGTGCTTTAGAATGTAACTGCTGTGATCAGAAAATAATGTTTTATTTATCTGATTCGTGGTTTTGTTCTCTCCAGTGTTGCTCCCTGTCTTCATTCACTCTCTAGTTCACTTGACCACCACTACTTCCTTCTCTCTCTCTATCTCTATCTCTCGCTTGAGCTGGGGAGGAGTGACCAACTTTGAATACTGTGCTGTATGACAAATCCTGCGTAGTATACCTTTAAGTTTATTAATTCAAGTTGAAGATGAATAGTTTTCATATGTGTGATATACATTATTTGTAGTTAGAATTTGCTTCAGTTCCCCAGGCATAAACACAAAAATGAACATTAAAAGACATCCCATGTCATGTTTAGTTTATTTATTCTGATTTCTGTCTTTAATGTATCCTCTTGTCAAACTATTATTGTTGATGCTAACTAAAGTGTCGAGTGTCTGTGGGCCATGGAGTAGCTCTGCTGACAGCTGTTGTCTTTGTATTGATGATGCATTCCTTTCGCAACTTTTGCAGATTGCTGTCAGCCTGAAATGCCAAACACTGGTGTCAGAATAAAAGCCCAGGAGAATAAAAGCCTGAGTGTACTTCAGCTTGTGCTCACTCTTGCATTGTTGTTGAGAGTTTTTGATTTGGGTGAGCTGCTAAGCCACAGGCGGTGATCTGACTCAAACTGGAATCAATCACCTCTGCTCTCAGAGCTGAACATTTTATTCTTGTGGGATGAAACACAGTGTAGCATCCAGGCCACCCAAATTTCAGCACCATATTTAATTACTCTTATTCTCATGTTTGGAATAATACTAAAATTGCTGTTCTTGTCTGTGGGTCAAAAGGCCTTTGTCAGCAGTGTGACATAATCCTCTATAACCTTTGAATATTAAAATTGATAAACACAAAGTGTGTATGGTGGTGGGGACAGGCTGTTCATAACAAAAAAGACAATATGGCCTTATATACTGTATATACAGTCAACACTTTATTAGGAGCACCTGTGCAAGCAATACAACAGCTCTGACATAAATTCTACTTTTATGAAGCTGATATATTTTAAGTTTTGTTGACATTGTCAGAAAGGTGATAATTATACTTTATAATTGATGTTGTAGTGGGTGGTGGTGTACCGGTGTACATTAAAAGAAAAGTGAGTGTTCCTAATATTTAGTCCACCCCATTATCATACATGAGGGATGCAAAGTATTAGGAAAACCTTTCAGTGCAGACTGTACTGGGTAAAATACGTGTTCATAGGTGTGAGTACTGTTCCCTGACACCTCCTACCTCCTACTGTGATAATGTTTCGTCTTTTGATTATAAACCGTGATTTCCTCAACACTTGAAAGCACAAAGACCCATTAACAACATGGGGCATTAAAATTACTTGTGAAAAAACAAGACTGGCATCTTTTGAGGCAGTGTTGCCAGTCATTGACTGCAGAGATGTGGTGTTAACGTGGCATACCCTCTGCAGAGCAGCCCTCCTTCAGTCTGCCCAGCTTCCTGCATACATACGACTCTCTGTAAAGGCTGGCTGGCTGAGCGGGCTCCCTTGCTGCGCGTGTTTCCTTGTCTCAGTTTCCAGCCCTGAGGTGAGATCTCAGAGCAGAGCTGAGGATCATACAAGGACAGGCGCATCTGGAAAGTCTAAGCCGGCTGCACTTGCCAGTTAGCGAGCTGGTGCTAATGAAAAGCAGGACTTTGGCTACTGCTCACATTGCCTGGTTAGCGTTAGTTAAGGCAATCTTCTGTACTTCTTAACATAGTTCCATAGTCTCCCAGTCTAAGCATGTGCCAAAACATTAAAATCTTTTTTCCACATCCAATATTTAGAATATAATATTATGATTTTGCAGGAACGTTTAAATGCAAAGGGAGTATAGACCATGCTCTTTGCGGTTATGATGTCAAGACAGGAGGGCAAAATTTACTAGAGAATTATATGCTTGGACTAAAGAGACTCTAAAAATTCTATTTTGCTTGCTTGATATTGTCTGCAAAATCGTTGTGTACTATTGTTGGACATGTTGTGGCTAATATGCATGTTCTGTGTACATTTAGCTGCACAGTAAGAGGGATTGTTAGTGGTTTTAAGAATGAGTAAGTACACAAATCACTAGTTTTTTCCTTTCCCTTGGAAGTCAAAATAAGTGACATCGCAGTCACGTGGCAGCGCATTTATGAAGGCACTCCACAAGGCTACTTGAGACTACATAGTGTGTTTATTTAAGCTTTTGCAAACTGCATGCTGTGTGGCTTTCATTTTGAAGTGTGCCAGCATTCACTGCTCTGAAATCCACCGGTCATGAATCTTTCCTAAGCACGTGACAACGCCCTCGCACATGACCGAAAACCACAACCAGCAGTTTACAAAGTGCAGAGCCAGAAGCATTACCATGACTTCTTGGGGTATGCAAGGTCATTGCCCCTTTCCAAGCTGTCCGATGCCTTCCCCTTTTCCTGTCATCCCAGCCTCATCTCACCCATGTCCCAGGGCGGAAGGGTGCCAAAGGTGAGCAGGTGTGACTGGAGCACCAAGCACCATTCAGAAGGGGAGGCCACAGGGCAAAGAGGAGCGAAAGATTTACACCATGTCCAAATCTTTACTTTATGTAGAGATTTACAGCCTTACCAAACGCAAAGCAGATTTATTACAGAGGTCTCCTCAAATTTTAACTGGACAGTCAGTTGTTTACAAACCAGGCGGGTATTTTTATAAGGCGATTTATTGAATTTGTCACTGCAGGAATTTATTATTATTATGAATGTTGTTTTTTTTGAGGAAATATATCAGCACAGTCTTGCAACTTTGGCAAGGACCTGTGATTTTAAATATTTAAAGATCACCACAAGCAGTCATACTGGGCCAGAGGCAACTTTGCATCCATTCACAAGTAGGTTCCCACACTTTTCCCTGCATGTAAACACAGACACTGACACTTTAGATTAGTCATAGAGTCACTGATATAGTTAAATTTCATGCCACGTTTCACATAACCTGACACTCTGCATTATTACTCTCATTTTGTAGTATCCTCAGAAGTAGCCATTTAACTGTTTCACTGTAATTTTTATTCCCTTCATCCATTGTATTTCATCTCTGCTCCATCAGGATGCTAGGCTGCTATGTGCTAAACAAAAGGCCTCAGTTTATTTTCAACCATGGCATGGATGTCAACCAAAAATAAACCAAAACATTGCACACATCTCTTTTCAATGTCTGCTAGATTGTGAAGACAGTCAAAGTCTCCAGCCTAAACAAAATACTTTGAAAAATAGTGTTTGTGTCAGTTGTTTGAGACTTGAAGAAACCAACGTGGCTTGTTGTCAAGTTTTTAAAGGAAATGTTTATGGTCCATGCTTCTGTGTTTACCTGAGTCCTAACAAAGATGAAGTATAATTTCTAAGATAACTCTTTGGTTTGCATTTGTTTATTTATACAGTTTCATGTTAATCTGTCTTGTTAAAACTTCTGTTTTGGCCCACGTGCATGATTGGAGCACGTGCATTTCAAAGTAATTTAAGGAATGCTTTAGTTTATCTTTAAGAGGCAGGGCTGGGAAGTAGTGCATTACTTTGTAACGTGTCACGGTATTGTATTGGAAGGGATTGCAATTTGAAATTCATTAACTACATTACAGTTATTAATCCCAGTTACTTTTACACCTCGGGGTTGGCATGATCATTGTTTTACCGGGATTAATGGAGGGTTGATATCAGTGTGGTCTCTGCATTCAGCTGACAGATGATCTGGAGGAGAAGAAATGAGACTCAAAAGAATTGGAGGGTGTGTGAATTGTGCAGCTGAGGGTCAGGACTTCTGGAGTGATGAATCCAGTCACTGAGGCTATGCTAACGCTAGCTTTTGAATGGTCAGTAAATCCTTCTCAACTGTATCCTGCCTGCTTTTTACACCACAAATGTCTCATTTTCCATAACTACATGTGGTAAATACAAAAGATGCAGTGTGTGGATGAGTAATGTAATGTTACATTTGCTGCTGAGTGATGAGTATTTACTTGTACAATGAGTAATGTGTAATCAGTAATTGATTACAATTTTCAAGTAACTTGCCCAACACTTTTTTAAGTCCAAAGTGCAGCAAATCAAGGGTAGATTTTCTTGTTAGAAGAAGAAGCCGGCGGGTATGAATCATTAAATATGTCAAGCGCTTTAACCATCAACATATTGCACAGAAACACTGCATTTTTTACCCATATGTTTTTTTCTTGTGATTAGATTACAAAACACACTTTTTGGAAGCAGTGTATTTTCTTGTCATCCAGTATTTTTCCCTGACAGTCAAATTTTCTCTCAGTCAGAAGTGATAACTACTTATGCATCACTTCTTCAAACACTTTTCTACCTTATTATCTTTCCTTTATCATAAAAAAACCTTAAAAACATTTTGTCTGTTCAGCTTGCCATGAGTGAGCAAATGTAATCTGCTGTCTGTTTTATATGATAGGGCCACCTTGTACCAGCAGTCCTTGTTCTGGTTTCCGAACAGTGTGAGGAGAAAAGATATCATTATTTCTGCCTCCAAGGGAGCAAAAACCAAAGGAAATACCCAAAGTTCCTGTAAGATCCAAGTCTGACTGTTCCCATCCTTTTCAGATAGGCAGTGGAGATCTGCATCATATTAAATGCCTTGTGTGCCCTTTGTAGTTGAGTAGTGAGCTGCAGTGCTGGGTCTGCGTTTCCGATTTCATTTGGAAAGAAAGATGTTAGGATGAGTGTTACCCAGTGTAGATGTGAAATTGTCTTGTATTTTGAGGCAATAATGATAAACAGGCATGGTCTGTGCTAAACAAAAACAAAAGTAATAACAGTTATCTTCTGATCTGCTCTAAATCTTTCCTGATACCTTTTAATTCTCATTTAGACCATTTTCAGAGGAACAAATTAGGACGCTCCAAAAATGCTTCAGTGGTGCCATAAAGACTGGGAAACTTGTAAACCTCAGGGGCAGGAGTGTATTGGAAAGTATGCAGTAAAAAGGGCCTTTATAACAGGCGTGAAGCGGATTGCATGAGAGCCAAACTGATGCAGGGAGGACACAGAGCCAGACACGAGGAGTCAGGCTACCCAAGTCAACAGCAGACTACATGCACGTCAGCCCGGGTTCTGTAACAAACTGGATTTTTACTGAAAATATTGTTTCCCGTGTCGAATTAAATCACACACCATAGGTTTTTGGGTGCACAGGTTGTAGTAGATTTAAAGCATAAATGGTCAAAAAGAGCCCGTCAAAATATGTTCTTTTCCAATTTTGGAAGGCCAATCTGTTCGATAAATATCCAAAGTGGATTAAAAAATAACTGTAGGCCAGCATGTAATCCCTCCAGGATTTTTAGTTTTCTTTTTGTGTTGTTATTGCAGCCAAAAATACTTGATTTTGTAGCAGCAAATTACAGTTTGCGATGTTTTATGTGCTCTTTTAGTGGTAGAGGAAAAATTGCAAGCAAAGGAAAACAATGTGATTTTTTACTTCTGCTGCTAGCAATGAAGAGTCATATGTAATCACTTGCTTCAATAAAAAGCATACTGCATATCACAGAAACAACTATATTTCAGTTGTAATTTTTAAATTTATTGTCTGAACATGAGAACCGTAACCGAAAGTCAAACGTATATAGAGGTATACGAAAAAGAAAATGCTGTACTTGATTTCACTTTATAAGCCTTTGTTATAATTTATAAGCCATTAAAATAAATCCATTAACATAAAAATGTAGTTTCATTGCCCATTTTTATGTTGGAGGTAGACTACTGATAGATTATAGATGTCTGAACAAGACATTAACTTGTATTCTACTGACTAACTGAATGCAAACCAAAGACATATAGCAGATTAAATGAAAAACAAAGTGCACTCTCTTACACCTATATAACTCATGTATGAAACTACAATGTCCACTGAGTCATACTCCATCTCCTCTCTCTCAAAGCTCCACTGTTGAGTTGTTGTTTGGATTACAAGAAAACCAAGGTTGTGGTTTGTAGTTGCTTCTGCTCCTTGCTGAATGCTCACTGTGATGACGTAAGTTACTGGAACATGAATTGTGACAATTGGTCATTGGCCTGTTGATTTGGTCATTTAATGCGGAGAAGTTGTGATAATTTAGCAAAACTGTAAGCTCTCATGAATATTGTGGAGATTTGTTGAATTATTGTGATGGCAAAATTGCAGTTTCCTAGAGGGACTGAATATGTCTTGTTTAAACTCGAAGGATCAGCCGTAATTCAATAATTTAAAACAACTACACTGCTCTTTCGGCTTGTTTTCAGCGAAGGCCACATGTTAGTAATGCAGTAGCTATGTGCCATGGGCTCCAGTTTTCCAAAATAATAAATTCACCAATATGTTCGATTCTACATGATGTTCTGATATACTGCTTATCCTGTGACACATACACTATAGCTGCTATATAATGTTCTTTTTAGGCTTGATTTAATTTACGACCGCACAATCTTTTAGCCAATCCACAGACTGCATTCTTTTGCAGTCTCTCCAATATTTTGACAGAATATGACCAGATTATTGCAGTTATTAAATGTAAATTTGAAGCCACCAGCTTGTATTTGCAACATGTCTAGACTTTCTTGATGATAGGTTGTCACTTCTTAATCCTGTAATAGTGTTTTTATATTTGAGCATAGGTTTGTTTTGTTCTTGCATTGACAATAACATTTGTAACAGTGGAAGCTTACATAAATCAGATAAATCACTTTTATTACTGCAATTTGAAACATATTAAAGATTAAAAACATAATTATCATCATTATATTAAATAGAAATAGAAGTCAGCTTCGTTCTTTCAGGTTAATGTCCTATCTTAAATTCTTGTTGCCAGAGAGACATAAACTATAATGAAACATGGGCATTTCCATCTTCATATACTTTAGCTACATATATGAGCTGATTAAAAGTTGACTGGAGCAAAGATTCTGGGCCTCAACACTGACAAAGATTTCACTGACAGTGATGGTTTCTTCCGTGACTACATACCACCTTAGAATTGGGATATGAATTATTATTATTATCCTCCATTTTCCTCCCTTGATAAAATATACAGCTTGGTCTCCCCATACCTCCCTGAGCTTATACACTGTAGTACAGTAGATCCACTACCAGGCCACAACAGACAGCACCAGGACCCTATGATCATATTGTCTGGAGTTACACTCAAGAGATGTCGGTCTTTGCGGTCAACTTTTTCTTCTCTGTTTTGCTTCCATGATAAGCTGACAGAGTCAACCTGACATAATTAATTGTCTGGGGTTTGTTTGGGTTGTGAATTGCTGCTGTGGTGTAAATCAGCAAGGAGCTGGCTGCCAATGAGACAGCTAGAAGCCACATTAAAGGACAGGAGCGGCTTCTCTGCCGCCGACCGCATTCACTGCTCAGCCGCTTCCCATTGTTTTTCCTCCAGGACCTGGCAACCGCAGCTTTAGACTTGGACCTGGCAACCACAGCTAGGGTTTTGGTCATATTTCTCCTCACAATTTGTCCCATGTTACACCATGTTATGTTGGATTTGTGCTCTCACAATGTGTTTTTAAGTGTCAAAGTGTGAAACAAACGCATGTTAGGACCACAGCGTAAGTTAGACTGTTTTTGGACATAAAATGAACATGTTTTAGATCATTTTTACATCGATTCTCACTGTGTGCATAGTGTACACAACTATAAATTTGCCATACAGTCTCACACAAACATACAAGTGGCAGCACTAGAGAGTGTGCATAAGGGTCACATTCACTTAGAAGAAAGAACAAATATAGCTGCTTTGCTCTTAAAATTATGAGGCCGAGTCACAGACAGGGAGCCAGGCTGTCTGAGTAGACCTACTTTTAGTTGAAGGGAAACTCTCGGCACGTGCATCAACAGTTCACCTTACAGGTCAACAAGTCTGAGAGAGGAAAGTTGTTGGAAACATGCTAAATAGAAACGGGGAAGAGAAACTGGGGCTGTCAGGAAGACATTCCCTCCCAATGGAGATATTTATATGACACTCCCAAGGCTATAATCGTGGTCTTTTAACTATGTCTTTGGGATTGTGGAATGGAAGTGTTTATCTGAACCCCCTGGAGAAGTGACAGGAATAGCCAATGGCAGTATAACATGAAACAGCCCTCTGCTGGCCAGAGTGTAGCTAGAGTTAGACTTGGCTATTTTGGGTCAGGAACCTCTGTGCTCATTTTAGAACCTGTCCAACTGGCCCCATCTCTAATCAAAGGATAAAAACCGCTTCATTCTAAAATGGGCAATTACGGTACCAAGTACTACATAAAAATGGCATCAAGAGACCTCAGCTTATGTTTTTGCTGAGTTGTTGATAATGTAGGATTTTCAGCACATCTGCTAAAATTTTTAGGAAAACATGCTGACAGGATATTTTTCATATTTAGTCAATGTTGGCATTTCACTTAGAACAACTTCATAGCTTCTAAACTTGGTGTTTACATTCTTATATTTATCAATATTTGATCATCACTGACAAGCCCGCCAAGATTTAAAAATCTTTTCTCCTCTGATTTTCAGTCGTACATGTTTGATGTACACCATTTATTTTGGGGGCAGCTTCACCACATCACAGCTGGTTTCAGTTGGGACTGACATCCTCAAAAAGCTAAACATCTGCAAACATCTCCATCTTCCAAGACAACTTTGCGGCAGTGACTACTGCTTTAGGAATGCGTCTTTTTACTGGTACTAATATGAATTTATTAGGTGTGTGTGTGTGTCTATGCGTAAGTTATAGTGTGATTTACATTCAAGATTTATACTTCAAATTAAATATTGAATTTTATTTCAAATCCAAAAGTCATAAAATGCACAAATTAAATTAGTTGGAAAATATTTTCCTTCTGAAATCCAGCATTTACATGAAATCAAGGATATTTTGGATCCAATGTTATTACATTTTGATTTTCTCCATGCGCTCATACCAAAAACAACAAAAATATAAAATAAATCAAAATGTGAGGCCTTTGATTGACCCACAGTTGTTGACTGACAGTTAAAAGCTGCTTGCCACTTATGAACTTGAATCTAAATATTTTGAAAAAGTCCATTGTCCAAGTGAAGAATATATTTAGATGGAGTATCATGGCAACATTCATTACATCTGTCCTTCAGCTGTCATCAACAGCTCAAAGTAGATAAAAAGGGTAGTTCATTAATCAAATTCGTTACCTTGTTTTGATGTTTTGCAGAGTGACCATTTTTAGTCCCTGACTGGACTACATTGTGTTGTGATATTAGCTCACCCCTGCCTCCCCCTCTTCACCCAAACACAGTCCATAGGGGTCCCCCATGAGAGGCGGTCAGCCCCGCCCTGAGAAGCACTAAGCTCGGTGACACGGCTGTCAAACAAAATCTCTGAGCTTCCCTAAGTCCTGGTTGCCAGGGGCAAACATCAGGAATGTCGCTGGGTGACAAAGGACGATTAGTGGCCTGATTTCTCCATATGCTGACATTTGTGAGTTTTCATGTGTTGTATGGGAATTCTTGGCATTGAGTTTGGTTTGAATACCACAAAGGGTCCCGATGGTCCTCTTTCAGACACCACACACAAAGGATGTTGTTGAAACACATTTGAAATTTTTGTCTCAATCTGACAAGCTAGAGAGTTCCTGGATAACAGTATCAATTGCCTTTTTCTTTAAAGGCTGGTGTTTACAGCAACATGACTTTTTACAAGCTACTTTTTAGATATGTTTTGCATTACATAGCATGCTATTGCAATATTATTTGTGCTTCCAAATGCAGTTTCTTGCAGCATTCTATCATGGAGGCGTCTAGCCTCACCTGAAATAAAGATGACCTCTGCTAAGGTCAAAAGAAGTTATTACTTTTGTATAAAATATAAACCTTATTAAGCTTCAGGGAAAACAAGTGGTGGTGCTACATCAAACAGCAAAGGCCTTGTATTTAATGAGTGAGGCTGTTGTTTCAATTGTCATATATAGAATGCCTATATAGAATGCCTATATGGCCTAAACACACTAAGCATGGATGAAGTGCGACACATCTGCTGCAGCAGAACGTGTCCGTTATAATCAACTCAAGCTGCTACACTGACCACAGAAGCCTCTCGCAACTACATGGTCATTGCACTGCTCATCTCTATTTTAACACAGGTGATCTATTTTTTTTTCTGTTCGTGCGGCTAAGTGGCCTTTCAACAGGTAAAAACTACATTGAACTGTACTACTAAACTGTACAATCCCGTGTTTCCCACCTGTGGTGGGTGGCGTGTGACACTGCAGTGATTCATGGGTGCGGTCACGGTTCTGTAATAAACTAGTCAAAGAAAGGTTTGTGAATAACAGAGTTCTTTGTAGGAAAATACTAAAAAAAAAAAAATTGGAGCTCTTTACCCACATCTTTTGGCTTTCATTGGTGGATGGAGTATGTTCAGACAGCTGATGTTTGTCTCTGGTATTTATTCAGCCTGTTGTTCAGGGTCCTCACTGTTTCACTGATGTAATGTTGCACACAGCCATCACATATGATGTCATGATAATGTCATACTCTTTCAGGAGGGCTCTATCTTTAGAGTAACAGCAGAGATGTAATGGTGTTGAATGGTTTGTGGTACAGTTCAGCCATGTAAGAGAGTTCCATTGTAGCTGTGTTTCAACAGCAGGAAATTTCACCAGGGACTAAGAACCTTTTGAGGAACTCAGTTCACTGACCTGTATTTCCACCGGAAATTAAGGTCCAGGGAGATTGTTTTACCCCCCCAAAAGTCCCTGCTGGGTAGGGCTGAACAATTAATTGAAATATTTTATCAATATAATATGGCCGAGTTCAATCTCCAAATTGCAAGATAAAGGTAAAATGTCCCAGAAAATACCATTATAAATGAAGGATTGTGGTGCAGAGATGCTCCAGCCTACAAATCATATTCTCCAGATGTAAGGGAACTTGTTTGGTACTGACCCCAGCAAAAATCACATCACCCTTTTTATATTTTTTTCAGTGAAAATGAATGTGAAAAATTACCACTCCCACTAAAATTGTAACTCATATCACAATATCTGTCAAAATAATCACAATATGTTTAGGGTTAGGGTTAGGGTTAGGGTTAAGAGACAGAAAAAGAGAGAGAGAGCACAAGACAGAGAGAGAGGGAGAAAGACAGTGAGGAGAGGGAGCAGTGGTAAAGAGAACAAAGCCAGTGTATGAGTGAAAAACTATTTTCTGATTGTTTCATCAGAAAATAGTTATGTTCTAAAGCACAAATAAATAACCATCAAACAGATTTACTGTGGAAACAGACTATATTAGTTTCATTTTCCTCCTCTGCATTTCTCCTTTTCATTCATTCATTACATCTAACTAATGCAAAAGTAAATACAAAGACAACAGGACAAATGTGTGTTGTTTTGGATTCAGATTTTATCTACCTGGGCGGGCCCCCAAGTAGAGCCTATGTATGGAAAATGCTGCAATCTGTTTAAAAACGATTAAAATAAATACTTCATTGTACCAGAGGCATTGCCACGCAGCACTGTAACCTTGTGGTTTTCTTTTTCATTGCTCATTAAAATAAATCAATCAAATCAATGTGTTTCCATGATCCTGTAGTTGAAACAATCTACTTAATTAATTCAGTACCAGTAAATATAACCTACGCTTCCAAACGCTGCATAACCAATTGCATTATCACTTGGCAAAACTCAATGGCTGGAATTCAACAACACGCTACAAAGACAGAGTCTGTGTTGTATGTAAAAAAACCCACTTCGCCCTGCCTATGTGACACGTTGCATCCGTATCTGATGTATTTCAGCTGTAAAAGGTGTTGACACCATTAAAAATAAAATAAAATGCAGTGCTCTTTTTGTTACACTAAGCAGACTTGGATCATGTTTGTTGCAGATGTCTTCACAGGTCCAAAATTCTGGATCTGATCAAAAATAAAGCCATGGAAAACCTATTGAAACTGACCTGTGTAAATAATAATGATAAAAAAAGAGATCTATCTAAAAGGAACCCGAGGACCTGATCCATATAGAGTCAAACAGAACAAACAGACCCAAATAGAGAAGAAACCCCACCACTAGCAGCAGCATGATGTGCCAATGTCCAATGATTCATCCAGGTATTAAGCATATTGACAAACAGATCTGAGACCTTGGGCAAGAGGAACACCACTCAATCCCCAGTGGGTCTCAATTACTAGTAAGTGAGTTGATCCATTAAGACCTTTTATCGCCTGGATGAGTGATATTTAATTCTACTAAAATAAAACTTAAAATCATCACTAAGAATGGAGCATACATGTGACATGGCCATAATTTCAAGAAAGTTAGTAGTTAATAGTTTGTTTGAATTTGTAATATATATATTGTAATATTCCCCGTAGATATTTCACATCAGTTGAATGAGTGGTATGGTTATATGTAATTGGGGAATGTATGTCAAGCTTTAAATAGCAGATGATCACTTTATGTAACAGGACTGAAAAGTTATGAAAATCTTTGCCCCAGAGGGCACTCATGTTCTTTCTGTATAAGACACAAGGTCCTTGTTTATTTGTACTTTTAAATGACCCTTTGTTTAGAATAATGAATCTGTTTGCAGGCTTCAGGGACCCAATCTGATTTACTTGAGTTACACAGTAGCTAATCGTGTTGATCCCATAGTTAATCTCCACCAGACTTCTAATGGTGAACTTGGTGTTTCAGTACTTCCTGGTAAAGCAAAACAGACTGTAATCACCTCATTGAACTTTGAGTCTACGTAATGAAACGATGTAGACCACTTCTTGTCAAGTCATATCACATGTGCAAGTGACATTTAGATGCTGACATAAGATGATTTTTCTTTTGTCAAAAATCAGCTATCAAAGTGAGCAATCTGCTTACAAAGAGGGTTGTTTTTCAGACAAACAAAAAACAGCTATTTTCCTACAGCAGGTCAGAGGTTTGGTTTCATACCCACTAAGCACTTAATACACGGCAGTGTGCAGGAGTTCAACATTTACTGAAACAAGTACAAAGCTGTTATAGTAGGCTATAGTCTTTAACAAGGCATAAAAATCATGCAAAAAAATGTTCTGAAATAGCTCCGGAACTAATTTATTTCACAAAGGTAGCACTTACAGATAACTGCTTTTAAACTCGGCCCTGTATTTACTAGGATTTTGTTTGAAATATTTTGATACTGTGGCCAATTTACCAAAGTCTTGGAACCAATACCCAAACAATGCTTTTTTACATACCTTATATAGACACAATAGGAAGTTTTCTTCCATAAAACCTGTTTTTCATTTCACAAAAGAAGAAAAAACTTCTCACGTGTCCTAACTCAAGTGCAGAACCCAAACCTGAAAAAGGTAGTAAAAAGTTACTGTCAAAAATACAAAAATGTTACTGATTACATCAATAAGTTCATTAAAATGGAGTGTTAATATCATAAAATATGAAGTTTTATATTTTTAAGTCGTTATAACCTCCAATCATTTGGTAAAAAATAAAATCATTGCTTGTTTCACTCTTCTATTTATATTTCTCTAGCTAAAAGTATTAGTGTGTAGTAATGAACAGTGTTATTTTATTGAAGTATTAAGTTATATTTTTGGCTTGTTTGGGACCGCATAAAAAAGCATCTGTATAAGAAGTCAGAGCAAAAATAAAATACATTTTTTGCAAAATTCAGATTTCAACAAGGAAGTATGTGATGACAGAATAAGTAGATACAGTCTGTCCAGACATTCTTTTTTGGTTTTTGTTATTCTGTGCTACACACACATTTTTGTTGGTACCAAAAAAGTACTGAGGTTCAGTACCCACCCCAAGTATTTGCACAGGTTTGAAACATTAGCTGCTTTCACAAGATATATGTTTAGCCCCAAGTTCAGCCTCAGCTTTGCATGTATAGGCGTTTTTGTATTTAGGTGTGTAAAACCATTCTGGTTAACCTTTGCCTTGAGGGAGATGTGGTCTCTGTGATTTCTATTAGCACCCATTTACCACCTGAAACACCCTGGAGCTGTTGGCATTCTCCCCATTAATAGCTGAAGTGGTTTGTGCCTGACCCAGATCGGGCCAAGCAGGATCACATCTGGCCACTGCAGCCGCAGCCTGGTTATACTGGGCAAGTCTGCCTCTTTTTCTCATATTGGACTTTAATTGCATCCAAGCCGTCCAGTAGCCGACAGAGAGGGGTTTCCTCAGGCGCGTCCAGAGAGTTGGCCGGGTAGCAGCAGTTCCATTTGACTAAAGCTAATGTGAATGGCAGAAGAAAAAAAAAACAGATGCTCTTATGTACACATGCTGAGGCTCGAACAGACACACGCACAAACCACTGCACTCTTACTTGCAGATTTTATGGCTTACAGTAAAAAACAAATATTTCTCTCTGCATGGCTCTGACATGAAGAAGAGGAGAAGGGCTTTGGGGGAAATTTCTCTTTTACAGCTGTCAATTCTGATCTTATATTTCATTTAAAATCTAGTGTAACAATTGTGTAGTGAACCTGCAGAACTTCAGTTAGTGGCTACATGCTTGTGCAAACACATACAATCTTCCTTAATATTGAGCTGATGCATGTAAATGCATTTAATATCCTACTTGCAATACAATACAGTTCTTCAACAACACAGATGAGTTTATTTTGCAGTGCCTTAAAGAACCAATTTAAAATCTCCAAAAATTAGGCTTTTTTGTATTGACAGTTATGTTCATGTTAAACTTTGGTGTGTACGTATACTTCCCCTACTTTATTTCTTCTTCTTTTGTCTTACTTATTTTCTTACTTCTCTACCCTCTGCCCTGTCTCCTACTCCAACACCGATTCCCATATTGCAGTCCACTGTAAAGCTTATAATGAAGCTCCACTCAAAAGTTCATAACAGTTAATGATAACACTGGCATCTGATAAATTCTCATCTGCTTTAAGATAAAAGAAATAAACTTTAGTCATTTGCTGAACGGGACATTGTCCCTGTCCAGTGAAGTGCAAAGATAGACAACAACAGAACATGTCAGTGGAAGTAGCGATAAGTAGAAGCTGATGTAGCGTGGTGACCCTGCTCAGAGGGCAGTGTTGACTGACGCACAGTGGTGTCGTGTGCAGACTGAAACATGTCAAACAAAGGAGTAACTCTTTCCAGGAGTGTAAAGGACGATAAATCCATCACTAATACATTTCCAGTCTTTTGTTTTGTAATCTGTCTCAGTTATTTGAAATCATCTACCACATGAGTACACTACTATAGAAAATATATATATCAACACCTGCTGCTAAAACGCTTATTGAAATCCCTTGAATTTATACTAAAAGAGAATAGACAAGTTAAAGTTTTTTTTGCTTTTAGGCTCTGGATCATGCAAAAGAGAGATATCCCTCTTATTGTACTGTCAATATCCCATCATATGTAGTGGGACTGCAACTAATGATTGTTTTCATTATTCATTAATCTGATGATTATTTTCTCTTAAACATTTAGTCTATAAAATGTCAGAAAGTAGGACGAAAGTAGGAGGTCTTTAAATGTCTAATTTTCTCCAACCAACAGTCCAAAACCAAAAAGGTATTCAGTTTACAATAATATAAAACACAGAAACAGCCAATACTCACAATGGAGATGCAGCAATGAGAGAGTAATTGGAAAAATACTTTCAGGACATTTATGGTTCTATTTTATTTATTTTTGGTAATTTACTCTCCCATATATCTCTCCCACTTTGGAATGCACAATTCCCTATGGTTCTGTTTGTTAAATATACCTTTGAAAGTGATTTTAGTATGAATATATACTGTATGTAGACACAAAGTCACACTCATTTTTAAAAATCAAATAAAATGCGTAGTACCTTAGTTAGTCTATCCATTGTCTCTCCTGTTCATCCATAGGCTGGGACCACACACTTCTGACCCACAGCTGTTTTGGTTTTAGCTCTTACAACCCCTATCAGGCTCATTTGTGGTTCAGTGAAACCACCCACTCCCTTCAATGTGGCCCGCTCAGCTGTGGACAAACCCAAGCCTCACACGAACAAACCAGCTACAGGTTTAAATGGATCATTGCCACACTGATATTCACAAACCAAGATCGCTGTGGGAGATTAGATTTAACTCCTTGGCCTTGTTAAGGCCAGAGACACATTTGAGTCTAATTTCTTCAGACAAGTTTACAGACATGATGGTTACACCAGGCTTAACCCTCATCAGGCTGTGTGCTTTAAATGGCTTCATTAGCAGGGATGCTGACTAGCCAGCACATGTAAACGTACTATGTACTTTTTGGTAACTGACTTAAAGCAAATGCACGCATGCTTTGAGGTGATGGAAAAATGGGAGTAATTCTCTGCCTTTTTGTGGCTGGCATCCTAAAACTCTTTAATTCCTAAATTGCCATGTAGGTAACAACATAAACACATGCTTGCTAAGTGAGCAGAACGCTTTAAATGTTAAACTATAGTATGTAATTACAGGAACTTTGAGAATAAACATAACAAATATATAAGTATTGTGGTACAGTCATTGGAATGGATGCAGGAAATTTAATATTCAAGCAAACAACTGAAAAAAAAACACATCTAAATTTATTAAATTCATTATTCAATATTATTCCCAGCACCGTACTGTTTCTAAACGAGTCTGTGGATGCATTTAGTTTTTTTTCTCCATTATGACTTGATGTAAATTCATAGAGTATCATATCTATGAAAGATTTAAATGTCTGTCACCTACAAGAGTCTGTAAAAGTTTTGTAAGACTGACTTTTAGCTTATAAAAAGAGAATTTAGTCCAGTCATCAAGAGATAAAGAAAAGTATTTTTTTTTCACATTTGGGAAGCTGGAGCCAGTAATGTTTTGGAATTTGTGTTTGATAAATTACTTTTTCATTGTTTCATTGTCTTTTGATTTTGGATCTAGTTTGCGGAAATGGCTTAAAAACACTACTGGAAACTCTGTGATTAGCAAAATGTTTGTAAAATCATTTTCTATCAACAGACTAATTGGTTAATCAACTAACTGTTTCAGCACCACTCCCACACTTTTCTTTGCAAGGGACTAGAAAACTGATTAGTTGTCAACTATTAAAGTGAACTATTAAAGTAATCAGCAACTAATTTTACAATGGTTTGAGTATTTTTATTAGAAAAAATGTCAAAATTCTCTGATTCCAGCTTCTCCTGTGTGATTATTTTCTGGTTTCTTTGGTCTTCTATGTCAGTAAACTGAATATCTTTGGGTTGTGGACAAAACAAGACATATGAAGACATCACCTTGGGCTTTGGGAAACAGTGATCAATATTTTCCACCATTTTTTGACATTTTCTGAACCAAAGAACTAATCAGTTAATCAGGAAAATCATCAACAGATGAATCAATAATGAAAATAATCATTAGTTATAAGCCTTACTCGGGACTTCTTACTGGTGCCAATAAACAAAGAATGTTTTGGACATATACTCAAGCAGATTTTCACCAGATATCACATCTTTACTGAGAATTCAACTAAACTTTCAAAAGTTACTCTGCACACCACTGCTGACGCACCTGCCTCCCTCACATGGCCAGAAACTCTCAGAACCTCCATGTAATTATGAGAGGTGTCCCACTCCAGTAGATGACAGCTGAAACAGTTTAGTGCCTTTTTAAAGTGAGGGTCAGGGATTTTTTTTTTTACTGCTGGGCTGTTAGATGACACAAACACCAAAGTGTACAGTAGATGAAAGACACTGGCAAGGATTGTACCATTACAACCCATCGTAGGTTTGTACTGATGTTAGCCTGTCATTTTCAGAGTCTGCCATCCCGACGCTAGTGAATTAGGTCACATTGTCTGTTGCCTGTGGATGGGAAGCAGCCAGTGATTTGGATTGTGTCGGATCAGCATTGAGTTTTGTTTTGTTTTTTGTTTTTACCACAAACTCAGGTCGTATAAAACTGCAAAAGTCTCACAAATAGAAAATCTGATGATCTTATATTCAAATTTGATGTAGTCAGCTCTGCAGTGTTTTTACAGTAGTTGCATTTTTCTGTCATAATAACTTATATCTCCTAACCTCCTTAGTTGAATGGTTCTATTTTGTGTAGTCATCATCAATAACATGCCTTCATCCAGAAAACCATGACAGTTACAGCCAAATAAAGGACAGAAAGCCCGCAAACTTATTGACCACAGGGTTGCTTCTGTGTTATTTTGAGAGCAATTCGTTTTGGATATTACTGTGCAGACATCCCATCAAGACCAATATATCTCCAATGACAGAAGTCTGTGTGAAAACTGGTCACATAAATCTGGGCTTGGTTTGATGGTTTATAATATTATGAATGGCAATTATAGAATAGTGTGTGTCATCAATGAGGCTAAGACAATTTTACCATTCTCAGGATATTATTAGCAAATTTGAAGTTGCATCAAACAACTCAACATGTGGCTGTCTCCAAAACAAGAGGTAATACTACACTCATTTTCAAGGCTGATTCGATACAGTTTAATTTAGCTGTGATTTAAAATCAACTGATCTCAGAATATTATATTGTGTAATGAGACACAATAGGTCATAATGTCAGTTGCCCAAAAATGACATATAGTTACATTTGAGTGACAGATGATGTTAGCTACTCAGTAATTATGACCCTGAGTAGTTTAGATGACATATATGGAAATCGACAGATGAGGAAGGGAGGATGGAGGCTATAACCCAGCAGACTTTTCCACAGACAGTTTTTCACCCTCTATCCTTGACCTTTTGGTTATTATTGTAGCCATGATGACGCAGGTTGCCTTATGTAGTAGTAAATTTAACCCGCACCTTGTTTCTCTAACCTTAATAGGGTGATCATTTTAACCCAAACCATGATCTTTCCCTAAACCCAACCAGACCTTAACCGCAGTGTTGTCATATCATAAAATATCATTATTTTGACCAGTGAATTGTAATGAGAAAGCACAGAAAAATGATGATGTCCTATTGATTACTGCTGATAGCTTCGCCTGATTGGGAAATGCTCCTATGTGCCATTTTGAGGTGCACATGGTTGAATGGCACATTTTGTTGTTTAATTTTGAGGATGTTCATTCAGGTAGCTGTGTCTCTCACTCTTGTACTGTTTTACTGATACAGTATATACACACATAACCAAAAGAAAACCAAAGGCAGAAAGGTTAAAGATTCAGATTAAGTCAGGTGTATTTTTCATCAGAATCTTGAAGCTTTGTGCTTTAATAATGCAGCTTTAAAAGTATATAGTGCTTTCATGACCCCTAAAATGTGCCCTGCATGTTTCTGTCTGCTGCATTCTTTCTTTTATAAATCATACAAGCGTCATCGTAGGACGTCTTATAAGACAGAGCAGCATATTGTCTGTGTGCATATGTCTGGATACAGTACTGTATAAGGAGCCCACTGTTCTTGTAAGCTGTCACGTTCTGAGCAGTAGCCTGTAAGTTCTCCGAGGAATGTCAGTAATTAGCTCAGTAATCACAAGCTTTAGGAAATCCGCAGGAAAACAGACTTTATCGCTGTGTGAAAGTCTTCTGTCTGCACTGCTCTGGCCGTCAACAAAGCCTGTTTTATTGTGACGTTAAAGCTAGCAACATATTGACAGGTTGCATTATGTAGGGTGGCTATAAGATAGTCTTTGAGGAGGTTTAAGATTCAAATTAATATTGAATATTACTGTATTGGAGAGACAAGAAAATTAAGATAAGAACTCCATTGTCCTCGACTTGTGTCTTCTATCAACAGGTAGACATTAATCAAATGTGAGCATTCCTGACATTCCAAATTATGTAAGCAGTTCAATCACATATGGATCGCCTGATACAGGTAATCCTACAACTTCCACCTCTTTTATGTTGAGGTAGACAGAGACAGGAATGTGGGCAGGTGGCTTTGATAGAAATGTAAAATCCTGCAAGAGCCTTGATAGACAGCACAGAGAGATGTCTATCAACTCCCCTTTGGGTGTCTCTTATAGACCTGAGTCATCCTCAAGGGGATTCTGTGTTTTTCTTTTTGACTGCATGAATGCTTGGTTTTCACCCACCTGGCTGACAACTCACCAAGCAATTTCTCAATTTTGTTCTGACTGATTTGAAGTACAAGCTTATTTGTTGTAAAGGACATTGTTTATTGTTATGAATGCGTAGTCCTCATGGGATTGTCGCAATGTTCTGGAGAACTTTCTCCTGGGTTTTGGGTATAATACATGTGCCAGTTTGTATCTCAAAGGATATCTGCCCTCTCATTGTAAATGGGTGTGTGAAAAGAGAGGACAGAAACAAGACAGCTCTCAATAGCTATATCAACACAGAGTGTGGTATTTGTGTCAGGACTCCAGCACACACTAAAGAAAAAAAAAAGCAGTGATGAACATAGTCAGATTTTTACACAAAAGGCTGCAGTGTCAGATGAAACGAGGACAGTGCTTTTCTCACTCTCACAGTTTGTACTCCAACCAGACAAATGTGATTGTAGTGACTCAGCGAGCGGGTGAATTCACACCAACACAAAATACCTCAAACCCTCCCTCACCCCCTCTCTTGCTCTGGCAAGCCGAAGGGATCTTGAAGAGGGGGCCTGTGTGTGTGTGTGTCCATTATCAAGGCAACCCATCTCCCCTTGGTGCTGAGTGCTTCTCCAAGGTGTACAGTACAGCCAGCCAGGCCGGACAGAGAAAGGACTCCATTCTTCTACCCGTCCTGACTCACAGCAAAAGTGCAGCACTACCTCCAGCTCTGGTTTCTGTGGTCCTTTTGTCTTGCGCCACCGATTGAGGACACAAAATGGGTCTGGAGGGAACCCAACACCGCACCCTCACGTTTCTCATCGCCCCTGTTGAAACTACAGTCGCAGGAATGAAAAACGGTTTTCATGAGAGATCGAAACACTCAAACAGTTAAATTTGTATTATTATACACAGCAACTTTTCCATAAAACAAACTCATAATTCATTCTAACATGCATGTTTTTTTGTACATTCTCATTCAGTGGTGATATCCATCACCATTAACCTGATTCATCACCACTAACCTTTAAATAGGTATTTCCCACTCACACTTGAAACTGTCCCAGGTGGGCTGCCCAGTAAAGCAATGCCATTGACCCAGTAATGTGAGCAGAATGCCTTCCTCTCAGTAGCTTCACTCTGCAAGCATTGGACCAGAATATTACAGAGGCCAACCACAGCGGAGGCTCGTAACTGGAGCTTTTTGGTGAAGGAATGTCGCCGGTAAACACTGATTTGCTATAAGATATGTGTGGTACCAGATCTGACCTTCACTATCAAAGGATACAGTACCTGTGCAAGATGCCAGTAGCTGAAAGGATTAGTGTTTGTGTGTATCTGTGTATGTGTATGTGTGACTGCATATGTTTTTTTAAAAGTCTGTGTCATACTAAACATTCAGCAGTAAATTCAGCCTGATGTCTCCATAAAGCATCTCTCAGGTCTGTGTTTTCATCCCTGCAACGCCCACAGACAGATTTTCACCCACTTGTCAGTCGGCCTCCTTTACAGGGAGCTTTGTCCTTGTCGACTTTCCCTACTTCCAACTGTCACACAGCATGGCACAGACCCATGGGAGTCTTTTGCAGCCAGAATGGAAACCTGGGGTCTGGCCTGGCCCTGCAGCCCATTAGTCACTTCTGTAAACCTTGTCCTTGCACCGGCAGGAGCGTGAGACTGGACGTTTGCCCGTCTCTCAGTTTCTTCTTGGTCTGTTCTTTCCTGGCTAAGCTTTGTCGGTCAGATTCAAGTCCAAATTTTATCTCTTGTCAAATGTTTGGGAAGGCAGTATTTCAAACACAGGTGAAGATGTGTACTGTGTAAACAGACGCAAGCACTGCTTAGAGAAACTTGATGGAGAAGTAACCTCTAGGAAGTGCAGAAGAAACCACAGCAATGTGTCCATAGCATGACAGATTGAGACAAAATGAAAACAAGAATCTTATAAACCTTTATAAGTGAGATAAACTTCAAAAAGATGAGAGTTTATCACTAAAAAGCTGAAGGAACAAGTAACGTCATAGATAACTGAAACCAATCTGTGCCACTGGGTGATTCCATGTCTCAGCAAGTGATCTTTGCCAGTTGCCAAATTGCACCATCATAACATTTGTCAAATCGAATAAGTCTCAGCTAGTATCAGACTTCATTCTCGCAGCAACACAGAGACAAAACACAGGTGTCTCTATCTCAGCTGTTTACATCTCTGTCTCTCACGCAATGCCGGCCTTTAGGGAAGTTTAGTGTGAAAATCTGTCTGCCACAGCTATCTCTAATATTTCACACCTGTGTGTGGAGAGTGAGGGTGGCCGATTTGCGGTCAACAAGAATACTTTCAGACTTCCTCTTGCTGGATGGAGGTAGTCAGTCTTTGCTGTGAGTGTTCAAACAGCCTCAGAGCCTCAGTCTTTAGAACAGGCTCTGTGCCCTGCAGACAACTTTAGAGCCGGTGCCTGTGCAGGCATTGATGTTTATCTCTGAATGATTACTCATATCAGAGTTTTGTGGATGTACTCCATGTCCAATATCAATATGAGCTGACAGTGTTATACAAAGGACATTCCAACTCAAGATCAACCTTGATAACAATAATCTCTTTGAACAATTCCAATCTGGCTTTTGCCCCAAACATAGCACAGAAACAGTCATGGTTAAGATCATCAATGACCTTCTCCATGTGGCTGATTCTGGTCTACAGATGTGGATGACAAACAACTATTTAGAACTCAACAGCAGTAAAACCGAGCGACTGTTCATTGGCACTAAATCCACAGTCGCTAAAACTAATATTTGTTCACTTCCCATTGCTGAAGTCATAACACACATCTCCACAAAGGTTAAGAGCATTGCTCTTATCCTGGACAGTATCCTCTCTTTCTCAATGTCACCTGGATTGCCTTTTTTTCTGCAAAACATCTCCAGACTACGCCCTGCTTTTGTGCAACACTCCACAGAAGTCTTAGTCAATGCTTTGGTCACGTCACGCATTGACTACTGCTATACAATGCAATGCAACCTATTCACTGACTTCACCTCATCCAGAACTCTGCAGCATGGATTTTTATACGCTCCAAGCCCACTGAACATGTCACTCCTCTGCTTATCTCACAGACCTCCTTCAGACTTACATTCCCTCTCTCTCCATGTGGTCTTCATCAACAGGTCCACTAGCACTAACAGCCATCCACCTCATCACAGTGGGTGCCAGAGCCTTCTCCTATGCTGCACCCAAACTTTGGAACTACATCCCCCCTCACATCCGCATAATGGAGTCTGTTACATAATTCAAAACTGTTCTTAAGACCCATCTTTTAAAAACTAACTTAATAACTCTAATTACATCAACTGCATCTTTTTTATTTTTTTATTTTTTTACCACATGTAGATCTTAACTCATTACAGAGCTATGCTCTGTTGTTTATTGCATGTTTTATTGATTATTGTACTGATGTTTGATTACTGCACCTTTTTATTTTATTATTAATCTCATATGATATTAGGTGGCCTTGAGTGTCATGAAAAGCACTTTTAAATAAAATATATGAATATAATTATTATTATATGGTCATTGCTTGAGCTTGTGATTCTACGGTGATGTTAATGTGCAACTGGGTCATACTGGTACAGATAGTGGAGGTATACTGTATGGGCACAGTGTCTTTGTTGTGGCAGGGATGCTGTGTGTTTGAAGCTGAGTCTGTAACTCGACACAAGGCCAAGGCCAGAAGGAATTAGAGGCCGTCGGATAAACAGAAGCTGTAGAGCAGTAGCAGGGCGTACTCCCTTCAGGAAATTAAAAGCCATTGCTTCTTCCTTCAGTCTCCATATCCCCTCTCATCTGCTGCCAGTCCAGTTAATGAATAGCACACTAATAGCGTCTGGGGTTCTCCTTTTTACTGTTGTCTGTAAAGGACATTCACCTTCATACTTACAGTGTTATATGAAATAAACTGTATATTGTAATTACTGATATCTCAACACTGTGACAGAAATCAGAATTGTTTGGAGATATGAAACACTGCTGTTTTTGCACTAGCATAATAACAACCCTGACTTGGTAGTTGTTTGCTGTAGTTATGTGTGCAGTGTCAAAACCAGCAGTCAGTAATTGCTGCAACAAATTGGCTACCCAATATCATATAAATTACATTGTGATGAGTTAATGTTCCTTTGAAGGATTCACGAAAATACTTGTACTACTTATTTCATGAACAAACACCTTTTATTTCAACAAACACCTCATTGAAGGTTAGTATATAACATATCATATCATCATGTAGAAGTTAGGTTACTGTACTTTCAAGTAAAACAGAAGCTAGATCATTTTTATCAATTGAAATGTAAGGGATTTACATCACATCTTTAGATTAGGAGGAGGAGGGGGAGGAGGAGGAGGAGGAGGAGGAGGTAGTGAATAAAATGATGAATCTTTGGAAATGTAAACAGTTTTTGTTAATTGACATCCAAACACACTTCTACTGAAATATTGCTTTGCTAGCTTGGATACCCATGAGTCAAGTGCAGTTTATAGCTAAGTGGTCCAAATTACATTTGATTTTGATAAATGTATGTATACACCACTGAATAAGTAATAAAAATTATTGAATTGCATATGTTGCATAAATTTTGATATAAAAAAGCAAATTTCACAATTAACACAAGGACAAATGATTAGAACTTAAAATGTTGTTTTAATTTCACTGTTTCTTTAAAAAAGGCTAAAACTGACAAAATAAGGTCATTGATGATTCTGGAGACTTACAAGGAAAGTTAGGGAAAAAAGCAACGTTAGGAAAGAGTTTTAGATCACTTATTTCAATATAATGAGTTAAAGGAATGGAAAAGATCCAGTGCATAGACAAGTAAAGCTGCTCTAAATTCTGAACCTTCATTGGATACAGGGTGTTTCTCCATGGAAACCTGCATGACTGCTCTTCTGGGTATACTTTTACATTTCAACATTTTCAATAACAAGCTACACATGAAAAAGAGATTCTATCTCATTGTGGTTAACATCAATAATGGTAGAGTAGCATATTAAAGTCAAGGAGAGCATGTGCTTGGTGTTTCCACACTGCAGAGTGAAAGCAGGCATTTGGCGTTTTTCTCAAAGCAATAAAATTGGGAAATAATGGAATTCTGGTCATACACACGGTGTTGCCAACATGGTCCTCTTTGGGTTGTTTTGGAACATTCATCTTTTCGCTATTCAGATAGTTTCTCTGCCTCACTTGTGTCCAGAAGAAGATGGAGGAAAAACAAACAGTAGTAATGCATAAAGAACACACCAAGCAGATGTGTTGTGGATTCAAGAGGTTAGCAAACATGTAAGACACGTCTCGGTTAGCGCCTCAAAAAATGCAGTTGATTAGATTTCAATGCGTGGTTCACATACCTGACACTTGAAGATGATCAACAAATTCTTTACCTTATTATCTTGTTGTTTTCAAAATGTGAATTGCTTTTCATAACTTGTCATTTCATTGACGTAGAGGCATGCCAACATGAGAGCAAGGATTTATGCCATCTTCATAATGATGTTTGGAGAGAGAGTTTTTCACCTATTGCTATGCGTCACAGGTGATGAATGTCACTTTTTTCCATCAAAATATTCACTGTCTGTTTGAGTTTACCAGGTGCAGCCAGCTCAAGGGTCAGAGGTCATAGCACATCCTAGTCAGGAATCTCGTCACAACAACAATCACAGGAACTATATTGTTCTCCATGGGGAATTATATTATGAGGGCTTAAAGAGGGGAATTACACAAAAGTAATGTGAGTATTATTGTGCTGTTCTGTCACACCATCTAACATAACATCTAACATATTTCCCTGTTTTTGCTGATTTCATGATTATTATAGTTTTCGGTGGTTTGGTGTTGTTCAGAAAGTCCTGGTTGTTAAAGCAAGTGTCCCAAAACAACTGGTTTTTATTTTTTTCACAAGCATGAAACACTCTCTTCAGTTCAGCAGAGTTAGGAGCTGAAAAAATTAAACACACATGGTTCAGAGTGATATCTGGTGGCCCTCTAGCCACCTGATGAATGGAACAAAGGCTAATCATAAATCATTCAAAAGTTGCTGAGCACTTAAAAATACACCTGTGTTATCACAAGGTGGGCCTGCGAGAAATATGTGTCCCTGCAAATCAAGTTACAATGAATTTCCTTTTTTGTCCAAATTAAACGTAGGTTGTTGGATGTACAGATACAGATACACAAAACTAAAACTTGAAGTTGATATAGTGATGAAATTATAAACAGTTTCTGGTCCCAGCTTCTCAAATGTGAAGATTTTCTTCTTTTTATAGTTTTTATTTTGATGGGTGTTTATCAGTATTTTCTGACTAGTTGCAGCTTTAAAGAGAAACACTAAAGAGTCAAAAGTAGCAAGAGATCAGGTAACAAATTGAATTGATCAATATTTGATATTTTGCCTCTTGGCCTCCACTATATCCACAGTATCCTGTCTTATAGTTTTTCTTGTCTCATATATATGCTTTGGGCAGTTGAAACCTCCAATATGCAGATATATCTAGTAATAACAAAGCCAAATGTCTGCAAAGCAGAGAGCTCAGATGACTCAAGATGTTACATAACTACTGGGGTGATAAAAGCTGATGATTTTAACAGTTCTTCTGCCTGCAGCTATTTTTACTTAAAAACTTTAGTGTGCAGGTGTCAGTGAGGGTTTATTTTGATCCCACCCTACATATCCAACTAATACTATAATGGGAACAAAATGCCTTGACAAAACCACATTCCAAACTTATTTTCACCAAGCCTTTATTGTTCAAGAAAATGTTATTTTATTCTTATTTGAGTCCCAAATACTGTATGCACAGGTGGTGTCTTACAGCTCCTGCGCTTACAGATGTGTATGGTGGGTAAAAGTTGCTGTATTCCTCCATCTTAACATAAAACTTCAACACCTCAATACACAGCAGCATAAGGCACAAAGGTGTCCAATGACAGATGAAAGGATTGGGGAGGCCAGTTCAAATGTAACATTTCAGGTTTGATGTTTGAGGTTTGAGGCCAATTGTGGCAGCTGGTTCTGCAAATGGAACACAACCTATCCACTTCCCCAGGTGGATTACAGGAACTAAATAAAGCCGTTGTAACTTCAGGGTGGATGGCCTTTGTTCCATTCATCAGCACTTTGCATTAGTCACTACACTTCAAGGCTGATGTTCATATCCTTTTCCTGCAATAGGTGCTTTTTGCAGACCTATTAAAGGTGCTTGGGGTAACTGGGTGGCTCTTTTAAAGCTTTGGTCTGTCATTATTTGAGGAGTGTGTGTGGCAAGTAATCATGGTAGGAAGACCGGAAGGCTGCCAGTTTGAAGTCCTAGTCTTGTTGGGAAAGTCCGAGGGGGCAATAAGACAAACCATGGTTTCCATAAATATTCACCATCAATGTGTTTTACAGCAAACTTAAAGCAAACTTTAATTGATAGAGCTGATAATACTGAAGTAACATTGTGTCCATGACTTTTTCACTATTTTCTGCCATTGTATAGGTATCAAGAAGATATTTGGCAGATCAATTGATTGTGAAAATAATGGCCTCAAATAACTTATCATTTTAAACCCAAAAACAACATTGTTATTTTGTGTTACTTGAAGTAGAGTACGGAGTATGTGGCAGGTAGAGCCACTATTTTGATTTCCCAAACATAGGGAAGATATACCATCATTTGTGTAAAATTGCATATTAACAGGAGATAAACTTGATGAATTTTCTTCAAACTGGCAGGAATTCTCAATGTGGTACCCACATCCTCACACACAGCCTAAAAGGGCCTGAGAGCAAACATCTGGGTGTTTGTAGACAGGTGGCAGAGATGTGCGAGAATTGCAGCTGGTATTAAGATGTCTAGCCTTCAGTGCTGCCACATTGTAATAATCAATAATAACCCAAACTGGGCTGTCATTGTTCATAAGCTTGTGTTCAAAATTGACTTCCTGGATTAAAATGGACTAAAATTTCATAGCATAGCACATACAAGAACAATGAGTCATCTTACACCTAGTTCATGAAAGGCTCTTAGTGAACATGTTTGAGCATTCTCTCTGGAAGATCTTTCCTCAGTAAAAAGCTCTGGTGCAAAGGAAGGAATGTTTGTCTTTTCTTCTTAGGATAAACCGAAGAAGAGCTTGGGTTTTTTGCATGAGCAAAGATGTAGCTACCATGGCCAAACAGACAAAGACAGACTAGCTCACAGAAACTCAAACATCAATAGTGTGTCAGAAGACATCATAGTGCAGGGCTCATTGTTTCAATGTCCAGTGTATTGAAGTTAGTCCAGGTCCAACTTATATTCAGTTTAACTGGGTTGGGTAGGGTATAGTTTCATTGCTGTGGGACTCAGATTTGTGTGTTAATATGTCAAATATTCAATCAGAGTGAACTTGTGATCACTTCTAATTGCATGGAGTGTTGTAATTATTGCAGGAGAAAAATATGTTGTTTGATGTGCGACAGAAAGTGTGAACTGTGAAGCATTACCACTCTTTAAGAGCCTGCTGCTTGTTAATTGGTGACTCATCAGGTTTTCTGCCAGTTTTGGTGTGGGTCACTTCTGTTTGACCGCATTTTGGATTGGGTCCTTGAGTTCATTTGGATCAGGTCTGACTGTCCTTGGGTCCCTTTTTGGTTTCTTTTTTGGAAAATATTTCAGATGCAGGAAAGTTTTCCACAGGTCTGTTTCTTCTAAAGTGTCTTCCAAACTTTTGGGCCCATGAAGACCTCTACCAGTGATCTTTAGGATGTCTAGTTTGGAAAGATCACAAAATTGACTGTTTTCCTGTCAAAGATGGAGACAGAAGCACTGCAAAAATTAGATGTGATGCTGTAAAGAGTTGAACAGAATTATAGGAACACCTTAAAAGCTCTGCAATAAATTCAGCACTACTATTTTGCAAAACTTATGTTGTTAACATTTTGTTGAGATTTATATTAATTCATATATAAGACCAAAGTTTGTGGTGTTTGTGTTCTTGTTATTTTGTCCACCAGTGGATCATTGTAGTGTCTATCCCAAAGCCATTCAGCCAATGTCAAGGTTTGTGTCAGCCTAATATTTGCTTGACGTGTTGTTTAACCCTCTGCATAGAGGTCAGTGCAGATCACAGAGGGGTCAGGCAGATCAAGCTAAGGAGCAGACGTCTGTGCCACATTCCTCATGTGGCCTTCATCACAGAGACCATGTGTGCCTCTCTGCAGACAGAAAGGACTGAAAGTACAACTCTGCTTGTGCCTCAGGGGAACTAGGCAATCATTTTGACTTTGAGCGCATTCAAGCGTTGAGCATTGAGGCTACAGTGGACCTAATGAAAGCCGGGTATCTTTGTGATGTCCTCTGGATGGAAGAGGCCTACAGTAAGTCTAGTCTGAGTCATACCAGTTTGTTTTTAATCTAAAACATTTAAATTTCCACAAAAACTAAACAAACTCTTGAGTTAACTAATGATGAAAAAAATCTGATGTCAGTTTTCAAGACAAAAGCACAGACAAAAATTAGAATTTTAACAACTATTTATTGTCTTGAAGTATGTAACAAAATAATCGCTATAAACAAAAACAGCATTTTTGCTTTGTACAACTAAGAAAATGTTTACAGACAAGCAAAACTAATTGTACAAAAATAATGGTAACATTGATACACAATAACAAAAAAAAGTAAAAACGATAAAGAACAGAACATCCTCACGTCAGTGTGCAAACCGTTTATACAGATGGACACGTGCCCCTTTGTCAGGCAACAAATCCTGATAAATTATTTAAATAGCATTTATCTACACACACGCACACACACACAAATCAACCTCTCACAAACAGCTAAGACAAAACAGAACAATAATTTATCTGCTAAAAACAGCATTGGACATACATGATAAAGCAAAATTATTTATAAAAAA
Source organism: Euthynnus affinis (assembly GCA_029490765.1). Taxonomy (NCBI): domain Eukaryota; kingdom Metazoa; phylum Chordata; class Actinopteri; order Scombriformes; family Scombridae; genus Euthynnus; species Euthynnus affinis. The sequence continues at coordinate 8,481,091 of CM055853.1, read as the reverse complement.
GAAATCTCCCATTTTACTGTCATTTTCACTAGGGTGGAACATGGGATTGGGAGCTTGCTTGTGTTTTTAGATATGAAATGTCATACTATTTACAACTCATGCTACAGTAGCACTGAGATCATTTCAAAGGAATATGAAAAAAGTACTTAGGTTGTGTTTTTGTTTGATCAAATTATACAACAGCAATGAGGTAATATTTGTACATCAAAGATTTCCTTTGTTTTTCATCTCTCTCTGAAGAAAAGCCACACAAGTCACATACACTTCATGCTAAGTAGCCCTATCTGAAGAATACCTAATTCACTTTGCACAGTGGGAGATGATAGACACTGACAAGAGCATACATCTTGCTTCTGAAACCTGACTATACCTTATTTTGGTCAGTTTGCACTGTGATGTTGGATGAATGTTTTTACTTTTTTAAAGTATTCAAATTGCTTTTGCTGCCTACATTGTAGGCAAGAGTCAATAAATTACATGTATTTACATGATCTCTAATTAAAACCTCAAAAGATGAGGGATATAAGTCTCTTCAATGACCAAGGTTTTGATTTGAGATAGGGGAGTATTATGGAGGGGAAACTGCCTTTGAGGTGGTTGGCTCTGGAAATTTTCTGTTAAACATAATCCTTCTGTATTTTGTCTTTACTGGTTTGATATGGGAAGAACGTCACTTCCATCTCACCCTGAGAGTTGTTTAGTTAACCAGACAACATCAACAAAGCCTATGATATTTGCATGTTTATAATATAGCTAATCTAAACTTAATTTTGGATATCTTTTTTCTGCAGTTCTTCTCTACATGGATTCTTAGGTAAATGTACTTTCTTGTTCCATCCATGGCCAGACTACCACATACATGCATGAACACAAACATCCACAACATCATGTTCCCCTTATTTCTAAGGCACTCCACTCCCAATAGTTTTCTTCAGTCACAAGTCACAACAAAGATTCCTAAAAATATTACTGCTTTCTTCATCCTTTGAGTCCTCAAAAGTTGTATCATTCACAATCTACATCCTGGTAAAGCAAAGGGAATATTTCATCAGTTTTTGTCTTTGGGATGTCCATCCAGAAGATAAGGTAATAAGGCACACAGGCTGAAGAAGTGACATAGAAGGACAGAGAGAGAGATGTAAAGGTTTGGAAGTGCATAGTTGTCTATGGGGAGCCGTTCCCGCACAGAGATGAATGAGGTCTTTCAGAGAGCAAGAAAGCAGGGAGACCTGGGATAGAAAGGTGTTGGTATCCTACTGGCAAAGCTAGAGGGCATATTTTCTTTTTTCCCCAGCTCGCCCTGCTCTTGTGGATGCTAAGGGTGGAGGAGAAGGGGCTCTCTGATCCTCAACTGGCAGTCAGCCGGTTGGTGCTCTGCCCAAACCAGCTTCAAGTTACCCTGAGGCTGACCACATGCCCTTCGCCTTGTCCAAGTGTGCGTGATGCAGAAGAAAGAGTTGCGGAGATAAATCGGTCCCTGGACTTTGCATCAGAATACATAAGTTCATACTTTATACAAAAAGGTGCATTCCTCAGAGCTTCCTGCGCCGTGCATTTATGCATCTGTTAAAGGAAAGAGACATAAGGTAAGGAATTGAACCTCTAGGACATCAATTTTAAGAGCAGAACATCAAATGATTGATGGGAAACTGCTTTTGCAATTATATTTTTATTTAATTTTATGTAGATTCTCACCTCTGCACTCATACTTGAGGTCTGAGAAGTATACCATTTCCTGTGAGAAGACAAAAAGACCTAGCCTGCCACCTGCATATGTCTTGTCATAGATGCTACCAGAATCTGCCATGATCTTCTTGCCTTCATACATCACAACTCTGTGAGAATTAAGGAAAAAATAAAAATGGTGAGGTCTGAATCTTAGAATTTTTACGTGTGGAGAGGAAACATCTTTGTGGACCAATAAATATCATCTGCTCACCTAATATGTCCTGTTCTTGGTCTGTGGATCAGATGCCATCTGTAGGCAGTGAAATCTTTCCATCCAACATTCTTAGGGTCATGCCAGAGAGTGCGGACCTAAAGCATGCCAAAGTAAACAGTTGCGTGTTGATCTTTTCATACATCCTTAATCACATATAAAAATATGAATCTGGGGATAGAACCCTGATAAACTCTACCAAATATCTTACCTGCCCTGGTGTATTTCCTGTGTGCCAGAGGGCATTCCTGAGGTGCTCTCCTGGGCCAGTGGTGGAGTTGACCACTTTGATGGACAGGCCAGAGTAACCCTGGGCTTTGGTGGGTTTATTTGACCAGTAGGTCTGAGTGATCTGCTTCCACATCACCACATAGAACCTGGAGCTAGACTGGTAACCAAACACGAAGCCGGCATAATCGTCATCCCTCTCGGTGTTGATAAAGAAAGTCCCACTGAAGTCCACGGAATTGAACTCATGGTAACCTAAAGAAGTAATAAAGTTGGAATAATTTCAACACTGTAATGGCTCAAAAAATATAATTCTGTTGATCTATTCACCATTCTGGAAACAAAACAGAGAACAATGATGTACACTGTGCAGACAATCACACAATCTTTATTACTTACCAACAGCAATGCCAGGGTCGCAGTTGACAGTCTGAACCAGTTCTTTGCCTTGATGGCGGACGACCCAGTTAGGATCAATCTGGGAGGTGCCTTTGGGGTCCAGAGGAACCATCTGGAACTTGCGGAAGTCTGTCTGACTAATGTCAAAGTTCTCTGGACACACGTCGTAGATGTCAGGCACATTGTCCTGGTCAAAGTCATCTTTGCAAGCATCTCCACGACCATCACCTGAAATGTATTTGGTATAGATTCATTAATTATGTTAACCAGTCTTTTGAAGACCTCAAGCAACGCTGAGAACTGTGTATCAATGTGTTGCTGCATCAGAACCCTCAAGGACAACCTGCATCCTTTTAGGTTGAAGCATGTCCCATTGTGCTCACCATCAGCGTCCAGCTGGTCAGGGTTGAAGGCCAGTCTGCAGTTGTCTTTTTCATCAGGGATGCCATCATTGTCATCATCGTGGTCACAAGCGTCTCCCTTGCCGTCCTTGTCATGGTCAGCCTGGTTGGCGTTGGGGATGTACGGGCAGTTGTCCAAGTTGTTCTGATGTCCATCCTCATCAATGTCCTGGTTGCTGTCACACTTGTCTCCCACGCGGTCATCATCTGAATCCACCTGCAATGGTAAAAAATGTTTGCGTAAGAGTTATGACTTAATGTATAATGTAAGAGAACTATGAAGCATTAACACGTTAACACAGGTGATTACATTCCAAAGTGTTTATTTCCTTTCACCAGTACGTTTCCTGACTGCCCTTGTTCTTTTGATCTCTCCTCTGTTGCTTTCATTAAGGACTTTCCTTAGGCTCCAATCACTCTTTGCTTCTGTAAAGCTGTCAAGCTCAATTTGTCCAAGATTTGTCGGTAGTTTTCATCTACTGTCAATCAAACATCAGTCCTCAAGATTCTGCACTCCTCCAACGCCAATTTGCTTGTTGAGCACTGCCAGTATCTTCAGTGAACAGCAAAGTTATATTAGTCCTACTTGGCAGGCCTAGATGCACCTTGCGGCTCTAAGAAATAATAATGGCAAGCGGGATGAATGGAGGAAGGATGGGTGATTGGGTAACTGTAAAATCCAAAATTCTTAAATAGGAAATAGGAATAACTCCCTAATTAACTAATAATAATTTCATAAATAGAAAAACAAGAATGAAGGATGAAGAAGGCATTTTTGTGCGGTTTTTGTACTCTTTGGAACAGCTAATAACATTGGTGCTTCCATGTCCAGGCTTGTTTCTTTGGGTCTTTAATTGCAATTCACTCTTAAAGACTGCATCATTGTAGATTTGGAGGCCCTTCTCCTGCCCCCACCCTCATCCTGAGTCTCGTTGTTCAACACATTCCTATTTCTCAGTGTAGCATGGCACAGGTGGACTGAGCAAGCCTGTGGTGTGCCGACAGGGCATGCACACCGCCCAGGGCCAGCCCATTCCTCAGTAATATTCAGCTTAGGGCCTCTTTCCTCACATTAGCCAGCTAACGTCAATGGGCTATTGAAAAGACCCCTAGCCCCCCACCACGCCTTATTGAACTGATGTGCCCTTGAGCTGCACATGGGATTTACTCCACCTTTACATGGCGTGATAAAGCTTAGACAGCTACACGGGGCTAATGACTGAGGCTCTCTCTCTCAATTGGAGAGATATATGCTGAGCTATAGAAAAAGGCAGAGAGATGAATGTGGATTATTGTTGAGGGGTGAGGTGAAAGAAAATGGGAAAGGGCAGTGTGTAGATGTATGTGTGTGTCCACATACCTGATCAGGATTATGTTCCAGGGGGCAGTTATCACACATGTCTCCCACTCCATCCAGATCCGTGTCTCTCTGGTCGACATTGTATACATAGGGACAGTTGTCTTTCTCATTTAGTATGCCTGGGAAATGAATAGACAATATGTGATTTTAAAAGCCATAACATAAATTCAAAATGTGTTACTGAAATGGTATGAGCTCATTTCAGTGCAGACCTAAAACTACAGATTTCCCTATGATTGTTTTTATTAAAGTTTCCGGTCCTTACCATCTCCATCGATGTCCACAGCGCAGGCATCTCCCTCTCCATTGTTGTCTGTGTCTGTCTGGTCTGGGTTACTGTTGTAGGGGCAGTTGTCACAACGGTCACCCACATCATCACGGTCATAATCATACTGCCTGGGGTTGTAGACGAAGGGACAATTGTCCTGTTGGAGAAAAGAGAAATAATGAGAGTTGAGGATAGGCTTTCAGGTGCAGTCCTTGTAATTGGCCTTCAGACTCTGAGTGGATTTATTTACAAAGCAGCAATGTGGGATGAAAAGTTACTTTATTTTTAGGCCATGTCCCAATTCTAACACTGGGATTAATGACACACAGTGCAGCTCCTTCAGACTCATACCTCAGTGTTGGAATTTGAGGTTTTGACTCAGGCCAAGAAGAAACTTTTTCTTTCCTTCTGAGCCTCCCCTCCCCTCCCCTTCCCCCTCTCCACCTGCCCTCTTATTAGACAGCATGAATGATGAGTGTAAAAGTCACGGTCGTAAGCTTGCTGGCAGCCGCAGTAAACAAACACAGACACTCCCTTGTGTACTGTCATAGCCACATCTGGAGATTTTCACTTACCCTGTCATCAGGAATGCTGTCATTGTCATCATCATTGTCACAAGCATCTCCAATGCCATCCTTATCATAATCTTCCTGTCCAGAGTTAGGGAGGTTGGGGCAGTTGTCCTGAAAAACAAAAAACACAATCAGACACTCAGACAGACAGAAATTATAATATTCATACAGGTAATTTGATTCTTACTGCTTCACCAATACATACCTGTTTGCAGTGGTAGGTGGCATTCTCCACACAAACCAAGTCAGAGTTGGGCCATCCATCCAGATCTGTGTCCTCTCCACAAATATGGCCATTGCCAGCGTAGCCAGGTTTGCACTCACAGCGGTACATAGGATCAGCAAAGTGTCCGAGGTAGTTACAGCGAGCGTTTTTGTTGCAGTTGTGGCTTCCATCAAGGCAGGGATTACGGGGTGTGCACACCTGGAGAATGAATGAGGGATGAACAGTAATAACAATCAGTGATCAGAATGACTCTGCATAGTCCAAATTCATGACATTCTGTAAAAAGGCACATGAACATGAACATTGTCATGCCCTGGGGACACAAGTATACTTGAACCTTACACAAACTATTTGCGTTATCAGTATCAATTTATGATCAGTCTGATCCACTTGAACCTTTTTCTGTTATCACTCATAAACACATCAGAGCCTTTGCTATTTTCTGCTCCTTTAGTGACTTCTTTTTTTGACAAAGGCAGGACTGTACTTGCCTGTTTCTTAGCAGCAGCCTGCTCCACACCTCTGCCAAACGGCTGGGGTCCAGAGTAGCGAGAAGGACACGGCAGGCAGTTGTAGCCAGGATCTGTGTTCTCACAGCGATGCACACCATTAAACTCAAAGCAGGCGTCTGGGACCTCCTTACACTGTTTTCAGGATAAGAAGAACAACAATTATTATCTGGAGACTGGGCAAATATTACATCAGAAATTAAACTGACAAAATCAGAATAAAAAGATCTGTCAAATTTGTACCTCATCAACATCTTTACACTTGATACCGTTGCCAGTGTAGCCAACTGGGCACTTTCCGCACTTCCAAGAACCATCAGGGGAACTGATGCACTTGGCCCCAGCAAAGCAGGGGTTGGATAGACACCCATCTGAAAACAGTAATGTTCATACTCATTATCAAGACATCTACAAAATCCAAGGTATTATTTAGTTATAACCTTTTTTTTCTTCAGTGTGAAGGGAGATTGGACTATATAAACATATAATTCCATAATTTCCTTACCAATGGGACAGGCTTTCTTGTTGCACATCTGGGTATCTTTGGCATCACCAACACACTCTTTACCACCATATTTTGGTGCAGGGTCATTGCACACACGTTTACGAATCTGGACACCACCTCCACATGTAAGACTGCAGGTATCCCACGGTGACCAGGGTCCCCAGTTGCCATTGACTGTGGAATACAAGGAGGATACATGCATTATTAATTGCTATCCTTGCTGTTGAGATCACACAAATGCACCGAGGCTGTGAATATCAGATGGTGGGACTTACTGGGGCATGGAGACTTCTGACACTTCTCGGTTTGCCGGCCCTCTCCCTCACACTCCTTGCCTCCAAGCTGGGGAGTGGGGGAGTTGCAGAGGCGGATACGGGTGATGACACCAGCACCACAGGTGACAGAGCATGATGACCAGGGTGACCAGTGGCTCCAGTTGCCATCCTGCTTGACTGAGAGCCACAAAAATAGGTCAGAGGTCACTTATCAAGAAGTAAAGAATTGCACCACTGTGGCACTCAATCATAACCATTATGGCACACAGGCTGGCAAAATTCTACTCAAATATTTATAGTACAATAACAGATAAATTAATCACATTAATCATTAAGGCTGTTTGACATGATCCATGTGTTTGTTTGTGTTTAGTTCATGGATGTATGTTGTGTTAACTCACAGCGCTTGTCACACTCCTGGAGGTAGCAGTCGCGGGTCTGCACAGAGGTACCCTCACAGTTGTTATTGATACGGTCGCAAGAGCGCCCACGCTGCTGGATGCCCCGCCCACATGACACGGAACAATGGGTCCATTCAGACCACGGAGACCAGCCGTCCTCTGCATAGTCACTCGCTGAGCAGGAGGGAGAAGGAGAGAATATGAGAGAGAGGCAAAGAGGGAGACAATAAAAGAGCTATTCCACCAAGGCAGCACCCCCCCACCCCACAAACACCCCCAAGCCTAAATGAAGAAGGAAAGCTTTTAAAGCAGACTAATAGTGTGGATTTAGCTGAGACTTAGACAGAGAGAAGGCCCTCTGTTGAGAGGAAAGGCAGGGACTGACACTTAGAGAGAAGCTGGGGAAATAGAAAGGCCTACTGTCCCCAGGATACATAGGGATGCCCCATTGACTTATGTTTTCCTAAAGAGGAAACAGATTTTGCAAACATGGCCCTGGGTGTGTAATGACTTCAACAAGTGGCTGAGGATGAATGTGGCTCCCGCTGTTTATTTAGGTTTTAAGGAAGTATTGCAGCCAAGCCTGCATAGGTATGAAGAACATGTCACTTCCCTTCATGTAGAAGATGGCTTTACTAAACAGCCGACCAATTTTCCATCCTGCTCTAACCAATTTGGCAAATTACAGCCATTTCAACTTGAAGATTCAAAGATGTTTTGGAGCACAAAGCGCCAATGTTCCAAACACATAAGCACTCTTTCATTTACTCAGATGTTAGTGCAGTTAAATCATCTCTAAATTAACTCTGTTTTCCCTTGAATAGAAACCTTTACATCTAGGGAAATATTTGTGGCTTTTTGTTTTATATGGCAAATAATTTCTCAGTGAATGGAGCAGTGTTTGAATGCTCCATCTGTTGGCTGAAACTTATACATTCTAGCTTACAGAGGCCATTTATACAGTAGCTTATAGTGCAGGTTTACATAACTGCAATTACAGTGTACTTCCCTATAGCTGTGCAGATTTTAACAATGTGAGTTTGGGTTTAGAAAACAGAAAAGCTTACGTGTTCCACAGCGCGGGCAGCACTCTCCATCAGGAACAGTGGCATTAGCACAGGGGATCAGGGGGCAGGAGATCTTGCGGCACACAGTAGCAGAGTTCTGCACAAACAGAGAGACAATATTTATGAAACACTTTTTTTTTTCAAAATTAATTTCAGGTGTTGGATTTATTCCTTATTTCCAACAGTAACTGAGACACTACTAAACAGTGTCAAGTAGGGTTGATTGTTGTGTAAACTTATTTATACTAGTACGTGTTGCTGGGTGATTTTCATGTCCGTGCAACAAACTCATTAAATTGCCTGTTCAACATCTGAGTGTGCACAGATGGCTTTACCAAGCCAGAAAAACTAAAAGGCAGAATTCTGGCTGAGAACGAAGACCCCTGCAGACTACCATCTGCCCACTCGGTCAGGCGAGTGTGGGAATAAGGCCAAACTCCTAATAATGGAAGTTGGTTTCACTGTAGGACCGGACTGGGCACTGAGCCCTAAACAAGTAAAGCCAGCCTGCCAGCACAACCTGTGTGTGTGTGCACTGTGAATGACTCAGGGATAACGACTGCCTCTAAGTATGCATGCTAATGCTCTCCCTGCTGGATCTGATAACTTACAGGGGAAAAGGGGGGAAATAGGGACAACTAGTGTACCAGAAGAAGAGGACATCAGGAAATGAAGCCCCTCAGTGAAATGCAGGAATCTTTCCTGCAAAGTATTTTTCACCTGACCCCATCCCTTTTTTCCACTTGTCAGAGCCAAGGTCTTTTCTTAATTATGGCCAATGCATCACTGAAGTCTAGTCAAGTCCCTCGAGGCCGCACTTGAGTTGAACTTCTGACAACAAAACTCTCATTACAGCTGTAACTGCTGCTGGCTTTCTGCCAGGCCTTCACACTACTAATTACTGACCAGATCAGTTGAGTGGCGGTAAATGTGTGTGCCTTGGTGTGGGTACATATCACTGTGTGTGTGTGTGTGTGTGTGCATGTACAATGTACAAACAAGTCAGAGAATAGAGTGCATCCCCTCACACGTGTGTCCAAGTGCTCTTAAGACACAATATACACAACCTGTTGAGACCTCACCTGACAAGTGCACTCAGTGCAGTCATCAACAGTCCACTCATCTCTGTTCTTGTGCACGATGCCATTGTGAATGCAGACGCCACTGTGGATACCGATGTGGGTCTTAATCAGCTTGTTCTCATCCGTCTGGTATAGGAGAAGCAGACAAAAAAAGTTACAGTACAAGGTCATTTGTCTGTTTTTATACCAAAAATATATATAAAAGATGGTGATATGCAGGTACATTTAGGTAGACAAGTTTGATGTTTTTAGGAATTATACAGTGTTAATGCAAAACTAAAACTTTCTTTGAATTTAGAGAATCTTTTTAAATAAATAAAATGATGTACTACTAAAAAATGTAGCAGCTATTGATGATTGAAGACGTCATCTAAAGTTTCATTTTGCAGCTAAATTCAGAATATACGGCACTATTCACTACAAACTGCAACAGACTCCCTTGTTTTCCAAGTTCTCAAATTATTCTTAACCATGTTGGATTAACAATAAATATCATTTTAGAGTGCAAAACCTAACAAATACCACCTCTCCTTAGCTAAGTTTACAGTATGTGTGTGGTCACAGGTGGTGACCACACACGTACACACACACAGGCAGACACACATGCAGCAGACAGGGAGACAGTCAAGTGAATTTGACCCTTACAAGCTGGCGGAGTTCATTGGACAGCTCCTTGACCACCACACCGAGACCCTTGAGCTCCTTAAACATGCTGACCAGGTCCTCACAGGAGAAGCCACAGACCATCTGCAGGTCTTCACAAGAGCAAAAAAGAGACAGATCATGAATATTTGTATTCCCATTCGATTGTGGTCCAGTCAGTCTCAGATGTGAGACTGGGTATAATGGGAAATCTACTATATGTCTGAGTCACATGCAGTAGTGTTTACCTTTAGTCTTATGTCCAGTGTACTCTGTTCTGATGGCTGAAGAACCGTTGAGATTCTCCAGGATCATGGTGTCAGTCGTCATTGCTGAGGATAGAGCAGAACCATAAATCAAATCACATATCTGTACACTCATATATACACTTAATTTATTAGAATGCCACACATCCCTGCCACTATAAATTAAGATGAAAAGCAACAAGTTAATTCTGTTGCAGCACAGAGAACATACTTTGAGACCACAGCAGCCTGAGATATTTGTAAACTGGCATTCCATTGCAACAAGCAGTAAACAGCTTCCCAGAGTGTGTTTTTTTGTGTGTAGAAATCAGCAGGGAAATTAACTGTAGACAAATGCTATACATGAGGCAGATGATTGATGAGTAAACATACAAGACGTCTTGATTATGATTACTCACAGCTTTGGCATCCTTTGTTGCGGAGGATGGCATCTAGTGTTGTTCCAAACACAAACCTCACATTTTGCAGGACCCCCTGTAAGCATCAAAGTTCAGTTTAAGCCATAACCTGGTGCAGCAGCAAATAAAACGTCTTATCATTATATCATAGTGAAAGCATTAAATTAAACGCCATATTCAGTTCTGCTACAGGTGCGTATTTTACGCATTTGGACATATTTACGCATTAAACAAAACTGTGATGACAACGTTAAAAAGATAATTCATCACGTCGATAAAATCAATATTTCTATTTAACACTCAACCTCCAGTCTAGAGTTCTCACCATGAACCTGTCCTTCACGGCTCCCTTCCCAACCCTGAGCTGCGCGCTGGCAGGGGTCTCCTGCGTCAGGATGCTCTGGATGGGCGCATCCAGCTCTGCGGTGTTCACCTCCTCGCATCCCGCGTACAGCAGCGCCCGATCCTCCTGCACGAACAACGTGATATTCTTCCAGTGGCCCGTAGCCAGATCCACATCTTCGATGGAAACCACTTGCTGCTTGTTCTCGGTGGCGAAAACTATGTCCAAAGTGTTCGCCTTTCCGTTGGAGACGATCTCAAACACGGGGCCGGAGCCATCCTTCTTCTCCACGGTCAGGAGACTTCCCCTGGTCCGTTTGAACTGCTTGAAGTTCAGCAGGAGAAGGAATCCCCTCTCGGCGTGGATGGAATCGATCAGGTCCCTGAAGGCCCTCTCGGGGACCGGGGGGATCAGGTCCGGGTTGAGGATCTTGTAGGCGGGGCTGTACGGGTCGTCTCCTTTCACCAGGGTGACGCCGTGGTTCTTCTTGGGGACTTGGACGAGCTCAAACAAGTCATACACGCTATTGTCGTCTCGGCTCTCTGCGGGTGAATAATAAGCAGTCAGCCTTTGTCTGGCAGTGCACTGGACTTCAGTCGTTTTCACTTTCAATGAATGTGGAGTTTTTTTGTTTTTTTTTTAAATATTAGCCTCTTTTTCATTTTTTTTTATCTGAACAGAGAAATAAAGTTTTACAAGTTCAAGTTGAATCTTCACTTCAGCCAAACTCACCTGCGACTCTCGCACTCTCGCAGGTCCAAAGCATCAATAGTAAAAATATTCCTGTCAACTTCATGGTGCAACACCAGCCCGGCTGCCTGCGACAATTACGACAACAATGTAAAAATTAAGAACATCACTGTCAATGTCGGACAAAACAGATTGATGTTCAACAGGTTGAAAACATGAAAATGCTTAAACTCGTCACAAATCAATGAATTTCTGCAGCTGCAACTGGTTAAAATAGACGCATTCATTATAACGTAATATTTGTAACTCACCTGTTCAACGAAAACAGCGGACAAAAAGCAATAAAATCCTCCAAATGTGTAGAAATCCACCAATAATCCTCAAGAATGGATTTATATTGATTTTTTAAAAAGAAAAAAAGTTCCAAGGTGAAAAGCAGGGAAATAAAAAATCTTGCGTGTTTTTCTTCTTGATTGAAAACTTGACCCTGCTGGTATCAGCCGCTAAAAAACTCTCTTTTAAGCCGAGGGGGGACAAAGTGCTATTTAAATAGTTTGATGCCATTCCTAAGAAGTGGCCTCGTCCAATCACGTTGAGGGGAGAAAAAGGGACGAGCTTATCCTCTTAGTTCAGAGAGAGAAGGGGGGAGAGAAAGAGAGAGAGGGGGGTGGGGGGTGGGTGACGAGGGACCAACTTCAGTATGTTGCACTCAGACTTTTAATGGACCAGTGTTTCCTCTCACTGGGTCCATCCATCAGTCCTCAAAGGTATTTCCATCTCAAAGATTCCCATAACGCAGACTAGAAACAACTTTAATTGGCTACTCCTTCAATATTCCACTAGTGTTTCTGTGGTATGCAAAATGAGAAATGACATAGTTATAAAAATTCACTCCTGTAGTTTTTGTAGTTAGTTTTCCACAAGATTTGTCTTGTTCTTTAGTGAGATTGCATTATATGTGTTTTAATTATAACTCCTTTAAATAGCTGTAATGCTATAATGATATAATATTCCTAGAGATAATGTGCATGTGGTTTTTAATGTTTATCCACAATAATTTATTTTGCTTTATTTGATACTCATATATTTTCACCTGATCTACTATGATACTACTTGATGTCTCCACTGATATTCTATATTATTCTATTTGTATGGATTCTGATTTTATTTATTTATTTAATCCTTAAATATAAACTATAATTATTGTCGTTCAGACCTGTGCTTTATTTAATTGAGAAAAATCACATTTTTTTTCAGGTTTAATAGGTCATATCAGGTCTGAACGGTCGTGAGTTTCAGTCACAGATGTCAAATATTATCCTCAGCTGGCTGCAGTTCCAGCTCCGACCGCTAGGAGCCGACGTGAGTTCACTGGAGAGTAGCCTGAGGTGCTGCTGTACACCTTCACTGATGGCTTTCACTGGTATTTGTATAAAAGTCTATATATTTAACAAAACCATCAAACCGGTGATATTTCATGCACCATCTTATTTTAAGTCTTTGAAAACAGTGCAAGTGGGAGTGTGTCCTTCCTGATTAAGTGTCAATGAGCAAAGCACAGCATTTTTGCCAAAGTAGAGGAATTGGTTGGTGAAGATGAACAAAATGACAAACAGTAAGAGGGATAAATCACGTAGTGGCACTGAAGTGGCACTGTAATGAAAAAAGTCAATGAAAATAATATAAGCACCACTCAAATAATTATTAAAACATACAGAAAATATTAATTTCAAGGCAACCCTTCTTTAATTCTTAGTGAAAAAAAGAAGTTGGGCAATTTTGAATTACAATGTGTTGTCGATCAGGGTCACTCCTAAAAATCTTTGGATCATCTAAACTAAACAGTCAATCACTAAGCTGTTTATACTGAATTTAAAAAATGACTTTACATCTTATTTACAAGAGGGTTACATAAATGTTTCTACTGAATATCATGTTTATTTCTAGTTTATTTCTCTTTAGTGAAGTGCACTTCCATTCAAGCTCTGGAAAAAAGCCATACAGACAAATGTAAACCAGTTGACACAGTATGAAGCCAACAGAAACATAGCAGTGGTTCTCTGTAAGAGATTCACTTGATTCCTTTCTGTCACTTTATTATCGTTCAGTCTGGCTGCTACTGCCACAGCTTGTAGTTGTAGGAAATACAGTGACATCACATCCCTCCGTTATTTATCAGCCAGCATCATAATATTTACCCTTTTAACCCCTTCACTCAACAGAAATATGGGAAAGAAGACATTTATTATAACAAGAAAGCGAGAGTGCTCCTTCTCTTCTGCTGTGGAAAACAGGCAATGTTTTGACTACCTGTTGATGGTAGACAGATCCACCTTTAACAGAGAATTTGCCGTTCACAATGACAGAGAAAGGCAAGCTTTTTTTGGCTGCACAAAAAGAAGTGTAATTTATCTACTTGATGCATGAGACACATGCTGTTATATGTAATGTGACAGGCTTCAGAGCTACGAATGAATTTAACACACAGGTGTGTAGCGGTGTAGAAGGTCCCTGTGATGGAGCTGAAAGGTGGTTTAGGCGTCTGGGGATTTAACCTGTACCCTGAGGGGTCCTTAGGTCAGAGCTGAGCTGACTCTTCTGGTGCCTGCAAGTCTCACCCTCAGATCAAGACACCTGATGGAGACTGTAGGAAGCTTGTTTCAGCCTGCGTAGGACACACTGTTATGCCTCAGGTGCCAGGACAATTGATTGTCTACAGTAATATGAAAATAAATATACTGGTACAGATTTGTCATTGTGCACAGGTGTTAACCAGAGTGAGCAAATGGACTGAGTCTTGTTTGAGTGACGCACGATTTGGGAGCTTTTTAAGTTCATTTAAGACACATGTTAATGTTAGTTTGCTTGTTATTTTGTGAGCTTGGCCTCTGAAGAAGAAAGCATATGCAGAAAAAATGTGTTGCTGTTTTTGGCAGTAGAAATTCTAAATAAAAGGATCAAGGAAGAATTTGTATGTGCGTTGCCACACACATTCACCACAGACCACTGGTGTTTAAAAGAGAGCATGTGCAGTAAACATGTGCACATGAACACAACACATCCTCCTCTTTTTACCCTCTTCTCCTTTCTTGTTTTTGTTACATGGCCAAAAAGGAGGAGAGGAGAAAAAAGAGTGAAGAAAAAAGAAGAGGAGAGGAGAGGAGGAACAAAGAGGAGGAATAAGGAGAGGAGATAAGAGAAGAAACAAGGAGAGGAGAGGAGAGGAGAAACAAAGAGGAGGAATAAGGAGAGGAGATAAGAGAAGAAACAAGGAGAGGAGAGGAGAGGAGAGGGGAGACAACGAGAGGAGAAACAGGGAGGGGAGACAAAAACCAAAGAAGAAACAAGGACAGAAGAGACAAGGAGAGGAGAAACAGGGAGAGAGGAACTACATTATGTACTTGCACATACATGTCATCTCACTGGCCGGTGACTGTGCTCCTCTGGATCGACAGCCAGGAAATCATTTTATGACAGCTGACAAAACTTTGCATAACCCCTGTCTGTCCTCTTGCAGCTAAGGTTCAGCATCTTGACAGGTCCTGACCTGACCCCCCCAGGCCTACTCCCTGGCTCTTACCCAAATATTGGACACACCTCGCTAAGTCATCCAGGGTTTTCTCGTAATGTAGCGTCAAGAGGGTGATGATTAAACTGTTGCAGGTAAATGGTGATGAAATCTGTCAGTTTTATTGACAGAGAATATGGAAAGATGCCCCAACTAGTCACATCCCAAGTCCGATTTCCAGTTATCTAGTGGGTTTCATGCATATTTGAACCCTTGAACTTGAACTTCATCAACTTGCGTCATAAAAGCAGGAATGTTCTCCATGCTGTATTTCTGTAATTTGTCTTGTTCTATTCTGTACATGCAACATCTATTGGATATCTGTCCTTCCATTTTCTTCCCATTAAAGTATTTTTTAGGGAGTTTTTCCTTATTTGAATCAAGGGTCTAAGGATAGAGGATGTTGTATGGCTGTACAGATTGTGATTTATGATAATGGACTATACAAATAAAGTTGACGTGACTTGAATAATTGACTGTGCTGTAGTTATCCAGTTATTTTTTGTTCCAGATGACAGGAAATGATAGATGATCTGATGATGAACTCATCATTGGTTTATGAGATATAATGTAAGCTGATCACGGTTGATTACTCACATGGGTCACTTATTTGTGACAATAAAGTTCTAGTCCATAATTTACTATTGCTGTTAATGTGACATCAAAGCCATTGCAAGAAGTGAATGGTATCAAATTTCAGTGAGTTTCAACTCTTAAAAACTTTCCCATGATGTTGCTTGTATTGTAACACTCTTGCAATATGTGACCACAAGCAGGAGGGCTTGTAGCCCACTAAACTTATTCCCATGTCCTACTTGCAAGTACAAGTAAAAAGATGAAGAATTTTTCCCAGTCAACACTCATATTTACAGTAAATCCAATATGGCGTGAACTCAGCGTTTGCTGCTCCATCATCAGAGAGCCAGAGGGGAGCAGAGATTCTGTGTCAGGGCAGATCAAGGTTTGGGAGCAAACAGGAACATTTTCTTGTTGGATGGAGGAAAGGTTTACTTTGTCCAAAAATTACATTATTATAGGGGCATTTTTTAAAAATGTCCATAGTGGTTATTTATCAAGCAAAAGTTTCCAGTCTCTCAAATGTGAGCATTTAGGATTTTAGGATTTAGCATTTTCCCCTCTCATTCCCACTATGATGAGCTCTTCTGTGCCAGTAGCCATCAGGCTCTACAACCATGGCCGACCCCCATTTGAGAACTTTATAACCTCTGGACTTATAAATACTGAATCCTGCTTACGTTACGTTACGTTATGTGTTATCTTGTCTTATTTCTTGCTTTCTCTGTTTTATACATATATCATTGTAGATTGAAATCTTTGGGTTGGGTATTACTGTCTGGCAGAAGTCTGGCAAAACAAGCAATTTGAAGATGTCATTTTAAAAATTGTCTTATCGTATAAAGCCACATCAGTTGTGGCCATGAGGATTTATTTGACATAAAATTTGTCAGATTTTTGACTGTATGTGCTGACTAACATGTGAAGATCCATGTATGCAGACACCCAGTATAGTGTCACAACATGTTGGTGTCCATATCCCTTTTGGCCTCTCTGCTGTGAAGTTTTCCTGCTTTTTATTGCTTTATATCTTGACTGTTGGTTAAAGAAAACAAGCAATATGCATTTCTTTTACTATTGTCTGACATAGAAACATGACAAATCCATGAATCAGTTGTAAATAACAAAAACAATCATTGATTGCAGGCCCACAGTGGAGTGATTCTACACGTGAATGTGTAGAGAGGAACTGGTGTGTCAGATTGTTATTGTGCTGGAGTGTTTCACCTGGGTGAAACTCTGCCTGAGGTCATACCCTCCCATGGAAGATTACTGCTGCTATTGCTCCATACTCAATACAACATCCACCCAGCCAGCCAGCCAGACAGACACACACACACCACCAACCCCTATGCTTATTTACGGTGATTACCCAGCACAAAGCACCCAAACACACAGCTTCAATGGCCAAATGATGCAATTATACATATGCACGTCAGCAATGGCACCTTTTAAAAAACCCTTGCTCTTATCAGAATGATTGGCTGGTTAATACAAAAACTTGTGAGGCATTCATAATGTCTGTCTTTTGATTGAAAACATGAAATGTTCTGGTTTAAAATTTCAAACAATTAAGTGACCGTTTGCACTTTGAGCCCATATGGGACAGAAGCAATTAGATCTGATGCATTCTTGTGCTCAAAATCCATTTTCCGGCGATGCAGACCCACAGTTGACCACCTGTGTGCGTCTTTCATTGAACCCCCTCCCTGCTCTCACTAATTCCTAATAAACTACTCATTGGAGTGTTCACCCATGACATTACTGTGCCCGAGCCAGGACCATTAGCTGGGTCCAACGCACGGGAAAAGACACTGGTTGCCAGAGGCTCAGCCACTCAGTGATTTCTAAATATCTAATAGTGTCTAGGAATGTACTCTTGATCCAGTTCCATCTTCAGCCTATTAGGAGGTCACGCTGTGCCAGCTTCTTTTCATGGGCGTCCATGGACAATGTAATTTGCATTCCAGAGCTCAGCAGGATGGGGAAAAAAGATGTTTGGGTGTTCTGAATCATCTGATATAATTGCTGCTGAGAGCGTAACTGCCGATTCTATTTAATTCTAATCGGGCCTCTAGTGAAATGTTTTCCCCAAATTTGGCGAATTAATACAGCGACCTGTCTTGACCATTAGCAGTGTCACAGCTGTTAACCAGCTGTTTACTGCTAAAAAAAGACACTTACAACAGTGGAGTTTTACAGGCAGCGAGGGAGGAATGACAATTTTTTATCAGTCGGCTGCTCAGTCTACTACAGTATACACTGAATGTGTTAAATATGGGGGACACATGCTCTTTTTTATCAAGTGCAGCCTTCATTGATTTCACCTGTTAATAAATTCCTTATTTTCCTTATTAAATCAAGCCCAAAGGAGGAGATGGAGATAATTTTTGAAGCTTTGAGATTATTTCAATTAGCACCTTTCCCCTTTTGTTTATTGACTTTTCATGGACTTTTCAACATCTTTTTAAGAGTGTACAGCCATGCTAGCAACTCTGTGAGGCTGTACAGTGATGCTTTCAGGGAAATGCTAATGTAAACATGCTATGACAATACTAATATGCTGATGTTTAGCAGATATAATGTTTACCATGTTTCCTCTTGTCACTAGTAAACTCATAAACTCACCCCCCTAATTGCCTCACTTCCATCAACAGCCAGCCAGTGGAGAAGATGGAGAGCTATAAGTACCTCGGCATCATCCTGGACACTAAACTGAGCTTTGATCACTGTAGCAAATTATTATTGAACCCATCCTCCTGTACTTCACCACCTGCTACTTCACCATTCTCACCCTCACCAATAGAAACAAGCTCCTGAAAATTACTACCATATCATCTACAATAATTGTGGCCTCCCCACTCCCAAACTGCCAGCCCTCATTGACACTGCCACCACTCGCAGAGCACTGATCATAGCACAAAACCTCTGCCACCCCATCAACCCATGCTTTATCCTCCTCCCCTCTGGCCACAGATACAGACAACCAGTCTACAAAAAAACACATCTGGGGAGGAGTTTTATGTCCTCAGCTATCACTGCCTTAAATAGCCTGGGAACACTGTACCAGACTTGTGTTGTTGTGATGTTCTCTCTTGTTTAGTCCATGTTTAGAGTGTTACTTGAATCGAATCTAATAATGAGAATCTAGTTTTGCAAATGATTAATATTAGCCTAATTGAAATTTTAACCTGATGATGGTCTGAGATGAAAAGTAAGGGACTCACCAAAGTTTTTACAATTCATCCTCGGGGGGACATCAATCATGCTTAGTTGTTGACATTTCATTCAAAATGACAAATATCAACCTGATACTGGCGCTAGAGGAAAGTCAGGGGATCACCAAATACTGTAGGATTCATCCTCTGTGAACCAAGAATGTCAGATGTTCATGGAAATTCATATAATATTTGATAAGATATTTTAGTCAGCCATCCCTAGAGCAATGTTGATGTGAGACTGAAATAACCAATCAACCAACTTCGATGGTGTAGCTTTGTCTGTTTCTGAGAGTAACTATTATTGTTCAACCTCGTCCTGGACTGCAGATGAAAATTAGATGGAGTAATTCAATAGATATAAAGAGAGTATTAATTGAGTGGGATGATGAATACATGACAGTTTTTTGACATTTTGAAGCTGTCTGAGCTTGTTTGCTGAGGGATCAACACTACATGCATTATCACTGGTGGAAAATCACATATCCTCAGGCTCAGTACTGGAGCATATGATGCATTCCCCACCCTCCTCTTACATACATATACACACATGCACACACACTCACACACACACGCTGGGAAGTTTAAGAACATGATTTCTTTTGTTACCAAAGACATCATTTTTACGGAATTTCAAACACTGGCCGTACTTTACGGCTCCACACACATTCCACCGATAAACAAACACAAACTTTTGTGACCTGGGCAAAAGCAGCAATAAACAGCTGTCAGCCGGCCTTATTTGGAGATATAGAGAGGTCACCTGCCATGGTCACATTCCCAGCATGCCTCTGCAGTGTACATAAATATCCTGGGAGCCTTGTTCCATATGCCCTGCCTGTTTATCTGTCAAAGAGAACAGAAATCACTCTGATTGCCTCTCAGCTCACTCAACACAACAAGAGGCACTACAATACCCCTCCTTGTCCTGCGTCATCAGTGAAAGCAAATCTGAGCTCATCAAGGGTGTTTTCACATCACAGGTTCTGATGGAATTTTATAAAAGGCCTGTCATGTTTACCAGCGGCACAGTAAGAAACAACTTTTAACTCTGCTTTCCTGCACAATTTGGAGCAACGTAAATGTTGCTTTGTCCTGAAGCTCATTCTTAGACAGTGTAAAAAAAAAAAACAGAAATGCAGTGTTGAAACAGAGACAAGAGGGGGGCATGGACAAAAGGGAGGATCGGTCCAGACCTGCACAGCCAAAATCGAGCAACACACAATTAGATGAGTGTCTCACATGCCAGCAGTTACGGGCGTGGATCAGGACCTGGCAACGACATGTAAAGTCAGAAATAGCCTCTCAGCGAGGGCTTGTTTGTACACTGCTTGCAGGTACGGGTACTCCACACCCTGGCAAAGCACTATCTTCTCATCCGAACATCCCTGGATTGTTTACATCAGGTGTAATGGTTTTACTGAAGGATATGTGCCACACCTCATTTGCCTTATATACTCCGGTTTGAACCAGCTTGAAGCTGTTGGTTCTACCTGGGTGACTGAAATCACCATAGTGGTCGTCAGGCTTAAGTTGGCACCAGTATGGCCAGCAGATTTTGCACTTTTTGTGATATTTCTGCCCATTTTGGGGTATTTAATATTTTCACTCACTTTCGAGAATGATTTTATTCTGCTTAATAGTTAACATCTCAACCACCCATTTTCTTTACCCTAAAAAATGATTTCTGTACCTTTACTATTTACCCCTGAATCCTGTCCTTTTTGTAACACTTTTTTACCAACCTTTCCTGCGTCCCCTTCGTGACCTTTCCTGAGGGTCACAGCCACCAGGTTAAGAGGCTCTGAGTGAGACGGCATCCTTCAGCAACTATTTAGTGCATGAATGAGCAACTGACGGTTCAATGAATCCTCCAACCACCTGCTCACTCAGGAGCTGCTCATTGTAAGACATTCGTGTCCCAGCAGTTATTCCAACATAGTGAATTACAAAATATGTTTTTGGTGATTGTCTTTCAAACTGACAGATATGAGCATGTTCTCATCTGATGCTCCAGTTGACAGAAAAACATCATTTGTTTGCCCTTCAAAACTGTAACATATGACCATTGAATGAAATCATATCATGTGACTGCTCTCTACTGCCTCTATTTTAAACGCTTGGTTAGGTTTAGGTACAAATTAGGTTAGGGTGAGGCAATGATCGCAGTTTGGGTTATTTTCAGTCATAAAATTGACTGTTGGTGGGAAATGGGATGTGAACAGCAAGGGTCAGAGTTTGTGCATGTGTTGTTAAGTTTGTTTGTTCTTGACAGACAAGTAGCTTAATAATTCACATAGCTATTAAAAGGTCTTTGTAAACATATACAGTAGGTCATCTTAGGCATTTAAACAAATGACTAATAATGCTGTTAATTCATGTTATGACAGTCCCAGTCATCCTGACAGATAGGGTGTTGGACTGAAAAGCAAATCAGTGGCTGCTTCTAGTTGGTGATATAAATAACATCTTTTATGGCATATGTAATTTCATATTGCAATATTAATACAGTATATATATAATATTATCATAGATTTTCTGGACAGTCAACTGACAAATCTTTTATTCACAAAATAACCAGCCAGGAATATACATTTTTGCCTTATCCAATGAATTAATTCCTTGACAAATCAAGATACTTCAGATATTACATGCATGGGTTTCTCGTTAAAAATCTGATATATTTTTGTCATTGCACCATATACATTATTGTAACATCCAACCCTATATCTGTTATCTATGTAATTTTGTAAAATTAAAGATATATATAAGATATATTCATTCAAAATAGTTTTCATGACTATTTAACATGATGTTTTTACCTCCTTTAATATGATACTGTATAGCTGAAGTTTAGTATTGGAAATGTTCAAAAAGAAGTGATGTCCAAACTGTCCAAAGTTTAATGTTATCAGTTATCAAACAGGCATTACATGTTCACATTATAGTATGGTTAAAACATTTCAATACAAGATGAGCTGATATCAAAATAATGTTCTCCTAATATCGGAGTCATCTGGGAACATCTGCAATACAGCAAAGAGTTTAAATCAAATACCTCAACTTTAATATGTAATGCTGTATTTAAACTTTATATTTCCATTATACGTGCAAACTGTCACCATCCATTCAATGTCAAGATGTTTGCTTGCTGGAGGCAACATCCTGACTGTCATGTTACTTCATGTTATCAGTTGGAGTGCAGATTCAGCAGGACAGTAGAGGTTATGTGTACATGTTCTGGAGTCTAATGTCTTTACAAAAGGCTTATGCGCGGAAGGTTTCTGACGCTGAGAACCTCTCGGTGTATTTGGTCTCAGAGGGAGAAATCCTTTGTTTACTAAATCCATCTGACAAAACAGATGTTAAAATGTCTGTCACGCAGACATTCATTCAAATGTTTATTTAAAGCTTCCCTATTTGTAGTTTCATCTTTGGTATTTTTATCCTCTGGCTTTAGCATAAAAATGGTGCTTGATATAGGCTACCTGTTTTCAAAGTTGTTGTTTTTGCACTGGCTAGACTTATTCAGACTTATTCTGTAGAGACAATTTTAAAGATTTTGACAGACTTTAGGAAGCAGCTATTCTCTTTCACATCTGTGACTTTTAAACAGCATGGAAAATCAAACAAAAGCTATCATGTTGGAAAACATCCCGGCTTAAGCTAAAAAGATTAAGCAGAGGTCTCCAGTCCCCATTACAAGCATTTAAGAAAACCTGCAGCAGCTTATTTAGTGGCTTTTAAGCTTATTAAATTTAACAAACCACTTATGGATAATGTTATAAGTTAGTTGACATCATATAGTAATACTGAAGGAAGGGACGTTTCCTTCCTCCTCTTTGTACAGCTGCTACAAGGCTTAATGAACCCTCTGTAGTCTGCTCGCCTCCAGGCTACTTCAGGTTCTTTTGGAGCAAGAATTAAATAACCATTCACATTCCCCTTACTATTTTCATAGATGTTTTATACACTTTTTTTTTTTACCATATGTTAAAGGCTCTACAGCCACCCAAAGCTTTAAAACCATAGACTGTGTATAAAGATGGATGTTTAAGTGTTCATTTTACTGTAAGATAAGTTTGTTTTTGATTAGTAATTTGAGAATATAAAAAGGGTATGTGATGTCATGATTGACAGCTGTGACTGACAGCTGAGCCAAGTGACCAGAGCAGCTTCTGAAATAAGACGCTAACTTACATTTTCCTTTGTAGTGGGCAACTGCGTTACTGAATTACTCCGAAAGTGTTGCTTCTTTAATATAAAAGAGGTTAAGCTGCAGTTAGCTTTTGTTGTGTATGTAGAGCTCTTCTAGTTTAAATGAGTTTTGTATCTGAAGAGTTTACAATGAAATCTTTAGGAAAACTTTCCAGAATATGCTATAAAGTACACGCACACACAGGAGGGGAGAACAGGGTAAATAGAGCCAGTGGGTAAAATGAGCCACCCCCTTTATCTAGGTAACCATAAACAAAAGTAATCATGTGACCACAAATTAAGAAAGTATAGTTCACATTACTCAATCCATCTTGGACTCAAGCACATGGAGAGAGTGGTCAGCAAAACAGAGCCAAAAGAAAAAAAGATTTTTGTCATGCCAAGTGAATTCATCATGTTACTTAAGTTATCAGTCTTCTATCTTAATTAAAAAGGTAAGTTTTGGATATTATTACAAGTTAATTTAAGTCAGTGTAAGCTACAAATTAAGGTCATAATCTTTTGTCAAAATGGAGGTTGTGGAGTAAAATGTGCCAGTGATGTTGGGGCATCTTGAGTCAATGGCTCCATTTACCCCCAAAATTGTTTGATCCCTGCTAGAAGTGTTACAATGCTGATGAATACATACGTAATTGTTGACTAATGTTAAGTTTAAGCCACACACAAACATGTTGTACATACAGACAGGTGACTGTTTCCTACATTGGCATCTCTCACTAGTAACACATTAGCCCAAATCAGTGAAGTTTTATATAAAGTTGATAATCTTCATGTTATTACAATCAGGATTTAAAGAATTTAATTCTCTATTTCATGTGTTTATTTTTATTTTTTTTATTTTTTGTGAGACAGTGTTTGCAGAAAAAAATCCTACAGGAAATATTAAACTCTGCTTGACCATTGACAGAAAGCTATGACAGTTTTTCTAGTCCTCACTAGAAAAACAGCACAGGTCAAAAATTCAGCCAGCAAATACGACCATAGTTACATTTGAGTGACAGACACCATCTAGCGGACGTAGTAATTATGACCTGGAGAAATGACGCAGTTCAGGTGACGTATAAGGTGACAAATAGATAGCCAAAAGTGGACTGCAGGAGACTGTTGTTTGCTTCCAGCTTCCAACCATGAGTGTCACGCTTCAAACCACGAGTTTGGACAGTTTTGGAAGAATTGTAACCATCATGGTGTTTACTATTGCTGTGATGACGAAGGTTGCCTAACTTTAACCCACATCACCCAATAAACAGTTCCTTATTTTGGCCTAATGTAACATGTTTCTTCATATTAGTCCAAGGAGTGAGATAAATGATTCTTAATGATCTAATTTTGAGATCCTCTTGAGTCACAGTTGATACAAACCAGGCTTGTGTTGCTGACTCTGTTGATGAAGTTGCTGAGCAACAGCAGAATGGAGGGAGTGAGTGGGATGGACTTAAGGGTAATACGGGGAGCTCTTTCAGGGTTATGACTGCAAAGAAAAGGACATGAACCCAAAGAGATAGGCTAAGATGTTGACATGCCGACAGTCCAGCCTTGTCTTGTCTCAAGGATTATAACTCAGTGAATACAGTACAACAAACTCAACTTCAAATCATTCTTGATAACGTCTGTTAACTTCAAAAGCTAAAGAGTTATCAAAAATACCTTCTCAAATGTCTGAATTTAGTGCCTTTCTCAGTTTCATACCTAAATACCTACATGAAACGGGTAATCTGATGCGTACTGATGAGCTTTTCCACATTTCATACAGTAAAAATGGAAATATATAATTTCTGAAGAGAATCAACATAATAGTAAATGAGAAACCCTTTAACTATGGATGTTATTATTCCGTCTTAAGCACGTGAGTGTACTGTGCAGTTCTCAGAACTCTGATGCTGCTGTCAAATTGTAAGCTCCTTAGTATATCTGGGTCACTGAGAACATGTCAGGCAATGTCAGACATTTTACTTTCATCTGTTGCAACCCCCCTGAGGATATGCTGTGACACCAAAATGGATGTTTCTGTTTTTACAAGTACTCACCTGACTGTGACACAATAATATGTGACAGCAGTTCATGTTTTCAGGAAAAGGTGAGGCTTCAAAATCCATGTTTTGAAGGCAATAAATCTTTTAAATGACTTGTTTGTTTTATCAGCTTGTCAGGTTCTTTTTCAAGTGCATTAAAACTGGAGTTGAAACCTCTTTTTTTTCTTTGTCCTCCCATCATGGTCAGTCTTGACACAGCTACTAGCAATGCCCTGACCTCATGTGTGAAGCACAAACAACGCCACCTGTCATGGTTGCATTCCCTGTCTTTCAACCCATATCAACATTTCTGCAGGCCAGTCTCACAGTCCTTTAGGTCATGAGTTCAGTGTGTCAGTCTCAACACTATGATGAGTGGAACCAGCTAAGGTTATAACACATCATACTTGTGTTCCTGCACCACAGTGAGAACACGACTGTGTACCCAGCTGCTGAGAGAAGAGCAACCGGAATAGAAAATCGGGAAGGTGGACATGCGCACACATGGCTGTCAGAACAGTCATCTTTCATGTGTTATGGTGGGATGGTTTCATTTATTCACCAGGTCCATAAATGTTCGGCAGCGACTCATTTCAGACAGATAAAAGCATTGCATCATAAAATGCAGCCCTCCTAATTTATTATCCCTTCTGTTGACACAGTGGGAGTCCTTATACAGAGAGCTCTAGTAAAAAATGCAGTTGTCTGGCAAAAATGTTAAACCTCTAACCTGACCTTTTGACGCAATATAAAATGTCATCTGGCAAAGCACTGCACTGGCCAATCAAACACACGTATTTCTGATTGAATACCTTGTATTCAGTTTAATTCTACAGTTTCTAGAATAAGGGTTGGGTATCAAACATACTTTTTTTTATAACTGACCAAAATGTTTTTGTGGCACTGAAAGCTGATATTGAATACTTGGTCAGGTTCTCAGATTTGATTACTTAATTTTTGATAAGGCAGTTGGCAATTTAAATGATCATTTTGACATTTTTTTATTTATTTACAATATCTTGTATGGCTGCTTGTGAATGAAGATACTGAAGAAACTTGGGTACCTTATCAACACAAGTATCAAAAAGATACCTAGCCATAGATCCCAAGTTTAAAAATTCATTTTTTTGTCTGATTAGCCTTCAAAGGTGCAGTGTGCAGAATTTAGTGGCATCTGGCAGACTTTATAAGTATGTTTTAATTAGTGTATAATCACACGAAAATAAGAATTATGTTTTTGTTACCTTAGAATGAAACCTTTATATCTACATAGAGATTGAGTCCTCTTCCACAGAGCCCACCATGTTGCACTGCCATGTTTCTACAGTAGCCCAGAACGGACAAACCAAACATTGGCTCTAGAGAGTCCCGCAGTCACCATAAGTTCTCTTACACACTTGGAGAACTGCTGAACAGAAAGTTTTGACTTTGTTTTGAATAAGCGGTAGAAGTTTGACACACATATGTCATTCAGTATTATCACTTTAACTTCTCGTATCTTTTTGCACATGTGGTTTTCACATGCAAGCCCCAACAGTAAGAAACTGTGATGGTCACATGCCATATAGAATACCATAAGTTACGTCTGACGTCAGTAAGAGTGTGG
This sequence comes from Euthynnus affinis, assembly GCA_029490765.1. Taxonomy (NCBI): domain Eukaryota; kingdom Metazoa; phylum Chordata; class Actinopteri; order Scombriformes; family Scombridae; genus Euthynnus; species Euthynnus affinis. The sequence continues at coordinate 8,454,322 of CM055853.1, read as the reverse complement.
TTTATAAAACAAAATTTGCTGTTGAGGAAAGACATTCATTAAAATGTGTAAACAGCTTTGTCTTTTGCCATCAAGTTGTCAGCATGCTGTTGCTTTCTCTTGTTGGGTTTCACTGTGTGATTATTACATTCCTGTAGAAAGTCATTAGCAAACACAACTGGGTGGAGTAACTTTATAAGACTTTGAACTTTTGCATAGAAGCATAGAGGAAGAAACACATTTCACAATCTCTGTAACCAAGTGCTTCTTGCCTCATCAGATCTGCCCTGACTTTCAAATACGAAAGTGCTTCACAAAATGTCTTGTCTAAAAACTATTTTTCAACATTTTCTCCCCAGTGTTCCTTGAAAGCACTCAGCTCATATGACTTTTCAAACACAGACATCACAAAACTTCCTGATACTTGTTCTTGGAAACCACCCAGTGGAACGTCTGACCACAACTTTAACAGTCTTGAGTAATTAATAATTTCTTCAATCAATCTTTTTCTTTTGTAATTGCAATAACTGTAATAACCAACAAGTGCTACTGTTGCTACTGCTGCATAAATGCAGTGCAGACCAGCCAGAAAGACTCACAACTGCTTTGGTACCAACAGTTTCTTGTGATAGAGGCGAGATTAGATTTCAAAAACTGTAAACAATAATTAACTTTATATGTGAAACCAAGGTCTATTGATCTATTTTTAGCATGAGATTTAAATATGTTGTCTCTTGTTTTTGTTTCAACTGGCCAGTCAGTTTTAAAGAGCCTCCCACACACTCTTAAAATAACTATTGCATGTCTTGAAGCCTGCAAAGCTTAATATGAGACATTGAGTCTGTTTTGCTGGATAATACAGAGGATACAGCAGATAAACACTCTAACATGCAATGATAATGCAAACCTATCACCAAGGACAACCATACTGGATGAACCTGCAAAACTGATTACATTCAATGCTGTTTTCGGGTCCTGATGCCTGCAGGATTCAAACCTCACATTTATTAAAGACAGTAGCAAGATTAATAAAATAAATCACATCCAAGGGTTTCATCGTTATGTATCACAAGTATTTAGACCATATCCAGTTTAATAATTTGTTTAATAGAGCAGAAAGGTCTGCTTGCAGCCTACTATTAGCTATTGTTAGCTGGCCAGCAGGTAAGGACAATTTGTACGAAACAGAATTTGTGTGCAGAGTCATTATCAGTCTGTCCCAGATGCATTAAATTCACTATGAGATGGCCAGAGACAGTCTTGCAAACTGTGGCAGGTGTGCATGTAGTGTAACTAATTATGTCGCAGTTTAGAGGACTCAAAATAGCTTATGTAGCAGCTGCCATCTATGTTACTTTTTGAACAAAGAAACCTTTTTGTACATATTGTAATAACTCAGTTTTCACAATTTCAACATTTTACACATCATTCAAGTACAAAAATTTGTAATTCATTGAATTAATTCAAGGTATTGCCTAGCCCAAGGTTAAGGTATGGTTAAACACTACAACACTTAAGACAACATTTGAGTTAAGGGAAGCACTGGTTATTAAAAAAGATGACCGTTAACTGCAATTCTGTGTCAGGATCCAAACTAAGTGGGAACATAACCCATCCAACACCAAGATGTCCATACCTTTAAATCTTGGGCCACTACTTCCTGCATTGGCAAGGAAGATTGGCATTGGAAATAAATTGTTGGGTGCCGAATCAACCAATACAGATGCAGTTCCTTGTAGATACACACTGGGTTGGAGGATATATAAATTTGAATTCATCCACAGAGCCTATAGAGATGCTAATAACCTGTAACAAGACATGTTCATATTTCTGTACATGGCAAACCAGAACAGGATTGGTTTTTAAGAGTAATATTTTGTTGTTCAAAGTTTAATTATTTTCCATGTTATTCACATCTTTTAGACATAACCAAAGGTTTAGCACGTCCTCCTCATTTTGCACAATTTCACTGTAGATGTAACCATTTTTGCTGAGTGACATAAATATTATCGTAACAACTGCACACCATCCTCCACAGCCTTTTTGGCGTCCAACCAATTTCATCTTCTCTGTGGGGGTCTCCGGAGAAATAGTTGCAAAATAATCATTCTTCATGGTGCTCTGGCCTGGCCCCAAAAGCAGCACAATCCTGAATGGAAGTGTCTGCGGAGAGGTTTATGGCCCCGCCTGTCTGCTGTGGGAGTCAGAGGGGTCATGTTTGTGTGGGCATCAACAGGATTTACAGCACAATAGCAGTTCAGGCCTTCACTTTGATCCAGACAATGTGACACAGGGTGCAGGTTGAATTTGTTTCTGCCATGCTCCCTGTTGCTTTTTGTCAAGCCTCTTTAACAGGGCAGGAAGCTATTTTTAGTGGTAGTACATATGAAAAGGTAATATTATGTTTTTTCGTTATGGGGCGTCATCTGTCAAAGGCAGTGAATGTATCATGCCCAGGGGCAGTGTAAGTCTTAAAGCAGCTTTAGTAGCAGGTTTTAGCCATCATTTAAAGTTTTAACCTGACATTGTAATGTTGTACCATGTGATTACTAAACCCAATGGTAATATATTTGGTAAAAAAAAAAAAAAAAAGCAATCAATGTTCTCAGCTGGCATAGAAGAACATATTGTTGTAAAGTTATTTAATTAAATGTTCCTGGATATTATCAATTTGATCTTCGTGAAAGACTCTTGACCTGACCTGCAATGAGCATATTTGTGGATTCAACACTAATATGAAAGTTAACAAACAGACACATGCAAAAGTCACATGCAAACAAAGCATAGCTTTATTTCTTTTTCTGGTGAGTAAATTAAAAAAAAAACTTTTATATGGGTGTTTTCCTAAGTAAATGTACCTGATTTTTGGGTTCTTAATTTCTATTATACGTTGCATGCTTTTAACATGGTTACATAAATTAGTAAATATGATTTATTCAAAATTTGGAATAAATCTCTTGATATAAATACCTCAATATCAGACAGTGTCCCTGACATTTGACCAGTAACTGATGACGTGTGTTGAAACAATGAAGGCTGAAATGTTCCCCACTTCAAGCATTATCTGAGTTCCTGTAATCTGTGTCATTTTTATGTTTCTCCATGGAAATGTCAAAATAAACAAACCATAATCTTGCCGCAAGGAGAAACAATAGAGCTGGAATAGCTTGACCTTGCAGTGATACAAAGTAGGACTGAGTTGAAACAGAGGCTGCTGATAGACTCTGTTGGCTGTACAGCAAGCAGTGTGTCAGTCACACATTTCTCACAAGGTGCTCTAAAGGACATAAAAACATTTAAAGTTTTGATAAGCTTGTGAATTATAGGCCAGAAATTCACCCAAAATCAGAAAGTTATTAACATAAACCTTCTCGGAAATGAAGAGTGGCTCCAAGGAAAATGAAACAAGCGTTTTCCCTGAAATGCAACGTTTTATGATGGAATTTCTTGATGATTGAATTCCACTTTATTTTCTATGTAGTTGCAAGTTATTTAAAGAGGGTTCAGACCAATTACTCTTTAATTTAGGGGAAATTTCTATCTTGTAAGTTTTAAGTTTTCAATCAATGAAGTCACGCAATTCTTGTTTTCAGGCTATTTCACATAAAGCTACAAATAGCATTTGATTTACTCTTTACAAGCAGTCTTTCGTGGTGGAGCACTGGATTTACAAGCATTACATGTGGTGTATTTTCTGTAGCAACTCCCTTTCTCAGGAACTGTGCTGCTTCAGATGAAGTAACACTGAACTTTGACAAGGATAATCCTGTAAGAAACTCACATCTGAATCATATCTTTTATCATGTACTTTTGATAACATGTTTTAGAATGTACCAACACGTGATAAAAGTAACAAGATGACCTCAAGATCAGGTTGGCAGTGTCCTAATTCAGATTTCAGACAGTCTTTTTTATCAGTGTAAACAGACACTTTTAAACAGACATGGTTCTAATTTTGATTCAGTCAGTTATAGAGATACATGTTCCAAAATATTAGGCATCAAGTGTCAAGTGGTTTGAATGCATCACCGCAAAATCCCTCGTCTGATTGTTTGCATGTCATTTCCTTGTCTCTTCACATTTCCTGTCTCTCTACTGAGCTGTCTAATAAAGCAGAAAATGCCAAAACTATTACTTAAATTGGTCAGTGATTCGCACAAAATACAGAAGTTGAAATAAAACCACAATGCAACCACGTTGTGTTAGAAGAATGTCGTTAAATGGATGTGATGCCTGTTATCATCTATGTGTCTTTCTGGTTGTCAAAGACTTGAAACACTGTAAAATGCTTCCTTAAAAGTATCCTTTATTACATTCAGAAAGAGTACAGTGTCTTAAGCCCAGATTTACCTGACAAAGAGCCAATCTGGGCTCAAAACCTGCTCCCTCTGAATGTAATAAAGATGAATATTTTTAAGGGAGCATTTTACAGTGTTGTGAATCTGCACACTGATTTGTGTCTTGTCAACATGTTTGTCAGTTTTTATGGGTGATGTGGAATATGGGATTTTTCAGACAAGCTAGATCTTTATTTTCTAATAATTCTTTTTATAAACACATTATTTATGGACTCCCTTTTACTCATAATTTTACACTCCTTGTATATTTTTTATCTTTTTGTAAAGAACACTTTGGCTTAAAGTTGTCATTCCTGTTTTATTTTTCATCTCTATTGAATAGATATTTGTGAGCCTCATCAAAAAGACAGATTTCTATCGCCTTGACAATAAAGTTTCATTCTGAAATAGACAGTTGCACAAAAAAGGGAAATATGATCAAGTCTGTAATGCCTTAGTGCAGTGATTTACACAAAATCTTAAACCACACATAAATCTCTAAATATATATCTGACCTCTATAAAGCCGGAGTCAATCTGAGGGCCAACTGTTATTTTCATGTCTAAATTGCAGTGTTTTGAGGTGTGGCTTCATTTATGTTGTCAGTACGAGTGTTTTGCTTGTAAAGCAGAGATAACAAACATCAGAGATCATGACTTATACCCACATTAATACTTTCACCTCCTTCCACTCCAATCCTGCTATAAGCCAGAAAAATGTCATTTGATTTGATTACGCAGGCCCTGAGGAGAAGATAGCAAATATTAACACTTTATGGTTAAAAGTGTCTTGTTTTTCATCAGAATCTATGGAGGGTTGTGGTTCATAGAGTTTAATGACCGGATTTCCACCTTGAAGACCTGTTTACGCCATGAATTCTTATTTGGCATTCATATTGCTGAATTAGTGGAACAAGAGTTCCCTCAGGAAAACACTTTTATTACAAAGGCCATGTTCTGCTTATTAAAAGTCCACATCAGTGAAAAATTTTCCAGCTTTCTGTTTGGTTCTGAGGCGTCCATGAAGTTCTATGAATGAAAAGAAAGAAAGAAAGGGTGAATTAACAAAATGAACAAATATTATCCTCATTGTGCAAGCACAGAGTTACTTTTAAGAGACGAATGTCTTTTGTAACACTGAACTCATAATCCAGATGACACTTGGCACTGTATGCAACACAAAGTCCAAGAGGAATCATCAAAAAGCCAAAAGTTGTTTATTTGCCTCAGCTTCATTGCTAATGTTTGGGTGATCTGAATTGTGTGTAAATCAATTGTGTTGCTTTTATTGTTGACTGTTAGTGATAATCCAGGCAAAGTTATGATGAATTTGTTACACTTTGTCATGTCCTTGAGATTGTCATTAGTTCGGACCCTATTTTACCATCATTTTAGTTTATTTTCAGTAATTATATTATAGTTTCCATTCTTCCCATGCAAGAGAATATAAGTTTTTTTTGGTAATTTATCTAAGTGATTGAACCTTCCCTGTTTACTAATAACTCTCTACAGCCGCATCAAAGCTGTGTGGAAGTTACAGATGAAGCAAACCAGTTATTTCCTGCTGGTGATTCAAATTAAAATCGACCAAATGGTGAACCACAGAGTGGCCTTTAATGTGAAGCAACCATAGGAAATGCATTACATTTGTCACAGAGTTTAGCTATGATGGCCACGGCCCATTAAAAAAGCATTTTGGCATTTCAAGTATTACAAGGAAATACTGGAAGTGTGCACCAAATGAGCACAGCCACAAGATAAACAACTCCTTATTTTTACTTATTTTTAAGCACATGTATTATATATGTAATTTTACTTTTGATTTATATAATCACAAATACAAATAAATAAATGAGCTCCTTTAACTCTATGCTGCTGAAACAATGGATTGTTTGGCTGCTATGTAAACAGATGAAGGAGCTGCATTTCTTCTGTTACGTTACACAGTAGTATGTGACAGTAGTTCAATGCATGTTTTCTATCCATAGTAGTTGATACATGCATGATTACAAATGTAACCCTATAACCGAAAAAACATGTTTTTAGTGTATAAAATACTCTACTTTGATTAATAATGTGTGTCTGATATGGTTTGTCCACGAAAAAGTTATATTACCTGGTAAAAAATCTTGTAAAAATAGTTCACTGTAAAGTACATTCTCAGTGTTTGTGCATTGGGGGCTTCAAGTTTTCACATCACACTTGTGTAAGTTGAATACTGGACCATGACTGGCTCCAAATTAGCTGTGAAGGCACAAATCATGTTAGCAAGCCCACCAATTAAAGTCAGAGTTCCTTTGATCACAGAGAAACTTTGCACTTTCAGCAGATGAATGTGAAAACAGGCTTCTAGCATCAAACTCTGCACATACATCACTCTGCACAGTGAAGCTCAAACATCCAGCTGAACATTAAACAAGAATAAAAACATATTTTGGGTGGAGAAAGACTTTAAGAATTGTAACTTTAAGGTAATTTGCCCATAGCACAATTTAAAAGGATTTTGAACTCAATCTCATTCAGGCTTTGTTTTTCCGAATTTTCTCTTCCTTTCATTTTTTTCCTTCTCATCAATGGACTGTTCACCCAGCAGGAGCTGGTCAGGGCCACGAGACAACAACACAATATGGGTTCAATTTCTCTGTGTCTCTTCCTTTATTGGACCATCTAAAGAAAAACTAAAACATTATCCTCTGCCCAAGTCCAACATCTTGAATCAGCATCTCTATTGCACTACTGTAGTTGGCTTAGAAGAGCACACATGAGCAATACCTTTACTGATAGATACCTCGTTGCATAACCAACACACATGTGCTCCAGCTGTTCAGCTTGTTTTTAAGGGTGATATGGAGTCTTCCTCTGGCATCTCTAGTTTGTACCTTTTCACCATTCAGTACAGGATTTTTTTTACTGAGGCACCTGGGTATACCAAAAGGCTCTAGTCCATGTAAACCATATATATTCAATACATTCTATTAGTCATGGCAAGATGATTCTAAGCAATTTATTGGTCATATGTCGCGGATTGCGCTGTATTCTGGCAGAAAACTTTCCAAATATGCAAACGAGCATGAACTTGCTCATAAAATCTGACCTAAGCATTAGCCCACTCTGCCATAAAATTTGTTTTCACATGGATATGATTCCAAAAGTCAAGCGGTTGTGCAATAAACTCAAATTAATCGAGTGAAGATGCCATCAGTGCAGTCCAAAGAGTCATAATGCCTTTGAATCTCTTCAGCATCAAATAGCATCAAAGAAAGAATCTGCCTAAAGAAGTGAAAAATTCCCAAAGCAATCTTGAGGTTTTGCACATGCTGTTTTACCAGCATCCTTTGGATTGCAAGGAGCTCTCAGACTTTGAACAAGTTTCATAGCTGATGGCTGCACTGATATCAAGCAGGAAACTGAAACAGAGGGTCAGTAAATCTCTGATTATGACTGTAGGCATGGCAACAATCAAAGAAACATTTTGTTGTCTATGACTTTTGTCAGCCTCTGGTGGTGAGCAGCAGGAATTCTATGATTTTTCTTAGAAGAAAAAGCACAAGTGTTACTAATAACAAGAACAATAGTTCTGCTCTGTTCAAGTGTCACATTAAGCCATGACAGTGTGACTGTGCGCCAGCGCGCACAATACCAGGACCCTGAAATTGAAACAGCTAAATGGAACTCAGTCATTCATTCATTTTATTATTTCCACGTGTGATTTTCCTGAGATATGCGAAAATGTCTTCAGTGAAAAAGGCCTTTTAGAACCTCTCTTTCCCTCAGTCAGTGGTTCTTTTTAGTTAGTGATCTCATAAAACAAAGCAATGTCTACAGTACATGTGACCTATCATCACATATCAGCTGTGATCAGGTCAACCAAGGAGTGAATTTAGCAACAATGGCTCTGTGTTTTGCACAGAGCCATAAAATGTCTGAATTCACTAACACTCAGCAGCCGAAGCTCATGGGTATTGTCCATGGCTACGGAGAAACATTGAAATGATTGAAATTGGTGGCTGTAACATAAACCTATAGGGTCATTACATTATTTGGGAAACTTCTGTATTTCAGTGTTGAGTAACATTAGAAATAACGTTAAAAGTAAGGTTTTAAATGAGAATGAATAACTCTGTTCCTCTCAACACTGTTTATTGTTATTTATTATGTGACAAGCTAGCAGTGGAGGTTTTAGGATTGAAGAATACCTTGTAATCCCAAATTTTGAAGGTTTTTGTGTCAAAATACCTTGATACAAATCAACTGAAATATATCTTTGAGAGACATTTTCTAAACTGTGAGTAGTTTTATGCCAGTGGGGTTTGTACATTACTGTAACCAGAGAAGTCATGCTAAGACACTGAACCCTTATGATTTACTTTAATGCCTACAGTCCTGTTATTGTACGTGCAGGTAAGCCTGTTTCTCTCCACTCTGCCATTTACACCCCAGGTGAATAAGCCCTACAGGTATGCAGTGTTTGTCACAGTGGTGGAGCATGTAAAGAATCAATTTTGAGAAATATGCCTATGTTGAATGACTTGCACATATAACTGGACTTCTGAAGCATGCTGGGTATAATTTACTGTGTGTTTAGGTCTGTATATGGACCATGCAATAGACACCTCTCTGCACAATGCAAAGCAAATATTTGGGAAACTCCAGTGGTATTTTCACTGGAAAAGGGATTACATAAAATGAAAAGCCATTTGTGTTACTGTGGTCAGAAAACAGGCAGAAAAAAATGGAGGAAAATAGAGAGAAAGAATGAAATTCAGAAAGCATGTGGCTCACATGTGTCTCCCAGCTCCAGCCTCTACTTGTATGGATTTGCATACAGAGCGGCACATGAAAGACGCAGCAGCGCAGACAAACAATGGACAGATGACTCATTAGATGTGTAAGGTTGCTGTCAGAAAAAGTCAGAGAAGAAATCAAACGCCAAATTGAACACCCCACCGGTGTTTACTGGAAGGGAACAGGAATGCAAAGAATGTCTGCCGTCTGAGTTTGTCCCTGAATGAAAAGTGCTCATAAAATGCATCCCAGGCAACCTTTGAAGCAGTTCTTATTTCAGAGGATGGATGTTGGGAATTCCCATCTTTCTGTATACATTTACAGATTAAATGAGACAAAATATCCATTGCATGTATGAAATGCGACACATGCTTAGAGTATGTGCAGACATTTGCAGCTGAAATGCATAGCAGACGACATGCCAAAGCACTGTTTAAAATTTTGGAAATTAACACACCCTCAGCAGCTCAGCTGCATCCACTAACTTCATCAGTCCACCACTTTTGGAACAGAATTTCTCAATAACTATTGGATGGATTCTCATGAAATTTTGTACCAACATTTTGGTCCCCCAAAAAAATTGGCTAAAAGAATTTTTGTACAAACATTGATGGTTCCAAGGCAAAGTATCCTGATCACTCTGGTCATCCCCTGACATTTTCGCTAACACCACCATGAAGTTGATATTCATGTTTTTGAATAAACTAGAGTAACATATTACAAAAGGATAAAGTAATAGAAGGGTTTGTATTGAGAAGCCACTCAATGTCAAAAGTAATCAGTCAAAATTGTGGAAAGAGCGTATTGCAACTTGCACAATAAGCATGCAGCAATCCTCCCTGTAATATTGGTCAGGATGCTTTGTCTGCAGGGGATGGGATGTCTCTCAAGCCGTTAAATTGAGCTCATATGAAGCTGAACTCAATGAACCTCCATAAAATACCTGTTGCTAAGAGCATATAATGGTGACGCATCATCTTTACTTAAAGACTCTGTGTCGTCCTTACTTCCAACATGAGTTGGCCTCATTCACCTCCTTTCTTTTGGAGTTTAGAAAGTTTAGAATTTAGAAATGAGCATGCCTGGTTTTAATAAAACAGATGCCCTGAAAACCGTCACAGTTATGGTTGGAAGAAGGAAACAGCCAAGAGATGCTGATGTGAGCAGAGCCTCAAACTTAAACCAGTGTCTAAATGTTTTAAGTCTGTCTGGCTTGGCTTTATTTCCCCCCATAGTTTCTCCCATCCAATAAACTCTTAAGGGGTACATTTTTACCTCCTCTTGCCACACAGGAAGTGATGTATTTTATTTCTCCCGCAGCAGTAGCAGTGGTTTGAAATAAACAGGACAAGTAGTGTAATTAACATAAGCATTTGCAGCCACAATTGCTGAACAAAGAAATGAGCTACAGAAAGTCACACTTCATCAACAAAAACAATTCAAGGAAGAAGACGTCGCAGTTCTGGATTGTATGACCGAAAGAGCGTGTAGCTTTGTTTTGGGGTAGAAGAACTAATTGTGTCCAAGCAGAATGTGTTTCAGAGCGTTGGTCTCTGGCTTTGACTTCCAGCACAGATGGAGTGAGAGTAAATTGACTTTGAATTTAACTTTAAAACAGAGTGCACTTGTCATTTAATACCATACTGATTAAAAGTGACTAATAGAGAACACAGGTGTCATTTAAATATGTTCCTTGTTTTAATTGGGTGTGATTCCTATAACATTCCTTTTTTTTAAAGCACGTTCCGTGCAGCCTGCCCATACAAGTGGTCACGTTGCAGGCATTGTGACTAAACATTTTGCTGCACACTGAAGCATATTTTGCCCAGTTAATTTAGCAGGAGTTGCAAAACAAATAGCTTTGCACCCACTTTATTTAAATGACTCATTTTGGTTCTCAGACTTGTCATCTATTGGGAATTGCATTAAATCCATGAGAAGGTTAACTAAAGATGCAAAACTAATTTCCACGCCAACAGCTAATTAAAATGGAAGTGATAGAAATAAAGTGGAATAGTAAGTAAAAGAGAAAAAGTGAGAGACAGAGAGAAATAAAATTGTGAATGGAGGAGTGAGTTTATTGTTGATGACTCCTGTTTGTGGTATGCGTGACTACTGTGAGCAGAGCCTGGCAGACAGGATCAGAGATCAGTGGCCATCCTAAGACCAGAGCTTCAGTCCTGATATTACCTGCTGGGAATGACTCTCTTGCTCGTTTCCGGGGGAATTCAGAAGATTCTGAAACTGATAAAGAAGATAGGAGGAATTCAAATGATATGTTTTTACTGTATGCATTAGTGAATCCATCAATCCAATTTGGTGTTTTTTATGAAGTGTTATCAACAACTGCTCATTCATTTTTGTTTTATACCATTTGTAGCTGTAGCATGTTGCATAAGATATTTGCATTTTTTTTTTTTAAATTTGAATCTAAGATCTCAGTACATGAACTGATAGCTGGAAACTAAATTCATATTATATATCACATCACAAATTCATATATTCCTCTTCAAGTGAGCATTTTTAAGAAAAAGATAAACACATCCTAATTTTAGATAAATTAATCTCACTTTCTATCTAAGACATCAACACTCTGATAAATGTAAAAATGTAATCTAGCTTTCATTTTCACTTCCACAATAAACCAGATGAAAAGCAACATGTCCACACAATGCAGCAGCCTCCACTAGTTCTCTAATGTTTGTTTTTCTTTTCTTTTCTTTTTTATTATTACACTTTGTACTCCAATATATCTGCAGCTTCCATTACGCAGTAAAAGTGATGACAGTCTGATGGGGTAATCTCCAGGGCAGCAAGACAGAAAAGACTTCACATCAAAACCTGATTATTTTTAGGACCCAATCATTCACAAGATGCTCAGCATCTCTACGTTTGAGGGTGAAAATGCATGATGAGACTGATGTTTTTTTAGAGTAATAATATGCCACTGAGACTTCAGGTATGAAAGAGAAAGTGAAAATCTCTGTTTACAGTTTTAACAACAAGCTGTCTGTGAACCACAAGTCAAGTACGTATGTGCTTTGAAGACAACTCTGTTTGGCTAGTTATTGAAAAAGGAACCAGCCAGTGCTGAAGGTTCAGAAATAAAACAGTAGTGACCTGATGGACAAAGAAATATGATGGTCCACTAGGTAACTTTGCAAGCTTGCAACTACAGATGGCAGTGCAAAAATATCATATTTAAAGAGAAATCCTGTAAATTTGACATCTGAGCATGTTTAATGACAAATGTGACTCAGTCATGTCTGTACCTGAGGCCTCTAATAAGATCTGAGTTATCCTTGTTTGAGGTCTTCTGTTGCCAAAACATGGAAAATAAAAACAATGTCTGTTATGCATGAAGATCAGCAGAAATGAAGACTTGATACACCAGACCGCCACCAACTGAACAAATGTATTAGCATCAGATTTTAGAGGCTGAACTGCACCTCTCCACCATGTTTTCTTAAACTCAGTTTGGTACTGAGGCCTTATTTAATTTGGCTAGTTTAGGGTTTCAAATTTGTCTTGCATTTTTCTTTAATTTTTCTTGCCCATTCTTTCGTTGACTTCCAATATGTTGGGGATGATTGGCTTACTGAAACAGTATCTGCTCCAAACTGTCTCCAAGTCTCAGATCAGACAAGTCTACAACTACAACTCTCACTAGAGCAATGTAATGTCAACTACATACAGTGCTGTGGCCATTGCTGTCTTTCAGACTCTCACCACTAATGATAGTGGAGGATCCCACTTTTATAATTGTGTTTGCATTAAAATTACGGCTTGCGTGCCGCTACAGCATTGGATCATCTGTTCTAACTCGCTCCAGGGAGCAGTGGGAAACCACAAGCTCTGGGGGAAATGTTATACGCAAACATATCAATTTGGGATTAAATATAAATATTTGGATACGCCTTTTCTTTTTATTTTTTACTTAATTTTTGTGTGGGATATATCATTTTCCATTTAGGTCGTCACTCACAGATTACCAGCTGCAGTATATGTTTAAACTCATTTTGATTGTATTGTGTTGTGTTGTACCACAGCATGGCACAGTTGTTTCCATGAACAAGAGTATACATATTTCTTTTAAGTACTGCCTATAAACTCTGCGACCAGCCATATCACAAAAATATCACATTAAAACTCAATGTGTCTGAGAATAGCATGTCACTGTACAGACAGTTTAATACTTAAGCTGTAGAAAATTTAAAGCCCATATGGTACATGTACTGTATGTATAGTAGTATCATTTTTTGCTGTATTAGTTAATTTTGCATGACGCTGTAAATGAGGGCAGGGGCTCATAACCCACAAATCTAACAGTTTATAGCAAAAGATAACTCTAATCTGTGTTTCCTATGTCACTGGGGATAGCAATGACAGTTGGTCACCATTTTTGTCCAGACTAAGATATACCAACAAATTTTGGATGCATTGCAATGAAATTTAGTGCAGATATTCATGGTTCCCAGATGATGGATACTGATGACTTTAGTGACCCTCTAACCTTTCCTCAAGTGTCATGAGCAGTTTTGGTTTAGACTGAAATGTCTCATCAACTACAGGACAAATTGCCATGAAATTCAGCACAGACATGCATGCCAATCTGATGATGTTTCATCTAGTGCTCCCATCACGAAAAAAATACAAAATTGCAAAATAATAAAAATAGCAAATGTTTGCATGCTACCATGCTAAAATGATGAACAGGGTGAATATAGCACCTACTAAACATCAGCATATTAACATTGTCATTGTGAGATGTTACCATGCAAACATTAGCGTTTAGCTAAAAGAACAGATGTGCTAGCATGACTGTTTGTCTTGTTTACTTCTTTTATTAGAATAAATACAAGTATACATACTTTATTTATTATTAGTCTTGTTTGTTAATTGCCTCATAGCCATGCTCCATCTACCCCTACCCCTTTTTTTAGTATTTTTCAAAATTATACACCGGGTGGAGTTAGACTCAGACCTGGGGGTGCAGTTACACTTTAAAAGCTTGTCAAACACAAAACTGCTTAGTGATAGACAATGATGGGACATCTTAGAAGTTCTTCTATGTGTAAATGACTTACCTCCAGTGACTGAAATATAGGTAGACATATCAAATCTATAGTGAACTATCAATCAAATTTTTGTAGCCCAACATGGTTTAAGGTGATCTAGCCTGTGAGTTTTACATCAAATTATCACTTAGTACAGTTTTAACTCCACAGGCCACACACAGTCAACAGCAGTTTAACATATTTCCCTCTCTCTGCATCTCCTTCTCCTCTTTTCTGTTTAATGTAATTTTACTCCTTCTCACTTGCTCACTCTCTACCCATCCCTCTCTCTATCATTAGTTCTTGCAGAACTGGCAGTGTGTGTGACTGTTTCTCAGTAGATCAAAGAGGTAGTCACCCAGTCAGAGGAAACATTGTTAATGTGCCTGATACCGTGCCGCGAGCCTATTTGCAGCATGTTCTCAATAACAGGAAGTCAGGAGAAATGAGTTCTCCCATAATTACATTGGGCTTGTTTTTCCCTTCCTCCCCATATAGTATTCTGGGGGTAAACTAGCACCGACATCAAAGGCTGGAATGTTGAATCTTGATCTTATATCAGAGGGGGCTTCCAGAGCACAGCAGCACTAGTTTAATAAACCCTAATACCACTTCATATCCACTCAATATGGAGTCTGCTTATGGGCAAGAGGATGGGGTTGTACTGCACAACTGGGTTGGACTGATGGTTAGCTGTGGGAATGCTAAGAAAATGTGGGACAAAAAATAACCTACACATTTGTATTAACAAGAGTTCCACTGATATGGCACTTTGAAGTTGATACCAATAGTTTAGTCTGAAGTCAGTCTAGCATTTTGCAGGTTTCCCACCGGCAATGCAGTTTGTAATAAACACCCTTTGCTATTGTTTTATAGACGCCTACACACTAATGATGTTTTGATACAGATTACAAGTTGACCTGCATTGACATGTCTGGATATTCCACTTTATTGTTATCTTTCAAAATTATATTTCGGTTTAGTCTGTGATATTTCTTTTTAAATCTGATACACTGATGTGTATGCTTTGGTGTGTCTGTTTTTACCATGTTGCATGTTTTACCATGGGGAAACAACTAAATGTAGGTTTCCATCCAAAATCAGTGGAAATTTCAACTGAATTTGCGGAACACCAGCAAAAGAAACTTCCAATGAATGCACATTCCCATCTGCTGCAGTTTTGTAAATATTTGTAGTTGGCTATGAAGATAAACAGCTGCTGATGCTATTTTTCCAGTCAGGGCCATTCAACCATTTTCAGAAGAAGTGGGTACAATAAAATTATGTAATTAAAAGAACACCAGATGAGTAGAAAGCAACAAACACATCACTTGCTTTATTTCTCTTGTGGTGGAGGGAATCAATTCCCCTAAAGATCCAGCTCCAAATAAAAAAGTCATTTCCCGCACACACTTATAACCTCTGCATTCTTTTATTAAAAAGAGTCAACCTTCCGGTCACATGGACTTTTCTAAAGACATATCAATCACAAAGTGACACAGTACTTAAATACAGCCCATAATTGCGTGACAGTCCACAGCTGTGTTGCAGGTGTGTTAATGATCAAATACAAATGCTCATTCAAGATTCCCTCAACTGTCAAAACATACAATATCTAGTCATAAACATTCAAAATCCTTTTGATATGATTAAGAAGTGAAACATTTTTTTCAGTTAGTGGTGTATATAAGACACAGCCCCGGTCTACGGTTCTTTGTACAGATCATGAACTTGTGGGTTACAAGTTAGGATATGTTTGATTTGTTGTGTATCCAAGGACACATACTGTGGGAGACTTGGAGAGACTTTTTCCACTCTTGAATCTCCAAATACTTTATTCAGTGCTGTGTTTCATTGTTCATCAACATATCTTGTATCTTTAAATCTCACTTTCATAATATCCACTTGTTGTTCTTAAGACTCTGGTGTGCTACAGATCTTTTGCAGTCTGTGAAATTGACTAATGGGGATGGCATCCTTGATATATTGTGAATGGTAACAGAAGATTATTACAATATGTAGGTTTTTGAAAGACATATATAAGGAGCTTGTCTTGTTTGAATTGACTTTTTTCTTTGGAAAAGTACCTGTCACCTTAAACGTTGAAAAATAACATTGAAAGCATGATGGAAACATGACATGTATTAATTTGAGGAGCATTACAACACAGATCTGATGTTTTCATCTGCCGTTGTTTTTCACCTCTTTAGTAGAGCAGAAATATAAGTGGAAGTTTAAGTCAAATGCTCCATGTAGATCAGGATTTAATCACTAAATCTGTTCCAATTGCTATAAGTATCATTTGACTTGTGTCAAATAACGCAATAACATTTATTATGCTACACAACTTTCCCAGGGTGTGTTGTACTTCACAGTACTGCTGCAGGTCTGAGGTTCTTTTGTAAACTTCACTGACAACAACACAAGCTTTAACAGTACAAGGCACAAACTTCATATATTCAAATATTTAAATTCTCTACAATATACTCTTATTGGTGTAGTTTTGGCCATTGGCATAACAATGTACACACAGCCATCATTGCTCCATTGAAAACATCTTTACAATGGAGACCAACAGGGCCAAGATAAAAGTTCAATCTTGAGATAAAAGTTCTGGACAAACGAGTGAAAAGAGCTGTTGATCTGTCGAGTGATCACCATCTGATGGTGAGTTGGGTCAGGCTTAATAAGAGGCTGCCAGACCCAAATGTGTTAATCTCTCTTTCTTAAGCTTCTGCTTTCACCTCTGGGCGAACTTGTCCTTTGTTCAGAGGGAGGTTGGGGACATTACATCAGAATGGACCCTGTTCAAAACTTCCATCATGGAAACAGCTGCAAGGATCTGTGGCCAGAGGGTGGTCATGCCTTGTCACGGCGGAAACTCAAGAACCTGGTGGTTGGACCATGCTGAAGAAAGAGTCCTCCAAAATCTAGTTAGAAGAGTGAGTCCAAGGTGAGCACAAAGGCACTGGCAGGCCAGAAATTCTACACCTGTGGCACTTGCCGAGGTAAAATCCTTGTGCTGGAGAGATTTAAAGAGGCTGTGAAGGATGACATGAGGAATGTTGCCCAGGTGATTCTCAGTGAGGGCAGGCAAACACTGACCTCATCTGCAGATGTCGTTGGACTGTGGAAAGAGAATTTTGATGAGCTCCTAAATTTGACAGACAGGAAACACCACTGAAATATCTTAGATATGAGATATGAGCACATGTCTAGGGCAGAGCTCACTGTGATTGTTAGAAACTTCCTACTATGTGGCAAGGCACTGAGGGAGGATGACATTCATCCTGATATAACAAAGGCTTTTGATCAAGGTTGGGCTCCAACAGCCGGTTCCAATTTGGATCTGGTTTGTGATTTGTATAGCTTAGCCAATTACAAACATCTTACTAAACCTTTTTATTGAAACTATTGGAAAAGAAAAATGTACAAAACACTCAAGGAACAGGGAACAGTCCTCTCATTTTTAACCAGCCCTCACAATCACTTCATCAGTTACAGTTTCAAATGTGGCAGATTACATCAGTTGAAGCTAATTAACAATATTTATGTAGTGGCTAAAATTACACTTTGGATGTCGTTTTGGATTCAGATTTGGTAAGCAGATTTAATGCCAGTATTGAATAAAATGCTGTCGAATCCCAACCCTATTTGGGATGTTGTCAATCACATGTGTCTGCAGTGTTGAATGTTTTTTGGGGAGAATGGCCTTGGATTTAAAGACATAGGAAATTATTTAATGAAAAAAAACAACATGAGACTGTAGTTGTTGAAAGATTCACCTTCCTGTGAATGTATAAAAAGATTTCATCAGGAAGAGCACTGCAAATTTTGTTTAGTCACAGAAAAAAATACCCAGCTTGTCACCCTCTTACACATAATGAGTTCCTGTCATGCTGCCTACATTTCTTAAAAGCGAGTTCTTTGGTTAAATCTTGACCATTTATTTTCAGTAGCAAAGATAGAATAGCTTGCTGTTGTTAGAAGGAGATCATGGTGGATGGTTGCGTGTACAAAAAGGGTGACTTCAGCAAGGGCAATTTGCATTAGCATTCTTTTCATGATAGTGATGTTTTCCCAGCTTTAAGCATTACAATGATCTTTCCATAACTGTAACTATGTAGTTTTATCAGTTAACTAAATCTTTATACCATTTTTGGACTGGTAATGTGGATCATTTTGAAAGGTACAGACAAATAATTCCCTCTAGACACACACTTTCATACAGACATTCTCCATAAGGTCCAAGCAAGAATTTAACAGATAATGATGTGCAGGGAGAAATAATGTTCAAAGTCATAAATGTTTTACTGATCACAGCCCAGAAACAATTCATATTAAAACAGCTTTGGAAACAGTTTTTGAACTCAATGACCGTATGAACTTTTTGCCGCTTTTCATCTTGCAGACCATTGTTTCTACACTCATTTAGTGTTAGCGTGTTTGTTGAAGTACTGGACACCTGGACAATGTGAATTGTGAAATACTGAACACCAGTGACTAGCTAGAAATATGGTTTTCACTCTTGGAATACAAAAGATTCAATGGAAAATAGAAACATTGAATATGAGCAGCAGAGGATCACAGATGTTGTACTAGCTGTGAGCTGTTTTTCCCATTGGTTTCAAAACAAAGTCAAATGCAGAATTAACATACAGAAACATACTCAGACAGTCCGAAGGGCCTTTCAGACTATTGCTGTTCCAAATTTGCAGAATACACCAACACACACGTCAACATCAGCTTAATATCAGGGGTGAAATCCCCTGTGATTGTGGCTGTTGACTGTCTTTGCCGCGTCTGCTCTCCATTATGCATGTGTTTCCCCTCTCTAATACTTTGATTACATAATGCATGATAAGCGGCTCATTAGGACTGTGATTACCAGTCTTTGAATGGGCATCTTGTGCTGCTATGTCGAATCGGGCAGGCAATTCAGACAGACCACTAATATAATTTTTGCACAAAAATTAGCATGTATATGGAGGTTTTGTAAATGCAGGTCAACTCACTAAAAATAGGTGACATTGCCAGTAGACAAGTTTGCCTCTCTGTTTTTTTTCTGGTCTTGACATTACAGCTAGCAGCTAGTTTTTTATGGCGAGCATTGTTAGCATAGCCGTGCTGTGCTGTGCGTGACCCATGGACTGTATGAAAATAAGATGTAGCCACGGTGTGTCTAGTGGCAGGTAACAGGTGTGTTATGGTTTGTGGGCTCTGAAAGACATCACAGTGTGGATGTAAAGTCACACAGCTGATGGACTATTAGCTTAGCATGCTAATACTACATAAATATATGGATGAGATGGTATGTATACATATGGTCTCTCTGTTATAACAAAGTAATACGTACTTTGCTTTTACAACATAAAATCAGCATAGAAATTGGTTTAAACTGATTTTCTCCTTTTGTTATTCCTTCATAAAAATCAGTAAAAAAAAACAAAACAAACAAAAAAAAACAACAACAACACACACACACACACATATAATAATGGTATGTGTATGTGCTCTTTGTATTCATTGTAAACAACCTGTCCATTTGCCTGCTTGTGTATGCCGTATACGTGCCTGTGCATGTATATGTGTTTGCATGTTTGTGTGTGTGCGTGTGTTTGCAGCCTACTGTAGTAGAGGGTTATTGAGAGCTACTGGAGGAAACTATTTACAGCTGCCACATGCCTGACAAGTGCTACAGGGTAGAGTACTCAACACTACAGCATCTGTGTGTGGAGACAGATCAATCTCGTCTGTCTTAGGTTGTGAGGAGTTTGTCTCAAGGGTGCACTTGGTGTGTCGGTTCTTGTAGAGAAGAGGGGAGCTGACAGACTAATCACTGCCTCTTCACCTCCTGACCTTCTAAAGGTCTGAGAGGCTCCGCTGATAGCTATGTGTGTCAAGATGCTTGTACTTGTGCTCAGCGTGTGAAGATAAGGTAAATCCCAAAAATCCAAATGTCAACTGTAAGATAATAGAGGTGCAACGCTGACCTAAAATCAAGTGTCTGTATAGTGCACGTGTGTGGGTAAGAATCCAGCTGACTTTAGTTTTTGGTTTCATATTAAGACCTAATCCTACCTAAAAGATTAAAAAAACACCATAAACCAGTGTTTTAGTTATACTTAGCCAAGACAAAACATCTTGTAGTCAAACATCATGCCTTTAATAACTTGACTTTTTCCATATTCTGCGGTGTTACAGTCTGAATTCAATATAGGTCAGAGTTAACCTTCCTGTCAACAGATTATAGTATCTGTATGTGTCCTCACAGGCAGCATACAGCCCCAAAAACTTCCACAAAGAGGACAGGACTGCATGCGTCTTGTCTGGGAGGCAAAACACAGAGCAAAATGCAGCAGGAATGAGAAAAATCTCATCTTGAGGCAACCCTGTCATCTATGAATTATGGTCATATACTGTACACTTAATCTGCAATAGCCACCCTCAGCCATCCTTCCATAAATAATAATAATTACATTACATTACATAAATAATTACATTTCTTCATTAACATTAACACACTGGACACCCATAGAAGGTCCAGTGTAAGGTGTGACATAACAAACTCCATCTATTTATCCTCACCTGGCTCAGGTTTCATGGGCAGCCAAATTACAGCAAATACAGCAACAAAATCAACTCATCTTACAGACTGCATACTAATGGACTGCATCATAGTAAGAGGTGCTTTTTAACAGTCTATCTGCCCTTATGTAAATATGGGTTACCAAATACTAGCATATGCAGTCCAGCACGACACCACCACTAACTACAACAGCTGTTTTTAACTCATTTTAATCAAGTCCAAGTTAAGTCTTCAAGAGGACATAACATGCATATATCCAGGTCTATATTATATTCTTGAGCTCTACTGGAATATCTTTGCATCAGAAACTCCTTATTTAACTCATACTGGCTTTTTATGCAGCCCCTCAGTTCAGCCTCTGACTGAAACACGACGTTTTAGCTCCTGTCTCTTTAAGGCCCCCCTTCCGAAGAGGGTACTCCATTCTGATTGGTTAGCTTCTGGAGGCTGTGTAAATAAACAGTAGTATTTGGATTATGCTTCTTTTTCTCGTTCTTTCACTTGAAAAATAAACTTCTCAAATACATCTGAACATGTTTAAGCTCAAATCTGATCATAGATGTTGACAAAAGTTGAAGTTAATGAATAGACCTATTAATCTTATACTATTAATATCATAATATTAAAGATGTGTTGCAATGCAAGGCCCGTCTTAATAATTTTTTCATGATTCTGAGATTTTACCAGGTCAAAACCTGAGGCTTGTGGACTTGAATGTTTTTGCCTTCAAGTCTTAAGTAACTGTCAAGTGAAGTAGAACTTGTAAAAATGATTTATTACAGGGCTATTTTGATGTGTCGTACCACATTAGATTGCATTTTTTTTTAATATAAATTGTACATTAAGTGCTCCTGAACCACTCTGGTCTCCATGCGTCCACTACTTGCTGATAATACATTGGAAAAATCCTTAATATGTTTGTATTCAGTGTCTCATGGAGTTACAGTCACAGTAACAGAAGCCCTGGAATAAGATCAGAGCTTTGATAATACATTTATTTTTACTCCCACGCTTTTGATCCTGCTAAGAGTTTTATGTAAGAACACAGTTTACCTTTGATTCAACTTTAATATTGTCATCAGAGGGATTCTAATACTTTAAACCTGTGATTAAACACATTCACAAGTCGCAAAGGTGACATTGCTTCTCTTTGAAATCATTCACGCCTCTGTGCTTCATTAAAGCACTTAATGGCCTGTCCAAGCATTGAACTGGGAGAGGGACAGGGTGGAGAATGGACCTGTTGTGCCGGTGACCTGCATGGGAGAGAGAACAGAAAGAAATAAAAGAAGGCAAAAAGAAGCGAGAGGAGTGATGGCTGGTGAGAAGATCCACGGAGCTCTCTTTCTCTCAAATATGAGAATAGGGATTAGAAAGTGAATAGCGATTACCTCCATGTTGACCTGCCAGCCACTGTAATCAAGGACAGTGTGAGTGATGCCATGATTAGCCAAAAGGAAGAGGCCAGTGACAGTAATCCTTGGGAAAATGTGGATCACAATGACAGGTTGTGCTTAGAGACGACAGCAGAGGCTCCATTACTTTTCAGAGGAGAGGAAAAAACAGAGATGTTTGAGAGGAGAGGAGATAGAGAGAACTTCCTTTTTCTTTCAACTCCCTAAAACTTTTTGAGATCTTCAAAAGAAATCATGAGGTCCTGTCAGCCAATTGAAAGTAAAGAGAGAGAGAGAAGAGAGAGAGAGAAAAAACTCAAGTAACTAAACTCACAAAGGTCACTTCTTTAGAGATTGCATAATGAAATACCTCTGTATAATATTATCTAAATGGGATCAGGGAATGCAGCTGCTAATTCCCCTGACCACCCACATAATACAATAAATTACTATTGTGGTAATGCCAAGCCAACCACCTGCCCCTACTGCTCTGCTTTGTCTTTTCAAAGCCTCCATCACAACCTTTCTTTGCACAAAATGGAGATGAATACTTCCAAAACATAATCTGTTACACATCTGAAATTCTCATATTTATACAGTCTAATCTCAGAATCATTAAATTTTGGACTTAAGCACAACATATTCCTGTCAGCACATGGTAAATTGTGACGTTGCCATGATTTTAAAGCTGCAATAATCAGCATGTTTATACTAACAATGGGCCTAATGACTATTTGTAATATGAAAGGGCTCACTTATAATAAGAATTATCTCCAAAGTGTAATACCTCTCAGCATTACAGTCCATTGTTTTGGTTTTACAGCCTGCTCTTTACTGTTTTGGTTCACTGATCACCACTCAAATCAACTTTGTTTCCAGCAGGTAGCTCTTTATCAGAAGTTAGAAAATAGCTGGTGAACATAGTGGAGCATTTAGCAGCTAAACGGCTAGATACTTGCCTCAGGCACTGATGGAGACCATAACAAAGCTAAAAGGAGAGTGAATATTGGACTTACTCAACTCCAAATTAATGCTAATAATGATCTGTATCTACTCGGTGTGTAAATAGGAAAATATCCACTGCCCCAATGTCAACTGCCCCAAGTGGCTCGAAAATAAAGTGTGGCTGCTTTATACTTTCATAATTGATGTTTTGCTCACTTTTGGGAAGAACCATGAATCTATCTAAAAAAAAATGCACCTTACCTTTCAAAGCAAGGTGCTCTGAGTGGTAAGCATGAATTGAAATGGCTTTTGTGCACAACTGTATCTCCCCAGATAGCGTACGGAAGTGGGCCACTTCAGGAAATGATACGGCACTGCTGGTCTTCTTCTGGCCCAGACAAAACAGATGTGAGCCTGAAGTGGCCCACCTGTAAAATAACAAAAATGGCCCAAGTATCCCAAAACAAATCTGGGCCATTTTTGGCAGAGGTGCAGTGCTCTCCGCAATGTGTAAACTGGATGTGACCCTAAAGTCATCCATGCGACACACAGTGAATATGGCCCAAATATCACAAAACAAATATGGGCCACCTTTGGCAAAGATCTGGCACAGTTGACAACAGTTAATGTTACAGCAAGTGTGGCCCAGTTATCTTAAACATATCTCAGCCAGTTCTGGCAAATATACGACACAGTAAGCACTGTGCTGTGTGTGTGAGAGACGAGCCTGCACCTCCCTACTTGCCTGCTTGCTTCTCACTGGAAATTAATTACTTAGGCGCGTCAATCACTCCCTGTCTGAAAAGACCATTACTCTTGAGAGAGAGAGAGAGCATGTGTGTACAGTTTGTCAGTGAAAAAAATGCTACAACTCCCCCCAACCACCTTCCCTACAGGTGTCTAGCCGTCAACTTTATTATGATTGACTGAACAACCTACCCATTTGAATACACTGTAGTGGCTCCAATAAAGCTAATTGGTCAGAAGTTGAAGGTCCCGCCCTTCATTTTTTCACAAAGCAATTTTCAAAATACAAAGAATTGCAACATGTGCAACACACAGTAAATATATCAAAAGTATGTCTGCATGCACACACACTCCCACACAAGTATTTTTGCTTTACAAGACATGAATACAGGCTTTGAGGACTGTAATTGATGCACAAACTTGCAAAGCAGAATTTGCTGTCAGACACTGAAATGGTCAGTCTGCAAGTATGCAAGCTTGCAGTACAGTGTTCTCGGTTTCAAGTTTTACAAAACTATGGTTACAGATACAAAACCCTGTTTTCAAGAACACCTTTTTGAATGATATAATACTCCATACTTTCAGTAGTAAACAGGGTCAATCAGAGCAGAATTTGCAGGCCGTATACCCAAAACAATGAGCTAAATGAGGCTAAAACCTGAACAGAGCTTAAGAGGCGGGTGATAATTCCCTGTGGAGTTTTCATGTCAAATACTGAGCAGAAAAACAGTCCATAGGCAGAGATCCTTGATCCTTGGTTGAAAAGAAACCTTGACAGGCAGTGAACTTTGTCACAAAATGTTGTGGCAGCAGGGGCACTGTTGCATAACCGTTAGTGTTTAAAGAATTAGAGTCTTTGTGGGGGGTCAAGTTATCAATTAACAAACCCACATTGATACCCACCCACACACTCATTCAAAATCCCTCTACACCTCTCACTCTGGGAGCAGTACAGGTCTGCTGGCTCCCCTGTTGTTCAGGGACTTTGATTGGAAGATTATAAGGGACCAGCTTTTATGCTTGATGTCCACTGGGTTACACAAAGAACACAGCTTTATCCATTTAAACTGACTAAAGAGGGTCATTGTTCTCCTGTAATCCAGCTTCAAGATAAAATCATAAGCAAGTGGAGAGAAAGAGATATTTTGTGTTTTCTCAAAATCCCCAGACATGTAATAATTCTGCAAATTTATTGTCTCAGATCCATCATACAATTTTTTTATTTTTTAGACGTTATGCAGCTGGAAAGACATTTCAAACTAAAATAAATGTCTTCAACATCCTGGAAGTCTGTGGCAATACAGCTGTAATCATATATCATGAAGTTGGAAGGGATGAGATTGGACCAGACGTCCAGATTCCTGCAATGAATGAGAAACAAAGAAAAAGAGCAACAGAGCTACAGAGAGATGGAGTGATGTGTTTTATGTGTGTGCATGTGTCCATGTTTTCTGTGGTTGCTCAGCCATTTCCTCCTCTGTTATTATGGGCTTTAGCCCACCACAGAAGCCACATATTGAAAGGAAGCCCCTTCAGTTTACAGAAGAGTTTGACAGAATACAAACATTTGTTGTTTAATTGTTGTTTGTGACATCATGGTGTGGTCCAGAGATTTAGTCTGGAGAGGCCATTAAATTTTGAGCAGAAGAAAAAAATATAACCATTTAGACATTTTTCAACAGTGGGATTCTTGTACGTGTTTACAACAAACTTGAATTCCCTACATTTTCCCAAATGGGTAAGGTATCTGTGAGCTTCTTCACCACCTCAAAGGCAAAAAAACAAGAAACAGCTTCACTCTCATACATTGATTGTGTGGCCCTGGATAAGTGAGAGAGAAATAGCAATCATACTGTATAAAAAAGGATCCTGAGCACATCAGTTTGGGTCTTTTTTAAGGTGTCTAGATTGCATGAATTATTCAAAGTAGAAACCATTACATTTCTGATAATAAGATGAAACAATATCTGCACACAGCACCCAGTAATTAATATACAAATCACTTCAGATAGAACTTATCAACTCTTTTCAGCCTCTTCATTTACTTAGTAACACTGCCTCTGGTTTTCCTCTCTTTATTTAGAAACTAATATAATCTCATAATATAATCTCTTTTTCTAATATTTATTAAGACAAACAAACAAACTAGTTTGTTTATCTTGAGATAAAAGAGCATCAATGTTTGTAAAACATTTATTTCCTTTATCAACTACACTACTTTCGATGTTGAAAATAAAATTTTCCAAGGCCCACATATATTAACGGCCTATTACTTTTTTATATTTATTGTTTCATTTCCACTATTTTTTATTGATTCTTATTCTCTTGTATTCTGTGATTACATTTACTGCACTGTTACACCGCCCTGAGTTTCATTTTATTGGGTATAAAACACTGAGCTCTGAGCACTGAGCTGTGTTGATGTATTATGTGATTGGCTTGTAAACCTCTTCCATATAAACACTCTAGATTTAGTGAGAGTAGATAATCGAGAGAGAGCTTGACTAAGTTCAACTTTGTCATACAGGCCCCAGTGTATTAACAACTCGGATGAGGCGGTGCCCTCGCAGCACCTGATCATGTACCACATTGCTTGCATGCTTCAAAGATCCCAGGTGCTAGCTTACATAAGACAAAGCCACTGACACTACCCGCTCACCAAACCCAGTTATGCCTGGAATGGATTTTTAATTAACTTGTAATCTGTTTTTTATCTCAGTTCCTCTGCCTCTCAGTATCTGTCACTGTCTCAAATGAATGACACATGGAGGGTCGTCAGATGAAGGTTTTTTTTCCTTTGAGGTTTTCTTCTTCTGACTACTACAGAGCTGCAGACTACCAGCCTGTCTTTTTCAGCCTAATGCATTGAATTAGTTAAAGGACTGCACAGATGTTTTGAGAGTTCACTGATTACTCAGCACACTGAAGGCTAAAATAGGCACTGGATGGAGTAATCTGCTGGACATGGACAAATGGTCAGTTGTAAGGACTTTAAAGGCCTTGATTTTCATACTAGGAGTAATGGAATCCTACATGAAGACAATTTTCTGCCAAAGTTAGAACAGTTTTGGTAATCTGACATTGAGGTTTCTGTATTTATGTTTTTGTCTGTGCTATAGTCATTGGGATGAAGTGGGTGGAGCTCAGTCAAAAGGTGTCAAGGTGTCAATCAGGATTTAGTGTTTGATCACTGTCAATCAAATGTGATCAAACTACTCCTTTTTGGGGTGCACCTACAGATTGTATTAATTTTAAATGTTGCTTATTTATTTATGAATATTTAATGTTAAAATAAGAAGCTATAAAGCTATATTTTTATACAGTGAAGCACACTTGTATGTATTGAATCGTGTAAAGGTTGATAAAATTGCTGAGAAGTAACAATTAATTCAGCTTTTAGCTGCTTGAATCTAATGGTTTTAGTTACTTAGAGAGCCTAATTAAACAAACATGCATTTACACGCATACAAGACTTGAATGTGACTACAGTTTATCAGGTGGAAAGAAACAGTTCCTACGGGATGTTCATGTTGCTCTGTGTTGGTGTTATCAGTGTTGTTTCTGTGAGTTTGTTTTGTAGTCTTGGTGTTTAGTGTTAATGTGCGCAGTTATCAGCTACTCAATCCTGTTGTTTTACTGCAAAACACTATGAAGATCATCTAGTCCACATATGAAAGCTGAGAAATGCTTCATCTGCACTTATAAAAACATACTGAGCACACTGAAGTAACTGTAAACTTTCACATCCTCTTATTTCAAGGCAACATAAATAGTCTAAGTAGGTAAGAGTAGTTAGGTATAACAGTTTTTTCCTCTTCTCCTTCTCTCTGTCAGGCTACAGGCTGTGTTTTGAAGACACAGGTCATGCACATCAGTGTTTTTGTGAGACAGTTTTATCTCTGAGAATGTCCTCTGGGCATCTTTACCTCTACCTCCTGCCTGAGTGCGCTTCTCTCCACAGTTTCTTAGCTTTCAAGCACACATAACATTAACCTTGTTCACTGTGGTGGGTCCCAAAGCAGAGGAAAGTTATCTTTACTCTCAAATGTATATATTCACAGTCACTGGGGAATTGTGCTAATTAAATGTTCAAAACCATGTTTGGCTAATCTAGCTAGTAGTGGCTAGGTTAGCTAGTCGTTTGTTTTGAATATAACTGGTGTTGTGAAACCCAGAACAGAAGCCCGTACTGGCCAGCTGTGTGATTATTTTTCTATTTCCACAAAGAGGAAATGTCAGTGGTAGGTTACAGCACTAAATTTAAACATATGTTATCTCACTTTTGTCTGATTTATTACATTTGAAGATATCCCTCCCATCTATTTTCCCCCAGCTGACAGGCCAAATTACATAATATACAAAACAGCAGAGGAACTGTGACCCGGCTTGCATGAAGAGTTGTTTCGTTTCCCTGAATCACATCAATTCCAGTGGAAATATCCACACATGAGAAGAATTTCTTTGCAAAAAAATGTGGATTGACTCTTCCAGAAAGGGGCTGTGGTGGACAAAGGTGGGTTTTGTGTGATGAAAATGGTCCATAAAGGCCCATTGAGGAGCAGAGGAGGGAAATAAATGTGAGCTGATTGAAGAAGGCATGTTGTGACGGGACAGAGGATGTGTTTGGAACAGGCGCTCAGCTGTGGGATGGCCGTATGAACGTGTTTGCCATCCCAAGAGACCTGTGACAGGAGACGTAGTTATGCAAAAAATCTGTGGATAAATATGTGAGGGTGTGTCTGTGTGTGCACCATGAGTGTTTGTGTGTACGGCTTCAACAAAACAACTCGTTAAATAATTTGATCAATACTGTGATGTGTCTAGAGGGAGTTAGAGTCAGAAATAAAGTCACTGGGTTAAATGAATGTTCAATTTCATCAAAATCTGCCACAGAAAGATCTTATCCATATTTTTATATAAGCACAGGTAAGTTAAAAATGTTAATACACATAACTAAAGAGTTAATTTACAGCTCAAAAAATCAATATTTCTTTTATTTCTCAGTTGATTAAATGTTGCTTAAGGCCTTCTTTTTTTTTTTTTTTTTTTTTTTTTACAGATGTAGTCAAGTACTTTACCATCATCAACATTTATAGTTGTCTTAAGACCTGTCAATCAATTTGAGAACGACATCAAGTTTGGTTGTGGTGGTGAAGAGTTTTCCCATGATTTTGAAAACTTCAGTAAATATAACTACTACAGGTAGTGTATATAGTATGTAGTAGTATATAACTACCAATATCTAACGGTGATAATACTACAATATTATTTTTGTCTTAATCACCCACCCTGATTTCTACTATAACATTATTATCTAGATTGCTATCAGCTCTTATCTTTGTTCTTATCCTTCAAAGTGTAAGTGAGGAGGAGTAACATCCTCTCTGCAGCAGGAAGTGATTATGAGATCTAGTTTAAAGAAGTAGTGTTGCATGTTTTCCTTCAGAAAGTGTCTACATATACTATTAACTACATACACACACTGCAGACACTCAAACAGACATAAAAATATGTTCTCTGATTGCAGACTGATAGAAGTATATATCCTGTCAGCCTGAGGCACAGTTCACCACAGACCAAACAGTTCAACACCTCAGCAGGATCCCTCCATTCAGAAGAATCAGTAGCAGGAAATCAAGTGCTTTCCAGCTGTTTTATTAGCCACGTGAGAGTATCTGTCATCTCCCTGCTCCTTCTCTCTGATGAGAAATAAGAGACGTTGAGGCGAGCGGCTGCCCTCCATCATCTAAGAGGGCTTCAGCCAAACTATACACTCCAGAACAGAAATCTGACCGAGTCCAACAACACTGGCAGGAAATTAATGACATTCCCAAGAGAAAGTGGCTGCCTTTTACTCAGATTGAAATGTATTCAGTTGGCCTGCTCTCTCACTCAGTCCTTGAATGAGAAATATTGTTTTACATTTATTTCACAATTTAATTCAACATTCTATGATGTCTTCTGATAAAGAGGAATGACTGCAAAAATCATTTTTGAATGCATGCTCATATGTCAGTATTAATGATATGGCATGAGGTGATAATGTATCCACCAACCAGCTAACCAGCATTCTACAATGCACTAATGATGAATGGTGGTTATAATGCTTTAAATCTGATGCAGTTCAGCCATCAGAGGAGAGGAGAAAACCACGACCATGGTTGAGGTCAAGGGGGCTGAGGCATGCAGAGGGCCAGCAGACAGAGCATGACCTTCTTGGCGGGAAAGGAAAACTTTTGACGAGAGACACAACTTGAAGATGAAGATGGATCGCACCAGGAATAGCACAGACATTGTTCCAAAAGGTCAATACATGATATGTGCTCAAAAGGCTATTTGTCTTCATCTGCAAAACAGTTTAGTGTTACATTTTTTCAGCTGCTCAAGTTTCCCACTGTGACCTTATAAGCAGCTAGATGCATGTCTTCTCATCACAACTTACTTAAAGGGGACATATCATGCTTTTTTGTGATTTTCTGTTATTGTTATACAGTTATGATGTTGAAAGTCTGTGTTAAACATGGTCAAAGTTCCAAACTATGAGGTGAACATATGTACATATGCTCCCTGCAGGTCAAAAGTCGGGGCTTTTCTGAACACTTGCAATGCAATGTTACTTCTACTTCCTCCTCGTGATGACGTCAGATTGTTTGCACATGCCTGCAAATGCCGTCCATTCCATAGCCTTTGTTGCTAAGGTTTTTCCATGGATTGTTCATGTTTTCCACTCATGTCTTGGCTAAAATAAAAATCTGTGGCTCTATTACTACACCACACTATTTCCTCCTTTCCCAACAGACATAATTTCTACTGTTACTATAAAGACTTTTTCCTGCAAACTGATGTCTGAAACAACTAATGCTCTAGTCTGAGGCACCACAAAACTTAAACTACCACCATGGGTGGCAACCAGTGGTGTTTTAACATTTTTTTTCTTAAAATCGATAACAATAATCCCTACTGCACTCTTATAAATCACAAAGACACTGCTGCTACTTGTTAGAACCAGAAAAATGATCTGTCTACTCAATTTTCTGTTAAGCAATTCTGCTGATTTTGAAAATTCTAACTCTACACACACACACACACACACACACATGATTGTTTTAATATATATATTTATCCAATATATAGTATTGCTTTTCATATTTTGTTATTATATGGATGGAGCCTCCCACGACTGAAGTTGTATAACCATGGTGACAATAACATCTTGAAACTTGAATCTTAATTAATTTAAAGGGTTGTTCTCCTTGTACTTATTCCATTTGTCCCAAAGGAGTAATGTGGCAGAAAACATGCTAGACTGAATGGCAGTACAAAGACTGAACCTCAACCAAACCAGAAGTACTTAATTTGAAAATCTCTGCTTAGTTTTATTGAAACAAACACAGACAAGTACAGATTCTGTAAAGTCCTGCGAGGTGTGCAGTTACAGTTCCATGATAAGTATAACCACATTATTCAAAACACATTGTCAAGTAGAACATAGATCATTTATCGCTATGCTACAGTAGGTTTGCTGTCTTTCAGTATCATATCAAAGCTGCCCGTTAGCCAAAATGTTTCGCTATCATTGCCCAAACTTAATAAACTCCACAACTGCTAAGCAAAGGCTCTTTTGTTTTCAGCATTGTTCTAACTAAAATATCCACCGTTCAAATCGTTTCTGTCTTGCATAGATTAGATACTGCAGAATATGACTCATGATCTTTGCAGCAATAATGAAAAACATGCTACTCCACTCAGCAAAGTCGTTAGATAAGAAGTTTTCCCCATGGGTGCTTTAATGTGGTAATAATCTGTTGAATTGAATGTTATGTGTTTCATCTGTGTGGATTCATGTAAGAAAACCTACCTGGACTGTTCAGGTGCATACTGGAAATTTAATTTCATGCAAACTAAACAAAATGCAAGCAAATTTCTCTTCCTCACACCGCTAAACACCATGGAAGACTGCACAGACTTTCTTGCTCACGCTATCTGCTTTGCCTCACGTTTACTGTAATTGAAAGCACTTAGCTGTTATAACCTCCTGTGATTCTCCGGCAGATTGCACCAACACAGAGCACAAATATTTCTCGCCACATCGGGATTCCTTCCCCCACCATACTTGTAACTCTTTCATCCTCCTTTTAACAATGGCTTTTTAAAGACAGCAAGAGAACATACTGTTAGGCTGAGGTTTTGAGGTTTTGCATGCAGCACACGTGATTCATGGTGTCAAAAACAAAAAGATGATTAAAACATTTCCCCCCAAATAAACATCTGTTGACCAGACAAGTGTTGCAAGTTTCACTTAATCTGCACTGAAGGAGCTCGAAAAGGATTATCTGGACTGTGAGGTTAAAGTGCTGCAGCTTCAGAAAATGTGTCTTTGGCCTAAATGGCAGCTCTGGTGGCCTCTAGGGTTGGTATTTGTGTGTGGTGGAGTAAATATGCCAGAAAGGAGAGCAGTCCAGCAAGCTATCCAGCTGTTAGAGCATTTAAATAAACCACCTGTAACTTTATTGAACTATAAATGTATTCATAGTGCTTCATTTCACACCATAATGCATTTTACTGAAGCACTCACTTCTGCTGCTACTGTAGGAGAAATCCATGGCATCTTATAAAAGCCTTTATTACAGCCACCCTGCTCTTACGTAACAGTCCAGCAGTGAAAATGACCCTGTTCACAGCTAGCCACGCATTAGCCTCAGATGCCCTGGCTTATAGGTATAACGTTCAGGCCATAGGAGCAGGGTTAAGTTAGTCTAGATCATATCTGTGAATGAGGTCTCGGAAGTACTGAGGAGCAGCATATTTCAGTGGCAGGCCCGGTGTAGATAAAGATAATAACACCAGGCAAAGAACAAATCACAGCAGCCCCCAGTTAGGCTGCAGACGAGGAAATGCGATGGAATGTGTGCTTTTCAACACTCCCAGTGTGATTCCATCAAAACCATAACAGCTACCAGTGTCAGAGCCGTTATGAGCAGTGTTCGCTCTCTCTTTCCAAGTTCAGGGCATCATATTTAAAAAAAAATCTGATGTTTAATTTAGGTCAGAGGATAATGGACACTGTGAAAGAAAGACGAAGGAATGAAAAGGCTTTCAGGAATCCTCATGGACACTATGAGATAAGTGCTGGAGTGAATATTGGCAGCTGCTAAAACACCTTTTTAATCAAATGTGCAGTTAAAAATAGAAGAAGTCTGTTAAGCTTCAAATCTGTCAGCCTTCCCTTTTCCATCTTCTGTCCTGCAGCTGGTCTTGCTTGGACTTCTGAGGGATTTACACTCAGTAGCAAAAGAATCTTTACAACTGTGCCAAGTTGAAGTCAGTGATTTTATTGTATGTTTGAGCAAAAAGGAATGCAACAGAAAACTACAGAATGACAGAAATGACAAAATTTATGAAATATTTGGTCAAATCATAAAACATGTAATGGCAGTCACTGAGCAGCTCAGATTTCAGGTGTGTGAAAGCATTCAGTTCAACAGCCTTCCTGTAAATCCACTTTTTAGCATCAGCAATTTGGTTTAGTTGTGGAGAGAGAGAATGAGGTATCACATATTTGATAATCCACTTTAAACATACGAACAATGAAACAGGTTTTGCTCGCTGTAATCATTCCTCCTGTTTATACATAACTGACCATTAGAAGATCCCCGAATACTCTTACAATGTAACTGATGGGAGGAAAATATCTACAGTTATCGTTTTGAGCAAAAATGTGTTTAAAAATAGCTTCAAATAAACTTTTAAAATATATTTTTGAACAGAAGTAGGGCTGCAGATTTCGACCCCCATCATTTATATTGAAAGTGCATTATGAAGGGATCTCTTAATGGCCAGTATGAACAGGAGGAATGATTACAGCAAGAAAAGCAAGTGTCAATGTTTGTTTGGGCACCTGACTGTTGTTTTAAGACAAATTTGAAAAATTGTGAACGTCTCCTTTAGCATTAATGTTCCACTGCCACGCCACATTTGTACCAAAGCACTGTTGGATCAGAGTGTCTCGTAAGACATCATTATTTAAATACAAAACAAAGAAGGTTTGATCTGGTCAGAACTTGGTGTATTTACAGCAGGTTGTAATTTAGATGTGTGACCAAAATGAAGAATGACTGACAAAAATTTCAGCATCAATAGTATGGTATGATCATTTGTCTTTTACTAATAAAGCAAAAGCAGCAAACGTGTCCATTGCCGCACAGTATGAGCTAGCACTGCGTGTGCAGACTGAGTCTCCAACAGGTCAGCTTTAACTTTCAGTGACCTGATGAGTTTTCCACCGCTCTACTTTCATGGGCATTAAAATTTGAGTGGCCACTTGTGTCTTCCCAGTATGTTTGGTTGTACTGTATGTACCCACTTAAACCTTGTTACGTAAACTCTGCTTCATAAACTAGCAGAAGGTTCCTTGTAGGAAGCCTCTTGCCTGTAAATTTATCAGCACATTTATTTTTCACTCTCAGAGTTTCCATAGGAATTGCAGTTATATATTAGTCATATAATAGGTTTTTATCATTTCACCATGAAGCAACACAATTAGGTAGGGAGGTGCTGTTTGTCCTTCATACTATTCTGGAGATAACTGTCTGAAATTAAACCCAACAACAGAATTACAGCTATTGTGAGAATAGATCAAATCCAGTTTAATTTTTTAATGAACAACTGTATTCATATTATATCATCCTCTTGATGTAACCATGATCCCTGAGCTGCTGTGTTACAACTTGTGTGACTTCTGGTTTGTTTTGATCCTACAGTGGCAGGTGTGCCATCTTATCATTAAATCTCTGTATCTTCCGACATGCTACGAGTCATTTCTAAACTGAGCTGCTAACTGCCTGAATCCTGATGTTGGAGAATTGGCTTGTGCTTTCGTTCATAATATAAACAGGGACCCGTAGTCTAAAACCCTCTCCATAAGAAAGATTTATTTGTCCAACATCTATAAGGGATGATCCAGTGCCAGATGAAACAACTCAGCCAACTCATCCATTAAATGTAGTGTATTTCATTGACTCTTCTGCCATTAATTCAAAGGGTTCGCAGTGTTTCATAAATCAAATGATTTAAACAAAGGTATAGTGTCTATATGCTACCGTAGGTACATATATAAACATTTGGTGATAATCTCACACAAAAAACAAATTGTTTGGCTAAAAACATCTTCATTCATTGTGCTAAGAAGGTGATTGCTATGGAATTTGTTGCAGTGTGCAGATATTACATAACAAGGAACGGGTTGAGGTTTGGTGGACACACTTCTGAAATGAACCAGATGCCGGCTCATTTAGTTCGGGAACACACTGGATTCATTTAGTACCAAGGAGGTTCCGCATATCCTGTCTACAGGCACTGTGTTTGTGTGGTTTACATCTCTGCAGAGTGCCAAAGAGATTTTGCAAATCTACCAACTGAGTGCGCTTTGTAGTGTGGCTTTCTGTGATTATCTCGCTATGAAGTGTTTTGGAATCAATAAAATGTTTCCAGCCTCGTTGATAACTCCCCTCTCCTGCAACATATCAAGCACAAACAACATACAGTAATGTATAAATTAATAATATAAAGTCTCTCCTTTTGTTATATCATAAACCCCAAATAATAATAGATAAAAGCATCACATTTTCTGGTGTAATGGTGTAAAAGGCTGGAATGTGGTAGGTTGCGTCTTGTTTATCCAAAAAGGAAAGGTAGAAAATCACCACAGGTTGTTTCCCAGAAGCCTCTGGTGCACATGCAGGACAGGCAGTTCTGCATGTGCATGTGAGGAGAGTTTAATTGCAGGTATAAACAGAAGTCAGCTGATGGTGATGGCTAACACATGGAGAAACTCCCTGAGTAACGCGGAAGAGGACCTCTCTAACGGCCTCTGGTGTATTTGTAAATGATATACTGCTCGACAAATGGTGTCTAACTTTACTGTGTCATTATTAGCTCCCTGATTCGAATGAACTTTAAATGCAGTAGATACAGTAGGTACAGTTAGTGCATCACAGTATTATAATGAGACATACCAAAGATAACCACAAGGGTAATACTACAATCTAATTCTCCGTAAATCCCACTCCTCCTTCACGATCCATGCCTAGTCTGGCAAAAATCCAGTTTCAGACTAGAAGCTTTCAAATCTTTTCCCTTTGGGCAGAATGTCATCTGTTTCAATCTGCTGCAGGACCAACATCAATGATGACCATAAATCTACCAAGCTTCCCTTAGTTCTGTTCTCTTCCCTTTTTTAAAGTCATATCTCTGTAAAGCTTCTTGCTCCGAGACAGGCTCACATATAATGTGACTTTCCCTCCCACTGAGAGGCCCTGTGCTTCGGGCTCTTGGGAATGGGGAGCAGATGCTGGAGGGAACATCAGGTACTGGACAACCTGAGGGCGAGGGGGGGGTCTCTTCACAGCCCTCAGACAGACAACACTTCCTCAAGTCCGCAGCCTGTCTGCTTTCCTCTGTTGACTGACATACATTTATGTCTGTCATTATTGTGTTAACAGCATATTAACAACAATGAAAATGACTGTGAAATTTAAAGAGGTCATTACAGTGACAACCCCACAGAGAATTGTAATCCAGCTGTGGGATGTTTCTGTTACATCTTCTCCTGCTGTCTTCCCCTGACACTCCCTCCACATCCAATTCTGTATCTTAATTGTCGTTACTCCCTCAGTGGCTCAGTCCCTCTTCTCCCTGTTTGTTTGAGTGTGTATCTGTGATTGTCTGAGTGGAGACAGGTGCGCCGGAGTCAGAGCAGAGCCTCAGCAGCTGCACTTAATCCTGCAATCAACCCCGCCTATATATTCTCAGCTCCCGCTACATCAGCTCTGCCAGATTGTAGCCTCTGTTCAGTCAGTACTATGCTTCCAGCCATTTTGGCTACATGAGCATTTTGCTACTTGCCTGTTGTCTTGTACCCAGTCTGAACCTGTTTCTGTCCCCGCAGTTCCGTCTGCTCTGCCCTCTGGTCTCTGTCACCTGGACCTCGTCTTGTCTTGCCTGCTCCGTTCCCCTAACCTGGACCCACCAAGCTCTACAATTCATATTCTGGATCTCCACCTGGCTCAGCTCTGAACTACTGCCTGGATCTCACTTGGCTTAACTTGCAGTCCTGAAAATAAAACTGTTTAACCTCCTGTCCTGTCTCCAGCCCATCTGTATTCACATTTGTTTTCACCTGCTTAGTCGCCATGTAACAATTTTAGCTACTCTTAGTTCACTTTTTGGTTTTACCAGCCATAGATTTATTATAGATGGTAAAAACTCATTGGTCTCATCAGGCCTGTTTCACGCCACAGCAGGCTGACAGGAAATTTGTGGAGAGGGACAGAGATATGATGCACAAACAAGGTTATATAACCTGGGATGTTGCAATCACATGGTATGACCACCTGGACACCAAGCTCAGTCACTAATAAAGCCACCAAGATGATTCACTGCATTGCACACATTTTCCTAAGAGTTTCTGTATCACTGTATGTAGAATATATTCTCTTGTTAAGTTAAGAAGAATGTTTATGCTATTTGAAGTTGCTGAACTTTGACGAGTCTTGGTTATAAATTTTGAACAGTTTTCACCACCTTGTCTTCAAAAATTATATTTTATGAACAACATGCAGCAGTGTGAGAGAGTCCTTGTAAGCAACTCCAAGTAACATCATCCATGTTGGTATTATGCGTTGTTAACATTTCTCTCTCACTGTCACCTTTGTCTATTTCTACTGCTGATTTATACACAAGTCACTTTGTACGCTAACCCAGTCTGATATGAGGCAGCTGACCTCCTGTGTATGAATGGTATTTGGATGCAGCACAAGTGGATGAAGAGTTTATGTTTTGGTGTTGGAGCTTTCTGTAATTAAGTGAGCTTGTCTGTCCTTCTTTTGTCTTGTTGCCAGACAGAGTTTGTAGAGTTTCTTCTGCTCAAACTACTATCGAAATATTTGTATGGCTAGTGTTTTTCAAGCATTTGAGATACACTCAAATTTGTTGCTCGTCTGTCAAATGCCAAGATGTTACACAATTGCTTTCCTGCTGAAATTGACACACTTGAAAGGTTTACTAAAATATTCCATTAACACAGCAATGAATCTGTATCACCACACACACACTGTATGAAAACATGTAGTGCAATGAGTCCATTTAGACACTGATTGAAAGAAAAACAGATCTTACTTTATTATTCATCCTTCAGTGTTTTCTAGAGCCTGCTGTTTACTTAGGTACTATGATAAGCCACTGGGGTTTCAGTGACTGTGTGATCTGAACCCAGAAAAAAGAGAGAAGCAAAGGACAGTGTGAGGTCTCATCCTTTAAAGATTTAAAGTAGGTAATCTTATCTGTCAGTATGTGTTATACAAGGATGTGATCTGGTTTTACACATCCTCAAAGTGCAGCTGTTTTCTAGCAGGGAGCAGGCACTTAAAAAGATGAGAGGACAATTGCATTGCTCTTATTCTTGTACAATTTAGGATTTGGCACCTATTTACAAGCTAGTAAATTAGCAGATTAGATAACCTGAAGAAACACATGCAACATTAAAGCTGCAAGCAGCATTGGTCGGGACCTCACACTCTGGCCCATCGGGATCAGATGATTTTGCTTTTTAAAAATGAGGGATATTTCTTACAAGTGTGGTGTGCTTTTATTTTGAAAGACTGATTGAAATGTGTACTGTCAGGTGTGTAGAGACAATAAGTAACAGCAGTTGGACACAGAAAAAGACTCATATATTTGAATGGAGTGTGTGAGCAAACCCACGCCTTTTTTAACATTTAATGTTTCCACATAATTTTAGATAAAAAACAACAGCACCCCTAATCAGCTGTTCGGGTTCTGGTTCTAACTGTCTACGTTCTATAACAGTTATAAACAAATTGAAAAGAACCGTTATTAACTGTTATAAACATACTGAAAATAAACGTTACTTTCTGTTATCAACAAACTGAAAATAAATGTAACTGTTAGAAGAAAACTAAGACTAAAAATAGAAGGAAATAGTGGTGTTTTTTTATAATCAGTTCCAAGAGCTTTGTATGGCCAGAACCATTTAAGAGAAGATAAGATATGCTTTATTGATCCCATGTGGAAAAATGTAAGTGTTACAGCAGGAGGAAGTACACAATCAGTGTAGATAAGTAACTTTAAACAAGACTAAAAGTAAGCAGCCATGCTAGCAGTTGTATTAGACTGTGGTAAGACACTCTAAATGCTAACATACTGACGTTTAGCCAGTATAATAATTGCCATATTCACCTCTTACTTTAGGATGTAAGTATGCTAACATTTGCATAGGGTTAGGGTATAATAAGCACTAAAAAGAAAGTACAAAGTGAAATTTTGGCCTTATGGTGTCACATTATGTAATGCTAGCATGGGTAAAAACTAAAATGAAGCATGAAATACTCTGCACTCTGGGTGAAGTGTCTTGTGTCTGCAATATAGCAGTGTTAGCAGCATATGATTATACTTTTTCATATTTCAAGCACTGTTTTGTCATGATCTTCTTAGCAAATGGGACATATTGACAACTTGGATTATCCCAACATGTCCCACATTCAAAGTACGGCTGAGGTAACCAGTTTGAAGAAGCCAACAGGAGTCATCGACAATAATTGATGAAACAGCTGTAGCCGTGTTTGAAAAACATCTTATCATTGCCTAAGTGTGATATTATGTGGAAATGTTGTGAAGATGTACAAATTTGGAAATGTTATTTTACTCAGCTACCTCAGCACTCGAGTCCCATCTTGTTTTACTAATCTGGTTAGACAGCTGAATGGAGACATTCAAGCCCAAACTGTTAGAGTATGGGAATGACTGCTCAGACCTTTTCCTTCATAGCTTGAACTTTAAGAGGCCAAAGGTCAGTATTTGTTGGGTTGAAGCTGAAATCCAATTATCCTAAATTCTACAATAATACTTCATTTTTGTGTGTTTTCCAACATAAATCACAGGACTTCCTCTGGGCAGGCACAGAAGCTAAATCTAAATCATGCATCATAATAGGGTCGTTTTCTTAGTTACTTTTGTATTTCATGAGTATAAAGCAGTTTTTGACAGCATGATGATGGCTGTAGTGTGCCAGGGTAATACGATGCCGAGTGGCCCACACCCTCCGCTGTCCCATGGTAGCTCATTAGTGATCATTTTCCAATGACTGTCTGCACATTTGATAATGTCACTACACTGGCTGTTTTAATGAAACAAAGCAGTGAGCCAAAGAGTGACATGATACAAGGAAAAGCCAGAGTAACTTTCTCCTTAGGGGGCTGTAAAACCTGGCAGTTTGCCCTCTGTGCACACACATACACACAGAAAACATACATATTTTTTTAATGTGAGGAAATTTTGACAATTTTCTCTACTAACTAGACTTGAAAGACTATAACTATAACTATTCCATCTTTTCTCTCAGTCCTAACTATGTTTCTCTGGGAAAATACTGAAGTTCAGCTCAAGGCGGTCAAGGCAGATGGCCGCCCACCTACAGCCCGGTTCTGCTTGAGGCTTCTTCCCATTAAAGGGGGAGTTTTTCCTTGCCGCTGTCGCCAAGTGCTTGCTCATGTGGGAATGTTGGGTCTCTGTAAATTAAAGAGAACAGTCTAGACCTCCTCTATGTGAAAAGTGCCCTGAGATAACTTCTGTTCTATATAAATAAAGTCAATTGACTTGACTAGTTTAGATTTGGAAGTGAGGGGGCATCCAATGACTCACAAGCTTCATCATAAAATGTGTGTTTCTGTGCCTTTATGCATGTATAGTGTGTTTATGTGTGTGTGGCAGGATCTCCTCAAACTGAACACCGTAGGGGCAGCCAGACACAGCCATTGACAGAAGAAGAGTTGGCCTCCAAATATTAACGAAGTGTAACATCAGAATTCCCATGCAGGGTGAGACCTCACAAAACCCTGGTTCTCCTTTAGAAACTCGAAATAGCTGACTGCATTCCTGCCTCCCTCCTGAGAACCACAAGTTAGACATAACAGTGTTGTGACTGTGTATTGAAAGTAAAGCACCTTATCAGTGCTGTGTGTGTATGTGTGTGAACTTGGACTTGCATGCTTTGTATGCCTGTAGCGTAAATATTAACATTACTGAGTACTCATTTTGAAAGAAATGTTCTTAGGTCTAATTATTATTCAGTCAATGTTTGGTTGAAATAAATATACAGAAAAGCTTGTGCATCTGATGACATTTAAGTTTCATTTTTTGTTTAGATGTGATTGAACTTTTCTGCATGTGCTGCAACATTGGACATTTTATGTAACAAGAAGACCACTAAAGCATATTTTTGCTGTCATTTCAAGTTATGTAAGTATAATATCCCAAAGGGGAAATCCCATTCTGATTATGTGGGAATTTTTATAGGCTTTAAAATCTCCTGCCTAGTTTCACAACTTGCAGAACTCTGTCAACAAAATGTGTAAACACAGCAGCAAATCCACCAGTGTCAGCAGTCCAAGGTATCAAAGATATACTCCCTGGTTTTGTTTTAGAGCTACAGTAATTGCACTTCAAAATCCCCAAATTCTTTGAAAAGCATCGAAGTTCAGGCAGTGAAAGTTTATTCACACTCTCATCAAATGTACATATAAAATGAGAAATAACTATATTTCCTGTAAATTCATCCACTACTAAAGAACTTGTATGTGGTTCTAATGAGCATTGAATATTGAACATTGCCTGTATGTACAGCACTAATTCAAAATTGGCTAATAAGTAGTTTTAAAAAATAAAATGTGCTAATTGATTAGAGCTGTTTAAGGTCATTTAACCTAAGTGTGGCTATTATTGTGTTGAAAGCAGCATTCCAGGAATACTGGCAAAACAGCAAAGGAAGTGGCAAAAGTGAACACAATGTATCCCTTTTTTCTAAGTACATTAATGAAGTACAGATTTCCTAACACCGACATAAACTGTATTGCTCAAATTTTTTCAAACACAATTTTTTTCAAAATATCAGCACTTCAAGTGGTCATGTTTTTACTACAAGCAGACATGTTAATATGAGATAATTATAATTACTGTACAGTTAGGTGTGGACATCAAGTCACATGGCAAAACTTGAGACAATCTTTCAATCAAACCTATTTAGATGTTTAGTTTTGGTACTGTAACCAGTTATTTTGGTGTCCACCCAAATTTACTGCAATTTTTTATCTTAATTTCCAGAATATCAGTAAAAGAAAATATTGAATTAATCTGCCTTTCCATTCAGTGCTATGTTGCAAATATTTGGAGTTGGTTCATCATTTTTTTATGCTTAAATTGAAAATGCAAATAAAAACAGGTGGATGGAAACACACTTTGTGACTGGGTGGTGTGACCTTAAACTGACACAATACAAAAATGCTTGGGGAAAAAAAGTTTATTAAGAGTCGGACCAAATCAAAACAACTGTAGGTGGGATGCATGTTTAAATTCCTCAAGACCTTGTCACTGTGGTATCCAAAATACGGCAAAACAGATCTTTTTATTTTACACTTTATAGTCATCTTGGCTGTCAGCACATCATTATGTGTTACTGTTCTGAACTAATCAAAACATTGCATTGACAAAATGAGCAAAAAAATATATCATTAGTCAGGAAGATAAAACAGCTACAAAGCGTCTGACAATTCCGTGTGTGTTCAGTTAGTCACAGAGTAGATATTACGGCTTGTCTGATCATGTCTATTCACAGCTTTGCTGTCTCTCAGATGATGTACAACATAACAAACATGTCCTTAGAATCATTTTCCCAAAAATCATTAGCAGACTTTCTCTGTCTTTGCTTGTCTAGGGTTTCCTCCTGATTTAGGCGTTTGTGAAGCGTGTCAAACTATGATGTTCGGTTTTGGAGACTAGAGAAGCATCTGCGCCTCCGGGGTTAGCATATTTCTCACGTTTAATATCTTCCCTAGCATCTGCAAGATAAAAGGCCATAATGAGGGGTGAAGCAGCTGGGAGATAATCTCTTACACCATCTCTTCGCACGCTGTTTATCGCTCAGGGCATCACAACGTGCCTGTCAAAGAACATACAGTACAAATTAGCATGCAAACACTCACCTAGTCAGGCATTTTGTGTAATTACTACCGTTACTTAGCAACTTTGTTCATTACATTAGTGACGCCGAAGGGCAGCAAAAGATTTTAATTCCTTCCGTATTAAGCCTAGGGATGTTCGATCAGGTTTTCTCACATGGAATTGCTTATGGTGTCAGGTCTGATTTTTATGTCTGCTTTTCCTAACGTGTAAAAAATGAAAAGCTTTTCTTTTCACTTGGCATTATGACTGCTACTTTGATTATAGTAGTATCATTTTCACAATTTGTTGGCCACTTGGGGGCAGTGGACAAAGCTGTAAACACAATATTAACATTGTTGATGGCAAACGCGTTACCTATTTATACATGCAGCAAAAGCGGAGCAACATTCATTTGGAATCATGTTTCTGCCCACCTGGTGTTTGTAAATCCAGTATTCACTCTCCTTTTACCTCTGTTTCCTAGGAAAAATATCTGGCACTTTAGCTACTAAATGCTAACTTGGTCTGTCTGCTGTTTGGTGCTGGTCAGGTAG
The DNA here is from genome assembly GCA_029490765.1 of Euthynnus affinis. Lineage (NCBI taxonomy): Eukaryota > Metazoa > Chordata > Actinopteri > Scombriformes > Scombridae > Euthynnus > Euthynnus affinis. The sequence goes on along the minus strand of CM055853.1, from coordinate 8,410,925 downwards.
CATACAGAGGGTTTATTGGAGCTTTTTTACTGAAAAAACTGCCTGCTGCATCTGGAAACATCGCTGATGCAGTGGTGAAACTAAAGCTGCTGGACATAAAACCGTAAAAACAGCGAGCTAAAACAGGAATATATGTACATTTCCAGGTCTATGTTTTTATTCTGTGGCTCTACAGGAGTATCTTTACAATTCAAAAAACTCCTAATTTATCTTATAGGATACTGGTCCTTTATGCATCCCCTCAGTTCAGCCTCTGTCTAAAACAGGCAATTTTAGTCTCTTTAAGGCCCCTGTCCCAATGGGCCCACTCATTTCTGATTGGTTAGCTTCCAGATGCTATGCAAACAAACAGTAGTAGCAGGATTTCACTTTTCTTCTCTTTTCTGTTTTCTTTACTGAAAATGGAAACTCCTCAAATACATCTGTACATGTTCAAGTCCAAATCTGATCTGAAATATGAGAGTGGACAACATGAACCCATGGAACAACCTTAGCAACAAAGACTAAGGAACAGATGGCCATTTGTGGGCATGCAAGGTCAATGTGACGTCATCACAAGGCACTGGTCAGCTTCTAAGTCAAGTCACCATTTGGCACTGTGTGTGACAGTTGAGTTGGACTGGGTTGCGGTTACAGACAACTTTTGCTGAAGCAGTCAGCTAATCACATATAACGTGCTGTTCTATTTTGTGCTTACATCCTGCTGAGGTGTGCTCATTTATTGCTGTTTTTGTCTCAGCAGGTTTCAGGCTAGCTCACTTTTACAAAAATGTCCCATGAGACATCTTGCAGCCCCAATAGCATTTTCAATGCTTGTGCTTCAATGCAGAATTGATCACCTGTTGCAAGGTGTGGCCAGTGCAGCCAACAGATGGCCACCCATGCTTTTTCTCCACTGTTTTTGCTGCAGCCACAACATTGGCACCATTGTCATGCACAATGGCGATAACTTTGCTAGGAGGAATTTCAAACCTGGCCGCTACTTCCTCCAACCACTCTGCGATGTTGGATGCCATATGTCTGTCCTCCAGTGGCATGGTGGTAAAGTAGATTGACTTCATGTTCCAATCATCTCCAATGTAATGAGAGTAATTTTGCTGTTAGTGGCTTTTATGGCACTCTTCACTCCCTGGAATGTCTCCTTGTACTTCCCCTCCATCACTTTGGTGATGGGTTCTAGGATGTGAATCATTTTTCTGAATCTTTCATCCTCCACTGTTTATACCAGCCTCATGTTGGTTACCAGCATATTCAGGATACCATCAGTCTGAACAGGGGCATTCTTCCTCAGATCATAGTCACTCATGTTGAGCTGTTTCTTTCTGAAGTGACAGTATAATAAAGTCTTAGCCCTGTCGTATTAGTTAATAAGTGCTGATGTAAAAGGCAAGTACAGACTACAATAACAAATTGAAAATAAATGGACATTGGGGGTGCAGCCATGTGCTGAGATTAAAAGGGAAATGTAACTAATACATATTTGATCAAATATTGCTCAAGTTTCTGCTGTGAAGACAATAAAGGATACACTTGAGACTGTTTCTGACTAATTGCATGGAATATTCCAAAAAATCCATAAACTCCAGTGTCTCTCTGACCTAATTTCAGCTAATTAGCTAACACTTTAAAATAGCTTTATCAGGGACCAGCCTGCAGTAACCAACACGACCCAGCCTAGATCTGTTAGTTACTTAGCTTAGCAGTTAGCGATGGCTTCTCTCTCTCAGTTTAATTATATTGAACATTTGTTATATTTCAAGGAAAATTATATGGAGATAATTATTGTTAAACACTTTACGCCCCAGCGCTAAAATCCAGTAAATGTTTCCTATAAATTCATCCTGCAAACACCTTCGCCATGGGTGTCCAATTATACTATCCAGTTAAAAGTCAATCCACAGCTTATCAGATTTGAGAATTTTCATTAGCTATGGTATAGTCTAGAATTCTTGGGAAGAAAATGTAAACTGCTGTAACAACACCAAAAAAACAAAACAACAACAGCCCTATCTCTGCTGTGATATTAAGTTGTAAAAACTAGAATCTGTCTGCATCTGTCTAAAGTCTGTTTGGCTTCGGTAGGTGCACCTCACAGATGATAAAGTCTAAGACAAGTTTTCCCCGTAAGTCATGCTGATGGTTATAGTTGTGTCATCTGAAGATTGATTGATTCTAAGTCAGGAGTACGATTCTTGGAAGTTAAAGAAGCCGTTCCACCTTGGATCATTTTGATCATTAGAATGTCCTTGGCATTCTTCAGACGTTTCCAGCATCTCATGGCGGAGGTCTGTGAATGAGTAGCTTTGAAAGCATGCCAACTGAAGATGGAAAATACTCTTGCACAATGTCTTGTTTTTACTTGACCCTTCAAAAAACGAAAAAAACCTTCTGCTAACAAACAAATGAGCCAAAATACAGACGTCATGATCCACCTCCATGTTTTGAGTTATTGTTTTGAGGCTTAAACCACACATGCACACATCATGTAGCTTTATTTTATGATTCACAGTTAAAAAAAATATACAGCAGCAGAGACAGAACAGCTATTCCTCTCAGCTGACTTTTTTGCTGCTCATTGTCTAGAAAGCCTGATATAAGCCTGATATAATATGGTTCACCTGTGGATTTTTTACATTACGTTTGGGTTTTTTAGAGTTCTCATGTTTTGATCTTTTTCACAACTTGAATAGTTTCAGGGATTATCTGTCTTTGTGACTATTTCTCTGAGAATGCTTGAGTTTCTGCCTCAACGCCTGTGAGACTGATACTCATGGGAATAGCAAAGGATCTTCAGCAGATGAAAAGCGTCATGCCCCTGCAGCGATGCTCAGACTGTCTGGCTCTGTCTTTGTCCCTCTGATTCACTGTCATCACCATCATCAAGCCTTTCCTGATCTACTGTACCCCTCCAATCTTCTGTCTGGTGCCATGAACAACTAAGCCTTACTTAGGTCCGACTATATCTGAGTTGTCATCAATGACCAAAGTGAAATACACGGGAATCTAGGCAATGTCTTCCAGTTAAAAATCCTCAAACGTTTTCCCACTACTTAGCCAATAAACAGACAACAACATGGTTGAGAGTTTTGCAGATGTAGCCAGAACTTTGCTCTTAAACTGAAACATGATACAGAATGTTCTGAAGTTTATATTCTTCGATGCATCAGTTTTCAAACCCGTGCCTAGATAATCCACAGGAAACATGAAGTTTAGACAGTGTAAAATCTTGGATGTCATGGTTTGTGGAAACCCAAATGAAAGCTTGACTTTTCTCTAAAATTTTCCATGAAGATGCAGTTCTTATCCATCATCTTACTGTTATGATCTGAAGTGGAACTAACTGCCGACGGGTGAAGCAGCAGTGGAAAGGCAGTGATGCTGCTGCAGAAGTATCATCTCCTCTCTGGTTACAATTAAGTGATTTATAATCTGGCCGCTGCTCTGTTGGGTGTCTGGGATTCTTCTCTCTTTCCTCTCATTCTGTCCTTTGCTGAATGCTGTGAAGTGGATGAGAGTAGATCTGTGTTGCCAGTTCACGCAGACTTGTTTGTCAAGAGTTTATTAAAGTGTGTCTTCCAAATGGATACGCTGGTGCACTGTACTCTGAAAAATGCATCTCCAGGTTGGCACAAGCAATGAAGTCAGTCCAGGCATGGAAGAGAAGAGCATGTGACAACAGAAGACGATGAAGGATGAAGAAAACACAGTCTCTTCCCTCCTCCGGTTGAAGAGGATCAATTTCAAGTGTACCGTTTCCTCTGACTTTTTATGTCATAACTTTTTTTCAGTTCAATTATTTGCAAATTCAAATCTAATAGAAGAAAAGAAGTTTGAAAGAAATGTTCTTAGGTCTAAAAGAAGTTTCTCATTCCTGCATTTGAATTATTGGTATAAGTTTTGTTGGACAAGTCTGCAATCAGAAACTTTCTACTTTACACTAAATGAGTGTTCTGACTAAAGTCTAATTTTTGAGGTGGATGTGAACTCATGGATATGAATAAAACTCAAAGTGGCAACACAAGTTGGAAAAGTTGAATATTCATGTCTTATTCCAAAGTAGGACTCTAATAAAATGTGATAGTCAGTCCAAGTCTGATGTGTGTCTTAAACACATTAGAGCTGCAATGATTGGTCAATTAATCAATTAAGAAAATTATGACAGTACTGAATTTTTTGGGTTGTGGACTATTGTCGGAACAAAACAAGACCTTTTAGGTTGCATCTTGGGTTTTAAGTAACGGTAATCAACATTTTTCACCCCTTTTCTGGCATTTTATAGATCCAACAACTAATCAATTCATCAATAAAATAATTAATGACAGATTACTTGATAATGACAATTAATAACAAACACATAGCGGCTTTAAGAAGGAGATCTGAATTTGGATTTCTGGGTATTTTTTTGTTATAAGTCAATTGAAGGCCATTTACAGTGTAGGACACACAAGTTTAATTTTAGCTAATTTTGATAACAACAAATAAACATCCACAAGTTTGATGGGTAAAAAAGCTTTCGGAAAACAAGGCTAATTTTTACCAGCAAACACATGACACAGTTATTTCATTTCTGCACGAGTTACAACCTATCAATCACTAACTTACACCAACACTGTTTGAGGTCAGCAGCAGGAAAAGGGGGCACATAGGTGACATATTATCTTAGATGCACATGGTTTCCATACATTTTTTTTCCATAGGCTACAGTGCAGCTGTTAAGTTGAGACGGAAGCACTCTTCCTTGATCATGGCCACAGTTCAAAGCACTTGTGTGAGTGATAAGACGTACTTGTTCACTATCAGATGCAGCCTAATTGCTCTGAGGTTATTATTGTGTCTGACAGGTAACTGCTTGGTCAGGGCATACCAATGCTGATTTACCCAAGCAGCTTTGTCCCTGTTATTTGGTAGTAGATTTTGTCCCAGGATTGTGATGACGTTAAACAGCATGATGATGGCATTTAAATTTAGCTTAAGGTGTTCAAGGTCTATTTTATGATAGAGGTACTATTTTAATAACTGTGTGTCATAAAAAATGGCTAAATCTCACATTCTTCTACCATAATATTGTTTCTATCAGTGCTCAAACTTATGAATGTTCTGTTGTCCCAGAAAAAGTAAAAATAGCACCTGGAACAAAACAATATGGTCTGGGACAATTCTGGGACAGTAGAGAAAATGTTGTAGCAAATTTTGAAATAAGTGTTATTTGGATAAACTGACCACATATGGGAATCTAAATGGTTACTCACCTGAAAAAATGTCAAAATTTAATAAAGTGACATATTAACAGTGAATATACAACAGCTTTTAGCTTGGCACAATTTAATCTCCGCCATGATGCCAATACTGCAGGTGTTACATCATATTTGGCAACCCATCACATTATGTGACCTGCCCTGATATTCATCTAACTCTTCATGCCTAAACCAACCTAACTAACACTGCAGGGGCCTGTTTCAGAAAGCAGGTTTAGTGAACACTCTGAGTTTGTTCACCCTAAGATGAGGGAAACTCTTGGTTTTCAGTTTCAGAAAGAGAGTTGACTTAAACTTGGGGTCAGTTACCGCAGAAACTGACTCTGTGATCCTAACCTGCTCGCTGGCAGGTTTTCTTCTTCTTCAACAAACCCTGAGTTTCTCTCTGTCTCCTCTTAACAGAGCCAGACACACTGTTTCATTTCCTCATTCATTCAGTCCATATCAAAGCATTCATTAGCGGAGGTTAAGATTATAATCTTATTGTGTTTTAATAGCATTTCAGTGACAATGTTTAAATTTACTACATTTGTTGAAGTAGCAGAAATAAAGTCACTGAATGCTGTTGAGCCGAAATAAGAATAGATGTCTAAAAATTTTAAATATTCTGTATTTTAAACTTGACGGCTTTTCAAGTACAAATCACCAAACAGATTACTGATCAGTCTGTGAGCTTGCAGTCATGTCTCTGTGTTTTTGATCTATGTTTTAAATCTATATTTTTCATCTTCAGTTGCTGCTTCCTGTGTTTTGTCCATCAGCATAAAGCTGAACAAATATATTTAAAATGTAATGTAGCTGCATCCTGATACACAGTAAAACACAACTTTATCATCATTAAGGAAATGTTAAACATGCTAAATGATGGAGTAATGGACAACACTCAGTAAAACATTATTGTGTTAACTTAAGATGAAAGATGTCTCTGTGTCATGAAACTCAGAGTTTCCCATCTTGAGGTTCATCAACTCAGAGTTCAGAGTTAGACTCAGTGTTTGTTGAACCTGCTTTCTGAAACAGGGCCCTGGTCACACAATCTAATAGGTAGATGTATCTCCTGTTGGTGCAAATGCAGTGGCTGAAAAACTCTGGTGGTAAAGAAGAAAGACCCCCAAAGAAAGCTGCAGAGATAGCCCAAACCATGAACACGTGTTGGTATTGTCCTCCCACAGCTCCCAGTCACATCCACATTGTCTATCCAACGCTACAGCTTAGCTTAGCTTAGAGACCATTGCTTACAGCTGCACATTTAACATTAAGTAAACCATCATCACAGTGACAAAGTTAGAACTTCAAATTTGGGGACAATGGTTTTTAAGTATGGGACAGTTGAAAGTAGAATTTGGGACAGTTGCGGGACACTGAGGAAAAAATGTTCATTTTGAGCCCTGGTTTCAATGATTGTAATATTTTTCTTTTGGATGTCTAAATCCACGTTGGCCTAGTTCTGTCAATTGGGATTAAAATCTGATGGAAAATGATTCCCAAGGAAGTAAAGATGCTGTTCCTCAAAACTGGGTGAAATTCCCTTTAGCAGTCTAAAGTGTTGTTACATAATGGGCCTAATGTATCACAGGAGCTGGAGAAAATCACTGTATTACTGCCCAGATTGGACAAGTATGCCTTTGATCCAGGGAGGCTGCCTCTGAGAAAAATACAGGCTTGAGGCATAGTCAGCACTTTAACCGATCCGCCTACTATTATAAAACACTTGAGACTTCCTCAGCAGAGATATCCACTTACCTTTTCATTATTGTCTCTAAGTTATTCATTTTATAATACCGTATATGACAGTAGTTTCAAAATCAAAATACTGTTGATTTTTTTTTTATTACATAACAAGATTAAAACTGTGAAGTGACTCAGCAATAAGAACTCTGTAATATTAATCCAAAGCCGTCTACTCTTGTTCTAAAGAGATTTAGCCTTTGTGATGTATGGAACCGCAAATCATTTCTTGACCTGAAAACCTACAGGATGTGGACCATATGAGACCCTTCTTATACCTTGATTGAGGCTATACATTTATTTGTGATGTGACAGTTTGTGCTGTTGGTCTGTTTGGTTCCTTAAAGATCATTAAAACCACTTTGGCATCACTGAAACAGATATTAAAGGGGACCTATTATTCTTATTTATTTTCAATCAAATATATATAATGTTACAATATCAGATGTTCATATGAAACCAAAGTGTCAAATAATGAGGTAAATGTATATAGAGGTTATTTCCGTGAGGAAAAAGCTTCAGACTGCTCTGAACGCTCAGTTTCCACAGTTTTTTTCTGCTTACAGCCCAAACCGACGTTGGCTTGTGATGGATTTCTTTACACGGTTATCTGCTCCACACACAGCGCACCAGGTCACTGCTCCGCTTCGCTAACATTATGGCACTTTTCCATTGTTTTGGGGGTAGTCACGTCGAGCCATGACTTGAGTCGAGCTGGCAAACTGAGTGTTTTTCCATTACACAGCACAGCAAAGTAAAATAAACTGTTCACCTATTGGAAGTGTGCTGGTTATCTGCATCTTCATCAAACATCATCATCACTGTGGCTGTTTCTGTTTGTACTATTCCTCCCTGCATTATTTCTAACTGATCTGCTGAAACAAGACCTCCAAATATCCTCATGTTGTTATGTCGACCTGTTTTATAGGTACCCTTTAAAATCTTAGCATTATCTTGCTCAAAGAGCCTGTACCACAACTGCACATAAAATTATCAATAGTGAATCTTCACACCATCCCAGTTTGAGAGTGGGGCATATTTATTCCAAAAAGAGGAATAAAGGCAACATGCACTTATTGTGCACTTTAGTTTCATCCACCTGAATTTGCATCCATCAACATGTGGTGGCACTGGCTCCAGAGCTGAATCACATAACAGCATGAAGACTCAGTGTTGTTTATCTGACCCTATCGCCAGACAAGAACATTGATTTTGGAAGATTCTGCAAAATCCTGGATTGCGTTCTTTCACAATGTTTTCTTCAATGCCAATTCAGATTCTTTCTACTATATCTGTGAATGGTAACTATGCCAAGGTTAAGGTTAGAGAAATACTGTATTCTTGGAAAATAAACTAGGGTTAGGGTTAAGCAACTAAAACACAGATTTTTTGGCCACTTGAGAGCAGCAGAAGTAAGATTGTGAACACAACACTGACAAAACCTCACCATTTAAGTTGATATTTCGACCATGTTAGCAAACAGTTAGTTATTTACACATCCTGCAGGTATGATTCACTATATTCACCAGCTAGTCCCTAACTGTGTGTGTTTGCCATTTGATTCTGAGTAGGTGGTGTACAGTAGGTTTTTAGAGCTTTTTCACTGAAACAGTTGACTGCTTGGGCCAAAAGCAACACTATGAGAGCGCTGATAGTGAACTAGAACAGTAAAGGTGAAGAAGCCAGGCAACTAAACAATTAGCTGAAACTCACTTTAAAGCTCTGTAAAGCCAAGGGCAGCTGCAGAGTCAGGTAATAACTAATTTTATACATTTTATATATTATATCATCATTTTAAAAAACATTCATTATAGCCGCTTAATATCATCACAAACTCTTGTCTCCTGCATGAAAGTAAAATGTGCTACATGCCCATCCGCTACCCTTATTTTCCACCTCACTACAGGAAGAGTATAGTATTTCCTACATTGGCACTGAATGTTGGCATTGGACGTAGATTGTGAAGGGATGTTTGTCACTGGTGGGAGACTGAAACACAAACATATCAGTTGGTTCCAAGTTGCTTAGATTCCCAGCAAACTCACCTGCAAACTAAACTTTGGTTTTGGATTTCCCCACCAGCTGACTCAAACATGGCTCATGTTATAAAAGGGAAGTAATCCATAGATCTCTCTGCTTATACATGCTGGGAAGTCAGTTTTAATGATGAAAAGCCAGTTTCTACTTTAATAACAGGCTGAGCTGTTGTGTTGCTCCCTGGCCTTCTCTAACCAAAGGAAGGAAGAAGTAAACTTGATGCAGCTGTTCTGGACAGGTCTTGCTCGTAAATGAGATTTGGAATCTCAATGAAATCTTATTGGGTTATGTAAAGATAATTGAAGCAAGAATGATATATCTGGGTATAGATATACAAAGAAAATGATGCATCAGTTTAAAGAAAATCCACCTTGGTCGTGTTTCAGACTATTTATATGTCATTTTTCTATTTTATTTTTTGTCTTTGCATTTAGATAACCTATGCGTTGTTTAATCTTTGTTTTGATCATCTTTATTTTTTGTAATGTGTAATGTGTTTTTGCAAGCTGCATGTTATGTCGCCTGTTATTGTTAAATGATAGTATGAAACCAAACCAAACAATAGTCACTACATATGTTGCCTAATTCCCCCATGGCATAAACTGATCATATCCCTGGATGGTCTGTGTGTGTGAACTTCAAAATGGATCAAATTGCCATCATTCTTTCCACAACCATATGACTCCAAAATGTCCGGGTCACCACACTCTAAGATGCGAGCCAGCGCAAACCAAAGCATCCATCTCCCAAAGCATGCTATGCAAGTGGAAACATGACCATCATTTTGTGTTCAGTTATTGTCAGGACAACCAAAGCCAACAGCTAACATCTGTGAAAACCATGACACAGAGGGCCAGGACTGCCAGCCAGTAGATAATGGGCTTCTCTTATACATTATTAATCCCCCTTTGGCAGGGAGGTCAGAGGTCACGATCTGATACTGTAGAGCAAGCCAGCAACCCTGGAGCTGCTGTCTTGCTTAAGGATGCTTAATCAGAACAGATACAATTGCTTGAATTTTATTTATTTTTACATGGACCAGGAAAGCTATTCTGTTACGGAGTTGACTCCTGATTAAAACTCTTAATCAGATGGATTCAAAATGGTCTGTTCTGATTATATTTACAGCTGTGTTTATTAATTTCTCAAAATGTAAAGAATATTGCAGAATATTGCACAAACTGTTTTTAGACAATGTCAAAAGCAATAGTTTATATATATATATATATATATATATATATATGTGTGTGTGTGTGTGTGTGTGTGTGTGTGTATGTATGTATATATATGTATACGTATATATATGTATATATATGTGTGTGTGTGTGTGTTTGTGTGTGTAGTTTTAGCCATCGATCCTATCAGTAAAAATATTGCCGTGTTTCCAGATCTCAGCAATTAACTTGGTGAGCGCAATCATATCAAAACAAAGGCCATAATTACCAAGAGCAAGACCCAAATTTTAACTGTACTGTCTTTTAATAATGCTTGTAAGAGCACAGTCACATAATAATAATGCTTGTATCACTTTATCACAGTACTGTACTTGTAGCACTGAATCTATGATAATAATGCATACATACTTCGTACAATATGATCGCCAGTATGATTGTATTCTCCAGCTAGACTCAGGTATAGACAGACATATTTAGCACTGGAACATATTCACTTGGGGAAGGTTATTAAATCTTTTATTAATTTTCACCCCGAACAGTCACAATTAGTCAAGATTATTCCATTTTGTCTCAAGAAAAAGTTTCTCTAAAGAGGAAACCAAAGGGACAGATTTGTGACTTTTTGATGGATTTGTCCCTCTTGGAAGCCTTTTTTTTCAGCACTTAGGCTAAAGATCACCCATTTATATTATTCACTCTTGTCTGTGACTAGACAAGTGCATATGCAATGCAACGCAGCACACTGTGCTTTACAGAAAGAAACATGTGGTGGACTTGTTACATAATTTTTTCCATACGGAAACTTATTTCTGGCAAATTTTCAGATCATCAGGTTTTCAAAGAAAATCCACTTCCCACTGTGTCGAAAGGTTGAACAGCTTTAATGTGATTTTCCTCTCTAAGGTTCTGGTCCATTTGCTCCTAATTCAATGGTTTCTAGCACCTCCTGTTCCCACTTTATGCACTGCTCATACTGTTTATGATATATGGTAAAAGTCAGTTTTCTCTGGACTCTGGATAAACCCAAGCAGAACAGAGCCTGGAATTATTGTTTAAAGAATAAAATTGTTTGTTTAACTCTTAGTATGCAATAACAAATTGCCAAAATTGTACCTGGGTTGAATTTTAAAGATGTTTTGTCAAATGGAATTAAGCTGTACTAAAATAGATTTATGTGTTTAATGTTACTATGCCAATGCTGTAAATACCCCAAGGATGACATGACTGTCTGTTGAAAGTACTTCATTGCATCCATTATTAGGTACCAAGAAGTAAGCTGTATTCATTGGGGATTTTATTTACATTTTATTTAACAAAAGTACAGCTGTTGTGTACAGATGTTCTTTCACGGATGTCATAAACGTTCTTAGGAAAAAGGAACAATCTTATTTTAGTTTGAGACTCACATACCATGTGTTATTTAGCCTTTGTTTTCCAAAAGTGTTTGTTGTTTGAGCAGATCCCACGCAATGTGCTTGCACATCTGGCTCTTGTGTGTGCCACTGTTCTGCTGCCTGGTGGCAATGGTCGCATGACTGGAGCTTTTTGGGTTTGTGCTTTATGACCAAACCAGCATGCTTTGTAGCTCTGCCATTATACTGTTATGACGTGATAATGACATGCTTAAATATTTTGAGATTGGGGTTAATGACTTCTGTAATTATGTCCTGATTTCATAAATCTGATTTGATGCTAAGTTTGGTGAGTCATCAGTTTACTGTAGTGGGTAGTCTTTTATAATAAGGTGCAACAGTTGACAAATATTTTATAAGTTTGGGATGATGACAAAAAATACCTTAAAAGTCAAGATATAAATACATGCTGCTCTGGGGTGTTATCCCAACATAAATTACCAATTTAAGACAATTACCAATTAAACAAAGGAACATTCAAGTCACTGTTTCACTGAAATATTGACAGATGACTGGGCCTTGGATTAACATGGTCCTGTCATCCTGGTGATGATAGAAAATGTATTTGAGACAGTGATCCTCCCCAGGATGCCTCTGGGATGAAAGGCATTTAATATTTATTTATTTATTTATTTTAAACTATCACTTAGCAAATAAGAAACTGAACCAAGTGCAAATAGTTTGCTGGCAGGACTTAACAAATATATTGCACTGGATAAACAAAACAGAGCGCTACCCTGGCTGTGTGTGAATGTATTAGCTAAAGCAATTTTAGCAATTTCAATATATTGTTGTGATATCTTCATTGTAATCTAAACCTTGAACACTTATGAAACATAGCTTATATGTAGACAGTAGTGATACACACCATTGTGCAGATTGCAGTTAATCTGCAGATCAGAATGGTTTATTACAGGAATTACAGACTTACAACTAAGGAAACTCACAGCAGGGAATACTAAGAAATATACAGTCACTTATATTAACAACAACATTTATTAACATTTATTAACAACAATTATTTCTATAATTATACAAGAGAAAATTGATGCACTTACCATGCTACAATCTTTCCAGACGGCATGGGTTATCAGGAGCCAAAGCAGGCAGCATACATGGTAGACTACATACATATGAGACTGTATTGCAAAGGCAGTTAGTTCACCATGGAAACGTACATATTCACTGAAAGCAGCATCTCTAATCCTTAAAGTAAATTATTAAAGAAAATACTGATAGATCAACAAAGGTGGATTTACCGATGTAGGACCCCAGGCAACTCTGTCTTGCTTTACAAAGTAAAGAAACAAGAAATGGTTTACATTCTCTTCAGGATGGTCAAAACTGTTTTTCGTGACAGTTCCGGGACAGTAGTGTAAAAAGTTAGTCTGGAGCCCTGCGTAACAGTACTTCCTCTCTTCCGCAGCCATTTCTTTGTGTCATCATTCTCCATCTGGTAGATTCCCTCCTCTGAAAAACAGCCTCAGGTAAAATGGCTCCCAGCTTATGTGCCAGACAAGGATGCCTTGGATTACAGACAGCTGCTGCGTGAATGTCTGATCTGGACCAAGCAGAGGTAGGAGGAGGAAAACAAAGGACATATAAAGTAACAGCATAAATCCCCTTTTGCAAGAGACATATTTGGCTCAAGATCAAATGTGAATGAAGCACTGTTTTAAAAGCTCTCAGATTTATAGCATAGACATTTTGCAGGGGTCAAATGTTAATGTTAGGCGTAATCTGATCATTTATCTTGTTTTGTGAACATACTGTGCAAGTATGTTTTTAACTGTTATAAACATTGGAGCTTTTGGGTCTCTTTTAGCTCATTGTTTTGGTTTTACAGACAGCAAATTCTGCGTTCATTGACCTTGTTCCAACAGCAGCAAAAAAAAAAAAAAGAATTCCAGCAAAAAAAAAAAACTCACTGTACACTAGTTGCCCAGCCCAAATGACATATGGACAAAGTGAGTGACTAGCTAGTGCAGAAAGCAAGCTAAAGAGCCATATTTTTCTCAGCTACTGGTGGAGACCAAAACAGAGGTAAAAGAAAGGGCACATACTGGACCTAGATTTGTCAAGTGGACAAATACAACTCAAAATGGCTAATGAAAATGCTTATCAATAAACACTTTTGCCATAATAATGTTGTTGTGAATAACTATTTTTTTAAGTTGTTGATGCACTTTTCTGCTCCAACATGGACAAGAAATATCAAATAATGCACTGCACTTATATGGCCATTTTGACGCAACTTTAAGATGACCTTTGGTCCAGTTGGACATATTGGACAATTGATCAAACTTCCAAAATGTCATTGCAGTTCCTCAGTTGGCTTCCCTTCCTTTTCAACCAAGGATAAACTAATACATTTTTCTCAACCTCAGTGAGAGCACAGTCTTCATTACTGTTATAAAACCAGACGAACACATTTATTTCCCCATGCTGAGATAATTGGCTGTGGGTTTGCTGTACAGAGCTCAAAGCAGGAAACAGCCACTCTACTACCTACAGCTGACAGAGTTGGGTTTGTTTGGTGGTGAAGTGGGTGGCCTGAGCAGGTCGCCATGGAAGACCAGACAGTGTGGGCTGAGCTCTGAAACATGTGTGCAGATGAGAGCACTGCCAAGCAATACAGGCAGGAGATAAGAGTGTATGTCCAGACAAACAGTGTGCATGAGGTCACACAGAGTCATTAAATGAGCTATGTACAACATTTTTGGGCACTTTATAGATTATCAATGTGTGGCTGTGTATGTCGACCAAGTGAGCAGAGCAGGAAGAGTAATTTAAACTACACTTCCTCATGCAATGTTGGCTTGAAAGGACTGTAAGTTACAGCAGTTACATTGGATTCCAATGGCAACTCAAGATAACAAAAACTAAATATAAATAAATAAATAAAATCCATAGAAATCCCTCAAACCCCTCCTGCCTCATAATCCACCTCCATGCTGTTTATCCAGTAGAGGTGTGGAAATTCCTCAATTCCAATTGATCGTGATGTAGACGTGGACAATTCTGACTCGATTCATGAGTCAGTATGAGAACAGTATTCTAAAAAATTAGTCAGAAACATGATGATGACAGACAAAAGTGGAACTCAATTGCGAGGGCAGTACAGCACCTGACAGTCTACAGCGTGCACATGCTAGAGTTATCTTGCACTTCATCTTCAAAACAGGCAGTGATTGCAAGCATTATTTGCTTTAATGATTAAATAATTACCTTGGTGAGATTAACCTGAAGTATACTGTGAACTTTCTACGCTGTCACTCAGCCATTACGTGTGTGTTTTTGTAATGTTTATGTACTGAGGTGGTTCACACAGGTATTGCAGCTAAAGATGCAGATTTTTATATTATAGACTGTTGTAGTCTGATTTTTGAAAGCACTTTCTAAATATAAAAGGGAGTTCAGATATATCGGACTGCTTGCATTAATTGCGAGATTTCAGTGCAAGACTGTCTGAAAGAGAGACAATTGAGGCTGAGCTAAACAGCTAATTGCAGTGAGAGTGATCTGGTTAACTTTCCTCAGGTCAACCGTAGCAAAAAAATACATTTGTATCCCAACCATCAAGCAGTTTTTTAAAGGTTGTTTAGCATAGAAGACATTATTATGACCTACCAAAGGTCAGCACTGAAGCCTACTTTAGTCAATACACTTGTGTTCTTGACAAATAATCTGAGACTATGATGTTTGTGCATGCAAAGCCAGCTGGATAGTTACTTTCTTCCTCTAATTGGCAGCATTTTCAGGCAACATTAGGTTTTGCATATTCTACCTCATTTGAAGTCAATCTGTTTTGTATCACTGTTGATATTTACAATTTACATGTTTTTCTGTATCCATTACTTGTATTTATGCACTGAAGATTAAAGAGGGATTTTCTTTTGTATTTGGCAAATGTTAAGATGTTCACTTCTGATTTGTGGTTGATTTTATTTAATTGTATTATTTATATTTTATACAGAATCTCAATCTCAATCTGAGTTACTGTTTTTGTTTACAAACTAAAGAACCGAGAGATCATTTTTATTTCATTTTTAACCAAACTGTTATATTTATGCTGACATATAAAGTTATAGCACTTATTCTGTTGCAATTGTATGTTCTTGGAATTAATAGTAAAATATTTTTCAGTATTTTACCACAGAAATACCTTGAATTATTGTAGTATTATTTACCACACTCCCCTATCAGTGACTGTCAAAAAGAAATGAAACGTGGCTCCACTTACTGTCAGGAGAATTTCCTCTCTTCACAAGGGGGACCGGTCATTTCACTCGCAGGCGATGGAGGAGGCCGCCTGACTGCTGCTACCAAAACAGTTTTCCTCAGCCAGAGAAGAGACAGATCAAAGAGACAGGAGCAGACTTCCCTCCTGCTTTTCTGAGTAAATGCAGGGAGCTCTATCTTTATGAAGGGATGATTAGATTATGGAGGACTCCGTCATCTGAGTAAACACTGAGTTACCATAGTGACCTATAGGGAATCTTCACCACCACAGACCAAGTGTTTTTGTGAGACTGGAGCTGTTTTTCAGATGGTTTGAGAATAGGAGTTAAGCAGGTGTTTATACTCAACAGTTAACCTTTTGTTGATGACAAGACAATCTTACCAGTGAGCATGACTTTAGCTATCTTTGCTTGAAGAAAAGCAGGATCAAGCTTTGGCAAGTTTCAACCACCTTGACATTGTCTGCCCACAGCATGAAGCACATTCACTGTATTTACTTCACACTCTGGGGGGATGTTTTCTTTATTTGTGTTTGTGTGTGTGAACCAGAAGTCTATCTCAGTCAGTTTCCTTTGTTGTTGAATTGTTTGGCCCAGTTTCTGTGACTTAGTTTAGTGGGTGTGAATCATTTGTATGTCTATGTTTATGTTTTTGTGTGGGTGTATGCATTTGTTATGAGATCTGAGAACACGATTCATTCACTAATAGGAAAAGCTGTTGACCAGATAGAATCTTATTGTTTTTGTCAAGGTTACTTTTGTTTTTCTTCCTGACACTTTGTCACAACAATCAATATTTCACTGCTGCCACAATGTAATTAACACAGAATGCAGTTGCACTTAAAAGTCAAAACCATCAAAGGTAGACAAAACATTCAGACCCTTATGTGGAATCCTCAGTCATTGTCCACCCTTTATCTTCCGACAGTATGAGTAGACTTTTGACATGTGTGCATGTGCTTGTGGCATGTTACAATGTAACACAGCATAAACAGGAAATGTTGGTTTCCTGCCATATGGAGATGATTGGTTATCCCTCACAAGCTGACAAGGAAGGGCACAGATCTCATTACAACTTGAGAGGGGTGGGGCAGGGCGAGGGGGGCAAAACTTGGAGGAGAGGCCAAGATCGTCACTAACATGAGAATAGCTGGTCCATCGTAAAGGTCAGTCCACCTTACGTGATCCTGGTCACTAACTTCAGAACTATATAACGTGTTGCTGCCTTTTTTGGTCTTCATAGTAGCTTAAAATATATATTAGTGAATCACTTTTACGCCATCACTATACATATTTATCTACTTTACAGAGCCATTAGTGCAGTATTTGCTGTTTACTCTACAGAAGCAGCTCGGTCCATTTGTGTTGGGGTTTAGCGGTCACCAGCCACTGGACACAACTCACGTTCTACAGAGATGGAATCTGGGAAACATAGTCCAATAGTAAGCATAGGTATCGGGATGAAGTAAACCAAATTTTCCAAATTCTTAGTTTAGTTTATGCAACATTTCAAACCGCTGAGCAGGATACATAGAGGGGACATAAGCAAAACCTTCAAAAACTGTTGTGTTCATGTGTGAGTTATTTCAAATCATTTCAAGTCTCCCATGGCTGAACAAAGGAAAAAGTCAAACATCACCAACAGAAACTTCCAGGGAATGAAGCAACAGTTCAAAACACACTGTTTGGTTGAAGTGATGCAGCTGAAGTGCAGAAACACAACATCAGTGAACACTTGAGATTTCTATCTAACTTGAAACCGCAGCTCTGAAAATTACAACTAATCAGTGATTTTATATTACAAGTGCGTCAAAATACATGTAATGTGAAAGTAGTTGTAGAGCAGAGACTTAAAACACAACTCTGCAGTTGCCCTCAGCTGTACTGAGTGTTTCAACGTCTTATATCTCTTTGTTTTGGTATATGACTGCAACTTTACTTTTCTGGTTCACAGACAGCTCTCATCAACCCTGTTCCCAGTCACAGCTGGGAGCTGTTTTCAGCAAGAAAAAAAAAAGCTCTAAGAAATTGCTGGTACACCACCTGTTCAACACCAAACAACAGATTTAGTGAATAGCTGGTGAACATAGTGGAACATTGAGCAGATTAAGAGACAAAAACAAAGCTAAAAGGAGAGTGGCAATTGGATTTGAGTGATTGATAATATTGCTCTTTATCTACTAGATGAGTAAATAAACAACAGTTTGCTAATACTCACCATAACAACTTTATAAGATGATAACATGTTAATATTGTGTTTAAAGTATTGTGTTGCTCCCAAGTGGCCAAAAAATCTATTAATGTAGGTTTAAATTGATTGCTCAACAGAGCAGTGGTGGTTTAAAGGTCAGATTATGTGAGTTAGAACAGCATGTTCCTAAAATTTTCCTGATTAGATAGACATAAAAAAGCAGTAATAATAACATCCATACAAATTACAGCATTGTCAATTAAGTAGTAGTGATTGTGCATTTACACAGAAGGCTATTTGGGTAATAATAATCGAAAGTATTAAGGTATCAATAGTCTAATACAATTAGGCTAATATTGATGTGTGAGTAATAATAAACTTTATTTATTTATATATAGCACATTTCATACAAGAAATGCAGCTCAAAGTGGAGTTCTAATTAAAAAGAGTAGTTTGTAATTAGGATGAATTTAGAAAGACTCATGTTTTGTTGAAGGTTTTTCCTCCTTAAACTGTAAAAACACATCAACTGACGTCACTTCTTTCTCTGAAATCGTTAGCTTGCTGGTGTTGAAAGCCTTCCAGTTATTGTAATCATTAATTCGATAACCATTAACACCTCTGCCAAGTGTAAAATTAGTTTTCCCTGCTTTTATCATAACAAGTTCATCTGTGGCTTCCTTATACGATGGCATTTATTTCATATAAGGACAGCTGTATGTGTAGGTTTTGTGTGGAACTGGGCTGTAATAGTTCTAGCAGTAATTATAGGATCTGGAGAAAACATGGCATTTTTTAAAACTGTGGCTAAGTTTTATAAATTGTAGTTATTAAAAAAAAATAAGCCAAGAATCCAATAATTCTCATCTTATTGCATGACATTTAAATGTCATTTTATTTGAGTTATGCTGAAATGGAAATTAATTCCTCTTTCATTATGCGTGTTTTCCTTCCATTCAGTTTATCCAAAAGATATTAGGAGATGCAGTCTGTGAAGCCAAGATTTTTCATTAGGTCTCCAACTTTGTGGACACCATTATCACGCACTGATGCTGTGAAATTCCACTTGATTATTAACTCAGATGTCATACACATGACAGGTCATTCAGGTATGAAATAGAGACAGAGATGGAATGAGGTTTGCCTTTTGGCCCTCATATACTTTCTGAACACAATTTGTGTTTGTGTATCTGTGTGTCGTTAGTAACTTCAATCACAGACGTTGTTTCTTCTACTGAGTCCCCTGTGTATTTCCTGGAATGTATTGCTGCCTCAGCTCAAGACAGACAACATCCCCTGGACGGAATGATGTCACTGATTAGTCTGTTAATCAGTGTTCAGCCTATCTGATCCTCCTGTGTGGTTTTCTAAGGCCAAAGCGTTCATATCCACTGGTGGAAGAACAATTCAGATCCTTAAAATTACCAATATAACAATGTAAAAATACTCCATTACAAGTAAAACTCCTGCATGTAAAATCTTACTGAAGTAAAAGTGCATAAGTATTAGCAGCAAAATGTAATTAAAGTGTTTGAACTACTTTTATACTTATATACATTTAGCGTATTTAGTTTGATGATTCCCAACCTAGGAGTCAGGCCCATCCAAAGGGTCACCAGATAGATCTGAGGGGTCATGAGAGGATGGAGGGGAAAGGAAGGAAGAAAAAACAAAGTTGAAAATCTGTTTTCAGTTTTTGGACTTTTTCTCTAATCTTTGATTTTTGATAAAATATTGGATCATTTGAACATTTATTTAAATGAAACCATGTGAGAAGTTTAGAGGGAAAAATCACTATTTGGTGGAGCTGTTAACAGCTCAGACATCTGAAATGTGACCCCGACTACACACTTCTTTTTGTAAGATGTCAAAAGACAAAAAGATTGGAAACCACTGGTTTGACCTTCAACAATGTGTTGTGTTGTGTGTAACAAAAACTTGTTATATTATCTGTTGTGTCAAATCTTCATCTGAAAAGTAACTAAAGCTGTCAAATAAATGTAGTGGAGTAGAAAGTAGCATAAAATGGAAATACAAGTATCTCAAAATTGTACTTAAGTATAGTACTCGAGTAAATGTACTAAGTTATTTCCCACCACTGTTCATATCACAGAGCGGAGAGGTTCTGTTACTGAGACTTTTATTGGAGTCAGAACTAGAGTCAGAGGCCCATAGTTAAAACGAGTGAAAGAATTGACGCATGAATTAACATGTGAAAGCTTTTGAATTATCAGTTAATGTGTAACCACTAAAATTAAGAGATGAAATCAGTTTAATTGAGGAGAAAGGGAGCTGAAATGTCAGTTGACATGGAAGTGGTAAAAGTAATTGAAATATCAGTTGAGTAATAAAAACCTGTTCAAGTGTCAACTGAGATTTTATAGGTGAGAGCAGTTAAAGACTTGTGATGAATTTTCATTTTAACAGTGCATAAGTTAATGGGACACAACCATGTTAAAATCAGAGAGAGCCTTAAAAGAGCATAAAACTAAAACTGCAGTTACAGGAAAAACTATAGAAGTTATGAAAAATTAATATGTTACACCACTGTATTTTTTACCTCATGTTAATGGCCATTGACAGTGCAGGGAGGTCTCAACACAGGGAGTCAACTGGGTGTGTGCAGAAAACATTAACGGGAACATTGTCAAAGATGATGAGAATATGAAGCCCAAGGAACAGTAGAGTCCAAATGAGGGTTTTTTGGACCAGCCTGTAAAATGTGCCTGGTGTGTTGAATGCATTGGAGCAGACTGTAAGTCGATTGCATTTATTATATGCTCATTTGCGGAATCAGCAAATCTAAGCTCCTCTGTTACACTAAAGTGAACTGACACCGTTCCACTTACATTACATATAAAATGTTGTGATGTATATAACAGCCAGACATCTGGTTTACATAGACCCACATCTTTTTGTGAACGGACAATTCAACTGCAGGTAGAGGGACCATTATACAGACATTAAACTTTATGATTGTACATATGACATACTTTGAATAGTGGTTCATTGTATGGATGACCTATACCCTGCTATTAGTGTAAGTGAAAGGATTTAGGTTAAGCATAACAGTGGTTCCCAACCTTTTTGGCTTGTGACCCCTGAAAATAAAGCTGCGTCTACTTACATCCCCTCCTCACAGGTTGCACATGTCTGGTTGTGAAATATGTATTTTTTTAGTGGATTTAATGGGTAAATCTAAAAAAATAAAAAAAAACATTAAAAGCCAGAAGAATGAAAGAAAGGAATTTTTGTAACAGATATGACAAAGAATCTCACAATCCCTCAAATTTATCTTGTGACCCCCTCAGGGTGTCTCAACCCTCATTTTGACAACTGCATTTTTCGACTTGTCAGGAAGCTCTATATCTTGTGGGAATCTCCCCCGATAGTCTACACTTGTTGACACAAGCACTGGCAAAAAGAAAAACTTCCAAGACTTTACTTCATTCTGTTTACTAGACAAAGCAACAAAACTACAGTTAGTTTAAAATCCAGAGGAAGAAAATGTTCTTGCCACTTCTTGGCCTTTGGAACATGAATCACCATGTCATACTAAAACCACATGCAGACTACGTGACTTTTGCCTGTCCCAAACACATTTCTAAGATCAAATCAGCACAAGATCCTGTCTAGCCCTCGCTGTTCCAAGACACGTGTTGACCTTGTCCCGAGCTGTTGCTACAACACTTTTCAAACATGTTTTACTTAATCATGGCCCAAAACAAGATGCGCAAGTAGTTAGAGAACTCATTCCTGGCATACTGCAAGTCTGCGGTTGGCATGACAAAAGATTGGAATTACACAAAAGTTTGGATGATACATTTTTTTGTAATTAACATTGAATCAAATGTCCTCCTGTAATGTGAAAGTATTGCTAGCACTGCTGATCCAAGTGAGAATCAACACCGCACTCTGATGTATAACTATGAGCAACGGCTAGTGTCCAGATTAAAATGGCATTGTAATGAGTCTGAGATGAGGGGTAACCAGAGATATCCAATTAAAACACAACAGGAATCCTCAGGGAAGGAGGCAGCCACACAAACTCATTGACTTTTCATGTTACTATCACAATCATTTGCACCAAGAGCTGGTTTATTTGTTTGTTTATTTAACAGGGACAGTGCACATTAATGAACATAGCTGTACATGTGCCAGAGTTAGCCAAGAGGCTATTTGCGAAAGCTCCTTTCATGGAGTTTGCAAATAGTGGCAGCATGACTGTCATTCACAAATTGTAGATATATTTGCATATCCAGCAACTCTGGCATGCTCACGCATGGATCACAAGTATGGTGCCTGGTGTGTTTACTTAAACATGACAAAAAGGGGAATAATCTCTTTTGCAAATCTCAGCTTGCATGTAGCAAATTTGGTGAAATGGGCCCCTGGATCTTTCCAACAGGAATATTGTTGATTTTGTTATTATTACACTATATCTGAGATTTTAAAAAAAAACAAGTTGAGGAAAGTCTAATTCTTTGTGGTAGTAAACAAAATTTAGGATTATACTTTAATTTGGCAGTCAGGGTCCAGTCTCACTGACCTGTGAGTACCCACAGCCAACTGCTAATCAGCCTCTGCCAACGCAGCTCTCTGCAGCTACCACTGCCAGTACATCAGCAGCGATGGGAAGTGAGCTTTCCACCACGTTCTGTCTAAACACTTTCAGATGAGAAAGTCCCTGATGTAGGCAAGCTCTAGTAAACACCAATTAGACTGCATTCATGAGCGTTTTCCGTCTGCCCGAGCACACCATTCTGATGAGTTTCATTCCTTTATTTTTTGACTTTTTTTATGTTTTATTTTTTCCCACCAACAGTGAGTTTACTGAGTTTCTCTGTTGACCCCATGTGAAATAAAGGTTTTTTTTTTGGCCTCGATATGTATAGTGTCAGGATAGGAATGATAAAATGATAAATATTCTCCTTGAGTCTTGAGAAAGTACATCTTGTGTCTCTTGAGGTTTTTTTTTTTTTTTTTTAACAAAGTCAATAAATATAAACTGTGACAGATTATAAGGGAGTGTGTGGTAAGAGGCTTGGACAGATGATTTGTATGTTTTGTGACTCAGCATCATACTCAGAGCCTAACAATGTATACAAATAGTTGGTTTTGTGAGATAATTTTGTATGTCATGCATTAGTGCCGACATAATAATTAATAATTATACCAATCATCACTGAGGGGAGATTGGATTGTAGTCTCACGTCAAAACAAAAACAGTTTGTTCCAAAACAACATGGGGAGTGTGGAAAGCAGCAGCTAGGACTGCTGCCAGAGGGAACAATGGTCCCATTGTGTTTCTGGTTTAGCTTGCTATCCTCAATGTTCCTTTGGTCACCTCCTGTAGCTCCTGTTTGTGAGCATTCCTGACATACTGCTAGTCTGCACTTGTCATGGCAGAAGATTGGGATTACACAAGATTTTTTTTATTTATTTTATTTTCTTCAGATTTCAATTGCTTTAATTCACTTTTATGGCATGGTTTTGATCCATGTGGTTGACTGCTGTTGGCTCTAACCAAGCCCATCATATATAACTATAGCACAGCGATAGCGAAGTTAAGAAGTGGCTTGATGAAGAAGTCAAAGATCCAGAAAGCTGAAACTTTCTGAACAGACTAACAGTCAGGACTCAAGGCTGGAAAGTATTGGAAAAGGCAACTGGCTGAGATTCTCATGTTGCTCTGTTTGTGCTGAATGTGTAAGTGGTTTGAGTTGACAGGCCATAATCATACCATATGTATAAATATATTTATATATATATTTAAGTGTATCCATATGCCATATGTGCGTTGGACTAGTTAAAGGTACTCAGAAGGTATCAGTGAGGTGATGCCTTCATAGAGCCAAGTCTCAACTACACCATAAGAGAGTTGGACTCATTGGACATGAGTCTGAAGAAAACAGCTTGTGCCCTCTGCATCTGATGGCTCTGCAAAAAAAGTAGAACCCTATGCTTTTACATATTTGTGGCCAGGAAGGAAGCTCGTCATATCTGAAGGGGACCATATGAGAAGACTGATATCCATATGTAATTCAGAGAGAAATATCAGCCTGAAAGCATATCCGTCTAGAAGCAGACACACGCTCATAGTGCAGCATCTGTCTTGGCCAGCTGTGACATAAATGATGACTTCCTCTCAGAGCATTGCCTGCTTGTTTGTTTGATGACATTGACACTGCTCTCATTCCTCAGCACAGCTAACTACATGTTTGGAAATTCCTACTGCCCATACAAGGGCAGAGCCAGTTGACAAAAAGGAGCTGTCCATTTTCCCATGGAGGTCACTCAGCCGAGACGGCATTTACCCAGAGGACCTTGATTAAACCCGCTGTTGTGGTCGAAAGGATGACTGTGCTGTACAGTTTTGTTAACACTTTTGTATTGCAGAGTCATGCAGTCTTACAGTGCTTGTATTGTATTTAGGAGGAGTTTGGAGAGAAATGAAGAGACAATAAAGCAAGTTAGAGTATATAGACTCTTTTTACATCACCTTGTCTCTCTTTCTCTTTATTTCTACTTTATCTGTCATCCATCATGTCATACAGCATGAGGTTGATTGAACGGTAGAGTTGGTAAACTCATTTTCATTAGTTAATTTTTAAGTCAGGCATAAAGAACACACCCGTTAATGACTTTTATAGTTAATGAATTCTGTTATATTTGAGCAAATATACAGTTAAATGTTCATAATCAAACTGTATTTTTCCCACTTCCATCAATTTATGCTCTCCAGCAAGGCGGATACCTCTTTAGTGCTGGCCAAAAATGCCTATTCTTTTCCAAGTTCGATATATACCAGACCTGTGCTGGTATGTGCTGTATCTGTGTACTTTAAATCCAGCAGCAACCAAACCCCTCACCTTCTCCAGCCTATTCTTCTTATTTTATGTTACCAAACGAACTGCCAGTGATCAAAATGAAAGCATTACAAAGTTAAATAGTGCACTTGAGTACTGTGTCAAACTGTTTAGATGTTAGGCAATGCATGTTACTTGTGAACGACTGACACATTTTCCCCTCAGGGTTTATCATGGCTGTATGCACTTGCTGAGACCATTCAATACTAAAAATCCATATAATAGACAAGTGTGTACAGCAGTGTGTTTGTGTGAATGCATATAAATTGTAAAGCACTTTGTCCATTAACGTAGAAAAGTGCAGTTCATTATAGACAAATTTGAAGCTCACAATTTACATTAGGCATTGAAGTTCAGTGCCAATGCGGGAAGTAGTGACCTCCATGTAACAAAGTGGAAAGTAAGGGTGCAGATATCAGGGTGGTGGATGGATATGTAGAACTTCTGACTTTCATTACCAGAGACCAGAGTTTGTGCCCCATCACACATCTGCCATTAATGTTCCCTTTTTTTAACCATAATCATGATCTTTACCAAACCCAACCAAGTGCTTTAGTTGCATAACCTTAAACCCAAAGTTTCCCTAGCTTTAGCCATAATGTAGTTGTCCCAGATGTTGTAGAAAGCAATATATTTTAAATTGTTGTCATTGCTGTAGTCTGGGGTTTTCCAAAACAGCATTCTCTCTGGCGATAAGGTTGTCATTTCTTTGTGTTTTGTGAAAGGTGAAAACTCAACAAAGCTGAACTTTTCCATACTATTCTACTTGGAGTAGAAGTGACTTAAGCAGTGACTGCCACTGCCCTTGTTTTTCTCACCACCCTGTGATGATTGTCTGCTTGAGACCTTTTTCCTTCAACTTTCAGTCAATAGTCTGGTCCAAATTTTCAGCCAGGCAGCCCCACTATAGTTTTACTGTCAGTCCATAAACTATTCAGAGCCAATTTCTGTGTAACACAAATCCCAATATATTTACAGTTTGTGCTTTGCATGCCAAATTGGACCCATACTGTACATACAGTATGAACAGTAAGTCCAAACTCAGTAGGAATCAAACTGAAACTACCAGTAATGTAAACATTCTGTACAGCTAAATTTAATGATGATTTGTAAATGTGTTTATTCACATCAATCACAGGCAAGCTTCTTCCCTGGAAAGCCATAAAATGTTTGAGTGACTTAATACACAAGCACTCTCTCAGGTCAGTGGGTTTCTATTGACAACATGTGCCAAAGCACAACCAAGGTAAAGTTTAACAAAAATGAGAAACCCATGGTCACAAGTAAACCCCACACAGCGTTTAAGTCACTTTTTCAGCCAGGGATCACATTCCCGACAGCTGACTCAGACACAAAAACTGATGGCATGCAGCATGTCATATTTGCAACACATCCTCATTATAAAAACGGCAGTATAGGTCTAAAATGGCAAAAATGTCCAATAATAATGTTTACGCCATCTAGTGGCCGTAGTTATACACGCCAGAACAGCCCATGGCCGTAATATGTTGCTTTCCAAAACTGTTACAAATCATTATTAAAAATATAATTATGGTTTATGATACAATAATGCTGTTGTAGAGGTCTGGTTAGGTTTAAGCACAAAACACCTCAGTTAGCACTAGGGAAATATAATGGTTTGGGTTAAAATGACCTGTTGAAACACGGTTTATACTCCTTTAAAGTCACACAACCTTCATCTTCGTGGCAACAGTAAACAGCACGATGTTACATTTTTTAAAAAGATTGCGGTGAATCGTGGTGGAAACAGGAAGCAAACTGTGGTCTCTACAGCAAAGTCCACTTTTTTACCATACAACTATCTAGCCATCTACCTCCTTCTAATAAGCAAAATCGTCTTAATAATACCATAATACCATGGCCGGTAGATGGCATGAACGTAACTGTGGGTCATTTTTTGCCAGTCTGAACTTTAGGACTAGACAGTCCTTCTTCTTGTGAGGACAGACTGCATATTTGGCATGAGCAGTATTTTCCCTGAGAGGCAGCAGTCAAACAATACTACCTCAAGCATGTAACCAGCTTAAATCCTGGGAAATGATTACACTGATGACTGTCTGGAACTCTCCTCATATCATTTTACACTGATTAATTGTTGTTTGTGTCTTTGGATGTTTGTAATCCAAAATATTCATACAACAGATAGCATCAAAATCTGACCACTTATATGCTTGGTTGAGGGCACGAATGCAGCCAAATGCAAAATGAATCTATGCAAATGAAAGTCAGTTTCATAAGTCCAGATAATTGCTTTACTGATTCTATTTTCTTGTAATATTCAGATGGTTGGATTGAGATCAAGGACCAAATACAAACAAATTTGCTGTTTCCCTTCCTGGAAAAGCTAATTCATATTTTTCTGGGAAGAAGCACTCCATCCTTTGTTGTCACATTAAATCCAGATGGATCAATAAACCTTGAACCTTTCAGTAAAAATATACAAATGTATCAATAAGGAGAGATTAATCGGAAGTGTCTAAAAACATTTATTGAGGTTACAGCTCCTTAAAAATAATGTTGCTGATTTAGAAATATCTGAACATGACAATATATTGTTATCCATCAGAGAAAGAAAAATGTTCCAAAAAGCAAAAATAGTCCAGGACTGCAGGTCTCTTGTCTCTTTTGCAGTTTGAATTAAAGTTTTTTTTGTTTAAGAGCATGAACAACATGTGTAGTCTTTGCCTGAGCTTCTTAACAAAGCCATATGATACGCTTTACACTTCAGGTTGCTCCCAAACCGTACATGTTCTGTTGGTAAAATGTGCATGACTCTCCTGTGGCTATCAGTAGCCTCATCTCTGGCTGCCTGGAGGTCCATCTACTGCAGGTACATTCCAGGAATCGGGAGTCTATATGAGCTCCATGTTGGTTTTTATTGGCAGTAAAGCCTTTAACAGTCCTTTCCAACAGAACTCTGCTTTAGCAGATCCCCAACTCTATTTAAACCAGGAAATAAAATGGTGGACTGACTGACAGTGTGGATATGCAGCATGATTTTGATGATGCTGTTATGGATATCATTGAGGTTAAAGAGTAAATGTGTCTGGTTGGGTATAATGGGACATGTGGTAGCACATGTCCCATTATATGGACTGCCAGGAAAACATATAATACATGCCCTTTGAGATGGAATGATGCTCAGGAGCTAATGTCATCTTCAGTTAGTGGCCTACTTTTGTGCAATGCCAGTGAGTTTACAAGAAATGCTCATATAAAACTTATTTAAAAAGCAGTTTTTAGGTGCCATGGGCATCAGTTACAACATCTGAGAAACTGCCAGGCAATTTTACTTGATGAATACCGCAAAGAACCACCAACCTTGCCAAGTTTGATGCCAACCTAATGACTTAGTGGCAACTTTTGAGAGCATTTTAATGGTTTGATTTCTTTAGCCAAGCTGGATTTCACTCCATACCTCACATTACTAGTCTCTGGTGTTCCATAGAGAAGTGCACCTCACCCCTGTTTCTTCTCATTTATAAATCAAGGTCAGTATTCTTGGTCATAAAGGCACACATTATGATGTTTAGGCTTGAATATTTGGCCCCACCCAGCCCCTCTCTGACGGTCTTTTTCCTCTACCAGGGCAGGGTCACCTACAGTGCCTCCCGTGTTCTCACCACTTTGAAGCACTACTTTGATGAGGAATGGTGTTTTCCGTGTGTTAAACATTTCAAAGCCAGGGTGGCAAGGGCGATCAAAGCGAGTGTGGGCACATGACTCCCACTCCCTCCTATCTCTCAGCATCGTAAACCTGAGAGGAAGATGTTTTGGTCAGACACTTAAGACCTTTCTTCCTCCTTGTTTTCCAGTGGCTGTGGCCTGATCCAATGTTGATGAGACAATGATGATGACACCTACTCGCCCTGCTGCTGTCTTTTGATAGTAAAGTCAAGGGCTTTCCTGAGGAATCTGCCAAGGCAAGGCTCTCTATCCTCGTCTTTGAACAAACACCAGGTTCCCATTAGGAAGACTTGGGGGGAAACGACTTGGGGGGGATGAGCCCTTAACTTTATGAGGCCCACTTCTCATCCTATTGTTTTAAGATGAAGACAAAGAGTAGCAGGGTATAATTTAGGAGATGCAGAGACAGAACAGATGCATGGAAATCCTCAGGCCTAAAGATGTTTGAACCCTGACATGTGGGGGAAAGGAAGAATTTATTACTCAGAGAGAGATACAGGGGAGATCTCAGCAGAGTGGCTATTACAGTTGAGGAGGATCTGTTGAGTGCACACTTAATAAATTCTCCATGGAGATGAAGTATTTGTGTCACCAAATTTCCTGCATTTATCTCAATCTACACATCTAAAAAGATTATCTAGAAATTTGTGAAAGCTATACTTGGAGCAAAGGATTGTATGACTCATTTTGATCTACCATTTACAAACACAGGCCCATGCATGTATTACTGTGAAAGTTTCTTCCATAACCTTAAGGCATTATTAATTGTTCTGTTTTTGGCCACTTGGTGGCAGTCGACAAAGCTATAAATACAACACTGACATATTATCACTGTAAAGTCAGTATGGCAAACCTAATAGCATTTCTTTTAAGGTACCAGTGAGGCAGTTAAATATAATCCAGGAAGTCCAGTTGGAGCTACAGATGAATGCATTTAAAGGCTTAACAGATGCCAAAACAATGCACAGCAGTTTGTAGTCCCTAAAGACAAGATTTTAGAACTCTGTTGCTAATGTTGGTCTAAATGCTCCTTTACACATCCAGCAGACACGGATCATCATTAACATGTCATTTGGAGCTATTTTTGTGGCTACCCAATGAATGTAAGTCCAATTATTGACTCTCCTTTAGTACAGTTTTGGTCTCTCTGCTAACACCTGAGTTAAATGATGTTTTTGTGTTTCAAATACATGGACCAGATGTGACCATCAAACAACCCAGGAAGGGTCTGACACTGTGTAGTTCCTAGAGCACCTCATCTTTGTGCATTCTTCATATGGAATGGAAATAAAGTAACACTGGTTCAGTGCACTGATCAGAGGTCCGTAGATGTAAAACAGGAAGTCCTCCACAACAAGTCGCCTCCTGCTTATGGTCTGACTTTGAAAGGATGTCAGTATCCAGGGTTTAATTAACACCATCAGACTTGGCCACGACATGTGTCCATGTCCAGAGCAGTAATGACATCATACTTCTTAAAGCCATCTTCAACTTCAATCTGAATTTGGGGCTTGAAATGCTCCACCTGGTTCACCAGCTAGTCACAAACTTTGTCTCTCTGCTGTGTGATGCTCAGCAAGTAGTCCATAGTTTTTAAGTTATTTCACTGAAAACAGCCGCCTGCTGTGGCTGGAAACAAAACAGTGAGGTTGACGGCAGCAAAACCAAAACAATGAGCTGAAAGACATTAAAATCCTTCATAGAGCTGGAACTGCAGAGATGGGTGATGATTCTCTGTGGATTTGTAAATCATGAGTGCCCCCCTTTCACATTACACATAATGATTTCATCCACCACTCAAATGCATTCATTAGCAGCTTTAGGTCTTTTAATGGCTTAGCTGTGTTGTCATTTTAATTATGAAATCAGACTGGATTACATGTTAGACTTATGGGCACCAATGAGCCTTTGTGTACAGCTGTATGCCAAGTCATATTATCTCATAGATTAGCTGCAATTTCCAATTATTAATCGATTTTCATCTTTTAAGTAAACTACACATTCACAGTTTTGTGCCTTTTCCCAAATGTATTCATCCTTAGAAGCCCTATAAACTTCACAACTATGTTCAGCTTTCACGTGTCACCTTTCACCCTGCAGGCGAGATGAAAATGAGAGAAAGTCTGACGAACTCTGTATCTTCCATCCACAAATCCCTCAAGGACAGGCAGAAAATGTTCCTCAGGAAAAAAAAAGCCTTTAGGACAACCAAACCCTCCTCACACAAAAACACTTTTGAGTGCGAGAGTGAAAACAACTGGTGAAGAAGGCTTAGGATTGTCAGCCTGGCTGCATATGATAGAGGTTATCCACTGTTCCTCCCACAGCAATAATTACCATCAATAAGAAATTGATGAATAGACTCCAGATGTTGAATTAAACATTCCCAGCCTTCCCTTTGTATTTGATTCTCATGCAACAACCTCTTGTTGTCATCCCCATTCACCGTCTCCTCCCCACAGAGACTGTGGTGCTCCTGGTTAGTCATAACAGAAGATCAGATGATGCTGTATTACTGAATAACACGTGAAATCTCAAATTTAATTTAAAATTAGATGCTGTGAAATTGAAATTATATGCTGTGGCGAAATCAACACATCAACCTTTTGCTACACTGTTATTCGTGTAAAGCAGTATTTACTGTCATGATGTGTCATTTCCTGTGTCATTGTCCATGACAGCTGACCCTCAGCTGTGACTGTAAAGAGAAAAAGTTCACTGAGATGTGGACTCTTTGATCTCAACTGAACTAAATAGCTCAAAACTTGAACTTGAGGTGTTGTTTTGACTTTTAGCTAAATATCATGAAGTCAAAGTCACTTAAATCAGTGGTTCTCAACATGAGCGGCTGGACCCTGGATCACAAGATAAATCTGAGAGATAAGAAATAAGGAGATAAGAAATAAGTGGGAGGGAACCCCTTTTCTCTGAATTTGCATTTGTTATATTGTGAAATACTGGAATATTTCACCCACTGCTCTTAACTGAAATACCCCCTGTTGAGGGGTTGCATATTTGTTAGACTAGAGCTGCAACTAACAAATATTTTCACCACACCAATTTTTTTCTTTCCTGATATTGAATGTAATATCTCAACAAAAATTCATACGAGAAATAACATGTAGTCAGGGATTGCTGCCACTCAAACTTTTGAGCCCTCTGTGACTGAATGAATTCAACTGGCAGGAAAAATACTGAATTTTATAATGATATTGATTAAGGGGTTATATTTAATCTGGATTTGTTAATGTCATGGCTGGGATTTGATTCACTTCATCAAGTCAGTATTATTCGTGTCCAGTGGATCGGTTCAGTGCACCCCTACCTAAAGCACATGGTGATTTTTTAAAATGTCTTATCATGTCTGACCAACAGACCCAAACCCAAAGATATTAGGTTTATTAACAGACAAGATAATGTGAGAGGAAAGTGTTTCTAATATTTTGCCTCTCTCATGTATGTTAATGGAGTGAACAAAGTATTAGGAACGCCATTCAATGTAATGCACTCCAGTACACCACCACCATCCACTATGACTTCACTAATAAACATAAAGTAGAATTATCACCTTTCTGACAACGTCCACAAAAAGTTTCGTAAAAGTAGAATTAAAGCCTAAAAAAAAAAAGAGAACTACTGACTTAAATCACTCAGTCATAGATTTATATTTACAGGAGGGCATTAATGTAATATGACTCTTTACAGTGAGCTTGATAATTGATGTATCTACTATGCTGACTCATTCACCTACAGTACACCAAACCAGACAGTGTATGTACACTCCTATTACGCTGAATCACCTGAATAAAAATCTAAAATGTGGCTTGTTTTTATTTAGCATCCTGCCGATAAGGACAGAACGATCATTGTAAAAGGTTAAAACCTTCTTTGCAATCTTGCCTGGAAATAGATGTTTACTTAAAACAGTTGCAGAAGGTTAGCAAAATACCTTCCATGAACTGCAAATAGAGGGGCATCTGACTGGAGACTCTACGGAGTCTGTGAGAGTGAATTTAACTTCCCAACTTTAGGTTTGTGTAGGACAGAAATGATATAGTGTGTGACTGAGGTTACGGCTAAATAACATCTTACAGACTTCTCACTTGACTCTTACAGTAGATCCTATTGAATAATGAGGCATTCAGACACATACCTGTGTACACTGATTAACTCGACGAGCAAAATTTGTTTTTTAATTTTAGATGACTTCAGTGAAATGAAATCCTCCAGAAATGAATAAATCAACCCCTTTATCTGGCCCTGAAGGGATACAGAGATTGTCCTGATATATGCATACACAGGGTAATCCACAAGGAGCCGTGTAGTTATTGAAAAGTAATGCATGACATAGATGCCAAGAACAAGTTTACCTGTTATGAGTTAATTATATTATGTAATCGCAAAGGAACTGAGTGGATTACACTGCATGTATAAGGGCCACTTGCAAGAAATCAACCCATAATGCACATATGATTTATTCATACTTTGGAGCAATGTATTCTTTATAGCTGTGCAATTTCATTACAAAAGTGTTTTCATTTGCTTAATCCCAGCCATCTGCTATATTTCAACACCCTGTAGTGTAGGGAGCTACCTATGGATAATTTTGGCATCTTTTCACATCATTCACCAGACAAATAGACCAGTGGACATTGTTCAAGTGCTTGTTCAGGAAACCTAGGGAACGGTAAGTGGGGCAAATGGTGAGGTTTTGTGCTTGTTCTTTTAGTAAATTGTTGCCACTTTTGGGAAAAGGGCAAAAAGAGACAGAACAAAATGGGGAACGATTTAAAACAGGAAAGAATTAAACAGAAGGACCAGAGACAGAGTGACATAGATAGAGAAAACAGACAGAGTTAAGACAGATTCTCAGAGGGTAAGTTACACTTGAATGTGTGAGGAAGGTTGTACACACATTGAAGCAGCCACAAGGCTTGTGTTGGACTAGCAATGTTCAGCCCTACAAACTCTGCCTTAATGGTTCCTGAGCCATCAGAATGCAGGAACTTTTATGGCAGAACTATTGCTGATGAACCAAATTTAGACACTGATTCCTCTGCTCAAAATGCAGGTGAAGTTCATGAAATGGTTCCTGGCCCCCTTGAAAAGTTCCTCTCACATGGACAAATGGAGGAGCTTTGGGTTTGTTGTTCCCCTCATATTACAGCCTATATTGTCACTTTATGGAAAAAGGAGGGAAACAAACACTGAGTGAGAAGGGGGAGCTGTAAGTCAGAATGAGATAAAGAAAGCCAATGAAACAATGGTTTCAATAAAGAGAGCGATGAAGGCTAAGAGAGAGCAGAAGCCTCTGTATTTTATATCTCATAAGAGAGTTGTCTGTTTGGCCTTTGGTTGGGTTGTCTTAGCCAGAAAAGCATGTTTGACTTTACACCGAGTATCTCTTGAGCTAATAAATCAATCATACTCTTTCAGCTCTTGTTATGATACATCACCGCTGTTTCCTTCTCCAGGTACAGGGAGTATGCAGCTTTTCTATTACAGCGAACCAAACTAAACACAACCTCCCTGTATTCAGGTTTCTTTGGCATCGACAGCATCGACTCGGAGCCCACATCCAGCAGCAGTTCCTGTATGCTCTGCCAGCAACAAGAGACATGTATTCGTAGGTACTGTAGGTCCAGACCTCCGGCTCAGGCCTGAAAACCCCTCTATGTCACATCCATCTTACCTCCCCCTCCAGAATTGGATCAGAACTTCTCTGTGGAGCCCTCAGGGTACAGTTGGCGACATACCTGTGGGAGGTCTTCCTGGGTGTTGGATTGGTGCTGCGAAAGTACGGACAAATTGAATTTCCATATGGATATGTGAGGTTTGACTTGCTTCCTGCAAATGGCCTCCCTGAAGTTCTCTTTCACTGTGGTAAACAAGTCTCTCAGCACAAACAGATCCATTCAACAAGACATATTAGTCCTCCTGTCTCCTCCTGTTATCATCCCCTGATACTCCAAACACATTGGCTCATTCTCAACTGAAAGCAGTTCTTTTTTGCGTTTTCTTTGGCTGAGATGCCGTTAACTGTTTCTCTCGTCCTGTCGTTCTCTGTTCATTTCCTGCCTCCCACAGAGGTCCCTTTTTCCAGGAATAGCAGTCATTTTTTTGGCTACTGTTTTATATGTATGTCTTGCCACTGTAAAGGCAGTGGCCAGCTTTGCAGATAACTGATGTGGTCTTTATTCACTACTGGGGCATGTTGAAGCTATTGACTTGAGTATTTTTCCTGTCGGGAAAATCGATAAAAGATGAGAGGCAACCATTTGATCCAGTGGCTTGAAAAAGAACAAGTCACATGTTGTGACACGTTTATTGTAATGTGTGTGTGTGTGTGAGTGTGTGTTTTTTTGATTATAAGCAATTCAATTCATTCTGGGTGATGTGCAAAATTAAAAGAAAAACACACAACTTCATGCATGACTGTATGGTTTAATGTCAGAAAATGAATTTAAACATTGAAAATATTCTCTCATCAATATAAATTATATTATTATATTATAGGTATTTATGAACCTCATCACATGGGTTATAGATGAGTCTTTGTAAGTGTCAAAGGCCTGGTTATGGTGTTAGCTTAGACATCATGTGACATTTGACTTCCATTATGTTCAGGGAAATCTTGTAGTCTAAAACCAAGCATGTAGACAAGAAGTAGGATAAAAATGTAATCTAATTAACACTAATGCACCAGGTGTTCAATGTGCATGAGCCATCTGGTTAGTCGTGTTTAAGGATAAGGCTGACAATATTCTATATTTTTCTTTCTGTTGAAATATCCCATGAGTGAAAAGACCAAAACCATCAATACATTAGTCTGTCTTTCACCTTTTTCAAACTTCATGTCTGGGGCATTCAGACCCAAGCCCATTAGTTTCTATAAAAGACATAAAAACTGTTGGAAAAAAATGTGTCATTTCATTTTAAAGAAGGTTAAGGCTGGTTTTATAAAGCAACTGGGAACTGTAGTTTTTAGAAAACATGACTTTAATAAGGCTAAGTAGTACATTTGTTTTAAATTTTATTTAAAACTATTTTAAACCACAGATTAATAAACATTTTATGCTCTAGTGGAGAGATTTTCAAACTGTGAGGCATGCCTTCTCATGGAGGTGCAGGGGGGTTGAGAGAGTGGGCGTGGAGGGAAAGACATGAGATTTCTTCAAGTCATAACTCAGTCAAACACACATATAC
This sequence comes from Euthynnus affinis, assembly GCA_029490765.1. Classification (NCBI taxonomy): domain Eukaryota; kingdom Metazoa; phylum Chordata; class Actinopteri; order Scombriformes; family Scombridae; genus Euthynnus; species Euthynnus affinis. Next base: position 8,375,103 of record CM055853.1, on the reverse strand, counting down.
TCACTGTGCACTTTACTAAGAACACCTGTGCAATTTTAAGTTTTTGTTGACGTTGTCAGAAAGGTGATAATTCTACTTTATGTTTACTACAGCCCAGTATCACGGCAGTTCATGAAATAGTCACGAAATTTAATCTATAGATTTGGGTACATGGACGAAAATTTTGCATTTTTTTCATGACAATCAGAATGACTTCCAACAGTTACAAATTTCCACATTCAGAAGTGGCAGGTTGAGTGGATGGATAAATCCTAACTTGCAAAAAGTGGACTTACGCTTCCCATTTCCAACCACATTTCAAGTGATCATTTTAACCCAAACCATGATTTTTCCTTAACCCTAACCAAGTGGTTTTTGTGCTAAACCTAACCAGACCTTAACCACACCACTGTCACATCATAAAACATAATTATTTTGTAACAGTGATTTAAATGTGGTGGAGACAGAAAAGATACTTCTAATTGAAATACATTAGTTCAAAAGTTGCTGAGTGTCACAAAAAAATGGTAAATTTGCATCCATGTACATGAAATGTTAGATTTATTCACCAACTGCTGTGATACTGGGTTGAGGTCGTAGTGAGTGTTGGTGGTGTACTGGAATGCAAGAGTTTTCCTAATATTTTGCCCCCCCCTCCCCATGTTTGTCAACAATATGGACAAAATTTTAGGGGCACTTTCTATATAATTTCTGACTATGTCAACAAAAACTGAAAAAGTAAAAGCATCATAAAAGTTTATTCTATGATTTATGCAGGGGATACTATGATATACATTTGCAAACACACATAATAGCTTATTCACCATACTTTTAATGGGGCCAATTTGTCAAAATGCAAACAAATATAGAATAAAAAATATTTATTGTTTGTTTTGGGCTTTTCATGGGATTTGTTGACAACAAGAAATATGGAATATTAAGGATAGTCTTATCCTTTAAATGTGCAGAGCTTCACATTTTCAGTCACTCTTTTATTACCTCAGTGCAACTCTTTACCTTGCGATGCAGCTACATTGATGAGATGACGACATCACGAGATGACATGAGAATCCATTTTATCAGGCTTCAAGTTATGCACTTGTGTATGAACCACCAATGGTTTGGACCAATTAGCATCGCAAGTCCTGCTGACTCGTAAGACTCAGTAAGACAGTGATAGACAGATGGTTCATCCAATCAACTGCCAAGTATGTTTTAGTTTCCATGGATGACTTCTTAGATGGTTCTGTGTAACAAACCATCTGGCACATGAGGTTATGCAATTTTAGCCATCAAGGAAAATTATTGCAGTGTTCAAATTTCAGAAGACTAAACTTAGAATTTCTACATGGAGAGAGGGAGGATATTGTCAATTTCCTTCGCTATTTACTCCACATTTTAGTTGTGAATCTATCATTCTAATTTCTTTCCGCACCATTTGTGCTGGAATTTCCCCATCTCTGCTAAAAGTGGAGCACCAAAATTGTAGATCCAAAATGTTGGACAGAGCTTTTAGTCACGAGCATCAACCTCCAGTGGGAGTTTTTGTTCCAAAACAGAAGAAAGCCTGGAAAGTCCATTTTGAAAACCAGAAATCTCTTGACCTGGTAAAGTACTTGTTGAGCCATTGATATTGATCAACAATCCTATTAACCATCCACGGAAATATTATGGTCGTTTTGAGTTACAGGGCAGTGAAACTTATTTTCCCTTCAAATAAAGTATGATTGTGGGTGGTATCACTATCATCATCATTCAAGTTAAGTCTGTAGAAAAAGATCTCTGTGTATAAGTAGTTATTAAAACAGCAGTAATAAGTAGTATATTAATTACCAAACATTTAACAAATGTATGTATGTTTTAGACCTTTTATTCTAACATGTTTTCTATTAATCTACAAAGTGAGGATTTACATCTGAGACATTTCAGACAGAACAACTGAAAAATGACTCATGCAAGTGCGACTTTGCCAGATCAATTAAATCAAAATCATCTCATTCTTGGTTTTTGAAGCTGCTCTGATGAAGATGCATTCATCTCCTGAGATTGATTCTGGGAGGAGAGGGAGATTAGTCTTCTGTGATAAATGACCTTCTGGCAGACAGAAAGAGTCCTCACTCGGCCAGCAGATTGTTATCCCCTTTTTTAGTCTAAGAGACAGACTTGACGTTACACTAACATGAAAACAAGCCTTGAGACACTAGCAGTTAAGAGCTGATGCAGAAATTTAATATTGTCAGCAACTCTGAGAGATTCATGATATTCCAAAAACAAGGTTGTTTATTTACATGGTAACAACTCCAGTAACATCTTGTACTGAGCAGTTGTGTGTGCATCTGTACAGCATAGTTCTCTGGGATAAATGTTAACATTCTGATGTTTAAGCAAGTAATTTTTACCATGTTAGTTTCAGCATGAAGTACAACTGAGGCTGCATTAGTCTTACAGGTATATGGTTATAAACCAAACTATTATGCAATCACCAAAGTTATGCAATTCAAGCTATGAGAAACATAAATGTTTGCCAAATTTCATGACAATTCATTCAATAGTTGGACATATTTCACTCAGAATCACAAATTTCATCCTCATGGTAGTGTGAGAAGAAAAGCTCAAAAAGGAGGTCCACACATCCAAATCAATTACATTGTTTTTGTCTTTTTATTTTGCATTATCCGTCAAACTTGAGCACACTTATTTATTTATTTATTTCATTTTATTTATTTTTTGCTTTTAACCTTGACTTTGGTTGCCCATACCCCAGTCTCCCTTTTTATTTTTGGTTGAGTCCAACTTTTTTTTACTTCTACAGTGCAAGAAGAAAAGCCAGGAGTCACCAAAGTGATTAGGTTTCATCCTTAAGGCATCACAAATGTCTGTACAAAATATTGTTCCAATCCACCCTGTAAATGATGAGATATTTCCCAGGATAAGTTAAAACTTTGACCTGTTGGCGGTGCTACAGGAAAAGTCAGGGGATCACCAGAGTCAGTAGACTTCATCCTCTGGAGACCATGAATGTCTGTACAATATTTCATGGGAATCCATCCAACAGTTGTGGAGATATTTCAGAGTGGTCAACTGACAAATCCACATTGCCATCCCTAGAGCCCAGCTGTTAATCAAGCTAAAAATTTGATCATTTACTCATTAAACAAATTCACCTCATGAACTGACTGTTGTCCATCAGTGAGCAGCACCTGGGCCTGTAAATACAGTAGGCGCCCCTGTGCCCTGCAGCAAGGGGAATACAGGTCCACTGTGGCGGGATGTTGACCCCAGTCTCCTCCACCTACTTCCCCTGATGGACAGTATGTCTCCTCTGCAGGTGTGCATCAGCTTCATAAAGAGATGTCTGTGTGCGTCATGTTTGCCCTCTGCCCGTTTCATCATTAACGTATCAGGATGAGAAAATAAGCGCTGTGGGGGAAAAGTGGCCGGTCTTCTAGGTTTACCAATTTATGAAGCAGCTTTCATGAGCGAGGGGGCCCCCGCTGCAGTTCCTGCTGAACACACGGCTGTCTGTTTGCAAAGGGAGCGCTCGCGGTCTGCCTATGCTGGCTTGTTGCCCCATGTCTGTGTACTCCCCCCTTGCAACCCCTTATACATACCACTAACTGCACATTCGCTCTTTTTTTGTCTCTCACGCCTCCCCACAGCTCTACAATCCCTTTAATTCTCTCTCATTTCCAATCTCTCATCTGCCTTCACCCTCAGCTGGAATGTTTTCACAAAGAGGGAAAATAAACCACCATATACCAACGCCCGGCACTCAAATCTACTCTACTACATCTCTTCTATTTAAAGGGTGATCCTGTGCATTAGGGATGAAGAGCAGAGGGGAGGAAGAGCTCACAGCAGCCCACATGCAATTGTAAACTTAGCCGCCTTGTAAATGTTTACCTGGACTTCCAGTGTCATACTTTCCTTGGGTGTTACTGTTCCTCTCGCTGCGCCCGCAGAATGGTGCCTTTGTGAGTGAGAGTTCAGCACTCTGTCCACCTTCCTGGCCCCTCAGCTAGTCTTTCAAGCAAATGCTTCATCATATCCAAGCACGAGAGGAATGGTTCTTACCTAGGCCCCCAAAAATCCACGTGACCATCATCATCCTGTACTTATTTTGTCTGAACCCTTAGGAAAAGGCTTTTTAAATCATACTAATCCACCCCTTCCTTGCACGCTGTTTTCGTGTGTTAAATTAGGTGGAAGTGCATTTCAATTGCATTTACCTGCTGGGGCCACTCAGTGTAGATTTGCTTTGGCACCCACTGAGCTGGGTGTTTCTTTTTACAGCACCAGCTTTCATATGTTACATAATGAAATGACAGATGAAGTGAGCGAAAGTATACTCAGAAATGGAAAAAGGATTTGTCATTGCCAAAATAATTTCCACATCGTATCCATCGAGTTGAAGTCACAAATGGTTCCACAAGGTTTTTAGTATTTTTGTCACAAGTCTTTGGCTGCATCATTCTCTGTGGTTCACTTTGGATCCATTCTCACCTCTGTTCTTCTTCCAGGTTTTTGGAATGGCCTATGAAAATATAAAAGGTCAATGTAAATTTAGCAATGTTTTCGTTTTACATCTATGTTCACCATCTAATCAAAACTTCAAGGATTTACTTCTGTTTTTGACTTTTTAGCGGAGGTCATCATGTATCTGTGAAGATGCTCTGTGGGGGGGGGGAGCTTTAGTGGTTTACCGTTTGTCTTACGTGGATATATTACTAATCTGCACAGAAAACAAGGAAGACGCAGTGCAAACATTGTGCAGCCATCAAAAGGCAAGATTTTCACATGAAATAACAACAAGAATATGCAGCCTTGTCTCCTATAATTTAAGTTCATATACTACTAATTTGTTTTGCCCATTACGTTTTATGGGAAATGTTATTGCTACCAGGATTATATTTGGTGGGAAAGTTTTTTTTAGGAAACAAAGTACTTCATTCTTGTACCACATAGAAGTCAGAGGGAGGTGGTCATACAAAGCATAGGGCTTTGAAAATGGAGAATAAGGTTTGCATCATATGTGGTGTGTGGTTAGGTTTAGGCTACAAAAGCACTTTGGTTAAACTTTGTGGTTGTGATTGAGGTTTTGGGTAAACCTTGATAAATGTGTTAAGTCATTGTTGACTTTTTCAACATCAAATTAAGATAATAATCTTAGCATAACCTTAACCAAGTTCTGTGATTTTCTAAACATAACCATAAAAAACTTTAAACATGCTTCAGTTGGTATTAATATTATATTGTAAGAGCAGTAATGTAAGTAAAACAAATGAATTATGTCAAAAAAACCATTTTGCTTATACATTCTGTAAGAGCAATTTGCAACTTGGGAGATACATTCATTAAAAACATTTAAACTCATTTTTTTGATAAAAAATGAACCTAAACTTAACTTAAAATTTCTCAGGGACAAGTGTGCACTGTGCACCCAAACCTGAGTTGTTTGGGTCTATACTGGGGAAGTCTGTATGTACAGTGTTTCCTCTCATACCAACAACTGTTTTAATATACAGAACTGTGCAAAAGTTTTAGGCATGTTAGATGTTTAGATTCTTATCCATAATGCAATACCATCAGCGTGACATGACAACAACCCCAAACATACAACCAGAGTCATAAAGAACTATCATCATCTACAAGAGGAACAAGGAGTCTTACAACAGATTGTATGGCCCCACAGAGCCCTGAACTCAACATCAACGACAACAACAACTTTCAGTCTGCGATCACATGGAGATACAGAAGCAACTGAGACACCTAAATCCATAGAAGAATTGTTCTAGAAGAATTGAAGTTCTCCAAGATGCTTTTAAGTGCCTTGAAAACCTGTATGTCGGTGCACCAACAAGAACTTGTACTGTTCTAAAAGTAAAGCATGCTCACAACAAATATTGATTTAATTTGGGTCTCTTCATGGCATTAAAAAAAGAGAGACAATTCTGATCATTCATCTCAGCATCCTTGCGTTGAATCCCTCATAGATATCAAAAAGCACACTGCCCATGACCAACAAGGGGTGATGAGAGGGTGGGTGTTATTCTTTCTTTGTTTTTGCTACTACATATACCTTTACATGTCCTACAACTGCTGTACTGACTTTGTCATGTTTGCAGAAAACTCAATGAAAAAATGTTGAAAACAAAGCACACTGCCGCAGGTTGTTTTTTGAATCTGTAGTTTGATTAAGATTGAGTTGGTTTATGGCACCTGTGATTTCCTGATCCTGAGTTACATAACAAGGAGAGCCAGCATACAGGAGCCACTTCTGCAGGTGGGAGTGTGTGATATGTTAAAGTTGCAGAGACCCTCTGATAGTCATCAGATTCTGATGCTCTTCCCGGAAGCCTCAGGGTTGCTCTATCTTCAGGGGCACAAAATGTCCCCCAAGCCAGGGCCAACCTGGGTGAGTTTACCTTGCAGTAGTCCTACAGACCCAGGGCCCATCAGATAAGGTGTCCAGGACATTCCTGAATGTTGGGCCCCCTCCTCCAGGGCCCATACAGGGATTCCTCCAGAGTACTGGGGAAACAGCTCCCACTGGAATGCTGGGATTTGATTGATCCATCAGAGGATCAGGCTAAACCTACAGAGGGTGATCTGGACTCTAGTCCAGCTAGTCCTCCTCTGCACACTGGAAGAATGTAAGCTAATATTGAAAGAGATTAATTGTTCTGTGTTGTCAGCACTATCACACTTAAGAGTGCTTTGTATTCTTTCCAGCGAGGGAAATTTGTTGGACATGATCTGATTCTTTTGAACTTAGAACAGCATTTGTTGAGAGCTCTTGTTGGAAAATTTCCTGCAACTGGTGGAAATCTTAAAGTTTCATCCATTATTGAAAGGACACACACACCAGTGGTGCATGACCCATGACACCCAGTTGTTTATTTATGTAAACCCTCTCATCAGTGTGTCAAGATGTGCATTAAAGATCTGTCTGTTTTAAACATATCTGCGACATTTTATTCACCAAAAGTTGTTTGGATTTCTCTATGTAAGTCTTTCCTTACAGCCCAGATTCCCCTCTGTCCTCCAACAGGCTGTTTTGGAATCCATTTACATAAACTCGACATTATTAATGGCCACCTATTCCGATTGGCTGGAGAAATGGCCCCCACCTTCACCTCTAGCCAATCGGAATATACCTAATGAATAATGCAAACTCTCTTGAATCGCATCTTTACCTGGAGCAGTGGCTGCATCTGACTGAAGACCGCATGTAGCAGCCTATGAACCAGAGTCTAATCCAGAATGGGAAGGGGAAGAACCTGCTGTTGCAGAGTTTGTGTCTAAGTTTTCTAACAAAGTAAAAAGTCATTTTTTGAAACGTAGCTGGAGGTCACTATCTTAGCTTTGGAACATATATATTATATTCCTTTAACTGAGTAACAGAAAGAAACTATGTTTACAAGTGCGCTTGTTTTAAAACTTCTTCCAAAGATTTGAGATGGAAATGTTGAAAATCCGACCACGGAAGTTACATACGCGCTCAGTGCAAAGCTTCCTAGCATATTTGATTTGATTTTCTGTGTGATGTACTGACAGGTTTTGCCTCACCCTACAACACAGGGGGCCCCACCATCACATTAATCCATCCCAAAGATATTTTTCCTTGTTTTCCACAATACCACCTCTTTAAGATACACCACTACCATATGGCTCCACAAACATAACATTCCATTACTTAACATGAACCATTACTTAAATCATATTGTTAAATCATCAAGGAAATCATTAAAAGAAAACCTTAACATGGGGATTGACAGTGGGGAAAATCCTTCCAGGTGGAACCTCCCAACCTGGGTTCTCCAATGGGACTGATGCTCAAAGGATCTTCCAGCGCCGCAGGAGGGTAAACATTGGAGTCAATGAACATTGCTCTGGGCGTCTAAAATTGCTGCAAGTGGGTTTACACTGGAGTTAGCTGAAAGCCTGGCACGTCTTTATACAGACACTAAAGAGTATCTTGTACATGAGTATGAGATGCCGAAGGGCATGACAAAGTGTCCGTATTTGATGATCTTAGGATATGAAGAGGTCGTCTGTACAGTGGGTCTGGTGTGTGTTACACGTGGTGTATGTTACCCCTAAAAGCTGTCACCATTTGCCAGAAATGACCAAATTCTGTCTCCAGTACTCAATGTTTTCTCTGTAGCACATCTTCTTGCATAACTTCTTTGTTCAGGCATGATAGCTTACATTGCTCATAGTAATAACTTATTATTATTATTATTTCCCTTATGGTTAATCCAAACAATACATTCTTGCTGCTGCTGGATATGAAAACACATCATCTTCAGCCCACCAAGTTTTGGGTTGCAGCCTAGAGAAGTTGTGTCTTGTGTGAAAGTCTGTGTCTCTGTGGTGGTGGTGGTGGAAGGCAAATCAATAACTTGGCTCACTGTCAAACTGGAACGATTATTGTTTTCCTCTCTCCAAGCAAAACATTTAGACGACATATTGTATTGGTTTGTGCACAGCTTTTCCTTTGGAACTCTCTTTCTATCATTGTCTTCATTGTATGCACTTTTCACCTTGCCCTCTCTCATAATGTTGTTTACAACCTGACCAATAGTAAATTTGACTTTTGGTGGACCAGTCACATTGTAAAATAATCCTGAGCTTGACCAGAGTGATGGTGTGCAGCATTTGTGTCTCCTAAAAATTAACTTTATATATACTATTTTTTCCTTTTAGGAGGAAATCTAACATTTCCTTGGATTAATGTATCATCACTGACAATTTTTTGTGTTTTCTTTTGGGGTTTTTTTTACATTAAAGAAAATGTTCTTGCATAGCAGCGAAATCAAAATCATGCCACAAATCAACTGAAAAACCTTTTTGCAAATATGTTCAGTAAGAACATTTTGCACTTGTGCTGATATGTTTAAACATTTCTTATTATATTGATAAAAAAGGATCCCTGGTGGCATTTTCTGTTACAAAAAGTTGGTACATAAAAATACATTTTAGGAGAAAAGGTTTATGTGCTACTAAAGCTCTGATTCACTTAAAAGTCCAGAGAGCGGGCCAGTGAAAATTGGCTGCCACTGGTCAGTAAATACATCAAGCAAACAAGACAAGATTTATATAATTTATAAAGTAATACAACCTCTCCATTCTAACATGTTTGCTGGATTCTTCTGTGTTTTTTGATTAACTGCTGCTTATATGTACATCTCTGCTACGCCAGGACATTTGACCACCAGACACTGAAAGTTTAAAACAACAATTATTAAAGTGTCCATGTCTGCCACTGACCTTCTATTACAGTATGTCAAATTCTTGTTAAAAAAAATATTATGTGTCTATCAGATGCGACACATTCCATTATAAAAGCACCATTCGGACCTTTTCACTGATCGTCCTGCAACCGGGGCACTCTCGGATGTCTGTACAGTGGCAGGACTCTTCCTCTGTCTGGATCAACGGGTTCACACCATGTCTGCTGTCTGGCCTCTCCCTCTCCCATGAGCCCAAGAGTTTACAGTCTGCATAAGAGTATCTTTGTGATAGCTGGATTCATGGAACAGACTGATACTGTGCTCCACTGGAGCTCCTGCAGCCCCAGTTCTGTCTACCACCAACTCTCTATCTGTTTCTCTTTATGTCTCTTCCATTCCCCCTCTTCTTTTTGTCTTCTCTCTGTTTCTATCTTCATTTTCTCCTCTTGTTTTCCCTTCTGTCTTCTCTTTCCTGTTTTGAGCTGCACAAAGAAGAGAGAGGGCCTTCAGAGCTCAAACTCTCCAGCTACAGATTACTTGAAAAGGTGAGGGTACCAAAAAAAGATATTTCATCTCAGCGCTGATGTGTCCGTCAACCGTTACAAATCCAAAGAAAGATGATGGGAATGTAAATTGGTGTTTTTTTTCCATCACATTTACTGGAAAATCCATAATTACTGTATCAAAGTGGGTGAATGTAAATATTAGTGCTACCAAAAGCGGTAACATCCACCTCCCGTCCCCTCCACAAATTGTCCCCTGCATGTCAGCAATGCCGCAAATGCCGGGAGGCTCTTTCTCATTCTTTGTCCAGCTCATGCCATGGTTAAAGCAAGTGGGCACACATGTCCAAATAGATCCCAGGCTGTTACTTCACCCAGCATTGAAAACTGGCTTCAGCTGTGCTGTTTTCAGAAATGTTACACTAGCAAACTTTTTCTTTCTTTTGCAAAATATGAGGGTAATGGATTGTGATGGGTGCTAAAAGTAGTTTCATTATTATCTAAGTCTATCACGTCCATCTTTTTTTTTCTGTTTTGTCTAATACCCCAAAATATTCAGCTTACAATGATATAAAAGAGAGAATGTCAGCAAATGTTTAAGAGGCTTGAGCCAACAAATATTATATATTTAATTTGGTTTTTAATTGCTCAACAATAACGCTAAATTGCTTGATCATTAATTTTCTAGTCACTTAATAGTTCCAACAGTAATTGTGATAGTGGAAAATATCTGGCAAAGTGGATGAGATCTGAAGGGCACATGCAGTATTTGCGGATGTGTGGCCATAAAAAAACAAATTAATAAATAAATCAGGGCAGTCAGAGCTGCTGGGAACAATTCCAGAAAGGACTAATGCGTCATGAAACAGCATGAAACAGATTCAAGGTAAAAGTGAGTCAGTTGTGAAAAACTCTAAATACCAGCATGTTCAATCTTACACCCAGGTTTTGAAACATATCAAACCAAAGTCACCAAACATCAGTACATATGTGGTTTGAGTTGTTGGAATAACCTGAAAAATTCAGTGTACAAATAAGCATGTTTTACTTCTGTGGAATTATTGCATCTCTATGTGGGGCTTCCAATCAAATTGCTTAACAGATGTTAATCCCAAATTCCAGTTTATGCCTGCGTCAACAATACTAGTACTGCCTTGCAGCAAATCAGCCAAGAGTCAAAAACAGACTGCTTTGTTACCCTGTGAGCAACATTCAGGAACTTCCAGCTGTTGAAGTTCTTAGGAGTCTTATTTTTGGGCTCCAGCTGGTAGAAATCCCGTAACCTGTCTGAGGTGGTTTATTTTCTGTAGACATGAATGTCATTCTTTGTATGTGAAGATTAGCATACTTGCATTAGATTATTTCGTTCAGTGGGAGGCTATTTAAAGTCAAAGGAAGTGGTATTGTTTCTTTTTTTAAAAAGCAGTAAACACAGATGCTTGTGATATTTCTAGTAAGCCTCGTACTAACGTGAAACAGCCCAGTTCTGTGTGGTGAAACCGCATGGTATGAGATGTAAAATTCAGATCGGCAACGTCTCACCACAAATTAACTTCACCTTGGAATTTATACCATGCTGCAAGCATTTTGTCTGTTTGTCTGTATGCCCACATTTACAACAAAATATTTGTAGCTTATTTTAAACTGAGTCATGTTCCAAATGTGCAGCAACATGTGTGTGTTTGACTTTTGCAAAAATAATGAAACCAATAATGTACGAACTAAATGTCTTTTTGTTTTTGTCTGGCAGAGTAAAGAATTTAACACACTATACTCACAACTGTTTCAAATGACTGTTCACTGAGTCCCCTGTAGTTATTCTTGCGATGCCTGTCAAGCCTTTTCTGTTCGCACGACATACTGTATACGCAGCTTCCAATAACAGTGACAGAGTCACGCTAGATTGTCACAAACAGATTTTATCAGCTGTAGTTAGCTAGCTAAAATAACATTAGCTCCATGAATTGTGGAAAATGCTAAATGACTCATTAATTGTAACAGCCTCCCGGTCAGGGTTGGTAGAGTAAATAGCAGGGGCTAATAATGTTGCCCTACAGTCTGATATAGTAGTAGCATCAGGACTGGTTTCCACACAAATGGGGAAATACTACACAAGAAATCTTGAAGTTTTTCTTTAATGTAACGTGTAATGTGTAGCATGATATGCTAACTGGAAGTAACACTGGTTTAGGTTATTCCTTACACTTTTGAGTATGTATATTTACTCTAACATCACTCAATATGGCAGCATCCACAGATGTTTAGAAATAGTGTTAAGACTGCTAACTTAGGCTCTATCATAAATGTGACAATTATGGTACTTGGTAGGCTAATGTGTAATATTTTGACTAAATTGATGTTGATATTGTGTGACAACCTTATCTGTTGTTTATCCTCCTTTGTTTCATTAATGTATCCACTTAATCTCTGTTGATGTTGAGTTTCCCACAGTCAGCCATGTTAATTGTTTACATTTGACATTGTGAGAAGTGGAACCCTCCAAGCTCAAAGGTTGGAAATATCCCATTTGAAAATTCATCGCATGAAAGATGTCACTTTCTGGGAATAATTTTCAGTCAGAAACAATACCTGACATAATTTGGGAGAAGTTGATTTAGACAGGTAAGACAACACACATTTTTACATATAAATTAATATATTCCTGTATTATTGTGTTTGAACATGCAGCTGTTCTCCAGCAGTGACACCAGCGCCTCTCGCACACTAGGTGCCAATTATAGCGCAAGAATCGTGTGTCTTTAGGTAACAGTCATATCATATCTGAAAACAACCATAATGTACATTTATGTATGGAAGACCAATGTCTTAATGACAAAAAACAATTACTTTAACAGTGATGCATATTCCATCACTGAAAAGGGCTTATTTAACTGCAGCAGGTCTCTATCTGACCAATTTCAATTTCTCAAAATAACTGTAGCTGTCATGGCTGATAAATCAACCCCTAATCTAAATGAGACGATAATATGGCAGCACTTACTCTAGTGTCCTGTTGTAAAGGACAAATTGATCTGGTTCTTGTTTAGAGCTGCAGTTAAAAGCTCTCACGTTTACTTCACACATAAAACAAGGCAGAGGATGGAGGGAGCGTGATCTACTGTGTCTCCAAGTTCAGAGACTGAGAAAGTGCCAAAAACACACAAGTTGCCAAAATACTTGTACTATGTCATCATAATCGCCAATGTCCATTCATTTGTTGGAGGCTTGAATATTACTTTTAACAGACGTTGATATAATTATATAAAGAGCAAATCCCTTCACAGTATCCAACAGGGAAATGTGAAGTTAGTCATGCATTGCAAGCAATTACTTTGATGGAAGAGTTTCCACATTAATGCAAATGATACAGAATAGGACTGGATAGTGTAAAATGAATACAGAGACCCTTTTATGTAAAACTGCAGGATGTCTCTGTGGATGGCTGCAAAAGGAGAATACATATATTTAACTCACCACCTGGAATCGGGAACAGTAAAAATTCAATCTAGAAATCAACTGGTTTATAAGAGAAGACAGAGCTCAGCTTTCTCCTCGTGCCAAACATCCGTCTTTGCCAGTGACGTCTGGCCCTCGTGCATCAACAGCAGCTTTGTAGGGAAGCCGTGCAGTAGAATCGGCCCTTTGATTTGCACTATTTGCTGTGCAGTGGCCTGTACGTTGCAGGTAGGTGTTCCAGAATACATCAGCGCTCAGCGGTGTGACGTGGGATACTGTAAGACCTCACGAGCTGCCTGTGAAAGGTCAAAGTGCCTGCGAACAAACTAAGTAATTGTCAAACAGCAGCAGCTGCTCGCAGTGCGACACGCCAGCATCAGCTGAAGCCAAGTCTTAGAGGGGGTCAGATAACTTAAGTTTTTTCTGGTATGTGTGTGAAAGCCAAGTGACCCTCCCTTTTATTGATGTGTCGCAGGCCTCTGTCCTGGCCATCGAGCTGCTACAACTGAAACCTTGCAAATGACATTAACCTTCACTTAAAGATTTTGACCTCCTGAGCTTCTGTCCCCGTGAAATCATCAGCCAAGTGCTGTCAGACAGCTAATGGGTGTTGGATAATACAGGTTATGGCCTCTTACATGATGTAATCTCTCACACCGTATTAATCAATTAACACATGGGAGACTCTGGAGGGTATGATTGCAGCATTTATCATTTTAGCTAGTGTTAACAGGAACCACATCATTACCCACAGTAGCAAAATCACATGAAGGCCTATTATCTAATGGGATAATTGTGTTTATATGCTTGTGCTCCTGTTTATGAAGCTTGTTAATTTCTTCAGTGGTCTTTACTGCGTGCAACTGCATAATTGTTTTAACATTAAAAGGTGTTTCATGTCTACAAGATCCAAATTGAGACCGGGAGTGTTTTCAAAGTAATTGGTAAAAGGCTTGTTATTCTGTGTGTGTGTGTGTGTGTGTGTGTGTGTGTGTGTGTGTGTGTGTGTGTGTGTGACAGGGAGAGTGAGACTGACAGAAAACGAGCGAGACTGACAGCCACTAATAAAATGTGAAGTGTTTACCGGATTTGGTCTGTGTTTTTTGAGGGCCAAGGTGTTTATAGACTGGTAACCAGTCATCACAGGTTACCCTTATCCACTTAACTGTTGACATTTTTACATTTCAACACATAAATACGGAAGCAACTAATGTTAAAGAGACACCATGTTGTATGTATAATACATGTGACTGCATTGTTTTTGGTGTTGCCTCACATAACTGTGTGCTGGACTGAAATTGCATTTTAGAGTATGATTTAGAACCCATCATTATGCTTCTGAGGACTTTTTGTCTATACTAAGGTCATGTTCAAAGAGACAACAGCATTGCGTGGAAAAAAGCATCCCCTCATTCATTTCAAAAAGATTGTTGTGCTGGCACAGTGGACGTACCAAAACAGATGCCTCATGGCAGAAAAATGCAGGGTCATTCAATAAAAGAGTTAAAGCTGGCTCAACTTTCACCAGAATGCAATGCTAAGTTGTCAGGCAATGCACTACATTGGCCAAACAAACACTTGCAATTGCACAGTTTTGGTAGATTATTTTGTTATATAAACAGGTTATTTCTACTGTTTACCTGATGATTGCTGTGAAAAAAGACAAAATCATTTGCTGTTACATCTACTTATTTTTATTGTTTATTGTTATATTGTTTTTTATTCACATTTTCAATTTGTACATGAAAAAAACCTCAGTGGAAACGCAGAAAATCAAAAAAAAAAAAAAAAATCCAGAAATATCACAAAAAAGATTTTACACTTGGTTGCGGTGGAATGAGGTGTGTCCTCAGCACCTGGCCCCCGCCTTCCGACTGAAAAATTAGCGCCGCCAGCTGTTTATCTTAACAACCCAACTCCAAATATTTGTATAATGTTGGTGGATGGAAATACCCATTAATTTGAATTTTATTTTACCGACTTTTGGGAAATTAGGTTAAATTTTGTGCTACATCTGGATGGAAACCTAGCTATTTTCAAAGTTATAAACTGCTGCACAGTGCTTGCACTTCTTATAAGCCCTCAAAATGATGAATTTATTCCTCCAAACAACTGTCTTGGATCATATTTAATTGTCTCACTGGTACTTAAGGCCCTTAAGGTACTATCCCTACATGATTAATGAACAATCAAATGAATAAAATGTACAACTGAAGTATAATTTCACTTCAAATAATATTTTAGGACACTGTGATCAAAGATGAATCTCTATTGTACCAAAGGTGGGTTGTGCTGATTGGCCAAAATCCACAAAGGTCAAAATCAGCCCTGTTTATTGGTAAACTGCTATATCAGTCTAACCCAAATATGTTCCAAGGACAAATTGAATTTATTTTTGTTGCAATCAATGAAATTCAGTCAGTCTTTTACCTCTTCAGCCACAATGAAGGGACCCATTTCACTTGAGTTTGAGTTGGGTCAGTAAACGAGCGATGTACTCGTTTAACTTGTGGTGTGGCACCAGTTCCTCACATCCTCTTCCTGCAGACGGCGTGAACAGCATATAAATTCGATTCTGTACTTGTGAGGCCCTCTGTCTTCAGATTTGGGTCAGCAACGCAGTTACTGAGGTTCATATCACTTGTATTTACTAAATGGTACAGTGCCAGGGCACATACAGACATACACACACACACATTAAAACACTAACCCACAGTCCCCCCTCCCCCTTCCATCCTCTTCTCTGCAATGTGAAGTCTGGATCACTAGGTCTGTAAGTCTGGTTCTGGAACCCAGAAATAGAGAAAGACATGGGGTCAAAGCTTTACCTGCCAAACCTTAGATGCAAGTATTTGTACACCTTATTATCATAGCAAAGACGAAGCATATAGCGAACGATGGCAGCATTTATGCCCTCTCTGCTTTATGCAGACACACTCAGTGACTCGTTCATTCACTCACTTGCACCCTGCAACTGTTTGGCAAGCGTCCCTCTGCCCACTGACAACCACAGGCCTGTCTCACAGCTCGCCCCAGCAGCCCTCTCCTCCTCCTGCCTCCAAATGTGTTGACTTTACCCACTTCGATTGGAAAGGAGGAAAAGAGAGCAGTGGGCCAGGGGGCCTCCAGAGAGACAGACACAACCCAGCTGAAGGCCTCAGTGAGGCAGCCTGAAGGCCGGCCTCTGTTCCCTGAACCTTCACCCGGACAGAAGAGGCACTGAGGGGACAGTTGACAAAAGAGATTAAATTTAATGGAAAAATTTTCATTTACCTTCCTAATGAGGGGTATAAACACTGTTGCTGCTACAATTGAGCAGTTTTTAATGTACTTTTTTGAGTATATTCTAAGTGTATATTCTAAATGAAAACTGCTTGCCAAACGAATTTTCTAGCTTCTATGTTTCTACATTGTGCAGCCCACTGAATACGCACAGTTCTCCCTCGGCTGATTGACTTTACATTGGGATGACATCACAAATTTAAAAATCATGTTCCTGGGCTTGATGATTATTTCATTATTTGCACTTGGAGGTGTATTGTCAACAGTTCTGTAGGGCCCTGTTTACACCTGGTATTAACATCCATCTTGGGTGATCCGATCACAGTCCGATCACAAGTGGACAGCTCTAAATACAGGTGTAAACGTACCCAAGACGCATTGAGGACAGATTGAGATCTCATCACTCAGACCACATTTGGAGGTGGTCTGGGCCACGTGTGTCCACATTCTTTTAGTAGTGTAAACACAATGCGTCCTGGGCCACATTGAAGGACCGCCTACTCAACTGACATCCTCTGTGTAAGCGGAAGTTCGTACTCATTTGCGCACCAACAACGTCATATTAAAGTGTGAAACAACAAGAAGAAACTGATTATATGAACTGGATATATAAAGATATGCACTCTTCTTCTACTTCCATCATGGTTTAGTGCATTTCTGCCTCCCCCGGTTAAAAACAACAACGCAGTTGGTCTTTGTCAACAGAAATGATGTATGTGTTTATTTGCGTACAGAGCAGGGAAGTGAGATCCAATCACAAGTGGTCACTCAGGACGCATGTGGAGACGCGTGTTAACACCAGGTGTAAACAGACGCACTTAGGGCTGTCCACTTGTGATCGGCTCGTGATCAGATCACCTGAGACGGATGTTAATACCAGGTGTAAACAGGGCCCTAGATGTCTCTTTTATAATGGCGGTCTATGGGGAAAGTGCTTTTTGGGATTTCCTCACTGCAATACCACTAAGAAAAATTGCCAGCAAGGCTTAACAGCAGTGCTGTATCCAGCTCTCTTACTACATCAGTGGGATTCACACATCAGACCTGTTAGACTGCCCCCTTGTAAAACTGTCCCCAGTAAAAACAGAGCCAGGAACAAAAAATATACCAGGCAAGTGGAAGAAGCAACTTAAATGTTACATGTAAATGTATATAAAAAGAGTATATAAAGATTATAAACAGTAAACAAACTTTCCTACAAACGTCACAGTATTCTGAAAGATGGTATAATGAGTAACTAATGTAACTTTAAACAATAGTTTGTTCAGATTTATTCAACTGTGATGTTTTTTAAAAATTCCCTGCATCCAGTGTTTGAATCTTCATGTTTGTTTTTCTACTTCTTCTCAGAGGCCTCCAAGCTGGCCACCTCCAAAGTCTGTTTTCAGAGCTCAGGGGGGTTGAGCGCACATGTGACATATACACACTAACACACAGTGGAGGGGTCTGTTTTTCGGAGGTGTAAATTAGATGAGTGAAGTGAAGGGGTCTTTGGTGCGTCTGTATGTTTGGGAACAGCTGGGTTTTCTTTTTGTTATTGCACATTATTCAGCAGCTTACTGCACCCGGGTGTAAGGCTGTCTCCTCTGAGGTTTTATCATGAACATAAACAGTGTGAATGCGTGTGAATGCGTGTGAATGCGTGTGAATGCGGCCCGCACACCCATTTAACACAGCTCATACACACACACAACACTGTGCTGTGTGTGGTACTCTGTCAGCCGAGGCTGTTTACAACAAATCTGCACAGTTGTATGTTACATTTTATACAGTCGTGAGAATTGTGGCACCTTCATATTTTCTATAAGTCATCTGTATATTTTGCTTTCAAATGGAGGCAAAAAAAAAACATTTTCAGGTGGTCACTTAACGCATCAAAGAGTTCAGATGAAACACAAAAAATCAAGAATTAGCTAGCATATTCTTATCAACTCTCCCACCTCAGGCAAAATTGTGATATTAAGCTTTTTTATCAGTTGTCCATTCAGATTTTTGTATGTGCACAGGATAAAAACGTATATGTCCTCAACAAAAATGCAACAATACCAAAAACTGATCATGTAATGTCCCTTGTGGAGCTCCTATTACATTTGCAAAGTACAAAATAAACAGAGTCCTCAAGATTCCACTGCTGCAATGTACAGCAGTGGTCCTTAATAGCTATGTTAAAGTGTCTTTTGACTGCTCACTGTCTCACACAGTGTTTAAGCAGGGGGAGGACTCTTCAGTGGCCAGGGAGAATGTCTGCTGATGACAGTGCCCCAGGGAACAAAGACCTGGGATGGCCAGACATACTGTTATCAGTCAGTCTCTGCTGCATGGACGAGGCCGTCCTCAACCACACAGGAAATCTGTCAACACTCAGAGAGGAGGCGAAAGCTGGAGCAGGGGGAGGGGAAGATAAAACAGTTATAAAACAGTGAAAGGAGCTGAGAGAAGAATGAAGAATTAATGTGTTGTAAAAAAGTCATTTTAGATACATTAAAATGAAAACTCTGCACGTGTATTTTGTATGCACATTAGAATAATGTGCATATTGTCTTTGTACTTTTGTGCACATCTCTCACAGAGAGCTACAGGGGGGAAGGTATGACAGGCCAGTATTCCTCCTCCTCCCTGAGCACAGCGCTGCTCTGTCCAAAGCCAACCCTAAAACCGCAGCCTCATTAAAAGTTACATAACAGCTCAACAGATGCTCACTGTGACAGTCCTTTCACCTTGCTCTGCTTCTCTAATAGATACTGATGGATGTCCCTGGATCGGTCGGCTCACATAATTCCCTCATGATCCAGCACATGTGGGGAATTCACCAAAACCCAAAGCATCATCTACATCTCCACGTTTTCAAACAATCCTGATCTCAGCAACTCTGAATTCCTATGGGCTACAATATCACTATACGCCGCAGAATAATTATCAGATGGCATGCCAAAAGATATTTGATACTGAGCAGCTGAGGTGTGTCTTATCCTACCTGCCACATTGAGAAAAGTGAGCATTTTAAGCATCGAGGCTGTAGCTGCAGATAAAACCCACTTTTCCACTAAAGCAACACACAGTGGCAGGTGAAATGAGATGGTGCGAGTTCACTTGGTTTCAGGTTTGCACACCTGCAGAAGTGGCCTAGTAAGTATATGCTGATGCGGCCTGCACCATCCTTTAAAGCTTGTGTAAATATAAAGCAAAATTTAAAGTTAGAGGTTGCTCGTAGACAGAACCTTTAATTATTTTGTCAGATCAAGGCCAAAATATATTTCAAACTTTCTACAACAGTTTTTATAAAACTGCGACCACCATATATGTGTATTTAACTGTGTAGGGTAAATGTGAAAATCAGTAAGGGAAGCTGCTGTCTAAAGGCCTCTAAAGGCCACTAAATGGCTCTGAGAAAAAATCAAATGGCACTGAAGTTGAGAGGAAACATCCAACTTGGAATAATTAAGTTCTTTCTGCAAGGAGATCCTAAGACATTAAGGGATGTAGATTTTGAGGCTTATTTGCCTGATTGAAATATGCCTTGTTTCAAAGGTGTTTAAAGTGAACAAAAAACACAACCAAACTAGGCGCCTCAAATCTGAGAAAATTAATACAGAAATGTATTTAAGACAATAACAATAACTGCTCTCAACAGCAGATGAAGTTGGTAGATTACATCTACTCCTTATACTTTTCAAACCTTTAAAAGGCTAAAACCACAGCTTACAACAATCTACTGCTCCAATATCAGCGTTGTAATTTACCGTGTAACCACCAGTGGCAGCACTGAATGCCGTTTTAAAGCTCTCTGGTCAGCCAGGAAGAAATCCTGCAGCATCATTCACTTAACACAATTTTTTTTTCATCTGATAAGTGGCTAAGAAGATTCCCTCCAGTCAGTGAGTTCATATTAAATCTTTTCCTGTATTGGTGCCCCCTGGTAGCTGGATGGTGACTGCACATGCCACATAACCAGAATGTCCCTGGTCAGAATCCAACCAGGAAAGCCTTGTTGCATCTCATGTCCATATCTCTCTCCCTGTTTCCTGTCTGCCTCCTCACCCATGACTCACAAAGAAAAAAAAAATCCTGTAAATGAGTTTTGTGAAGGCCTGAGTCACTGAAATGTTCAGCTCCCCTCTGATAGCAAGGACAATGATTCACTTTGTGACAGTCAATTCAAGTGTATTTATACAGCCCAAAATCACATCATCAGGAGTTTGCAGTTCAGCACACAACAGCAAAACCCTAAAACCTTAAATCCTAGGTTCAGTCTTGTATCCGGGATGTCTGGTGCTCAAATTTAGACGCTCTGGGTCGACAATCACGGTGAACAATGAAATAGAAAATTAAGAATAAGAATCTGATAGCAGAAACAGCTTTTTTTATAACATCTCTGGATTGAATATCTGTCATAAAATCATGGATCAATACTTTCATGTTGTTTGGGAGGACACTGAATTTGCACATTGTCAATCCAGTGAGTTCGACCTCTTCTGTAAGGTGTCTATCAATTGCTCACTGTGGTAGCCTGAATGCCAACATGAGCATCCATTATAACGTGTCCGTGTGAGCATGCATGTGCTTCTCTGCACTAAGCACAGGTGAATAATGTTCATTCTTGGAGGGATATAAGTGTGTTTGCCGGAGCAAGAAAGGTAGATTTGACCACGAGGTCACCAGACGGCCCTTTTCTCTGAGGAGACCAAGTTCAGTCTGAAAAAAGAAATATGCAGAGGCCCAAGCCCCCCTGTTTCTGTAGCCCCAGAGCATATCTGGTGGTAAGGGGGATGGTGAGGGGTATGTGAGGGAGTATCGGACCATAGCTGGCTGAGCAGTCTAGACAGAGAGGGGCATTGTATGAGGTCCTCTGAGTGGACTCACACAAACCATCCGACACCTTCCTGCTCCCCCTCATACTGTACCTCAATGTCTGGCTTCTCGTCATTACACAAGATAACATTAATTCAATATTAAATAAACATGGAAATGAAGCCTCGTTTGAAGTATTTCCCCGTCTTCCTTCTCCGTTTTCCCTCAAATTCAAGAACCATCTCTTTGACAAACCGTCCTCATATCCTGTCTCTAACTTTACCCCTCACTCTCCCTCAGTTCTCCTTATATCCACTTCACTGTGAGTCTGTCTGCGTCCCTTAACTCCCTGTTCCCTTCCATTTAAATAAACATCAACTTCCCCAGACTGCTGACCTGACTGGGCGACACCTGCACCCATTTGTTCATTTCCATCAGGGAGCCATCATTGAATTTGGACAGTTAAACTTTGATCCTTGGAAATTCAATATTGAGAATTTGTGCAGCCCTTTACAGCACTTGGGCTTGGACAGAGAGTCTTGCCTGAAGATTTTATATACAGAAGCTCCACTGCCAGATGATGCAAGATGGCGACCACAGGCCGGTAACAAAACTGTCTGGCTGATCCCATCAGGGTTACATCACGTTGCCTGGCAATCTGCGGACCAGCTCCTGATGCTCGGGGAATCAAAGAGCAGCTATTTAAAATCGCATTGCAAAGCTCTGAGCTGTGAGTTTGGCTTTCCTGGTATTAGTCATTTAATTCGACCAATATTGAAATTATCACATGGACTTGGCCAGCGCTGTTTGTTTTCCACAAAACAGCTGTTAGTTGAAAACCCACCATCACTTGCGTCTGGACGTCTGGGTATAAAAATCCAAAACAAAAATTCAATAGAAAAATAGCTTCCGCAGAAATCATACACATCTGCCTGGAGTTATTTTAAAACGTTTTTCTTTTTATTCTGATGCTAATAACAAATATTTTCCAACCTGCCAACTGTGCTTCTGGCAGACATGATTGACATATTGTTTATCATTGTGCAATTGATGTTGGTACGAGGAACTGTGAGTGACCTTTTCAAATGCTTTTTTCATCTAATCAATTTGCTTTTCACTCTCTCACACATATTGCTCTTATTTTTGCTCTATTTTATTACCCACTTTGCCAAAAAGAGCTTTTTGTAATAGAAGAAAAAAAAGCAAAAAATGATCAAAACCACATTCGATCTTCAAGGCGGCAGTCTTGGAGACAGATGAGGTTTAGACGGGTCTCAGTTGGATGTCTTTAGTTCAGCCCGGGGTAACTTAGAGTATGAATGATAATTATTGCAACGAGGTTGCAAAATCAACAAGTGAGAAATTCCATCAAGAATCCAAGAACAATTTTCAAACCCAACATCTGAAATCACCGTGCAAATAAGAGAAGTTATAAAAGCAAAATGGAATAGTTTAATAATCAACAAAAATACACCAATTTAACATCTAATTGAGCTTATATAACACACCATGAAAGCAGTGAGTATTCGTAGAGCTACTGATCTGCAGTATATTTGTCCTTATTGGGCGTTTCTGTCAAGTCCAAACTGTAAACATTGTGGCCTGACCACCGTGACTCAGGCTGGACAGTCACTGCTCACATTTCCTCATGAGCTGTGAACATCTTCTGTAAACACTGGTTGGAAATATTTTCCACAATATTCTCTATCTCAGTTGGTTCTGCCTGTTTCAGGGCGGGGAGCTGATGGACTGAAACAAGCTGTAGGATTCAGTAAGGAGGAATGCTGAGGCCTTCCCGCTGCTCTCTCTGATGCCTTCCTATTTACATAAGACAATATTTAAATTATAAATATCAAATGAAGCATATGAATGATGCATGCTTATTCAGCATAAATGGCCTTTTTTAAGTGGCAGTTACTTTATTGAGTACTTGGCTTTAGGAAGTCCCTTTAATTAATTCAGTTTAGTGGGAGGGTTATGTAATGTGTGGTAACAAGAGGTGGCAAAGAAAAATAACTGCAAGTGTGCGTCATATTTGAGTAAGAACTTTACTGCTGACAAATAACAAGAAAAATATGAATCCCTAATGCTGCTTCTAGTGAAAATGGTACAAAAATAACATCACAGCCTTTACGGAACAAGGAAACTGGCTGGAAATAAAGTGGAGACTCTTGTTTTCACTCTGGATGGATGAGGAAGATTGTGCTTTTATTTTCGAGTGAATTCCTGGAAGCCTGACCAGATGATATGACAGAATTTGTCATCTTCTGAGTGTTCCTGTTAATGATGCTTCCCTTCAACCAGTTTTTTTTTCCGCCAATTTAATCCTTGTGTTACACAGATGTGTGTTAAAAGACAGTCAACACTGACTTCACTTCATGTCACAGTCACTGGTCTCCAAAGATGTTTGTTATTGAGAGGTTAGTATTATGTTTTATCATTTATGGCGTTCATTGCACCATGAAAACAGGCTGATATTATGCAACAAGAAGCACATTGTTTGAGGGAATTTGATACAATGGTCAACTTGTGGCACTTTAAGGTGCATGTTTGTTTTTATCTTATGGTTTTCTTCATAATTATTTTTGGTATTTTGTATATGTTAATATGTTTTTATTTTTGACACTTTTACTATCTTGTTCCTTACTAACATTTTTTTGGTTTTGGAAATTTGGGTATTTATATAATGTTTGTTTTATTTATGTAATGGTTTTATTATTAGATGAATGTTGTCCTGTTTGTCTTGTATTATGAGCTCTCCATGGTAAGTTCCTGACAATGTTTGTTTTAAAGGACCAGTGTGTAAGATTTAGTGTCATCTAGGGGTGAGGTTGCAGATCGCAACCTAGTGAATACACCTCCCCTTCCAAGCGTGTAGGAGAACCTACGGTGGCTGCGAAACTTGCAAAAAGAAAAAAAAGCCAGTGTTTGATTTGTCCATTCCGGACTACAATAGGAAGAAAAAACACAGTGATTCTTACTTTCAGGCGACTATACATCAATTAAGAAATACTATGACTATATGATCTGTTTCCTCTAGATGCCACTAAATTCTACATACTGCACCTTTAATGGTAAAAAAAGCTAACTGTACTCGACTCAAAAAGCAACAATGGACCAAACAGTTACCTGTAGACAGAGCTTTTTACACTGAAATGTTTATTTTAAAAAAAAAAAAAAATTATTTTATTCTGAAATTGACACTGTAATTATAATGATTAGAGCTCAGCTAAAACTGGATTTTTGAGGCAGATAACAATATCAACATCTGAGAATTTAGACAGATGATAACGATATATGTCACCCAGTATTCCTTTTTAAACGCAAATATAAGTAATATACACACTGGTGGACAAACAAAGTAACGGCAACACAAGTTATCTCAAACATATCTTTGTCATTCCTGTGCTGTAATTTCATGTTAGTTATCAGCCAACATATACACTGATAGTGCTACTGTGTATCTATGATAAGCTAATAGTAATTATTAGACAACACTCAAGTCATGTCTGTCTCCTCCTAAACTTGCATAGTTAACTCCAACAAAATAACTTCATTTCAGTACATGCTTTTCAACTTTATGAATGAATGCAATCACTGGAGAGTCACGCAAAGTACCAAACAAGATTGTTTACATAAGAAAACCTCCCTAAAAAGCGTCATGCCTGTGTGATCACCCAGGAGCTTTAAATGACTCTTTGATGAGCCAGTTGTGCAACCTTTGCCAACGCAGGTTGAATCTCTGATGGAAGGTAAACAGTGAAAGCTGGCAAATAAGCGTGGCTTTGAGTTGATTCAGGCACAGACAGAAAAGATTAGACCTGCAGACAGAAAGAGATGAGAGAAGATGTCTTCTCAAAAGGCCTCTTCAGTAGCACAGGGGCCCGCACTCCTTCATGTGCACCATATGAGGATCAGTCAATGTTTGGCTGAGAGGGGACCATGCTACTTTTAAACAAAGTCGCCCGCAATGTTGCATTGGTTGGTTTTAGTACAGATGGTAACTCTGTATGTAGGGGAAACCCTTGTGAAAACAATCTTTGTCTTCAGAAAAAATTCAGGTTCTTCTTTGTCAGCAACACAATTTAAAGATTTTTTCTGGTTTGGAGAAACACCCGCAAGCCTCTGACAGATGGTGAAGTGCAAGAGTGGGTGTGCAGGTTTAAAAGAAACATCGCAAAAGTATAAATATATAATAAAATAGGTTTGGACAGCTTGAAGTGATACATGTTTTAAACATCAAAATATTGGCAGAGAAGAATTTTGTCTTTTTCTGTTTCTGCTGGACTGCATCTTGTAATTGTGATACATTATCATGACAAAACCATCCATGTCTGTATTTTCCAATAAGCCTGATAACCAGACTGATATATCATTTCCTCTCACTTCATCCATTTAAACTGACATTGTGTTCATGTCAGCTGGTTTCTTGTTGGGAGGGGGGTTGTTTTGATTTGCTTTTTCCAAATCAGTAGTAGTGAGTTATCTGTCCAGTTTCATTTTCAGTCAACACAGAAGTGGCAGTAGCATCTGTGAGGAGCAGTTATTTTTAACCTAATTTTTGTCACCTTAATCTAATAAAACTTCAATCTGTAAATCAACTCATAACAACTTGTGCAGCTGCACTGATCTTGTTGACATTTTTCTGGAGCTATTTTTCATGATTGTGGCTGGGTAGCTAGGAAGCTATGTAGGAATATGATGTCCCTGTTTGTGCCTTGTAACTTCAGATTAGTCAATTGTTTCTCCAACGGACAGAAACGACAATCATCAGGTACAACACCAGATCTATTTCAGTTTCTGTACAAGTTTGACATTTGGGCAGCAATTCACATCACTAGGTTTTGTGAGAGGCATCACTTTCTCTTCTCTTTAAGCTGGAAACATTGTGGCTCCATCTGCCACCCTCACATACCCAGCATCACGTGGCACCCAGACTGTCACCGTCGTCAGTTACATCATGTTTAATCATCAAAAAGGTCGACCTTTCATCGACTCCTGGTCATGAGTTGATAACATGTACAGTATAGGCCACATTCCTTTGGGCCTTACCTGGGTAATGTGATCCCCCTGGCTCCTCAGATCCCAGCTCCATGAATGTCACTGATTAAGTCATGTGTGTTTTCGACCCGTACACCCGAGAGTAACATGAGATCTGCCTCGCTGATTAGCGCCACGATAACTAACTCCCAGTATTTTAGGAGCTTATCAGCAGAACACTCGTCTTTATCACTGGGAAAGTAATTATTAGGCTGCTGTTATTATGCAGTTTGTCTGATTTAGCATCCATGAGTGACAACTGTGGTCTTGTATGTGCATGTACATGTGTCTTTGCACATGTCCATGGATGTGGCATTTGGCAGCTGCAACAATAAGGAACTCTCACTTATGCACAATCATACTGTCAGTCAATCTTTAGCTAGTTAAAGAAGAATTTTGATTGTTGTAGTTAAGGAATGGGCTCACAAGGATACACGATTGCACAAGGAGGAATTCGGAGGCCAGTAAACAAGTTCAAGAGCTTGTTTACTGCTGACTGGCGAATATAGGTGTAATATTGCTGGAATGGATCCACCTGTGGTCTAACATTTTCCCCCTAATTAAAATGTCATAGATGGCATATTTTCACATCACAAGTTCCAGGAAAACTAAAGATTTAATGAAACAACAAATTACTGATCAAGTAAAATTGGATTTCCCAATTAAATTAATTCCCAAATTCTTCCCACAAACCACAAAGCATTCCACTGGGCGGCAGAAAATTTGTAACCACTCTCATTTAACGGATGCATCATTTAATGGAGGGCTGTAAACCACAGAGCGGGAACTGTAGCCTTTCAACAAGCCCACGTCTGGACGTCCATTCCACTCATGCTTGGGATTGCTCTGTAATTCACAGCATTAATAGACAGAACCTAACAGGGGGAACGGGGGGTCCAGAGGGCAGGAATTTGCTGGTGTTTAAGTCTCATGACCTGAGATACTCTTGCAATAATAACAGAGAGAAAGGCTTAGTGACTAATCAGGGCCAGCAGGAATGTAGGACAGCAAGAGTGTCAGGAGAGGGTGAAAGTGTGAGCGGGCTGCTGCGATATTAGAAGTGAGATGGAGGCAGCGATAGATAATAGAGTTAATTGTAGAGATAATGTATCCTTCATCATCTAAAGTGGCGCTGTGTGTTTTGACTGTTGAATCAATTTCAGGTATTACAATCATGTTTTTCTTAGTAAATTAAGGATTTTTAATGGGTTTTTTTGATGGTGGGGGATGTCTTAATGTAACCATGCTCCACTATATTTTTGATGGCTGTAGTCCATGTTTTGTTGCGCCAATTTTTTTGCGATAACCCTCTACACACACACACATACATGCGGGTCTGTTTTCCTCCTCGGGTTTCTGGTGCTGTGAGATTAACTTCTGCTACAGTTCAAAGAGTCGGATGTTTGTTATTCTATACTTGGTCACCAACAGCGTGAAAACACGTCCCAGTAACTGAAACATGACAGAGTCTTTAGCCATCAGGACTGTGTGCGGGTCTTTCCATTGGGAAATTAACTTTTTGAAGTAATAGAGACTTTGATTTCTGTTATTTTTAGCTGTACAACTTCCTGTTATCCACATTCATTTCCTGTATAAAACATATTTTGTGTCAATTTTGCCAATGCATCAATGCACATTTGTGTTTTGGAACATAAAACAAAAAACTTAACAAACTACCCAGTCCAGTACTGGGCATTATGGGAAATGAGAGCCATCAATACATTACAAGTAGGTGCAAAAACAGAAAAGAAACAATGTGTCAGGAATTGGCTCTCATTTCCCATCATGATTTAAGTGAGTGAGTGAAGTGGCTGTTACATTTCTTGACCACAGCTGTATTTTGCTACTGTGTTTATCCCTAACCCTTAGTTCCTGTCCACTGTGTTGTATATCAATAAATGTTTGACATTGCTGAGAGCTGCTTCCCGTCTCTCATTCCGTGCTGCTCGCCACAATAACATTATGTAAGTAACAAATGCTCATTTGAAAATGTAACTCAGTAACTGATTGCAACAAAAAAATAATCTAGCCCCAACCCTGGTTATCACTGTGATATCTTTTTACATTATCTGTTGACGCTGGGCTTTCTATTGTTTTATTTTCTATTTTAGCATGAAATAATTTGTGAACAAAGCAAAACCTCATATGTCATAAGCATGCGCATATATTAATCTCTAAAATAACTTTCCCCCCGAATAGCTGCATTTATAAGCTCCGCAGCTGCAAACGCACCTGCCCGTGTAAAAGATTCTCTTTGTTTTGGGTCTTTGCAGGACCAAAAGCATGACAGCACATAATGGATACCAAACATAATGACAACTAATGGACAAAATATGCCGCGCAGCCTCTTTTCACTGACTTTTAAAAGTATGTCTACTGAATCAGGAATAGTCTTTACATTGCTGACAATGACTTACAGCAGTGGTTACACATTTTTTTCCCCTTGTGGCCCCTCGCTATGAAGCAAAGAGCTAAAACTAAACATTATATCACAAGGTTAGACAACATTTGAGAGGAAAGTATGAAACATAATTTTATGTAGCATAATTGTACTTTTTCTTACTACCTATCCGAATAATTGTCTTGGGACCACAAGTGACCAGGATATTCATCTTATGACTCCTTCTGGGAACCAAACCTCCAGGTTGGAAACCACTAGCTTAGAGTAAAAGAAAGATTTCTAGTTTTGTTTTACTCATTGTATCAACTTGAATGACAGACTGTTTTTATTGATTCATTTTTGCTGCTTCTATATTGAAATTCGGCGCTTTTAAAAACTTCCAGTATTTGCCACAAAACACAGTTCAGACAAAATAAAAAGGGACCTACTACGTCTATGTGAAAGTGTAAGCATCAATTATACAATCGTGCTTACTATGACACACAAGTGTACTAGAGTTGCCAACATCACATAATTGTGATGTCAGTGTCCTCATCAGGTCAATCCAGCAGAAACTTAACAATCTGCTCGAGAAGGATCAACACTTGTAGGAACAGCCAGGTGCTTTCACTTCTTCAGCCTCTTTGTCTCTCAGCTGACCTTTCCACTCCGTAGGACGGGACTTCGGCATGCTGCGGAGAACGTGATCGCCGAGTGTTTTTTTTTCTTCTCCACATGGCCATGTGTTGATGTGCAGAGTGTTATTCCAGCAGCACAGAGAGCCTGCGGGCGGCTTTCTCACATCTGCTCAGCATGTTGCTATGTGTTTGGTGCCAGTAAGAGGCTGGGCTGTCCTCTGATAGAGTGAGGCACAGAGTGGTGACAGTGCACAGAGACGCACCGGTATAATGTGCTGGCGACCTGGTCAGTTGGAGAGGACACAGTGTCGGCCCACACATGCTTAAATACTTTTCATCTACACACTCACACGGCTGAACACGCCATCCAACAGAAGTAAAGATACAGTCTGTTCCTAATATTTCTGTGTGGTTCATTGGCAGAGCTATTTAGTTCTGCATGGGAAGTTGTAGCATGCTCGGATAGTTTGCAAACACAAATGTATTCACTGAGTGTGCCTCCTCTGCCCTCAGCTGTATACTCCCTATCTCTGCCTTTTAGTTCAAATTGTACTTAGATATTTTTTGGTTAAGTGGTCCGTGATTCATGCTCACTCCAGGTTTGTCCAATTATTCCTCATTGAGAATGGAAGGGTGAGTGAGAGAGCAGTGGAAATCTTGTTATAGTCCAGCTGTGGCGTGTGGTGCAGCGGGGAGAGAGCACAGCAGTGAGAAGGAGGAAGCACGATGGAGGAAATGTTTGTGGGTCGTCAACCATCAAACCGCTTTGGAGCCTTGAATGCCACACAGATAATATGCAGGTTTGATTTTAGTGCAATAGGCTGAATTCTGTGAACATGTGTTATTTTCAGGTATTAGAGTATATAAAGGAACAGGTCCCCAGAAACACCAGAAAACTGCCTGGACTGTTGTGTTTTCATTTAGTTTGTTGCTTCTCAAAATGTTTTCTGTTTGATATCTTTGTAAATGGAATATCTTTGGGTTTTAGACTGTTAATTGGAGGGGGAAAAAGACATTTTAAGCCAACACCTTGGAATTGTGATAGCCATTTTCAGTATCTTTTAAACCAAACAATTAACTGATCATTCAAGGTTCACCTCAAGATTACCTGTCACTAACTTTGCTCGAAGAGTTGTACAAAACTACTTCTTTCCTACCCCTTTTTGTTTTGCTTGTAAAACATTCAACTCACACAGATAGGTGAACTGTGAAGGTTCTATGAGCATCACTCAGTATCAGGAGAAACCATTGGTTGTGAGGAGCGAGGTTTGTGATGTCGGACTGCTAATTTACATTTTTAATGTCTTGGGGACATGAGAAATAAAGCAACTGTTGTTAAGAGATGTAATTTCTCTTGATTTGGCTGCATTTATCTCTAGTTTTATACATTAAACAAAGACATAACATGAGGAATTTGTGTGACATCACATCTTGAAGGTAGGAGACATTTCTGAGGATATTCCCCAGATTCCCAAAAACGTCTGGCTCCTTTGCAGTAGGGTAATCTGATTAGGAATGCTAGAATAGTATATGTATGATACACACATGTGTTTTTCTTGTGTTGTGAAGTGATCCATCAAGTTGAAGAGTTGACAGACTGGTTGCTGACTCAGGGGGCAGTACATCAACCCTCCCTGGCTCTAGTTTGGACATCAGTGTTTTAAATACCAGTGTAGTTTGAGACTACACTCAGCCAAAGAGATTAGCACCTGAGCATGCAGATGGTAGCTCCCTTCAGAGACCTGATGGAGCTGTCAGGCAAGGCACGTACCACTAGTGGGGAGGTATCCAGAAAATAGCCCAAATGGAAACTTTCTCCAAAGACTTCTAGTGTTTTGTAAGGGAAACACATACACACACACATACACACTCAGACCACATGGGGAGGAGTGTAGTGTTTCATGGAGGTGATACCTCTGACAGTACCAGGCTCTGCTTAAAATGTCTCAAGTTATTCAAACATGAATCTCCTTTATTGCTTTTACACTCTGACCCTCACAGAAAATTAATCAGCTGTACATGAGACTCATGTAGAACATAAGCAGTTCATATAGTATTCTGTTTAGTTTGCATGTTTAAACACACATATCAGCACACATAGATACAAAATACAGACTACAGACTTTCTTTCTTTTTCTGTCATTGGCTTTCTATTTCTAGATGCTTGTAGGTTTGGGTTCTTGTACAGATTTTGTGGTCAAGTGGCTGTGATTTTACAGTACGTTACTGTCTTCACTTCCTTACGGCAACAGTTACATGCATTTTTATTTATTTAGTTATTTTTATTTATTATTATTTATTTTTCTGACTCTCATGAAAAAGCAATTGGATTTTGATAATCAGTTTAAAAACACCAAATATTCTGTGAAGATTATGGTTTTGTTTTATATTGTTGTAAACTGTCTGAAAACAGAAACAAATTTCAAGAAATTTGGAGTTGTCACCTTGCATTCTGAAAAATTTGGGAATTTCCACAATGTATATGACCATTTGTCACCACTAAAGTTTTATAGACAAACAATTAATTGGTTAATAAAAAAAATGAATAGACTGAATGACTAGATGATGAAAATAATTGTTATTTGTATTGTCAGTTTGCTTTGCAAACAGGAAGAATAATGTATTGTTGAATCATTTAAATGACCACTTGAGGATCTACTTGGAAAGTTAAATCTTACTTTCTGAGGGTAAGAACTAGTCTATGGATGAATTCTTATTTGAGGATAACATAAATGTTGTGAAATATAACTGCAAAATGGTACAAGAACAGGCTAACTGCAGGCAACTGACACTGAACTCTCCTCTTGTGAACAGGACAACCTTATTATTGTATTTGTTTCATTCTGAGTATGTTTAATTTAGCGTATTTTTTCCATTTTTTTCCCATTTTAGGACTTTTCCTCCCCATTTGCATCTTCATACAGTTGTGTGTGCAAGGTTGTATGCTTGCATGCATTCATTTTAAAATTAATGACTGTTTAGTGTAGTCAGTGGTGCAAATCACTCTTTCTGGAATATTGACTTGACAACTAACCTCCTGTATGGGGCCACTTTCCTTTTGGCCCGTAGGTTAGGGAGCTGGGATCCTGGGGTTACCAAAACAGGCAGCTGACAGGGAGCAATAAGGGGGTGGGGGGGCTAAGATGGAAATTTCACTGGTCTTGTCAGTCGCTACAGAGCATAAGGCATCAAGTTCATCCTTGTTGAAAACAAGTTGCTTCTCCAAACAACCTCCTTGTGTGGGTAGAGGTGTAAAGTTGAATGCCTTAAGAGACCACCATACCCCCTCGCCCAGCTCAAGCCATGCCACCGTTGAAAACAAGTGTTCAAACTGTAGGGTCAATCTGCAATACAAATAGACCTGCCCTTTCCAGATATTTCTGTCTGAGAGGTATGGCACATAGACGCATTTAATTCCTGTCAATTTCATGCTCTGTGCTGTTAAAAACCACAGTAGAGAATATTTCCAAAGACCTCAAGCCAAAACATACATCCAACAAATTCAATCTATAAATCTTTGGCTGGAAAATATAAATAAAAGGAGATCCTCACTGCAGCCATATAATCCATACATGCAAAGAAATGTGGTTTGCAGCTTTCAGTGTAAAAGCACTTTATCATCATTTGGTTTGTGCACATGCCGTGAAGGTACACAAGCGTATTATTACTGGCCAAGCCTGTGTTTCACATCCTGAATTTAAACAGTTAGGCAAGTTCTCGAAATGAGATGTATTATCATAGAATAATAAGCACATACTGTGGAAGAGTGGAAGGGGGCTCCTAAAATATGGAAGTAACAGGCTTGAATGACAGTCCAAGGTCAAAGGTCAAATGTGAGCAGAGCAACTGAAATTCAGGGTTACTATGTGAGCATGCTTGTGATGGTCTGAGGTTTGGCTGTGAGTTATCATTTGTGTCGTGTTTTGATGTTGTGCTGTGGTGTAATTGAATTACTGAAAACGTTGCCCTTTCTCCTGATTGTAAATGATAATGAAAGACATCCTACAGAGCATGTCACACATGCCTGGTAAACAACTTCTCCTTCTTTAGAATTCCCAGAAGAACAAATGCAGCGATTATGCATTTAAATACTTTCTGCACTATTGTTCTGCCCCCAAATCATTATGGAAGTTTCTAACTTTGATTCTGCATGTGACTATAAGTCAACATGTCCTACCTCCACTTGGAAAACTAGAAAAGCCTTTTATGAGTTGAGCACATGTTCTCAATCCCCAGTTTATGACATGATATCAAAGAAACAATAAAGAAAGCAAAACAACATCATTTTTACACAATTGTACACATTTAAAGCCCCTACACTATTGTCAGGTGCTTTCACTTATTTTGCCCAATTACATCTCTTCTCAAGACTATGAGGACATGTACAGACAATGCTTGATTGACATCTTTAAGACTCATGTTAGTTTTGCCACACCTGTTAGGACAGGACAACAACTTAGCCTTTATCATTGAGTGATAAATGGGCATAGTTTCGCTCCATTTCACTTTGGCACAAGAATCGACACATGCCCCTCATGGCTCAAATTAATGGCTATGTAAGCAAAATATCCCATGAATGTCAACAATGTGGCAAGCAAGGAAGACTAGTAAACAGTTACATGGTTTAACATTGAATTCCAATAGAAAAGGTATTATACTGTCTTTGGGAACACTTGCAATTTGCCAAAGGAATATACATATTTTTAGCCACTTCGGGGTAATTCATCTGGCAAACACAACTTTGTCATATTTCAATTGTTACCCTCATTCAGTCTCATTTTAGCTCTGTGTTGGTCCCGTCCAACTCCTTTGAGTAACATCTGCTTCTTAGCTGCTAAATGCGTCACCATGTGTCATCAGCTAATTATTAACTTTGTCAGCTGTTTGGTGCTGAACAGATAGTGTACAATGGATTTATCAGAGTTTATTCACAGAAAACAGCTGGCTGCTGCTGGAAATTACACTGATGAAAGCAGTGAAATTGGTCCAAAACACTAAAGTTGTGGGCCATAAAACCAAAACAATGAGCTGAAAGACACTATAAAGCTCTTACATTTGTAGTTTTACACTATGTTAACACCTCTTGTCGGTATTAGATTGAGCCACGATACCTGCTGATGTTTGATATCAGCAAATAAATATTCAATGTGACACTTTCCACCATATTTGCCACCTGTTCTCAAGCAGGTTTACATGCCTTCATCTACTCTTATTAGTAGAGTGTTGAACATGGCCTTTAAAAGCACAATGTCATTTTCAGTGTGACATTCTTTCAAATTACACCTCCGCTCTACATGGTAGTCATTCTGTATTTTGCAATAGTTTGTGTCTGATTCCAAATGAAAAAAAAAAAAAAAAAAAAAAAACACACAACATGTTTGTCCTACGCAGGTAGTTCAAAAAGTTGAAATATGGTAAAGATGTACTCCCACAAAGAGCACACTATAAAACCAAATAGATGTTAGGTGCTCCTCTTCCATTTCAAAATATTCATACAGGTATGTTTATAGATCTTGGAAAAGACATGTTGAAACCCCATAAAGAAATTAAGGGCCTACGTGAGAGAAAAACCACATCACTTCTTCCCTGCCATGTCTTGCGAAGCAGTGAGCTTCTTCTTTCACTCTGTGCACTGTGTGACTTTCTTTGCGTAAGCTTTGAGGCTTCTTGGGGATAGAGACTTTGGCAGCCCTGTGACTGTGTAAAAATCTTTGTGAGACCATCCAAGGTGGACTGAACGGCTGGATCCCACAAGTGCTGGCAGCAAGACCCTCTGTCTAGACACCCAGCCAGATGTCCAGCAGCTACAGACAAACATTGCCATCTAGTGTAGGAATAAGGTCAGAGTAGTTCAT
Source organism: Euthynnus affinis (assembly GCA_029490765.1). Classification (NCBI taxonomy): domain Eukaryota; kingdom Metazoa; phylum Chordata; class Actinopteri; order Scombriformes; family Scombridae; genus Euthynnus; species Euthynnus affinis. The sequence goes on along the minus strand of CM055853.1, from coordinate 8,339,946 downwards.
ACATTCAGCATCTGTTTGCTGTAAAGGACCAAGGAGATGTGTATGTCTCAACTCAGTACAACAAAAGAGATCTGCCACTCATCCAAACATACCTCCCCAGTGAACTAGAGGCTCAAATAAATCAGCACCTCGGCCGCCAACTGCAAACAAACTTGGCAGAAAACAGAACCAGACAGGCTGGATGGCGTGTCATTCTTACAGCGTGAAATAAACATTCGACCTGTGCTTTGTGGCCTCCTGTCGATGTTTAGAAGCTCAGACACTTGATGCATGTGTTTGATTTCTGTATGAATGACTGTGGTTGACTGTAAATTTCAGTGCACCAATAATATAAATCTGTCAGATTGCTTTCAACAAACAAATGCAAAATTGGTTGGTTGACCAACAAATAAATTGACGACAAACCCTAATTTTATGCAGATTTGAGGCCATTAGAGTGTGCCAACTTTTTCTTTCACTAGCAATTTCTCTTCTTTGCTGCAAGGGAACAAAAGTGTGCACACAGAATGGAATAATGCTTAAAAGAAAATAGTTGCTGCTCAAAATGTGCGAGATAAAAATCTGAACAGGGTGAAGTCTAAACAACTTCAACCGAGTGATTTCCTGAAGTCCTTGAATTTTTGACATTGTATGGAAACATTCCCACACTCAGCCATACAGCTGATGTGTGTTAGACATCATTACCTTGATAAAATTACATCAGCATGTCTTCTGCTGTCTCATGAGAGGAGGTACATATACATACAGATCAAAAGGATCTGTAGAAGATAATGTAAATTGAGAAATTCGGCAACTCAGTCCTGTCCTTGGTATCTGTTCCTGGATCATATGACAGGAATGCTGAAATCGTTGCCACCTTTCCCTTCCTGAGATCTTTGCCATCCCTTTGGTTTAATTTGGTTTGCGTTCTTTGGACAAGGACCGCAATTCCTTCATCGTGGCAGAGAGCCCCTCTGAGAACAGAGATGCTGTGTGTGAAGCACCTCTCAAAACAGTCTTACATAATGTCAACACAATTACGGACATTAAGCTTTGATGGTTCCGAGTAAATTCAAGGGCAGCAGGCCAAAGCTTTTTTTTTTGCTGCTTGATCTAGAGGCTTTTATGGAGGACTGGAGGGACACAGGAAAAGGCACATTAGGGAGTAAGGTTGATTGGTTTTAGGAAGTTCAGTAGCGTGTCCACTCAATCTTTTGATAGGAGAAAATAGCAAATTAGTTTGCTTGTTTGTTGTCGGCCCCAAGGGAAGGCATTCTGTGCTTCAACTTGTTAATGGCTTCCACTGTTTCACACTTTATAAAGTGCTTTATCTTGACTATAGATTGTCAGAGATCCAGCTGTGTAGGCAAAGTTTTTCTCTACAGGAAACTCAAAGTAGTGAATCAACAGCCCTAATGACTGATGAGTTATTATTTATTATTGTGCAATAAAGCACACAACAGCATGAATTTGTCATTTTGATAAGTGTGTTGAACAAATGAATAAGACTAGATTCTACAGTCACACTAGCAACTCTATTGAGATTGTACTTACAGACTGCAATGCTTTGAGCTAAATGTTAAAGTCAGCAATGCAATGCTTACAGCAGGTTTTGCTGACCATGTTTACCATCTTAGTTTAGCTTGTAAACATTTGGTAATTAGCAGCTGAGTACAGCTGAGGCTGATGGGTAGGTCATTAGTTTTGCAGGTTTGGTGAAAGATTAAATTAAAAATCAAAGATCACCAAAGTTATTAAAGTTCATCCTGGGGGGATCGATCCAGTGGTTGCCAATTTTGCACTCAAAACCACAAAGGACAACCTCATAGCGACCCAAGAGGAAGGGTTAGGGATTCATCCACTTGGTACCACAGAGATCTGCACCAAATGTCATGGCAATTCAATTCAATTCAATTCAATTCAATTCAATTCAATTCAATTTTATTTATATAGCACCAAATCACAACACAAAGTCATCTCAGGGCACTTTTACATGGAGCAGGTCTAGACCATGCTCTTTAATTTACAGAAAGAGAAACCCAACAGTTCCCCCCATGAGCAAGCACTTGGCGACAGTGGGAAGGAAAAACTCCCTCCAATAGTTGTTGAGATCTTTCTGCCTGTACCAAAAGTGGTGGACCAGCCAAACAACTGACTCCCATTGACATAACTAAAGCCAAACCACCCTAAAGGTTTTTAGAATACCTGCCCCTCATCATTTTGATATTTATAATTATATCACTCCTTCACACTGCAAACAAACATGTTCAAATTGTCCTTTTTTCTTGTTGCCAGTCACCAATAATTACGCAGATTTTCTTTATTTGCAAAAATTAAGATCAGTCAACATATGATGGAGCATTCGCAGACTTAAGGAGGATTAAATGTTGCCACAGGCCAACAAAAACATCACAATTACATTCATTTTTCATTTGGCACTGTAAGTGGAATGTGCAGGCAGAGAGGGACAACACAAACTTACAAGTATACTCCTACCAAATAATTAAAAGTGTAGGAAGACAGATGACTATTCTTTTTTATTAAGTCTGTCAGGTCTGATTACTGCCAAAATTTCCTAAACTTCCTATGATAATGCTGCATAATTATTAAGCATGTTGTCTGCTAAAGAGTTAGCAAGAGCTCTTGAAAGAACAAGTTACTGAGAGTATTATCATGCTAAGCCCTCCAAAAGTTTGACTGTCCAATAAACTGGATTAGTTGCATTTTGTTCTTTAGCTTGTAGAGAAACTGGGCGCAGGTTAGGATGTAGATGCATCTCCTGCAAGCTCCTACAAGGTTGACTTTACAACTTAATATAAATCTGTCAAATCAATAGTGAGAGTTTAATTCTGAAGCTATCACGTCTTGTTAACATCAAATAGCAAGGTAAGAGCACTTCAAGGCTGTAAAGCTTCAAGTACTAGAAACCAATCAGTGAAACGATGTGCTTCCTCCTTGGGCGCAGCATCAGCAGCAGTGACCAAGAGCCCAGGCAAGCCTGAGGCCTCAGATAGTGACAAAAAGCTAACTCAGAAGATGCTTTCCCAGGTACTTGATGACAATATTTGTGCACAAATTGGGGCAGCAATTCGAGACCTACAGGCTGATATTAAACTGGACTCTGTGAGAAGTGAGTTAACAACATCAGTCACAAGCGTGCAGGCCTCGCTAACTTCACATGATACCCAACTGAAGGAGCTAGAGAAAGCTGCTGATTTCACTGGCGACTGTGTCACCCAGCTCCTTACCATTGTAGGCCAGCTTCAGGGTGAGGTGAGGGACCTGCAGGCCAAATGTGAGGACCTTGATGGTCGCTCCAGGTGGAATAATTTGCAATTGAGTGGGGTTGAGGAAGGGGCAGAGAGTGGACAGCCCACACAGTTTGTCTTTCAACCTCTGAAAGAGGTTCCAAACCTAAATGAAGCCTGCCTCCTGGACAGAGCCCATAGATCTCTACAAGCAAATCCAAAACCTGAAGAGCCCCCACACGTATTCATTATGTGGGTGCCCTACACTCATATGAGGGATGAGATGCTACACAAGTCTGGTCAGAGCCCCCTGACATATAGGAGGAAGAACCTCTACATCTAACCTGACTATGCTGTTGCTGTGATGAAATAGAGAGCAGACATGAAGAAGTGACTGAGATCCATTGATGGGACCAAATTTGGCCTGTGATTCCTGGCTACACTGGGTGTCACTGTCCCAGGGAACAAGGAACATTCTTTCAAGGACCCGATGCTGGCACTGGACTTCATCAACGATGATATGCACAGTACCAGCTCTAGCAACCAAAACTATTTTTTTCTTTATTTGGTGTGATTGGTTATGTAGCATTTTTGCTACAGAGATAGGTTAAGCACATACGGTGGGATACACCAGCTGCTGGATATATGAGAATAAGTTTGTGGAAAAATGGGCTGAATAAAACATTGATGTGTCACAAAAAAAAAAACTGAAAAAACTTTGCTTTGATTACTGTCATGCTGGATATTAGCAATGAGCATGTCATGCTTAGAGAGTCTTAGCCTTTCAGCGATTATGAAGGGAATTTTCCTGCGCCTCATGAGAAATTAGGGCTTAAATTTTTAACACCCACAGATGCTAACAAGCACTCTGTTTTTATCAGGAGAAAACCTTGTCAAATACTATAAATCCTTCCCTGCTAATATAAATCTCATAATACTCTTACTGACTTTGTGGGTGGCTGCTTTTGTCCAGGAGAGTCAGAGTTAGCAGGGCTGTTTTTTAGAAAAATAGATGTTTACGAAAAGGTCAAGGCGAGATTGTGTATGCTCAGATTCCTTTTGTGAGTTTATATAGTAAATTTCAACTTATCAAACACACAAGGTGCTGTAAAATTGAAATCAAAAACAAACAAAAAGGCACTGTATGCTAAGTCACTCAAAAGTCTCATATCAGCTTTGTTCTTCTGACACTATGAATTGTAGCTGCAGTTAAACACTTAATGTCATATTATTATTTACAACGTGGGAAGATATAAAGTATAGACATTCCATTTTAAGTGGGCTATGAAGTATAACTAATCCTATGAATGTGCATTTGAGAATTTACATGTCGTTTATGGATGTAGGATCTTTTATTTTTATTCTCAGAAATACAGAAGGAATGCTTAATTGAACTTGCTGAGGGTTAAATTGAAATTGCATTACTTATGATGATTAAATTAGCATAAATTTTAAGATAAAACATCTGTATGCTCATTTGTATAAAAGCAAAATGATGGACTCTGTAACGGCTAACATGTGTTTAAGAGACTGCCTTGCTGCTATATGTTACAAAACCGCCACTGTGAGGTAAACAGGGGGTGGAAACAATATAATGAACACCTGTACATGTAATATAATCCAAGAGAATGGCCCTTGTGTCTGAGATTGTAGTCTGTATCTGCTAGGCTGTATAAATATAAAGTTTTCTTATAATACTCTACCCCATCTCTATACTTTGTTCAAAGCACCCAGAGCTTTTAAAAATGAAGACTTGTAAACACTTTTAAAACTGTTCAGTCAATTATTTTCAAGTAAAGTTTGGGTAACTTTATTAACTTACTCACTATAATGGTTAGGTGCTGTACATGCTCACAGAAAATGTCAAGACAAGCACAATAAGGCTCAATACAAATAAATAACACTGTGACATTCTCTGTTTATTAAGCAAATGCATTGCTTAAAGTCCCCCTCCACTCAAAAATATGTTTTTCTTCTTGTTCTTGCATAATTTAGAAGGCTGTTTTCTCTCTCTGCGCTCATTGATAATCTAATTTTAAGGGCCTGGGCCTGGAAGCATGATTTGTGACATCACAACTGGTTTGGAGTCAATCCTAGTCTAATATTCAACTTACACAAGTGTGAGGTGGAAACTTGAAACCCTCAGTGCACAAACAGTGAGACTGGACTTCACAGTGAAGTTGGTGACACCTTGTGTCCAGTATTTAAACTTCTGACATGAAATATTTACATATTCATGGATTGTGGAATTTTAATGAGGGAGAAAGAGCAGATACCATCTTAAGGATTTTAACATGGTAATTATACTTTTTTTCTGGAAAGACCATATCAGGCACGCATCATTGTTAACAGTATTTTTGTATGTCTTAATACATGTCTGGAGGGAATCTTGAAACTGAACACTTATTGTTTTGTTCTGTGTATCTAAAGGTTGACAAATTCCTATCTTTTTTATTAGGCTATATCATGCACCACTTTGGTCCAGACTGAAATATCTCAACAACTATCAGATGGATTGCCTTGAAATATTGTTCAAGGTATTTTAAGTTATTTGAAATTTTGAAATTTGTGGCTGCAGAGTGAGCCGTGTTGACATGGAACCTGCTACTACCTCACACCAGAAAGTCAAATCAAATAATGCAAAAAGCTTCAGTATGAGCTATGAAACGTGTCTGGAGATAACTTCTGCTGTGATTTGGCACTATATAAATTAAAATTGAATTGAATGAAATACCCCGAAAGGACAATAATGAGCCATATTAATAATAAACAACCACCATACTTATTGTAATTGTGATTTAATGATGCAACAAAATCAACATGACAAAGTCAAGCGCTCAGTTTCACCTAATCAATTATTAATTTAGTCATTTCATCAATGTGTGAATAAGAGAACATCACCAAGAAACTTGAGTTAAACAGTAAAGCAAATTTATAACATCATAACATTTAGTAAATTTATCATAACACAAATATACAGTATATTTCTTCATGGCAAAACAGAAATAAATGAATAATCAATTAACAACTAAAAATAAGTTTTACATACAAGTAGGCTAACTCATCTTTCTTTGAACACATGTGATTATGTGTTCCTCAAACACACTCTGAGCAGACATTCAGCACCTTCACTGTGCATTTTCCAAAGACAGCTTTCCTGTACTTCAGGCACTTGGCCAAAGTTTTCTTGCAGGTCATTCTCCTCTGCTCTTTTTATAATTTAATCATGACTTGACATAGTTGTCAAATCACACACTCAAAAAAAAAAAAAAAAAAAAAAAAAAAAAACACTGCCTAGCAACTTACAATGTGTAAAATATTAATGCATTTCATATACTGGTAAATTTTACTCAGTGGCAATTATAGGTATAAATGCCTGTGATTCATCCTCCCTATTTTAAACAACAGGGGGTGCTGCATAACATTAATTTAGGAAAAGTCAAAGACTGGGGGACATGAATATTCTATTAAAACATACTATTGGAAACCCGTCATGGGTAAATTTTACCCCGTAGCAGTTCTAGTGTTAATAACACTGATTTTATGTAAATAGCTCCCAAATCAACCTGCTGGATTTAGAGAAAGCTTAACAACTTTTGGTGTACAAAATGCCACAGATATGTTTAAAATATAAGACTCAGTATTTAAAAAAAATAGTCAAAAAATGCATATACATTGACATGTTAACAAGCTAAGTTAGCATTTAGTGAAAAATACAAGCCTCACAGAGTTGATAGTGCAGCTCTTATTCTTGTTCATCTATATTTCACCTTAACTGCTGTGGAGTAAACCAGGTCTGTGTAGATCCTTTACATAAGTAAAAGTAGAAATACTGTAGTCTAAAAATACTCCATTACAAGTAAAAGCCCTGAATTCAAAATGTTATTTGAGTAAAAGTATGGAAGTATTATCAGCAAAATGTATTTAAAGTATCAAAAATACTCATTCTTGACTAGTTTCTTCGAGGGTGTTATATTATTTTAGTATATTATATTGTTTTTAGTATGTATATTGTTATTTATTACCAACAAATACATGTAAGATCGTTGCAATCATGATGTAGTTCATTAATGTAGGGCCGATTTTAGATACTTTGGGTAGATTACTAGAAATACTGTTCTGCATCATATTAATATAAGTCTACTTATGTTTTATAATCATCATCATCATCATAACAATGTATTTATCTATATAGCATTAAATAACTGTTAGATTATTTAGATATATTATTTTATGTAAAAATCTTGACCTGAAAAGTAACTAATAACCATAAATTTGGCAAATAACTGTAGTGGATTAAAATGTAGCCTACAATATTTCCCTGAAAAAAGTGTAGTAGTAGTACAGTGCAAAGTAGCATAAAATGGAAGTACTCAAGAAAAGTACAAGTATTTCAAATTTACTTACTTAATAAACTTAGAAGTACTCCACCACTGCCTCTGATTCCAGACTTATTCTGTAAGAATTCTTGTGTCACAGCCGCGTTGTTTTGTCAAGCCACATCATATGAAGGTGGCTAAAATGTGATTTAAATTCTTTAGACTACTGCTGCACAACAACATTTACCGAGATTTACCAAAATCGAATTATATATCCATCAAACTGACGGAAGAATTTTTATTTGGATGTTGCTCATACATACCAACAGTACAGTTTGAATTTCTCATACTTTGGTTTATTTTCATTTGTATCTCCAAGAATTGGTATGTTTGGGTTGGTACGTACAGCTGCACTCTGATTCTTGGATTTGCTAAAACAGAAACAGCCACAGGGCATTTTCATTTCTGTGGCTGTCTAGGGGAAGAGTCAGCCATGATTTTGTACAAGGTAATTGCAGTTAACTTCCAAAATAAAGGAAACAGCAACATTAAGGGCGTTGGACCACTATGATCTCCCTCAATGTGACTTGGCATGGAGTGCTTTGCTTGTAATTGTGGAACATGGGGTTTCCATCGCCACTGTTTACATTTTCATCCCTATCAATGACCATACTGAGCAGATTGCACCTCCGACAGGATAGAAATGCTTCAGGTGATGAAGGCAATCACTCAGAATTGCTTTGTATTTTTTGGCATTTACATCACCCGCAAAGGGTTTCCGTGTATCTAAAATGTGCCAGGAAATTTTCCTCCTTCATAACATAACAGAGCAGCCAGAATCACTCACTTACACTTGTGAAATGAATGATGTTGTGAAAAGGAAGCACAGGATCAAGAGTGCACAGCCACCTTCTGTGGTGACAGACAACATTTACCCAATAAAGACCTTCATATATTATATAAGATAAAATGACTTACAGTAAAGCTATTTTTTGTTGAATGGAATGGAAGAAAGAAAGCTTTCACAGTAGACTTCCACCATTTTATTGTAGTATTTCAACACTACAGATTTTCATCAATTCATTTTTTTAACATTATTTTCATTTATCACCTTACACACAATGTGTGACCATGAGGACAGGTTCCAAAACCTTCATCAGATAAAGAAAAATCTTTCCTGCTGTGGTATTTATGTGCTGTATGTGCTACATGCTCATGCAGCTCATGCTTCAGCATACAAACAGTAACAGATTTACATTTGCAGAACTCCATTTTCTCACTCTTTTTGCAGATGATTGAGATTGTCTTTAAGCAGGTGTGTCACATATATTTCCAAAGCAAAATACTGCTGACAGCAAACTATTTTTTGTTTGTGCTCAAACAAATTCATAAGGCCTAAACTGCCAATATCCGTCCATAATTTATACATTGCTCAAGGCCCTGCGGTGAAGAGAATTTGATGACTGTAAAACTCAGTGACTCAAAGGTCAATTCATGACTTATTCAGTTCCAAGCGAAACAAAAAATATATTCACATTCAAAAAACAAACTCAATTGAAAGCAAAATGGATTTTTATTCATTTGGTTATTTCCTTTTTCAATAACATGTACTGTACATGTCAGCTATTTGTTACATGCTGTCATGCACAATTATTCTGTGGTGAAACCATACCTGACTCACAGAAAAGGTATTGTCATATCCTGTTAAAACAGGTGTAACCTAATAAGCAACCCTGACACTTTTCAGGTGTTTAAATACTGAACTCTAACACAATTAAGTGCAAAATATGCCACAGATCTCTACTTTTTTTTTAAGATGATAAAAAGACCAGTGGACTCAAGAGGTGAACTGCATGTCTCTTCTGTGACTTTGTTTCTGTTGCAGGGAAAGCAAGAACTGAAGAAAAGTTTTTTTTTTTAAAAAACAGACCACATCGGAGATGCGAGGGGATAAAACAAGAAAACATTGAGTCTTCTCGGGTGCATGTTAATTCAGTTGTGTAACTTGTTTGTTCCTGTTTCCTATTTTAAGGAACATTGCTTCGGGTTCGGATCATTTGACTGTGAAACACAAAAAAGTAAATGATCTGTATGGAAAAATCCTGTCAAAGGCAAGAATTCACGTTGTGTCAATTACTGGTGTTTTATTTCACATTCATTTCATGCAGCGTTTTGGTTTTAAACAACATTCATCAGGTATCATCAGAAAAAGAGACAACGTGCAGGAGTTTTTCACTTTCTCACATTCAGGTGTACAAAAGTATGTTTTTAATTGTTTTGACAGAAGCCTTAAAGGTTTTCATTGGATCATTTTGGTTGATTTAAAAAACTTGACACCTTTTGTCCATTGAGTCACCATAAAAATATGGCTCTGAATTATATGTTACATCTTGTCATCTCCCAGTTCAGAGCTAGTATTCTTAAGTCAAAACAATTCAGAAGAAAAGCTATTTGTGTGATTTGGGAGAAGTGAAAAGTAAGTCCTATTTTCTTCTGTATTGTACATACTATGATGACTTAAGAGATAAAATGGATCAGTTCAGTTCTGTTGATGTACAGATGATCAAAAGGGGGATTTTTTTTTTTTTTTTTTGGTCGGTCTCTAGGTTCACAAACTTTTTTTTTCAACTTTAAAAATGTTTAAAAAATAGAGCAGATAGTCTATTTAATTTGTCTTTATTTTGATTTCTCCAAGAGCTCATATGTATATATATACATGTATATATATATACATATATATATATATATATATATATATATATATATATATATATATATATATATACATATATATATATATATATATATATATATATATATATATATATATATATATATATATATATATATATATATATATATATATATATATATGTAGTTTTGGGAATCTGATTGGAGAAAGTCTGTAAATTGGGTCTATAGTTTTGGACTCTTTGAGGTGTCATTTGAAAACATATGCACTGATTCTGGATCTGGTTTGTATTTATTTATGATGTTACGTAAGGCCATGCAGGCTGGACTTAGTTGCGCATGACACAATAAGAAAATCACACCATTTATTTATCATGTCAAACCGGACAAATCGCAATTGCAGAAATCCACTGTTACAAGAGGCCATTTGAAAGGAACGAATAGTTGCTTTAGACACTGACAGCAGGTCCCAGCGCATATAAACATCTCAGTGTCACTCGTTGACACACTGTCTTCTGTTCTTTTCTTCCACATGCTGTCTCTGTTTCTTGTTAAGGCTAGCAGCTTTCACACATTAAAATACTAATGAATACGTACAGTGCAGTGTGGCCAATTGTTACTGGACCTCAATAGCTAAAGGATGGGTTCACAACAACAGTCAAGTACCCATATGAACATTGAAACAGGTTTTTCTTGCCATAATTGTCCCTCCTGTTCATACTCGCCATTAGATGAACAAGCTCTGAGAGCATTTCTGATAAATACAGCAGTGTATGGGTCCTGTGAATGAGTGTGTTTAAGTGTATGAGTCCTCTTTGACCAACACATGGACTTTGAGTTGCATGTAAAGAAAGTGGTCCAATTCTATTCTTTCAACTAGGACGACACATTTCCAAAATCGAGATCTGGAAAAAATGATCCATGTTTTTATGTCCTCTCTCTTGATTATTGGAATGCACCGTTCACTACCCTGAGTCACTCCTCTGTGTCTCCGCTCCAGTTGGTCCAAAATGCAGCCGCTAGACTTTTGACCAAGACATATCATAGATCATATGAACATCTGAGTGTTGTTTTAAGACACACTTAAAGAAATGTGAACCTGTCCTTTAACTCAATAGTTAAAGACAGAGGATATCTGCGTTACAGACTTCAGCACACTGGGTGGCGCCACAGCGCACTAATTTGTTTCTTATGTGACTTTATGTCCAGCAGTCGTCGCCAAAACTCCGGTTTTCTTTGCCAAAATCAATCCCACAATCCCCACACACCGGCGGTGTATTCATTTGAATGGTCAAAACTCAGAGACGCTAGCAAACCTGCAGACAGAAGTTGTTATTGAGTTCAACCAGTTTTTCACATTTGGGATTTTACACACCCGGGGAGACTTGAAGACATTTGACAGAATGGATCGGTTGGTATTTAACTTATTGCTTTAATCGTTAAAATGATTTCTGAAGCACCATTTATTAAGCCATATGTTCCTTGAGTTGAAAGGCTAGCTAGCCTGTTAGCTCAAACTAGCGGCCCAGCTGGTCAATGTCTACGTCTCCGTGTATACGTGATAGTCGAGCTGTAAGCTAACAGCTACAGATGGCTAACTGTGGCTTTTAAGTTAGCTCACAAAATGAGCTAGCTCACTTAGCTGAAGGACGTAACAAAACGCAGTGTTGTACTCCAACCATCTGTTGCCTTATTGGTAGCATGTTAGAAAACATGCTAACGCAACTTAAATCAGCAGATAGTGACAGTTATGGCAATATGTTGCAGCTCAGCTAGCTAACGTTAATGCTTGTATCGCAGCAGCCAACGCCTTTGACACTAAGAAAAACAACATGTTTATCTCATTTGAATGTTCAGCCTTTGAGAATCACACTGCAGGTTGTGCTCTGCAGCTACATTGCAAGACGATGTTAGGCCACGAAAAGTAATTCTGATTTATTGTCCCTGTTGAAAGCTGAGCTAGGAGATCACTAACTTACCAACTTTTCCCCCCACAATTGTTTGTCCAACAGTGTCCTTTATTATGGCAGCTGGTAAGCAATGGGAAGCCTGTAAGGTCAACCAGAATAAAACCAATGGCCTTCTGCGATCTTGCCTGCATCTTTCTGCTGAAAAGAACATGAAGCAGGTATGGAGAACAAATATCATGGCTTATTGTGTAAACAGTTGTCCAGTTTGTCTCTTAAATCCTGATGACTGTGAAGTGACAGTGCAGTGCTGTTGTAGTAGTAGAGCATGTAGTGGTGGCTTCATCCCCTATCCTTTTGTTTTAGGTGGATATTATAAATAAGGAAGAATTAGATAAAGAAAGGTGAGTCTTTGATCCACATCTGTGGGATTCATCTAATCATGATCACTCACTCACTGTCTGTGTCCCACAGATAATCCCTCTCAGTCACTGGACCATTTAAGGCACCTTTCCATAACCATTATCACCATGTCAGCGGCTTTGAATTTTACGGTTTGCCAAGTTAACTCAGCTTTACGTTCGGACCATGTCGACTTTTTTTCCTCCTGACAGATTTCAAGTGCACAGTCCAGGCAAAGTGAAGCGATTGTCATCTTGCAAGAGGAAGGGTTTCCCATTGGTGGAGGTGGGCTTGAAGCTGCACCGCAAAACATCAGATGTAGGCCGTGCCCGTGACCCCGGCATGGCCAACAAAGAAAATGAGCTGACGTGCTCCGATGACGTGCGGGGCATTCACTACAATGACAACTGCGGGCTCCCTGTGAACTCTGCAGAGGCCTCCAAGATGGCAGGGGCCAGCTCCAAGTACAGCGACTTTACTGAAGTAAGAGACAGAGCAGATCTGTAGCTTTGTATTTTAAAAAAAAAAAAAAAAGTGTGCACCTTAATGCTTCTCCGCTGTGTAATGTCAAGGCTTTTGATTCTTTCATGGTTTTGATAAAATTTGCTGCACTCTCGCTGACACTGAATTCCCTCTTTGTCTTTTTGTGTAGCTATCAAAGGACCATGAAGCTATGACTCACGTCCTTTTTGGAAGGAATCTTCGACTAAAAGTAGCCCAAACACTATGGCGAAGAAATGCCAGTGAATTAGTGGCCTATCTAATAAGGTAAAACACTGACCACTTACACTTCCTTATGGCGAACTGTGTTCACTCTTCGAGCACAGGATAATACTTGATCATGTTTTTCTTTTCCCAGAATTCAAGACACAGGGGTGCTGCTCGACTGCTTACCTGTCTTAACAAACAAGTAAGTCTCACCCGGGTGCTATGTGATTTCTCCTTTTGGAATGGTTTAGCTTCAACTGTAATGGCTTGACTGCACAAAAATTAAATTAGGTATTGCAGTATAATCTAAATTGTGTTTTGTGGCATTGCCTTCATGTAGATGTAAGCCATATGCACAGTTTCCCAGAGAGGAAAATCCCAGTGTCCCTAAATGCCTCTTTCCTCTTTTTTTGTATCTACCTTAAAGTATTTAGACATTATGTGATTTATTACAAGCAAAAAAAGACTTTGAATTTGAGGATTCGACTAAATTATAATACATACACAGGTGTTTGTTGGGTTATGATTTACAGGATGTGTCATCATTGCTGTAATTCTTTGACAGCTTGTTATGTTTTTTTTTTTTTAAGGTGCGTATCTAACAACACAGAGAGTGTGAGGCTGTACTCAGCTATTTAAACTCAGTTAGCTATCTGCTTTTCTCTGTCAGCCTATATTACTAATAACCAGCTTTCTTTCTTTGTCTGTCTCAGTCTTCAAACTGAAGCACCGTGTTTATCACTTGGATGCTGCGTTGACCTCATGCCCCAAGTGAAAGTGATTCTTGCCAGTAAATATGAAGAGTAAGTGTCACTGAGTATCTGCCAAATATTGACAAATCGGAGGCAAGTAGATTTTCTGTTTTTAGTCTTAAAGACGAATCCTCACTCAACCAAGAGACTTCTGAACTGAAACCTCACTGTAAGACTGTGTTCCAAGACTAAAACAGCAAAATGATTTGCCTTTTATAGGTTGTAGATAGAGAATCTTCATAGACATCTTTTGACATAATAATTTTACTAACTGGTCTGATTAATCTGTCTTTTCTTTTTTTTTTTTTTTAAGACACATAATGGTGGGTTTACACTGGGTTCAATCCATCATCAGGAAATGGTGGCCAGAACTTTCAAAGAATGAGAAAAGACTGCGGGACAGTTGTTCAGAAGACAGGTGGGCACTACATTCTTAAAAAAAAAAAATCTGTAAACAAAATCCTGACAATGCTTTCTGTTATTCATGTACTGTTATTATAATGTCTAATATCTATGTTAAACATAATCGAAGTTCCAGTGACAGTATGTGAAATGCTCCCTGCAAGTGAAAAGACTTCGGCCTGCCCTGAACGCTTTGTTTGCAGAGTTACCTTTACTTCCTACTCATGATGACATCAGTTCATTTGTGCATGGCCACGTCGGTAGCCTTTGTTGCTAAGGTTGTTCATGATTTCCACTCTCATAGTTCAGATCAGATTCAGGCTCAAACATGTACAGATGTAACTGAGAGGTTTCTATTTCAAGTAAAGAGTGAGAAAAAAAGAAATGATTACTACTATTGTTGTTTGTTTTTAAACTCTAAATTATGCAAAGATATTCCAGTAGAGCGCCAGAATATAAATATAGACCTGGAAATGTGCTTCATACTTCCCTTTTAACTACTACTTGACTAGAAATGCTGCTGGTCAATACAAGTGAATTGTCTTTCTGTTTGTGTTTCTTATGGATTGGAAATGGCAGTGACCTACTGATACAGCTATACTGTTTATTAGGTGTAATAAGAATAAGAAATATTATGATCTTTTTTTTTTTTTCGGTTATTCATGCTTTGTACTAATACTGAACTACGCCATACAAAACATACCTGACTGGCATATTTAAAGAGTCGGCATTAATGGGGTCAGGCCAGATACACTTACATGTTGATTTCACTAATGCAACCTGACTTTTTTCATAAGAGTGTACTAACAACTGCTGTAAGAATCTTTTTTTTTTATTTTATTTTTTTAATAGCAAAATACAAAATGGCACAAAAGCTTTGATTTTGCTCGCTTCCAGTCCCTGGTAATTGTACCCTCTTGTGCTTGCTTGTAAACAAAGGAGGTGAAATTTGCTTTTTTGTTATTTAAGCATAATTGTACCCACTTTAAATCCTTTGTCTGCCTTTAAATGTGGACTAGAATATTAATTCTAGTGACATAATGTGTATAAAAAAAAGATGTTGCATAAAGAATTGTGACAAGTAAAGAAGGAGAGATCATTTTTAACTCAAAGATGTGTCTTATATTTTTGTGAAGTGTAGTAATTTAAAGGTTTCGAGATGATAGCAGCTCTAGAAGATAATTATACATTTCTGACAGCAGTTGGGATTAATTTCTATCAGGAGAGCTCTTAGTAGGGGTGAAAGAGAGAGTGGGTTGGGGGTCCTACAGTCAGTGACTGGGGGTCCCATGTGCACACATGCTGTTATGGTAATTATGGTAATATGTGCATTTGCAGGAATATTGAAGTCATGAAGCAACGGCTGAAGGACTTGTGGAAGGAAGGAGCCAGGTTGTGTTTGGTTCCAGGATCTACGGGAGAACTGGCAAAGGTGAGAAGATGCCGTTATTGCAGTATTTATTAGTAATTTTAGTAAAGTAAAAAAAGATGTTTTAATTGCTGTTTATCAAAATTTAAATATAGGGGAAACATAATCATATAATCCATAATCTTTTTGTTCAGATGATTATTGTCAACCTTAGAGGCAGGTCTAAGTTACTTGTTTGATGGTCTATTAAAATGAAAAATGCCTGTTAGGTATAATTTCTTTAAAAGAAACAAGAATGAAAACAACTGCAATAGAGTTAATTCAACACCTCCATGCAAAAGTTTCCAAAAAAACACTTTGTCTGGTCGTGTTAACAGACTGCACACACTTTCCTGCTTGTCTTTTCCGACCTCTTGTTGATTTTGGGAGGACACAGCCAACCACTCCCAACCTAAAAAAAAAAAAAAAAAAACCCTCCGCGAGCTAAATGGCATTAGCAGTTGTAACATGGATCTGTATTGTGGTTGTGGTTCATTTGTTTCCATCTTCACATCCTGTTATATGCATCAAACCATGAAAGAAAATTATGATCTCAGGGCCATTCATGAGACCTGTTAAAGGAAACAGTTTTACTCATTTAAAGTTTCAAGTAGTAGTTGCAGAAAGGCAAGTTTACACTTTTTTTATAGTTGGTATTTACAGAGTAATCTGTGTCTTGTGCCGTGTGTAATAATAAAAAAAAAAAAAAAACGAAAATACATTGAATTTAAGTGCAGAAACATGTTGGGACTGTGATTTATTCATAGTGTTTATGTAAAACTGAATTTATTCTAATACATGCAGGATGTTGCACTAGCTGTGAAGAAAACTAATGCTATGTTTGCTTTGTGTTGCAGGCCATCGAGGCTTATCTCTCACAGCTGCCCTGACAGTTGTCAATGTAGCACTCCGAGGATGTGACCACTACTGCCGGATCATGGCTGTGTTGTGAACTGATAATGATGCCAGAGAAATGGACTGGTTCGTTCTGCCCCTCAAACTCAAACCTCTTAACTGGGACTGAACATGACACTTCAGACTCCTTTAGTTAAGGCTGGAGACACTTAAGAAGGGGCCAGGAGAGCTTTTCTGCAAATAAAAGAAAGGAAAAAAAAAAACAACAAAAAAACAAAAACACAGCAAATGACTGCTTCACATTGAAGTGGACCGTCTTGTGAAGGGGCACATAGCTGACCTCCATGAGACTGGATGTACGTCGCTCTATGAAGTGCCAAGCTCTTTGTCTCTCACTACACCACTCTTTGCCATGGAATGCAAATGCACTTGTGGATGTAATGAATGCTCCGCTGTTTTGATGTTTTATCCTGGGTTCTTTTGGAATCAGGAACTTGAATCTGCAGCAGTCTTAAGTTATTAGAGCTCCTCTTGTTTTCATTTTTGCCTCCATATGACATTTGACTGTATAATGTAAAATGTAAAAACAAGTGATTCTTTTAATCTTCTTTTAAATAAATTTGATAAAAATCTAAATTCCTTTATGTTCTTATGTGTTGTTCATACATAGCAAGATACAGTAAAAGTGTTTTTTTCTCTCCTTTTTTTAACAGTGTTGGCTAGTTTATTATATTGTAGCAGAGAAAAGCCTAATTAATATAATAAGGGGAGATTAAAATGGTTTATATAGATTAGATTATGACACTTATTGCTTTTAAATGTTTTGTTAATAATACAATTACTACATATCATAATTGTATTTAAGATAATGGTTAATCCCCACTGTCACTAAATCTTCCAAGGTGGTCGAACAGGTTTTTCGGGTTTATCTATCTATCTATATAAAATCAAAGCTTTATTAAAATAATTTCCTTTTGATAAAAGTGTTAAATAGTTTATGAATGGCACAATTAAGTCTTAGGAAACTGAATATAAAATCACGAACAGGAAAGCAGTAGAAAAAATAAAATAAAAGCCACATTTATTGATAGATTGTTTTTATGTAATCTTAGTTGATCAAATACGTGGTATTTTGAAGGAAACAAGCAAGCGATCCCAAAACGGCGATTTTGTAATAGAAAACATGTCCACCTGAGAAAACATTTAGAATAATGTTGGGTTTTACATTCAAATTACTGTATCAAATGGCATTTATAATGCTGTAAATAATCCCAAGGTTTTTGTTTTGTTTTGAAAGAGATACGAGTAATTCGGTTAAAGAGGAAGTACATCTGACATGAAGTGTGATTGTCGGTTTGTACAATAAAGTTTTGGGGGTGTTTTTTTAACGCGACGTCATTTCTCCGCAGAGACAGCTGAGTCTTCCGCTGCTTCCAAACTGCTCTTGGATACATGTTGACGCACATATAGTTAGACTAGATTTCTAGTTTAATAACAAAGACAGGCGACATGTTGCACAGGGAAAAGCTGCCGCTGTTGTGGGTCTTCATGCAGACTGTGGTCGTCGTGGTGCGGTGTTTCACCGACATGGACACGGGGCCTGGCGCAGGAGTATCCACACAGACCAACGGAGATCGCTTCAAAATCGAGGGGAGAGCGATAGTCCCGGGTGTGAAAACACAAGACTGGGTCTCCTCAGCTCGGGTCTTAGTGGAAGGTGAAGAATATGTGGGCTTTTTGAGGTGAGAAACATTCACAGTTATACTGTTTACCCGAGCTAACTAGCATTAGCATAGCCAGCTAAGCTAAACGTTTGCCTGAGCTGCTATTGCTAGCAGCTGGCAGGTCCTGATTCTTCTAAGTAATTAACAGCTTAATAATCGTGGATGTAACTAATTTCTGCCAGCCGGGACAATGACACGGTTATTTCATCATTATTGACCTGTCACTCACTATAACCGTTAATTTCCTGTAAGGCTCGTTAAGTAACGTCAGCTGAACCTGTTATCATAACAAACCTCAGCCACAAGATACGAATCTGTTGTTGCTGGAACACTGAGGTACTGTTAAGTCACAGGTTTCCTTCCAAATAAATAAAACAAAAAAAGATCATAAGAATTTTATCAGTTTCACACTACTATGTAAATTGCGGAAGAAGTATACAGATCCTCTACCTCAGTAAAGGTACCAATGTAACAATATAACAATACTCCATTACAGATATAAGTCCTGCATGAAACTTTACTTTTTACTACAGTAAAAGTACATAAGTATTATGAACTTGATGTAAATGTAGTGGTTTGGTCCCTCTGACTGATATATTATTGTATATGACATCATTAGATTATTAATACCGGAGCATCAGTGTTAGAGCAGCATGTTACTGTTGTAGCTGCTGGACGTGGAACTAGTTTCAATTACTTTATATACAGTTAGCTAGTTTAGTCCAGTGGTTCCCAACCTAGGGGTCAAGCCCCTCCAAAGGGTCAACAGAAAAAGCTGAGGGGTCGTGAGATGATTAATGGGAGTTCTGATACACAAATCTGTTTTCATTTTTTGGACTTTTTCCTCTAGTCTTTGATTTTTGGTGAAATATTGGATCATTTGAACATTTATTGAAATGAAACCATGTCAGAAGTTTAGAGGGAAAAATCACTATTTGGTGGAGCTGTTAACAGCTCACAGACATCTGAAATGTGACCCCGACAACACACTGCTTTTTGTAAGACGTCAAAAGCCAAAAAGGTTTGAAACCACTGGTTTCATCTTTAACAGTGTGTTGTATTTTAAAAGCTTGTTATGTTATCCATTGTATCAAATCTTCATCTGAAAAGTAACTTAAGTTGTCAGATAGATGTAGTGGGGTAGTAAGTCCAAACAGACACTCACACACACATCTGTAGCACAGATAAAGTATATAATTTATAGTAGTGAACCTAGTCTGACTCACCGGATGTAGACTGTGGGTATAAGCCTGCCATTGGCCAACTATTTCAGTCGGCATTCTCCTCCCCTTCCACTATCTGCATATTACCATTTTCAAAATATCCATCCCAACCATCAGTCCACAGCTGAAAGATATTCTGTTTACTATCATAAAAGACGAAAGAAACTAGAAAATATTCACATTTAAGAAGCTGGAATCATAGAATTTGGACTTGTTTCCTTAAAAAATAAAAAAAAAAAAGTACAAAATCATTGGGAATGAATTGACTAATTGTTGCAGTTCTACATGTTTCATATGGTAAGGTGTTAAAAGCATCATAGATGTCTGGGAAAACAATGAGGCCTTCATTTCATTGTAGTAGTTTGACAGCAGTTAATGGAGATGGCCTGCATGAAAATAACCTAACCTTTTGAGTATAGGTCCTCTTTTCTCAACCAAGACCTCATCTCAGCCCTAAGAAAGATCAATAAGTTGCTATATTTAGCCTCTGTGAGCACAGACAGGTCTGGTCATAAAATACATTTTTTTAACCTTCATTAATTTTATTGTGTTATAATGTCTTGTTCCAGGACTGACGGGAGTTTTGCTGTAAATGACGTCCCTTCAGGATCTTACGTTGTGGAAATCGTTACCCCAACTTACAGATTCGAACCAGTGCGTGTTGATATCACATCCAAGGGTAAAATGAGGTAAGATCTTAACTGTTGACAAACATATGTAAATAAAGTTGCATGTCACATGAATCATCCCACATTCATCATTGTACTTTTCTGAGGAATTTTGTTCAGATGTACCTCGTCGCCTAAGTAACCATGTGTCATTTTATAGAGCACGTCTTGTGAACTACATCAAGACTTCAGAAGTAATCCGGCAGCCATATCCCCTCCAGATCAGGGCTAGCGGCCCTCACAGCTACTTCATGAAGAGGGAAACCTGGGGCTGGACAGACTTCCTTATGAATCCAATGGTAAAAAAAAAAATCTGAGTTGCAGTGAACTTGCAGACTCAAATGTTGTTCTTCTTATTAAACATGTTCATCCTTAATTCATGTAGTGTAAATAATTGTCTGCATATTTTTCAAAGTGTAGACCACACAGATGCTTTTGTTAAGATTAGTCTTGTGCCTCTGGCTCTATTGTTTAAAGATATTATCTTTGTTGCTCCTGCAGGTTATGATGATGGTTCTGCCCCTGCTGATCATTGTTCTGCTGCCCAAGGTGGTCAACACCAATGACCCAGAGATGAGAAAGGTAAAAAAAAAAAAAAGTCCATAAGAGCGTGGGGTATAAATAAAGTGTCATGTGATGTCTCTGAATTGTAGAGTATTCATTCTGATCAGCTTAATACAGGATTAAACATTTGGCAATTAATATATATCAGTAGTCAAAGGAATACTTGTATTAAATCCGTGATATGTGAGCAGATCATAACTGTGAGAGATGTCAGTGAAATCTGTTTTGTCATGGATCATTAAAAACAGTGAGGATGATCAGTATGTCCCTAGCTTTCAGTTCATGACAGCTGTTTGTATTTACTGCCATCTTCACAGGAAATGGAGCAGTCCATGAACATGCTGAACCCCAACCCTGAACTTCCAGACGTCTCCGAGCTCATGACCAAACTCTTCTCTGGCTCTAAGGGATCCAGCAAGGCAGGCAGCAGCAGCAAGGGCACCAGGCCAGCTGCCAAGCGGAGGTAGTACTGTAAACGCCTCCTTAATATACATAAAGAAGCACCAGTTATGCCATGGAAGCAAGATTTTTAAGTGTCATTTTTTTTTCTTCTTCTTCTGGGTCTATTGTACAGTTTTCTTTATCAACAGATGTTCTGAGCACATCTTGATTCTTTAAATACTATTGGAAACCAAGATTTTTTTTTTTCCATACTGCACTGATAGAAAACTTAAAAACTCTGCAAACGGTGTTTTTCTTCATTTGCTCTTCTACTTCACTCTTTTCTGTGCTAACCCTCCGGTGTGCATTTCCACTGCTGCTAATTCCGCTACCTGAAAGATAACATATATACATATTCAGAGTTTTTGTTTTTGCAATTTCAGTAATACGACTGTGAATGAAGATAAATTGAATTTTAAGACTTATAAATTCTTATTTAAAATCATAGATGAATAAATTGCAATGGTATATAACAACTGTGTTTTTATTTCAAACCATCTTATTTGTTTGAAAGTGAGCACATAGCCTTCTCGTTTTTTTGAATTACTGTGTGGTGTACTGCATGGCCAGAATTCTCATACTGTACATATGTGCCTAAGGTGTATATATTGATATGGTAATGTCTGGCAGTTCAAAGAATGAAAGAGCTGTGTGGTTGCTTTCAGGATCTCTAGAAAGTGTAACTGGCTTTACTTTCAATAAAGCGGGCAGTAAAGTCCATATTAAAATCAATAATAAAATGTGTTTGTGATAAATGTTCTTAGTTGATCATTAGACACTCATAGTTGCTGACAGGACTGATTGAATAAATAATTGTTCAATAATAGAGTTTGACAAAACATTACCGACATATGGTCCACATGCTGGCTATTTTAAGACTGTGTCTGTGTGCACATTGAGTTGGGATTGTTTTGTTAAACCATTGTTTTCTACATCAGGAATGAAATTTGATACTTTAAAGGGGACATATGATGCCTATTTCCAGGTCTGTATTTATATTTTGGGGCTCTATTGGAATATTGATTTATAGTTTAGAAAACATACTGTAGCTTGATTCTTAGGTGGTCACATGCAAAACGTTTGAGAGCCACTGCTCTAATTGGACAAGGCTGGCAGTACCCTATAGTTTTGGTCAACAAATCCATTTAAATGACCAAAACCATCAATTCATTAGTCGGTCTCTTAATACTGAACAACTACCCCAGCTTGTCTGTGGCTCTGTTGATATTACAGATGCAAAGATCAGACAGTTTGTCCATCGAAAGAAAAGAAATTGGTAACTATTTCGATAATCAATTCATTGATTTGATTCACTTTTTAAGGAAAAAAATGTAAATATCCAAATTCTCAGATCACAGCTTTTCATATTTTCAGATGTCTTTAGTCTTCTGTGATAGTAATGAGTTGTGGGCTGTTGATCGGGACAAAAGAAGACATTTGAGGTTATCACCTTGAGCTTTGGAAAACCTTTGACTGACATTTTTCACCATTTTACAATATTTTATAGACCAAATGATTAATTGAGAAAATAATTGACAGATTAAATGATGATGAAAATTGTCATTAGTTGCACCCTTTGTTTATCTAATACCCACTAAAGACATAAATGGAAAAAAGATAATAAAATGGGTCATTAATATATACATTCATTTTTAAAAAAGGAAAACATTTTTACTAAAAATGCTGGGTGATGTAGTTTTTACTAAATGTTGCATTGGTTGGGGACTATTTTCAACCATTTGGTGCACTAGAGAGTGTTTAAGGCAGCAGGATGGTGTATGTGGGAATGACTCTAAAACTATTGTTACTTACTTAATAAGGGAACATGTCTCCCAGGGTAACGGTGTGTTTTATTGATGCGTTTTTATTCTTTTCAGGACAACAATGGAGCTCTATGCCACAGAATAGAATTAGATTTGGTCTTTAATGGGTTATCAAGTATAGAACATCACCCACCTTTTCTTCTAATAATAGAGTGCATCAGACCGAAAAGACCTGTCATGCAGAACAACTGCACTAACATCTTGAGTCTTGGGACCAATGAGACCTCTGACGACCTCTGGGTGGAGGTCCCTGGACACGTTCTCCATGACATGTTTGTTTTATTGGTCAACTACTGCAGCAGGTTAATGATTTGCATCATTTCTCAAAAAAAGAATTATACAAGTACAAATCAGATCAAATTAAACTCATTTCATGTTGAAAAGGTTCATGCCAACAATGAAATTCTGCGTTTGAGTTTGTATTTCACTGTTCATATTAGTACACACAGACTCACTTTTCACAAAACTGCACAGACAAGACATTGAGCACAGGTTCATTCACAAAGCACATTTGCCTCTGAGCAGAACAAAAGGCACAGAGTTTAGGGAGATACATTTGACATTACATCTTAAAGACATAAAAGTGCAATAATTTACAACAGCATCACTCATCCATCAGAGAAACATGGTGGTAGTTAATTATGTAAAGTTTAACTTTAAATACCATGTGTCTTGAACTTAACACCTGACATTTATTTTTTTTTTTTTTACAGTAATATGAATATTGACAAGAGCAGAGGTGTGACCCAAAAACAATTTCAAATGTCATATCATCACTGTGAAACTAATGCAGCTGTAAATGCACACAAATGTACAGATTAGCCCTTGAACACAAGATCAATCGCAAATGGCAAGATAGAAAAACAAAAGATAAAACATTTAGTAAACACTCATATACACTAAGCAATTTACATATTTTGAAAGTGTGAAATGCAATAGAATCAACGAAATGTGTCCCTCATACAATAAATAATTGCCAAATGTGTAAGTACATTATGTCCTCTATATACAGTGCAAGTGAGCAATAGAATAGAAGAGGATTATGTGAGGTTTAACCTAAAATCATGTATAAATATGTTGCCACCTTCATGTATGGAGGTTGAGGTGTGCCACTGGAATAATTGGAGACTTTGAAAGTGTTTAATTATAATACATTAAGAAACTAATCAGTGTTGATCAATGCTATCATAAATTGGTTAATGAGATGATGCCTTAAACTAATATAAAAAACAATAATGAAAAGATCATTAAATTGAAAAAATGATTTTCAAAGAGGCTTTGAAATGTTTTGTTTTTTTAATTTCTTTTACATATGTGTGTGCCTGATATATGACAAATACATAATAATATAAACAATTAAAAGCCTTTTTATAGTGAATTTTTTGATTCCATTTTATTTTAATCGATTAAAATATTTATCCATCATAAAAAGACAGAATAAAGAAATAGAAATTATTAACTGGCTATTTTATGATCTTTTTTTTAAATTAATCTATTTATTAATGTACTATGATTAAACTGTTCTCTGGTGGCATACTGAGCTCCATATTTATGAGATTTAGACAAGGTTTTCTTTTCTGTAATAATCTGTAACAGCAGTTTAAGTGCTGCGTCAGGCTCAGCTCATTTTCCACCAACATGTACTTTAACACAAAAATCACATGCAGCACTTCATGCTGAAGATGACCATTAACTATACAGTATATCAAGAAAATTCACGTGGGCAAAAGTTGCAATAATATTGCAGTACCACATCAAGTCATTTTATTGTTGACGTTTGCGTTCTGTCCACACCAGTACAGCTTGTCCTCACCTCTCCTCCTCCTCCTCCACTGGCAGAGCAGAAGCATGCGGAAGGTCTTCTGGAAGGTCTTGTTGCAGAGAGCGTAGCACATGGGGTTGATGGTGCTGTTGACGTAGCACAGCCAGTAGCCCAGGTGCCAGAGGGTTGGAGGGATGCACTTGGCGCAGAAGGTGGAGATGAGCACCATGATGTTGTATGGTGTCCATGTGAGGATGAAGGCCAGGAGGATGGCGCTGAGGGTCTGGGCTGCCTTCTTCTCCTTCACCAGCACCATTCTCTTCCTCTTGGTGATCTGGCTCTTCATAACGGGGTCCATGGGTTTGGAGGTGGTGGAGGAGGAAGGAGAGGTGTTTTTGGTGGGCTGCTCTGCTTCAGGTGGGCAGGGGGACTCAGTTACAGGATTGGCATTTTTACCCTTTGAGCCCAGTTTGAACTTATATGAGATGCACTTTTTGCTGTTCTTCTTTGGAGGAGTGGAAAAATACTCATCTTCTGTATAATCAGTCACCTGCCCATTCTTATTACTCTGTCCACTATCTTGATCTTTGAAAGAGCCCTGTGGGGTTTCTATTGAAACATGAGGCTCCTCCTCTTCTGAGGAGGTGTAGCTGTTAAAAGAAGTGATCTGGTCTGCTTTTGCCCATGCATCATCTGACCTAGTGGTAGTTTTGGTGGTGTTACTTTGGTTAGATGAGGACCAGGAGGCCTGACTCCGGTCTCTTCTCTCTCTGGTGAAATGAAAGCATGAGTGAATTATCGTTTTCTGTGGTTTCGTCCCCTCTGGAACATTATCAGTTGTGAGCCCTTGCAGCTCTGCCAGATCTTTTGTCCGTTTCTGAGTCTCCTTGTAGATCCTGCAGTAAAGGATAGTCATAACAGAGACTGGGATGTAGAAAGCAGCAATGGCTGTCCCAAATGTGATCACCGGCTCTGTTAAAAACTGGATTTGGCACTCGTCTGGAGAGTCTTTTCTTTCTCCTACAAAGTACTGCCAGCAGAGAATGGGTGGCGCCCAGAGGACAAAAGACACCAGCCATGCAAGGCCTATCATGATGGCAGCTCTCTTTGGAGTTCTCTTAGCCCTGTAAGTCAGTGGTCTTGTAATAGAGAAGTATCTGTCAAAGCTGATGACAAGTAAATTCATAACTGAAGCGTTACTGGCTACATAATCCACTGCTAGCCAGAGATCACATGCAAGGTTCCCCAAGGACCAATAACCCATCAATATATATGTGGTGTACAAGTTCATGGATAGCACTCCTATGATGAGGTCAGCAAATGCCAAACTTAGTAGGTAGTAGTTGTTGACAGTCTTCAGTTGGCTGTTGACTTTGAAAGACAGCAGGACCAGCACGTTACCAACAATTGTTATTAAGCTGACAATGGCTGACACTGTAGCTATGGTGATAACCTCCCAAAGGCTGTGAGGAGCAGCATGGACATGTGACGTGTTGCCAAAAGTGCCGTTTGCAGGATCTACATCCATGGTGCCGTGTTATCTGTCTGTGTTGAAGTGCTGCTCTGTGACTCCACGTAGAGTTAAGAGTTTTTCTGAAATGAAAGAAAAAAAGCAATATAACACAATTATTATTATTTTATTGGCCATTGGAAGCCAAACATCACATGTCAAATATAGCTTTTTAATATAATGTTGCTTTTTGTAATAATTAAGTCATTTCATTTTTGAGTAAATTGTATTTGCATTTTTAACTTTGGCCTTTTATCTGTGTTAATATAGAAATACAGATAAATCTACTGAATTGTGATTTTTTGCATTTTATTTGCAAATTTTGCTTATCCATGAGAAAAATATTCTCTACCGAAATTTTATTTACTTATAGAGACCTCAAATTTCAATGAGATATATTGGAGAAAAGTATATTTTTGAGATGTTTTTTTTTTAAATAAATATTTTATTTATCCCTTTTCATCATACACAAAACACAACAGACAAGAAAAACTGTATTTTTATTCCTTTTAGGATAAACCTATGATGTAATGGATCATAAATGTATATGTTTTTATATCCTGAAATGTTGTATCGTTTATATAGTTAGTAACAAATTATTAAAGTACTTGATACAATCTTGAAATTTCATAATTTTCTGGTTTTGTTTTTTAGTTTGTTTTTTTATTTAATTTTTTTTTAATACTCAATATTTTGGTTAAAATGAGAACCGGAAGCAAATTTTCGTTTCTACAGATAGCGACGGAAGACCAGAGCCATGGTAGGGCGGATCTCCGCGGAACATTCCGTCGCAATCCTAGGAATCTAAAATCTGCGATCCGGAACCGTCAAATGCCAAACTTATTAGACGACAACTTCCGCTGTAACACCCATTCACTTCAAGTAAGGGGTGCAACGTGCAAAGTTGTTCGGGTTCAGTTGACAGCAATGGAGGGTAGACCGAGCAGAGGCAGAGGAGGCAGCTGGAGAAGAGGTGGCCGGGGTGGACACGATGGTGAAAGTTTCGGCGGCGAGCACCGGGGCAGAGGGAGAGGAGGCCACCACCGCGGCCGGGGAAAGAGAGACCATTACCGCGGCCGTGGACGTGGAGGACCACCCCGTGCAGCGGACTTCCATCACCGGGTGAGGGAGCGTGGAAGTTGCGTCCCACAGCCAGTCCCGCTATCCCGCTCTGCCTGACACATCTCCGTGGCACCAAACCACACTGTGGATGTTGATAGCGAGCCTTAAAACTATTTAAATATCATATGTTTTAGAGAAACTGAGTCTTACACTGTAAGTCAGCTAACATGAATGCCAAGTTTAGGCAATGTTATAATGTCAACACATTTGCTGATAGATGACTTTTTCTACATGTTTTAATCAAGACTAGATAGATAGATAGATAGATAGATAGATAGATAGATAGATAGATAGATAGATAGATAGATAGAGCATTTTATTAATCCCAAAGACAAATTCAAGTGTTACAGCAAACACTTGGCATAAATCAAAATACATGAAAAAAACAAAGAGGTAGGCAGAAGAAACAAATGCTAAATGCTAGGTATTGATACTTGAATATTTTACACAATGTATATAGATATGATAACAATATATACAGACAGCACTGTAAAATATCTCAAGCATCTTTTTCCTCACCATTGTACCATTTCTGTGCATTAAAGAAATGGGTTGATGTCAGCTTGATCTGACATGTATCTGCTTTTTATGCATGTAATGACATCCAGCTAGCATATATTGATTTAAGATTGAGAAGAATTAAGTATTTTTGATGTACATCATCAGATCAAGCACTTGAAATATTCTCCACAACCTCTTTAATGTTATCATAGCACAATCTGAGCTTTGGATATAACACTAGAGGGTTCAGTTTAATTTCCAATGGGATGCTCTGTCAGTCGATGCCTCTGCCATGGTAACTGCAGAGTTAGAGGGGAGACAATAGAGACTCTGTGATTGCAATCAGAAATCTCTTTTAGGTACATACGGGTGCCTTGATTGCAATCATAAAAATCTCTTTTAGTGCATCCATAGCTGCCATGTGGTTCTAGATGATATTGTTGGGAAAAAATTAGCACTTTTTTGTTTCACGTGTTTGTTTCCTGACTAAGAAAAAAAAGCTGAGCAAAATCACCCTTCACCACTTTGACACATCTCATGTCGCACATTTCCATGACAGCGTTATTAAAGGTTTGAGAAGCTGTGTGACAAAACAGGGGGGAAAAAAATCTATGACTCAGACAAATTTAATGAGTTCAGTTTTGGCACAGACGTCTGTTGTTTGTCATGCAGTCGGACCTGCCATTTAGCTTGACCCTTTTGTTAGGCTTAGCAACCAATCATGAATAAGAGCTATGTGGTAATGACCACTTTACAAAATGTTTTTTGAATTATACTTAGCAGTGTCAGTAGAAGTATTTTTTTTTTTTGTTACAGTACCCAGGACATGCTGGTTCCACACAGTTTAGACCTTTTTAAGTTAAGTAAAAAGCACTCAAACGAGTCTGAATGACTTTTCCAGATGGTCTATGAAATCTCTATATCATAATCTACACTAAACATAAGCACCAAAGAAGTCTGTATCAAAATGCTGTTCCTTTTGTCCCTGGAAAGATGGCATATTTCAGAAAGCGCAGTGTTCCAGTTGATACACGTGATATTTCCAACCAACTTTTTTTAATGTCCTTCTTCACCTCATCCCCCTGCTGTTTCACAATTTTATAGATGCATCCAGGGAAGGACAGTGAAGGTGAAAAAAACACAAAAAATCTCCAATTTATGGTCAAAACACGGTGATGTCCATGTAAAATGAAAGAAGGACTGGGAACGTGCTAGCATTATGTTGCTATTGTTTTGTCTTTTTGTGAAGATTGTCACCAAAATCCTTCAAACATGTTGCAAGATGGTTGTTTTTTTTGAGCATTTTTACTTAACATTTTTAACAGTTTGTGTGCACAGGATTTTTGAACCCATCCAATGTCTTGTTTCAAACAGAAAATTGTAGAGGGCTTTTTGTGGCTTTAAGTAGACAAATTTAGTACTCTACTCTTGGCTCACTGATGCTCCTTGTAAGAATTAGCCCTGGCCCAAATAGAGTAACACTAAAGGCCTCAGAATGCTTTAAACAAACTACTTATCATGCTGTTTTACAATGTTTATGCATGTTTCCAGTGTTTATGTTTATGCATTATCCAGTCTGGTTCAACTGGACTCATTTTCTTGGTTCATTTTTCCCTGTTGGTATGATTCATTTGGAAAAATGCAAAAAGTTAACCAACTCATCCACTGAATTGGAGCAGAACAAATAAAGTATAGGTTGCAAACACCATAAAACCCTCTCTCTGATGTCAGACTGTATTTGACAGGTTTTCCAACTTTCTCAATCTGAAACTCCCACGTCATGCAGGCAATTGGCCAGATGTTAAGAGGTGTAAAGGTAGGCAGGGTTTGGACATATTTTTCTTTTTTTTGTATTCTTCACACAACTATGCCTGTCACTTTTTATGTTTACACTTGAGTCCAACACTAAAAGAGCAATATGGGGCAGACAGTCTGAAAATGTGCATCATTATCCCTATTTATAAGTGTCATCATGTCTCGCCTCTCTCTGTAACAGCTTTTTGCTCAGTTTGGCCATATGAGACAGATGTAAAAACTGAAGACGTGTGTCCTAGTTTGTTTGAAGTATAGTGAGCAATATGAAAAACACTCCTGGTACAGGTATGACTTTAAAGTCACTTGAATCGCATGTTTCTCACTGTGAATTCTCTCGTGTTCTTTCAGGATCAAGATGAAGGGGATAACTTTCATGAGGAAGATGACAGGATGGAGGTTTTCTCCAGGAGGAAACTGGAGTCAAACTGGGATCGTTATGAGGAGTCAGAGAAGGAGCAGCCTGCTGATGACACACCCACTCAGAGAGGAACCAACTACCATGTCCTACTGGAGTCTGCAGGTAAGATCTGTCCACAAAAGACAGGAAGAGTTTGTTTGTTTTGCCAACCACACGTATAGATCTCAGTCTGCCCTCAGCTGGAGTATAATCACACATGAGAGAGATTGAAATGGAGAAGTAAAGTTGTTCATTTGTGTT
Organism: Euthynnus affinis; assembly: GCA_029490765.1. Taxonomy (NCBI): domain Eukaryota; kingdom Metazoa; phylum Chordata; class Actinopteri; order Scombriformes; family Scombridae; genus Euthynnus; species Euthynnus affinis. The sequence goes on along the minus strand of CM055853.1, from coordinate 8,309,464 downwards.
CATGGTCCTGACAATAGTTTTTGCATTTCCAATTAGTAGGATGAATCGTTTTTGGACTTGTACGTTCATTTTCTGGGATAGCGGTACAAAGCATCACAAACAATGAAGACATAGGCTCAGGCCATAATCTTATTTGCTTGTGTTTTTACTTGTTGGTATACAGTTTGCTTCAGTCTGCACAGATTAATTATTGCTCATTTTTACCAACCGTGATGAGACCATCACTGCATCAAAGGGGTGGTGCAAGAGTATAATACTTTTGTGTTGACTTTTTCTATTAAATAAACTTCAATTAATTTGTGTAATAGTTTTTCTTGTATGATAATGATGTGGATATTGACAAATACTCCACTGAGTGTAACTGTTCTTTTCTGAAGTTGTCTCTGTATCCTAATTAGTTAAAAGGAAATTTCTGTTGTCTTAAGGGACTTTAATTGCTCTGTATGGACACTGCTGTCAGATAGCAAAGAGATTGCAAAAAGAACATCCTTGTTTGTCTTTGTTTGCCAATTTCAGCCTCGCTGGCCAGTGTTTGGCCCTCTGGGTTCTCCACAGTCTCGTCCCTGTCTCTGTTAATATTTCTTCCCCCAAAGGAACACAAGTAAGAGAGCTCAGTGCAATCTTTTTAGACAAGAGCTCAAGATATTTTCAATATATGGGACTGATCAATCTTTCCGAATGAAAGCTCCAGTATGAGACTGTCACATTTAACTCATATCTCAAGTTGGGTTAAATAAAGAGAGACATCCCTAAAGTTGTCAACTTTGGTTTTTAAATATGACAGATGGGGATGAAGTCTCATTTTAGCAGCTGCCAAGCATGCAGTAATTTAGCCAAAGTAGCTCATGTCTGCTTGAAATTGCTATGGCTATTGGCTTTCTAGCAATTAGTAATTATTACTGATTGACTGACTGAATTTTGCTGCTGATTATATTAGAAGCCATCTAAAATTTAAATCTGCATTGTGGAACATTCACATATAAATGAACGTCTGTTACATTCAAGTCCTTGCCAAACGAGTTCACACAATGCTGATTAAGCCTATGGCCACCGGATAAATCTCTCTGTATTTCACAGTATGCAGAATTTTTAATCTGGTGTCAGATTTGACATTCCTGCACATGTCTGTATGGGCAGAGCATGCACACTAGAGACTTCTTCTGGCGGAGCCGGCTAATTTCCTGTAAACTCTCTGCTTACTTGAATGGGGATAAAATAATTTAATCCTGCTGCTCTTCTAGACTTTCCAACTGTTGTCGGACCGAAGTCATATCGTGGGGGTTGTGACTCCAAAAACAATGTATCCACTGTTTTACAGCCTTAACAGTAGCGACACAGTAGGCTACGGTGGGGCCTATGACATAAGCATGTATTGACAGTGTTTTTGTAATGATTCTCACTGCCAGAAGAGGGAGACAAAAGTCCTGCACTCCAACTTCAGTTCAATTTCAGTTTATCTTGTCTGATTTTTTTTTTTTTTTTTTTTTTTTTTTTTGAGCAACATCCCAAGTTTCCAAAATGCTGTATATAATGTGAAATATGAAACATGTTTTTTTTTTCTCTTGGCTATGAATATAGTTTCATGACCTGAATGAACTTCGCTCTACTTTCAGATTTTACATATACATACATTTGCCTCTCATTTACATTAATAATATTTGTGTCATCTTTTTCCAAACACAGTAGCAACATGCACCCCTGGTTTTTTGTTAATTAGAAGTTTAAGACTGATGTGCATCTCTTGAGAAAAACAGGGGATATGGTGATATCATGTGGAGATTGGAATAACTATTGGTTAGCTTGGGCTGCTTTTGTTTTATCTTACATGTTTCTGATACCTGTAGGGAAGCGAGTTGAAGAAAGGCTCAGTCATCTTCTACTTTTCAGCCAAATTTACATTACAGTACTTTGCAATATAGCAAGGCCATTTCCAGTCAATCCTTCTTCTCACTGTGATCATTGCTCTTGTCAAAGCAAATGGAATAATATAAACACTCATGTTATAAACTATAATGCAGTGATTCCCAAATAGGGGTAAGAGGTAGTTGTGCAGTTGCCATGAAAAATGGAAAGACTATGGGGTAGCTCAGCTAATTTGGAAAAAAACATAATTTGATTAAATATGAATATGTATTTCTATTTAAGAAAATAAAGGAAAAATAAACACACTAATGGGAATACAAATTAGCATGTTGATCTTTGGCATGTTTATCATCATAATAACCAATAAAATGCCAAGTACAGTTAGCATAGCAAATTATCAAATAGCTTACCCACTAACATTAATCAGTTGTAACACCATGTGCCGCCATTGAGAATTGAAACTAGTGAAAAGTAGTTGACATGCCAATAGAGTTAAAATACAAAGATTCAAGTAATGGATAAATGATTGAAATAATCAACTTTTCCAAGTTAACTTGACCAAACCTACATTTGATAAAGGAAACCAATATGGAAGCAAATTATTGCCACAATAATTTAAATTTAAATTATGTCAGCAACTGAATACCAAATGTAGAAGTTTAGTCATTTCTGAACACTTAATGTTGAAATTTAAATACAACAGTATTTATTGCATTGAAATATTTGACTTTGAAAACCATCTTTATGAATTTAGATGGTCTCAATAGTCCCTTTCAAGTTGTGCAATTTCAAAAATTTTATTTACACCATACGCTATATCTATTTTAGATTCAAATCAGATAGACAATTCATGTTCCTAATATTCAAATACTATAATAAGGTTGCTTTATTTCAATTCACATCTAAAAATTCAAGTCAAGTTAAAAACTCTGGTTGCTCAGATACACTTAAAATCTGGCCTAAAGTCTGCATTGGCACAAGTCCAAATAACCAGAAGTGTGTGTTTTCTCTGCAGTGAAATACTATATAACAATTCCATGAAGCCGTCCTATCTATTGAAGGGGTACTTAAGCCCACCTGATAGGGCTGTTGGGGTACGTCACACAAAAATGGCTGTAAACCACTGCACAACTCAGTGAACTTCTCCTTCTCAGTAGCTAGACAAATTTGTCTGGGTTAGGGTTAGGCTGCATTTTCAAGACAAACCCTCCACTAGCTGAAAGACTGTAAACATGATTACTTCCTGTATATAAGGCATGCACAAGCAAAGTACTGAATAGTACTCCATTGTACTACTAACAGGTGTTGTGGTTAAGAAGTCTGAAATATTTGGCTTCATATTATCTAGTGTTGGATCATTTGAATTTCACAAACCTACAGGATGTGATATGAAAATTGGTATGAAAAGTAGGGTTACATAACATAACCATGGTGTAACCCCAGATTCACAGAGTATAGGTGTAGCTGTTGGTATTCCACAGTGTGTTTTCAGTCCATGAAAGTTAATTGTAGCATTTTGATCGCTTCAAAAAGTTTTATTCAGGGTTGGCTTTACTAAAAAAAAAATGAGACAGCTGTTCAGTCTGTCCAGTAATTTTAATTATAGATGGTTAAATTGGCAATGGTGAAATTGTTCAAAATGGCAGTCAACCATGGATGTATTGTAAGAACTGGATGGGGGGCCGCTGCTCAGCCTTACAGCCAATGCCTCCCATTGGCCACTCACGATATTACAGCCAAAAATCCCTCTACAGCCCAAAAAGCATTTTAAAAATCTGTGGCATCATCACAATGTAAAGTCTATGGGCCACGCAAGAACTCGCAGGTGGTGCCAGCAGGGGAAGCACTTATACATACTGCGCATGTTCAGTGGGCCACACAACACGGAAGCGAACTACTACTACTAATTAAGCGAGCTACTAATTAACTGCTTTGATATTAGGCTAACACCCTGTCAAACAGTCAATGTCCAGGAGTTCACACTGACAAGCTGTGGAGGACTTAGACCTGCTTTTGTTTTTAGAGAAAGTTATGAGGCCATTTTTAACTTAGGATGAGTGTTTAAACTGTTTTTATAGGACTGTTTTTTTTTCTCACATCATTAGAGAGTTGGAGAGTGTTGCAGCGCTGTGTCGTTCTCTCCCTTCTCTTGTAGCGTAAATGCCAAAGGTGCTCTTGTGAGTTGTTTGACTCCTATCTCTCGTCTCTGTGTTTTGCCCACATTGTCAGATTAGTCATGCCGTACAGCAAGAGGCTGCCGCTCTCTAGAGGATACTTAATTGTACGTGGGAGGCGATGCTTTCAAGAGTCGTTTTTCTGGCCAATCAAGGTAGCCATGAAATCAGGAATTCACCATAGAAACCTCCCTTTACCTCTTGGACAAAGTTATTACAGAGGACTTCTTATTGTCAGGCTTATACTGCCATCACTTTTGTATCCAAGGTATTGAAGTGATGGGAGTATTCAGTTTCTTTTATTGGCAAGACTGGGCAGAATGTACAAGTCAGAAGGTGCTTCTGTTTCCTGTAACTTTTTCATATGTGCAATGTTATATATTTCAGGATAGAAATGCCCTAGAGCAGTGTTTCTCAACCTTTTGTAACGTATCTTGCAATTCTTTCGAGATACAAAATCCCAGGGCAGGGAGGTCGAGAGCACAGCTTTACCTACAGTGTGGTGGAGGCGTTAAGCACAAGTGAGATTATAGACTGATTTTACAACATTTCAATCAAATAGATGCAGTTTGTTTCCTTTGCCACAAGCAGTATGTGATACTCTCTGGATGAGAACAGGACTTTTTATCTGGTTGTGCTGCCACACAGTGTGTTTAGACCACTTAAATGAAACAATATATGTACTTTATATTTAGGGGGAGAAATGATTGATGCTTTGTTAAAATGAGACTGAATAGCTTTTCAAAGATCTACTTCTTACACATTAAAGGTCAGTGGTGGAAAGCAAGTACATTTACTCAAATACTGTACTTAAGTACAATTTTGAGGTACTTGCACTTGAGTATTTCCATTTTTATACTGCTTTATACTTCCACTCCACTACATTTCAGAGGGAAATATTGTACTTTCTATTTCACTACATTTATTTGACAGCTTTAGTACTTTTCCAATGAAGATTTGACACAATGGATAATATAACAAGCTTTTAAAATACAACACATTGTTAAAGATGAAACCAGTGGTTTCCAACTTGACATCTTACAAAAAGCAGTGTGTAGTCGGGGTCACATTTCAGATGTCTGAGTTGTTAACAGCTCTACCAAATAGTGATTTTTCTTTCTAAACTTCTGACATGGTTTCATTTCAAAAATGTTCAAATGATCCAATATTTCACCAAAAATCAAAGACTAAAGGAAAAAGTCCAAAATCTGAAAACAGATTTGTGTATCAGAACGTTTTTTCTTCTTTTCTCTCTCATTTATCATCTCACAACCCCTCAGATTTATCTGCTGACCCTTTGGAGAGGCCTGACTGCTAGGTTGGGAACCACTGGACTAAACTAGCTAACTGTATATAAAGTAGTTGAAATTAGCTACACCTCCAGCAGCTACAACAGTAACATGCTGCTCTAACACTGATGCTCCGGTATTAGTAATCTCATGATGTCATATACAATAATATATCAGTCAGAGGGACCAAACCACTACTTTTACTGCAATACTTAACTATATTGTACTTTTTTCATGCAAGTTTTTTCTTTTTTGTTTTGTTTTGTCTTCTTCATCTTGTCTTGTAATTTAATAAGTATTTTTACATTGCTGTATTGGTACTTTTAGTTAATTACAGGATCTTCCACCATTGTGAAGGGTTAAATTCAGAATTAATTAAATGCACTCTTGCTCACAATGAGGTTTTGCTCATACAGCCTAACTTGGTCCGGTAATTATGAGTTTCCGACTTGTAAAGGGTGTTCGACAACAACCTCCAATTCATAATTACAACTAGGATACTGGGATTTTTCTGAAAGCGCCAATATATCCAGCTTGGCACTTAATAATACAGAATTGCCTGAAAACCGAGCAAACATGGACGCCTCACGTCAGCCAGTGTCCATTGTTGAACGTAATTAAACCTAACTTTAATGGATATAATGTAATTTTGCCGGTGCACACCCTCATATACCCAACTTGGTTCCCGAACAACCTTTCATGATGTGAACACTGGCAAGACCTTAACATGGGCATATTTCCGGTCCTTTACATTTATCCAACATAGCGTAAATGCGGCAAAACATTACTGAGCTAATTTGTTGATTTAACAACTCGTTTGTACTTGTGCTACTGTTACATTATAATTTAGTATTTAACATTACCCCAGTGCTGAAAACCCTGAGAGCCTACTGGTTAAAATGTATACTTTTTTTTAAAATTTACTTTATTTAACCTTTATCAGGCAAGACATTGAGAACAGTTTCTTATTTACAATGACGGCCTGCCATAACCAGAACCACAACACCCCTGGTTCAATTCTGTCTGCAGCTTTAAAAATCATTACCCCATAGTCATTTTTGGCTGCTGATTAACATAAGTTACATACACACTGTAGGCTCGCTTAAACCAAAACGGTAAAAGTGATTACTACACATATCTTTAGACTGTAGTAAAGAGCTGTAAATAAATGAGACTAATAAGGAAAGGAGGTGGTTTCAGTCTTTATGCTGTATTTTAGATGGTGAGTTATTTGGATCAGATTGGGCTCAAAATGAGTTTGATTACTTTACAGGACAATTAGAATTTGCTTTATTGTACAAAACAAAAAGGAGGTGATGTTCTTCCAGTACAAGTGATTTTTAGCACTGGCAGAGGGTGGAGTGAAGGCTGAAAGCATTGTAAGAATATCACTTTGCACCTTTTAACACCTTTAACACCAACCTGGTTCAAGACCTACCAAATTGCTATATACATCACATCTACACACCTTTTCAGCTATTCAAATGTGAAAATGAAAATAACTGTCTGATTATCACTCTACTCTAAAAACAAAACACTTGAGAAAAAGTTCCATTTTAACCAGTGAGAGCTACTTCTGCTTCACAGCTCCATGTAGCAGATGGAGAGATGCAGTGATTGTCTTAGTAAAAGTGCTCAATCGTAGGCCAGGTTACTGAGGCTTTAGATGCCAGTTTTATAATAATAGGTCCCACTGAGCTGTCATGCAGGAAATATTGTGTTCCAGCATGTCATGGTGGAATATTACAAGGTCAAAAAATCAATTTCAAACAGTGAGAGGAAATCCTTGTATGGTCGCAAAACCGAACACTTCCTAGAGCCAAACAGGAGAATGACAGAACATGACAAAAATTAAATGAAAGAACACCTAGTTTTCATCTAAAATTATGATTTCATGTTCACCCCTTTTGATAGATAACTCAGTAAAAAAAATGGACTCTAATCTGAATATCTGGGCCATTATTTTATAATTTAAACATTTAAACAGTGAACCAAAAAATCTTTAAAATTAGAGCTGCAACAATTAATTAGTTGATCGATAAAAAATATTTTAATGATCAAATAATCATTGCAGCATCTTTTTAGAGCAAAAATTATTAAAGAATCCCAAATGTGAATATCTTCTGATTTTCATACTCTCTCTGAGATTATCTTATCTTTTGGACTGTTAGTCAGATTAAACGCAGCATTTTTTGAAAAGTAACCATGGACTCTGGGAAGTTGTGATTTTGTGCATTTTTCACAATGCGCTGACATTTTATAGAACACATGAATGGGTTAGAATAAATAAATGAGAAAATAACCTGTAGATTATTTTATAATGAAAATGATCATTAGTTACAGCCATGTGTAGTTAGTTGCAGATCATGTGACTGTGTGATTGAAGGCTACAGAACAAAATAGCCCGTGAGATGTGATTGTTTTAGCATTTCAAATGCAATCCTAAGATTTGAAATGCACTGTCGATGAAGAGGATGAAACAAGTTTAAGACAAATTTGTTTGAGAAATGATCCCAAAATGATCAGCTTTTTCCAAATTTGATAGAATTCAAGCTTGAGAAATGCGTTCATGTATTTTTAGTGTATTCTCCATCACACATTCTTCTCCTGTCCTTGTACTTTCTGCTGCAGTTAGTTTGCGCTGTAATAATGCTGCAGTCCATACATCCCGTACTCATTCATACATTCTGGTGGGGAACCTGTCACTGCTGTTTATATAATCTCCATTTATATAACCTCAATTTGTTTATATATCAACTTTTTCTTCTGTTTAATGTATCCAAATGCATGTGCTTCTGCAGTGACTCACAGAGAGCATTAAAGTTTCATCTCGTCTCTGCATGTATTTATTCACACCATAGAAATAAACGCACAAAAAGCTACAGTGGCTGACTTTCTGTTTGCAAAACCCGTATTGAAAGCCGAAAGCTCTGCTGTACTGCGTGTGATTTGGAAAAAAAAAAAAGGACCCTGACAGAGAAATTGTGTAAACAGACTGTTTGATTTGAATTGAAGGTCATGTTGATTTCTGTTGTTTCATGGCCTTGTGGATGGCTATTATGTAGCCCCGCTCCTTGTCCAAACATCCCAAGTGCTTTAAGCATTCATGTGTTTTGATTGACCATGATTACATGTTCTATTACATTCAATGTTAAGAATCTCGGTGTCAGGAGACAAGACCTCAGTGACTCCAGACTTAGGTTACTTTCAAGGATGAAACCTTGATGCTTTTGTTCTTGAAATATTTCACGACCAGTGCATTTTGCTTTTGCAGGAAGCTTGTCATTGCCATGAGAATTGAAGTGGTCATGAACCAGAGTGGGATTTTTTTTTTTTGTTTTTTTTGAACTGCAGGTGAATAAAAACACATCATTCATTGCAGAGCCTCAAGGAATTAATTGTTGTCAACTGTTTCGTAAGCCTAAGGCAATTTTTATTTTGTCAGGGTCTCGCCTTGGTCCTTGCATTGTTGAGGGTTGATTGTGCTGTTGCTACGGGTAATGGCACACATGGTGCAATTCCCTTGTTCTGTGTGTGTGTGTGTGTCCATGTGCCTGTATGACTAGAGGGAATTGCTGGGCAGTTATTTACATCCTAACACGGTCATCTATCTGTACACATTAACACAAGGATCAATCCTCCTCCCCCGCAGCCGTAGTTTACCAAGGTCACTAATGGGCACCTATCAAGGCTCAATCATAATGAGACAAAAGGAAATCACATTAGAGCTTCGGTGATTCAGCTAACTAGATTGACAAACACAAGGACGTTTTCCTAACTGAGATGAATAGTCTCAATCATGCCATTAATTTATATGTTCCGGTGTCGTTATGGATACTTGATTAGCCATCTAGGCTGGAGGAGACTGGCGTCAAAGCAGAGGAATGAGGTTGGTGATGTACTGTCTGGTTGGCAAGAATAGGAAACAAAGCAATACAGGTGCTTGGTTTGTTTCCCTGCATTTTCTGATTATGATTAAGCTAGTGCAGGATGGAGTGAAGCAGAAGGTAGATCATAAGCACTTCACAAGGCAGAACAGTCTACCCACTTTCATCCTTAAATTCCTGTCATTGAGTCCCTGTAACCGGGAATTCGGTGTAGGGCTGCAACAACCAGCAACAATTGATTATTTTCATATTTTGTTTTTTTTACGATTAATCGTTTAAAAAATATCAGCAAATGATTGGGAAAAAAAATGTCCATCACAATTTCCCAGAGCCTTAAGTGATGTGTTCAGTGCTCATTTTGACCGACCAACAGTCCAAAACACACATTTAAAATGATATAAAACAGATTTGAGACATTTGAGAAGCTGAAATTAATGAATGTTTGACATCCTTGATGATCAAAATTAGGGCTGCAGCTATTGATTATTATCACTGACCAATAATCTGCCAATTATTGGTCTATATATTTTCAGAAAATTGTCAAAGATGCCCATCACAGTTAGCAGACTTCAAATTGCTTGTTTTCTCTGATCACAAGTCCAACTTCTCAAATATATCTAGTATACTATCTACTATCATTGCACACACATAAAAGCAGCATATGTTAACATTTAAGAAGCTAGAACAAGTGAATTTTTGTCATTTAAAAACAAAAGTAATTTATCAAAATAGTTTCCAATGAATATTCTGTTCATAAACTAATCGTTTCCAGCTCTAGTTCAGTTTTCATATTTATTTGTACAAAGCTCACAGTGTTTATACCTCTAAGAACAGAGTGGAACAAGTGTTGGGATGCCAGTCATGTGACTTGTTTTCCCATTAGCTTTTGATGATGCCTTAAATCAAATCATCTCCCTCCTCACACCTCCTACTATTTCCTGAGTAAAAAATAAACACACCCAGCACCCCCACACCTCTACACAGAAACTTATTTAAACATATTCAAGATTTAGGGTCCGTTTAATAATCTTTGAGGTGCAAAACGCTTCTGTTTTAAATCCACAGTGTACAAAATGTACAGTGCATCTCTGAACTATGAAAGCTCTGGTGACAACTGATGAAGCCCAGCACTTGTTCCATGATTCATTTATATAGATGTAACTCAGGCTACATTTGCGATTCGGTAATAAATATTTTATAATGTTAGAATTTGCAGTCTGATTTTTACTGAACAAGAAGGTTGCTCCTGTGAACTGTTTAATTCCCTGCCATAATAGCCACTTCAAACAGAATATATACTCACCCCTGGCTCTTTCAACAAAACACGATCCTCCAGCTTTAAACGGGCATTTGGCCAGTTCTTTGATGCGCTGTTTTTTTTTTTCTTTTTACTCCTTCGGTCTGGCAGAGTTCTGTCAGTTCCCCACTCCTTGTGTCTCTCTCAGCTTTTTACGCCTTTCTCTTACTGTAGCTCTGTTTCCTTCTCAGAGCGTTTTGCTTCACACCTTCCTTTGCTGGCTCTCACTTCCCCTCCCCTGTTCCCTCTCGCTGACTTTTTTCCTCTGTGCTCCTCTCTCCAACGAGGTGAAAAACACACTTGTCAAATACAGGTAGGTCATCACACTGTCTCTCATCCTCATCAGTTGCTAAGTACGAGGCGCTTTGATGCAAACAAGTTTTTCAGCATCATCGTTGAAGGTATAGCTCCTAAACAGTCCGGTCTCTTCCTGAGGCAAGATGGTAAATGCAACAGCTGTTCAGTGTCAATGTCCATGTGACAGAGCAGCTCAGGAGCCTCGTTGGTACTGTTCAGACCCTTTTAACATGAGGGTGAATTACTGGAAGCGGCTGCTCGTCCTCAGCTGTGATAATCAAGTGAAGATGTCGTCAAAGCTGTTTCTTTCTTTTTTTTTTTTTTTACTGAAGACAAACATGTGAGCTCAACATCCTCTGAGTTTGTCACTTATGCTGCAAAGTTTGAGCTGCTCCACCGGCTGTGCAAGGATCCTCAAGGCTTCAAAGGTTGAGGTTTTTGTCTCCTATGAGGCTTCTTTTCCTGCTTGCTTGGGATGCTGCAATAACATCCTTGCAGACGTGCAGATTCAACCGTGAGCCACTATTAGGAGAAATTCCCACATGGCCGGAAGCCTCATCCTGTATCAGGGCACTGAGCAACATGGAAGAGGAGGGTGGAAGAGGTGAGGAGGTGGAGGAGTAGGATGAAGCAAAGAGAGAGAGGGGGGGAGGAGCCAGAAGGAGGAGTTGATGTGGGTGTCAGCAGCAGTTCAGAAAGGGCCGACTGTTTGTCTTTGCATCAGCAGTGCTTACAGCTCTACGTCTTCAGCAGAGAGGAGATGTATTCACACAACTGCTCGCTCTTCATACGGCCACACACGTCCCACTTCATGGTGTTTCAGTTAATCCCTGATGCGTGTTCCCTCTCCTAAAGCAGGGAGAGTGACAGTAGAAGCAGACACTGGTGATTGGCAGAGTTTTTAAACTGTTCGCCTGGCACACCTAACTGCCCTGTTGACCTCCAATAGTAAGTGCTTTCTGTTAAAGCTGCAATAAATCAATTAATCCATTAGTTGATTGACAGAATTTAATCGCCAACTATTTTGATGAATATTTTGAGTCATTTTTTAATAAAAAAAATGCAGAAATTTTAATGTAAATATTTTATGATTTCTTTAATCCACTACGACAGTAGACTGAATATCTTGGACAGGACAAGGCAAGACATTTTAGGTTGCTTTGGCAATTTGTGTTTGACTTTTTTTTAATATATACATTTCTATTACATTTGATAAACTGATTAATCGAGAAAATAATCAACAGATTCATTAATAATGAAAATAATTGTTGGTTGCAGCCCTGCTTTCTGTTCCTTTTTGTATACAATCTTCCCTGTCCCAGATAAGCAAGATAAGGCTGAAATGTAAATAAATTCAATGGATAGAAGAGAAGAAGGGCCTATATTGAGAGGGTATGAATAGTTTGGTAACAGCTTTTATGGACCTGGGTTGACGGCATTATTAGTGGTAATAACTGACATAAAAACTCTTCTTTTTGTGAGGCAGAATTACCTCTGTGATTTAATCTCCCCAGAGCCGTGTAGCATTAGTAATGAGTTGAGAGTATACAGTGTATATCATTATTAGAATGAGAGGAAACATGGGAACGATCAATAACAAGAGATTGATCTACTATTGACAAGAGGCAAGCCAAAGATAATAGTCCTTTAACAACCCCAGCAAATACGCAGCATTCTTTCAACCAGTTGCATTTGAATATTTGCTGTTCCTGCTGTATTGTTTTATTGTTTAAAATCACCTTTCAGTCCCTTGTTGATAAAACCGAACAAATATATTCATGCCAAAGATTCTTCAGTTTGGTGTGATATGATTTGACAGGATCATGATGTAAAAAGCTCATCTGTTTCCTGCTTGTTGTTGGATTGAGCAGCTATTTGTATCAGTAAGCAGTGTCCACTCCAGTGGAGGACAGCTTGGAGACTGCTGTTGACTCAATGAGACTAACACATCGTCACGTGTCATGCAACATGTCATCAGCACACACCACACTTGTAATGACCTGAAGCCTTGTCCAGGTGAGCAGCAAGTATGAAGATGTTTGTGTTACTAGTTGTCATTTTTGCTTAATTTCAGCGTCAAAGTTATTTATAAATCTTATCAGAACAATATTTCAACAAGGTTTTTCAGCATGTTCTAGCCCATTTTAAACATTTTAATTTCAAGAAAAGATCTAGTTTATAAAACAAGTTGTCATGTGTCATTTGAGTATGCAGTTTTTTTTTTTGCAGGGAACTCTAGATGGAGAACACAAAAACTAAATCCTTTACCATTTACAGTACAAAGACTTTTTCCCCCCCTCTTTAATCAGCCACTGTGCAATGTGGTAAATGCTCTAACCAGTAAAGCGTGATGGTATTAAGCTATATGATGTTGATTTTAACACATGAAATGATCAACAATATGTGAAATAGGTCTGTGACTAAGGACTATTTTCATTATTGATTAATCTGAGTCAATCAGACAAAACCATGGTGGAAATGGCCCTCTTGAAATTGATTGTTTTGATTGTCTTGTTTTTTCAAGAAAAGTGACAGTTTGGTGCATTTTGAAACATCATGCATGCGTTAAATTAGCCTTTTTACCACAACAAAGATATTAGCATTGAAAATAGTCGCTGTATTATGCCACTATTATAATGGAGGTTTTGGTGACCATTGCTCATCGTCTCCCCACCCATCAGCCTAAAGGAGGACCCATTCAAGCGCCACTATTTGTCTAGCTGCTTCAGAAATCACATCTAGCCTGGGCATCCTGAAAGGACCACAGCTGTTTCATCCTCACTGTGTGTGATTGAACCTGTCAAGTAGAGCGGGTAATCTGCATTTCTTTGAAATAGTTTTTCTTTCATGTGAATATATCATGCATGTTCCCATCATATTCACTATAGTTCCCTCCAAGCTCGTCACAAAGCTTAAGGACCTGGGATTAAACACCACACTGTGCATGTGGATCCTAGACTTCCTGATGGGCAGACCCTGGGTACTGAAGTTAGCCAGACAAACCTCTTCCACCCTCATCCTTACCAGCGGAGCACCCCAGCACTGTGTTTAGAGCCCCCTGCAGTACCCCTGTACACACACAACTGTGTAGCCTCTTTCGACTCATCAAAGCCATCTTCAAGTTTGCTGATGACACAGCTGTGGCGGCCCTGATCACAGACAAACATGGCAAAGGCCTACCTAAAGGAAGTAGAAGACTGGACCCGTTGGTGTCATGACAATAACCTACTTCTGAATGTCAGACTAAAGAGCTGATAGTGGACTTTCAGAAGAAGCAGGGAAAAAACTATGGCCCCCTTAAATATCAACGGGTCCTCAGTGGAGAGGGTGGACAGCCACCAGTACCTTGGTGTCCACATCACTGAGGACCTGAGCTGGGCACTGCATACTGACTCAGTGGTGAGAAAGGCAAGGTGGAGAGGGTTTCATCTCAGACGCTTAAGGAAATTCTGGATATCCCCTCAAATACTGAAGAATTTCTAGTCCTGCACCATTGAGAGCATCCTGATGGGGAACATTACTGCCTGGCACAGAAACTGCACCGGATAGGACCAAAGGGCCCTAAAGAGTGGTTAATTTGCCTGAACATACAATAGGTGGTGTTCTAACTTGCCTAAAGGATATTTACACCAGGCGCTGCAAGAATGTGGCTAGGAGAATCATTAAGGATCTCAACCACCTGGATAATGGCCTTTTCTCCCTGCTGTAGTCAGGAAGAAGGTATTTTAGGTATTGGATATTTATTTGAACTATTTTTAATGCACAAATTGAAGGAACTGGTGGTATTACAATTCACTTTGATTGTACTTTATATGATTACATACAACTTGATTGATTGATTGACCACCAAGCCTCAGGCTTACTATTGATTATCAAGAGAATGCAATACAAAGGATATGAGGCATGTGTAATATATCCCTGAGGGAGTTCATATAATGAGACCGATATGACTGCTCGATTTCTGTAGTTTGGGCATATCACAGGCTTCCACCTACACAGTTGGCCCCTGTGACATCAGCACTTTAAGGTGCTGTTAACCACCATTGTTATTGTTAATAGAGAGTACCATTAAGTGATTGATGAGAGAACATAACAGTCGCTATCATTTATTAGTTTATTATTAATTTCTTACAAGACAGTGGATTTATTTTGCAACTGAAACGCCATATGTAATTTATCACTTGCATCAGTTCAGTTTTTCAAAAGAGAGAGGAAGGAAAAAGAGATAGAAATTAGTGTCTCATTCCATCTGTATGCTATTGGGTAGCAAAATATTCCTTGCTCTTAGATAAATATGTGCTCATGCTGAAGTGATGGTCATTTGATGGCCTAACAGTTTTGGAGGAAATGTTGGTGATGGGCCCTTTGTCTCAATGCCATCTTCTGTCTTTGGTGTCTGGTTTGCAGTTTTAGTTTGAGAATCTCTTGAGGCTTCTGGTACCCCCAGCTGATTGCCTCTTTGTTGTGTGTTTCTCCCAAAAAAAAATGAGAGAATCACCTCCGTATGACCAGAAGTTGCAGAGAGTAGTTGTATTTGGCCCTCTTGGAGGTTGTAGGTGGGGTCTTGGCATGGGGTGATTGGGAGGAATGGCCTTCCTTAACTGAAACCAAGTGCTAGTAATTAGCTGCCTATAGCTTACATCATGTTTGAAGTTCAGGAATTTCATAAATGTAACTGGTACCAAACCACTGTATGTCAAAGTTGGATGATTGACTTTGAAGTTGTATTATCGTATTTGCAATTGTATGTTTTGGACAATTGGAGTGAGAAATGGAGAAGTCAACACTTGGGTCTCGAGGCAGGGACGCCTGTTGGACAAAACCCAGTAAACCCAAACATGCATTGAAAGTATTTCTAGGAATATGTGGCTAAATGCCTTGTCAATGAGGTCTTGCATCCAATCAGTGGCTCAATGGTAATCTTTATCTAGTTCCCAGTTGTAGAAGAAATACAAACAGGACAACAATGTGCAGGTACTTTTATGTTCTTTTTTGTTGATTTTTGTTACCCAGCACCTGCAAAAATGTATGGATGTGCATGTGGCTCTGGATGATATGATGGTCATCTGTGCCTGTTGTGGAAGCACAAGCAGTGAAGAAGGCCATCAAGCTCAAGAACAAGGCCTTTCTTTCCCCATTTCCCTGAACAAAGCAACTGAAGTAGCCAAAAGTCAGTCAACAGTTGCAAAGTAGAGGGGGGGGGAGATTCACCCTAAGATACTGACACCTAGCAATGTGACATTGAAGAAGGAATGTGCTCAAATTGTTGGACTATCTCACTGTTCAGCCTCCCATGGAACACTTATAGCAGGAAATTTGAAAGGAGGCACTAACCAGCTGTTCGACCTTCTAGAATACAGCTTCCATTCTGGTTGTGTAACAGTCTACAGTATATGGGTTTTGGCTGTACCCAGTTGGGTGAAACAAGTGGAAAATTACCCTTAAACCCTTTAATCTAATGTATCAGTGAAATCTAGTCCTCTCTTATTTGTGTGCAGCCGTCAAAGCTGTCAAAATATTGATATTGAGGTTGACTATTGATTTTTGTCCACTGATATGTAATTGTGTCAGAGCTGTATGTTCAAATAACCTTTAATTCCTAAAAGCTGAGCCAATTATTTCCAAAGAGTGTGGTTTAGAAAGAAAAACTAAATTAGTCATTTAATGGTGTGATTCTCTGCCTCAATTAAAAATAATTGCTTTGTGTGCTTCACACCTCCCACACGGTGTTGCTTGTCCTGTGGTAAATAACAATAGCCATGCTGATAATAATGGCACATAAAGCTTTCCAGCAGATGCATGGCTTCCAAAAGCATTTGGTTGTCATCCTGCCTCAACAGTTTCGCATTTAATGTCATGTCAAGCTGCTCATTAGCTGCGACCAACCAAACGTAACATGTCATCAGTCAAACGGCTTTTATTCTACAAATATTCAAACAAACACCAAAGAGTGCACCTAGTTTTCTGTAAGCAGGCATTATGTACATGAGCAAAACAAAATGACCCTTGCTTAAAAGAAGCATCTGAATGAACTATTTCCATTTAGACCACTGATGTAATACTCTCTCCAAATTAGATAGTGTATCCTACAGGTTCACGAGGGATCAATGACATTTGATAGACAGATTGTAACGGTTCCTCCTTGAACTGGCCCCATTATTCAGGTTTGAGAGTGTCTCTTGTTCCTCCAAAGTCCTTAAGAGCCTGCCTTTTGAATATGAATGTGACTTCAGTTTGCAAGTGGTGGGACTAAGATGAATGAATGTCATTAAAAAGCTCCAGCTGGAAAACATGCACTGTGGTGCATTTGTGCCTCAGCATCTCAGCAAGACAGTCTTGAAAAAGAAGGCTAATGGGCTCTCTAATTTATGAAACAGCTCTCGTTTTTATCCGGTCTAGTTTGTCATTTTGCAATATGGCAATCCTACATTCAGAGTAAAAATATGAGCAAGGAAGTCATAGAGAATAAGAAGTCTGAGAAAGAGATGGACACCTGGGATCATGGCTATTTACATTGCTATTTATTTAGACATTTATTCGCTGACCCATACTTTTTCACCTTTCTGCCCATTGCCTACTTTTGCTATTTGAGCTCGTAGATAAAGTTGTCAATAGCCCATGAATGCAACAATGCATCTAATGCCTCCATGAGTCAAAATGATATGGGTCTTCACATTAGTGTTGAATAGTTTTTACTCGCAATTGATCGCAATATATCTGTACTTGACCATAAGGTCAAATACAGATATATTGGTATTCATGTGATTATCTGCTTGTAGGGAACAAGAAATTGCAGTACAGAAATGCCAAATATAAATTTGAAGTGACATAGAAACCACCAGTTAAATTCATTAAAGAGCAATTACAGGTGTATTTGTTATTTTTAATTTGTAAAATGTCCTCCTCTGCACATCTGTATATGCCTCGGTCACAACTTTTGATGATTTTATTTATAATATCCATAATTGTAAATACATTTAAAATTTTTATAATATTTATAGTTTTGTCATTTATAAAGTTAAAGAAAAACAAAACAAACAAATGTGACTGCTTACTGCTTTTTCTCAGTTTATAAATGTAAATTTTAATAGAATAATTTCATATTTTTGGGTTTTTGACCTTGAGTCTGTTGGAAATTGTGATGGGGATTTTTTTTCACTATTGAACATGAACTAACACATGAACTAAAAGATTGATCAACTAATAGAAGAAAGTAATTGTCAAATTCTTTGAAAATGAAAATGACAATAGTTTTAGCCCCAATGGAAGCTTGAACTTATCATCATCAGCATGAAACCTGCTACTACACCAACCGAGACTGAGGGCTTGGACACATTTGTTCATTCATTACAAGAGCAGCTGAAAAGAGCTCACATTGTCTTTGTGTAGCTTCGAGCACAATGAATGATCCCACAAACTGTATTTGTCTCGAAGTGTGTCTTTACAGAGTGCAGGTGGCGGTGGGTGTTTTGTGTCAGACTGCAGCATTATGATTCAGGCAGACTCCAACAGTTTTGAGTGTCTTCTGATGAATTTTACTACAAGAACGAGGGAACTTGGTATTTCTGGAGTGAGTGAATCACCGGGGTGGCTGGTCTGGATATCTTGTTTGGATTTAAGCACCGTGGTGGCTGTCACATCTCATCCGCTCGAGTCTTCAAAGGATTGAAACATTCATGCTTTCTGGCAGGTTTGTGCTTATTTAAGGCAATCCACAGGTCTTTATTTAGCTGCCAGTGGGTGCATTGTTCTTATCTTCCTGCGGCCTTTGAGTGCCTTTTTGTAAAGAGGGAAAAAAAATGCTGGCAAGGCTTTTGCCATCCCTTTCCCATTGATTTAACGAATTTAACAAAGACTTGATTTGTGATGAAGGTTCTGTTTTCAAATTTCTATTGTCTCTGATTGTCATTTATATGAAGGTGAATAACAGCATCAGCTAAACAACAAAAAGGTTCTGTATGCTCTTGATGGATCTGTGTTTTCACATCAAACAATTCAAGAGTAGGCTGCTGTTTCACACACACAAACCCCTTTTTAGTGCAGTGTTGATCACTATTGGTGGTTTACTAGGGGTTATGCAATATGTTTTTTTCAGGGCTGATATCAATACTGATTATAAGTAATCAAGCAGACCGATAACCAATTTACATTTGCAGTAAAAATGAAAGGTGGTGTCAAAATATAGAATAGCACAAACTCCAACACAAAACTTTGTTTAAATGCCTGGATGCATATGTTTAATTAAAAGAGAACTTTTCAACATTATCTTAAAACAAAAAGTGCAGGGAGTTCCCAGCAGAATTTCTGACAAAGTTAATTGATTATTTTAACAATTAATAAATAAATAAACAAAATACCTCCCTGAAGTTGTATAAAGTAAAATTAAATAAAACTAGTAAAAGTTAAATTTGTACTAAAATTTGAGTCTCAATTAATAGTCCCAGTTCAGCAGCACCAGATTGTGGTGCAGAAAGCAGAGTCGCTCAGCGTATTCTCCAGTGAGACAGCTTCTGTTCCCCTCATAAATTGCAGAGACTTAGCTGAAAACGTGCTCAGTGGAAACAGTAGAGGGTGGTGAGCAAAGGCTCCTTGTGTCGATCACTGGCTCCTTGAGGTTCAGATGTAACTCATCCTCGAGACAGGCTTTGGCTAACGGCTCACCTGTGTGGGGCCCTTGCAGAGAACTCAATACGACTACGACAAGTTGTCTGTTCTCTCCGTTTCCTTTTTGGAGGTCCTGTTTTTCTCATGGGGCCCTTCTGCAGCAGCCTGCTCTTCCTCACTGACTCTCTCTTCTTGACCGGCCTCTTGTGTAGCACCTTCCAGATCCTCTTTCAGACATTCTTTGGCCTTGGTCAATGTAGGAGAATGTATGATTCTTATAATTCGGATCTAAGAGACATGCCGGCACCACAGTTTTTGTTTCCTCTAGTTTTGAGAAATGTTTAATCAGGCTCTCCCTCATGACTGGCATGAGCGCTCTGATGCCTTGTGTTGAAGGCCCTTCATCATCTTGAAGTAGCATCTGCAGCACGGTCAGAAAGGGAATGATGCAGGATGCTGATGAATAGTTATGGCTCACCTCTAGTGTCACTTCCTCTATTGGGATGAGAGTTTCGACCAAATTGGACACAGTGTCCCACTGGTGGGCAGTAGGACATGCAAATCCTCCATGTTCGCTGGAGTAGATGTTAAGCTTTTACTCGAGCACTCTTTGCAGCATGTGGAGCGTTGAGTTCCACCGTGTTGAAACAGATGATAACATTGTGGTGTCTTTGCAACTTCAGCGTCTGCAACTTTGGAAATATCTGCTGCTTTATCTTCGAAACACAGCTCCACTCACTCACTGGAGCTGCTCCAGTCTGCAGATGTGTTCTTCTGTGCCCATTTGTGGCACTGTAGCCCTCACTGTTGATAGGTTATTTCTCATGACGTGTAACCAATCAGATTGTGCTATGAGCGGGCCATTGCTCAAGACCACAGAGTGATGACTACAGACAGAGAGAGGCAGCTGCATCAGAGTCGAAATAGTGCATTTTTAAGTTACTTTATTTTATCAGCAATCAGATTAAAAAAAAATAAATTAAACTATTCCGATAACTTTAAAAATGCTGAATTTCGGATCCAATAATTGGCCGACCTCTATTGTTTACTCATCTATTCAGCTAATCTTATAACTGAGGCTGCTTACGTCTGTGTAATGAGGCAACCAGATGTCCCTGCCCTCTCAGTCCGATGGTTGTTTCAGCCGCAGGGACCAGTGCTGGGAGGTTACATGTGAGCCTAAAGCACACATTCATTCTCACCTGATTAGCCTGCTATTCCCCATCAGCTCTTTGTGTTACTGTAGATGGCATGAAGAGAACAGCTATCGTTCAACATTATTTGTTTGATACAGAGGACCGATAATGGACTCTTATCTCAGCAATTGATGAAACTGATGAATTAACATTCATGTGCCTCCGCTAGTAGAGGGAGGATTTAGTACACCACACATTTCTTTTGATCAAAGCAATCCCTCATTTCACTTGTAGCTTGGAAAAACAACACATACTGCTACCTAAGGAGATCTAGGAAACAGCCTAATGTGCAAATTAAACTGGACATCCACATCAAATGTTGGAATATGATCGATTAGATCCCAGGTAAGTGGTGCCTGAGCCATAGCCTCTCACCTCCAAACAAGCCACACACCAGTAAAACACATGCCTAATGAGAACGAGGCCTCCGGTGGATTGGAGCTATTCTGATATGACTTTGACATAAACACAGCCTCACACAATCACCATTAAAAGTTAAGAGTAAATAGCTTCAGCCGTCTTTATTGTCTCGCCTGGTTTGCTCAGGATTTTAATTGCAATTAGTGAAGACAGTGATTTATCGATGCATAGTGGATTTCAGCAACGTGTCGTGTTGGGCTAATTGGTTTGGTTAAAAAGGCGTGACAGGGAGCATGCTGGAGGTAGTGTAGCTCTCGAAAAGAGGATCAGCTCCATAGATCACAACAAGTTTCTATGAACAGTCTTTCCTGTATTTTCTCTCAGTTCTGTGTATCTTCTTCCCCAATTTTATCCTTCATCCCTTCAGTCTTTTCCTCTCTTTTCCTCCTTTCTCTTACATTCTCCAACCTGTCCCTCTTTTTAGGGTTGCACAGTGCTAGCAAACACATCAAACGGGCTGTGTCATGGTAGTAATAACACTCAATAGCTCTTCACTTTTCAATGAGCCGTCTTGCTCCATCTCCCCTCTTATTGAGGATCTGCCACGACAGCCAGTTTAAAAGAGAAGTAATCATTCACTGATCACACACCATTACTCTACTAGCAAATGGAAGAGGAAGGGGGAGTGGGGAATGTGTGTGTTCCTCTTCCAGTCAGATAAAATATCAACATTTCACTGCAGGTGTTACTGGAGACAGAGCAGCGTTGCTGTTGCTCCTTATATGTCCCTCTTGTTTCTGTTCAATCAGTCAACGCTCCAGTAAAGAAGACTAATCAAGGTTACGACCAGACGGCAGCCGTATACAGCAAGTAGACTGCCTCTGTGTAGCAAACTGTATACCTAAGGTGTGGCCTAGTCAGGAAGGGTACACCTTTTGTTGACTGGGCGACACCATCACACATGCATATTGTGGTGTGTATGGCTCTGTGAGGTCAGCAACCGTCAGGGCAACAGCACCATGCTCTAACAAACAGGATGAGAGCAGAAACACAACATAGAATACTTTGAGGATCATATATGTATATACATATGGGTTTCACGGTATTTGTATGTGTGTATTTTCTCAATCAATTAGTTGTTGGTCTATGATAATGACGAGAAATGTCGATCACCTTTTACCAAAGCCCAAGATGTAACCTCAGATGTCTTTTGTCTCAACTAATAAGTCCACAACCCAAAGAAATTCAATCAACTGTCATAGGAGACTAAAGTAATCAGAATTTTTTGAGTTATTTCGTCTTAAGAATATGACTCAAGGCGATTATTTTCTGTCGATCAAATAACTGATTAATCGACTAATCATTGCAGCTCTTATGATTATAAACAAGAGTTTATGTAATGGATTTTGGTTAGAATTGCTAATATGTTGCATATTTTTTAATTAAAATTCTGCAAAAAGAGATTTTTCTGTTTCCTGAGGTTTGGTTACTGGTTTCCTGGGAAACCAGTAGGTAAATTACAGATGATTACAGGCTATGAGAATAAAGAAAATCTTCCCCAATTATTTTCCCCAATTTAGGAACAAAAATCTTCATTGACAGTATCACATTTCTAATCTGTATCTGCTTGTTCATTTTATTGAAGTTCTATCATACCTACATTGAGTGATGTAGTGGGGTGAGGAGTAGAACCTCAGTTTTTTTAGTGTGTGTTTGTGTATGGTGGGACTACAGATGTAAAACAAGACTAGGTCAAAAGCTAGTAGCTAGTAGCTGGACAGTGTATGGTCAGTGGTAGTGTCTATAATGCAAAATCATGGATGATAAATGTTCATCAACAATTTTCTGTAGTGGTCCCAGTAATATTTGTTTTTAAAGTCTACTGAAGTAACATATCACACGACATGGTTGAGCTATGTTTAAGTAAAAAAAAAACAAACTGATTGTGCCATTTTATTTTGAAAGAGCAACAGCCAATGGGGAAACTCACACTCTTCAACACTCAGTGAGTCAGTCAGTATGTGACAGACATTCAGGGTTATAGGACTGGTCCATGGCCGGTCCAGCCAATAATAAAAGCCTTTAGAAATGATGGTTTTCATTATCGATTAATCTGCTGATAATTGTCAACATTAACAGAATGTCTGAATAGTGGTGGAAATATACACAGACCAAGGTGACATCCTTTAAATGTTTTGTTTTGTCAAACAACAAAACACAAAAATGTTTAATTCAAAATGATGATTAACAGAGAAAAGAATTAAATTAAAACAGTTTCATATTAATTTTCACATTTGTTGATGGACTAATTGTTTCAGCTCGAATAATTGGACTCATAATGAGGATATAAACAGAGGATATAAACTCCCTAACTGCTAAAAAAAAAAAAAACAGTTGTTCTGACTCATCATAAACTTGCGGTAAGCTCACAGTTTGTATGCATTTCCTCGATCCCCTCACCCTGTTCATCATGACGTGACGCAGATCCAGCGTGTCTTATCTTCATCCTGACTCCGCGCCAGTGCTAGACAGTCTCGCAGAGCAGAACGGAGGAGAGGGGTGAAGATGAACAGCGCCGGGGTGAGAGCAGAGTGGAGTTGAGTGGAGCAGGAAAAGAGCAGAGCGGAACAGAAAGGCAGGAGCGAGGCCAGCGAGAGCGCACAACACATCCCGATATAAAAGATGAGAGCGAGACTCGGCATTAGCGAGCCATAGATAGCTCAGCGAAGCCCGGGTTGCAAGCAAAAAGCCACATTTGTTAATATGGGGTTCAGCCAGCAAGATGTCAAGAGACAGGATACCACATTATACAGGAGTTACACAATGCCAGCCAAGCCACTTAGCCCACAGCATGAGTAATGCAGTGTTTATTCACTGTGAAATAACTCACTGAGGTTTACCGGCCCAACTGCCACTGACGCACTTAGACAATCATTTAAACTATGAATTGATCTATAATCAGTTCCGTATAGTGAGGTCAGGAGCGTTACTGGCTGGCAGTGTTATGATTGTAATATTTACAAGTATTTCCACACCTGTTATGAAGAAACTCAAGAGTTCCTTGTCTATGTGAATTGTTTTGGACTGACGGAAAATGTCTGGAAAACTGGAAGAATTTGCTGATAAACACATAATGACGTAAATGGAAATAGTGGATGACTGCATTTACGTGCAACTTTTTCATGAACTAATCATTCATTCATGCACTATGTATTCATTCGTTTAATAGTTGGCAACTAATTGATATTCTGTGCTATGGTTACAGTTCAGTCAGTAGGAAGAATTGAGGTTTGATATCCAGCTCTGACTATGATTTTTAAATGTAGCTGTATGAACACTGAAAGTGTTGCTGCTTAGTGTCTGTACAGTTTTTACATATAGGAAACCACATGGCCTGTTTTTCACACAGATTTATGACACATTTGAAGCGACAGATCCTCTGTAGATGTCAAACTCTGCTCTTAAAACAGTGTCAGCCAAGACCGCGGAGAGGATTTAAGTCTGAGATCTGTTTGGACGAGCCAAGTATGAAGAGCTTGCTTCGCTCTCTCTCTCTCCCTCTCATTCTTTCATTTTTCTTCATCGCCTTCTCACTTCTGTTTTTTTTTTTCTTTACTCACCCCTCCTCCCAACCCGTTGTCTTGTCTCTGTCTTCTGGAGGTTTGACAGAAGTGTCTCTCATCCTCGCTGGCAGCTGTTGCCATGGTTGTGTCAGCGCCTCCGAACTACCTGGGATGGTATTTCCATGGACACAGATCAGGATGACACCGGGCTCTGGGGTGTAGGAGGGAGGCGGTTCAACGGTGTCAGCAATTCTGTGTGTTGGAGACCGAACGAAGGAGACAGAGCAGGAAGAGGAGGAGGAGGAAGAGGAGGATTAGGGTTTGAGAAGATATTAAACAGAGAGCATCAGGAGCCGGAAAAAGAGTGAACATGAGAGTGAGAGGCCGGGGTGATTTCCTGTAGCCGCTGCTGAAGGGTAATTCCACCTCGATGCAGATTTCCCATTTACCTTTTAACACAGACTCATTCCATTTAGATTCATGAACAAACAAAAAAGCAAGAAAAATGAACAGAGGCACCCTGAGGACATGGTGTACTGAATCCTGGAGCTGCTCCGTTAACACTGAAGCGGAGATGATAACATTTCAATGACATGATTATACAGGTTTTCCTGCACTTCATGATAAATCACAAACTATGGCCTAATTGAGAAAGCGAGTTTTTAATGCATCATTCTCTGATTCCATTAGAAGCCAGAAATTACTGGATTATTTTAGGCTGATACTGACATTGATATTTGAGAAAAATACACATCTTTAAAAAGTACTGTCAATCTCAGCTGTCAATCAAAGTATGTCTTCAAATCTTACACACCAAGGAGCAGTAATTTCTAAAATTACGATCAGCACACTTTACAGGGCCCAAGTTTAGCAATTGAGAGCATAGTGACTCATTGAAAAAACTTATCAACTTAGTATTTCTGGAGAGAAGTTGACGTTTTTGGATGAGAGTCAAATGGAGTCTGAATTTTTTTTTTTTTTTTTTTTTTTTCGGAGACAGCAACAGCGACTGTCATTGGCAGTGGTTTCAGTCTCAAGGTGTGGTGGTTGCCACTTGATTAGAACATCATGGGCAATGTTTTTAATTGATTGTCCCCCCCAAAAAAAGAGAGGAAAAAAAGTGGAGGTCAAATATTCATAAATTACCATATTTATTTCTTCAGTTTAATGCAATGTAGAGTTTTAGCAATTATTCAGTTCATCAATTAGTTAGTTGATTGTCATTGAACTATTTTAATAATCATTTACGTACAGATATTTTTCTGCAAAATGCAAACGTGCTGAACGTTCTTTGGCTCCAGCTTCTCAAATGTGACAATTTGCAGTTTTTGGTAGTCATATGTGTCTTTCATCTTTGGACTGTTGGCTCATTGACATATGCAACCTGTGAAGGCTCATGTTATTACATGCATGAGAGTATGTTGACAAAGAAATTCAGGCTAATAAATGATTGAACTGGGTTTATTACTGACTTAACAGGCATAGGTGGTAATGTTGAAGTTGCAGGGCATGATGCAGCTCATTTGAGTTTCATTTTAGTTCGACTGGCCTCGTGTTCGTCTATGGATTAGGTTGACCTGTTTGAAGCTTTCTCGATGTTATCACTCAGTAATGGTCCCCCGCTTTCTTGTTTTGAAGGTGGGCTGCTCAGAATATTGTTAGTAAATGATCTGCTTATGATACCAGCAGCTGTGAATCAGGTATGAGATCTGGTTTTCGATTTCCTGTCCGCTAATGCCAGGTTTTATATGCCCAGATTACCTGTGAGGGCGGAAGTCAGTCGATCTTACCGATATCACACACACCAAGGCCGTTCAGCATAAAGGCATCCACCCCCTCACCCGTCACATAAAGCTGACATTTCCATTCCCTTCTCTTATCTGTCTGCCTCGCAGTCATTGTAACCTCGATAATGCTCCTATTCATAAATCATCTTTTCTCTGCCTGTTTGACAGCAGGCCTGCAGACAAAAAGCCCTCCTGCATTCTCTCCTTTTTGACCCCCGTCACTTCCCATACAGCAAAACAATCAAGGACAACTGCAGATGGTAGTGAGCATCCAGCCTGAAAGACGGCGAGTCTTTAATATAACGCACACAGGGCAGAGGAACAAAGTGAGAGGCTGTGACTGACTGCTGCTCCTCTTTAAGGTCTCCCACTGACTGTCCATCTGTGTGTGGCAGAATGACCCGTGTCTGCTGTTTGTGACTCCACCCTGTAGAAACACTCTGATGCTGAGCAGTGAGCAGGTGAAGCAGCACTGAGGATATCAGAGTGCTTTGATTCAAACCAGTGAGATGAAGCCTGTTTCTGCTGCTGGCTGTGTAGCGACAACCACTTGTCGCCAACTGCGTCAGGAAGCCAACTCTGCCGTTCAGAAATTCAGAAAATGGCTCGTTTTTCACCCACAATGCACTAAAAAATAATTTATTGTGTATGCGTTGGTGGCCTGCATTTGTGTATGCATTTTTGATAAGTAGTAAAAACTTGTAACAGGGTAAATTCTTTACACAAAACAACAAGAAGTTCTATTTATAGGGGAATATTCCCTCTAATTTTCATATTTCACCTGCAATTTATCATGTTTCAAGGGTCCTGAGCCTACAAATATATATAAAATAAAATATTTTGATTTATTTTAAAAATGTGCTCGATTGATTATTCCATTAAAAACAATAAAGCAATTCCCCTCCTTTGTTACCTCGTTTAAAAAAAAAAAAAAAAAAAAAAAAAGCGTCAGCATCATGTAGCCTTCAAGAACTTTTAAGTCCATATTTGAATAAAGTTAACCTTTTATTATATTCACATCTGACTCTGTGTGTCCTTGTTGAGCAGATGTGTTGGATGTTTTATTGTGACTGAGCACTCTTCATACACCGTTTCCGTCTATGCCTCTCTTTTCATCTGCAAACTGCCAATAGCTCTGAAAAAACGCTAACATGTCGTGTCCATCCGCTTAACGTTTGTCACCTCTACTGTCTGTGTTTATTAATCATGCAGCTTCAGCGGCAAGCCCCCAGCCGCTCGGTGTTTTGGCAGCGAAGTAGCGCCACATGTTAGCGCTGCTTTTGCTCTCATACTGATCAACTGTTTACACAAAGCTATTGACCGCTTTCCAGAGAAACACTGGTTTAACATTTCAGACATCTGACGTGAAGGCTGTTCACTCAGCTTATATGAACAAGAGAATCGATCACACGCAGCCTAGAATTGTCTTTGTATTTAAAATAAATGAACAGACTAGGGATAAGTTTTGATTTGAACTGGTACAGCCAGGCTCTAGTTACTAATAATACTGTAGGGAGTTGACTATAGCACTGATATGTCAAACTGTGTTTCTGTGTGATTTTTCTCAGGGGATTCGTTCACTCAATTCCGGTTTTCAGAAGAAAAAGACTGGGAGATGGACTCATTTGCAGCCAATCAGGTAAATCTATATTCTTCACCATTCTACATTGCTTCTTTCATGGATTTCACCCACTTTGTAAAGTATGGATCCATCAAGTAGGCATTAAATTGGGGTTGGAAATGCACAGTTACAGAAGGAAGCAGCATGGCTCTATGGATGGTAATGTCTGATGGGCTGTTGGTTGGTCAGTTATCCACAGTGCCCAAAGGACTTTGCATTTATAATATATTTAGATATTTGTACAGATATTGATGCTTCCCAGACAGTGAATCCCACTGACCTCTCCTGTAGCGCCACCATGAGGGCGACTTTTGTGGTTTTGACAGTTACTGTCATGAAATTTGATACAGACATCCATGTCCTCCTCAGGATAAAGTATAATAACTTTTTCTCTGAGGTTTTTTTTTTTTCTAGTGCCATCATCAGGTCAAAATGTCAACTTGTCCTATGCTTTGATTTTTAACCAAATACCTGCAAAACAAATGACCTTCCCATCAGCTTCAGAATGGATGGCAACCACACGAAGCCATGAAACAAACAGCCAGATTATGTAACGGTTCCTGAACTCTTTCTTCTTCTTGTGTAGAGTCAGAACTACATTGTTTTCTTTCACTTGTGTGCCAACACAAAGGAGTACTCACCTATTCATGTTTGAATAATGATCCCAATATTTTACTGATGTTATGATCTCATGACAGTGTTTTTTGGCCACAGGGACCTGCCCTGTAAACATGAATGTCTGTCACTGACTGACTGACATCAACTGAGTCGCCTCAGCTGAGTGCCGCCACTTCCTGTAGCCGCTGTTTCAAATTGAAATCCCTCCAGTGTTTGATACACAGTCCAGCCATATACTAGGTTTTGACTAGTCTTGTTACTTTATATCCTGAAGAAGATTCAGTGAAATTAAAATGTGTCTGTACATTTTAAAATAAAAGCTACTGTTGCAGCTTTCTACTCATTCAATCTGCCCACACAAACACATGTGGAGCCTGTTTGCAAACCGCTGCAATTAGACATTTTTGTTTTCTCTCTCTAGATGTCTGCAGTGTTTGTTGACCTCCCTGCGCTGGCCCAGAGCCTTCAAGAAGTGCCTCTCCATCAGAGACTCAACCTGGAGGCTGAGCTGGTTCAGGTAGGCAGTTTGACTCCTGCACATATGGCTTCATCATTAGACATCCAGCAGGCTGCGGCCACTTTAAGTTCAAGAGAAAATTCTCAAAAATCTTCAGTGGTCATCTCAAATGTTCAGCTTTCTTGTCAGAGGCTGAACTGAGAAAATCAATTACTGCAAAATTAATTTCTATACATTTCTTATAGAAGTAATTGGATATTTGCTTTTTCCTGGTAGTGTGTGAAACAAAGAGACTACAGACTGGATTCCCTGATGGAGATTAAGCCTAGTCTGAGACAAAAAAACAAATCAATAGTAACAAATCCTTAGACAAGGATTAGGCTAAATCTTTATCCAGGAAACCAGCTCTTAGGATTTTAAATTTAAAACCTTTGTCATCATTTTGCTGTCCTGTACAAAACCGAACACACTTTTGTACAGACCAAATTTTTACTGGCATTTGCTGCTTGGAAAATTCTAATTTCGGTAATTGGCTGCAGGATTTTAGAGCTCACAGTATGTCCTGTCAAGAGTGGATTACAAACCAGGCAAAGTCAGCAAATGCCCCAGGGCCAAAAACCCCAAGGGGCCTTAAAAGCCAGCCAGTGTCATTTGATTTGCTGTAATTTAATTAGTTGTACATTTGTTTTCCAAATTCTGCAACATGCTTCACTAAAGGACGATGTCAATTGCTAATGGAAGAGATGAGTTCTGCATCATAAACTATATCTTACCTTATTGAATTCTAATCTTTTTTTATCTTTTGATGCCATGTGTAAGTGGGGCAGATTTCTGAATAAAATTGTAATAAATCAAATGACCAAGAACTAACTGACAGTAAACACCAGTAAGGCAAGTAGTACTGGTAGTTTAGATTTCCATGTGAAATATGTTGTGTCGTCTATAGTGTGCACTTTATGTGTGTTTGGAGGTAACAAGGTGCATAGTGGACAGAAAACAGGGGTTAATATGGGTTTTGCCCCATACTGGGTCAGTCTGGCCATGTTTCCTGCTGCATTCACATACACTTACCCTGCTGTTTCAGGTCTCAACACCAGTAGAGTTGCCCACTATGACCCTCGCACCTAAGCAGGAGACACCCAAAATTGCCACATTCACTCCACCGTCCACAACTTTAAAAGTCCTCAGCACCGACCAGAAAGTCCCCGTGCCTTCAATCCCAGCGTCAAAATCAGACTCTCGGGTTTCCTCGAGTGCCACTGAGCCGCCGGTGGAAGATGCTGATGAAGAGCTGGACCAGCTACTCGGTCTAGATAAACCAGTTTCAGGAGACCGTTCTGTCAGTGTTGCAGATGAGAAGAGTGATGGTCCAGAGAAAGGTGAGTTCATTCAGCATGCTTTGAGAATATGTAATTATATTCACTATATTTCTCCCAGACTTAAATACACCAGTCATCATGACTTAAATGAAAAAGTTAGTCTTCAAATTGCCCTCCATTTTCAAATCTTATCATAACAGTCGGAGTCACAATCTTCCCTTTTAATCTGCAGCGTGTGAGGAAGTGGTACCGGAGGTGACAGAAGAGAAGATGGAGGAGGTGAAAGACAAAGATGTCACGCCTCCCAAGTCTGCTTCCGTCAAACAGGAAATGACAGAGGAGGACCTGGAGGACTGGCTAGACAGCATGATCTCCTGACCATCATCCATCAAGGACACAGAGTTGATTAAAAAATGAAAAGAGGAGGTATACAAAGGAACATGCACATTCAAATTTTAAGTTGTAATCCTTAAGATTTCAGTCCTGCTTGATTTGGCAACACCTGTGGTCACCGTGGTAACAGTGAGCGCGGTTTAATAGTGCAAACACTGCTTGAGCAGCTTCAGAAAATACAACAACAGAAATGAGAAACTGGTGCGTCAGCTTAACAATCGTGCCTGTCGTCTTGATGAACGAGTGCGATCAGCGATAACTTCGGTGACAGATACACCATGCTTCCTGTGACTGCTTCACAATAAAATCAGACGTGCCAACCTGTATGCATTTTGACATCAAAGTACACTTCTGAGAGATCAACTATCCATGTGCAGCACTCAAGTCTAACAGTAAGAGGCAGCAGCGTCTAGCCTGCGGAAAAGCAAAAAAAAAGGTAAAGAGTTCAACCACTCGTAGCACCAGATTCATTCCCCCTGCCCTCAAATATCAAGCAGGGATGAATCAAGCCCCCGAGAAGAGTACTGGGCTTTGAAGGCAATTTTACATAGTGGCTAAACCGTGTAATTACAACGTCATGTGAGGTTATCGGGCCCAAAAAGATTTTTTCCGAGAGACTTACATTGTGAAAGAGAAGTATGTAAATCAGTGGATACATTTTTTTTTTAGCATCACAGCCCTCATGAAATGACTCGTTTCACTATCAAAATTTGATCTATTCGGTCCAATCACATTGTGAAAGTCTAGAAGAGCCACACGATTGAATCATTTTATCCCCATTCAAGTTAACCGGAGGAAATCTCTACTGCACATGCTCCATGGATACAGGTTAGTTAAGTGAAATTGTAAGCTGTGTTTAGGCAGGTCAAAGACAAACAGGCATAACTGACTGACTAACAATACTGACATCTGCACATATTTTTTTTTTTTTTTTTAAATCAATCTGTTTTGGTATCAATAATTTTCATGTCAATGCATCCATCACATTTTTGTCTGACTACTGCATGTATACAAATGATGCACAGTTATGCACATGTATGCAAATTATGTACAATAATTCATTGTGCAAACAGTGATTTGCATCTGGCACATCTAGGTCACAGAAGTGGTACTCAAAAAATGTTTCCAGGGTTGGCAGGTGTGGAGAAGACACTGTGTTTTGCCAGTCGAGTGCTCTTATTGTGAAGCAGCATCAGTACCAAATGTTCAGTTTGCATTAGCAGCAACTTAATACAGCTCTGATACAGTGTGCACAGGAGAGTCAACAGTACAGAAGAGTCAACAGTAAACAGTGACGCTGTTATCTAAGAGATAAAATTAGAAACTGTATGGCTGGATAACATACATGCATAGTAAGGCAGTTTGAAACCAACATGGGAATGGTGGACTCTGCCACCAATAATAATAATAATAATAATAATAATAATAATAATAATAATATAATAATAATAATAATAATAATAATATTATAACAAACTACTACACAGAAAGGTTATTACAAAATGGAAATACATTGAGTTGCTTTTGTGGCTGAAAAAATGCTATCCATAAATAATATTCAATATGGGGACAATAAGGATTATAACTTCACTGGGTTTGATCTGATTCAAATCTTCTGCTCTTCACCTTTCATCCTCTAAACAAAAGACATTTAGCTCAAAAAATTATTTTTCAAGTTTTCATACTTGGACGACACACAAAAGGACTTTAGACTGATGGACTTTCTTTCACTTCGGCCCGCTATTTTTTGCTTATTAAAAAGTGGCGGACAAGTTATTTTTTTGTATAGTTTCCTCAGCTGAATGAGAGACAGTATGTTCAAAGGTGTAGAGATGGGACAGAATGTCTCGGACATCTGTGAGAATATGTCAAAATGTTCCCTCTGTACATGTTTCGGAGAAAGAATGCTCTGTTCCTTGTGTGATGGTGAAGGTTACACACCGCGGGAGTGTCGCCGTCAGACGGATCCCAGCTGCTAAAAGGGACGGACAAAAAGTGAAAACAGCCCCTTGGATGACACATTTGGTTTATTGCGTCAATTACTTTATTCATTTCCTCCCCCTCATCAAAAGAAATGCGGTTTACCAAAGCTACTACATACATACAAATGGCCATACAATAGCTGTTATCCATTTTGTTGTCAATAAATCCTTGAACCAAGCTGTGTTTTTTTTTTTTTTTTTTTTTTTTTCCTCTGCTTTGTGGGGTTCTTCTACTGTGGAAAGAAGTGCAGGCGGGCAGGACACCACAGCTTGGGAATAAAACCAAACTAAGCAACATTTACACAAGGATCATCTAGATTTTATACAACAAATGTTTTCTCTTTTTCACTTAAAAGCCACAAAACTAGCTCGAGCTAAATCTGCTTATAACTAATCCAGAACTAGAGCACTGCTTGTGTCAGGAGGGACAAAAAAATTTGTTATCTTGCATAGTTTCTCATAAGGCACATTGGCACTTGATAAACACTTAAAGCGAGTCATCTCTGGTCCTGGAAGAACCATCTTCTGTTAACAACTCATGCCATCTTAAAGATTTCAACCAGCTTTGAAAGGCAGATCAGGTCTCACTCATTATATTCGAGTTAACTGGATTGGTAGTGATCAATACTAGCAGCACACATCCATTCAGTTGGTTTGGTAATAAGTGACACTAACATCCTGGCGTTCATCTAGAAATTGTGCATATTCAGACATTCAGCTGTCACGCTGTAACCCTTCACACATATCAAATGTCTACACACAACAAATTGTGCAACAGGTTGGGGTTAAGCAAGTGAAAAGGCAATGTGAATCAGAATCAAAAGAAGAATTTTCACAAAAGAGGCGTCGTGGCAAGTGACTATTTTCAGTAAGAGGGAAGAGGACTTGGACGCACAAACCTGAAATAGTCCAATCATCTGTTGTTAGTCTTAAAATCATTATCTTCAGATTTTTTTTTGTGTGTGTATTTGAATTCAAAATTAATGATTTTTTTTTCTCTTTACACGTTTTCCAACACCATGGCAGCAGAGAAAGTCCAGGTTCAGGTTCTGTTATCAGGGTGAAGTCAAGTTCAGAGTCTGTTTCAGATAGAAGGAGAGTAGAGAGAGGAGCTAAGCAGGGCTGCCTTCTCTAGCCCAACTGGTCCTCATACTGCTTACGGAAGCAGTCTCCAGTAGGGAAGAAGTCCCAGCATCTCTCCTGGTACATCTTCCACACAAATGACTCCTGGAGGGGTAGGGAAAAAAAAAATTGGTAGCTGTAGATCAGTTGATGAAGCTTTACTGGTGTCACGTGTGTTTTTAGTATGACTAATAAAATTTTGACAATAACGATGAAGAAATTCTATTCTATTGAAACAGTGACAGAGCTGTGAGTGAGCTGTAACACAGACTGATGCTGTGGATATAAAAGGGTTCAGAAATTGGAGACCAAGGTCCTCTTACATTAAAGTGATTTGTGAGGACTGTTTCCGTGCAAATCACAAACGGTGACGGCATTATCACTTCATTTGATTAGTCAAATGTGTCAAAATGAGAAAGAATAAATTATCGTACATTGCAATTTGCAGCTTGCATGTTGCCCATTTAGTGAAATTTCCCACAGATTTAAAAAAAGGCTTTAGTACATAGAATACTGTGTAATACTGTAAGTACCCAAGATTCTGCTGTAAATTAAGACATAAGTATATTTTATTGATCATTTAGATGAAGACCTAAGATGACTGATCCTAAGGACCTGTCTTTAATTTTAGCAGAATAAAAAGTTAGCTGTAGAGCTGAAAAAAGTTTTTCTTGCATTTCTTGTGTCTGCTATTTGTGCCAGAAGACACACAGTGCATGAACATCAAATAAAATAAGCTTGAATCTCAGGTGCAGGACAATAACAAGTTAATATCAAAAAAGTGAAAGTAAACCCACGCATTGTTTCTTCCTCTTGCTAAGCTGTACTTATGCAACATGAAGTGGGTTGAAATGTTGCACAAGTGAAACCTCCTGAACTAAGAGTCAGAAGCATCACTTCCTTCGCTGTCTTGAGAATGTCACATTTTGTACTGTAAGATACTGCAGCAGAGCATTTATCATCTCATATCTGTGATCAGAGAAAAAAAGAGCTCTGAAATTCTTGTCACATACCTGACCCGTGTGTTCAGTCTCATCTTTGTTAATCAGGTACATCAGGAAGAATCTGCACAGTGAAGGACATGAGTATTGTTCAAAAACATTTACACTGGAAATCAGAAATATCTCAACTAACTGAGTTTGATCATTTTCTGTGTCTTGTTGCTGCACTCACAGGTAGTTAGCTAGGTTGTGCTCTTGTAAGGTGTGGGTTTCAAACCCGTGAGGCGTCCGGTCAAAATAGTCGTTCCCGATACCACAGATGAAGCATTTGGTCTGAAAAAGGAATGAGAGGGGATTAGAACCTAAACTAATGATTTTCCTTATTGATTAATCTGCTGATTAGTCTTCTGATTATTTTTGATTTGTTATTAAATTGTCAGAACACAGTGAGAAATGTCTATCACACACTAGAAAATATTTATATTTGATACGCTGCAACTAAATTAGTTTGGGCATTTTCATGTAAAAAATACATGAACAATTAATCAATTATGAGAACTGCTGCATCATTTAATCCATTAATAGTTTAACATCTAGAAAGGATGTTGAAATTCTGAAAGAAGGTTTTACTGAACTGGGTCAACTAATCATTTATTTTGTATTTGTATTGTTTTGTGGCTGTAATATTTCTCCTTGTACAGAAAGTTGAGTCTTACCTCCATGTCCTCCTTCACCTGCTCCTGCTGGTCTCTCAGCTCACCAAAGGCATCAATGATCAAACCTGAAGGAGGGTGCAAAAGTCTGTCAGAGGAGCACTAAGCAAGACACATCTTATAACACAACTGTCAAGCTGTTATCAAACATAGAAGGAACGAAAAGGAAACAGTTGTGCACCTGGCAATCAATAGAGATCAAATTTTCTGTTGTGTTTTTGCTTTTTAAGATTTTTTAAGATTGTGTACCCTGAATGATGGCCAGCAAGATGACAATGACAAAGAAGAAGAAGGTAATGTCAAAGAGGATGCGGTAGAGTTCATAGGGGTCTCCAGCTGGGTCCTCCAACTCGTCTCCAATACCGCCTCCAGCTCTCACACCCACATACATGTGAAACAAGTAGCACTGTCAAGAGAAAAAAAGGGAAGAATAAGTTAAAAGATTCAGTCATCTCACATGTATTTAATGTGAACTGATGAATAGAGCAGCTGAATTTTATTCTGCGATAGATAGAAATGAAAAATGTTGTGGTCTAAATTCAGTCCATGATGCTGCTGAGAATTCAGCCTCATTTATTGTTAGAAAAGGATTTGAAGCATAAAGCCTTAAAGGTATACTATGCAGGATTTGTCAGTTGGCCCCTCCTCCCGGATCCACTAGTGAGAGAGACAGAGAGCAGTGGTGGTTGAGCAAGCTAGAGAGTGAATGAAGACAGGGAGTGGCACTGGTTAGAACAAAGCTGTGAATCAGCTAAATAAAACGTTATTTTCTTTGTTTCTTGGCGGTTACATTCTAAAGCCCAAATAAACACACCCACACCACCGCACAACCCTGAGGGAAGGTGCCTCATTGCTTCATCCTGTCCATTGTGACCTCTCTGCTCTGCGTGTGTAGCTCAGCTCCGCCCTCGGTGAAGCAGACACAGAGACCTGCAGCTCTTTGTACATCCATGACACGGAGACAGTGAGCAGAACGGCGCAGAGGAGAGAGATGGAGACAGTGATGTAACCTGGTCACTACGCTACGAGTAGTATGACCTCATACCCTGTGCACTGTAATTGGCTGGGGGCTACACACCCACTGATACAGCAAAATAATAAGAAAATACAGGCAAAGTGCAGGGACTCTGCAGATAAATACACCATCACACACACTAGTGGGTCATAAGTGATGATTAAGATGGATTACTTTTGTATGAATCTATAAATCTATAAATACATTTTAGAAAAATCCTGAATATTATACCTTTAAAGTTTCATTAAAAAGTGACTATATTCTGATAAGTGTATGAACTCCCAAGAATCGGTAAGCAATTATTCTAAAAGGAGGGCAAAGTAGAGTTAATAACCTATTTATGCAGTGTCTCCTCTTTAGTGGCAGAATATAGTTTGAAGAGTAATAATTTCCAAACCTTAACCAAGGTACAACTTGAACAAATGAAAAATATCAAAGGTTACTAATGAAAAATATTTTATAAATCAGCCCAGTATTCACTTCCTGCATTTACAGACTGATGAAGGCCAGAAGGCTAAAATGTCAGAGTAAACCATAAAGAAGAAAGCCAAAGTAATCTTTTTCATCTCCAAACATTTGCCCTTGGAAAGGGCTGTAGCCTCTTTTTTTACTTCTACAAAAAAGAAGACATTTTCAATTTCTCATTTTTATATCAAAAGATAGCAGAGGTGGCCAGACATACTGTCATCATATCGTCACACTTCATGTCGGGCTCATCTTCATCCTCGCTCTTATTGTAGAACCTCCTGAAGAAGTTGAAGGCCACCACGGTGTACAAATAGACGACCACTGCCAGCAGACCCACAGTCAGTACAAGCTACAAGGACAGAAAAAAAGTTCATTAAAATGTGGTATGTGCTCTGAAACCTTTTGTTTGACCTTTATTCATTCCCAGTGACAACTTGAGCTGAGAATATTTGGTTACAACAGCCTCCTTGGAAGCACAAATAGTAAATAGACTGCATTTATATGGCGCCTTTCTCCTCTACCCACCACTCAAAGTGCTTTACACTGCATGCTAACATTCATCCATTCTCACACACATTCATACACTGATGGCGGGGATGCTATGCACCATTCACCAACTATCCAATCCTGTTAGCCAACTATTTCAACCATTTAATCTATTACTTTTAACTATACATTTCAAATGTTGTTACTTTAAGCAATCTATTTAACTGTTGGTCCATTTCATTTATCTGTGTCATTGATTACAATTTACCTTCATTCATTACTTTTCTCTATTTCAAGCATTTACCCAAAACTCATCGTTAACCATTGTGAGAAAAAAGCCAAATTGTCTCTTATGCTTCACTATAACTTAGTTATTGCGCTTCAATTATAATTTTTAAAAACATGATATAAGTTCTCTTCACAGTTTCTCACAACAGCCCATTAAAGTACAAAAAGTGTGAACAAGCCTGACCCCCAAAAGGTCAGGAGAAATGAGTAGTGAAACAAGAATAAAACTGAAAATCCAGCCATCGTAAGTTTTTATGTCCATTTGTTTCCATTAATTAGTTTCTTATGACTGCTTATAGAAATCCTGTGACCTGGATGACTGATAATCTTCGTAGACGTATCCATCCTTTCTTCCACAAGTTAATTTCTTGATTCGATTATGTTGGTGTTCAAAATGAATCAAGATGCTTGTTGTTTTGTCCCATTTATCTATCACTGACCACATGTACATTCAGATTATTTGCAGAAACATGAATCTCAATGATGAGAGTTTAAAAAAGAATTAAAAAATATCAGTCCATCCAGACAGTTCCACATTTCCTCTAAACTTCAACCAAGTGTTAACTTAAAACTAATTCAGAACTCCTATCATATTCTTTAACTTAAGAATTTTCTAGCTCACTGTAGAAACCCTGACAGAGAAAAATGAAATTAAAATGCTGCTTGACAGCCATAAAATGTTGTGTGGAGTAACTGTTGTGCTGTACTCTGGCTCCCTCTGGTGGTAAAAGTACTTGCCTGCTTTCCGTTGTGAGTGACAGAAGACAAGATGGTGCGGAGGGTCTTGAAGCCCATGGCGATGTCCAGTAGATGGGCAGCAAAGAAGAAGTTGTTGAAATGTCCAAAAATGGACATAACAGCATACCAGATGAGATACAGGAAGTACTGCAAGAAAAGAAAGACCATTCAATATTGACAAATGATGGTTTTAATTCAGAACAGTGTTCATAGAAATAAACTTAAGAGTAAACATTAATACTTCACTCCACATGCAGAAAGAGCGACCACATATCAAACCTCTTTATAGGTTCTTTTGTTTTTTCACTTTATCTAAGAACACTGATTGTTCCACTGCACTAAAACTGCTTTTATTCCACATGAACTTAACTTACATTGTCAGTCAAAACAACACCCATTTTCCAGATGTGGTATTTTGTATCAATGGAGCTCAACCTGTCAATGAGAAAACAATAATGTTGAATCACAGTAGTGGTGTTACAGTGGTACAGCTGACATGCAAACATAAATACATACTAACTTTATATATTAGGACTAAAATGTTATTTGTTCAGTCTGATTTTCTATAAATTTACTGTGTTAAATTTGGACTGAGAGCAGATATTGCATTTCATAGCCACATGTCATAATGATTATATGTAAAATGTGGAAATATTGGATTGTGTGTGTTTAAACTCACAGATTGACTTTTATACTTGAATCCCCTCAACAGCACCAGTTTCTACCTGCTTAAATCAGGTAATACTCAAACTTTCAGGCCTGAGTCAAGCCCTAAATTAACAGGCCTTTAAGAACAATTTGGGACTTGATTGTGGCTATTTTATATTTTCAGTGGTTGTAAACAGGAGTGTTAAGCAATTACTTGGCTTGATGCTGAAATGTTTTACCCTGAACATTAATTTTCCTGCCACTAGAGTCTAAAACCCCTCCCCGACTGCAAATGTGTGAACACGTCCGTCTATAGTATGCTGCCCGTGTCCATATTAGAGGAGCAAGAAAACAAGGGTTGAGTTCTCACCAGGAGAGCAGAGAGGCTTCCCTCTCTTCAGTCTCCACTGTGGGGTCAAAGTCCAGAGCGTTCTTATCCAGGCCTAAGAGCTCAGCGATGCGTTCAGCTCCGTACAGGTCACCGTATTTGTTGATCACCTAAATGTACAGACATCAGCTCTGTCACTTAATATCAAACTGTGATGAAGAAGTCTACAGAAACTGTAGTGACAGAATATTTATATTTAAATCATTTAAAAGTAGATTTGACGTAGGGGATTCACAGGCAGATTACAGGATGAATGTAAATAACTAAACAATGGAAAACTAAATTATTGATGACAGCAATGTTCTCAAATGGTCTCCCTAACTCTCACCTTGCGCTTGATGAACTTGTCCCAGTAGTTGCTGGGGAAAGATCTGCAATGGAAAGTGGAGAATTGAGACTAAGTTCAGTTGTTGTGATAAATTTAGATTGATAAAATGCATCTAATGAAGAAAATGTAACAATGCTTCCCTTCTAAAATCTGTTTCAAAACCAGAAATGCTTTTGATCTCACTGAAATGTAGTGTAGTGAAGTGTAAGTGTAATATGTCTCTCATTCAACATATATAAATAGTAGCTACTAGGACTCAAGATGTGGCCTTTCAATTCTTGTTTTGTTAAAAAATATATCTTAAAAAAATCACTTAAAATAATCATCTGAATATTACAATTGCTGAGTAAGTCTCCTAATAGATAAACTGGCTCATTTCAGTTAAAGGAAATAAATATTACCAGAAAAAAAGATAAGTGTGATAATCTGTGCAAAGAGAAGTCTGATGCATAATAAATACAGATTGTAAAATCCAAATAAATCAAATTGAGACAAATTTGGGATGTTAATGTTGTATTGATGCCAGGTGTGAATGAGGTCAGTGACTTACGGGGTATTGATCACAAGTCGATCCCACTGGCCTTTGATGTCATCGTCAGACGGCTGCTCAGTGATGTAAAGACCATCAAATTCAAGCTTCCTGGCAATCTCCTTCTCCCTCTTGAACACCACCAAAGGAACCTAAAGGTAAAATAGTCAGATGAGTAAAACTTCAGCTATAAAACAACACATAGCAGTGATATAATCTCCA
Source organism: Euthynnus affinis (assembly GCA_029490765.1). Lineage (NCBI taxonomy): Eukaryota > Metazoa > Chordata > Actinopteri > Scombriformes > Scombridae > Euthynnus > Euthynnus affinis. Next base: position 8,268,871 of record CM055853.1, on the reverse strand, counting down.
AAGACATGACTAGTGTGATGAATATCCCTACCTTCAGACAGTAGTACCCAACCAAACAAACGAGGGAGATGACGGTGTGGAATATAGCCAGGAAGCGCAGGGTTGGTAACATGTAGCCGGTGCTCTCCTGAAGCACAAACTCATCCATGTCAAAGAGTGTGTTCTCACCATTCTCGTCCTCGCCACCCCAGCCGTTTTCATCATCTGTTTCATCATCACCTTCACCAGTGACCTAAAGAGTAAAGAGTATGTAAACAATGAATTATCCGAACTGTTTGGGGTATATTTTTTCACATTACATTTCCTACATTTGTTATTTCGTTTTATGTTTTTTATCTTTGTATTTCAATTTCTGTAAAATTCTTGCTAGGATTGTTAGTGATCATCACCTTTAAATAAAAGTGTTCAGTCCAGGATATTTATGATAGTTCTGGATAACATGAGATTTGGTATTCAGAAAATACCCATTCCAAGAAGCTAAATCAGATATCCGATTGGCTTTAGCTGAACTTTTCCATGTATTTTTGCATGGAATGAGGATTGTTAGTCCCTCTATTTAGCATTTATAAGCAGATATAAAGATTTTTCAACTGGTTACATAATAATGTAGTTATAAGCAGATATAAAGACATTTTTAAGTGTTAATTAATATACAATGTTTGTCAGAAACTTTGTCTCCTTTGAAAACATATTTTACATTATTACAGCTTTTTACCATATTGTATGTACTGGTATAATACATACTGTAACCAAGAACCCTGCCAATGTACTTTTTAGTATAAAAACCAGTTATATTTCAAAAAAATCTGAAACCATCCATTAAATGGTGCTTCTGATGTCTAGAGAAGGACCAGAGGCTAAATGCCAAACTGTCTAAAGTACCTCTGAATCCTTTGTAATACTAGAATGATGATATAAGCTGATAAAACAATCATGTTATGAAAAGAAGGACTGAGTTTTAAGTCTGGTAAGTGTTACCTTGTAGAAAAGCAGAATGAAGTTGATGGCAAAACACACAAACAGAGCCAGGAAACGCAGATTGTAGAAGTTACGAGCCAGATAGTTCTGTAAGGAAAAAGGTTTTATTAAGAATGAGATCTGCTGACTGCTTTAAAAAACAAGGAATGAGTTCCAAAACAAATGCTTAAAAGTTTTAATGAAACTTTCTAAAAGACAGAATATTTTGTGTCAGGACTCACCAGCATCTTGGATATCCACACATCCAGAGCAGCAAAGATATTTGACATGAAGGCAGGCGCCTCCTCTTTAGACTGACTCGATCTTGCTTTGGGCTTCTCCTCGGCCACTGGCTCCTTGGCAGCCTCCTCTTTTGGTTTGTCTTCCTTCTCCTGGTTCTCTGTGCTGTATAGTCATATTTAGTTTTACTTTACTGTTCTTTTTGTTTCATATTATGATCATTACTTTTCCTATCTCTCAATATTACTCACTCAGCTTTCTCTGGTTCACTTTCAGGGGTTTCGACAGGCTTGGCAGCAGCACTCTGCATCAATGTAAAAGAATACTCGTGAGCTGAGGAGGACTGAATGAAGGTGATTATGAAAAGCAGATATCTACAGGATTTCAGTGTCATTTATCAGAGAGACGTCAACAATTTTTTGAAACCTGTGACCACAAACCTTTTTTTGTTCTGTAGTGGAGGTCTCTGCACTCAGCTCAGACACATCACCCAGGCCTGGCTCCACATGTTTTCCAGTTTCCTTCTTAGGTGCTGTCAGCAACTCCAGCATCACATCAACTTCTACTATGTCCCCTGGTGGTGCCATGGCTATGTCTAAGCTTCCTGACGACTCTATGGCCTCCACTTTCTCTCCTTCAATCACATCTCCATGGATGCCAAACTGAGTTGGGTCAGGCATGTTTCCAAGGATATCTGTCACTTTTATATTCTTGGCTCCCTCAACAAGGCCACCGCCAAACATGGATGACCAGATGACATGGAAGAAACCAAAGATGAGGCCATAGATTCCCTTAAAGAAGCCAGTGAAGAGCATCCAGAAGAAGGAGAAGAAGCCTGTAATAATCTCCTTGATACTCAGATTCTTGATTTTCCTGAGCTGCCTGCGAACATTCTTGACAGAAACAATATGGCGGACATGTCTGAGCTTCTTCTTGACAGAGTGGCATGCAGTGGTAAAGGCTGAGGCAGACTCTAAGGCAGCTTCTTCCTCTTCAGCAAGTTCTTCCAGGATACTGTATGCATCCTCCTCTTCTTCATCCTCTGGTTGTTCAGCTACGTCTGGCTCAGAGATCTCTGAGGCCAACTGCATCTCAAAGATGGTGTCCTCACAGAAATTAACAAACATCTCCATCTTCTCACTCTCGCCACCCTCGTTGACCACATCAAAGATGAACTGACGCTTGGACTCTTTGACCTGCGGCTTCTCCCACTGCTCCCGGCTAGACTCACTGATCTCAAAGTAAACCCTCTCGATGCGCTTCGCACTGCCCATAATTTCAATACGCCCCAGATATGGCTCAAAGTAGCAAAGCAAGCTCTCTGCCAGATCCAAGAAGGTGGTAAGTCGGGAGTCACGTGGCATGTGTTCAGAAAGGTTGGTCAGCAGCACTGCCACGTTGAAGCCGATATCTTTGGCCGGCTCATGGAATCGCTCTACGAACTCCTTGTAATTGAACATGTCATTCTCATCAGTCTCCGCACAGGAGAGCAGGAACTCGATCTCTGACTGGCTGTACTGCTTCTGGCTCTCCATGGATTTCTGGAACTCTTTCTTTGAAATAATGCCCTTACACTCAGGGTCATACTCCCTGAAATTGTCAGAGGTCGTCAGGTCCTTCAGCTTGAGGAACATATCGAAGAACTTGAGTATCATCTCAACATTGCTAGAAGACTCCACCAGGGTGTCAACCATCTGCTTTCCAATTGTTCCATTCACCACATTACCTGGGCAGGGAACATACATTCATTTGAGTGATTATACATAAACACTATGCATTATATACTTCTACTACAACTAGAATGATCCAGTTAATTACTAGAAGTGTCTCAACGGCTTCAGGCTCTTACCCTCTAGCAGAGACAGCAACATGACAACCATGTCCTTCTGTAAATCCATCAGCTCCTTCAACAGCTCAATCTGACTGGCGTCCTACAAGGAGATCAGAGCCTTTTTCTTAAAAGCTTTGCTCTGGAAGAGTTTTCCCAAAGCAAGAACACAGTTGTTAACATTCCAAACGTCCTCCCCAAAGTACAACACTACAAGATTACATCGTAGAAGAGTGAAACAAAAAAAAAAGTATATCCTTGCTCGAATTTGTTTACATCTTTTTTTTTTTTTTTTTTAACATGTCACACATAAACAACACAGACTCTTGACAAGACTGCAACACCACACATGTAACTTGAAACAATCAGCTCAATGTGAGTTTTTGTTTTGATGTGTTTCATAATGCTCTATGGTTTCTATAATGTGTATAACTACACAGCTGCATATTTTCTGTTACAACGTACTGTGTTAAAGCCACAATGGGTTACTTAAGAACGTACTTCATGACATGAGATGGTGGTCTACTAGTTAATATGATTGACTCAAACATTTTTTCTTTGTTACAAGACAAGGCCTTACATGGTTAAGAGATGAACGGTTTATTGTACCTGAGATAGCTTCATCTGCATGTTGGCAAATACATGCAAGAAGCCAACAACTGCATCCCACAGTCTGCTGTGAGCCAGACTCTGCTGGTTCCCAATACACGGGCCCTGGAGGAGAAAGTGCAAGAGAGTTAAAAGGCACATCATAAAATATTCAATTAAAGTAATCATTGTCACTTTACTGTGGATTTAACGTCATTGATTGAGGGCTCAGTGTCTTACTTGAATATACTCAGTCAGTGAGTTGAATATCTGCTTGGCTACAGATAAAGCTTTGGAGAAGTTGACTCTTCCGGTCTCATCAATGATTTCTTTGCCAGAGTAGTACCAGTAGAAGTCACTGATAGATTCCTAAAGTGGAGTATGACATTAGTAAACTACTGTAAATAACAATGCCCATAAACAACTTTAACAATGATGGTGATGATAAAGATGGTGGTGGTGATCGTAGTTTATGTGGCTTTACATTTGTGTTTTACACACCTGAAGACGGAGCAGATAGTCAACAGTGCTGATAATGATGTTGACTGTGGTTGTGTTTCCAGTTTGGGTTCTCAGGAAATTCTGGAAATCTGACAGAAAAGAAATGTTTTGTCATCCTCATTTGTTTTCAAATTCTTCTTTGGTTCTCTCTTGGAGCAGTGCACAAACAATGTAAACACTGAAACACAGAATGACTCACCTCCATTGTGCCCCTCACACAGAAGTTGCAAAAACCTGAACAGATCTTTAGTAAACTCATCATTCTGTAGCACCTTAGAACCTTGTGAGAGAAAAGACTTCAGTGAATTCAGCTGCAACACAGATGTAAATAAAACATCTTTTTTTTTAACTCCATATGAGGAAGTCTAATAATATGAGAAACTCCCCTCAGAAGCAATTCATGAGGCAAGCAGGAAAGGTTTCATGTTCAAAACATTCTTGAAGTCCAGGGCCTTTAGATGTCAAGTTCAAAACTGAATCCAAAGCGTGTTTTGGAAAAATGCTTTAATATTAAAAACAGTGAAACACTAGGACATTTCCATAAGCTGGAGGAAGCCTGATAACTTTCACATGCAGGCCAAGATTGGGCCTGATGAAGGGTATCATTTCCGAAAAGAGTAGGGGACATACAAGGTCATGATAATTCACTTTAAAATAAACCAGATTATCTAGTCAACAGAGCTACAGAAAAATGAGTAAAATACATTTCTGTGAGCAGATAAAACCATGTGAAAGTTAGACATCTATAAAGGAAACCAGCTTTGTGAAATAGGCCCCAAATCCAAAGCAAGACAAAGCTTTGATTAGGCTGTGAAAGAGTCCACAAACCTTGGGAGGTGGCACTGATAGTCTTAGAATGACAGATTAGAGTAATAGGATTTGCATTAGTAAATGTTAACGTGAAGGCAATAGGAAGAATAACACAAAGAACAGGCAATGGTTTCTGAAGGTCTGCTTTCTGTCTACGCTGTCGCAGTCGGCATGCACTGTGTGTCCCTGCAGACATCTGGGCATGGGGAAGGGAGGGGGTGGGTACCAAAGAAAGCAGGAGTATGGACCACAGATATGGAGAAGACATTCAAGGTGGAAGCATAGCCATATCAGGATGATCTTAATTTGCTATTTACCCCGCTGAGTGTGGACTGCCATCGATGGGTTTTTTTAAATGAGAGGAAGGAGACAAACAATACACGAAGACATAAGCAAAAAGAGAGGACATTGAGTTACAATACAAAGAGATATGAACACATTGGCTACGAGTGAAAAACAAAGTCATGCAGTTAAAAAGATTGCTTTGTAGACAAGAAAATCATAGGCCTGGGCTGTTTCTATGCTGCATCTGACGAGATGAGTACCAAATTCATAACAGTAACAGAGACACGAGTAGTAACAGTGAATTGTTAAACACAGAGCTCGGTGGAGATGTATCGCAGAGGACTGAATGATGAAAGACGGACATAGTTTGATGTAAAAAGCATCAAGTGAAGAGTGTCTTTGTTGCAAGTTGGAGAGAAACGGGAGGTCTTTTATTAATGCTGGACCATGTCCTCTAAGACTGCATGTTTTGTATTGTTGAGGCCAATCACAGATCACTACTTTTAAAGAGATGATGGGATATATCTTAGACCACAACTCTAAATACCAGTATACAAGTTGACAAAAAGTGAGCTTGTACTTGATTTTATATCCCATGCTATATGGTACACAGTTATCTATAATATTTACAACTCCGTTTTGATTTTTACTACCGTAAAAAAGACGTTAAAGACAGAACGTTGGCATTTCAATGACTAATAGACTGCAGCACAAGCAGCAAACTATTTTTCCTCATCAAAATTCACATTGCTGACAGTGAATTTTGATTGATCTTATCTACCAGGGCCATTCAGAAACGAATAATTAGGGACTAGCTTTTATTATACATACAGCTTTGTGGACAATGGACACAGAGGTTATGCAGTTATCATGGTTCAGCATTAGATACTGGAAGTAGAGAGAGGAAGGTAAGATCTTATTTAATTTGGAATAAAATCGAGTGTCTCAACAATGGGCATCGACTGAACTTCAAAATAAAATAGTCAAAATGTGGAGCTTAGAAGGCTAAGAGGAAAAAAAATGGTGGAATTTCACATAGCAAATCTAATAAGGCATCATTTAACTTACTTGAACCTTCCTCTGTCACCATACCGAGCCCTTCTGCTTTGTTCTGCCTCTCAAATGCATTCAAGTCCAGGACACTAGGAGAGGAAATACAAATGTCAAATATAAGCACCTGATATCTATTTTTTGTAGCATGGATAATATCACAGAACCTACCTGCATGACTGCATCAGTCCTGAGAGACTCTTGAAAAAGCCTCCATCTTTTTTCTCTTTCAGGTAATCAAGCATTTTCTGGGAAAATGAGAAATGAAAAGTATTAAAAATCTTCCTTTCTGGTCTGTTTTAACATGGATGAATCCATTATCACATACTTCTTGGCGGGGATTGATGAGGGGCTTACAGCTCCGTTGCAGTGGTGAGTTTCCATTTTCTTTATTATCATTATTCTAACTGTAAATGTATGCTTAAGTTTGGTCCAATTATCTCTTATACACTAGCCAATTTTGGGGTAATTGAGAAAAATGTTGAATACAAACAGCCAGGGTCCTGCACCACTATGACATAATACACCAATTAATCAGGCAATAAACAATTTTCAAACAATTTACAATGGGTGATATTTGTAGTACTAATGGTATTTCTAGTTTCCAGGAACTTTGTCCAGTTACATCTTTTTTTTTTTTTTTTTTTGGAATTACAATTGAAATCTGCAATTCGTGCTTATGGAGTCCCATGGGGACAGAGGATAGGGAATCATCCAGTCATATAACATATTTTAGAATCAGCTTTTAGAGGATTTGTGTCAATTATATATTTGTGGCTTAATACAGTTATTCAGATAATGCTCAATATTACACGGTCATGGGTGAGACTGACTGGGATAAGGCCTGGTCACATATGACTCCTTCCCTAAGGCATAGAATGGGTTTAACCTCAAGTGCAAACTGATCTATGTTGTATACACACTCTAGAGAACAGTAGTGTGAACCCTCTCTAAGCTGACAAAGAAAAGGATTTCTTTGTATCTTAAGTTGTTGTTGTTGATTGATGACTCAGATGTGGACTCGGAAAACTTTCAAGATGTGATCATGATAGAATTGTCCCCAACCAGCCTACACAAGGCAAAGACTTCAATTGTTGAACTTTGGGAAGGTGCTGCACTTATTACATAAACATTGTTAATAATACTCCTTATCACCGCATACTGCAGCTGATGCAGATTAATGTTGAATGACAGAGCGATATGACTTCACCTGTTGAACTTGCACATTGCCTCCATTTAGGATAGAGATGCCCAGTTTGAGGGTGCAAGTCACCATGGGGCCCAGACGACCTGATGACAGAGGAAGGTAAATAGTAAATGCTGCACTTAATTAGTTCATTTCAGTATGTTTTGTGAGAAAACTCACAAGTATTCAATTTTTTCCCTGTAAATTTAATGTCAACAAAACTTCTTTACTGTATTCAGACTATAATATAGTGATAAAACTCCCCACTGAATCCAGAATAATTAATGTAATTTGGGGCGGCAGCTTTCAATGCAGGGCCATCCACCTCATATATTCAGTAGAAAGAATTTCTGATACATTTAGAATGTTAAATAAACAGAATAATACAATTACGTAACATAAAATGAGGAACCTTCATGTCTCTGGATAATACTAGTGGATTTTTATATTTCATAAAATTCAGTCAGTCCATCAGCTTCAAGTGCTTGTAGGAGAATGTAGATAAAGGTTATGGCCATGAAAATGTTCAGTGCCTACCTGTTCACTGGTGTAATATCGCTTTGCATAAGACAGTAAATTAGCTGCGTAGTTGACTGGGGCAGAAACAATAAGACCACCATTACCTTTACTGGCGCTAATCATCTGCAGTACCATCTCAGCAGCCCCACGGGCGTGCAGCCTCGCCTGCTGATACAGGATCTTCTGCTTTTCCATCTCTTTTTCCTGAGGGCCAACACGCGGGCACCACACAAGCACACATGAAGTAATTGGCAAAAGGCACATTTTTAAGTGTCTGACATTGTAAAGAAAATCGTACCTCAAATGTCTTCTCTTTCCCATCTTCCTCTTCTTCCTCTTCATCCTCAGCACAGCTCTGGGGACAAAGAGATCAACATCCAAAACCTCACATTTAATTCTATTTAACACGTGTTTTAGCAGAATTTTTTATGGATAAACAGAGAATAAAAAGGTCACTACCTTTGCCATCATGTCTGCATACGCAATATACAAAGGATCTTCTTCCAAGTGACTGAAAAGGTCACAAAAGTCACATTGAATCACTGTGTTTTAATGCAAGAGCAAACAGATTTTATACTATTTACAACAGAAGCAGAGATGTTTCTCTTTGTGGTTAGACAATTGTCCTGCTGACTTATTTTACTCTCTCACCTTCTCTCTGTCAGAGCATTGTGGCTGAAGTGGAGGATGAGTTGGTGAAGAGGGTCTGGCTGAATCTCAGCCACCTCCTCTTCCTCCTCCTCCACAATCTTCATGGGGGTTTTCTGCAGGAGTTCACAGGTGCAAACAGTTAGCTCTGCTCAAGTTTTATCGGATCACTATTCATTCCCCTCGTAAGAAATCATCCCATCACAGCTTCAGTTCATCAACATTTTCAATATCTGAAAATTGTGCCCATTCACACATTTGTTGAAAACACTGAAATGAGTCATTAACATTCAACCAGCATCGGCATGCAGATGAGATTTTGTCATGTCCTGGTGATCCGTGGAGAGGACAGGACGAGGAAGTTAAGATGAAAGTGGATAATGAACAGTGTTGGAACCAGTTTTCAAATGCATGCAGGTTACAGCAAACAGATGCAAGCAGTAAGCCATTTGGTGATATGACTTTGAACATGAACATGAACATGAATGAACCTGACAGTACAGGAGCCTGACAAAGAGGGGCTATCACAACTACTCCAAGAGTCCAAACTACTCTGACAGTTTTCTAGAATTAAACTAATACTAAAAATAATCTTCCCGAATAAAGACAGTGAATAATCAGATTATTTGAGCAACTATAGCTAATGTACTTTGATTTTATTCAATGGCAAAGTTATAGTGTCTTGATGAATTTGCTGCACATCTGCATACAAAGATCTAATATGAAATGTGATCTTCACATGACTACGCAAGCATGCCACTGACGCCACGGCCACAGGACGTACTGTAACGTCACCTTCACACTCACACTACAGACTTACAGAGTACAGCGAAAAGACAACTGATGGGTTGGATCCAGATCTGACAGCCAAACAGCTAGTGACAGTCTCCTAGTGAAAGTCCCTCCTTACCACTGCTGTCAGAAAGGCATAGCCTGCTTTTCTAGAGCTGCGAGCGCCGGAGCTGGCCCTGTGTCTCCTGAGTTGGTCATGCAGCCTCTGACCCCTGACGGATCTCTGTTTGAGGGGTTTTGTACGCCTAGAGCGGGGGCCCCTGGGTGCTTTGGGCGAGGTCCCCACCCGGGTGCGCTCCCAAGGCTCGACAGGCGCGGGGCTAAAGAAGCATTCGGCAGACAGGACTGGCAGAGGGGTGCCAACGCAGGGCACGAGGGGCGAGGGCAAGGCGAGCCCAGTACTTACTGCCAGATCCTGAACTAGCTTCTCCTCAAAGGAGTACTCCTCTGCCTCTATCCATAGTCTCTGATAGGCCGGGATGTAGAAGTTGATAGCGCGATGCCTGGGGAGGGGGGAGGTGAGGGGAGGTGGGGAGGAATGGAGGGGGGTGGGGAGGGAGGTACAGTGGCGTTAGGGTGGGTTCTGGTGAGTTTTTGGAGGAGACAGGAAGGAGAGATGTAGGGGGGAGGAAGGGGTTACAGGAAGTGCAGTTCAGGCAGGGTGGTGATTGGTCAATGTGGGACCCACTGACTCTTCTGACTGGTCACGTATAGTCTCTAAAATAACTGCGGTTATTTCCATCCAGATGTAAAATTCATCAGAGGAACATGCACACTTTAGGTGGGATATGCAGTTTTCGAACACATCTGTGCATCTGCGACAACAACTTTTGTTTTCTTGCTATTATCAGATTTACAGATATTTTTCTGAACAGACACACAGATGTGTTGTAGAACTGCACAACCTTTGAGAAAATGTCAGATGGAAAAACAAATCTTAAAATCATCATATAGCAGGAAGATAACATAAAAGAACTTTTTATATAGCGTATTACTGTTACTAAGCATTATATTGTAAGCTACTAATCAAAGTCAAGATTGTAAGCACTAGATTTCTTTCTTTCTTCTTCTTTCCTTTCTTCATTCCTTCCTTCAGGGTACACCTGAAATGAAACAGAGGCCTGCAGCTTGCAGTGTGTTTCCACTTTCCAAATAAGTTTGTTTCAGTCAATTCTCGGCTCATTCTAGCTGACCAATCAGAATCAACAGTGCAGAAACAATTGGTTGCTAGGCAGAGATCAGTCCACAGCCTGGTGGATGAAGGGGGGGTTGAACAGATGAAGCATTCGCCCCGTAGTTTCACATTACCGTCAGCAGGGAGAACAGGCGGTCAAAGCTGGAGGCTTTGAACGCCCTTTCCAGCCAAACCTCCCGATAGCCATTCAGGAAGTAATTATTATTTTTGTATCTGAGGGAGGATGAGGTAGTGTTATGCAAGAAAACAACACAGAGGAGAGAATGTCATTAGGGAGGTGATGAGGGGTTTACATGGGTACACAATCAAGAAAGAAAATGCCCCACCCCCACACAACTACTTGGTGATTGCTTGTTATGTACTGTTAGATTGAAACAAAAGCAATGTCTTACTGGGTTTCTTAAATAGTTCATGTCAATATAAGTATTGACATTGTGCATCAGTACGTGAGACAGGTGTAAGAGAGACTAACCTGGGTAGATTGTAGAGGGGAGCCATGCGGAAGCAAGCCACCACAGCACGTTTACGCTGTTTGGACAGCAGCTTCTGCCACACACACTTCTTATTCCTCAGAGGCTGCTCCACCTGAGCCACAAAGAAAATGTTTTATTTCGGTTATTTTTGCAACTACTGTACTGACTATTTTCATCATCTAATCATCTGTAGGTCATTTTTCTGGATGTTCAATTTACAATTATATAAAATAGAGAAAAAAAAGCTAATCCTCACATTTGAGAGGCACAAACCAGCAAATGTTTGACATTTTTCCATTATAAATTACTATAACACTGTCACTCATTTCAGGCAACTGTTAGATAAGTCTCACCCAATTTCATATTTAATTTAATTTTTCATGCCCTGCGATGTTGATGTGGGAGCTGAAAGTTGCGTTTTTACCTGCTCCAGGTGGAAAACTGCAGCAGAGATGCTCTGAACTCGTTCCACTGTGTGTTCTGGGTTTTCCGGTTCATCGCTCTTCACCACCACGTCTTTATACAGGTTCAACTGCCACTGGACTGCTGGATCATCAGACTACAACACAATAACAATCGCATCAATAAACCACAAAAAAAAATTAAACTTAACAGAAGTAAAAAAGTCCGATTACATCTACTGCTGTTGCTGCTTATTCCCATACACAAAGCTTGTATGATTAAATATGTAAATCAATATGCAGATTTTGTAATAATGAGGGGAATGATAGCTTACCTTTTCCTGAAGATGGAGATTCTGACGCAGGTGCTCCTTCACCTCATCATCTGTATCTTTCTAAGATGAAAAAGACACAGGAAAAAAAATCAAGTTAATACACTATTGCTACATATTAAAAGGTTATATTTGTAGAATATTTGTAATTCTATTAATATCTACTGCACAACAGAGGAAGACGACAAAAAAAGACAACGAAAAAGACGTTTAATTAACTTAAAATGGATAAAACATTACATACAGTAACCATCTGAAGAAAGTGTGACCATTAAAATAGTCATGTTAGGGTGATTAAACCATAGTGACTGGAAGAAGAACTGTGATATAAAGTGCATAGGTCTTGCAAAGTGGTACCACTCTGACGTACAATAAAAATGTATTTTTGATATTTAAGATATTTGCACTTCAGGTACACATGCAAACATTCTCTACTTATTCTACATTAACTTTGTTACACACCAAACTTCAGTAATATGATCTCATTATCAGTGAATTACATTATAAGTCCTAAAATAACTTGATATGGCTGAATGTAAGTTCTGCCTACTAACAACACATCAGTATTTAGTTAAATGCTGAGGAAGCTCACCAGACTATAGCGTATCTTGGCCAGGGAGATGAGCTCTTGGTCCCCTGGGGTGCACATGTTGAGGCCAATGGGCAGCATCTTCTTCAGGGCAGCCACGATCAGAGAGGTCTGGATGGAGTAGTATTCTCCACGGCGAAGCTTGTGTTTCCTCTCTTGGTCCCCACCTGACTGCAGAGAGACACCAGAGCAGCTTAATTTACTCTATCATGAGTTTAGAGGGTAAAAAGAAGCCAACTCACTCAAATTGTGGAATATAGTATTTGTTTCTGTTGTTTGCTTTTCATATATTTAGTTTATGTAATTTATTTGGTCTTTCCCTCAAATCAGGGTTGTAACAAGACAATCAAAAACGGTCCAACAAATGTTGAAACAAACAGGACAGTTAAGTTTGTACCATTTATTTTATTTGTTTAATCTTTTGATAGGGATTTATTGTGTTTTGTATTGTGCTGTATGTACAATTTTTATATGTTGTGTCCCATCACACAATAATAATAGTTTGATGCTTTTATGTGCTGTGCGAATTTACCTTTTCTTAACTAACTTTATATTTCAAATGTAACACTCAAACCAAATTTGGCTGCCAAATCCGACATCCAATTTACAATGACTTTGCTTTCAGGGCATAAAAAGTGTATTTCACCTTCCAGCCACTGATTAAGATGAATCACGTACTCGGGACTGAAGGTGTTTCAACATAAATCACTTAACAAGTAGAATCCTGCAAGATCAAGAGCTGAGGAGGTTTTCTTCACTGTGAGCGATTATGTCAAACCCCCCCCAAGAGTGCAAATAAATTAACTGTCCAGTTCTGCCAAAACAAATAAACAACAATCTCTCCCAGTGACAGTTAGCTGAGTGCCTGCTGGACCAAACACCGTCTAAAATCCAGATATATGACCTGACTTTACTACTACAAATATCTGTATGAAATGCCATATGTCGTAAACCCTCGGTGTAGAGGTGAATTTAAGAGTTGTGAACTTATACAGATGATTTGTAGAACATCTCATATCTACATATTCAGCTTGTTCAGCATGTCAGGGCATCTATTAAAAACACAAGAAAACTGCTTAGAAGGATTTTTTTCCTTTCATTGACAAAGTCTTTGAAATACAGTGGCAAGAATTGGAACGCCCAGGGATCCTGTCAGGCAAAGTATTCAGGATGTGCTTTTCCAAAGTGCTGACATAGTGAAGGAGAAAGCAAGAGAGGAGAGAGATAAGTCCAGTTGAAACCTAGAAAGAACTGAGATGTACTTTGCTCAATATCCAGGGGTCATTAAGCAGGACGGACGTCGCACAGAATGAAGAGGTCTATTTTCAAAGAGTTATTCCTGGAAGGCTTGTGAGTTACCTCAGCTTTGATGAGAATATCTAAGATACAAATTCAATTCAAATTTTTGGTTAATTCATTCTCTGGTTAACATGAAGATCAAGATGACAGGAGATCTGTCTGATTCCTAACATTCCTTGAAAATACTCAAGGAAATAAATGACTCAACACCTGCTTCACTGAAGTGATTTCTCTGATATTTCAAAAGGATAAGGCTGGCATTTCTATTTCTCTTACTCTCAACATATCGTACAAAATGTCAAATATCATCAGTGTGTTAGTTTGTCTCTCAGTACTTTTTGACTTCTCTGCTCTTTCTGTGGCACTCAATCCCAAGTTCATTGATTCCTACTGAAGATGTATATCTTTAAAGGAAGGAACAAAAAACCTCAGTAGTATCCTAAAACAGCAGTTTTGTTTTTTGGGTTTTTTTGACAGCTTTTTAGGAAAGGTTACCCAAACAGGAGTAAATAGTCTCTTTGTTGGGGACTATTTTAGCCATTGATGAATATTCATTTGGTGCTCTAATGAGTACGTAGCAATGAATAATAAAAAAAAAACTATCATTAGCATATCATTAGAAATGTCTCAAATTTTATAGTTTTGCATTCACCCATATCCTATGCATTATCCCATGGTTTACCTTGGACATCTTTGTCTTGCCTTCTCCAGTTAGGAAGCCCAAATTGTTGATCTCATTCTGAACCACAAAGTTTTGCTCCTCACGTTTAAAGTTCTGGGTTCAGAGGACAGAAGAGAGAAGAGAGTTTAATCAGGGAAGAAGAAAAATGAGCGAGCAAATGAAAGCTAATATACAAAACTTACACCGTGATATGAAAACTTAACTGCACTAACAATTTGGTGTACTCAGTAATAGTAGTGAGACCTACATGTGACTTGCACCAGAGGATGAATATGTCAGCCACCATTCGGAAGAGCTCTGTGGAGTCTGCATCTGGCCCTTTCAGCCACCTCGACCTGAAGATACAAACCAGATACATTTTTGATTGAGTTAGAATATAAGCATGTTAAATCTTTGCAGGACAGGGTATCAATATATCCCGTTTAAGAAATGATCAATTAATAGATTAAACAAGAATACATGAAAACAGGTGGAGTGATCTCAGGAAAGTATTTATTGGAAACTGAAGAGAGTCATGGAGTACAAGTTCCCTACAAAAACCCTTAAATTATAGCTCATCCTAGCTGAGTGTGTATACATGTTGTACCTGTTGTTATCCACGTAACGGATGAGCATGGGGTAGAAAGCGTACAGGTCTCTGCAGAGCACAGCAAATTCATCCAGAATGAGAAGTTCCGCCTCCTGGTTATCAACTTTACTGTCGGCCTTCAGTAGCTCCTCTTCAGACACAACCTATGTTTGTAGCACATGAACACCTTGTCTCCTTTAATCTGTTATCATTTCATTAGTATAAATATCCTCACACATAAGACCCTCCAACCCCCTGGTGATAATCCCTTCCCCCTCTCAGGAAGTGACAAAGAGGTATTTTTACTCTCGGTTAATGAAGTCTATGAGTATAATGATGTCAGGCTATCTTCTCAGACCACTGACAGCTCATATATATGCTAATAGTTCAGCAGCTAATGATGGCGTCAGCAAAACTAACTACTGGTATCACTGAGCAGTGGATGCAATTTCCAACTGTAGTACCATATATACATATTTTAAGCTCACCTTCACGGTCTTCTTCTTTAGTTTGTCCAGTGTGGGCAGGAAGTGGGTTCTCAGCAGATCTGCTCCTGCCTTGCAGATGATTGGCTGAGAGTAAACTGGAGACAGAGACAATGGAAAATACATTCTTAACTGAGAGACTGATGCTTTCAAGAAGAAGTGTGCATGTGAGCAAAGTTTCCCCCTGCATCCCTAGATATCATTGGCTCTGTTACAACTGCCAAACATCATCATTTAGGGTAATTTTAGTACTTTTTTGTTTTCATATGCCAATCTCACAAAATATAGTACTATATCTAAATTTCTTTGTAGGTAAATGTTTTAGAACAACAATACTCAGACCAGGATTTAAAAGCAGAAGTGAGAAAGTGGCTTCGGGCTACATGTCCTCATAGTAGCCAATTATATTATATGGCCTTTCCTGAACTCCCACTAAGGAGTGTGTGATAAAATGCAAATTTTCTACCAAACTCTGCACCTACTGCAGTGTACATGCATATTCCTACAATGTGATCATCTATAAAAGACTGTGACATTACCTGACATACCCAGAGAATTCTTTACAATCAGAGATTCTTAGTCAGGCTAAAAACACAATCTGACTACCAGGAACCCTGTCAGATCACATTTTTTCAGTTTCTCCAACAGCTTTGGACCTGGCACTTACCAGCAATCCTCTTCATCCAGGGGGCCTGATCAATGCCCAAGTTGCTGTTGAGCATCTTCAGTATGTTTCCCAGGATGATGCTGAGGTGTTCAGAGGTCACCATGGTACAGCATTGAGCATCTGGAGGTGAGTTCTCTGGACCTTTCTCCCACCAGTGGGACAGATAGTTACACAGCATGGGAAGGATCACCTCAATCACCTGCAGGAAACAGGCTGAAGGTATAATGATGGAAGAGGCAATCAAGAACTTATTAATATATGATGTTGGGGACCCAAAATTCTAGAGGGGATTATAGATCCAAGGATATATGCCATGTCTTCCAGTAATTATTGATTTTGAGGTTAGAAAAGACTAGATTTGTACTTTTTTTTTTGCAAAATTATGTATATACAGTAAAAATGAAAGTCTTGGAACATTATGTATATCTGAGGTGGTGCAAAATCCACTTGATAAATCTCCAAATAAATGTAGAATGGAGGTTTGTATTCCTACAGTGACACATTTGAACTTCAAGGAGTCTCTAAAAGATGGTATTAATACAATTTTTTAAACGAAGGATGTAATTTCAAAATGGTCTACAACATCTTGATAGGATTGTAACATTATATTTAGCACTCGCTGCAAACATTAACATTTCTTAAATTATTTAGCATTTTTTGAAGGTCAGTCGAGTAGTAAGTAAATAAATAAAGACTTACTAGTGGTAAATGAAGTAAGGAAAACTTTAAAACATTAAAGGGGTGCTCTAGCAATTTAGCACTGAACTTCCATTAAGTTGGGCAACTTGCCAAGAGACGTTTAAAAAAAACAAAAAAAATTGAGAATTGATAGAACGAACCCCTCAAAAACAGAGCTGTTTGCATACATTCAAATATCCAATCAGCACGTTCAGACCTGTGGCATGTCGCTGTAGCGTGCTCCAGACTCTGAGACATCATTGACATCTTTCAGCAGCTTGTCGAGGTGAGGCATCTCTGGACACATCTCCTCCACTGTGTCAGGCATACTGAGGACTATGAAAGAAACACCATCAGTATTTGTAACAAAACACACAACACTGAATGTTTTAAAAATCCTATATAATTATGATAACGGAATAATGATGATCAAAGATAGACACTCACTGGCCTTCTCTCTGGGGGACTTGGTATTGAAGACAGAACGCGGGTTGTAGGCGTTTAGATGAGGTTCCAGGAACGCTACAGGCATGGCTGCTACCAGGGTGGACAGGCTCTCCCCCAGTGCTGGCAGATGCCTGCATATCAACATGTAAATATATACCGTGTGATATAAAGGTGACAAGCACTACGAATAAATTAACACATCATAAACAGCTTGTTGCAACATACAAGATCGGGAGTCTTCATATGCTTTTTTTTCTTAGAAAGAGCCCTGCGAATCCTGGTGCCTACTAGAATTACATCTATCTTTAATACTCTTTTGCTGTTGGACTTGCAGTCCAAAGGGCAATCACAGAGCTCCACATAGTATCAGGATTGATTTAGACCAGACAGCCTAGGTAAGGTTGTGGTCAAACTTTTTCATTGGTTATTTTACAGCTTGACTCAGCTCAAGGTGAGGAATTTTCAATCCGCAACAGTTTTGGGAGGTTTATGACCGTGTAACAGCCACTCAGGGAATAATCTCACAGAATCATGGCTTTAATGAAAGACATTTCACAGCCCTCACTGTTTCTGTTGTGTCCTCTCTCCTGCATAACAAAATCCCCTTTTTTTATTTAGATTTTCATAAAATATGATTGTTATCTTGCCATCAAACGCATAGTCCATTGGTCACACACATTGATGCTAATTCTCATAGATCATACAAATTACTGGACGCATTTCTCTTTACAAAGGATTCTTAAAATTAATGATCAATTATACAGCATTGCTCATGAATACAACTAAAAGCCATTTTTTTTTATCCTGCTGCATCATTTAAAAAGAAGTTGGCCTCTCACCTCTCCACAAAGATATTCTTTCCTGTTCCCAGAGTGTACAAACAGGTCAGGATTCGGTAGCAGGACAGCTGCACATCATCCACTGAAACACAACTCTTTCAATAAGCACACATCCATTTCTAACAATAAAAAACTTCTAACAACAAAAAAGCTTTAAGATGATGAGGGGAAAAAGGAATCTAAAGCATTTACTATTGAAAATGTTGAATGTTGAAAATACAAACTCACACAGCAGGTCCACCGCAAACTCATATGTTGCAATGTGTTCAAACAGAGCACTGAGGATGGGCAGCAGCGCCACAGTCACGTAGTTGATGCTCTGACTGACGCTCTTCATCTGCGCACGCGACTGCATGAACTTCCCTAGTTTTAGCATCTCCAGCAGCTTCTCTAGGTCCTCCGCCGCATTCTCAAAGAAAGTGCGAACCCCGGCTTTGACCAGCTCTGTGCCGGACTTCATCACTGTTCTGAGAGAGGGGAGGGAACACAAAGGCTAAAGTGCACGCAAAAGACTGATTTTCATTATCTTTACTTGATGGAATACTGTCTACAGCGACAATACAAAATGATATGTGCTTACCTTGTGTCAAGTGAGTGAGTGAGGATGTGCAGACAGCTCACCATCATTGCTGAGTCACTTCCTGTGAGAGAAACATTTATTGTAGATGGGAAGAGATTAAAAGCAAAGAGGCACACAGTTATACAAACAGAGGCCAACCTTACCAAAGAGAGAAATCCTGTGTCTGACAAGAGCTGCCAGCTTACAGAACAGGCTGGAAAAGAGGGAAAGTAAGAACAGAACTGAATAAAAAGTCAGGACAGAACAAAGAAAGGCTGAAGAAAAGTAAAGTAAAAGAAGAGAAATAAAGGAGAGGTTTATTAGTCACTGAGAGAATTTTTTCTTTGAGGGAGGACATCATATTTGTCCAAAAAACAAAAACTCTGACCTGCAAAAACCTGACTATGGACAAAGTGATGTAAACATGTATTGCTACTGCAGAGTACCTGGTGACCATCTCCTTCTCTTTGTTGGAGGCACAGCCACAGCTGCTCAGGTTCTTGCTGGGTGTAGACAGGAAGTAGAGAAAGTGGTTCTTAAAGGTTTGATCAGTCAGTGGGAGCAACACCTGGAGAGAGGAGATACAGCTGTGAGAACAAAACGTCATGTAATTTTGACAGCATTTCATTGGCTCATTTCAATTTCAGACTTCCAGACCTTTGCAAAGAACTTGATTTCCTGGTCATGAGGTGATTTGTCTGTCTTCCCACTGGTGGCCATAGCCTCTGAATTAACAAGTGTAGTAGCAAGGTCAGAGTTATACTTTTTTTTTTTCATTTTTAAGACTTCAATGTACAAGCACGTCTTACTACTCAGTGTATCTGTGTTTAAAAATTGCCATAAACTCACCAAGGTGTGCAATAAATTCCTGGGCAGAGTCGACATATTTTAGCAGCCTCTTGAGAAATTTGTAGAAAAAACGCTTCTCCATGGATGATGAGTCCTGCTCCATGTCCTTCAGACCTCTGTGACATTTATTACAAAAGTCAATAAAAAAAATAAAAAAAATCGGTTGCATGCATAGTAGTACTACAGTAAGTAGAATAACTAGAATATAATCATCAACCCAGGTTAAATCAGTACCAGCTAAGGACAATATTCTAATTAAAAATATATAATAATCACTTGGTTTTTCCATAAGTATACAATAGAGTTAACATTTACACACAACTTTGTGCTGTTGTGACATTCTGCTTATTTTTTTTTTTTACTTATTTCTACAATAAATAACACATGGGAGTGAGAGTAGGTTAACCTTGTGATGGCATAGCCACTGATTTGCAGGAACCTGAAAAGGTCCTGGGCCTTCTCTCTGTCTCTATATTTCTCTTTAGCGGTCAGGGTGTCATAGGGAACCAGCAGTGGGTGGGTCCCTCCTCCTGGTAGATCAAAACAAAATTCATTTAAAGTGCATTTTACACAAATCACTGGTGCCAATTACAGCAGGACTTAACAAAAAAAAACATGTACACCTCCTAACCTGTACAGTTGCATACCTTTGCTAATGAGTTCAGTTTTTTTCTTCTTGGACCAGATGTTGTGGTAATTTTCTGCAACCACCTCCACCATGCCCTGCGGACACAGCAAAAATGTATCTTTCATCCATTTTGAATGCTTTCATCCTGGTTTTGTGTTGCAAACACATTTCTCTCACTCCACCTTCTATGCTATGGTTCTATTTTTAGCCATGCTGGGGGCAGTCCACCACTTTGGTCCAGACTGAAACAACTATCATATGAGTTGCTATGAAATTTTGAACAGACATGCATGGTCCCTTGAGGATTAATTCTACAGACTTTGCTTATCGCATGACCTTTCATCTAGCACCATGATCATGATTTCTACAATACTTTGGTTTATGACCACATTCCTGCAAAATTAATGGCATTCCAATCAGCCCACACTTTGTATTCAGGGCTGATTAGCAAATGTTAGCATATTAAAATCTTGAACTTCAGATGGTGAACATTGTAAACATGATACCTGCTTAGCAACAGCATTTTAGCATGGTGACATTAGCATTTAGCTCAAAGTGCACTGTGAAAAGCAGTTTCACAGAGCTGCTTGCCTTGCTACAGACTCTCAATCCCATTTTTCTAAGGATAATGTATATGTGACAATACTTAAAGAGTCAAATGAAAACCAACCTGTAACTCTCTAGACAAAGTGACGTTGTGCAGTTCCACTGGAGCAGGACTGAATCCGTTAACCTACAAAGTCAGAAGCAGACAATACAAGCGCAGACCAATATTTTAATATTAAAAAATGCTAAATCCATCAAAGCTAATCCACAATATTTCCCTTTGGTCAATGATTTTTTATTAACTTTTTCCTACTGACACTGAATAATATGCAGCTAATAAAACATTTTCTTTGTTCGTTTTTGTTTAGGAAAATATCTCTGATGCACAGGGAGAGATGTGTTTAATATCTCTGGATTGACTGACAGTTCATATGCCTTAACAGAGAGGAAATTAGTGCCAACTGTAGAAAATCAACAACTCAATTTAGTAAAGCAATACAGCACATCTTTATATATAAATTGCCATGTGTATTTTCTTCAAGGAAACACATTTTTTGTCAGTAATAAAGCTAGTCCTTTTATATCACAAATGATCAATTGTCAGATTGTAAAGGCATCTACAACTTTACCACTGACAACCGACTCCTGAGCTGTCCATGGTGCTGAAAAACCACTAAAAGCAAAAGTCTGTATTCTAATGATACATGAAAAAGATACTTATTTTCTTAATTGATTTGTGTTAATGGTAATTGGGAAATGGTTCCCATTATAAAAATATATTTTGCTACTAAGAGATGGAGAAAAAAAATAAAAAGAGAGAATCTTGTCAACTACAAATGGGTGAATAACGAAAAAAAAGTGGGAATTATATATCAGGATGTCACCTGAGACTCTGAGATCTTTCGTTGTTTTTCACTCTCTCGTTGTTGGAAGATGGCTTCTCCCTCCTTGGTCCTCTCAATGTTCCAGCCCATAGCCAGCATGCTCTTCAGTGACTCCTTCACTGGCCACCGGTATGTTTCTCTTTCCTACCAGAACCAAACAAATTACTTTTTGGCTTAAAATCTCTTTCCGTTTATCCCCATATCTTCACAGCATCTCTGCCTCTGAGAGAAGTTGTTTTTATAACTAAAACTTTCATCTATTAGTAAAAACTAGTGATGCAAATATATCTTTAATTATATATACACAGTATATAATATTAATTATTTCTTAAATATTCAAAGATGTATTCTCTTTCAGGTATCAGAGGTTGTTTAAATATCCCCCTAGCAGCAGCTGTCTGTGTACCAGTGTGCATGTACCTTCTCACTCAGAGCTTTATAAGGCTTCAGCAGTGGATGGGTTTTGGCATGCTCATCCATATTGTCTCCATGTTTCCAGCCTGCTGACACCTGCAGCAACCAAACAATGTCGACTACAATTACAAGTCCTCGATTCCATTTTGTTCTGCCTCTTCCACATGTCTCAACTGTATATTTCAAGATAAATCAAATGTCAGAATGTATGAGAGAAATCACTGACACCACACAGGGACTGACCTTCTCTGAGGACCACTTGTCATGGGAATGCTCTGCATATTTGTTGGCAATGTACTCGAGTTTTTCAGGAAGGGAGATGCTAAAAAATAAAAATAATGTTTGTCATTATATTAAAGTAAATTGCACTTGTATATTGAGCAGGTAAAAAGCTTTGTTTTCGGCTTTAACAAAAATCTTATATTTAATATAACATTAATTTCCACACTGTGCCTTTTATCTCCTTGACTCTAAATAAGTGAGTTAGTAGGTGGGTATATTTTCAAAACACTCACTTGGCAGTGTTTATAGGTTTGGGGTCAAAGTTGCCCTGCGCATCCACCGATGTCTGTTTCTCCAGTGTTGCCCCCCCTAAACTGGCATCCACAAAGTCAGGAGGCAGGGCTCCAGCGATGGCACACAGGCACAAGTTGGCCATTTTGAAAAGTTCAGCATCATACTTCTACAGAAGACATACAGACAAGGGAGAAGGGTTACACACTGATTATCCCACCATTTTCTTGGGAGTTGTTGGGGGCCATGTCTCTTTAGCTATTAGATGGACAGACGGAGCAGAGCAGAGCCAGAGAAAGAAGAGGAATACGAAAGAAAATGAAAGCAAGAGAGCAGGAAAACTCTGCACCAAGTGGCAGCCTGTCACAGACTGATAAATGATTCATCTGTTTCGGCTACGCCTCAGCTGCAGTGCTCACAAGCACTTCATTGAGCTTTCACTTCACTACCTCTGACTACCAAGAACTTTTCTCCTCTCAGGAGAGCCACACTTGAGCGGTGAAAATTCAAGATTTTCAGAGAAAAAGAACATAAAAAAAACAGAGTAAAGCTTTATGAGAGCAAGCACCACTGGGCCATTAAAACATTATGCAACAGAGAGTGAATTCAGGTAAATACTTCCTCATCTCCTTATTTATTCTCACAGATAGAAATGGGCAAGAAGAAGAACAAATACAGAAAATACAGAGAAGTATTACAACTTTCCAAAATCATAAATAATTTCCTGGCCCATGCACATTCTGTCATCTTATCTTAATAAATAATCTATAAAACAGGGTTTCTGGTTGTACCTTCTGAGACAGGGAGTCAAAGATTCCCCAGAAGAGTTTCTTGGTGAGAAGGAGCTCCTCCTCTGAGGCTATGCCAAAGCTGCCCATACCAGACGGCAGACAGTAGTACTTCCAGTTCTGCTCGTAGTGGTTTGTCAGCAGCTAGAGATCACAGATACAAGAAAGCATAAAAGGTCAGGTTTAAATGTATTAAATATTGTTACCTCAATGACTTGACAGTGCTTATTCAATGAGAAAGAAAGTAAGATATAAATGCTTTGACAAGGAGATAATTATAGTATATTAGTGTGAGTGTGCTGGAAATGAAGATGATGGATGGGTTGTGAAATATGAGATGCCTCTGATTGCTGGTATTCATAAATCAAAACACAATATGGTCAGCAGACAGTGTCCAGTGTCTCACCCGGAGAGGTATTTTGCAGTATTCGGTGAGCATGGGAACATCAAACACCAGCCGTCTGAGCAGCTGCTGCATCATGGAGGGACGCAGATGTCTGGAAAATGAATATAGATTGTTTTTTAAACATAAAAATAAAGAAGCAGAAAGTAGAGACTAGATATCAAATAAAGAACTAATAAATAACTAACTGCAGATTCAAGCAACGTTCATTTCAGCAATATGCAGCACTGATCTGACATAAATCTCACTTGTGCAATTAATTCAGCGGGACCACCTGGGTAGAAATATATCCAAGAATATGTTTGGTATAAACTGGTTTAACTGTATGAAGGAAAACTAATGTCATCTGTAATATGACTGTAAGTAACTGGCAGACATACTGTAGGTGCCAAGCTGCATTACTCAGGGTTAACGGAGGTCAAACTTTGTCAAAGAAATCCAAAATGATTGCCAAATGTCATGTGGTGAAAATCTTTAATTATCAGTGTTATCACTCTGTAGTACTAAGGAGGTTGTTGATTAATGATAATGTTGCTGATGCCAACTTAGCCATCAACAGAGCTGAATTTATAACTACAATTTATGTCAATCATTCCAGTAGCGCAGCATGGCAGTTATTCTTTGTTGTAAAGTAAGTGTGAAAAAAAAAACACTAAATAAGAATGAATATGTATGAATTCCTCAAAAAACAAGTAGGTTTACCTATAATTAAGTCCAAAATATGTCCTATTATTTGTTTCTAAAAGCCACAGTGGTGGTTGAATGAACCCTACTATCAAATTTGCCTTAATCTAATGTGATTAAATCAATGTTTCTTGGTTGTTCAAGCAGTGTGGAAGAGAGGGCTTTTCAATATGTGTTGTACTAAAGCTTGAGACAAGCTTTCTGACAGTAGAATTGCTTTAAATACAACCGTGTGCAGCTTCTGTAAATCTCCAGCTCCTCTTTAATATTTTCACTCAACAGAGTCTGGGCAAAGCTTGGCAGGCCTTACTTGCAGATAGCCAGCAGACAGTCTTCAATGGCATCCCTTTGGGCTTTGGTGAGTGAGCGGCCTTTGGACAGCCGGTAGATGGTTTGTAGCGTGGAGTCGATCAGCTGTGCGTAGTGCTCTGTGTTGGCAAAGAGAGCAGCACAGCGGGTCAGCAGAGGCAGCAGGGCTGATCCGATGTACCTGTTCATGGCCAACGCTGTCTCAGTGGTACTCAACACCTCCTGTTGGACAGAGAACAATACATATACAGTAGCTGAAGGACTGAGAGGCACACTACAGTCTTGTTGTTAAGATTAGTGGAAGGTTGGAGTGATTATAGGCTCCTGGCAGGAGCAAAAAAAAATACTATGTGGTTCACTGGCAGATAAAAAAAAAATAAAGGCGTGTTAAAATGGAGTTGAAAAACATCTGTTTCCCCCTGATGTCACAGCAGGGCATCATTTCAATCATAACATTTCATAAACTCATGTCAAGTGAGTTTATGACGACAAATATGACTTTCCTCCATATAAGAACACAGATTGCTTATTATTATTTTTTTGGTTTTTCTAAGTCTAAAAAGCTGCCAAGGCAGTATGAGCCTTGAACATGTTAAGGAAAACTTCCCTGTTAAATCAGATGAGGTAGTGGAATAACACAAGACTGTTAAAAAAATTTAAAAAATCAAATCTGACACACCTCATTGAAAATTAGTCATTGACAAACACAGTATGTTCACCGCATGTTCAATGTAAGAAAGGGTGAACCCGTGGGAAATGATGTCAATAGTAATCATTTTTGAAACTAATTCAACTTATATGGAAAGAGATACTATTTCCTCATTCGCAGTGGTTTACTGGTGATTCTCATAATGTCCTAGTAGGGAGTGTTATGTCCCTAAGTGTTAGACCAACATGATAAGTTGAACTACTGATAAGGGACATAAACTTACAAAAATATATTCAATCAGCTCATTTCTGAGAAGATGTTTACTGTTTCTAATGGGATGATTTTACCAGTGATTATGTTAATGCTTCTAACAACTTGGAGGCAGTCATGACGAGGCTTTGTCCTGATTGTATTACTGAGCAATCAGTGTTCATTGTTTGCTGAGATTATCTGACTGCACACGCACACACACACACACACACACACACACACACACACACATACACACACTTCTTTAATGAGCAAACTGGGAATGCAAGCATAACTTTGTGCATTGGCATTATTACTAAATTAAAGAACACCATTTCAGCCAGAAATGTAATAGCCATGGAGATGAGAGAGATGATAAAATAAATTGCTAATAGCTATTGAGTCTAAAATGGGTTTTTGAAGGCATAAGGGTTGCTAGGGATAAATATATATGAATAGGCTTAAAGTTATTTAGTTTTTTTCACACTCACTGTATCCAGAGATGCCGAGGCTCGGAGGTCAGGCAGAAAGCCGACCTCTAATAGCTGGAGCAGGAAGCTCTGGTCCTCGATGCCATACACTCTGTCCAGGAAAAGCACCATTGGGGCCTTGTGGTCCGGACAGAAACAGGCTGCCATGTCGGGTTCTGTCACTGAGCCATCTGAGGGTTTTTTAGAGAAGAATGTATGAGATTTATGAGTTTTTAAATCAAGATATACAATCTGTAAATATTGTTTTTGATATTTCTATCTATTATCTATAATCCAATCTGATCTTTCTAGTATTTCAGACTATTTAAGTAAAGAAAAAGCAGGCTTAAACATTGGGGATGGGTAGTTTGGGTGTTTTTAAGGAAAAATTAAATCCAGGCTTGGCACACAATTTAAACCGTTTACAACCTTTTTGAGTTCAGTCATTTAAAGATACAGCTTGTGTTCTTACTAGAACATGGCACACAGAAAATTGGATATGCAGTTAATTTTCTGGTGCGATTGCTGCTAATGATAGCTTTTAGCTTTTTTTTTTTTTGGTAAACTGATAACTACACATGAAATTATAAGCAAAGCAAAAACAGGAGTGTAGAGAAAGTAACTCCTGAATGATTCCTGACTGCTACAGTAGGACGCAGATAATTACAACAATATAACTCCAGCAGGCAGACCACCATACCTTTATTAATCACAGGCATTTTGAGGGGGATGCTGATGACGCCAACCAGGTCTTTAGTGGGAACCAGAGAGCGCAGGATAGCTCGGATACGCAGTGCCTCACCTTTACCTGCATTGATAAGCTTTAAGAGATACAAACAAAGACAAAGTCAGCATAAACCTCACTATTTGATTCAGGTCATTGTAGCAATACTGCTGTATATCAAGGGTTCTGGATAGCATGAGAGTCTGTGCATGAACAAAAGGCATCCAGTAGGCCTATGGCAGGGAAATGTGATGAATGTGTAGGAGAATAAATAACCAAATTTAAACCCAGTAGCACAGTACAGTATTGTAGCTGAAATTGAAAAGTTAAAAATTGGTTTATTCTGTGTGTTTTTATGTATGCCTTCATCAAAACAAAAAAGGAGGGTCTTCCTGACTCTTTTTATATAGTATGTTTACCAATTTGAGACGGCAAACAAATACTATAATTACAGTTATGTTCATGACAGCTGGTGTTAAACAAGCACTATGAAGATACACTGGTAGGAACTGGACTTATGATGATCCAAATTCTACTCCTTTTGATTTATTTAAACAAATGCAGGATGCTGTCGAGAGCCTCACATGCATCTCTGGAGCGCAGCGTCCCAGCAAGTCGATAAGAGCTGAGTAGAAGGACATGATGGCATTGCCCATGTGGATAATTTCTTCCTCTTCCTCACCAGACCTGTAACACACAGACACACAAACACAACTCTGTCACTTGGACAACATCTTTCTTAAATATAACAAGCCTCCATTGTAGTCGGAGACTCAGGAACCATAAACTTATAGGTTTAATAAGGTAGTTTGAGAAGAAAATGGGTAACAGAGGAGAAGTAGATGGGTAATTTTGTGAGCATTTGTAGCAATGTTTTTGCACAATACATGATCTCCTTACAGGCCACTGTGTTATACATATTGATTTTGACCTGCTTCCAAATTCCTCTCCTCACTTCAGGCAATAATAACCTTACCCATTAAAATGCATCCAGTGTATTACAGGGTTTGCATACTGATGTGTGCATGCAGGCACCAACACTTTCGACAAACTCATTTCAATCAATATCAATGCACACATTATTTTGCAAGAGTCTCTAACCTGTAGTATATCTGCATGATGTCTTTATGTTTAACCTGCGTCCTAAAATTTCTCTGATTATTCAATTATTCAAGACGTCTAGTTCTATTCAAGAAAAGTGTGATGTTCACACACACACTGATAATAAGCTTATCGGAAAAGTAGGGAAGCATCTTCCATCCAGCAATTAATGTCGTGAAAGGAAACACATTTTCATATTCATAGATTCTGGATTTTTCCACGAGGGACATTGTTTTTGTCAAAACTATGTCAGATAAATTATTAGTCAAAACAGAGCTTCTCTACAGTAGGGGAGGGGAACTTAAATCTTAACCGACCCGGTTTATTAAAAACATGCAGTACAATGGTTAAGTAAAATAAATAATTTCTTCTTTAAGGACTTTCCTCTTTTAGCGGGAGACATTCTGGTAAATAATTTCAATAGAATGAAAACTTTCATATTCAAACAGAGTAATAACCTCTTTTTCTTTCCTTCCACAATGAAGTAAACTTCAATATCTTCCCAGTAATGATGATGAATGAACAATATATCAAATTCATACTGATATGGCACCATTAAAGTGTGTACTAACTAAAGATAATGCAGCACTCAGGGAGACACAGATATTCCCCCACAAAGACACAGATAATGTGAGACTTAATCACTACTGATTGCTTTCGATCCACTGAATGGCTTTTTGTCATGATGATCTAAATGCTGATTGAGAGGCTTTTCCACCCTCACAAGAACAGAAATTGTGTGAGAGAAAGTGGTGTGGATTCCTACCCAGTATTGACTGTAGCAGGGATGCTGGGCACGTCTAGAGCTGGATCCTCAGAGATCTTGATGGCCTCCTTCATGGCAACCAGCAGACCCTGGCCTCCCTCTCCCCTCAGGGCGGGGCCGAAACACTCTGGACGCCTGATCAACAGCTTCACCACCACGTTGGCATTTTCCTCCACGCTCTCACCTGATATGCAAATACAGGAGAGCCAATAGACAGGCATTTAAATGAAACTTTCTCATACATTAGGTGATGATTTCAATAATCCCCAAAAGGAAAGGTCAAAGTTAGTGAGAATGCAGAAATCCTGAAGTGGTATTCAGTGCTCTGCTAAAGGACTATTTAATTTTTTATCCAGGGAAAGCTCGCTAAGACTTCCATGTGGGTTTCTCAGTCATGGCAAGTGAGCAGCACCGCAGTTGTTGGTAAAGTGTCTTCCACAAAGTCACTTTAGTTAAGTATTTATGGTTATGGAGATTTACTGTTAATGAAGGGAAGGTGATTCTGTGATTCCTCCCCGTTTCTCATTTCTTTACCTATTGCTGTAATAACACAATGTCACAAGAACATTACCGTGCAAACACAACCACCACATCTACACACCACTCACAAAGACAGATTCACACAGATAATGAATCCTCTCGGTTGGATTTGTCTCTACGTGCAGGATTTCATAAAGCTGAAATGACTTCTTCCAGTCTTGCAAAAACAAATTGTATTCTTAAGGCCTAACAAACATGTCGAATACATTTTCTGCATCATAAAACATTTGCAAGACTTCATTTTGAAACAACCCCCTCATTCATTTAAATAAGACTACTGGTTCATCTGGCAAAAAAAAGAATGAACGTGTTCAGTGACATTGTTCTACAGCTCCATGAGTGGACAAAAACTCCAAAGTGTATCTTTTTAAAACGCTACAATAACAATATTTTCTTGTTGAACTCAGTATGGAAGTCAACATACCGTTGCAGAAGACAGCGAACCTCAAGAAGGACAGATAACGCTCTCCCTCTATGGGGTTCCAGCCCAGGTCTGGGTAACCCTTGGCAACCAGAATGGCACAACTCTGAAGACCACAGCCTGCCAGGTATGTCACCACCTAAACACACACACACACACACACACACACAAACACACACACACATACACACACACACATAAAATTCTGTTTTACTCCTGAGTGTATTCTGATGACACACTGTCTTTTTCAGTAACAGTGATGGTTTAAAAGCATTTACTCTGTTAGCTTACTAAACTAGCAGAAAGTCATACTTAATTTTTCACTGGGAAAACGAATGTGACATGAGGTTTCTATTTCTATCTGACCTTGTTTCACCGTAAGTCAGCTGTGAGAGGTTTTAATAAGAAGCCATCTCAGTAGTTGATAATGGAAATGAATCTGCTGATCAATTTGCACTTCAGACTGTTTCTGTACTTCATTCTAATATGAAAGTGAAAATGATAACGTCTCAAGGACCAGCAAGACTAATTTCATCTCACCATATGAGTGCTAAGAGTCTTTTTGACTAAAAGGTTGTTTCAGAGCACTTAATCTATATAAAACTAAATTTACTCTTCAAACAAGAATATCTGGTTCTCCAATTTCAGCATGTTTGATGTAATTTGATTCAAATTCTCTTTAATTCCACAGTGCCTGGAGCAGTATTTAACACTAGAGTAAATCTATCATATTCAGATCTATCTGCTACAGCAACAAATACCTCAAGGTCAGCTTTAATGAACAGAATAAAAAACAGCATGGTAATCTAATCAGCCTGAAACCACAAGGTGCAGTGCTTTGTGGCTGAAATGTGGCATGACAGCATTTAAATAAGCTTTCTGTACAATTGCATATTTCTGCCAACAAAAGAAATGAGAGAGAGACATGGCTCAACAAATACAAGCTTATTTTTTTCTTACTTTCTAGTACACTGAGCTGAGGATCAATTATGGTAAAATTATAGCAAATTCTATTATGTCTCTGATTCTTGCGCAGCCTCAATCTTTTAGCTGTAGTCAAGCGTGCAATGAATACTGCGCTGAGCTTTAGATTTGGGTCCTGAAGCAACAAACCTTCTCTAGATCAGGCTCCTCCAGGGCCAGAGCCAGACCGTTGTTATCCATCACTGAAGATGCAGCAACATCCAGCGGAGTGGAGCCTCGCATGGCTTCAGAGGCTTAACATACAAACACAAAAACATACAGGAAAGTGTCACCAGCAAAGCAAAAAGGCACTTTATATTTGTTCCATACTAAACAACAGGGGGCACTCTGTCTACATTTGCTATCCTATTATTCTCTGTTCTCTCTGCTTTACCCAGTTCAAGTGGTGATGAGATCACTTTAATAAAAGCACTTAAACTCTGACCTGAGTGTCAAAATATTGATGTGATATTGCAACTCAGTGACATAATGAAACTTTTGAGAAACTATTATATAAAAAAAATATATGTACACATTACAATACAATACATATGATGCATTGGATGTGAGCTACATCACTTTCACTAGACTTCTGTGACTCCTACAGTGCCTACAACAATTAGCATTAATATAGTAATCAATGCACTTTTATTATAGAATTTATCAAAACGTTTGAGCACCACAGACAAAGTTTCTTAAATTAAATGAATGAATCCTTTGTGTCTCTATGTGCATAAACACTCCCTGATTATGTCAATGGCTCAAAATAACTGCACAGTTGCAAGTCAATTATTAATTAAAAAATGAATAATAATAAATATATTAGTTAATAAATAATTAATTCATACAATAATTGGCTTATAATTAGAACTAGAAATTTTAGGCGTGATGGCAACGTGGCACAGCAGCCCCTCAAAGCATGCGCTGCTATGGGTGAGTCACAGGTAAAAAGGCAAAACGGAAAAGTCAAAGTGCACCATAAACGGCCAAAAGACGGTGCAATCAGGCTGATCGTGTTAATATGCTGAGCGGACAAACAGGGTTTGCATGAGTACCAAGTATCAGCCCTGTAATGGTAATAGAAAAGCAGCAAAAATGTATGTCAACTGTTGTGCTGCCTAGCAACTAAATTCCATGTAATTTTAAAGGCTCGCTTAACTGCCCTCTATTCACATGTGACCCAATGTCATCCTAGGAATCCACAGGGGGGAAAAAAAGTTTTCTTCTAGTCCTCAGGGTTAATGAGTTATTAGCCAAAAACATAACTATATGACCATATGGTGGCGCTGTTGGTGCCATCTTTTTTAATAGGCTGAAAAAAGGGACCAAGTGTTCCAAGTTTAATGACTGTAAGTGACACAGCTCTAGAGAAAAGGTCAAAGTGGCCAATTGTGCCTCTACACATTGTACTGGCACAGATACAAAAAAAAGGCTACTTAATGACTGCTACCAAAACTCATAGTACACCTATCAACTGGGCATGCCATCAGTGTACATGTAGCTCCAAAATTGCAGGAGGAGTAGCTCGCTGAACTTTTGGCGGAAGAATAAAAATGAAATGAAAGGGAACAACAACAGTAATGCTTTGCATATGCGATGCCAGCACACCTAACTATGTCCATCATGGAAGCAAACTTATTTGGGACAGTTAGCTTTGAAATTATCATTTACTGAAGGGAAAGTGCCAATGTCCTGTTCATACTGTGGTTTACAGAAGTGAGCAAATAAATGTTCCACATTTGGCATCACAATCTGGTGTTTTTGCATTAATCTAGCCTCTCCAGACCATGTGACCCTCCCCTCTTTCACAGGCAGGTGCTTTAGTTTACAGCAGCAGCAGCCGGAGCCCAGTGACTCATCAGTTCTGCCCTGCATGCCTAAATAACCGCCATCCCTCATTTCCCTCCCTCCCTCTCTCTCTCTCTATCAGTGACCCCCTTTTCACTCTCACACTGATACCCTGGCATTTTGAATCAGAGGCTGTTATTTTTCTTAACCCACCGCTTGTCATAATATGGTTGATAAGTTTGTGCTGGCACTTCAATTAGTTGAAAAACTGTTCCAGCAAGTAGCACTTATTGGTTTCAGTGAATATTTGTCACAAAAAACAAATTTTCAGTTCCAACTGTGTGGCAAATTGTGGTGAAGAAATTCAAAATGTCAAGGAGTCCCTTATCCTCAATATTTCTGTCTCCCACTGCATCCTCCAACTTTTACTGGTCATCTCTTCTTTTACTTTTAAAAAGCCAGTTTTGTTCCTCTTGCTTAACCTTCATATTAACATTCTTCCATACATTTTTAAACCTCGTCTTCCTCTCTGATTGACAATAGCAAAAAAAAAAAAAAGAAAGAAAAAGCCGTTAAACAAGTGTCTCATTTAACAAATCCATTGCTGCTTACCCAGCCCGACGCTGCTGTTTTCCAGCAGGTAGCTCAGATGGTCAAACATGGCTTTCTGGTTCTGGCGGCTAATACGACAGAAGTAGCACAAGAAACGACAGCAGCTCGCCACCATTTTGGGGAAGGCGATCTCCTGTGTATGAAGAAATGAAAACAGATTTAGAAAGATGTGCTGGAGTCAAAGCCCTTAGTTTTTATATGAGCCATTCTGAAGTTGCTCGAGAGACAAGAGTATATTTTTAAAGATGAAATCTAGTATTTTTCCAAAGAAGCGATTGCAGGAGTGCAGGCGGACTGTGATCTATTTTGATATGTCTAGAGGCTGCTGAGTCTTATATGTTTGGCTCTGATAATGGTCTGCGACTATCAACCCACTTATGGTGCAGTCAATAAATAAAATGCTGTTTCTCTTCATAACAACAACAACCGGAAAATCATTTCGTTTTCAAGCCTTTTTGCATTTTATGCTGTTTCCTCCGTGTCATCCTCATTTTTGTAAGTTCTAGTATGGGTTGAGTCCAAGCTTCAGTCAGTGCATAAATCTAAGAGTGGAGTAATTTTTGTCCACGCCAGAGATGAAAGTAAATTGTGGGAGGAATAGATAGATACTAGAGGGAGGGAAATCTTCCTCTTGCATACGGCAAATTACACTCTGCAAATATACACAGCAGAAGTTGCCCTAACTGCTCAACTTTCAATCACATCGAATGCTTCCAGCTCTATAATCACATTTATCATGGTTTTTAAAAGCCAAAGCCTCTTAACCTTTAGACTGTGTTTAAGGCCAGTGAGAAGTTTCTCAGTACTAATACTACCTGTGAGGTAATCCTGTGCATGACTGGGAATCAATATTTTATTACAGTCTGGGTTGAAAGAAGGCAAACCTACTGTATTTTACTGTATTGTGTGTTTATTCTACGCTTTGATTATATTTTTAGATGATTCTGTGAACAAAGTCATGACTAGAAAATTCATTACCCAACTAAATCATGGTTTGACATTATTCTGTATAACACCATGACTAAGACAACATTATAGATAATAAAAGAGTAAATACTGCAAACCTGATCTACAAGCAGTGCTTACTGCCACTTTATATGGCTACTGTAAGTGAACTACACATATCAAGTGGCAGTAAACGGGTCTGGAATTTATGTCTGAGACTGTGTGATCAGACTGCCAGCGTCAGATGTGAAGGCCTTAATGTCTCTCTGAGGTCTGTCTGTCTGTCTGTGGTTCACTTCATGCTTGGCACTAGCTGTGGCATTAAATCACAACCATCTCCTTCCAGCTTCTGTCAGCGCTGCCCAGAAAAGGACACACTTGAGAGGCCTCCCCCTCATGCGTTTCATGCCCACTCCTTTACCTAGTATACTCCTCTGACCTCTACATTACCCTTGTAGTTTTTCCTGGGTATTGGGTTGTTACTCTTGGCTTACTTCACCCTCTTAGGATAAAGTGTATTTTACTGAGATCAGTATACTACAGAAGCGCATTGCATAGATATCAGAATAAAGCATACAATAAAATGATAAACATCTGCAGTGACAATATAGCAGATTGCTAATCAGGTCACAGCATATCACGTAATTATAAGATAGTAAGTCATAAGATCATTTCAGGAGGAAAACAGTTAATTTGATATATTTGTGTTTGCATTTATCTTCACATAGAAAGCATGATTAAAAGTAGGCAAATTAGACTTGTCACTGATTGGAAGGAAATTTTGTATTTCAAAACACAGCAGTCACCTTTAAATCCATTACATTTAGTAGTGTAGACTCAACCTTGATACTTCAGGGTCATCAGATTTTACTCCTTTGGGATTAGGGATGTTTTCAGGTGGCAGGATAAAAAGATTCCCTTGTTCTTATGCAAGTTGCCATGCCCAAAAAAGGGTCATATAAGCATCTATCAGCACTAGAAAGTATATATTTTTTCAGTATATTTTGTTGGGTCAAAGAGAAGGCCAAAAAGCTGCCACTTTCAAGGGTTAAAATAAGTTAAAACTACACCTACCTGTGACTTGTCTCCTCCCAGCACGTTGACCATGACCTCCATTACAGTCTCGTGCATGCCCAGCACTCTCATCAGGTTGGGATGCTGGTAGAAAACCTTGTTGTTCATGATGTCACTGGCAACACAAGAAAGTGATTTGTGAAGGTCACAGTATATTGTGCATCCCAACATTTTGAGGCAATATACTTCCTTCTTTGTATATATATCTATGTGGGTAAGAGTGCGTAATGAGAAACAAATGCCATAATTTGGCCAAGAACCATAATAATTTCACATTGTCACTTACATTGCCTTAAAAAAAAACTTCAAATAGATGTCATTGCATTTATTGTATCATAATTTTCTTACCCAAGTCCGTCGATCATGAGTTTCTCCTCCTCCTTGCCCATACGTACTGCCAGCAGAGACCTGATTTGACCAAGAGATGCCAGTAGGTTAATAGCATCCATCACGGACGCAGCACTGATGGTGTAGGACTTCTTCATAGCCCGAAGCAGCTCCCCGATGCCGTCGTACTGCCTCCTGAGCAGGCTGAACATCACTCTGACCAGCTCTGGGTCCTGGATGTGAGTCTCCTGGGCCCAGCTGGTTATAGTCTGGGAGATAAGCTCCTTCAGGTTGGCTGGAGAAATGAAAATTCAACATCCACATAGTGAATAATGGTCCAAAGGGTCGTTAAGATAATGGAGCAGCCACACTTCACCACCACTGAACAGAAAGTGTGTTCCTGTCTATCTTGCATTGTCATTGTCTGTCTTGCATAAACAGGACTCCCCCAATGAGATGTTATGGGTTTTTTTTTAAAATAAAAATGTAAAGCTGTCAATTAGTTTATTAATCAATCAATCAAATTAAGTGACAACTATTTTGATGATTGTCATTTTTCACATGAAAAGGCTGAATATTCTCTGGTTTCAGCTTCTCATATGTGAAGATTTGCTGCTTTTCTTTGTATCTTAGATATATAGGTTATAGGACATAGGGTTTTTATGTTGGTTGGACAAAACAAGCATATTGAAGATCACTGTGAGCTCAATAATTGAAAAAATGGCATTCACAATCTCTTAAAGAATGTTATAGACAAAGACATTTAATTACACTATTTCCTCATCCATGCATTTGAAAAGAACTCCTTCTGTCATCCAACAATGCTATTTGTAAATACTTTAATTAAAAAATTAGTCACAATATTTGCTGATTAAACAG
Source organism: Euthynnus affinis (assembly GCA_029490765.1). Lineage (NCBI taxonomy): Eukaryota > Metazoa > Chordata > Actinopteri > Scombriformes > Scombridae > Euthynnus > Euthynnus affinis. Next base: position 8,232,727 of record CM055853.1, on the reverse strand, counting down.
CATCAAACGGCATCATCCTGCTATTTTTTACAAACTGGAACTCACTGAAGCTTTGTAGGGAATAATAAAAAAAGCCTCAAGCAGGCAGCAGACTGCATCTCTAGTCAGTTTTTCTCAGTGCCACTGCATCGACAAGACCTTATAATATTGTGCTGTGTAAAAATATCCCAGATTTACAACAGGTGTCCAACAGTGGAACCAGAATAAGTAATGTTTCTGAGTCTGCAGTCCTATTGTGTTTATTTTTACTGAAGGTAAATCAGGCCTCTGTAGCTGAGCTGTATTTTATCCTATGTATGAATCAAGGCAACACAAAAACACATATTAGAAAAAGCATGTTAGAGAAGGCTCAAATCTGTGGTAATGAAATGTGGAATTACTGTGTGAAAGCAATTTTTCTTCAACACCAGGCGAGCCTGTCAAGACTCGTTAGAATGCAAAACAAAACAAAACATTATTTTCTGTGTATAAGAACAAAGTGCTGAGACTGACTCATACTACAAGACTTGCTCCCGGTCCAGGAATTCCAGTTTATGTCTTCAAACAATGGCTCAAAGTCTATTAACTCACACTAAATAGGTTGAAAATGTACATACATCACAGTAAAGTGATGATGCCAAGAAGTAATACTATTCTCTACTGATACTATAATACTATTAATACTATGTAATACCATTCTCTCACTATTTCAGGAGTATTTTAAAGCCATGAGGTACAAGTTCTGTTTTCTTACTGAAGCAGCCAGGTTCATGAGTGTTTCAGTCGTGGTCTCTGGTTTATAAAAAAGCAAGATAATGAAATATTTTTATTACTGATTATTTTTCCCCATTAATCATTTAATTATTAGGTCCAGTACATGTCATCACTTCTTCCTAAAGGCCAAGATGTAATTTTCAAAACACCAAAAATCCAGAGATATTCAGTTTTATTCAGAAACTAGATTATGTTTGGAATTTCTGCTTGAAAAATTACTTTGATTTATTGCTTATAAAAGTAGCTGGTGAATACCTTTCTGTCAATGGACTAATTGATTAACCACTCCAGCTCTAAACAGAAATAATTCATGGCCCACTTATAATAAGTGAGCTGTTCATATTGCAGGAACGCACAAGCTGTAAAGCCTAAGGCACCATCAACTTTGACTCAACACCATCTTACATTTACATTAAAATATCATACATTTTACATTACAGATCAGAAGCCTTGGAGCAGATCCATGGCTGTCTGTGGTTATTACATTTACGTTTTTACATTTCAGGCATTTAATCAGACCATATGGTCAGAAATGACTTACAAAATCGGAAAAGGTAGAGAAGCTTATGTATCACCTACATGACAATCCACAACAGTGCCAAAGCAGAAGAATAAGTATTTTGTGCTATCCAGGAAAATTTTGTATCATCAGGAAATTAAATGCATAACTAAGCAAAAAGAGCTTGGATCAAATATAGAGCCAAGCACAAGTGCAGTATACTTTAAGTACCATTATTCATGTCAGGAGAAGAGAAAGAGCTTGTGAGTTATAGGATGGGTTATTCTGCTGCTTTTGTAATTTGACTTGATGAGCTACCCATAAGTGCGTGCTGGTCTTCGTGTACACTGATGACGCTGTCATTTATGTATCAGGAAATGCTTCAGTGCTATTGCAGATCCATTAAAAGTGCACAATGAAGAAGCTGATCTGTTGCTATAAAAAAAAAGTATGAATAAATAAAGAGATGAAATAAATGTACTGATTAAACTGTCTCAGCTGAGCACTAGAAAGAGAAAGGATAATTGAAGCATGATAATAGAAGTGGCTTTTACACATAGTGTCCACTTATCAAACTGGGAGTTTTTGGTGTTGCATGTACAGTATGAGGCTGTAAAGCTCTAACAGTCCTGGATCAATGCTCTCCTCCCTGAAGTCCAGTTCAAGGTTAGAAGACACTGATTGATTTTTTTAAAGCAAAATGCAGCTACCACTACTTTTTAAAAAGTGTTTCCCTTGTGCAATGAATTGACTTTGACTTAATAATGGTAAGAGTACAATTGACTTTTGTCTATCCTTCAAAACATTTAGACTCCAGAGGGAGTACCTTGGACAGAAACGTCTGCAGAGACACAACTATGGGGTCTGTTCTCCTGACACTTTATTCTTTTTTTTATGAAGAAACCTTTTTAAAGTGTGTACTCTACCTCCTGATATATTTCATCCACATTTAAAGCAGTGAACATGTTCAAACCAAGACACTGTGGACAAACTGACATGAGATGGAAAAATAAAATGTACCCCACACTGGAAGAATTTCTTCTTACAAAGTTGTTAGGTCTGTGTGAAGCTCTGAACTGTATCTTAAGGTCTCATCAGACTTCAATCTCAGAGATGACAAGCAACAATAAAAGAAGGCACAACTACAGAAGAACTCACTGACCTGGACTGATAAATGTAGCGGCTACAGCTAAATGCTGCACCACTACTCCAAAATGATAACATTGTTATTCCAAAGCAATAGCTGAACTGTGAGTGTTTAAGTCAAACACTCCAACATCTGTAGCAAACAGAGGGTCAGATTCGTGCAGACTTCTAATGAGAGGCAAGACAGATCCAAACAGAGGGAGCCAGATGCCCTGAAGATGAATGTCCCGCAGCTTTACATCTGCTCTGCATCGTCTCAAACAGTAGCTCACATGGGAGTCATCACAAACACAAAAACTACTCTGTCTGCAAGCCAATGACCATACAATTTGCCGTCATTAATTTACAGTTAAAGTCTTTTGTATTTTGATTCAATAAACCCTCATCTTTTCAGCAATAGCAATAAACTTACATTCTGTGATCACCTCCTTATATATTTTATTGTTAGTGGTGGAATCTGCCATTCCTGTTTTGGATTGAAATCGTCACTCCACACACAAGGGATTCACAGGAAACAATGCATGCATGTAATCCAGTGGTACTATTTTTAATTTTGTGTCAGCCTAATTGGTTAACTGTAAGCTGCCAGAGTGAGCGGGTAGATAAAGAGCCTTAGACGAAAGGCTTTACACCTCCATCTCCTCAGCAAGGTAAACAAAGTACTGAGCTCTGCTGTGAGAGGAAGACTACTCTCACTGTGTGCAGCATGAAATCAGATCACAGTTATTGACTGATTTCTTTATTAACACAATTTGAGTTTTTTTGGCGTGCTGTAAACGGACACATCAGTTGCTCCTCTGTTGTGGTTCTGACAAAGCAGTAGCTCAAAGAGTGTTTGCAATCTGTGTACCTTCGTCTCAATCAATTTCCTATTCTGAAACTAAAATTGAAAAATGAAAGAACATATTTTTTTTAAGGGTTTTATCATTCAGTTTGAAAAAAAGAATATCAAAGCATTTACTGACAACAAAAATACAATTTGTAGGAAAAGGCTCAAAAAGTTTTTTTCTTGATAAGGAGTCCTCTATCTGGGGTTAATATTAACCCTAATCATTCAACATTATTAACAACAGCTACATCATTGACAGTTCAGGATGTCACCAAATCAACCAGGACTGAAATCTTAAGGATTATACCTTTAATAGCTGAAGTGTTGGTGAATCATTTTTCAGCAGAGACAGGAACATATTGATGGCCATATTGATAATTGTAACTAATACAAAATATCAAATCTTTTTTTTTTTTGCTCCCATTTACTTTTTTGTAATATTAGTGCAGCACTACAGCAGAAGCTGTAGTGTTTTAAATTCATCACTGACAAGTTAATACTGTGTTATAACTGAAAGTCTTTTTAAAAAAACCTCTAAAGATGCAGATGGTGTATATGAAGCAGGCACTGCATGCTGCTGTATGGATACATAAAATGAAGGATAATTTACAAGCTCTACATGATATTCACATTAAGGCAACCAAACTCCATTACACACAAAAATTCAATCATGTGTTCTAAAACCTATTTAAATTCTTACATCTTATATTTAAATTGTGTGCATAACCCGCTCACTCCTTGAAAGAGTTTAAGAACAAAACAACTGAGACGCAGCTGCTCCACTGACAGTGAACCGCAGACTGATTTTGAAAATGACTTAACATTTCTGTACTGTTCTGTTCTGTGATGGAGTCAATAGCTCTGAAACTGTAAGACACTATTCTTTATAAAAACCACCCTGCCACAGTGCTCCTCCACAGCCCAAAAAGCTCTATGCTGGCAACTGTATTGAGAATATGTTGATTCTTATTCAAGTAGATTTAGGAACAAACCTTGTTCTTATGTAGCATTTTATTTGTTATAGGAATTAGTCATAACTAGGGATGCAGTTAAATAATTTTCACTATTGATTCATCTGCTTTTATTTTCTCTATTCATCATTTGGTCTGTAAAAAGTGAGGAAATAGTGAAAAATGACAATTTCCTAAAACTCAAGGTGATGTCATCAAGTTGTTTGTTTTTTCAGTCAAAATTACAAAAATATTCAGTTTACTATCACATAAGACAAAGTAAAGCAGCAAATCCTCACATTTTATGAAGCTTTAACAATTAAAGATTTGCCATTTTTGCTTGCAAAATAACATAAATGAATAGTCAAAAATATCAAAATAGTTTTTGATTAATGTTTAATGTTTAATTGACTTATCATCGCAGCCCTACTCAGTTATGTTTGTATATTTTTGTAATAGTGAATGATGAACTTACCAGAGCTAATAAAGTGTTTTGATTGATTTGGTGTTATTCAGATTATACCTTAGGATGCATGATGTTGAATATGCAGATCAGACATTCAGATAACATTTACACGTTTCAAAAATGACAAAATAATAGACTGTAAGAGCTGCCCGTTTCCTCCACTAATCATTTAGCTCGACTATTTCAATATGATCTTAATATGATGTAGAAAATGTAATGCATTGGTCTCTCAGAATCATCTTGAATCACATCATCTGTCCGCTTATAAAGCTGTTCAATAATGCAGGGTAGGTGTGGGAGGCCGGAGTAAGGCATTAAAATTTATAGCAGAGAGTCTTGCTGAGACTGTCCATTAGTCTTCTATTATTTGAAACAGAACATACCGAGCCTTCAGCAAAACGCATTAGAAAAGAATATTGAAACCACTGACTCAAGGGTAAAGCAAAGACCTTGTCAAACTAGTGGGACGGCAGTGTCTTATGCTCCGTATCATTAATGATAAATAAATCCATATGACAGATGTGGCACATCAATGCTAATGTTTTGTAACACGTGCAGTATAGAGAGTTGGATTAAAAGATTTCAGATGGCTTATGGCTTATTGCCTTTCCTGCAAAGCTTTTGACATTAAATAGATGCTGATAATGATGGTATGCAACAACACTGAAATCCTGTGTAACTGTTACACAGCACTGAGATGAAAGTTGATCTGATGAAAGTTGGTCTGCCTTCACTGCTACTGCATCTGCATCATTTTATGAAATCAGGATCTTCAGACATCAGTTCAAAAGTCACAAATCTGGATTCATTTTCCTTTAAGAACATGTTATAATATGTTGTTATACTCTCATGAGAGCAACAGTACTATATATATATTATATATATATATATATATATATATATATATATATATATATATATATATATATATATATATATATATATATATATATATATATATATATATATATATATATATATATATATATATATATATATATATATATATATATATATATATATATAGATAGATAGTCTCTGCACTTGGTTGAATTGAAAATCTCTTAGATGTGATCTAGTGCATCTGAATAAGTTAAAGTTTAATTGAAACGCTGTGCTGTGAGATCTTCAGACACTCTGGTAAGTGTTGAAGGTTAGCAAGAATTATTCCTCTTTTTTTTCCTTAAAGAGACTTACTGGGAGCAGCCTGTTCCATCTCTGTGGGTTCCACCTCCGTCTTGTGAGGTGGGCCCTTGATCTTGTAGAGCAAAGCAAGGAGACGGCCTTTTATTGAAGTGTCTTGCTCCTCCTCATCCTCCTCCACTGGAATTCCTGCAAGGGGAAAGACATTTCTGTCAGACAGTCTGAATTTCCACCTGTTATTATCTTCAAGTTCAACCATTTGAAAGGAGCCAAGTTGTTTTTTTCCTTTAGTCAAAGGTCCAGAACAAACATGTTGGAACTGAATCAGTTTGCGTGAAAAAATACTTCACCTTAACTGAAATATAAGCAGCAAGTATGGACATCTGTGAGCAGTCATGAGCAATATTTGTATAAGAAATGTACATTATGTATTGAGGAAGCAGTTGGACTCTACCACAGTGCAGTCGCAATTCTTCATGGAAGCCGATGAGTTCATCCTGGATGTCTTCGGGACAGGGGCAGTCCTCCCCTGCATTGAAATTCAACAGGATGTTGATCTGCAGGAAACAGACAAACACAACAATACAGTTAGAAGGGGAAGGGAACACAAAAATGTGTTTTGGGGAGCTGTAGAAGTCGAAGAAATAAACACCCAAACACCCAAGCCTGTGAGAGAATGAATAAAAGAAGAATGGCATAGCAGAGAGCAGTGGAAAGACAGAGGATAGCACAATCATTATTCAGAGTCACGCTCAACAGCAGAATTACTCATGTAGTCTCCTGCAATGAGCCCTCACATGGGCATTTCAGATTGTATCCATCTGATCAATGCAGAAAGATGGTCTGAAGCATTTTACATCAAGTCTAGGGATAAGAAAAAATAAAAAACTTTAAAGTAATTCTTCATCATATGGCATAGTATTTAGCTTTAATGATGAGGTTATCTAAATGGTTACAAATCTACTGTGTCTGCTGTATGTCACAAGCTAACTATAAAACAGACTAAATATAAATGAGATGCTTACTCAGGCTAAGCAAATGCAGAGTCCAGTTTAGGCTATTCTGAAGTCTATTTCTAGCAGGGCTTTTTAATAAACCATAGGAGGAACATACAGCATACACCTGCTGCTGACCACAACTACTTATTTTTCAATGTAGCTGTAGGCTTGTGCTTATCCGAGAGGTTTCATAGCTCAGAGGGAGTACAATTAAATACTTTGAACATGAAAGCTTTCCAGGCCTGCAGAGCTTAACTTTAGCTCACTCTTTACGATGCAGCTTTGTTGTATGCAAAAGTGCTGCTCGGCACAAAAACAAGTGATCTGAAACAGAAACAAATCAGAAAAGAAACAACTGGAACTTTCTGGCTACTGGGCAGGAAGAATAATATTATACCTCTGTCTCCCTCCCTTATTTGGCCCCAGGACACTCAGAGAGAGAAATGGGTGTTGAATGGGGCCTAGTCATTAGGTACAACGATCTGAGCCTCTGGCACACCAGTGTGCTGATGCAGTTATTACACACCGGTGTAAGGGAGGGCACAACTTACCAATACACCAGAGTGTGACGACCACTGTGTCTATGTAGATCATTTAGATAATAAAATAAAGCAAGAAAAAAAGAAAGATTTTTACACAGTGGAATTTTTTATTCATTAATTTTGAATGTCTTGATTAATCAAGAGATATATATTCCCTATAGTCCATTCACATCAGAGCAGAGTTGAGTTCTTGATTAGCTGATCTATAAAATGTCAGAAAATAGTATAAAATGTAGATTAGAATTTGTGGGAACACAAGTTGATGATGTTTTGGCTGACTAACACCCAAAATGTGGTGTTAAATATCATAGAAGATGAAGAAAATAAATAAGCCAGTGATATTTTGGCATTTTTGCTTCAAAATCAATTATCAAAATCATTGTTGAATAATGAATTTTTATTCAATTGACTAATCAGCTAATCATTTCAACCTGAATACATGACATAATACTGTCATTTACTAAAGCATGAATTTAACTTTTTTTTATTATTAACATAAATGCTAGTCACCATCATTCATTCCCATTTATGGACTCAAAGAGAGAGTACCATGGATCCAAATAAACAATAAGGGTAACACAGTCCAGTCTGACCCCTGGCTGACCACTGCCTGACATGGTGCAACGAAACCTGAGTCTGACCTCTCCGAGTAACCGATTGCTTCAACATCTGTTGTGAAAGTGAGTCAACCCTGAGTGGAATAATTTGGTCTTAAAGGTCCAGATACCACAGACTGCTCCAGTTTGATTTAGGTTTCCTCGTAGCATCTGCTGTACGGTATGTTCTGGTCAAACTAGTAGCTTTGAACATCTAGCTGAGATGACTTTGCATTTTTGTACTTGCTTGCACTTTTATAATCAGTTTTCTCTAGCAGCCTGCTCTGAACCTTGCAAAGCATTTTAAGGCTAACCTGCAAATTGGTGGATTGAGGCTGTGTGTCTACAGGCCATCACAAGGCATTGTGACTTGTTAACTTCCTAGAAAGCAAAATATGCTATACAGGGGCTTCTCAAAGTCTGGATTCGGACTGGACCTCAAATCAATCGAGACCATGTGTCATTTATTATGTTATGTACAGCTATATTTTCAGTGTTGGTGTGATTGAACTGCTTTTTATGGCAGTCAAGCAGCAGTCTTTTTTTTTTTTAAATGTGTGCAGTTTTAGTTGAGTTATACGCTGGACTGTTACTACTAAACCTACTACTAATAAATCAGATTTATGTGACAACCTTGTACTCAAAGACACTTCCATAGAGCAAAAAATACAAATACAAAATACAAAAATACAAATATGCCTTAGGCAGGAGAACTGGTGAATTTTGAGAACTCTTTTCAGGCAGTTTTTGTTAATTAATATTTATGTGGGTACATCTGAGAGGATATGATGATATGATACGAGGACATTGTTATGGACCTCTGGCCTTGTAAAAATCCTATATGGTCATTTAATAAAACATTCAGTAACTCTGGTCTATGCTGTAACTTTCACCTTTGGGGCTAATAACAATTTTCTAGTCTACATACGAGTAGTGTGACTTTCACTGCACAGTCAACTCACTGTACTTTGGCACAATTTACCCTTTGGGAATACCAACTGAAACTAAAGTTACGAAACAACCAAACACTAAAAAAGTCACTTAAACCGCAAACCTCTGTTCCAGTCAAGGTCATTAATTTTTTTTCACCCCAAGGCTCAAGCGATTATTCTGGGCTTTTGTGCCAAAATAATACCTCAAACAACCTTGAACATACATTACATTCCAAAACAGGATGTAAACAATTCCTCATACGCCGCTAGTCTCACTGCAGTTTTGTACATTACCTGCTCCTGTGGAGGTGAACGAAACTCTTTGGTCTTCTTGGCAGTGACAGCGGCAGACATGTTGAGCGCCTGCATGAGCTCATTGTAGCGGAACTTCTGGTTGAACTGCAGCTTGGCCACAAAGTTGTCAGAGAACGCGACGATGGCCTCGATACGGTGCTTCAGCTCGCAGTCGCAGAAGTAGTGCAGCAGCTCACACATCTGAAAAGAACAGGAACCCATTCAAAGAGGTTAATTCAGGGATAAAGAAGTAAATTTTGAATAAAAGGTTTAATTTCTCTTTTTGTGTCTGTATTGTTTGATGTGGTTTTTGAATACCTGGTCATTTTTTTTTTATCATCAAATGATTAAAAGTTTTTTTGAGTTGAAACAAAGAGATCTCAGATATATCCCAGAGATTATCTGCCTCTGCCTCCATCATGCATGGCTTAAAACTGTGTTTATTAAGTTTTAATGTTAATTGCATTGGAAAGTTTTTGTCATTGAAAGAAACATTAGCATTCAAACACTGCACTTTCCTTTGCACTCATGCGGTTCCTCCTCAGTGAGAAATAAATCATAAAAGCTTTGAAATGCTGACAAATGAGGAATGACAGATGATGGCAAATAAGATGGGTAAAAATTAAAATTTAATTAAAACCTTGAAAGATAAATTAATGGAGTTAGTCTTGTGCAACTATTTTCAGTCTCACATTTAAATCACTAAAACGCGCATGCACGCTTTCATGATCATTTTCATCACCTGGCGTTTGACAGACTCGGGCAATGACTTCTCCAGAAGACCTTTAATGAGTGGTTTACTCTCCTTTGTTTCCTCCTCTCCCGCCTCCACGGCCTTCTCCTCGTTCTTGCTCACCTCCTCCTTCTCCCCGGACACAGCCACTTCATCCCCCTTTGCCTCCTCACTTTCCTTGTTGTCACCGAACACGTTGGGGTCAATCAGGAGGAGAATCAGTCTCACCTCTTCGCTTGTAAGGACCCCCATGATTAATAGCGTTCCAATCAGCTTGAGAATGGGTACAAATTGGTACTCCACGCTTCCGCCCACCGGGTCTCTGATGTGGACACCTCCGCCCTGCACAGCCTCGGTGAGCATGCTGATGGCTTTCTCTTTCAGGATGCCCAGGGGGATCTGGGGGCTGTAGAGATACTGCGGACGCTTGGTGCTGAGGATGCTGACGGGGGAGAAGTTGACCCGAGGTTTCAGGGAGGTGCTCAGGCCGACACCGGGTAGAGAATGCTGCTTGGACTCATCAGAGAACATCTTGATGGAGCGTGTCTCTTCTGTCACGGGGATGATGAACTCGTTGTTCATCATTAGGCGAGCCTCCTTAGCTGTCTCAAGATGGATGCTGGAAATGCGAGTGAGAATCAGTTAAATTATTGCATAAGTCTGCTGGTGTTGTCCATTATCAGGAAATACATTTTTCAGGTCTGGGTTTAAAATTTGCCTTCTGTAAGTGCTATAAATGTGCAATAAGTGAGGTTTCTACAGTCTCACAGCACAAAATCATCACAATATATCTGTGGAAGGTGGCAGGTTGTTTATCAATACCAATGACTCAGTGATTACCTGACTAGCTGCCTACTTCTGAAACTCTTTGTGGCCTAAAGTTAGAATTTTGCAACAAAACTCACAGGAATGTAAATATGATCATGATTATGTTCTATATATGATTTATAAGTGTATCTGTCCACGTTTCAGGTTGAGAAAAAACAGACATTGAACCACACTCAATGTCTGCGGGCAATACAAATATATCACACATTATTAAGATTTATATGACAAATTTACTTGGTGGTTTTGTCTTCCACTCCATCACTTTACCAGATAATGGTGTTAGAGTTGAAGTTGTAATAAGTTATAATTCTATCATGGATCAACATTAGATTATCTGAAGAATCAAAAAAAAAATATTGTAAACTTTTTCCTCTCAATGCAAGAAAGTTGAAGTTGTTAACTCACTCAGAACATTGTAGACTTTCATTTTGTATCACCGACAGCAGTATTTATTATTTTTCCCCACCACACTTTTAGTCCCTCATATCTCAAATATAAACTAATAAGCCCATTTACCACGTTTACCCATAAAGCCACGACGGGTTTATTTGAAAGATATAATAATTACTTAAACACTTAAGTTATTAATGACTATGTGATTATGTTATTTCAATCAAGTAACTAACAGTGCAGCTAACAGACCTGATAAGGACGTTGTAGAAGCCTTCCCTCAACATGCCAGAAAGATACTGGTTGTCGATGGTGTAGAGCAGCTGTGATTGGTCCAAATGGCTGCAGAGGGCGTGAGCTACACGGGTGTTTCCCAGGGCACAGAGGGCACAGTACAGTTTCAGTGTGTGGTAGTGGAACTTCCTCAGGTCTTCATGCTCAGATAACTCCAGGATGTCCAAACATCTGGAACAAGACAGAGAAAGAGGTGAGTAAACAGAAGGGAGGAGTTAAAGCAGACAGATGCTGGATTGTAAATCTGTCTGCATTTGCATTAAAGCAGTGTGGACAAGCTGGAACACTAGATGTGCTTTGTTTTCATCAAAGGAACTACTGTATGTCATTAGACAACATCAATCTGTCTACCAGAAGATTTATCACTTAAACCACCGCTTAAATTGTGGTAGCTATCCCTTTAAATGCTTCCTATTGCATTAGACAGTAGTGGGAAATGTAAATCATTGTGAACAGTCCAGGATTCAAGAATGAGTTTTGCAACAATGTGACAACATTGTTCGATTTGTCAGGTAGTTAGTTAACTAAATTAGACAAAAACATATCATTCATATCTGGTAATTTTATCCATAAACAGCTGACGAAACAGTCTAGACTCAAGAGCCATTTACTTTCCCATATCATTTTTTTGTTTCATGATATATTGATTTCACATTATAAAATTACATGCACCATAGTAGAGAATATTATCCATATCTCCCACTCCTAAAAGGAACCAACTTCATTAATGATGAAGTTGGATAACTGAACTTACTCATCAAAAACACAAACAGTGATTTTCTCCAACCTTCAAGCATCATAACAAATAGTAATTACAAAATCACTAGCACATTAATTTTGAGATGATGGGCTAAAATAACATTTACAAAATATCAGACATAAAAACTATTTTTTTAATATTGTGTGACACTGGGTTCGATTTCTGATTTGCAACTGAAAAAATTAATGGGAAATTTATATTTACAACAGTTACACTAACAACACCATTTATGAGAGATAGAGACTACTAATCATCTTAACTATGCTGTTTGCACAGTATAATTAATTATCAGTTTCATCATTGAATAGATTGCCTTTTAATGTAGTAATGTGCTTGTGATGACCAAACCACTTATTAATCATAATTGTGTGGCAACAACTAATGTGTGGCGCAATGCTGACCTGCAAGTTTTTTTCTAAACAAAATAGTTCAGGACAAAACTAATCACGTTATACACATCAGGTGAATTATTAGTCAGTTATACTGTGAGCCCAAGTCCCTCCTTTCTTTATCCTTGTTGCAGACCTGTTCTCCTCAGGTATGTGTACGGCCATCATCTGCAGTGGTTCCAGACACTGGACCACCCAGCCGTGCCTCTCGCTGACTCGAGCCGTCTCCACGTTGAGGAAGGTGTTGGGCATACGGCTCCATAGCACGGCCACGATAGTCTGCACATCCATTCGCAGTGGGCACTGAGGCACCGGGTTCCTGTGCTCGCTCTTAAATATGGCAGAGGAGAGCGGCATAGCATCCTGGGAACAGAGGGAGGAGAAGAGAAATATGATAAAGAAAGATAAACAAAAACCATGTTAACCATAAGATTTCCTGTTTTAATATTGTACTTGCTGCAATAAGCACTTTGATTCTAAAATCTCTTCTAAGTGATTTAAATATGTAGTGCTTTCAGTGAGGATTGAAGACCCTGAGGGATCCTTGAGCAACATATTGAAGAGTTTTACATGATTCATATTTCATTCACAATAATTATTATTGTGAATGAAGTAGTGTACTGTATATATAAAAACATATGCATATATAGTTTATAGTTCATAGTTTAATTCTAGCTACCACTACTCCCAATGCAGACAGAGCTTAATATTAAATTAATGATATTAAAAACTTGTTGGGATCTGCTGACCAGTGTGTTACTCTTTCAGGATGAATAATGAAAAATATGAGAAGCATGCCAAAAGTGTTCTGTATCATCGTTATAATCTATAAAATACCAAGAGTGAGTGTTTTTTTTTTACAGCTCTGGCACGACTTGAGCAGCTGACCAAGCAGTGTTTGTAATGTTAGATTCGGAAAGAGACAAACCTTGGTCTTGACAAATTCAAACTGGAAGAGGTTTGCACTGGTGGGGCGTACAAACACAGCAGGGAACAGCTTGGTATTTGGCTCCACCTGAAAATAAACAAAGTTCAGTCATAGACATCAACATACTAACTTAATCCTACCTGCTGTACCGTTCACGGTAGACTTAGAAATACACCAACATCCTGAAACTTTGCTTGGAGGAGATTAATAGTCAGGTCTGTCTTAAACTAAACCCTTGGAGGAATCTTAAGTCTGTGATAATTGTTATTCTCTTTAATGCGGTCCTGATACTCAGCGTTGTGCTCTCCTTGTTATCCAAGACAGTGTCTGCTCTTTGATTCAGGAAGGTCGTTTAATCTCTAAACCCATGAGTTACTGTAGCTGGTGTTTGAAATGCCAGTTCAAATGGTATTAGTTGGTGTATCAATGAAAGGCATCAGAGACAAAAGGTAAATACAAGAGGAAACAACAACCAGCTCTGATATGGAAACAGGACAAGTAGCTTTTCATCAAGGTAAAAAGCTTCTCTCAGAGGGCTTCCCCTTTTAAAAATGCCAATTCACGACTAAAACAGGAGTGGAAAAAAAAGGAGAAAAGGGGAGTGATGGTAATGAAGAGATAAAGTAAGAGAGAGATTTAGGTGATGGAAGCTTCTCAAGGCACCAATTTCGATGTCTAGTCAGGTATCCAATATGATGCGTTAAAAAGCTGAGACCAGTGAGGCGAGACGAGGATTACTGAGCAAACGTCTGTCTTTGTTATGAAACTGGCATTGAAAACAGATGAGAATTCAGCTGTATAATTTCCTAACTTCCATTCTGCAGGTCTAATTTGCTGCAGTGCAAATTTGTTTACATTACCTGAAGGCAAGATGGATCTTTTGAGTGCGTGCAGGAAATACAAATATATCTCCATGCTGTCAACTCCTGAGATTTATTACAACAGAAAAACTGAGAAGTTCTCAATTTCATAATGTAATAGTTATGGAGCCAAGTGTTGTGGAGTAGTAACTCAAATTTTAACCACATTCAACTCCTTTTCAAATGACAATGGAACAATGGAAAAGATTTTTTTTTCTCCATACAATAGAGACATTTTTACCACGAGAGAGAAATAATGACATGCCCACACTTCTGCTAATGAACAAGCCTGTCCTCTGCTCTTCACTTCTATGGTCTGTTCTTATTTACCTGATAAGTTGTAGGCAGCTCCTTGCCGTTGGCAATGAAGGAGACGAGGCCAGTGGCCAGGTCAATCAGACAGCCGATCTCCAGGTCAGTGTTGGAGCGGCTGGAGGAAGAGGGGCTGACTGCGTCTGCTGCACACACCATGTAGCAGTTACTCCTCTGGACACTGTAGCAAGATAAAAGCAGAAAAATGAGCTCAGCATGCAGAAATCCATGTGAAAAATCAAAAGATCTTGTGCCCAGTATTTTTTTTTCACTATGTGCCATATTCATTGATCTGTGTTGACTTGTGACTCTTGTCTCATTCATATTCATTCTGTTACACACAGACACACTTTCCCTCCTTTATTCCCCTTAATAATGTAGGAGGATGAAAGGGAATGATGAAAGATGTGAAGAAACATGTCTTTCTGTTCAGCTGAATAAATGGTGTTATTTCAACACTGTAAATAAATTCTGGCAGAAGCAAGTCACAGTAAGTGTAACTTAGAGGTATGTTCAGAAGATGACTGTTGTGAAATGAAGGTCTAAAAGCCTCAACCCAGCCATTGAGGAACAAAGGAATAAATCATTTTATCAAACTAACTAACGAACTTGTGAATAACCATATTTGTTTTTTTTCTATGAGGTATCATAGACATGTACATGGGAGCATCGGTCCGTATGTGAAAGGCTATGGGTAATTTTTTTCCAGAAATACCTTTGCCTTTCTTACAATAGTTTCTGGGTTACCAAAAAATAAGTTTCACAGTGCTATCACATTACCATTGATAAATGTTTCAGTATATTACATTGTCTTGCAACACCCAGCAAAACCATGCTATAATGGATTTACTTTAAACTTTGCCTTAAGCATACCAGCCCAATGAGGAAAGTGTTATAAAAAGGGAAAGCGAAAAGTAATGCAAGTGGAACAGAAAAAAGGTATTGCCAGAAAAGACAAAGTATCTCAAGGAAATGCATTTCTGAAAACACATTCACCAAAGTGTCCTTAGGGGCTCTGTTCATAATAGGATTCACACTGTGGCTGTTAAAAAACAATGTTGTGTGGTGTTCCTTAAATCACAGTAAGGTGGCACATTTTTGAAATTCCCTGGTACACCCTGATTTCCTCAGAGAACTTGGCAAACCTGCTGACTCTCTTTGACTGCAATACACCTCTCTAAATTTCATGATATCTAATAAACTCCACGTATTAATATAAAGCAGGTGGCTTGCCTCTCGTGGACCCGGCCCCTCTCATCTCCCAGGGTGACAGTGACCGTCCGTGTCTTGCTGAGACTGAAGGTCTTGCAATGGTAATGATAATCGGGCGTGACCCAGCCCACCCACAAAGACGCGGGGTCCTGTCCAGCGAACACTCTCACCGAGTGGTAGTACTGCCATGAAAAGACACACAACACAACAGGTAACTCTTACTGAATGAAGAGAAGACATTCATGATAAAAATGTTCAGATGTCATGTATATCTTTGAAAATTTGGGTTGATTTACAGTCGTGATGCTTCCGTAGTCAATAGTTCCATCTTCTCTTGGAGGATGGCTGCAGAGAGAAAAATTATTTCAATTGCCAGACAGAACAAATAAGCACAAATTAAGACAAAATGATCACAATGATCAATCTGACATTGCCGCGACTACAGTCATTGTTCAGGAAAACATATCCACCACTGATCCAACGCAGCAATGATGTCTGACCTGAGTTTCAGTGATTCGTCCAGTAGCATGTCTGCGGAGTAGAACTCCACAGGCATGCTCAGTCTACAATAGACCATGTCGTTGTTGCTGTTCTGGGTGCCAAACGTCTTGTGGGTGACCTTGAGGCAGGGAGGACTATCTACCGTTCCATCGATCCTCGTCACCTGAGGAGATTAGGAGTGAAAAGGAGGGGATCAAAATCAAAAGACGATCAATACTCTGCACCAATGTGTCCATCAACACCAGCTACACTGTTCATAATGACTGCGTTTATATGCATAGAATAAGCTGACAACTTTTGTGATAAGTTTATGTGTTTTATCTGTTCGGTTTCGAACCTGCTTCCTGAGATGGATCAATCTACGAATTACGGTAACACCCTTCTCTGTGTAGATTTTGCCATAATTGGACAGTTTACAGTGTAGATATAGATAAATAAATATGAGGAGAGAAAGACAGGTATGACATGCAGTACAGCTCCCCAACTGAATTCAAAGCAGGGATGTTGCAGTTATACGGTATGCATCTTAATGCATTTGACATGAAGCCTATTATCAGTGACTGAGAATAAAAAATAAAAAAAACACAATAATAATAATACTTCTTTACCTCAATATACATGTGGTCCTGGGGTACATTTACAAAGGTGGGCAGGCGCTTGCTGAACCACATGGTGATCTCTCGGTTCATGTTCACACCGAAGGGCTCGAAGCCTTCCTGGAGACCACACATGGTGTAGTACTTAAAAGTGCTGGCGTCCTTGCCCAGGTTCATTAGTCCAACCTGAGACATGCCCAGGCTACACACGGGGATGAAACCTGGAGGAGGGAGAGGAGAGTTTGCCAGTTAGCAGGAAAAGAACAGCGTGTATATGTTTGCCTGCTGCTTGAGGTTCCTCTCTTTCTTTGCACATGTAATTACACATTTACTTGGGTGTTTTCTTGGGTGTTTTTTTTTCTAACAATGTGGTCCGTCTCTCTGCACTCAAGTGCTACATTTATTCATTCTGGTTGCTCTGCCACCCTGGTAAATTCATCTAGGGACATACTAAATAGGAATATATTATATCTGCATAAAATGAATTAAATGTAACAATATCAGTACACAACGTTTTACTAAAATATGCATTTCTATTAGCCTTGAAAAACCCATATCAGTGTATAACCATGCATGTAAGCACATAGTTTGAATACTGTCTACAAAGCAGAATCCATCACATATGAACTATAACAATTAACTTAATTCCTGCGTGACTTTCTCTCTTGTTTTGTCCTGAAGAATGGTTCATTTACAGTGTAATGAGCCAGTGCCACAATGGACATTAAATTGCAACATCATTAGCATTTTTTGTACTGTATTGCTTTGTTTTGTGCTAACTGCCAAACAAATAAAGTCAAAACTCCAGAGACACTGTGGAGGAAACAAATACACAATAAATTAAGCAAGTAGCACTAAAGTTCAGTGAAAAATGGAGCCCTCACCGTCCTCTGTCTCAAAGTCAGTGAAACAAAGCTCTGAGCCCTTGTTGGTGATCAGGAGCTCTCCGTTAAGGGTGAAAATCATTGATTTGTCCTCCATATTGATCATGCAACCGACCACATCGCCCTTTTTCCATGGATGTCCAAAGTAGCGGGTCCCTGCATGCATACGTCGACCCTAATGAACAAAAGACAAAGATTTATGTTTTTGCAGCAAATTAACATATAAGATTTACCTAATATTGTACTGATATCTAATTATCACCACAACATCCATAAAAGTTTGGAGTAAATCAAAATTATAATCGTTTCCCTTCACACCCAAAATCTTTCAAATAACTTGTTTTTAGGCCAGTCATCTTCCCTGCCATCACTGGTACAGCCATCATTTAGCAAGGATGGGGAAAAGAGACAAAATGTGTTTTCCTGTAATGGCTGCTGCTGAAATGGAGCAGTAGAATATGCCTGACAAAGCTGCTTTTACCCTGTAGCCATCAAAGACGAAGGCCTGGTCGTCTGTTCCCAGTTCCACATCGGGCCTGCAGCCAGGTCTGGCCCAGCCAACCCTCATATCACCTCCACTCAAGGCCTCAAACTCAAAGTACCACTTTCCCGTCTTCACAGCATATGTCTGCTCCACACGGAAGAAGCGGATGGTCTCAATGCTCTGATCATCCACCACATGGACAGCTGGAGACAGGGAGAGACATGAAAAAAAATGATGCTTTTGCTCGACAGATACACTAAATAACAATTATCAAGTGATAGCAAAAGGATATACAAGTAGCATTTTCAGTATCAGTATCAAATTATACAATTACTGCCCAGTGATTACAGCTGAGAGGAGTTAAGGCTGCGTGGGCAATGCTGTGGAGAATATTCAGTGAACTATAATAAAGGAGTTCATACAATATTGCAGCAAACATTTTGATGTAGAATAGATTTTAACATATTGGCATGCAACAGTGTTTAAAATGCTGAATATCTGGTCTCAATATAGTCAAAACAGTTTCCAACAACTGTTCCATTATGATGTTACTAGCCATAACAGCTCATTATGAATACTTTTGGGTGACACCGAAATACAACACATTACCATTTGTACAATTTTTTATGCTGTATCTTTGAACAACTAGATATGTTTCACTGAATTGCAACATCTACTCAGCACACTGTTCACAGCACATATATTTTAAACTTGGCCGAGAAACTGGGAGTTATAAGGACTTGAAACAGTAGTATCAGAAACACAGCCTTTCTTACTCTCCTGGTCTGGGGGGTCGATATCATATCCATATCCAACCATTGTTCTGATGGCCTCTCTCAGACTGTCTCTGTTAGATTTCTTTGTGCGCTCGTCCAGTAAAGCATATGGCACTAGGCGAGGATTACGCCTGTTCTTCAAATCCTGACACAAACAAAGAAATTACATCCATACTGTTGAGGATATCTGCCAAGTACAATACAGACTAACATCCATTATTAACTGTTAATTCAAATCTTCAAGGGGGACGTATCATGCAATTTTCCAGGTCTATATTTATACTGGTGTATCTTTGCATGATTGACAGTTCAAAAAACATTTATCTTATACTGGCTCTTTATGCAGTCCTCTCAGTTTAGCTTCTGTCTCAAACAATCTGATGTCATTGTGAGGAGGAAGTAGAGGTAACTTTGCAAACGAAGTGTTCAGAGCAGACTGAAGCCCTTGCTGGGAGCATTTTACATACATTCACTCATGTTTTGGAACTTTGACCATGTAGACATCCAATAGAATATCGTATAGAGGCAGAGCGGTATACTACCAGTTCCACTCTTCCTCTTTCTCTCTATATAATAACAGAAAAAATAATTTATACCTGTTGGATGCCATAGGTCCATCCTTGTTTAATTCTGTCTTTGGCCCACACATTGTGTGCGTTCTCGGCCAGTTTATCAACTAGAACCTCCTGACCTGCAGTCAGTTTCACATCAGAGAGGTCCAGTGGCGCAGGCTTATATCCATTAGACATCGCATAGCTGCAGACAAAACGTGATAAAATAAAAAAACACACAGTATTTTATGAGCATCATGTTTCAATTTTAATAGAAATCAGCTAACTTACTCTTTGGGAAGTTTGATTTTCTTCAGATCGTCCTCAGCATGAACATTAACCTGGGCAACATGGCATCCAAGTGCCAGCAGGGTTCTGAGGATAAAAGAGAAACAAAAGATGAGATAGAGACCGTAACTGATGTCAATGCTCAAGCCCCATTACACTTTGTTAGATGAATATGTTGCAGAATCCACTGAGAGACTGCAAAATGTTTAACACAGCTCATTAGACGTTGATAAATCTTAGTCGATCAATGCTGTTAGACTGCGAATAATATTCAGTTCTGTCCGTGTGGATCCATGGCAGCTGGGGCCCCAACGGCATGTAATTGACGAATTGCATACCTGATTTAGGCTCACTGTAACAGCAGGCGGCTTCATTGAGCCAAGCCAAATGTTTTTACAGTGAGATGACTCAGTAGTTGTCTCAAATAACCTTTGGACCAAAGATTTCTTCAAAATCAATACTGGAATTCACTCAGGAGATGCAAGTCATTACAAGCACTGCTTTATGCTCTCACATGGCATTCAGCAGAGAGCAGCTGCAATCCCATGAATAGGTAATTGGATTATTTAGCAAACTGCCCAGCCTTACTTAAGTGTTTCACTGGACATCTGTAGGTTGTAGTTCCTTTCAGTTTCAGGCAGCTTGATGAAATCCACAAGGCAAGGGTGCTGCCTCTTGTTGTCATCACGAACCTGAGGAGAAAGCAGCTCGGTGGTATTATATTTCATCTCACATCAACAAATCTAAATTCTATCCTCTTCGTCTTTTGCTTAATGAGGCTGTCTTTCCATAACCGCAACAGACGTAAAAGGCACAACACCTCAAAAGGGAAATATGGTGTGTCTAAGCATTCAGAAAATAAATCTGGAATGCATCCGAATTTATCTACATTGGTCGTTGGCAAATGCATTTTTGTTTGCGTTCCTCTCCGACTAATTCAAGCCAGAATCAGTTCAGTGAAGAGAGTCACAGCAGCAAGAGGCTCAGCTGTCTGTGAACAGAGAAATTTACTGCTGCACCTAGACACAAAAGGTATGAGCAGTACACAGTTAGGCAGAGCACTCACATACAAAATAATGAAGTCATATCCTTTACTTTACTATCGTCCTGCCTGCCAAGAATCTGCTGCTTGTCCGAAGAGGCTTCAATCTTGAATACAGGGCAATGTCACTTTGAGCTCAATGAGGCTTGTTAGAGCAAAATTAAATACCAAGCAGCTGTTTGAACCTAAATGTTGTCCCTAATAAACTATAAAAACTGGGTCCCCCTCTGAGTGGAGCTTTCTCCCAGTCTTAATTAATGTGGATGTCATACTCTTGGAAGGTGAGACACTCATTAAGTTTGTTAAACAGCCGCTGTAGCGATGGCCTCGGAGGAAAATGATTCTGTGATAACCACTACAGTTCAAAAGAAGCAGTGTGTGTGATCAGATTTCTAACTGTCTGCCTGTTTTGCAGTGAACAGGAAGACTTATGGACAGTAAAAACAATGGGATGGAGATAGAGAGACACGGTGGAGGCAGGAAGGAACGAAATACCGTTAGATGTACTTGATGTTAACTACAGTTTACCACTTTACCCTAAACATGTCTGAGTGTCAAACTGCAGAATTGGCAGTTCCTTGTCTGACATTATAGCTTAAAAGCACTGAGGGACTGGATATATTTGCTGCTTTGCAGTGTTTTTAAATTTACAATGCAAGTTCAGGTAGGTAGGTTTTGTCAGGATTATTCCAGTAATAGGGATCCTTATCTTTGGTTTTTTTTATGCTTTGTTTGTTCTAATGATGTCTGGAAAAAAACCACTGTTTTTCCACCAGCTTTCTCTCCTCTTTGTATTACCTGGAGCATTTTCTTATCTGCTGCAAGAGTACCTTGTTCACTGTAAACTGTGCAAAATAGTCTCTTCTTATAGCAGAAAATCTGGCACCTTGTGGATATATGGAGACATGAATTCCAAGTAAAAAGTGAATTTCTTTGTAGCAGAAATCAGGTATTTAGTTAGAAAATTGCTAAACTTGACTCAGTCTTTCCCTTATTTTCCTGCTTCTGTTCTTTTTTTTCATTTCTTTCCTTGCTTCCTTCCTTTCCTTCTTCACCTGACCTGAAAGCATAAAAATTGTCCAAACCGGAAACTTAATTTCAGCTGTCAACAAAACTAAACTGGACTGTACTTCTCAACATATAGTTTCATATGGGTATCTATGTTTTTTCTGTTAATTGTTTGCTTATATTATTTATAAGAGATGGCAGTAGAGAAATGACATGCAACAAAGGTCCCATATCAGTCCAGTATATCAATCCACTGAAGAAAGAGCCAAACCCAAACTGCTGTCACATAGTTCAAGAGGACTGATATTGGTGTTAATGGGCCATTAACAAGCATTTTACTGGAGAGGTACAGTTGACCTTTGTCACACACCGTATCCAAATATACCCAGGGAGTGTTTGCGTGCTGAATGTGATGATGAATAGCAGGTTTACCTTGCCATAGGTCCAGCCCAGTTCGATCTTGTTCATCCCCCACAGTTCGTGGATGTTTTCTGCCAGCTTGTCCCGGACATTGTCCAGGTGAGGGGGAAGAACAATCTGCAGCGAGAAGGAGAACAGATGGTACAGTTGGATGATAAAAACATGCCAATGGGCCAACAAAATTAAAACTGTTCTCAATTTTTCTCCTGACTGTGCAATTGTTAGATTCCTGGAGATCGTGTAAAGTTGCACATTATTTTGGCTTTGTTACACGGATGAAGCAAGTCTGCACTCATTCTGCATTGGTGCTTCAGGGCCACTGCAGTGCTGAATATTATATAACAGGTCTGTAAGATAAATGGAATTTGTCTCAAATAAAAGATGTTTCCTGAAACCTCTTGACGGCATAAAAAGTTTAAAAAAAATATTTATTTTATTTTCAAACATTCCTTAGAGGAGGAGCAGAGCAGAATCATTATGGAAACACTGACAACATCAGTGTTTGCAGAAGGTAGTACATATTATATTTCTTAAATTAAAAGTCAGAAGTAAACAATATTTTACACCTTGTACTGTATAACCATTTTCCAGTCTAATTTTAGGAAATGGCTTTTCTTAAAAATTGAAATGGTGAAAATTATGTTCTTAATCTAAATAAACATTTGATACAAAAGTGAAACACTTTTAGGGAAAGCCTTTACAACTAAAATAAGTCTTACTGTATTAATGCATTTGTGTTTCCCTTATATATTACAAGTGTTTCACATTGTTTTATTTTGATGATACATTATTTTCATTCATATTTCCATTTGCTCTTCTGTTAACTGTACTCAGTTTCCTTAGCTGTATCCTGCATTTAATGCTTAAATCTCACTGACTGCTCTGCACACACTGATAAACACTCTCCTCACCTGGCTGGTTTCAACAGGAGTGGGGATGAAGGAGGCCTGAGAGAGGAACTGGGTGGTTCCCAGTAGGTCGCGGACCCCATCATGGTCCCTCTTGTAATCCTTCACAGGCTCCACATGCATCTTCTCTTTAGGCAACAGTGCCTCGTAGCATGGAGAGTAACCAGCGGGTGGCAGGAACTTGAAATCTCCGTGGCGTCCACCCAACAGGAAACGGACCCTGAGATGAGAAGTTACAAAAAACGTTGCGTGGTGTTAAGCAATAATATTAAGACTCTTGTAGGTATTTTTAAAAAAGTGCCTTTTTGCTATTTTTTTTCAATATATTTTGAAACCTGCAGTTGTTCAAACACAGCACTCAACACCTCTGCGGTTACATAATACTAGAGCTACAGAGGACAGTAAAGCCACCCAAAGGCAGAGTTTATCCACCCTCTTACAGTATGGACATTTTCTGCCACAAAATCATTTTGTATTTGCTAACATATTCTATTAAAATAATTAGTAATAAGTTTTAAGAGGATTTTAAGGAAAAATATTAGCTTTCCTTAAAATATTTATTTTTTTCTTTTTCTGTGGATAGTCTTTTGTTCCATGACGATCACTAACTTGAGGTCAGCTCAGCAACCTTTAATTAAACACTCTATCACTGCTTTATATCTAAAGCTTTGAGGGCTGACAAGATGTAATTGCATCTCAAGTATAAAAACAACCTAGGCAAAAAACAAGCAATTCCATTGGGAATGGCTCTTCATCTTATTTTCCAATTATAAATGCAGAGCCTTACTTGACACCACCAGAGAAGCTGACCACAGGGAAGAAGAACCCGTCGGTGTTGAAGTCCTCAAACATGCCCTGGACAGGCTGGCCGTTGATCCTGAAGGACATGCTAGGAGCGCCCAAATCTAGACAGCAGCTGATCACATCCTCTGAGTTCAGCAGGTGCTGGTTAATAGAGGCCACGGCCCTGGGGATTCGGCCTAGACAACAGTGGGAAGAGAAAGAGAGAGAGGATGGATGGGTGGTTACAGCTGCAAAGTCATTGCGAATATAGGGCACGATGATGGGCGAGGAGAAGAGAGGGGAGCAGAGAGGTTGAGAGATGGGTGATGAGTGCTTTAAAAGGGATGACATGACAATGCTGAGAGGAGGTGATGGCTCTTTTAGTAGAGTAGTAGAGGAAACAGGTGCTATACTTTTAGGGCAAGAGCAGAGAAGAAGGGGCATGTGAAGGACTTAAACCCTCAACACACCAAGCCAACAGTTGACTGCATGAATACAAAACTACTGACTAGATGCAGCTAGTTTGGCCATCAGCTATAGATTTTACTATGTGTTGTAACTACTACTACTAAGTTGTGAGACAACATGCCTCAAGTGTTGTATCAAAGCCCAGAGAGGAGGTGAGAAGCTTCCCACAGTGGAATTAAAGGAAGGGAGGGAGGGAATAACTTAAGAGAGGATCCCTCTGGATTTTCTTACCTCTGCAATATAAGTGCCCAGTCATGGTAAGCCTCATGTGTGAGCAGCAAGTAGTGGAAACTTTAGCCAGGATGCCTACCTGACCAAAGGTGAAGTCCATCAAAGCTGTAGGAGTACAAGTCATCCCCGGCACCGTTGCCTCCCCATCCTTCTCCTCCACCGGGGTACGGAGCGTAGCCTTTAGTGTTGGCCCAGCCGACCCTCAGGTGGGTTGGCTCCCCATTTACAAAGTGGTCCACTTGGTCTATCACCAGCTCAAAATACCACTTCTTATACTGAGCTGATCCTTCAGCCACACCCAGGAAGATGTTCGGCCTCATGCTAGATGTGAAGACAGAGGAAAAAGAAGCTTGTTTGGTCTGAGGTGTATTATTATAGTGTATAGTAGTATTCTGGGATCAGGAGGTGCTGTTTTTTCTACTGCACATCTTGATGCCAGTGGCTGTATAAAATACATCGAACATAATGCACTCAAATAAGATTGAGTCTGAAGAAATAAATGCTTCAAAAAGGTCATTTTTAGTGTGAATGCATTTTCCTTCTTTACCTCTGAACATCATTGACCAGTCGAGTCTGAAGCAGCAGGTCCCTTTTGGGAAGCAGGTTGTCACAGATCAGATTCTGATTGGCTCTCACTGCCACCCCATTACAAACACAGAGGGAACACAGGACATCCAGAATCTGATAAAGAAAAAAAAAAAGACTATGTTACATTTTTGTTTGATTTATATGTTGCACAGATACAAGTGTATTCACACACATGAAAAAGAAATTCCACACTGTATTTCTCAGTTAAATTAACCACTGCTCAGTCAGATTATCTGCATGTTACAACACATGTAGCATACATAGATATAAAAGACCCTCGAAGTCAACACGGTCACAGACTTCCACCTGCCACTCATGATCAACAGCTGTTGTTTACGAGGGTGCCCTTTCATGTCCGGTACAATTTAAAGAGTGAATAATACATGTGACATGCATACTGCATGTTAAACACATAGCTGAGAAGAAAGTCATTTGATGTGAGTCCTTGATTACAGCCAGGACAAAGATTTACATATATAGTTTCCACAGTTCTGACTTGTTGGTTTGACTTTTGATTGAGGTTTCATGACCTGACAAATAAATCGTTTTTCAGGCTAAAAAGTCTTTGTAATGGGTTTAGTTGGTCGTTGTCACCCAGCAGAGAGGGAGGAGAAAGGATTTGGCAGCTCAGATAAAGGATCAAGCCTGCTACTGTGGGCTTTACACTCTAATTCTGTTTTGCCCACTGAGAATGCACTTGAATTTATAATAAACTAAAAAGAGAATAAAAAAACTCCACTCAAATTGGGTTAGAAATCTGTAGAAACCTCAAGTAATTGGCTGCATTTCTTGGAACACATTTGCATGTAAAGAATATTGCTGAAATCATCAGTGAAACAGGAAGCTTTGTGCTACTTCTCTTGATTTAAGGCAAAACTTGAAGTTCAACAAGTTGAAGTTCTCTTCTTTTTTGCCAAGTAATCAGCATTGGAAGAGGAAACTTCGCTCCACTGAAAATGGCACAAACATTCCTTATGACTTTGGTGACGACTTTGGTGTTTAACATCTAATGCTACCAACACTTCACTTTCTAACAGAAGAATCATTCCTATCATTTTATGCTGCACTTTCAGATTCATGCCAACACATTATGCTAACATATTAAAATTTCAGCATGCTATAACCTACTTGGCATGTTAGCATACTAAATGTAAATAATACATGGTTACACGCAAACACATGTAAACATCCTACAGTTGTTAACATGCATGTTAAAATGGTTAAAAAAAAAAAAATGGAGTCGAAGCCACCACCAACCAGTCCCTACTGTATTGCTGCACACACCTTGTGGTTGCGTCCATGCTTGTAGAGCAGAGAGATGATGGACTTAATGTGCGCTTTCTGGATGATGTTCAGAGCCTCTGGGCTTTCAACCAAGATACAGTGGAGAACTTCCAGAATTCCTAAAACAAAATATTTGCCATTATCAGAACAAATGTTTGACCATATGTTTGCACCAGTAGAGCACTTTTTATTTTTTCCTTTTTACCAAGTTTTCTATTGTACCTGATGACGACTCCAGTCTTTCCAGTTTGCTGATCAACCAGTCCAGGTTTCGAGAAAACTGGGTGCAGTTGTTCCTATTCCCACGAATCAATGAGGCTGAACATAGCAAAGCAAAAATATACACAGCGATTAGTAAAAGCATGGACGATATGATTGAAGATGTAAAATTTGATCCAAGCAGCTGACTGGTAGATAAGTGGATGTTGCAGACAGTTTTGAATGTTAAGGCATTATTTGACACCCTTGGTCCACAGGTAGTTATTTAAATTCATTAAATCTGTGGAACCACCTGTCAACTTATTATCATTAAGCCTTTCTGATAGGGATACGATCGCAAAGCCGCTGTGAAATCAGGAGCTCTGTGCTTCATAAAAAGTTCAAGTGCCTTCCCTTGTGCCCTTTCTCGGTCACAGTGGTGACATTAGGAAGTCTCATTATTTTACGGTCTCATTTTTCACCATTAGGATTCAGGGACATTAGATTGATAATGCCTGTGAAACTACTTAACAGCACTTTGTACTAAAGGAATACTGCTGGGTGTCTAATCTCCTTTAATTCTGCCTTTTCAGGAAAGCTATTGTTCAATGCGAACACATGTATAGAGCCACACAACGAGGCAAAGGCAGGGTTGTTTACCATGAGTGATGTGAATATGAAATTCAAAGTCAGATAGAGAGAGGAGAATCTGAGGCTACACAAGCAGCCAAATGATATATGAATGATACTTTATCATACACTATAGAAGGCAACTACTATTATTTGTAGTAGGAAAGACTGAGCTTTTAGTAATAATAGTGCTGACAACATTTGAATGAGGTTTAGTGATGTTGGAGATGCATTATAGATACCTACACAATACATAATCACATAATACACCATCACCAGTTCCTATAAATCTTCACAGTGCACTAAGGTATATCCATAGTACTTTACAAGGTCAAAGAATTGCTCAAAAACTTGATCAAACATGATGATACTTACTTGGAGACTTTTGTGCATAATATTAATCAATTGCAAATAATATTAAGTGCATTGTTAAAGTAATAATAGTAGCACTGTGGAGCAATGTTTTTACAAGTGGGGTGCTTGTCATTCTGCTGATCAACAAACGTAGCTTTTGTTCCAATGTATCATATGCATATCTACATAATGATATAATACACTGTAGTTATAGGCTCATGGCTACATTTTGAACTAGTTCAATCGAGCACTCATTTATGTATTTACAGTGGTTTGGAAACAGACGCATTTGGCCCTGAAGAACCAAAATGAATGATTTAACACACAAGGAATCAATTTGATGTCCATGTCCTCATCATTTATCAGGTAAGTTGACCACCTGGACAGTTAACTTACACCAATAACTATGTGTTTTTCTTTATAATAAACCAGCAGAGTTACTCTAGAAATGACAGGAGAGAAGGTCAAGACTAACAAGACCGCTGCACAATTCATCATACAAAACCCACTTCACCAGACCGCCTTTGCATCGTTGGGGGTGACCCCTCACTGGGAAGGCTGGAGTGTACTCAGAGGAGTGTGTTTGTCAGCTTAAATGTGTGTGTGTGTGTTTGTGTACTATGTGTGCATGTGCGGGTACATGCTGGGTAGCTGATGATGAATATAAGGGCAGTCAAGGTGAGCTGAAGGGGAAGTTGTTGATGGGAAAGCTCCAATGACAGCAAAACAAACTACCCAAGAAAAAGTTGTCCAAAATAAAACTTTTCAGGGTTACAGCTTTAGAATTCATGATTCAATACAGGCCCTGGGAGAACAGGATAATGGCAGCACCTGTGATGGCTGGCATTTAGTTAATGATGCTGTCATTTCTTCAAATATGCAGCTGAATGCTTTGTAATGTGTCCACACTCCTCTCAGAGAAGAATGTGACCTAAATAGAAGGCAGGACAGATTGCGAAAGAAGCATACAAGAGGCATTATGTCTTTGTTTGTCTCTTGTTACAGATAATTACAACTGAATGTCATGTAAAGGCTGTTACCAGCTATGATCTCCAGATGTGGCATAGAGGCAAGAAGAGTAGAGCGGAGGGAGGTTATGGAGGAGATAAGGAGGAGGGAGGAGAGGCAAACAAGCGAGATAAAAAAGTGTGAAAAATAATGGAGGGGAGGAGGATGAAGACACTGGGGGAAGATTAATATTGCATGTCTATCCAGGGTCAGCAGCTGACAGCGCTGACAGAAGATATGGATATTTCATGTGATCCATCGCTCAGGCCCACTTACCCAAGAGTTCATAGAGGAGGTTAAGAATGTCCTTCCATGCCGCGCCCGCCTCCTCCCCAGCCATCTCTGCAAAGTGGGCAGCGCTGTTGTACAGGTTCATCCGGTCAATGCATTTGGACAGAAGGGTAAGCATGCCCTGAGAAAAAGGCAAAATTATTACCATGAATAATTTATGATTCATCTCATTGGAACAGAAGTTTACTCCATTTTACAACAACATGTAATAGAATAGTTGGGTTTTTTGGGTTGGGTTTTCCGAATGTGGTAAAGTTTAAAAAGTTTGTGCTCTAACATTGTGTTCAGTTAGGTATATATATCCACACATATCCCAACTTCAAAATCAAACATCACTTTCTGCACTCTTACCTCATCTTTGAAGAGGTCTTGACGTTTGATGAGAGAACGGAGGAGACTCTGTTTCTCTTCATGCTCCAGCTCCGAGTCAGGCTGCTTGAAATAGTGAATCAGGTCATATAGTGTCTGCAGCACCTCCTCAACATACCCACCAACCGCCGTGGAGTCCCCTTCCACTGTGCTGTCCAAAGCCCTGGAGGGAAAGAGAGGGGAGGGGGAAAAAAAAGAAAAAGAGGATAACCAGGCTGTAAAACTTGAAATAGACCAAGCGAGAATTATCATTGTGTGGTTGTTTTGTCATGTTGTAGGTATGTGACAGACAAGACACTTGTCCCTGTCATTACTTGATGAAGTTGGCGAACAGAAACGTGGTGTTGCGGATGATGCGAGCGGCCCGAGACTCCTCATGCTGACAGCGCTGGAGGATCAGCCCATCATCCATATGGCCCTCAGAATGCAGGCAAGCCTAAGGAACAGAAATGCAATCCAGCA
Source organism: Euthynnus affinis (assembly GCA_029490765.1). Taxonomy (NCBI): domain Eukaryota; kingdom Metazoa; phylum Chordata; class Actinopteri; order Scombriformes; family Scombridae; genus Euthynnus; species Euthynnus affinis. The sequence goes on along the minus strand of CM055853.1, from coordinate 8,202,749 downwards.
ACAATAGGAATCAATACACGTCATTTGATTCAGTCAGACTCATGAACTTTGATCTATATAATATCTGAGATATTTGTGTTGCAAATAGGTAGATGATAAAGTGTGTACATGTTTTTTCTGTTGTTTCTATATTACATTTAATAAAAAGATAAAGAAAAAAAAAACATAGCAACAGCCTGGTTTCAACATCGCTTTTTAAGTGTGGAAATTCTGAGTGTGAGGAGTCTCCAGTTGCTAGTGGGTCTCCAACACCAAGGCTCAGTGAAACCTGACTCACTGTAATCAAACAAGATAATCAGGAAAAGGGAGGAGGGGGGGTGGGGGGTTTAAGTGTAGATTGACCATCACCCCCTATATGTCAGGTGCATTGGCAAGCTGACAAGGCTGCAGGGACTGCCTGGCGCCGGCATAAAATGAGGTTTGATGTCCCTGGAGGCATGCCCAGTGATGAGGAGCGCTCCTCGTGTCACCCTAATCCCACCTGTCTCACCCAAAACTAACTGTCACCCTCCACATGGCCAATTATCGCATTTAAATGAGTTGTTGCCGCATGGGTGCCTGTCATGTGAGGGGTGAATGGGTTGTGTCAGTATCCAGAGTACACAAAGGTTTAGAGTAGAGTGAAAATAAACATTTGCATGTGTGAGAGAGGTTTTTAAATAGCCATATAACCCAGTAGTTTGACTGGGTGTGATTTGCTACTGCACACATGGTCTACAAGGTGTTAGAGACAAACTATGGTAGACATTCAGGATCTTACAGTAAACAAATAGGTAGACAGTAGGATGCTGGATAGCTTATAGTTACTGTATTTGTAACACTATGCGCCAGTGCAATGATTGATTCATACTTATACAAAAGGCAGTTCTACCTATTATGTCAGATTAATCTATTTTTTCCAATATATTCTATTACATGCAATAAAATAAATAAATAAATAAATTCCGAAATGATAAAGTACATATAAGTCCCAGAATGGTTAAAGTAAAATGTAAGTTCAGTAATGATTCAGTGAAGCATAAGTTCCAAATGATTCAGGAAGATTCTGGAAAAAAAAAGCTTTATTCCATTTACCCGTCTTTTCAGGGGTCCTAGGCGAGACGATTTGGCATCAGGCGCTTGGTAAGACAGCCACAGTCCTGTCGCCACATGCATGATGAAGCAGACAGAGTCTCCATACTTGATCTCTGGCACCCCCATGCCATCGATGTCCCTCTTTGGGCCCATGTCGCCCTTTTCCTGTTGTTTTGCCATTGAGAGGGACATATGCACACACGCGCACACACACACACACACACACATACGGGCATGGACATGTGACAAATGAAGATACATTGTGATTAGATGGTAATCAGAGAGGCAGGTTGAGGAGAGTACAGTCATTGGCCTGCTGGGAGGTTGCTGCTAGCCTCATTAGCTCTGCTACATTTCTGGCTCAGCAGAGATTGAATGATGCAGCTTATTGCAGTCGACAGCAAGTAGCGGGAAACATATTAATGCCAATGTTCAAAATGGCGAGACATTGACCTTTCTAGATACAGGAACGAACTGGCACTGGGTGGTGTGGACAAGTGGTGGAAGGAAGTGGTTAAGAAATACAGACAAAATAAAGAATATTTATTTTTCCAAAGAAGTGTGTGTCCTCAGTAATCCCATGCAGCATGTGGATCCTGCTGGGTAGTGATTACTGGGAGGGCAATCACATTTCTAGGAGTGGGATTGGATGTGAAAATAAACCCTCAGAAAAGAACAGGACTCAGGAGGATTTCATACTGTACCTATTGTAGATAAAATAATATCTACAGAGACACAATAGTACTCTGTGGAGGTGTCTCAAGGCATTGTGCTGTTTATGTGGCTTTAGCTAGTTCAGCACAGGATAATAATGAAGGATTACTTACTCAACAGACAGTGATTTCAGGGAATCTGCTATAAATATTGATATCTGTGACAATCATACTATAATTTTTTCCACAAAAAAAACCAAACAAACAAAAATAACACTATTACACATAAAAGCTTTAGCCCAGTGGTTCTCTAAATGGGGCCTGGGGACCCCCACGGATCCTTGGGTGGGTTCCTGGGGGTCCGGAGCAAAAAGGGGAATCATTTGTTTTCACTATAATTCCATACATAAGTAAAACAATGACTATTTTGGTCATGGGTTTCATATATGTTCTGTAATCATCGACATCTAAAAGAAAAACTCATATCAGATCAGGGTTTGTGATCTTATTTGTGTCAGTTTAGGGGTCTTTGATTTGAAAAAGTTTTAGAACCACTGCTTTGGCCTATTGTATTAAGACCTATCCTGGTCTAATTTTGACAGAAGATAGATTCAAGAAAACAGTAACTGTAACAGTTAAAATGGGAAATAATAGCAATATTTTGCATTTAAACAGGGTTGGGAATCAAAAATACATGAAACACGATCAAAAACAATCTAAAAACTAAACTGCACAAATTGGAAGTAAGCACAACATATCTGAGCTTCATCAAAATACCTACTTTCAATTTGAATTTCAAGTACGCCATGTGCTCCATTCTCAAGGTTATTTTTAGCAGCAAGACTTTATTTTTAGAATACATGCTATTAAAACAGAGGAGCTGCACAGCCCTCAGAGAGTTCAAAACAGAGAGAGTGTGGGATAAAAAGGATGGGTAATTGAGGAAAGTAGATACCCTATAAATCTCATTAACTTACTTATACAGTATATCCACCAATGCATCATGAAGAATCCTAAAACTGTAGTGATGACAGTAAATCTCTCTTGACCTCTTAATTGTAAATGACTGTAACCCAGCCACTTCGATTAGTCCAGTGGACAACATGAATGTTTACACCATCATTTACAGTGCTGTCTACTCAGCAGCCATGAAAAGGTCAATTTATTGTGGCGAGGCATGAGCTCATTAAGAGCTTACAGACCCGTCTCAAGAGTCTCTGATGAAATAGTCAGGGGAAGATATTTTGACTCCTCTTTTCATGAGATAAGTTGACTCAGAATGTTTATTCACATCAGCACCCAGGGCAGGTTTAAAATGATCTGAACTGAATGAACTGCTTTGCTCAAAGGGTTCATCATACCTAGTTGAAAAGTAGGGATTATAGGAGAGCTAAGGAGCACTGACCTTAGAAGGCCTGAAGCAGAAGGCAGTGGCCGTGGTGTTCGACTTCTCCCTGTGCTCCAGGACCAGTCCACGGTCCTTAGTCAGGGCCAGGTAATGGCCAGTAGAAAGGTGTTGTAGTCGGAAGGACTGGCCCCAACGAATGTGGCTACCGCTCCAGCTAAACACAGAGAACTGCTGTCACAAACACTGTTCATTCTTAAACACTTAAAACTTTACTTGGCTGCTTATAGCTTTATTTTTTATTAACTGACAGTAATATCAGAGTTTTACAGACTTTTCTAATACAGCTGTCTGGTAATTATTGAAAATATACAGTTATTTTCTGAGAAACAATCAACAGTTTTAGTTCTAGGGGCATGGCTTTTGGGATGGCAATGTCGGTCTGCTGATCAGTCTAACTCAACAACTGCTGGATGAATTGGTCCCCAAAGCAAGAATTCTAATGACTTTGATGATTCCTTTACTGCCACCATGAGACTGACATTTGCAGTTTTGAGTGAAATGTCTCAACAACCATTGAATGGCTTGCCATGAAATTTGGTAAAGACATTCACATCCCGCTCAGGATGAAATGTTACTTTGGTGACCCTTCTTCAGGTCAAAATTTAAATTTGTCCAGTTAATTACAATACCTGCAACACTGATGACATTCCCATCAGCCTCAGCTGTACTTTGTGATTAGTGCTAATTAGCAAAAACTAAAACGGTGAACATTAGGTCTGCTAAACATCAACACGTTAGCATTATCATTGTGTGCAGGCAGCATGCTCATATTAGCATTTAGCTCAAAGTAGTTCTGTGCGTAAGTACAGCCACTACAGAGCCACTAGTGTAGCTGTTGACTCTTGTTTGTTATTGACTGAGATGTGTTTGTAGCACAGAGCATTAAAACTGTCAAGAATGAAAAGCTGGCATTGATTGGCTGGTTAGATTTTTAGACTTGTTTAATTATTCTTTGCTCTGATAGTTCCTGATTGAAATAAACAGTTTGACAATTTTAACTTTTTTAGTAAGGCAACGTTCTAATAAGTAAAAGGAGTTTGGTTCTCCATAGTGAGGCTCTAGAGTACAGGGTAACAGGGTAAGTTATCTCAAGTTTATAATTTTCAAAGTAATTGTTGTTTCAGCAGTGGTATCAAAGCATAGTTATCATATTTATTGAGAAATTTGTTTTATATTACCCAGCCCTATCATGGAGGCTGAATAGTTTAATTAAATCAAATAATTTAGGATTTTGTTTATTATTACATGTTAGCCAATTCACAAAACTGCTCTCCTGTTACTGTTGACCTTCCCTTATCGTAATTGTTGAGTTCATGAATTAATGATGCTATTGATTTTTCTTTACATGTTATGGGTTGTTATTTATTTGAGGGTCCTTACACCATACACTATCATTCTGTATTGCAGGTTAATTCACCTGTAAAATGTATCTATAAGTACATCAACTGAGAAATCTATGAGGTTTCAACTTTTTTAACTGTCAATGGAGCTTAATTCTCTCAGTATAGATGGCGCATTTCAACTCCTGTTCAAAATGCCTCCTAAGCCGAAAAGGATACCATGTGCCTTAATAGATGCACCTGCGCCATTTCAAAGTGTACAGACTCTGACAGGCAGCCCCAGTGCTGCCAGACGACGTGACTGAGGGGAAATTGCGTGGGTAGACAGTTAAAGAAAGAAAGGAGGAAGAAGAGGAAAGGTGATAGAGAAAGAGATGTAGAGAAATTGAAAGGGATGGTAAACAGAACCTCACCTTGTGGAGGACTCTGCCTACTAATTAGTAGTGACAGCTCAGAGTAGAGAGGGGTGAAGTGAACAATAACCTACAGTGCAGTAGCTGTGAGATAAAGCACCAATTCCTTTTATTCTTTATGAAGAAATCCCACTCAAATAAGACAACTCCTCTGTGTATTTCTGGGAGAAAACTAGGGTTTTTGATTATTTACTTTACAAAATGTATTTTTATCACTATGAATGTGTACATATTCATGTCAGATCTCACCTGATCCTGAGAGGCTCCAGTCTCCACAGTGAGCGGGCCTTTGACGATCCCTTACACGCCTCATAGTTGACTATCCTGAGAGCACAAAGACAGAAGTGGGGGGGCTTCTTTAATTTCTGAGACTTTCAAGTCACAGTGTGAATAAAATAACTTGAGGAGTTTCTGCGGCAGTAGTGGCACAGGGAATACCAATGATCCTGATAAGATCTCACTGCTCAAGTACCGTATTCATCCAAATATAAGATGAGACTGATTACAAGACGATCCCCAATTTTTCAAATGTAATTTCCAGAATAAAATATCATCTTATATTCGGTCCAGTACTGTACTATAACAAATTATTCCATTACAAAAGCACCTCTTTTGAATTCAAGAACAGTTAAACTGAAGTTATTTACATGCACTGATCATAGAAAATTGACTAATGATTGAAAGGTGAGCTGTCTCATTAACACATCAAATTCTTGCCTAAAATTAACACAAAAAATGACACATATTTTTATAGAGGAAAACTCAGAAAACTTGGAACTGAACTACAAATGAGCTGAGATGCCACAGTACTAACCTCTGCTCTTCCTCGCTCTTGTCCGCTCCAGGGATGGTCAAGTTCTCATCATGTCCATGACAAAGACGCATCACATGACCACCAGTCAAATACCCTAATAAGACAAAATCAAGAGTCAGACTGGAGTTTTCGTCATTCCATTTTCATCTTCAATCTTGAAGCTAATATGAAACCATAAATTCAAAGACCACAACATCAAAAATGTTTGGCAGTAGCTGTTCTGTTGCTTCTGTAAGTATGAGTTTTTGATCTTTAGTTATTTTTTCTGCAAATGCCCCACTTTGAGTTACCAGCCTTAATTAAGGTGAGTAATTTGTTATTGTGTACAGGTATAGCAATACAACCAGAAAACCATGAGATACAATTTTATTTTTAAAAAGCCCTTGAAAAAAAGGGGATGGAAGAGAACTTGCCTACAGCCTTGTTGCCTGAAGAGCAGGTAGGCTGGACGTTCCACAGGGTCTGCATGAAAGATGCGTCCACCTGGATGTTGCCATTGGAGATAGAGAGGTGCTGCAAGAGAGAAGCAGGTTATACAGGGCTTAAAACAGAGAGGTGAAGATTGGCAGTGAAATAGTTGTGTTAGCAAGAGGGAAACGCATACAGACACAGAGATTCAACAATACTGCACAGATGAGGGAGATGGCCCAGACTTGGGATTTGAAAAAAAGATTAAAACAACTTTGTGTCTCTCCTCTGGAGCTGCCAAACAATGTTATAATGCTGTGGGCTAAAAAACACTGCTGCATCAGTGTTTCTCTGTGCGGCAAAATCCAGATAATACTCCACTATAATTCCTTCCAGCAGAAACACTTGGAGCGGCTCCCATTTCCCTAAAGGCAGGATTCAGGAGTGAGTGGAGGCTCGAAATTATCCCAGCCCTCAGCAACATCCTCGCAAGAGCTGATGTGTTGATTGGCGAAAGCATGCAAATGCAGAACATCTTGTACTATCTCACTGAATTCCCCTGAAAACAATGTACTTTTACATGATTGTTGAGACAAATATAATCATCCATTTAGTGTTTTTATTAGTCTGGCTTGGTGTTGGTTTTATAGGATGTGTGACTTTTTACGATGTGATTTTAGAAGATGTACAGTATACCATATATTTTACTGCAATCTTGCCTGTGTGTTAACATATAATATGGATTGATGGAGTGCTGAGGCACAATATATACTGCAAACCAGTTTGCAAATTGTATGAAATCAAACTTCTTGCCCTCTAATGTTCTGACATTTAGGCACCAGGCTGGACAACTAGATGCAAACCAAAAGGGAAACTGCTGACAAAGTTCAGGCTATCTGGACCCAAAGCAACAAATGCCTACTTCCTGAAAAGAGTACATCACGACCTCTGTGATTGTTCACAGTAACAGAGCACTGATTGCTTTTTCCTGAATTTCTGATACGTCCCATTCTTCAAAAGCTGAGTTTCTATCAGGCCGAACCAGGTGAAGATTTCCCATCGGAGGAGATGAAAGTCTGGCCATTTGACAGTTTTGCTTTAATTGCACAATTACTTCCCTGAAAGGCTATAGCATCCACTAGAAGCACGCGCTGCACACTATCCTATGCTTGGCACGTTGCCGTCCCTCCCTTTTGCCATTTCTGTCTCTACCTCTTCTTCTCCCTCTCACTCTTCCTTCTTGAAATCCCCCTCTCCCTCTCTCTTTACCAAGTAAGTTAATTGAGGTCGGGAGTACAGCACTGCATAAGGGAGGCAGTATAAGCTCATCAGTCAGATGGATGCCTTCCATAAAAAATATTTTTTAAAAAGAAGGCTGCACAGGAGGGATTTACAGGTAATCAGATTTCCATTACAGATAGCAGTGTTAAGTTTTAAAGATTTCCCCCTGAACTGCCTTGTCACTCTGAAGTTGGATAAGTGAGACAGGTATCCAAGCTATCCTACGGCTATAAAACTTTTCAAAGTGCCTTTTGAGACAGACAATGAACCAAAGCAGATAACTCTGGCTATGTGGGGCGCTGAACCTCCAAAAAACAACCATCCCTTTTTGCATCAGACAGACTCTCTTGGATGTTTTGAGACAGACACTTCTGTTCTGACACAAAAACATTTGGCGGAGCAATAACAAAAGCCCCCCCCCTCATAAAAAAAAAAAAAAAAAGAAAGAAAGAGAAAATCTGAATTAAGTGAGATCTGACAGGAGAACCAGACAAAAGGAAAATGAGAGATGATACAATGTGCTTCAAAAACAAGAGACTCTGTCTGGAGCACCCACAGTGTCTGAAAAACAGTAAATATTCATGAGAAGAGAGAAAATGAGCAGAGGCCTGCTGATTTAATGAGACTCGATTCAACTGCAGTTAACTAGTCATCTACTTTCTAGTGTGTGATTTTGAGTTTAGGTCAGATAATTCTCTTTTGCATCACCAATATATGTTCAAAGCTGAACTATAACCTTACCTTTATAAAACAACAACAACAACAAAAAAATTACCATGAGAGGAGCTTTTTGGTTAATGGTATCAAAATCACACAGCTGACAGAACATAATGTCAAATCACCTGAGCTGTTTTCAGCATTTAACAAAAGAAATCTACAGATGAAACATGACTATGTGTGTAGTGGAGTTTGTGCCTGTATTTGATTTAACATAAGGAAAAATAAATATCATTTTGAAAATAAGCAATTAGTAAGTATTCATTTGAGATAAACAGCATTATAAACTTTGTTCTGACTTCTCCAGGAGTCATTTCTTCATGCTTTTATATTTCTTCATTACTTTTGTGTACATTTTTCAGGTATTTTTGAAACTTAAAACTTTGACCTTCACATTTTCTTCTCAATTACATGTCAAATAATTTACTGACAAGCTACTGGACATGACATACCAGGTATCTCTCTGTTGACACGCTGACAAGAATCAGGTCGTCTCCGATGCGGACTTTCTCTCCCTCCGATCTCTGTTTGGACGCAGGGTGGATGGTCCACCAACAGGCCTCACCTATTGACACAGACACATTCAGTAATTGGTGATAAAGTGTAATAGAGCAATTGAGTAGGTTTCTTGTCCAACACAGTCGCTGACGTACCATCTAAAAAAAAATAGTCCTGACTGCTTTCTGCTGTTTAAGTGACTGTCTATTCTAAGAGGCACAAAGCATAAAAATAGCAATCATCTGAGGAAGACTGAAGAAGCAGCTGAAATATTGCTTTCACTTGATAAATGGCGGAAGTATTGTTGTAGTTCAAATGTCAACTGTAGCACTTCTGTACACACACACATGGACAAAGACAGTTATGTCTCCCATGGGCACTGATACTATCTCAAGGTTAGGCTGACCTGAAATGGCCATTCAGGATGACTGGATTCAATTAAAAGCAGTAAAAAGCCATGGGAACTTTGAAAGGTACCCATTAGTCATACTGTACCTGTTGAGTGTTCTTGTAGTCCAACATCAAATGACAGCTTGTCTGTCAGAGACCTTGATGTCTTCAAACAGGTCAAGTACTGAGTGAAAAATGAATCAGTGTTAGGTCAGTGGAAAGAGTTCAGCTTCTGTTCAAATATCTCTTATCTGACTAAAACAGTCAATTTTAAGGACAAAAAAAGTAAAATATATATTTAGTGATAAACAACAATCTTTACAACAAACAGTATTTCCTGCTTCTCAAATGTGGAGGAATTGCAGCCTGTTTTGTAAATAAAATAATTTTGAATTTTGTAACTGTGTTTAAAAGGTCAGGCTCTTCAGACACAAGACTAATGTGGTCACATTTAGCTCTGTTAACTTTAAGACGTCATTATTTTCTGACATTTTCATAAATTGATTGCAGTATGTTTATGTTTTTATCATCTCATCATCAAATTGCATTGTTGACACTCACCATGCGACTGAAAGAGTGGCGTAGGAGGATGGCATGACCATAGAGCAGGGTCCGGTGTCCACCCCCCTGACCCGCCTGCCATAAAAAAAACAAGTGACAGATTAATATAATACCCTAATATCCTTCAACCTCTGGACCCTGTCAGGTTCGCCATGTCATATCTATACTGCTTTTGGCAGTGTGTGTAAACTGCATGTGACTGAACGTGTAACAAAGTATCTTCCACCTCGGACCTCCATTCCAAGTGCAAGCAGGCAGATGAAGAAAGAGGGAGGAAAACACACAAAAACTACACAAACAGTTAAAGAACCCGACAAACACAAACATGTATAGTTATTAGACAGCTTGCCCATTCTTGTGACAAACAAGAATCATTGTGACATACAGTAGTACAATGGCAGAGGAAATGTGAAAGAAGTAGTTGAGCAAAAAAAGATTGAAGATGGGATTTGTTCTTCATCACTCAGGTGAATAAAGAAAATTCTACTTACCCTTTTAATCAACCTCTAGCGGCAGAAGAAAAAAAGAGAAGATACCATGAGCGGAGACATCTAAACTATGATCAAGGTAGCGGTGCAAAGTACTCTACAGTATGATTTATCCAAAGCAAACTCTTTTGGAGATGGAAAACAGGCCTACGGAAGTATTGAACTGGACAATTGAGTAAAATCACTTGTGTCTGTAAACACAAACAGCAAATATACAAATACACAACATTTTACATTAAAAAGGTTCTAATAATTTTTAATAATGTTTTGTTTTTATTTACTGGACACTTTGGATTCATGGTAAAAAATGAAAGACAATTTAACCCAATGGACACACACCTGATACTGCTGTACATACACTGTTAAATATTTCTCCGTGTCAAACCAGGAACTTATTTTCATTAAGGCTATAAACAGACACTATTCTTAACTATAGTTGATTTACAGTGTCCAGTTTACATAATTTCAGTGTCATTTGATGTGGCAAACAATATTTAAACTCCTCACACAAACTGTTGAGGACGATCGAGTCCAGGACTGGGGCAGTGCTAACTGCTACACCACTCCCTGTGGTGTTTACCTAATAGGCAATACCATGGAGGCTATCCTGTTTCTTGTCCAGTTGTCACTGTTAATTTGTGTGTTTGCTTGCAGGGTCACATTTAAATTGACCTAAAGGGAACTCCCAACTTCCCCCGGAATATGACTTCAAGCTAATTCTTTCTTGGCTACCGAGTCTCTCCCAAATGGCCTGTGTAACTCAGACAGAAAAGGAAACTGAAGGTTTGATCAAAAGAAAAATGGGAAGAGTATCCAGCAACAGCTGGGAGTGAAGGAGGGGGTACGGAGAGAGAGCCAGCCTGTATTTCAGGCCTGCTGTTGTGCTGACACATCACTGCCAGGAATTGTGACCTTTGGTTTGCTGCCCCTCTCGCTGTAAGAACTGTATCCTAAACAGCTTGGTACTGAGAGTGCATGTGTGTGTTAGCTTCAGTGACAAGTTTGTGTGCATATGTTGTCGGAAACGAGGTGTGGTGTATATTACGCCTCCAGTGATATGAGCCAGAGTTTTTGGAAATTTAATTGTCTTGCTAGTCAGTGTTTCCTGCCAAGTCCTGAGGACATAGCTAGGAACCAAAATCATCCTGTGTCGTGGTAGATTGCTGGCTTTAATACTGTACAGTGTGCTGACTAATATTAGCAAAAGGCAAGGGAAGAAAAGTTAGTTTTAGACTAGTCCTTATGCAGGACAGTCGTTGTCCTTGATGGATTTGCCATCCAAGTAAAGCACCATGACATGTATTTGGTGCCAATAAGTTGCTTTTAGGGAATATATTTAACACACAAAACTACCAGGGGGCAGGTGAACTTCTGACAACTATTCAAAAATGTTCAATAGTGGCCATCTGCCACTCTATGGTCCATCCGTTTATATCAGTAAGGGTAGAGCATATATTAGAAACACCTCTCAGTATAATGCTACACAATTAAACAGCACCACAAACTACAGCCTCCAAAATACCATAAAGTTGAACAAACACCTCTCTAAAATAGTTTAAACTAAAACTAGCTGCCATTAATCTTCATGAAGGAAAGTAGGATTTATTATAGGGCTATTTGTTATATTAGACTATATTAAATTTTAGCTTGGTGATCTACTTGATGAGAAACTAATTGAGAACAAACTGATACAACTTGACTTCCCGACATTTGTGGCAGCAACAGACCCAAAACCCTTGAACTGAATATGAAAACTGAATATGTTCAATACATTATAAATACATTCATCTGGTCCTTTTTGCCTTACATTACACAAGTTAAATGATGTCACCAACAAGAAGCATTCACATTTCTTCACTTATTTTTTCTAAAATTAATCATTTTAAATGTTAGTAGAGTAGATGAAATGCTGAATATTGTTGCAGTATCCATACTGATGGGTTACAAGTTAAACAGAAGGTAGGCTAGTCAAACTGGGTGGCTGCTAGCTGTGTGACTACATACTTTACGCAATATTTTGCTACAAACTGTACTTTTATTGTGTACACAATGACAAAGCTGGTCAATTGGTGTAATATGGGCCACTTTCCGAATGAAGATAACTGCATAATCCTGATATATTCCCTATATATTGGCAGTGCAGCTGTAGCTTCAGTTTGTTTCCCACATTGTAAATGTTACAGCAGGTGAATGAGCCTTGCTAAGCACACAAAAAAAAAAAAAGTACTCAAGATATATTTAAGAAAAAAAAACATACAGTATCAAAAGTAAAAGTTATGGTCAGAATGGCAGAATGGCCATTGTCAATATTATATTATTAGATCACTATTATTGATGCAACATGTAAGCAGTACTTTCATAGTGCAGTTGTTCAAGGTAGTGTGTGGTGTGTATACTGTGGGGTAGTTTCATTTCATTTTTTTATTATTATTTGTAGCAGAGAAAAAACAGAATCAAGGAAAACATCACCAGCTGTGGTTCTCATTTTAGAAACAGTTTTCCATCAGATTTCCTGCAGCTTAACCTATAACAATGCATTGCTTTTTTATAAACAGATATGTTATGTTTGTAAAACTTGATTCTGAAACATGCGGTAACCTCAACTGTCAAATAAATGTAGGAGTAGGAAGTACAATAATTCCCTCTGAAATGTGGTAACAGAAGTATAAAGTAGCATAAAATGTGAATATTCAAATAGAAGTAGCTGAAAATATTACTTAAATTTAGTAAATGTAGTTTGTTTCATATTATAGTGGAATGTAACTGAGGAGCCAGTGATTGGCAGTGTTACATGAGATACATTACTTAAATGTACAGATCAATTATTACAAATGTCATTCATTTATTTTTCCTAAATTGTTTTAGCAGCAGTGGCAGAATGATCCAATGGAAAATACAAACTACTCGAAACACATGGATGACTTGGTGTCAATGTTTTAATCACTTACAAGAACCAATCTCCTAAACGCTCATTGCTCTTTAATTTTCCTGCCTGCTGGCCTTTACAAGAATGAAACAATGTCTGCTTCCTCTTTGCTGGAACCTGACAGAGTTATTATGCCAAACTATGACTAAGTAATTTACCTAAACGTTGACTTCATATCAATAGCTTATCTTATGTGGAACAGCCTGAGCGTGGGAAACAGCATGCTATTTTTCAAGGCCATGGAGAAGAGATTCATGCCAGCCTCATTTACTGAGTACCATCTGATATATTGATTGATCCCCGTCTCTAGATAATGACACAGGGATTATGCTGTATTTGCTTTACGTTGATTTCATAGCAGTCTATCAAAATACAGTATGATGTGCACTGTGATGAGTAAATAAGTGACAGTTCAGAGAAATGAAAAAGCTAAAACACCACCACACCAGTCATGACACTAAAAACGGAAACTCACAGATTGGGGATATAAAAAACTAAATTCAATAAAGTGTATTTTGCTGGCAGTATAGTGTGTTGCATGTATATTTATACTGCATGAATTGCAGAGAGGCAATCCTATAGTATCAAAAACAGCTTTGCTCAACAATAGTGCACACTCTGAAATCAAATTGATTTCAGAACATTTCCTCATGTAAATACCCTTGAAATTAATCGATGTTAGAGATCAAACCCAGAGAAAACAGAACAGCACACCCAAACCACAAAGTGAGTTTTCTGCCAATGTCTGGGTTTTCAGATCCTTTCGTTTAGATAAAATAAACGTAAAGAATTATGTGATTTCATTACTACCCTTGGTGAGCAAAATTTAATAATATGTGCATTTGTTTAGCTTTTTTAACAGCACAGATATCTTTTAAAGCTATATACTAAGACTTGAATTTTATTACATCAAAAACAAAGAAAAATGGGATAATGAATGCTTTAAGCAAATGAGCAAATGAGAAGCAGACACCATCACTTGAAAGTGGTTTCACACTTGCACACAAAGTAGTCTTCAAAGAGGCCAGGCAAAACATTTGACTCATGTGCACAAGGTGACAGCCACACTGAATATCTATTTCAAGATTGCCGTAAGTTAAAGTTTGGAAAAATTGGTGACAAGCTAATTGCTTGTCCACAGACTGGCTGAGGGGAAGAGAATACTCAAAGCTATAGTGAGGGGAAAGCTTAATTTATTATCCATAGGGAGTCTACACATAAATAAATGTCTTTTAATATCCTTTTGCGCATGTGGTGAAGTGGAGAAATTGAAATGTATTACCATTACCTTAATATCTCCCTATAATACAGTACCTGTCATACACTAAGTGCTTTACATGCTATAAATGCAACTTTTATGACAATCGAGAAATAGGCATCCCTTCAAGTGAAAGTGCCTAAAGTTCAACCCTTTCATTTGGCAGTCAGTACGTCATGCACACTGATGATGATGGATGAGCGAACTGATGGACCTACCCATTTTTCATGGTCAGCACTCTAGTAACACACAAATACAAATGGAAAGAATGTGTTATTTGGATGTATAGCGGTCAATTACACAATGTGAGAGCAACAATAGAGAGAAATGGGCCCTAACTGTGGAAAGGAAGAGGAGGGAGATTTATTAGCCTTGCTACCAGAGAGTTTGTATTCTGGCCAACATGATGTTGTCTTGCCAAACAAGGCCAGCCAACAATGTTGCACTGTTGAGCACAAAACAAATCTGCTATCCAGGCTAATAACAATGCAGGCCTGATCCTCCAGTGGAGAGGACCCAAGCGGTATACAACATTGGACACTTAAAGACCCATCTATGCCAAAAGGCTGCATGAAAATACAGTGGTAGCCAGTCATCTAGCACAGCACACAACTTGGTCTATCTTGCTTCAGTATTGTGGGATTTTGTACTCAGTTCATCTTGCGAATAGTAATGCTGTGTAGTGCTACAACTGTGCTGCACAATAATTCGTGCTACCACAGCTTTCTCATCTCTGTTCCTACAATACTGGTGGTCTGACCTTACTTGCAGCTGATAGAAATAATGATTAAGCTTGTCAACTGAAGACTGTCTTTGGTAGGAATAGTGCTTTAAAAAAATAAAAGAAAAAAAATAAAACACCACTACAAACAAGCAACATCTTGTATGCAGTGATTGATTATGTATTTGACAATTAGACAGTGTTTTCTCTTTGTTTTTCCCCAAAATATATTTAGGAGAATGGGTTTAACATTTATTATAAACAAGGGTGATGTCATCCCTTACAATCTGTTGACCTCCTCCTCTGGGTCTGTAGCGAGAAGTGCTGGGTGATGGGATTAAATGACACATGAAATGACTCTGTTAGAGCGTAGCGGCATGAGCGGATATGAGCATCTGACAGGGTTTTACAGACCATAAGTAGCCCACTGGAATGCTTCATTGCAGTAGATGCCACCCCCGTGGCAATACAGAGTATCTGACCAATCAAAGATTACTTACCTGCTCTAACAAACATGCCAAATGAGCTGGAGCAGAGCCATGAGAAAGGGGCTTGCACTGTTTAGTATAAATCAAGAGAATGGAGGGCGAGAAAAGTGGAGGGCATGGATGCAGCAGAGCACTCACAAATAATTTCCCTTTTTTCTTTGACCCCTGACGGTCTTTCATTATCAGAACCTTCTGATCTCTTTTTGCAAAACATGGAATGTGTTACAGAGAATGAGAAGAGACAGTTTCTATTTAGAATTCAATTACAGTTCTTGGTGTTAAAGCAGCTCCGAGTATTGCTAGGTGTGGTCTCTCTACTTGCTCTGAATGCCTTTGGGGGATTTGATCCAACCCACTTAATGATTTTCAACATATTAACTTAGATAAGTCAAAACTCTGTCTAGAAATAGTTTGAAGCATGTGCAAAAATAATCACAGTTGCTGATTAATTCAGCATTTGTCAGTTTAGAGTCTAAACTTTAGACTGACTCTTACCATGGCAACCTTATTCAGTGCAATACTTAAATGGTTCCAGTGGTTTAAGTCTTCCATTTATACACAGTTTTATGGTTAATTCAGTAGAGTCCTCAGCCATGACAGTTATTATAGTATTACAGTGCAGTGTAGTTATTAGTTACTGCCTCAGACTTGTATTTTATTCATTTTATTGGACTTCCAAAAATCTTTGACTCTTCATAATTGAATTTAATATTAGACAATTTAACACTAAAAAGCCCACTAACTGGAGGAAAACCTAAAATCTTGCTACCATCATCCATCAGTCTGTCATCAGACACTGCAGAGGATTATGCCTCCAAAAGAAAAGCACCTCTATAGTGTGGATTCAGCTAATACTTTTCCTCTGAAATATAAAAGCTTCTTTGTATTGATATTTTAGACTCTGTTTTTGGTAGTTTAGTCGATCTGGTTTGTAACTCGAAAGTTCACAACTGTTACTTTTACTAGAGTGACTTTGTAATGTGACCAATTGTTGTTTAAGTAAAACAATGAAGTTAAATAACTAATAGGATCTTCGTATTTTGAAGACAATACTAAAAGCAGACTTTGAGTGTTTTGAATGAAAGCCACTCGAACAAGTTGTACTACATCTATACTTGACTTCCACATCTGACAAAAGGGGTTTTAAATGCCATTTCCTTCTGAAAAGGTTGTAATCACGAAAAACCTGCCAGCATTTAAATGCATCATTCCTGCTGGACTTGGACTTGATTGGTTGGCCTCAAAAAATCCCTGAAATATTTCCAAGCAGGCCAGTTGAATTTGATATAAGAAGTCCTCTCTAAGCAGAATTAATGTGTTGTTGTATTTCCAATATTGTGGCTGCTGTGCCAGTGAGGGATTCATTTTAAAGTGCATTCAATAAATATCCCTTTAGACAATTTTAACAGGAAAACAGAAAAATATTACTCCATTATACTCATCCTTGGCCAAAGCACATGTAAAAATATACAAGGGCATTGTGCGTTATTGGCAGATTACAGATTGATTTGTGTATGTGTTTGTGTGTGAAAGAGTTTCAGTGTGTGTTTGTGGTATGAGGCAGAGAAAGGTAGGGCAGATCAGTGGGGAGGAGGAAGTACTCACCCCTTCGGTGTTTTGCCCAGTGTTAGCCAACATCTCCTGCAGGGCCCGCACTGACAGGGACTGCTCCAACACAAACTTACAAATACATAGGTCTGGAGGAACAGACTGCAGGAAGGAGGGGAAGAAAGACAAGGAAGGAGAGAGACAGAGAGAGAGGGGGTCAGGAGGAGAGGACAACAAAAGGATAGAGGGAAAGGAACATTAGTTGAATGAAAAGGCAATGACGTGGTGGCATTGACATTGTAAAAGTTTATGAGATTAGTAGTATCCAAACAATTTGATTGTCATACAGGAAGTGGCTTAAACTCATATTGCAATGTCAATCTATAGTAGGTTCAAATTTATTATGGTACATGAAATAAATATATATTCTAACATTACGTAAACATCTTAAATTGATACCATAATGGTTGACATATTTATATTCTGATTGCAAAAATCTGTCAACATAGCAGTTGGGAGTGTGAACAAGTAGACATCACATTAGCGTTCATTTTGGTGCCTGCATACTGTATACACAAGTCTCTATTCCAGTAATGCTACACATGAAAAAAAATTCATTCTTTTAAATATATCTTCATCAAGCTTAAAGACACACACACGTATATATGCATGTACCATTTGATCTTACTTCTCATATAGTCCCTTAACATTTCCACAGCAGTAATTGGTACTAAATTAATTACAGGCCCTGCTCTGAGACAAGAGACCAACTGAAATGATTAAACTGCTCAGTGAGGAATGGCACCCATAAATAATTCTGATGACTTGCAACTTCTTTGCCAGGCTGGTGTGTCGCTAACGAGAGGCTTGGGATTATGGGGGTGTGGGGGTGGTAGGAGGAGGGGCTGTCAAAAGCTGCGCAGCCCGCAGCTGTGATGACCAATAACTGGTTTGGCTCGACCATAACCTGTGTTGCTTGGTTCTCCACTATAATAGGCTTCAGATTCTTCAAACTTCAGCAACTATTTATGTTTGTAAATCTTCATTGCATGGTTTCTACGTATCAATATATACATATTCAGTAATAATTGATGAACATAAATAATTCAAATATATAATGGATTTTCCACAACACTGACAAAAAGTTAACTGAAAGTTAGCAGGTGTGGTTAAAATAAGAAACAATAAAAACAGCTGAAACTTACCCAAACAGCAAAGAGATAATAAAGAAGGGAAGGTATATATTGTTTATTTAAAATAACAATGTCTGTAAATTACTGGCTGCTTAATTGCCATTCAGAGGCAGACTTGTTCATTAATTACATCTGCTTGTCAAAGTATGAAAAATTAATTTACTTTGTGATATGCTAGATGGCACTGTTGATTAACACCACACTGCTGACATAACTTGTAAAAACAAATGTAAACAAACAAATTAGCTATAAGCCGCTGTAACACCCACACTGCTAATGTTCATATTCCTGACTTAATATCTTCGACTGATCCTAATATGATTTAGTACATATTTAACACTGTTTATCTCCATTGCATAACAATACCATCATGTAATATGCACCGCTATCCATCTCTACAAACACAGAAGAGGATGAGGAATGATTTAAGGTGTTGGGTGCCTGCCCTGACTCAGTAACACAACCAGCTGACCCCTGACCTCTGCAGTAAGGTGAGAAATGTGAGCAGAGGGGAGGACTGCTGAGTGATAATGAGGACAGCACTGCCCTGTAACTCAACACAAACATGCATGGGAACCTCCGGCACTGCTGTGTGCATCTACTTTTGTGCGCTGCAACAAATATTCTGTACACAAATGTCACACTCAGATATTCATCATTTAATTTCCTTTACACCCAGATAAGATTTTGCCAGTGACACTAAATCCATTAAAAGTCACGGACTAGTAACCTCTCAAATTTAGTTTACTCACAGCAAAACTTTAACAGGGTCAGTTGAATATTTATTTTTGCCCTCAAGAGGACCACTACATGACGCAGCTCCACCTGTAATGTCATATGACCTTCTACAGAGATAACTCTCAACCTGCTGCAGACCTTACACCTCTTATGAATTATTCACTCACCATTTTCCAATTATCATACTTCTTCCAGGGTTGGGCAGACATACTGATCATTCTCCCTTGTCTGGGAATAGAAAAGACTGTCTCGGTGGTCACAGTGACCTTTTATAGAGTCAAATTTTTTCATGCTCTGCAGGGAGTTGATACAACACAATAATATGAGCTTTAGAAAGGAGCAAAATGATTAATCCAATGATCAAACTGTATTTTTTGACAGTCTAGAGGCTTACATCATATCCACTCTATTAAAAGGGATCAAATAAAGTGAAATACAATAAATTCCTCCATCTCCAAAGTCACCTTCTGTTGTAAACCCAATAACTCCCTCATGTTCCCTAATAAAAAAAAGCATGCAAACAGAAATGACTGTTCTCTTATTGTCAACAAATCCCGTAAAAAGAACAAAACCAACAATGAAAAATATTGTCTGCGTAGCCAAAGCCTGATCTAGCCTGATCATACGTGCCATAGACCTCCATTGTTGTCCAAAAACTATGAAAAACACGTCTGTGAGACACACTGGGTGCCATGCTCCTTCGCTAGCTTGAACATGGGTGCTGTTGTTTATTTATAGCCAATCCTACTGCGATGGCCAAAGCCACACATGGTAATATTCACCCAATTTACTTTCCCACCTCATTAATTTGCCATCTACACAGGTTCATTTCATCTGCAGTCAACCACACCCAAACCATTAACATCACAGTCTGATTTCAAATCTGTTTGTTTGCTTTTAATCTTATGTTATTTTATATGAAGTGCACAAATTTTAACACTGTAGGGTTACACAGGAAATTTTCTATTATATTAATCATTTGTTTCTTTGTCTTTGAGTTACTGTGTTTGTTGGGGGAAGTCTTTTCCTGGTGGAGCAAAAGGTGTGGCTGAAAGTTGAGGACTCTTAAAAACTGGATCCAGCTCATCAGGACAAATCATGTGCTGCCACAAAATGGGGGAGGGAAGGATGAGTTTAGTTACTTTTGCTTTGTATTTATTTGTAGTTGGTGTCCCTCTTGTGTGTTATTCGGTTTGGCCAAGCTACTAAATAGGTTCCCTCATGTGTCATTGTGTTAGATCAATTTGTTCAGTGTGGAGGATTTAGTGGCATCTCGCGGTGAGGCTGCAGATTGCAAACACCCTTCCCCTTTCACGCATGTAGGAGAACCTACAAAACTGCCAAAAAAAATGCGAAAGACCCTTTCTAGAGCCATTGTTCGGTTTGTCTGTTCTGGGCTACTGTAGAAACATGGCGGTGCGACATGGCGGGTTCCATGGAAGAGGATCAGCTCCCTATGAATACATGAAGGGCTCATTCTAAGGTAACAAAAAACACAATGATTCTTAAGTCTAATTAAAATATCATGAATATTATATTCCATTTCTGCCAATAGATCCTTCTAAATCTTACATACTGGTCCTTTAGCATCTTGTTAGTTGCTGTTATATTGAATATTTTGTTGACCTCTTTTATAGGCCTAGTTATTAAATTCTTGGTTTATGATGTTTTTGCATTTTTTGGGTAAATCAGACCCCAGTTTTTCCATTTACAACCATCTTGCTGCTGTTGATATTCACTACAGCACCGAATCTGTGGCTGACTGCTCCCCAACAAATGCACTCTAAATCTACTCCTGCTTGGATAGACCTTTTACACAGCTGACATCTTATCATGCAAAAAGACAGTAAGAAAAGCAGTGGTGCAGTTAATAAAATTAACAATGGCTGAATCTCATTTAGTTTTTCCAAATTCATGACCCTGGCATAGTGCATGATGGTTCACCAGTATGGCTTCCTTCGACAATTTAATGGAACTAAGCCATTAGTTCCATCTGTGCTTTTCCTGCTCTGAGTCAAGTCAGAATGTCTGCTGTGAAAAACATCCATTAAAGCTGAAGAGCACTACAGTAAAATGCCCAGCTGAATTAGGTAATTAAGCCTTATACAAAATGAAAATATCTAATAATGACACATTTTTATAGACTCATGTCTTCAGTAGTAATGAATGGGCTGGGGGCTGAGAACCACGCTAGTATAGAGAAGCAGACAAATACATTGTTGTTGTTTTTTTAGGACATTCTTGTGTCTTTATTATAGTGACATTGGAGAAAGTTGACAGGAAACAAATGGGAGTGAGGGATCGGGGTGACACACAACAAATGTCTGCTTCCAAAATCAAACTGTAGACGTTATGTTATGTGGCATGCGTAACCAGTAGGCTACTGGGGTGTGTTATACATTGTTGGTTTTGTTGTTTTCATGGATTTGTTCACAAATACAAAAATATATAATATTGCCACACTTGTCTTTTGAGGAAAAGGAGTTAAAGCAGTCAACACTAAAAAAAAGTATTTTTTCTCCATGGATATTCAAATTTATGCAGAAAGTTGTTTCACAAGCTTATCTGATCCTCTACATCATCTTGTATCGAGTTACTGTGTTCACAAAAAAGAATGATGGAATAACAGTTCTTGTAAGCTTATAACATGCCATGGTAGTACATTATGTTGAACAAAAAAAGTATCCAATTTAAAAACACTTTTTTAAAAAAAATCTGACCCAGGGACTCCCTGTTTCACCTCAGCCTTATTTCTCTCTACCAGCAGCGGCAGGCAGCCAGGGTTCGTTATAGTCTGGGAAATGAAGTGTCAACACCTGAGATCAGCCAGCAGATGACGGCCCCTCGCTTTGTGCCAAACCACAGCCATCACCCTCGACACTCAGCCACATGTCATACCCAAGGAGGCCCGGAGCATTGTCATCGGTACCAAGGTGAGGAGAGGAGAGAGGTGTTTGTGATGCTCTGCCTAGAGCTCTGCCAGCGTTGCCCCTTCAACTCAACAACAGTTCCAGGTGGGTGAGCAGAAACATGCCCTCATGTCCTCAAACTTTATTTAAAGCCTTAATGTGAACAGTCCAATTCAATTTAGCTTTACTTGATATGCACAACTTGTGAAAAGCATTCCATATGTAAAGTAAGAGTGGAGACAAAAATAAAACAATATACAGATGCAGCATTGTCTAACCCACGTACATCTGCATGTGTGACTGACAGCAAACTTTCTCTCTCCACTTAAATGTCTCAGAAATATCACTGAAAGTGTTGTGACTAATGATGCGCATAATGATATACAACAATTATCTTGCTATTCAGAAGCATCTTCTCCAGGGCCAAAATGATCTGCTTCATTTCATCGTCTTTTTTTGAGGACCATACAGTACGTCTTGTCAAAAAGAAGATTAATGAGACGTATAACAGTAGTGACAGCTCTGTTGTGTTGCAACAACAACGCAGGCAGCAAGAAGCAAATTGACATAATTCAGTCACAATAAAAAAAAAGATGTCATTCCTTAATTTCAAGGCATTAACTGTCCAAGAAAAAAAAAACTTATTCTCTGCAAAGCATATTTTTGTTTTTTGCTGGTTGGGTTGGCTCTGCCCGGGCACCTAAACCAAACAGCATGATCCCTGACTGAGCCCATAAACACCGTCAGTAGTGTTGTTAAGAGTCCAAGCCAAGTTGGAAGCACCACACCCAGAAACCGAATCTGAATCCCTGCAGTGGTGGGTGTTTGTTTTTGCTCTGCGCCAACCAGGCGGCCATTTTGAGACCCATTTCATCTAATTAGCTGTAGTTTGCACTATAGGGTCCGTTGAGAGTCTGCACTTTCTAAATCATCCCCATTATTTGACAGGAAAGCTCATCTCAATACACTGGATGGAAGGGAAACGGAGGATAAACAGATGGTTTCAGAGAAAGAAATCACAAGTGTCTGTGTATGATTTATACATTTTTTCTTTTCTTTTTTTTGCTGTAAAATCATTTGGTATGCCTCTTTAACTACACAGGAGAATTTCAAATGAGGATAGCCTAATTTAATTGCTAAAGGATCTACTTACTGGAAAATGTAAGTTTTTGAGAGGGGACATGACAGGAAAACAGAGATAGGAGACCAATCTAAGCTTGTAATACAGCTCCAAATTTTTGTGTTGTCACACTACATCAGAGTAATCATACTTTTTCAAATAATGAACAACAACTGTATTTACTATTAATTGAATTAAACAACGAATAAGACAGCGTGTCTAGTTTCCACAAAATTGTCTGAATATTCATATCTACGCCAGTTTCATGGCGCTGAGTAAGCTGCATTCAGTTAATTACATTTCAGGAATATGTCTGCTGGATATAATATCAGCTGTTTTGATTCCTCATGCTGTCATCTCATTAAGAAAGCAGTTCATACATCAACCTGGTGAGTTTTCATTAGCACAGTAACTCACATCCAGAGACCCCATGGGGTACTTGCCAGAGGGTACATGGCAAGATTGTGGAGTAGCTTAACTAATTTAAAAAAATGAAACCCACATATTGAGTTAGCTGTAACACCTGAACACCATGCGTTGTGACTGAGAGTGTGTGAAAACCACATGTAAGCAGAGAGATAATTGGAAGTAATAGATACATGGTTGAAATAGTTTGCTAAGTGATGGATAAACAGGTCAAATAGTTTGCTAACTAAATAGAAAGCTAAAAGACATGAGTAAAAATTAAAAAGTTATCTAAAGTAATGGTAATAGTTGAAATATCTAAACATAATGGATAAATAATTCAAGTAGTTAGCTAAAAGTAATGGGTTGCTTGAAATAGATAACTGTAGCTAATGTATAGCCTAAACAGTTTACATATTTAGCTAAAAAATAAAGGGCAACCAAAAGAAATTGATAAATAGCATCAGTTCAGATAGTTAGCTAAAAGTAATAGATAAATTGTTTAAATAGTTAACTAAAAGTAAACATTTTAGATGTCAGCTAAAAGTAATTAGCAATGTTTACTTCATTAAAATAGATAAATGTAATTAATGTATAGGCTAAACAGTTCACATGTTTAACTAAAAATAATGGGTAACTGAAAAAAATGGATACATACCATCAGTTCAGATAGTTAGCTAAAAGTAATGGCTAATGGCTGGAATAGAAAACATTAGCTTAAAGTAATGGTAAACTGATAAACTGTTGAAATAGTTAGCTAAAAGTAAACATTAGAAATGGTTAGCTAAAATGAATGGATAAACCCTGTGAATGGTTAGCTACAAGTAATTTAAGTATAGCGTTAAATGGTTGAAATGTCCAGCTTATGCCACTAAGTGATAGTAGCACAAATGATTAAACTGACAGAAGTGGTGTTAAATAGCATCCAGTTTAAAACTGTACACTTTTGAACATTTTTGGGTGGTGTCCAATAAGGGGTATCTCACCTGACAAGGCTGTGCGGAGGTACAACAGATAAAACAGGTTGGGAAACACTCCACTAACACAAAAAATAACTTTTCAGCTAAAGTATTTAGTTAAGTACTATATATTAAGTATTATAGCAAACTTTCCAGAATACTGGTGCAGCTTAAAAGGTCATTAGTGCATTTTGTAGTTGCTTTAGATGCCTGACTCTGCCACTGAATTGCTGTTGCTCCATAATAATTTCAGTTTGCAGGCTTAAAAACATCAAACTCAAACAAATCTGTGCCGTCCTCACCTTAGCTTCAGATGTTGGTTCCAGATAACAAACACGGTTTCCAAGTCCCTCAGCACCCAGACAGAACTTGCGATGCTCCTTCTGGATGGTGGCCACACTCTGAAGCACCACTTGATCGTCCTGCCAGGAGGAGAGAAGGTATTAAAGCCAAAGATGTTTGACAGTGACCTATCCAAAATAAACAAGACCAGACAAGAAGAAGGTAACCTACATTGGCTCAGAGTAGTTGCCTCTTTTGGCCCCCCCCAAATCACTTGGAATCAAAATACTATGGTTGAAGTTTTTAAACCGACATCCTGTTTACACCACAAGCTTTTGTATGATGGGGTTTGGCAGCCTGGGTTGTTTCAAAATCAATAATCACATTTTCCTGGATATGCAACCAGAGGAGAAAGATCAATCACAGGCATAAAATTGACAAGGATATTGGAAGCGAGATACTATGCACAAAAGGAAGTATTTTCCAAATATATGTCAGGTTTTGATAAAGTGGCACAAAACATTCAGAGTCGAAAGGCAATGACATGGAAACAGCATTTTATTAATTTCTTGAGATTTGTGGAAATCAAATAAAAAAAATACACAATACAGCCAAAAAGCATTCTAGCAGTTAAACTAAAGATTAAAAAAGGACACACAAGAAAACATCTTGTAAAAAAATAAATAAATAAATAATTCCAGCAGCAAGAAAAGAAAAGAAAAAAAAAACTGTATTAATCAATAGCAGTAACGGCAAACCAGCTTGAGTAATATCATCTCAAAACCTGTTATGCAGCCTCTGGTATCACTGCAGGAGAAAGGAAGACCTCGATTCAATCAGTTCAACCAACAAATGAACATCTGTATCTGCCAGGGGGGAGAGGGTAGGGCTCTATTTGGCAACACACACACACACACACAGATATTGATTTGTTTGTGTACTGCATGTGTATGTATGTATGTGTGTGTGAGAATGTGTGCGCGTCTCCTGCCAGCTCACGTCACGTCCCACACTAATCTGAGCTGATGGTTGCCATGGTTCTGGCTCCCACCTCCTTCACAGCAGTACTAATTCAATAGATTTAGACACAGGCTGCACAGCACCCACAGACTCAGGAGGCGAGATAACAGACCCTGACAATATTTCAAAACAATGGCACCCTGGACCCAAAACTAGAAAATTCGGTGTGATCGTATAGCAGAAGTTCCTGCATGATTGTACTCTGTGTGAAGAAAATAACTTAAAAAGGGTTTTACGGTTTTCAAATCTGCCCCATTGTGCTGCCAGACAAAGAATTCACCACCACCTCCTGTATCTAACAGTCAAGTAGAAAATTGAGTGTCTAATTTGTAATTTCATACTGCTGTACAGTTTCAAATGAATTGGAAACAAGTGAAAGGGTCTTTTTCGTAGAATTCTGCACAGTTTTCTGGGAATTAGGACAGATTTTCTGTTCTTTCAGCAGATGTGAAAGTTCAAATAGATATAGGAGGACTAAAGTCAATCTCTTCCATCATGTGTTGGCGTTGCACCACAAATTAGATCCTTGGTCTTTCTACATGTGGGAGGTGCTCGCAATCAAAAAAAGTACTGACTCCACTTTCTTCTCCCTCAATACTACCAGAATTCATTAGATGTGTGAATTTGTTGCTTACACTAAAATTAGTTGAAGGCCAGAACTAATCAGCACCTGTGATGCTGCTCAAAAGTTATAAAGTTGACCCCTGAAAAAACATGCAACAGCACTGAGCATTATATCTCAGTTAAATAAAATGTAAAAAAAAACCAAAAACTATCTGTAACAGATAAAGCAATCATCTAACTTCCAGCGCCAACATATTTCTACTTGATGTGATCAATTTTATCCTGCTGAAACACTGCCTAAAGAGAGATATGCGACTGAAATTGATTAATAAATGTATTGTGGTTAAAGGAACATTTGCTACTTTATTTATACTGCATAAGTTAATGCAGAAGCTAATTATCCAATAAAAATTACAAAGTACTTGAGTCTTTGGGCCTTCAAAGCTATATTTTGGTCAGTCAATCTGTGTTGTGCTGCAATAAAAATATATCCTGAAGCACTTTTAATGAGTAAAGTGCAGCACAGTAGAGTTAAATGTCACAGTGAATTAAAAGAGGGGCCAAGCTGGCACGACAGTCCATACCAGCAGCGTCTTAAGCACCCCACAACCCGACTTTGGGCTCCAGGGAGGTGATTACTGATAGCAGAAAGCATCACTGCTGGCTCTGAATAGCAGCTGCAGCCTTCCTGGTAGTTCTGTGATGGAGGAAACACTGTTTGTTGTTCCAGGATAGGGTAACTCAATATGGCCACGGGAAGACTGAAGACTTGTCACCTCTTTAAAATTGAGTAAATACATCTGTTTCTTCTCAGCTGTTTGGAATACTGGTGGCCTTATGAAACCAGTAGGGTCTGGCACCATTACTGGCATACCAGCGTGTCTATACATGTGTTTGTATGCGTGCCTTTTTTTAAATTAATGAAATTGCTAAAAGTCAGTAATTAGTGCCAAATTACACTAAATGTGACAACTTTAATGAAATGTTCTATTTGTCTGTGTATAAAATCCTGTAAAGCAATCATTAGAACAAAAATAGACACTAAAAAAAGTCTTCACTGAAAACCAGGCAACAATAAATATTCATGCCGTCTTCAAAACTGCTGGTGGTCACACTGAAAGGCTCAGAAAAAAATTGATTTTTGCTCATTGATACTGCAGCTTCAGAACCAGAAGAGTAGCAGAGTAGCAGTGGGACAGAAAGCTATATACTCTACTGTAGACTGGATGACAGAAGGCTCCAGTCTACAAAATGGATGATAATGCCAACATCTTTCTAAATAAATACAGCCCAAGGAGACACCAAGTTACATATCGAGTGTGGATACATAGTGGTGTTACCCCATAAAATCCAATTGCTACTATCAGATCTCAAAAACTAATAAAATGATCATGTGTACCAACAGCCAAGACACTTTCTTAAGACACTTTATGTCTCTCTCTGCACCCCTGACTTGATCCCAAGCCAGAGAATCTGGTGAATCTGAGGAGTGATCCTCGCAGCAGTAGTGTGACCATCTGCTAGACAGCTAAAGAGCAGCATCAGTACTATGTATAGGGCCCTGGCCTGCAGCAGGAGGAGGTAAGTAAGGGGTTCCAAGTGTAGAGCGGGAACTTGACCCTGCCCTCTCCCAACTCGACCCCGCCCGTTGTTGCTACCCCTCGATATCCCTCTGGAACCTGCACTGATAGAGTGGAACCTCCACTCTATCAAACCACCAAGCGTTTGTCACTCTGGTTAAGAGTTTCCTTGAAAGACATCTGGCCCTGCTGGATGTGTCGCTGCTCTTCAACAGACCCCTCAACATTTCCCATGTCTTGCTTTATCTTTTTCCCCTCTTCTTTGTGAGCAGCCAGCCTCTGTGGGCCTTAACAGACAGTAACAGGTGTGTGTGTGTGGCCTGATGCATCCACCAGTCGAAACCCGAGAACTCCCGATGCTCCGGCGTGCCAAATAAACGCTGCCACCAATGTGAACTTGAGAAAAGGTGAATCTGTTCAATCCCTCAGCGCTGCTATTTTGACCCGCATGCTTTGCACATGCTCAGTGGAGATCAACAGGCACACTTTAGGAAGGAAAAAAAAAGCACAGGAGTTAAAAAAAACTTATGGGAATCAAGCAAATTCCAGCATGTTTGTTTCCTTGTTCACACCGTCACGGTGTGTAGTCTGCGTAAATTGCTCTGATTGCTCAGGAGTCATGTTTCTCATAAATGTCATGCTGGGTGCTAAGTACAGGTTGAGCTACGTGTTTTTAGTGAAGCTTAGCTAACAACATGGAGAGCGAAGGAGATACAGTGTAGATGTGTGAGAACTACAACCTGATAAGCCTGATAAGGGCTGATGTTGGTGCCCATCAGAGCACTTTTTGGGATCCTACGTCACAAAACCATCACAGCTAAAACAGATCTAAAGAATCTCTGCACTCATGAGTGATCTGTCAACCATGAACACCTGACTATAAATAATGAGGTTATTATTCACAGTGTTCCAACCTTATGTTAAATTTTTAAAACCTTGTAGCCTTAGGAAATGGAAGAAAGGGAGTGTGGGGGAAAAATGATAAAGGAGAACCTGACAAAGCCTGGTGACAGTGAAAAATAGAACTTGAAGTCCCAACAGAAACAGATGAGGATGTAAACAAGTAACAGAGAGTGAGACACAGAGGAAGACTGAGAAATTTACTTTCTTTAAAGCAATTTTAGCTTCACAAAAAAGATATTTCAGGGGTTTCAGAGGAGAAATAATCTCAATAGTTGAATAAGAGCTAATGAGCACAGCCAAAGACTTTCTGGTTAATGGCCAGGCTACACGAGGTCTGGCCCCAGTCTGTCGCCGCTCTGTCTATTAATCAGATCTAATACATACTAAACTAATCAATACAGTCAGCTCATTGGTGTCTCTTAAATACGCTGTGCTTCTTTGGGGAAGGAGATGGAGAGAGAAAGAAAGAGCCAGGGTAAGAAATAAAGCAGCTTCAAATCCAACAGAAGCTCGCACAATAACAATTCATCATGGAGTCATTTCCTACAAAGCCATACTTCTATCATAACTGATTAAGGAGATGTTTAAATGAATGAGATTTAGATCCATGTCTCACCAACAAGCAGCTATTCAGCTCCAGAGAACAAAACCAAAATTAAGTCCATATGGAGTTATGTGCCGCTTTAGGTGGAAATGTCAGCCCATTCTTTGGAAATTATTCATTCGGCAATAATTTATATGAGCAAACAGCTTCATAGAGCACTCATGCATCTTATTGCAGCTAATGACAATGTGTTTTTTTTCTGAAAACAAATGACACATTGGTGACCATTCAGATAGAGAAACACAAGTATACTTAGTACAGAAGCAGCCATTTTTTGTTCATCCGTAAGTATCACCGGTGCAGTAATAGATGTTTTGTTTTGTGACAGTGCTAGAAAGATTCAGTAGAAGTTGGCGGGTAACATTTATTTTGGGAGTTCAATGTTGATTTTAGGGGATGGTCTGGGATGACCACCCCTAAAATCTCATTGGTCACCCCAGATCTGATAGTTTGGTCAAGTTGATTAACACAGTAAGGCAGGACAAATCCTGGTCAATCAATGAAGACAGCAGCCAGCTGAAATAGGGCCAGTTCGCCATTTCCAACTATAGTGATGGTAGGCCATGAGAGCTGATCACTAGTCAGCAGACTTTTGACCATGAGTGAGAAAAAAAAAAAAGAGGTCTTGAAATCAAAAGTACATGCTGGCCATCAGGACTCAGGACTCCCATAGTAGTTTGTTCAGTTTTGTTTAATAGCATTTTACTGTGTCATGTAGGTAATGTTATTTGTATTAAGTATGTATAAAAGTGAGATTTTTGCTAGAATACATGCAGTTAACCAGACAAGTGAAAGTTGTGAGCTTGTGTAGAGATGTAGGCTGGGAAAGTGAGGTTTATTGTATTTCCAAGCCATTGTTAGACTGTCTAGGTCATTCAATAAACACAGTTAAAGGTGTCATGTGATGTTTTCCATTAGTTAAACTGAGAAAGAGACATCTATGGAACATGAGTTTTACTCATGCAGATGAGAAAATGTGTTTATGATTGTATACGCTCCATGTCGTCTCTGTGTTGTGTGGAAAATGTTCAGGTGCAGCTTACACATGTAGTTGTTTGTAGCATTGTGTATGGGATGTTGAAAAGTAAGTGAAGTCCATTGAGAAGTTTAAAGCGAGGCCCTAAGCTGAACCTATTAAAAGTTAAGTTCACAGTTCAGAGATAGCAGAGCTGTTTCAGGCTGAGTTAATGCCACGATGATATGAATAACATTGCTGGCAACTGTTTTAAATATGTGAATAAATGTGTTGCGCCAGTTTGGACCCAGAGCATTCTGAACCAGTAACATATAACAGTTTACTCCACTGCAGGGGCAACAGCTTCTTAGAAAATGTGTAGCCAACCCTGTCCAAATCAACTCAAGTTTTATTTATCCCATACACATTATCAGGTCAATGGCAGTGAGATGTTTTCCCACTGTGCCCCCCCCCCCCTCATCTCACCCCACCCCAGCCCCTCATAATTACTGATTGAAAATAGATATATTTAAATAACAACTGCTTCCTAGAGACTGTGAAAGATGATACAGAAAATGTAATGTACATGAAATAGAAATCTGAATAGAACGGAAGCTGCATGTTGGTACCATTCTAGGTTGTAATAGTAATTTTAGTTGTTGTTCTTAGTTTAATGTTATATAATAACATTGGCCTTGAAACAATATGATGCACTGAACAGCTGTACATTACACATTTTTATCACCTGCCATTCATTAAGGTTCACCATGTCATGGCCACCCCACACTAGCTCTGTATCCCATCTTGGCTGCCCCAGTCAAAAACGTCCTGGATACACCCCTGTTGGGGAGACACTCAGGACACATTGTCTCTGCACTGTTTTGATGGCTTGTTCAAGGACAGAATTTCCTATTATAAAACTACTACTGTGACGGTGACATCAGTGAATGGCAAAAACTGGAGTAAAAATATTAAAATATTTACTGTTAAAGAAATGGTTATTCTGTTGGCTTTTGCAAAAAAATAATTATAATGGACATCCCATATAATCCCAATATGTTTTCTTATATATTTAAATCCATGAATATTTCATAAGAATTATTTCAAAGTAGGTATTTCTGGCACAACTGCACCTACTCCCTAGGTGCATGGAGAACAGAGGTCAAAACACTTGTAACATTAGTACATGTAGTTTAAAGAACTGTTGTTGTTATAAAGTTACAATTTTCAAGTGTTGCTGGAGTTTTATACTCTCCATATAAGTATTTTAAACATACAGACGGATGACAACTAAAAGGAAAAACCAACATAAAGTGTCTTAGTAAGGTGTTGGGCCACTAAGTGCCACAAGAACAGTTTCAGTGTGTCTTGACATTGATTCTAAAAGTCTCTGGAGAGATGAACACTATTCTTCAAAAAGATATTCCCTCATTTGGTGTTGTGATGATGGAGGTGGAGAGTGCGGTCTAACATATCAGTCCAAAATCTCCCATAGGTGTTCAATTGGGTTGAGATCTGGTGACTGTGAAGGCCGTAGCATATGATCCCTATCATTTTCATACTCAAATCATTCCGTGACCCCTCATGCTCTATGGATGGGGGCATTGTCATCCTGTAAGAGACCACTCCCATCAGGATAGAAATCTAATCATCATAGGATAAAGGTGATGACTCAGAACAACTTGCCAGCAAAATGCCCCCCCACAGCATTACCAAGCCACCAGATCCCCTCACTGTAGGGGTCAAGCATTCAGACCTGAACCGTTCTCTTGGTGTACCCCACACGAGCACTCGCCCACTTGTCGACAATATAGTGAAGGATGACTCATCTGACCATATCACTTTTTTCCACATCTCTGTAGACCAGTACCTATGGTTTTTACACCACTGGACTCCCTCGTCTTCTGTTTTTCCTTACATATCACACTAATGCATGAGCATCACAGTCATCAAATGTGAGCTGTCGAACACAATTTCCGACCCAATTTCCTGATGTCTTTCTCATAGATCTAAATGTATATGTCACTGTTCCTATTGAAACACCAGTCAGTTGAGCGGTCTTTGTGACTGAAGCGCCTACCATCCGTACCCAACAATGAACCCTCTTTCAAAGGCACTTAGATCATTTCCTCTTGCCATCTTGAATCAAAATCAGAATCAAGTGGGCCTGCTCAGCATTCTTATACTTGCCACAGAGCATAATTTGATGTGAATTGCTTAATTGTACCATGCAGTGCACCTGTGTGGAAATATCTGTATTCGTTATGTTCTCCCACTCATTCATTCAGGTTTTACCTTTAATTTGTCACCCGTCTATAGCTGGAACTCCAATTATTGCGTCACAAAAGTAGTTCAGGACTTCCTGTAGGTGGTCATAGCTGTCACACAGCTTCAAAGACAATATGCTCAACCATTTATTTGAGGATATTTTCAATTAGATCTTTAAATTAAAGAAAAAAAAATCTTCGATATACAAAAGACAAGAAAAGCATTTACCATGATGCTATCCCAGTCACACATCATGTGCCTACATATGAGCATCCATTATGTGTGTAAGTGTGCATGTGAAAGTGTGTGTGGGTATGTATATCAGAGATGCTGACATCATGGGTCAAAATGAATAATACACCGCACATCTGAGCTCTATATTGAAAAAAAAAAAGAAATAATATTCCACAGTCAAGCAAGTTCTGCCCTGCAGTACACTGCCATGGATCACAGACTCTCAAGATTTATATGGTGTTCCTATAACAAATTGGATTTTCTTGGCTTAGTTTGTATGCATATTGTTTTAGAGTGGCTTCAAATAATAGAGGCCTCCATGCGTGCAAGGCCGAGACGTCCACCTCAGCAGAAGCGCTGAGAAATAGGAGACTTCTGGTCAGGGACAGAAGTAGAGCCTCTCTGATGTCCATTATCCTGTCTGATGAGACAGATCGTACACCGGCGAGATGTAGTAGGGTGTGAAGAGGTAGAGAGGATTGCGTATGTGTGTGTGTGTGGCTGTGAGGTGAAAAATAGACAGACAGACAGACTGACAAGTGCAGATTAGGTGAAGTGAAGACATTCACCTGAAGCCAACTTAAGCCTTCTTTGTATTCCTCTAAGCTTTTAGCTCCTGACCCAGACAAACAGTTGTTTTAACCTCTATGCTGGCAGTGCCGTGTCTGTCTGATTAGATGCAAACTTATGATTTTAACTCTCATGCTACAGAAGCCCCTGAAGACAGCTACGTGATAAGACGAGCGTTTTTCCTCTGAATAGATTTCTCAGAGGTCATATTTTCATTTTTCAGATGGACTGATTTAGCCACGGGTCAATAAAGGACATGCCACAAGATAAATTCAATGAGCATTTAAGTGTTTCACAATACATCAGTAGCAGTCTGTGACAAGGTAAACCTCCCTCCCTACAAGGGCTGGGAATGCCTTCAAGATCCATCAAACTACAAGATGTCATCTCTAGACTGCAGCTGACATGGCTGGCTGCACACAGCAAATAGAAATTCTTGTTTCTAGGACGTCTGTGGGCTCACTGAAAAACTAAAGTTCATTGAATTATTAGCAAAATGACAAACAGAATTGTGCTTTTCCCAAAGTGAAGCATAATTAAATCCTATCTTGTCAGAAAATAATTTAGATGGGGTCAGTATTGAAACAATGGAGCTGTAATCATGAAAGAATAGTCGTAGAAGTGATTGATAGGTTGATCTTCCCTCTTATCGTTATTAAAATGCCCTTGAGCAAGGCGTTTAGCATCCAACTTCAGTGGCCATCACGTGGGCAGCTTGCAGATGAGAGTACATGTAACTTTGTCACTTCCTGCAAAACAGCAATGATGCTCCGCTAACTTCAATCTACATTAACAGTTTTTTTTTTAACCACTTGGGGCAAATATTGATGTATTATCACCTTTTAAGCTAATATGGTGTAAATATTTGAGCAAACAATTGCTTATTTACACATCCAGCAGATATGGAGGGAGCATTAGCATTCATTCTTGTTTGTGTCTGTTCCCAGCCGATGAAAATAAGTCCAATAATCACTCTCCTTTCAGCTCTCTTTTGCTCTCCATCAACTTCCTGAGAAAAATATCTGGCTTTAGCTGCTAATTGCTCCTCTGTGTTCACTTGCTAGTGGTGGCCAACTTTGTTTACCTGCTGTTTGGTGTTGCGCAGGTAGTGCAGAGTCGGTTTATGAGAACTCTTTATGGTTAAAATGGCTGCTGGCTGCCTCTGGAAATGACAGTGATGAGAGTGGTGGAGAGTGAACCAAAATATGTGGACTGTATAATCAAAACAATGACCTGAAAGGGACCAACACTACACAGAGCTGAGGGGAACTGCAGAGTCACATGATCACTCTCTGTGGGTTTGTCACTACAACTGACACTATTGTGTATATAACAATATTAATTATAGTTTCTTGATTTTTTTTTTTTTTTTTTAAAAAACAGGATTGTTAATGTTTATTAACAATGCTAACTGGTTTCAAGAAGAAAACCATCATGGCCACAGGGCTGACAACAAACAGAATTGTGTTGCCATTAAATGAAAATGAACTCACTGACCAGAGAGACATTCAAAATGCTAAGAGTCTCATAGTCTGCACCTTTTTCAGACCTCAGTTGATTAATGAAGGTAATTATTTAAGTTGAGAGTCCACTCACACCGATGCTGCTGCTCCTTCTGGGATTCTACTGCTAAATCTGCCAGGACCTTCACAGCAACACAGTGCACAATCACTTTCCCAATACAACTCTGAAAGTGAAATCAATTCATTTACGATACAAGTTAAACATCTTTGCATTATTGTTTGCGACGTGGAACTTGATGCATACGGTATGAAATGATAATGTTGAGTTCGAGCCTTTAGAGGCAATAATTCAAACGAGGTATTGATTTTGATGGTATAACGCTTGCATAATTGAAACAGTATGCAGTATATCATTTTGATTTGTACTGTAAGACACAGAAAGCCACAGCCTAACTCACAGCAAAAATAATTCATAGTCCAAGTGGGAAAAAAAATACAATACCAGGTAACTTATAGCTTTTACATAGGCAGGGTCATTTTGGTAGTTAGGTAGTAGTAGTAGGTAGTTTTGCTTCAGTGATATGGTGTATTTTAGGAATGAACAGGTTCAATATAAAGACAAACATATAGCCACACACTAGCTACAATGACAAAAAGCCATATCCCACCACTTTCATAAGTTATGGGTATTTCAAAACCTGTTCAACACTAGTTCAAGGCTGAAGACACAGAATAATACAAAGATACTATAAGACAACCCTCTTTCTAGGAAATGAAAGAGCCAAAGACCTTTTATCCAGGCAAGAGTCACTTTACCTATGGCCTTAATAAATACTGATTGCTAATTTTTTATTATTATATTGTAATCCATTTTATTCTTTTTCCTGCTATATTATAAAAAAAATAGTATTTACTAACTAGTTCTTTTTTTTCCTTGAAAAACATAAAATTTTGTTTGTTTCTAAATCTTCATACATTTGAATTGAACTCCAGCGAGAGCTCCTCCTACGTTAAATATTTAAACAAGATGTCAAAAAAGTCAACTGTGATTATCAGTTAGTGTACTACTTAGTAAGGCCAATCTCAGTCAAAACTCTCACATCTCATCTGCAAATGAAAAGCATCGAAGCACAGTTAATGACCTGGGGTCCTGCCACCGTTACGTCAAGGTTGTATAAATGACGGGGATGGCAGCCGGCTCGCTGTCCTTCAGTACTGATGACTGGAGAGAGCTGGATCTGCCAGAGAACACACTGTTGCTTTACTATCACAGTCTGCTCAATCAATGCAGAGGAAATCCTTCCCATTAAATTTAGCTCAAGCTGAGGGAAGTTCACCTGAGGCCGCAGGACAACGCTGCCTTTCTCTTTCCAACTCTCACTGAAGAGGCAAACTTTGCAAGGGCATCAGCTACTGCAATATTGTAAATGCAGCATACCGGAATAATGTCTCAGTGACTCAGAGATGATATAGATTTTCTTTTCATGAAGAAAGAATCCACAGCACCCCTTACTTTCTATTATTACAGTTGCTCTGAGTGAGCATAGTTGAGATATCTGGGGTCATTTTCCAACAATCATAAAAAGCAATTTGCTTATATTCAAGCATAACTTCTCAGTGTAATCTACCCAGCAACTTCTTCACCTGAGACTTGTATGCAACTATTTTTAGTAGATTATGAGCATGCAGCACCACCAGGATCATATTTTAAGTCAAAATGTCAGAATGTCAAAATGTCAGACAAAACATTTTATCACCAAAATATTTACTTTTTACCCCTACAGGACAGATCTGCTGCAGCTAACGTTAACTTTGTGCAACTAAAAACACAGGTAGAGGAAGAAAATATCTTAAAAATGTCTGCCACCTTTGAAATGAGGGGGATCATCCACCACTTACCCAATCTTGGCATCCTTACTTGTTCCTGCACTATATGAAGCCACAGTACTTTCTGCATTGACACTAAATTGGCAGTAAGTGCTAATGCAGCTTTGTTGCATGCAGAATGAGAGTAATTTATAGGAGACAAATGAAGCCCTTGCGGTTTTGTTTCCTCATCATTCAAGTGTATCTGAATAGATCATTTTCCAATAAATGTCACATTTCAATACACTCTGCCAACTGTCAATCACCTGACACCTGCAGAAATAAATAATCTCCGAAAAACATGCCATAGAAAGTATATCAAATTTGCTTTCTTAGTATCAAGTTAGATCTGTCACTGTCAAGTTTTTATTTAACCCTTCTTCATCTACACTGACATTTGGCTCCACTCTTGTCACACCTTCAACCAACTACATCCAAGAAGTTCATCCAATCCTACCCTCATCACAACAATCATCAAACCATAAGTTTTATAGGCATATACTCTTCATCCCTTTACACTGGTTGACTATTTGAATAAGCATCGACTTCAGATAACCACTGTTCACTACCCCCAAAATATCTAACTACTGTAGCATTGAATCCAATCTTCTCTGGCTGCACCACATTTATTTGTTTAGTGTATTTGTCTATTTAGTGTTACACTTCCTGTCTTCCATTTCAAGGCTTTACGACACTGTCCATTACTTTGACATATTAAGCTTAGAAAATGCTGTATATTTCAATGTGGTCTTTAGTTTATCCCTATAAAAATGGTGTTAAAGTGTCACAGGTCTTAGGCAGCCCCAGCTCAAGCACTGCCTTTGGTGTGGTTTAGTGCCAGGGGAGCAGAGCTGTATGTGCTGTGGAAGCATCATCTTTAAAAAGGCTAAATTTATACCCCCAGAGTCCTCGCCTTGGTATGCAGAAGGCTTCCAGAACAACATAAGACTCCAAATGAGCCCAGAGGAGCTACTGGTTGACTGCAAGCCCTGATCTCCAGGTTTTAAAAAGGTGAAACAGTAGCTCACCTAGACAAACAATCCTGTTTAAAATAAGCCTCTGCTCTTGTCAGGTATAAACTTAAACTCCAAAATGTTCAGAAACTTAGAAAATGTGTCTCAAGTATTGTTTTCTTGCCCAAAAAAAATCTACAGTTTATGTAAAAACAATATAATTACCTGGAATCAGTTGCATCAGCTGGTTTTAAGTTCAAACTTAACCAAGTTAAACTTCAGTGCTTACTAAATTGAGACTTACTATCACTAAATTAAAAAGAGGTTGAACTGTACAAACAAGTTTTATGTACAAATTCAGTTATTACTTAAATATTCATACCCTGTAACTGCCAGGTGTAACTGTTGCATTGCTGTTGCATTGCTGTCTGATCCAACTAACTACTATTATTATCTTGCTAATGATAACTATATGCTAACAATGAGCCATTTAGATTAAAGAGCATCACAAGCAATGTGGAATAAGGTTGACATATCTTATACTGTTTAATAGTGATGAGAACCATAAAGATTTAACTTTTTTTTATTTAACAAATATAACAATATACCCCAAATTTCAAAATGTCAATAATGTTAAACTTAGCATAATGAGACTCATTCTAGCTTAACTTTACTAACTCTGAAACACAGATTTCTTCATGTATGCATGCTGTACACAAAAAAGGATTGCCAGTTAAGTTTAATACAACCCTTTAAAACCGTTACTTTTGGTAGTTGTGTTATAGCTCGTGATGCTAAGATGACTTCATGTTTACATAGCTGATTAGCTTTTGATTGTACGATGCTACCAGTGTTTTCTAACCAAACAATTCACACATTGTTTAAGTCTTTACTAACTTAGAAATGGTTACAGGGTGTTCACCTGAAAATGACAACACACTCCTGTGTCATAAAGCTGAAATATTTCTTCATTGTTTTAGTTATAAGATTCAACAAATAAGTGACTGCACATCATTATCGCATCCCACTGCAATTATCGCTAAGTATTCGTATTGCTAAGCACACTGATCTTGTGCAGATTTTATGATTCCTGCATATATTAAATCCAAAACAATGTTGCTTGAATCTCCAGCGTCCTGTGTAGTACAGGCCTGAGCTGTACACTGATTCTTTTTGAAGGGAAACCCAGCAGCATTTGTTTGGAAACTAAATACTACCAAAAAAAAAAACAAAAAAACAAGCCTAATCTGAGCTTAATCTTGAGCTGACAAAGCCACAACATTGCTGTCAGGTTTAATCAAAATCTCAGGAGAGTTAGAGAGCTAACCAAGAAAAGTCATTTCTCAGTGATCACATTTTTTTTGCCATACATGTTAACTGTTAAATGTAAACATCTGCATCTACAAACAGAAGGGTAGCCGACACTATAAAGTTACAGGAGGGACACCGTCTTCACCTTGCAGCAGAGGTGTAACATTTTCCTCATCTCACTTTCTTTTCATTGCCGTTTCCTTTGACAGAGAAGCTCTCATCGCTGCCAGCTTTCCCAACGTTACACATCAACAGCAAGGAGAAACCATGTCCGTGCTGAAATTGAATCACAATGCCAGGACCTCTGTCATCACCTGACAGTAGTATCATGTACAAGCATGGTTTGGGTTACAGATACTATATTAACCATTTGAAATCCATTTTCACTGAATATTTTTTTTATAAATATACAATTATAAAACTCTTAAACAGCTGGAAAATATCACCACAAGTTAATCAGTAACTATTTTCCTTTCAAACTGAAGCTAAAAAAAAGTCAAAAAACAAGGCTACAAATGTAGCTGGTAGCTATAATTGTACTCAGGCTTATTCCATAATGTTCAACAGATTCTAATGTAATCTATTTCAATTAGCACACTTATTTTAGGGCTTCCTATGAGGGCACGTTTCTCTCACCACTGAAGTCTGATAACAAGGCTCTATGGCCCTCAGGGGAAGACCCCCCTCTCAAATCGCTGTTGTCATCAGATAACCAGGATGCCATTTTGACAGTTGAATCTCAGAAGGGTGGCATGGGTCAGCATATCACTAGCATCACAAATAGTAGGAGCTGTTAAGTGCAGAGTCCCCGCCTGCCACTAACAACCAGCCAAGCCTTCAGGGGCTCATCTATAGATTAACAATACTGTGTATATATATCATCATCATCATCATCTGAAAGTCATGAGAGAGTAATACACTGATGTAAGAGTTCCGCTGAGACACTTGAGATGTGAAAATGGATGTCAGAGGAGATGATACTGTGGCAGCAGCAATGCATTTTTACCTTCCATGATACAAAATGAGAATGAGACTAGAATATATAATCAGTGTGTTTTTGTCTTAAAATCATGTGCACAGCTGTTTTTCTAACAGTTTTTAAATGCAGGCTGTAGATCTTTTAAATATCTCCCCCACCCACCCCCAACAGTCACAAGCACCCATTGCATGTCCATTCATTTATATGCTGTAAGAAAATCTGTGAGCACACTGGGCGGCGCAGTAGCTCAGTGGGTAGCACTGTTGCCTCATAGCAAGAAGGTCCTAGGCCATCTGAGCCCTGGACCTCCCTGTGTTTTCATGGGTTTCCACCAGGTGCTCCAGTTTCCTTCCACCATCAAAAGATATGTAATTAATACTCCTGTAAGTGTCCCTGACCAAGTTACTGTCAAAAAGAGCTGGAGTGGGTCCCCGGGCGCTGCACTGCGGCTGTCCACTGGGGTGTGTAGGATGGGTCAAATGCAGAGGACAAAAGTTTGTTTCGATGTATGTGAGTGCTGAGAAATGACAATAAAGAAATCATAATCTTCATATTCTGTCATGGAATGTACTGGTAGATTTTCCAACTTGTACAGAAATGAATGGACACCAGTGGTTGCCTAAACAAAATAAAGGAAACAGAGCATGTTTTGCAAAATGGTTGATTATATTAAATAGAGCTCTAACTATTTTCTCGATTAATCAATTAGTTCTTTGGTCTATAAAATATATGAAAAATGTCAATCACAGTTTCCCCACGATGACATCCCCAAATGTATTGTTTTGTCCTGTTCAACAGTCCACAGCTCAGAAGGTGTTCACTTTACTGTGACAGAAGACTAAAGAAACCAGAAAATATTCACATTTAAGAAGCTGGAATTGGAGGATTTTGACCTTTTTTTCTTAAAAAAAAATTAATCAAAACAATCAATTATCAAAATAGTTGGCGATTAATTTAACAGTTGTCAACTAACCGATTAATCTACAAATCAAGGATTTGTTGTAAAAAAGCTGAAACCACTGGCATGGTCAGATATCAGCACATTTCAACCAACAGAAGAAATTCAAAAATAAACTGCTATGACGTGATTAAACTTGTGTTTTATAAATCCATGGTGAATGACACCCAATGGGGTCCTGGGGAGGGTTTCATATTTTAAAAAAGCCTACAAATAAAATCATTTGACTATTCAAACCAAAATGCACCCATAACCTTTGAGTTTTTTTCCAGTTAAAATCACAAATCCAACACACAAATCCTCTCTTATGTGTCTCAGGGGAGAAAAATAAGGTTTTATTCTTTAATATGTGCCACTTTACCAGGTTATCATCCCTGCTGTGCCTGTTGCCTGAGTCATAACTGAGTCTCATTGCTCTCCATGCAACACCTGGGTCACAAAGCTTTATGAAGCAAAGGGAGAGAAGAATACGTGCGCGGTCAAACCACTGCGATAGTTATTCCCACCACACCAACATACAAGCTGTCATATCATTTACAGGAGAGCTGCTGTGCATATCCACAGAGCAGAGACACCGTAAGCAATCTGCGTCAAACAACTAAAATAGTAACCGCAGAGGCTGGCTTGCATGTGAGCACAACTTACTGAAACTCTTCTCCTCAAACAAGAGAGAATATATCCGTAAAAGTAAAAAATAATCATAATTGTAGAGGTTAATTATGTAAAAGAGGCGTGAGAAAATATATGCTTTTGCACAAACTGTTCCCGAGGTAAAACTGATCGATGAAAGGTAGAAATGTGTTATGAAATGGTAACAGGGTGTTTAGTCATTTTTGTCCTTGCACCTGCAGATGAGTCTCATTGAGATTCCCCACATCAAGAGTCCTGTCGACAGGTGCGCCGTGGCCGCGAGGTGCAGCATGCAACCTGCGGCAACTTCCCAAAAAAATAAAAAATAAATCATAATTCATGCAGGAGCAAAACCAACGTTAACGCCAGAAAATGCCATTTTTTAAAGAAAAACTTCCCGCATATTCTCACTCGCATCGGTGATTTTGCTTAATTGACGTGCTGTCTGCCGCCTGTGAAAGCGTTAATTGGCGATTGGGAACTGAAGAGTACGGTAAGAAAACAGCTCAGCCCGCACCGACGAATTTATCTTTACTTACAGTTCTCAAGAACTGGATCTCATCTTCC
This sequence comes from Euthynnus affinis, assembly GCA_029490765.1. Classification (NCBI taxonomy): domain Eukaryota; kingdom Metazoa; phylum Chordata; class Actinopteri; order Scombriformes; family Scombridae; genus Euthynnus; species Euthynnus affinis. Next base: position 8,160,732 of record CM055853.1, on the reverse strand, counting down.
CCTTCTCCGCCCTCAGCCATGGCTGTGAAGGAGCCTGCTCAGACTCTGGAAGCCACCACTGACTGCCGGCAGAAACGCGATGCTGTGCCTCAAGCCGATATTAGCATAGAGCTCATCCACAGCCATATAGGGCAGCCCGGCCGAGCCCCCCTCCTCCTCCTCCTCCTCTTCTTCCCTCCTCCCTCCTCCTCCTCCTCCCCTGTCCTCTCCTCTCCCACCTACCTACCCCCACATCCACCCTTCCTCCTCCCTCCTCCTCATCTTCCTCCCCCTCCTCCTCCCTGCGCCCAGACGCCAGCAGCAGCAGTGCGGACCAGCGGACGGACAGAGCCGGGGCATCAGAGGACGTGCTCCCGGTAGTGGTGGTGATAGTGGTAGTGGTGATGCTGCTGGCAGCTGCTGCTCCTGCTGATGATGGAAATGATGCTCCACGGCTAAAATACTTCTACTTTTAAAATGTTTGCTCTGATACCTCTTTGCCAATTGAGTCAGCAGTTTTAACGACTCTCTGTCTGGCAGTGACGCATGGGTAGAGTTGAATGGCAGTAATGGAGCTGAATGTTAAGTTATGAATGGCTTTATCACTCTGTTTGCATCCACAGCACACTGTACACACCTCCCCTCCTTCCTCTCTCTCTCTCTCTCTCTCTCTCTCTCACACACACACACACACACACACACACACACACACACACACACTCACCTGACAGTACACATTACTGCAAACTCTATGGACAGATAACTTCACAGATATGTGTTTCCATCTGTTTTGGGAGGGAAAACTACTTTCACTTTTATCAAATCAGGACTTGCAAGAAATAGAGACTTTTTTTGGCTTGTTATTGCTTATGAAGCATACTTACTGGCTTGCTTCATTTATTTTTTGCTTACATTAAGCTATATTTTTTATCTTGTGTTATTTTGCACACTTGCATATTTACTTACTTGTGCATGCACTTGCTTGCTTACTCCCTGTATTGCTAATTTAATAGAAATGTGATGAAACAGACCTTGGAAATTGCAGGTTCAGGCTCATGTTGCTGTTCATGTATTCACCTGTTACCGGCCATAAGTGACTTCAGGCAGGGTGCTGATTTAATTTGTTAATGTTAAACTCTAAAATATCCTTTTTTCTCATTTACAATGAATTAAGAAAGATGCCACAGCAAATGTATATAAACAGGCTTGTTGTTTTCAATGTAGAATTTTCATACAATGCACCAATAAATACCATTAGTCAGGTGTCAATACTACATTTTTTCTTATCCACTCATCTGGAAATACAGAAGATAAGCCATCTGCAAAAACTATAATCATGTTTGCTGCCAAAGACCTTGCTGACATCTAGTGGTCATCTAGTAAAGTTCCATTGTAACGGAGTATACTGCAGAAACACTGTATGTACTGTTGACTAGGTTTTGGTGTAGCTATATGCCGGTGCACGACTGTTCATTGTGCATATTATTAAACTGAAACACCTTAATAACATAGTGAGGCATTATGTGCATTTCACTGCCATCTAAAGACAAATTTAGATTGCAGTTTAAGCTTTTGCAACAGTGAGTTTCCACAGCAGCTGTGATAATACAGCAGATCTCTTGCTCAGTCAAAGTATCATTTTCATTGCCTTTCAACTAGAGCTGCAGTTATTAGCCAACTGATCTGATCTGAAAATTAATCAGAAACTATTTTGATAAATAATAATTTTAGTAAATTTTCAAGCAAGAATGCCAAAAATGTGCTGGTTTCAGTATGTTAAATCTGATGATTTATTTCTTTTCTCTGCCATACATGATAGTAAACTGATTACATTTGTGTTTTGGACTATTGGTCAGACAAGAAATGTGAAGATGTAACCTTTGACTCTGGGAAACTGTAACTGTTCACTATTAATTGAAAGAATATCAGTAGATTGATCAATGATGAAAATGTAATGATTGATAACAATAATAACATAATGGTATAAATTAATCATATAAATATTAATATAAAGTCATTAGTGACACCCTCACTTTGAACTCTGTATACAGTATGAAAATCAAACTACACTTTTCTTTAAGCTTCAGATATTCAGAAACATTACTCTGTTACCAATTTTCTCTGTTGTCATGTTCTCTATGTGATAACCTGTGTTGTAATCTGAATAAATAGTACTGGACAGTTATCAATAGAGTTAAAATGAAGTTTATGAAATGATGAGAACATCAGATTTACATTTTTCTACATTGCAATCTGTTTTTCATAAACTCAGTGCATCTTTAAATAACAAAACAAACAAACAAAAAAAGCAAACAAACAGTATACTTATTGTTGTGGTTTCAATGACATTAACAGCTGTTTATTCTGTAATCCATCAGAGACAGCCGGGCAGTGGGTCAGATTAGCCTGCATGCACTGACCAGTGTGCAGCACAGCGTGGTGCACAGTTGACCTACATAGAGTCCACAGTCAGTAGATCGCTGGAAGGTTGATTTGACTTACATGTCTCATGATAGCCCTCCATGAAACCTAACAGGCAAACAGAAACTCCTGCAGAACTAAATTAATTCTGCTTCGCTGTGGTATTACACCTACAGTATGTGTAAGGAGGTAAGGAGGATTAGATTTATTAGTGCCAAATCCTCATTGAGCCTGCCGTCTGTCTCTTTATTTGCTTAGCTTTCAGTACCTGTCAGTTCTCAGGGGGGACTAGTGGTAGATATTTTTATCTGCTGAGCCAATGGGAGTCCTCCAAATCCCAGCTGACAGCGCTGATTGGGTGACGCTCCCGTCTGTCACCGCAGTGTGCAGGCGGTTGTCATCTGTCACCTGAGTGTCGCTGCAAGTTCAACAGAGGAGAAACCTGCTGCTGCACGAAGTACAGTAAGTGAATGCTTCAAAACATGTGCTACTTTTGTTTTATTTTCACTTTTATGTGATGGATTTTCAAAATAAAAACGTGAACATTAGTTAAGTATTTCAAAAGCTGTGTCAAGAGAAGTTGAGGAGTTCTCAACAGGCTGTGATGACTAGCTCCACGTTTCTTTTAGAAGCTTAAATGTTTGGACAAGTCATATAGTTTATGATATCAGCTAAATAATAAAGTTATAAACTGTAGTCATACAAATTGGTTTATTCTCATCTTACATAACAGGGAAACACGGTGAAGAGATTTAAATCAAGACATTTGTTTCACATCATGCATTTTTATCTTTGCACAAATCTGTACTGTTTGTCTGTTAATGGTGTGTTAGTGTTCGTGTGTTTCAGCTGCAGTCTTTTATTGCACTCAGAAGTAGTTTTTACTCTTATGCACACATACACTGTTTAACATTTTTTATGTTTTGTCTGGTTACTTTAATACCCAGAGAGAAAATGCATTAATCTGCAAGTAGCTACACGCACATACACTCATTTAAAACAAGTCTACATTTTTTCTCTCTCTTCTTGTGTCAGGATTCACAAGCTATCCAGTGATGACTGAGATATCAGTGGTCTAAACTCAAAGAAGCAGCTGGTGTTGTGCAGTAAAGGAACCATCACCAGCTTTATCTGTGATAATCACATAACATCATGAAGGGCACTCACACGACCTTACCCCTCTACATCCCCATCAGCGAGAGGACCTGTGTGAGTCCATCCCTCTCTCTCTGCAGGGGCCCAGCTTCCCCCTCTAATGCCCCTCTTGACTACCACCCAGGACTAACTGCAAAATGCAAGGAGGAGGAGGGTCCAGCTGAGACAGTAAAGCTGGGTCAAGCAGACAAATACGGCCTTACAGACTTTAAAGAAACCCTCAAAGCGTTGGATGATTCTTCTAAGATCCACTGGCTGACAGAGTTGTTACTGTTGTGTTCAGACTGCCAGCCTTTCATGAACATGGGCAACCAACAGGGAATGAGGATTAAACCGAACTTTCATAGACATGCAGAGAGTTGGAACACATTACCAAAATCTCCCAGAATCCAGATCCCTCGGAAGAGAAGGAGAAGAGGAGCAGAGGGGCTAGTTTACGCTGGAACCCTCCAGCATAACCTCAAGATGACACCCGGGACTCTGCAGGTGCCTACGAAGGCGAGAAGGCTAACAAAGCTCCGGATAACGAGCTCTCCTACGTTTGGGGACTCAGAGGAAGAGAGGGCCTTCATTTGTACTCCTGCAGCCAGGAGAAAGAGAGTTGTGGGGAAAGAAAGAGAAGAGAGAAGTGCTTCAAAGTTGGAAGAGAGGAAGAGGAGTCCACAGGGCTCATGGAGAGGGAAGCTGTCTGTGCCTTCCTCTGCAGATTTTCCCAAATGTTTCAGCAAAAAAGGCTGTCACAGAGAGGATTTATCTGTAAAGGGAGAATGTGCTCTTGCTGACTCAGATACTGACCTTTCCGAATATGACAACGACATGTACTCAATGTATATCTCCCCCACTAGTTCTGAGCCACAAAGGGGGACAGAAGACAGTGATGTGAAAACTCTAAAGGCCGGGATCACCCAGGCTGCAAGAGAAAAACATGAGGAAGAGAAAGCAGAGGGTGTAGAGGAATCAGCCTCTCAGCAGAGTTTCGATGAGACGGGTAAGAGGGCTGCAGAACGACGAGTCATGGGCAAGATTGAAGAGGTGGAGGGGATCATACGACGGGTGAGTCTCTCCAGTTCGGACTGGATCAAAGGATGCAGCGAAGGGGGAGATGAACCTGTTAATGGTGTGTTAGTCTCCCAGCTGGAGACCCAGGACAAGGGGGGCAATGACGATAAGCCTCTGCTGGTCGAGGAGCTTCGTGCTCTGGGTGAAGCCCTGAGCCAGAGTCTGCACCAGGCCCTGAGGATGGAGCAAGAAAGAAAAGACTGGAGGCCAGTAAAAACACAGAGTGAACTCTTCACAGAGGCCAAGAAGAGCGTCTTGGGAGCATCAAGAAGGCCTCTGAATCTACCATCATATCCTCACCACTATGCAACAGTGCCAAACAATTCCTCATCGCCCTCTCTGTCAGCTAGTGCTGCAATCACCCCTATGCCGTCACCATCTCTGTCTGCAATCCGGGATGCTTCCCCGAAAAGATCTTGCAGCTTTGAAGGCACATCCCCCATCCATTCATCTCTGTTTACGTCCAGTCTCAGCCTGACTGATCAGCAAGAAGAAGATATCTCTGATCATCATAAAGAATGGACAAGATCAGTAGGAGACAGTTTGTTCTCTTGGGGGTCTGGAAGTGTCACCACATTCACTGGTGGGACAGAAAATGATCGGAGTAAGAGGAGGGAAAACCTGGCTGAGGTGAACCTGAATCAGATGCAGACAGACAGATGCATCAGTGAGACAGAGGCCAGTCAAGATTTTTACCTGCTTTCTTCAGGTAAAAATGTTAATAATCTTAGTTTGACAATAACAGACATCAACTGTCATTTGTATGTGTTGTTTTACAAAACCATGCAAATGAAATGAGTCCAAGGTAAATCACAATGAGTTTTTGAGGGTTTTGTTTCACACAGTTGAAGAGTAACATTTCAGTTTTACAGTGTCCTGTAATGCTGCGTTCAAGTCATACTGGACTTACTGTAATTGTGAGTTTCCGACTTGTAAATAGCGTTAACATCAACCTCCAACTTGGAATTTTGATGTGATTTTTCTTAAAGCTGTGATATATCCGACTTGGCACTTAATAATACAGAAGTGCCTGAAAACCAAGCAAACATGGACACCTCATGTCAGCCAAAATCCATCATTCAGTGTAATTAAATGCAAATTTAATGGGCATAATGTAATTTTGCACAATATTTTAAACCCTCACATGACCAGCTCAGCTATCATACAACCTTCCTGAGTTGTCAGATCACGTGAACGCTTGAAAGTGGGAACATGGGAATCTCTCTGATCCTTCCCCTCTATCCGACATAGCGTGAACGTGGCATCATTTCCTAGGTTGGTGCTAATTATAGGGAAGTAATCCAAGACAATTTTGTGTCACATTAACATTGTGATATTGCTTTCAGCCATATACCCCTAGCCATTTGAAACCAGGTGTTTCCTAATATACAATGTAGTGTAAAAGCATGTAGTACATCTTTGTATGTATGTTACACTTTTCTCTGTAATTGATCAACAAAAGCTACATTCGATCAAATTTTGTTAGTCAATTCTGAGCCAACAGGTTGTTTAACAGCAGCCACTTTTCTCCGGAAGTCACTGTATTGGTTAATTTCCCATTCCGTTTACTATTTATGGAAGATTTCATGAAGTATTTTAAAGGATTTCATAGCATAGCTGTCACACTGGGCTCAGCCTCCACCATACGCGTTTCATTATGTGCTCCATGGTCGTTCAGGGTACGGTGGATTAAAGAGGACAAACTACATTTTCAGCAGTATTACAGGGTGAAAAATGATGTGTGTTTGCATGACAGTGGAACATTGACTTTTAGTGGTTGGTTAGTGAAGTGAACAGAAGACGAAGAGCAGATGACTTTTAAGGTGGTGCATGCCGACTCCTGACTGTCAGATTTACACATTGATTAAGACGCTCTGATTTTAGTACCTCGACCTCAGACTGGTGTTGTCTGGTCTCATCCGCTCCTGTAGTCTCCTCTGGGGTCGATGAACACACTAACACACACACACACGCACACACACACACCCACACACACTTTTTCTTTTGCTTCCTGTCTCTCATCACAGCTGGTGAGGCAGGCCTGAAGGATGTGTGGTAGTCTGTAAATAATGACCCCTCGCTGGTTTGACATACCAATACATCTGTGTATGTGTGTGTGTGTGTGTGTGTGTGTGATGTGCTTATGTGTGTGTATTCACCCAGGCATAAAGCACTAGGTGAGCACCTGATGTGGATAGTCCCAGTTACACCGGTTTGGCACTGACCCGGGACAGCCTGAGTCTCATGTTAAAGAACAAAAATTGGATATGTATGTATGTGTGTGTGTGTGCTCACATGACTCAGAGGAGACTATGGGACACGTGCTGGTGATGAGAATTAAGCATGTTGGATTCCTTTGGATATTAATGCAGACTTTACCGGAACAATACATTCAGCCGTGTTTAAAATGAAAATGCAGTGTAACAAGCAGCTCTTGCCTCTTGCAAACACAAAACATCTCTGGCACAACATACATGATGCAGCGACTGTGTTGTCAGGCTGGCATCTGTGTCTCTATTTGTTTGTTAAAACATTCTTAAACGCAGTAACTGTAGAGCAACACAGAAGAGAAGCTGAATTAGTAACACCTACTGTAGGGCTGGGCAGTATCCCACAGATCAATACACATTTAGTGCTCTGCTGAGTATGTATGGCAGCAGGATAGTGTATGTGAGAATAATATAGAATACTGCCATCCTGATCCTTTGACAGTATATATATTAAAATATGGTAAAGATTAGTAAAATAATCAGGTCTTTACATGTGTAAATCTTAAACAACTCAGAACAGTTTGCTTCGAATCATTTTAGGCGACAGAATTTTGTGGAACGATGGCACAATTTAGTTATTTTATCACAATACAAGTTCAGTGAAAGTTGAAAGATGTACTCACACTGCAGGTTTCCATCACAAAGTGGATGATATTCAAATTGTGGAGCTTTTTTTTTTTTGTGCGTACATTTACCTATGGAACTTTCTGATTTAAGGTACAGTATTCATACTAATACAGTAGTTCAGATACTTTATATGAAAATGAATGTTATGATATAAAAATATTTGCAAATGAATGCACTTGCAGTAAGCAGAATCTGGCATTCAGTGAGATCAGTAAAGTCTGATGGCTCTTCCTCACTTTCAAGAAATTAAAGCCGCCCCAGCCTGGGCAGCGGGACACCGGTCTGTCCAAATAGGATTAATGCTCTGAGCCTTGAGAAATCTTTAGAGGATGGTGATTAGGGTGAGAAGAAGAAAGACATGCAGGGTCCTCTGAGGGCCACTTTCAAACTCCAGTGTTCTGTTCAATTTGGACAAATTGAGGACAGATAGCACATTTCCATAAACTGGTTAATCTAGCTTTGAGAACGTGTCCAACGGGAGTTACACAACCGGAATCTCTGTTGGCAGTCTTATCTGAAATGATACTGACATACAGTATTTACTGTAGAATAGCATACACTCTGTATCCTGGAGGTGAAAGGAGACACACTTCTCTCCTCAAGGTTAGACTGCCTTTGACTACATCTGGTATTAGCTCTTATTTTTAATCTAAAGTGCTCTCCAGGAGCATTTGTGCACACAGTGCATTTTTAGCTTAACCACGGTTAAAATTGAGTTCCTGTAGTGTTACAGCTACTCTTAAGTATCCCACTGTGGCAACTCAGGCCATTGCTAGATAGAAATTAATAAATGAATAGTTAACTTGCTTAAATATAAATCATATCAAATCAAACCAAATTAAATTAAATACATGTTTTGTGTGATAATTGTAGTGATTATTGACATTAATGAATCCTTAACTTGCCACACCACACATTGTTTGTAGGTACTGTATAACCATATATGTAATTGATAGGCATTGCATCGCTTATTATTTACAAAAAACAATCTATAGAAAGCTAAATCTGCACCCTGACATCTGCTCCCGTGTTTGTTGCTGTACGTGCATGGTGTATATATTTATCAATGGATAATCTGTCTTAGCTTTTAGTATTCAGACTCTGCTTTTGTGCCTGTTTTTTATTCTGCACTGCACAGGATTCACTCAAAAAAGTGGTGTCATATATATCAAAAATAAAATCAGATTATTTCAGGAGCAAAGCCTCCATCTTAATCTGGGGTATTTTCTTCACCACAATGATTTTATGAATCAGAATCGGTTCGAAATTAATGAGAATTTTGGTGCACATACCATATACATGTAACTACAAAGTCTTCACTTCTGGCTGCAGACCTTTGTTGTATATCATACCCTTCTCTCTACCCTTGTTTCCTGTCTAGCAGCTGTCAAATGCAGGTAGAAAAATGCCCAAAGAAAGTTTTTTTTCACTGTATCATCTCAGCTTTAAACTAAACTTTTGACAACCAGAGTGCTGGAGGTGCTTTGTCTTGATGTGTCTTGAAGTGTTAGGCTCTTCTATTTGCTATTCTTAGCTGAAGTTCCTTCTTATATCCTCATGGTGACACTATAGTTTAACACACAGAATTTATACTGCAGGGATCAGTTTGTCTTTGTTGTTTCAGTTTTATTTAAAGGCAGGTTTCCAGGATGTGGACAAGGATAGTGTGTTTATCAGATGTATGATATAAAAGTTGCCCAAGTCAGAACTTAAAATGTCGTGCTCATACTGTCATTAAAAAACTGTGGCACAATTGGGTCACTTTTATGTGCAGGCTCAGATGTCCCAGTGGTATTAATTCTGCTCTAATTGTTATTTGCCTCTCCAGATGAGGCTCTGCAGAGACAGGAGGAGATCTGGCAGCAGGAAGTGGAAGAGTCTCTATCCTTCTGCAGGTCACTTTCTCATCCATCCAGACCGAAACATGTTGACTTCTTACGCATCACTGCCGCCGAGGATGACATTACCGACTCACCCACAGCCACGCCCGTCCCTCCAGAGTTTAGGGTGAGTAGCGTGAAAAGTTTAGGTTAGTGGTTTTAAAGATAAGACAAGATTCATACAATCACAAGAGAACTAGAAAGTCTTGTTCCAGTGTTTTGCAGTTGCAGAGGGAGAGTTTGAGCTTGAGAGATGCACTTTTGTTGCAGTGAAGCTGCTTTCTATGTATTATTTTAACAAAAAATATCCTCATAATATCTCTGTGTGTGCAGTCAATATCTGAACCTAGTCCTCATCTTAATGATGCCACGGCATCATGACACTGACCTACATTTTCATACTACAGTCAAGATTGCTCTCTTACCACTTCATGACTTCTGAGCTCTGTGCTGTAGGTCCAGGTTCAAGAAATGACCTCATGCACTGATACTGTGTGACAAAGAGTGCCGTGTTCATTGTACTTACATAACAGAAGGGATTTAATGCAGCTTTGTAGATGTATTGTATAAGCAACAGTATCTGTATTAGTATGGAATGCTTTCCCTCTGTATGCACGCATGTGTGGAGCTGTTGTCCTGCGCTAAAACTTGAGACAAATGACAAGGAGACACATTATATGAGCAAAATATCTGGAAAATATTAATGTAATTATTATAATGATCAAGAATAAGAAATAAAATGTATATAAGAAGAGTTTAAAATAACTTAGGAAGGTAAAATCTTTCTAAAGATTAACAAAATACCCCTTGACAACAAGACAATTCAAAGTACTTTGCAAAAAAAATGAAAGGTGTAAAGGAAACACAAAACATTATGAAAAGAAATTTAAACAGAGTTAAATATAAACTAAAAATAAGCTACAATAGAATAAGACAGATAAAACAGGAAAATAAAAATCATAGTGCAGCTACAGTGCAATGCAAGATATGAATAGATAGACATTTAAATGAATAAGTCAGGAGCCCAAGTGAACACTGACGCAGGTTTTTCTGGCTATAATCATTCATCCTGTTCATACTGACCATTAGAAGATGATCTTCTTCAAATATTCTTACAATGTAAATGATGGGAGACAAAATCTACAGTCCTTGTTTTGAGCAAAAATGTATTTAAAAGTTCATCTGACGATAATATGAAGCGTCAGTTGCCTTTGTTAGTCGTTGATACCTTCCACAGTTAGGACAGTGTTTCCCTGTTCAGCTGTAGTTGAAGGATCGTAACAAAAGGAGGAACTTCGGCACTCAAAAGACTGTGACTTTGAAAGATATTGATTAGATCCCATTAATCTGGATGACTGAAGCTCCATATTAGCTTTAGATTAACTTTTAGATGAACTTTTAAATACCCTAACCCTAACCCAGAAGGAGGATTTTGTGGATTTTGGCAGGAGAAATGATTACAGCAAAAAACAACAACAACACTTATCAGTTTTTAATTAGGCACCTGCCTGTTGTTTTAGGACAAACTTGAAATACTGTGAACCTATCCTTTAAACATTGATTTCAAAGAGCTGAGAGTTGGAACAAACCTCAAGTTTTCTGGGAGTTTGTTCCAGATATTTGGTGCATAAAAGCTTCTCTATGTTTAGTTCTGACTCGCAGATGAGAGATCTTGACGGTTCATAAACCACAATGGCTCTAAACCATTCAGTGTAAACCAACAATAGTAACTTACTGTTTAGCTTCAAAAGATGTAGAATCAGTTCCAAAACTGGAAAATATTTCCATCATCCACAGTTAATTTCATACGTAGCTGTAGACACTTACCGTGTCTGGTTTAGGAGACAAAGTTGAATGTTCTCTAATGTGTAACTAATTTTTTAGAAAATCAGAAGGATGGCAGTGTGTTTGGTCGATTAGTTGTTGTATGATTCTATGACTGATGGAGTCAGTCATGGCATGGTGATTTATATATTCTGCTCTCACTGTAACGTTGCAGTGTAATGCTGGATACAGTCCAGCCTGTTTGTTCAGCAGTGCTGTGTGTGTTCTGATGCTAATGCTATTTCATAGGATAATCTGGATTCATTCCCATTACATAAACACAGCTTGCATAAAGGCCACAGTGTCCCACCTGCGGAATGCAAAAGCACTTTATTAGTATTCATAAGATTAAGTGTAGCCACAGGGTACAGCCAATATCTCCAGACATGGAGCGTACTATCACTCTGTCAGAGAAAGTTACACAGTGTAATGACAGGAGGTAAAAATGTTATCAGTAATGTGATCCGTCTCTCACCTGCCGGCTGTAATAATTAGCAAACAAGGGTGGTACTGAGCAGCAAGAATAACCCAAACATGAACCACTGAAGTTGTTAGTTTAGAGTCAGAACAATGTATCCGGTTAAGTTTCACATTTGTAACCAGCTACATTTCTGTGTTTTTACAAGCTGCACTTTTAATCTTTGTTTTTAAAAATAATCTTCAGTGTATGTTTTAAATTGAACTTTTTCCGCATCAATTTTTTATATATTGATTTATATTTTCCTCCCCTTTACCTGACTTTACCATCTTGTTTACTTGTTTCCTTTTTGCTTTTGAGATTTTTTTTGTTATTTGTATAATTAATAAATATACTATTATATATAACATCTTATAAATTGTTCCTTTTTTATTTTTCTGTGTCACCAGATTGCTCTTGATTGTTGATTCTTTTGAACATTTACTTTTTTATTTTTTTTTTCTGTTTTTTTTTCTTGATCACTATCTTATGTTTACTGATAAACAGTTTGTTCCTTTGTTTTTTTTTAATTTAAATATTTTTATGTAGATATTTATACGTTTTACCAGTTATTTTTCCTTTGTTTTGTATTGATCTGTGTCACTTGGTAACTCTTGATTGGGACACCATTTCTGCCTTTGTTTTCAGAACTTATTTATTTATTTATTTATTCTCAATCTCTTCAATCACTTTTTGTTTAAATCATTTTTCAGTACCTAATTTATTTGTTTTAATTTGTGACATTATCTTACTTTTAATTGAGAAACAATTTGTCTCTTTATTTCGTTCATTTACTTATTTATTTATTTATTTATGCATCCATGTGCAAATCCAAACGCTCATGACAGCACAACATAGTTAGAAATTTGTGTTGACAAAACTTTTCTCTCTGTTGGTAGTGTATATTAGATGTAATGTGAGCAGATTAACAGCACAGTGTAGGTGGGGTTAGACCACTAAGACGCCCAGATTAGCCACGTGTTGCTCAGAACCTGCAGCGGAGCTGAGAGACCTCCCTGTCACGATGGATTTACAGGCCAAATGTTTAGCAAGTGATCCCTCGCAGGCCTATTTACCCTCCTTCAGCTCTGGGTGTGGTGTCCCTCCATCTGTTCTGGGTGGCTTCCTTTGCTTTACAACTCACGGATCTGTCAGGGTGTTGTCAGAAACAGTGGCAGCCACTGGAGAAATGGCTCAAGACACCATCTGCTTCCAATTATATCGTGACAACCTGTAGGATGACGTCCAAAAAACTGCTGGAAGCTGTCGGTACAGCAGGTATAGAAGAAACTGGAGGGAATGTGAGGCAGAACTTGGAAAGTAAAACTGGGACTTGGATCTGACTGTAACTGTGGTTGAGCTCATGCTGAGTCACTTCAGCTAACAAGGCCATGGAACCGCGCTCAGAAACCTCTACTTTTCCATTACTCTGTGAATTTCTCTTCTGCCATTGGTTACTCTGAGAGACTAAATGCTGCTTCCACTTTTAGGTTTGGAAAATCAGCTCTCTGGTAAGACATGACGGAACTGGTGTAACAGAGAAAGGATAAATCTGTTTCTTTTCAACAAACTGGAGCGAAAAAAGGTTGGGTTTTCACAAGTGATGATATGACTTAAATGAGTAAACCTTTTCTTGCCTTCATTGACTGATAGTAAAAGGAAAGTTGCATGATCTTGGAACCAGTTAGAGAAAGTAGTGCATGCCATACATACGCTTCAGCACTAGTTACACCATATTAGACTGCATTTTTTCTGATGTAAGATAACACAATGCTGCGTTCAAGCTTGACGTCTCAGATATGAGCAGTTTTTATGGTAACCACAACGTTGACATTGTGGGAAAAGGTTTTCAAGAACGTCCTGCTCACTCCACTTTGGATATAACTTCACCGCTTTCTTTGTGAGTAACTCTGAGTCTCGGAAAATGGAGCCGCAAACAGCCGTCCTAACATATTTCAAGAGCTTATCAGAGGAAGAAAGTGTGGACATATTGCTGGAAGATGCTGAGCTGAGTTTAAATCAAAAGAAAAATGGGAAAGTGACTTTCGAGGATACTCTGGAGCAGGAAATAGACTCCTTATCGTATGTTATATTGCCTGTTGAAGGAAAGAAAACAACCTCTAACCAAGAGGGACATATAATTACGAAGGAAAAAGGAAATGACTCAGACACAACAGAGGAGGAGAGGAATCATTTCAATCTAACAGAGCAAGGTGTTGATAGAATAAATACTGGGCAAGGCACGACTGTAAACACTGAAAACGACTCCTCAGAAGAACACAGTGTTGGAAAACAGACTTTTGCGCTAAATCAGCTCAATGAACACGGTAACAACGTTCACAATTGCACCAAAGACTGGCATGGATGTTATAACATGGCAGAGAACTCGCCAGATGAATGTGTCTCGAATGAATGTCTGCAACCGAAATATCAACACATTTCAGCTGAGTGCACAAATACAGATTGTGATCATGCTGCACAAGTCGGCGTCGAGCAGGGTGACACTGAAGGACCCAACCAGGAGGTGACAAATGATTGTGAAGGTGGTCAATCTGCAGATTTAGTCAGAAACACTTCAAATTTTGATGATATGGGTTTTGACGCTGATGAATCTGCAACCAAAACCGAACATGCAGTGGTAACTGTGACTCAGACAGGACCGGCTGTTGAAGAAGAGGTTGAATCAACATCGAAGCAAGATGTGGAGCAAACAGATGAGCCTTCCTGCTTAAAAAAGGAAGACGAAGAAGAGTGGACAGTTGCAGAGGGTGACAGCAAAGAAAAAGAAGAGGAAACAGATGTATTTCCAGACTCCTCCACCCAGCCCCAACATCTGTTAAACCTAGAAGACAATTCACCAAATTTTGCCATTGACCCTCCACCTGGATCTACCTACACCAGAGCCACCTTCTCCCCGGGCTCCCCCACGGACAAGCAGATCCAGCTCCCTGCCCTCTTCAGCGGCTTGAGGGTCCTGAGGAAAGGTGTGGTGGGACCCGAGCATGACACCGTGTCCCAGATCAAACCTTCATCTCAGGGAGCAAGGAGGGCCATTTTCCCAGAGAAGCAGGGCGATGCAAAGGTTCAGGGAGGCTTCCTGGACCAAATCTCCCAGTTCTTGAGCCGCGAGAAGAGAGGGGAAGAGAAAGAGGAGAAGCTTGATGAGAGGTTAGAAGTAGTCAGCGGGGAGACTGAGGAAGATCATGATGACACCAGAGAGAATGAGAATGAGGAAAGTGAAGAGCAGGAGAAGGAAGAGGAAAGCATTGAAACAGAGCCATTTGAATCTACAAAACCTCCTGTGTCCAGTGCAGAGGCAGCCTTTGATGCTTTCAAGGCCTTCTTCACCCCAAAGCCTTTAAAGAAGGACCCAGCAGAGAAGGCTGACCTGGAAGCAGTGAGGAAGAAGATAAGAGGTGATAAAGATGTGCTGAAAGCTCTTTTTGAGAGAACATCTAATAAGACGCCGGTGAAGAATGACCCATCTGATGGCAAAGTATGAATCATGTTATCAAAAGAGAGCATAAACCTACATTACCTGTGTGATTAACTGAAATATTTTGTCATTAGTTCTTTTTATTGGCCTTGTGGAAAACAGACTTCTGGTATTTTATTTTTTATTGTCATTTGTCAAGCTACTTACTATAGCATAGTCATTATTGGAATACTGCAGGTATCAAGCAAAGTACAAGCTCTGTTTTTGAAGTTAAAATTGTCTGTTATGAATCTGTTTTCCCTCCAGTCAGAAGCATCCACCCCAGGAGAGGGAGAAGAACGAACTCCTGGTCGCCTACAAGCCGTCTGGCCACCGCTGAAGGAGGAAAAAGTTGGGCTGAAGTATACAGAAGCAGGTAATGACAAATGAATAAAGATTAATATCTTATCATAAAAATATTCTTACCAAAATGTACCCCACTGCTTTCTGTGAAAAAATAATAACAATCATTTCTATATTAACAATATTCTCCCTGTCACATTTTTTTTATCTTCTTTTGACATGATTAAAATCCAACATTGTAGAAAAGTATTGAAATGGTAACCCTGTAATGAAGGTGACAAAATACAGAAATGAGCATAAAGCATTGTTGTTACACCACAAAGGAAGGAATTATTTCATGTTTTATATATTATATGGGTTATTGATTAACCAATATATATATAGTAGTCCTTTATTTGCCAAAAATCATTCACAGATAAAGAAATGTACAATATGTCATCCTAGACATGGACATGTTTGCACTCAGTTAGACCCCAGAGAGGTCTAACTCTCTTTTAAACCTCTTCTAAAAACTCTTTCTTTGGTGGACTTCTGAAACCTATTACCAGTTTACAATCTCAAAAAATTAAGAAAAGTATACCGGTGCTTTTAAAGACAGTGATGGGTCGCGAGGACCTCAAAACAGAACATTGGGATTGAAATGAATAATAATAACAATGATAATAATAAGAGAAGAAGTGAAAATTAAAATGAATGTACTAAATGTATTAAAAGACAGACACGTAAATACTATTGTTATGTCTAACACTATGTCCTGATTGTTCATGACAAATGTTAAGTTTAGACAAAGCAGTGCAGAGAATAGTAGTGTTTGCTCTGTGATATCATGTGACAGATATAACATTAAGTTCTACTGCTAAAGTAAACACAACTCCACCTTCAGACTACAGCGAACCAGTCTGCAAGACTCCACCTGCCATATGTGGAGGGATTTAGATGCAGACTGAAGTCACATGAGACACATACAACTGTACTTTTTAACAAATCATTTTTATCTTGTTTTGGTGTATGATTTTCATTTTTTCTGAATCCATATGCATGTTGTTCCGCATCTGTCAGTATTATGTTTGTAGCTGGATTCTGCTGCCCCCAAGTGGCTGAAATAGTTGCAGGTCTAAATAAAAACACTCATATACTATTATCACCAATTATGCTGCTTTCATCTTGAATTACGTGTATCTGGGAGTAGGCAAAATGTTTTCAGCTCAGAGAGGGCAGATTCATATTTTGATCTGTAATAAGTACTAGAAATCTCTAATCAGTTTGTTTTCACTTCCATGAAGACTATGTGGAACAAGCAAGTTTAAAAGTTTAAAACTTTTTAAATGGCCATATTTGAAAGAAAAAAGTTCAAACACTATTTAATATCACACTTTGATCACAACTTTTTAAAAGTATTGAGGCGGTCATGATTCCTAAGGCATTCCATGACATGAGTAATCTATAGTCATCTGTAGGATTATCAAATGTTTGCGCAGCAATAAAACTGTGTGCTCAATGTGTGCACACCTAGTTTCCTGAAAATACACTTCCTGTAAATGCTGTCAGAGAAGTGACACTAAACATACAGCTGATGCCAGTCAGCTGTATTTTAGGCTCTGCTGTCATCATCTGGTAGTACATTTTGGTATTGTTTTTGAGCCAGTCGGTCCTCAGTATATCCTCAAACTCCCCTCAACCTCTTGCAGTGGGAAAACATGAATTTGATTTGTTATGCAAAATTAGCCACAGTTCTCTCATGTCTCATGGTTGTTGTAATTTGTTTGTCTGCGGCTTGTTTACCAGCCATAACAATAATGTGCCCATCATCGTAAAAAAAAAAAAAAAAACGCTCTCGGGCACCTCTGCTGTAATAGTGGACATCTGTTGTGATTCAAGTAAGAACACAAAGTTATTGTGACGCTCTTCTCCTGTTTCCTTTCAGAGCACCAGGCTGCTCTGCTGCAGCTGAAGAGAGAATGCAAAGAGGAGCTGGAGAAGTTACAGGTCAGTGTGAAGGATGTGTTCAACTGTGGTATGATGTTACAATACACATGAAGCCTGCGCACTGACTGCAAATGTGGTTAAACGGACAACATTTCTACCCCATTTGGATCTTCATCAGGTTAAAATGATCTGACTGGGATTTAAATGTCTGTGTAATTTGGTTCTATTTAGGAAAAATAGAAACCATGTTCTGAACTGGCACACTTTAAAATAATACATCCAAAACAATGGAATAGAAAATAATTCAATAAAATGAATTATGATCACTAGGGAGAAAAACTTAGCTCTGTATATTTGAATGTCATAATAATACACAAATGGCACAAAGTGTGGCTAAAGTCTGACCAACATTATTTCAGGAAGATTATGGCAAGGAACTCTCCAGACTAAGGGTGGAAAACGAGGACAATGTCGCCCGCCTTAACTTCACTTTGACCGAGCTGCAGGCCAAGCTCTCCCAGGTCGGGAGCCTTCATCGTGGAGAACTCAAACACGTTGCTGTATCCACGGGAGACGACTTTTTACACAAATCTTTCCGCACTGTCTGCATCCAGACAGACAGAGAGACCTTTGTCAAGACTCCTGAGGATGGAGAGGGGACAGGGAGAGCGTGCATGAGCCCTCAGCAGCAAAAAGTGACCCCCAAAAAGCTAGACCTGGCATCCATCAGCTTGAGTCTGGCTGGCCAACGCGAGGACACAGTGTCCTCCTCTCCATCCCAAACTCCTCCTCCTCCTCCTGGAGTGCCGTTACCTCTATCAGAACCACAACCAGCATCAGCCGCCCCTCCTCAGACCATACTACCAACCAAAACAGACAATCTTCCCCCTCCTCCACCCCCTCTGCCATGTTTCTCATCAACCCTGAACCACATGCAGCCATCAAATAACCCTCCACCACCACCTCCATCCATGCCAGGTTTACCTCCCCCACCACCTCCTCCACCGCCTGTGCCATGTTTTTCATCAGCCCTGAACCACATGCAGCCTTCAAGTAACCCTCCTCCACCACCTCCACCTCCACCTCCATCCATGCCAGGTTTAGCTCCCCCACCACCTCCACCACCACCTCCGTCCATGCCAGGTCTGGCTCCCCCACCTCCTCCTCTAGCTGGAGGTTTCTTTATGGATAAACCTCCGAGGAAACCTGCAGTGGAGCCTTCACGACCCATGAAGCCTCTTTACTGGACCAGACTTCAGATCCAGGACAACAAGTATGTTCTTAACTAGAACGATCACTCATTAAATAAAAACATACATGACCAGATACGTTGAACCTAAAATCAAATACTTTGATCTTATTTGCTCTTAAGTTTAATATATAAAAAAATGTGTTTGACAATTAAAAGAGCTTCTGGGAAGGACTAACTTGGAGCCAAAATGTCAAAAGAATTTGCAAAGGTGCAATTTTCAAATGGCCATTTAATAAATAAATAATAAGACTAAGTGAAAGAAATGATCATATGAATAAAAATATATAGATGAACAGATAAATTGTGAAATAACTGAATAATTTATTAAAACTCAACTTAGGTAAAAAACAAAACAAAACAAATCTCCCTATAATTTGACAGACAGATAAAAAATTAAAATATGAATTATGACATAACATTTGATGATAGTTCATTCATTATTTATTTCATGATGACTTATTTATTTCTTTCATTTCGGCCATTTTGGAGTTCTGTACAGATCAAACTGAGGTTTTACTGTGGAGAATATTTCAAATATTCAAGTAAAAGCCTCATTATTAACAATGATTTATTTTAGATGGTGGCGTTACAGTAGATCTCCTTCCAACTCAAGCACTCAGTCACAACACAGTTTAGACTAGAAACTGGGCTAACTGTCAGGAACAATAAATATCTTGGTGAAGTTGGCGTGGAGAGATTGCTGAAATTAGTTTTAATAATTTTATATACCGATACATGAGATAACACAAGTAAAGACTTACTGCTTTAGGAGACATTTGTTTGTTAGCTGTCTTCCACGGCTGTCCTGCTGAAATACTGCCCTCTCCCTCTGAACACAAACTCAGGCATGCATTTCAGTTCAGTAGTGGCAGCCAAGCACGCACGCACGTTAACCACAGTCTCTGATAGTTGGTGTGTGGCTCTGTCCGCTTCAAATATCATCCAAAAAGACTGTTTCTAATCCTTTCAGTTTTGGACAGAGAGATAAATGTTGGCAGGGACATGAACAGTTTTCTGCTGGTGTTATCAGATATTCTCAAAATGAGCCCACACACATTTCACTGAGAAGTTCCCACAGCTGTAGAAATTCTGTTGGCTATGATCATTTTTTAAGCTTTTAACAGTGAAAAACTGCTTGTTTATACCTTTATATCATGTATAACTATCTCTGGGTGACAGTGATTTATAGATTATTTAATCTCTACTCAGAAATATTCAGGGACAGATTATACATTTACAGACTGCATGCACCTTTATGTATTTAGGCTTTGATTCATTTGTGTTTGTGAGGGTTGATACAACTATTTTTGAACGGTATGATGTATTTTGTGCTAATATTATATATATTTCATTGTTTAGAATATGTTTTTAATTCTAGCCAGGGTAGAAAAGGCCTCTGTTACAACATTAAACCACCAAAAACACAAAATCTCTTTCTTTAACTCCAAAATATGGTACAAAGTTTTGAATAATTGAGAATAATTCAATAAGAATTTCACATTGCATCAGTTCTAGTTGAGGCCATAACTTAGATGGTGTTGATGAACAATAAGTACAGAATGAAACACAGAAATGATTCTGATTTGTCAAGTTTTTTTTGTGTGTGAAATTGCCATTAATGATCTCAAGTATGAAACGAACCAATACATCTTTTGTGTTTCCATTCTTTCAAATCATAAGTAGCACAGCGGCTACACAGCAGTAGTATAATTTACTAATCAAAGGCTAATTAAGAATAATGTGTCTCCCTCTCTCTCTCTCTCTCTCTCTCTCTCTCTCCCAGTAACAAAACACTGTGGAACGTTTTAGAAGAACCATGTATAATTAATGCCGTTGAGTTCGAGGATCTCTTCGCCAAAACCACCACAAAGACCAAGAGGAAGCCGCTCTCAGAGGCGTATGAGAAGAAAGCCAAAGCCAAGAAGGTAACGCACATAAGATAATATCATGCAAGATACGATGCAACTTTTGGGAATATTTGCTACTGCAGCTGAATATTATTGAAGAAAACTACAGTACATATCAACAGTACAGTATGTAGTGCGGGGAATAGATTGCAATCTGTCTCTTGATCACCAGAGGGGGTTAAAGTCATTGAGTTTACAGATGCAACATCATTACCAATGTGTTGAAAGAGCATTATAAATCCAGATTTACTCCCTCCACACTAGCAGTACATTTTCTCACAGTTCTGTTTATTTTCTCCCAAAATCCTAAAAACTCTGATACACTTCAATATCTCACCTGAGTTTAAATTTTGTTTGCTGTATTTGCATTCAGAGAGGACACTAATGCTATGCACTTAGTGTATCACACCTTTCAAAGACACATTTCAGTTTCACATTCACATCTCATAAGCCAAATTATTACATTAAAACATTGATCAAAGGTTTAAAATAAATAGAATACAATAAAACAGAGAAAAAGGCCTATGCGTGCAGATATTTGCTTTCATTAAGCAGAGTCGACTCTGAGCAGCTGTTCAGATAAATCAATCCTTCATTCCTGACAACTCTGGTTACAAAAGCCAAAAGTGCTGATGCATTATGGTGAAGCAGACTGTGACCTGCGTTTGTTTTGCTCCATCTTTTCACAATAGACTGTCCACTAATGACTCACTAATGGTTTCAGGTTATAAGGTGGTCATGGTAACTCTGTGTGCGTGCATGTGTGTGTGTGTGTGTGTGTGTGTGTGTGTTAGCTCATTAAACTGCTGGAGGGTAAGCGTTCTCAGGCTGTGGGAATCCTCATATCAAGCCTCCACCTGGAGATGAAAGATATACAGCAAGGTGAGTCATAGAGCATTTCACTCACTCACATGTGTTGCTAGGAAACCATCTTAGGTCACAGCTCATTTCCTGTTAGCTGCTGATATCAAGAGGACATAAAGTTGCAGTCATTTAGAAAGTTTATGTCTGAAAATGATAAATGGACAGTATACAACATGGTAAGATAAGGCACCACATGGTGGTACAACATGGAAATATTGAATAAACGTTCAAGTTTATTCAAGTTTAGGTTTGTTTGTGTTTTAACCATGAAAACTACAGCTGTGCAAAATATATTTATCCAGGAGTACAAAACAGTCACACATCATAACATCTAAAGTACTTTAGATGTTAAATCATAGCATGTAAAGTACAAGTTTGAATTTAAACTTTTTGCTGTTTCCTTAATCATGATTTTTCAAAACAAAAGCCTTTTGTAGTCCATTCATTTAAAGCAGTTTAGCCTACAAATATAAGTAACCCAGCATGTAGAACAGGACTGCAGCCATTAGTCAATTAAAAGAAAAGGAATCTGTTCAGTCATTTTTCTAGCAAAACTGACACTGATTCTCTGATTCTAGCCTTTCAAATGTGGGGGTTTGCTGGTTTTCTTTATCATATATGACAGTAAATTTAATGTATTTTGGTTTAGGACTATTAGCCAGAGAAAGCAAGTATATTTAAGACCATGGCCTCTGAGAAATTCTGAATGCCATTGTTTCCCTATTTTTTTTAATATTTCACTGACAAAATGATTAGGTGATAAGGTCATAGGTCAGGTTTCTAAACATTGATTTTTCTAGATTAAACATTCAAACCTACATAACTTATACTGCTGTTAAAGCAACTGGTATTTTAAAAATATAGATATCTTTAGTTCTCATTTTATGCACTAGCATTTTTCCAAATTTAGAATAACTCTTATTATGATGGAAAAGCCTCTGAAAAAACATTTAAACCATCATGAGAATCACTACTGCAGTCTCAGAGAGTCTATGTAATCTAACACATCATCATCTCTTCTATCATATAAGAGGTGGATTACATTATATATCTTTCATCTGTAAACATTCAGGTAACCAAAACTCCCTGAACATCACCTTGTTCAACTTGAACCTTGGCATCACACTGAATCTACTCTGTATTTCACTCTGAATATGAGCCGTCTATACATTTCAAGTAGGATTAAAGGCTAAAATACACACCATAATGCCAGCTAGATAGTGACAGAGAGGCAATGTGCATCGCTAATCCCAAACTCAAAAACCTTTGTAGCAAAGGGCAGATTGTGTTTCTCAGTGAGATGGAATGTGTTCGTGCTTCTTCTTGGATCTGAAGTTCTCTGTTTGGCATCATCACTTGTCCTTATTTGTTCTTTCCAATAAATCAAACCCAAGATCATCAGAGACCCTTTAAAGGACCTTTTATCTGAAGCTGATATGAGACTTCAGAAGTCCGAGTTCGTCAGATCCTCTGGTAGACTAGCGATTTAATTGGACATACTGTTCCTTAAAATACTGCATATCTGCATAACACATCTGTGACATTTCTGCACCGCAAACTCTTGTTGCTCCCAGCTCTTTTGTTTAAATTGATCATTGAACTTAGGAACCAAGGCAGGCTAAATCATTTGTGTGTAGCATTTTTTATATTATTATTTCATTTTTTTTTATGTTTTTATGAATCCACTTGTAGCTGTGCTGACTGTGGATCACTCTGTGGTGGACCTGGAGACCATTGAAGCACTGTATGAAAATGTATGTATCATGGCACTCGTTTGCTATATACTGTGAGTTTAATACATGTGTAGTTATAGAATTATTACCTATTTACTAACGTCTTGTTGTCAATGTGTCAGAGGGCTCAGCCAGACGAGCTGGAGAGGATCAAGAAACACTACCAGACCTCAGAGGAAGAGGAAGTTAAACTGCTGGACAAACCTGAACAGTCAGTATCTCACCTGCTAACAGAAGTGTTTAGAGACTGCACCACTAATTGATAGTGTGTACACTGACTAGACAAATACCAGACTTACCTACTATATTTAGCGTCTGTTAGCTGTCATCTGTTCGACTGACAGACAACATGATGACATTCTACAGGTTAACTGTTTATGTAATTGTGCTCCAGGTTCCTGTACGAGCTCTCTCAGATCCCAGACTTCGCAGGCAGAGCTCACTGCATCATCTTCCAGGCAACATTCATCGACGGGATCGCATCCATCCAACGCAAGCTCAACACAGTCTCCTCTGTCTGTAAAGTGAGAGAGAACACCACAAACACACTCACCTTGAACATGTTCATCTTGTTCTTATTTAGATGGATTTGATTTAATGTCTTTCTGATCAATCAGATCGTCCTCTGTGTGATCAATGAAAAGGTTAAAATGTGGTCAAATTCATAATGTATTTACATTTTATTACAAGGTATGTACAATAACAATACCTAAACCGCTCATTTGATATTATCCTCATATCTGTGAATGAACACCAGCTGTGCATATACCTGTTAAAAAAAAAGCTGGGTGTTTTCTGTCTTGAGGCTCTGCTGGAGAGTGACGGTGTGAGGGAGGTGATGGGACTGGTGTTGGCTCTGGGGAATCACATGAACGGTGGCAGCAGGACCAGAGGGCAGGCTGATGGCTTCGGTCTCGACATCCTCCCAAAACTCAAGGACGTCAAGAGCAGGGTAAGACCTCGAACACTGTAGAATTCTTTTGCTTGTCTTTTATCATGCTTTTTTACTTAAGGGGGGTATTTACTTTAAGGGGTCATAACATGCTTTTTTGATTTTCTGTCATATATATATATATATATATATATATATATATAGACTTGGAAATGTGCATAATAGAGAACTGAGCAAGAGAACTAAACAGAGAACTGGCAATACAGTCTTTGTTTTTCCACTTAAACACATGCTGAGTCAGCCTACTGGTTAAGACACATGCCATATAACTGCAACATCCAGGGTTCGAATCCAGCTGCAGACCTTTATCGCACATAACCCTCCCATCACTCTCTCCCATCAATCGCTGTCGTCTCTCAATTCTCCCTATAATAAAGGTATAAAACTCAAGACACTCATCTGTCTTGAGTGATACCATTTATTCTGCAATCCTACAGTCATATCTGTCTAATCTATCTGGGGTGTTAATGGGATGTTAATGCATGGTTTTAGCAGAAGTAGTAATGTTTTACTTTAAACTGCTACAGTTTTGAACAGCCTACTGCATTCTTTCTTCAGGACAATCGGATCAGCCTGGTGGACTACGTGGTGTCATACTACCTGCACAATGTGGACAAGGTATCGAAAAAGAAAAAAAAAAGCTCAGTTAATGACATGTTGTTTTGTATGTTTGACTCCACATGAATTTGATACATTTATATTGTTTCATTTGAATAGTTGGTATTCATTAAACATTCATAGAAGAACAATGGTTGACTGTGCTTATGAAAACAAACTGTCACACAAAATGAATTTCAAGCCTGTTATTGGTGTTCACCAACATAAAATAAATTCTAGTGTGTTTCCTGTGTCCTGAGATAACAATGAATTTTTCAACCCTGATTTAAGAGTAATGTTTTGTTGGATTCCAACAGAATGCCGGCACAGACAAGAGCATGCTCCCCCTTCCTGAACCTCAGGACGTCTTCCTGGCGGCGCAGGTTGAGTTCGATGACCTCAGCAAAGACCTGAGACTACTGGGACGAGATCTGACAAGTATGTGATGTCACTACCGCAACCTTCACAGCTCCTATCTACTCCAGCTCCTTTTCCATGAAGACTTGCAGAGTAATGAATACCTATACTTTTCTCTCCCCCTTCTGGTTTATTATATTAGACGGTTACACACATTCCCCAAAACATGAAATCCACATTGTGCAGACAGACGGTGAGCTTCAGCATCCATGTGACTTTGTGACCTGAATCGTCTCGCCTTGTGGTCATTTTGTTGTGTGTTTTTGTTCGAAAACCTCAGCCAGCCTGTGAAACTCTATCACTGTGATTTTTGTGTTACTCTTGAGAGGTTCCCACAGACCAAACCTCGGCCCAGTCTGGCATCGTTTTTCCTCAGACAACCCCCCATCCCTCCCCACATCTCACCACCCTGGTTTCCCATCACAGGCCCCAGCCATTGAGTAACTGTTTATACTTTGGGCTAAAGGCCTGCTTCTTTGACCAAGCTCGTGTTAGCTAAAGCCCCAGAACAAAAGATTTCCTCTCGTCTTTCTTATCCTTCTCGCCTGTTCTCTTCTCTTCCCTAAGTGTGCCCATATGACGCCATTCAGCATGCCAGCCAGTTAAACCAGACAAGTCATGCTGAGGACAATGCTTACATGTACAGTATACGATTGTGAGCGAGTGCATTGTCGTATCTCTATGTATACATGTGTTTTTGCATGCATTTCATTGCATGTGTGTTTATTTGTGCACTGTATGCGCGTGTATTCAGAGACTAGTAGGAGTCATGCTGCTGATACTGGCCTGGCGCCTTTCAGATCCAGCTTCTAATCCTCCTGCCCATCAGATCTCCCATCGTTGTGCCTTTGTGCCCCTGTCGCCAGAGCAGGGAGACCATAGCTTCCCACTTATGTAATCTCCAGACCTCTCATATCTGTAGTATCGCTGCACGGGCCTCTGCAGAGATGCACGGATCCTTAACCTGCTTGGCTGTATCACCTGGGCTCCAGTGTGGCCCCCAGATGTGTGCCACAGATAGGATTCTTTACCTCTCAACACAGATTTGTCTTATCAGCCCGTCTACCCAAACCACCGTGTAATCTGGATCGCCCCATCGCAGGTTCCTTTTGTTCTGCCCGTTTGAACCGCCCTCATGCCTGCTTTTGTCGTTCTTCACTCTCCCTGTGTTCTCTCTTTGGTTGGTATGAAATGTTTCCCAACATTCAGTTTGACTGAAGATTTTCATGGAAATGAGATCCAAAGACTCCAAAGTGTATGACTTGTATGTGTCAGAAAGTTGTCTGATATTTAAAGTTGAAAGGGTCAGTTCACCCAAATCACTACTTTTGGTTTTATTTGATATTTCAGAATTTCATTGTGCTGTGAAATTAAAGAATGTATTTAAGCAGCAATGTATTTTTCCAGAAACACTGTTCCAGTTACTCTGGATACTAGTTTTTATTGGAACTAGTTATAACGGAGCAATACTTGATTTTTGAGGTTAATTCCAAAATTGATGTGTGAGAGCTTACAGCAGTATTAGTTTACTTTTTGGGCCACTGGAGGGCAGCGGAACACGCTCTAAACACAATATTGACATATTATCACCTCATAAAGTTGATAGGACCCAATGTTTTAGCAGACGCATCCAACAGACACAGAGGAACACTATCATTCATGTGGAGTCGTGTTTCTGTCCAGCTGGTTTATTTAAGTCCAATATTTACTCTTCTCTCAGCTCTGTTTTGGTCTTCATCAACTCCTGAGAATAATATATGACTCCACTGTGGTCACCAGGTATTTGTCTGCCTGCTCTTTAGTGCTGGGCAGGGCAGGTGGACTTAATGGAGTTTTTTGTGAAAACTACAGCAACGTGTCTATGATAGACTCTAGAACAAATATTTCTACCAAAAACAGTACCGACTAGAACATTTGACCCACAGGTACTCTTTCTGAAAAGACATGTAGATGTTTTAGTTGTTTCATTTTCATTACTATCACTGTTGTTGGTGAGATTCTGTTTTTATTCCCATTAACTTTGCTTTTGATATATTGTTTTCATTTATTTCTATGATCATGCAGTATTTGGTCTCTAATGAGTTTTAGTCAAGTTAAGCCACTTTTATTTATACAGTATAGTTTAAAGTCACAATCAGTACATCATCTGACACCCTCGATCCTCAGATCCTTTGTTCAGATAAGGAAACAAACATCCATCTCCCCAAAATAACAAAAAAAAATGAACTCTTAAAGTATTTATGGCGCTGTGGAATTTCATTGTAATATTGTGATTTATGAAGTGACTGATCATCAAAACCTTGAAACCTCACTATAGTATGCATCCATCCCTCGCTATGAAACCAAATCGCCACTTCAGGGGAGGCAGTCTGTGTAATTTCAGTCTCACATCTGAAAGCACCCGGCTCTGTTTATGAGAGGGTCTGTAACCCTCTTCAGTCAGAAATAAGCAAACATTTTTCAGGCACAAAAGGCAGACAAAAGAAAAGAACGGCTCGCCACACACTATAGAGAGAGATACCCGCCTCCAAAGTTTACACAAATCCTGAATGAAAACAGTATTCTTTTGTAATCTTATCTGGGAGATGTTGATCGAGCGTCGGGGTGGGGTGGTGGAGTGGGGGGCCAGGGGCTCGGCTCCCTCTCCAGCCTCTATTATGACTGGCTCAGCAGACTGGCTCCTCTGATCCACTGATTGGACACAGAGCAACACGGAGCCACAGACTGGCAGGGGAAGAGAGAGAGAGGGAGTAGAGTTTGCAGTCGCCATCTCAAGGTGAATCTCAATAAGTGATATCTAAAGAGGAAGCTGTGCTGATAACCTCCTGCTCAGGCACAGGTGGAGTTACTTTAACCCAGCACTCTCTCTCTCTCTTCTTACTCCGTCTGTCTCTCTTTCTGTCCTTCATAGGGAGGGGTTGATGCTGTTCATTCAAGTTTAAAAAAAAAAAAAAAAAAGCAAGTGACTTATCAGTTTAAATCTCAAACACTGGAGAGACTGGTGGGAAAATGTCTCAGTTCGCAGGAGGCGACATCTCAAAACTTAGGAATGAAATCCAAAAGAGAGAAAGTTCTCTGTCCACTGAAAGCAGGACTGGATTTCTTCACCACACACTAAGAACAAGACGTGATAGTTCAAGCAGTGTGCAGTTTAAAAGGACTCTGGAGGGAGTTCTCTAAAGTCTGAGGAAATAACCTTGATGTTATCATAGCTATGTCATTGGTTTAGGCTTAGTGACTACAAATGTATATCATAAAGCCTTTTATATGTTTTAAGACATATAAAATACTCTGCTTTGAATAGTAATGTGTTTTCCACTAAAAAGTTCAGTTATGTAGTTAAAAATTCTTAAAATGTCATTTGCTCACTCATTGAAAAATACAGAATCTATGAATATGCTGACATCTTTAGTTTTTAAAAGTTGAAGATAGCTGGACAAGAGATGCTTCCTACTTCACTATTCTCTGTGTATGTGCACTGGAGGTTTCAAGTGCCCACATCACATTTGTGTAAGGGGAATCAGACTCTGGTTTGTTTTCCTCCTTGGTGCGATTCCTTTGGGCAGATCTGAACACAGCAATCATACTTTTGCGCAGCTCAAAGCAACCGTACGGAGACCCTTTGAGGAATTGTCCCGGTTTGATCCCACACAAACTCTTGGAGCGGTCCATTTGAGGTGGGTACGTGATCTGACCCAACTATAAGGCGTAGTCTGCGAGTTTGAGCTCAGCGGTTCCTGTAGCGAGGTATGTTTTGCATGCTGGGATGAAGATGAGCAAAATCAACAGCTGCTGGCTGGAAAATTAATGAAGGTCCAACCCGGACTAGTGCAACGATACGTTTCATTTTTGACATTTGGCAGATAGGAACTTCTTCAGGACCTTCTTTGTGTATTTGTGTTCTTGCCCCACCCCAGACACATCTGACCAATGAGTGGAGTGAACATTCTCATGTGGCTTGTAGTGATCAATTATGATTCTGCGTTAAATGAAACCAAACCAAAGGCAAAATACACCAAGTTTACCATCTCAAATAATGTAAACTAAATAATGTCTTTATGTCTGAGGTGCTACTCAACAGCAACATTGCTTCATTCCGGTTTAACCAATTGTTTTCTTCTTTGTGAGATCCTTTTTTTTTTAATGAGGAGCAGACATTGCTGCGATGCTTCTGTTTCACCTGTCCAGCATCGTAATGTCTTCCTTCCTAGATTTACTGTTTGTTAAGTTTGGGTTTCTGTAGGTGGATCAAACTTGTTTCATTGAAATCCCAAATTGCTGCAAACACACCACAAACATACTGCTTACATCCTGCACCTACAGGAAATCTGCCATAGATTATATTTTTAGCAGCAAATATAAAAGACGTTCAAGATTTAGTGTGTAAGTGTGAGATGAAATCACTATTGTGTGTTTTTTTTTTAATTCCTACCATTTCCTCTTTCCTCCACAACTGAACTTTATCTTTTCTTAAACTAAATGAATGAAATATAAATATGGTTTCAACTTTTCTAAATCCTTGTTTGTTTGTTTTTTCTTTTAGAATGTGAAAAGGATGTGCAGAAGGTTTGCTCCGACTCTCCTGAAGAACACCTGCAGCCGTTTAAGGACAAGATGGAGGCTTTCGTTCTCAGTGGTGAGTAGTTGCACTCATGTTCTCTGCATCCAAAAAAAAGGTTCACTTTTAGCAGGTCTGTAGTAGTTAGTCTGTAGTAACACCTTTCAACAAGTGTGTCAATAACAACACACAGTGGTATTGTGTATCAGTAAATACCTGACAAACTAGACCAAAAGCTTGAGACACCAAACTTAGGAACCATTCAGAATGACTACAGGTGTTTGCAAGTTAAGTTTAAGACTTTCAAATTACTTTTTGGTGAGTATTTTAAGTTATAATGAAAGATTAGTTGCATCTTTGATATAAAACTGAATATAAAGAACCTGCAGAACACAGAACCTGCATCGCACTTCAAGGGAGGACTGAAGATATTTTATTCAGATGCTTTTGAGTCTTTTTAAGAATCTGCTAATCCTAATTTTGCTCAGTGATAAATAAACGTTAATGCAAATCTCCCAACAATAAACAATGAAACAGTCTTCTTCCAGAAACCTGCAGCCATCAGTCAACATATGGTTTCTCTAAATCATTGTGTTGTCTCTACTAGTTGTCAGAAAAACATAGGCTTCATCCTGTTACTTGCCTGATTATCTACATTATGTCCCATTTGTTTTTTCATGGAGTGTTTTTG
Source organism: Euthynnus affinis (assembly GCA_029490765.1). Lineage (NCBI taxonomy): Eukaryota > Metazoa > Chordata > Actinopteri > Scombriformes > Scombridae > Euthynnus > Euthynnus affinis. The sequence goes on along the minus strand of CM055853.1, from coordinate 8,130,385 downwards.
GTATCTGTGTGTCTGTGTGTGTGGGAGATAGGATGGATTCAGAGTAATGGCTAGACACTCAGATAGGGATCAGTCAGATTTGGCAATGATTGAGACACTCAGGAACTGGGAGTCTGTTCGCCCACTGCAAAAAATGTCTCAGTCATCCTGCTAACTCCAACTAAATCAATGGCAATAGAGAAGAGCCTCCCATCTCCAATTCCCTAAATCATGTAGATTTATGATAATTGATTATATTAATTCATTTTTGTGACACATTTTGAAGCTGTGAATAAAAGCAGAAATGTCTCCTAAAGAACAATGAAAATGCTCCGTTCAGACAAAGATGGATTCATTAACAGTTGAGTTTTTGGCATAAAAAATAATTTTACTGACAGATTTTTCACAACCACAGTTAATCACTCTTTTTAAATCAGAGAATAAGTTTTAATTGGAAAAAGATTCAGAAAAATCCATTTAAATGACACTGGAATAAAGTGAAAAGGTCTCAGTAAAGTGGACATTTTTGCTTTAACAGAAATCAGAATTAGAGTTAAATAAGTTTGAGTAAATGATTTGTTGATGTTGAAAACAGAATCTGACAACAGTACCTTTTATTTTGTGATAATGACATTGCAATTTGAAAGTGGCGGTAAGAATGGCTCCATTGCTGTTTTTGAAGAGACCAAATGGTTGTCTGGCTCCATTTGACAAGGTCATCATCATTATTATTATGGCTGGTTAAAATATAATCTGTCTTCTTTCTCTTTTTTTTTTCTCCCAGCACGAAAAGAACACGCTGATGCTTCCTATGACTTGATGACTGCACAAAAAAGGTTGGAGAAATAAATGATTCTGTCCTTTATGTGCATCACATTCACGCAAATTAGTTCTGACATCAAAACCTCCTCGAGCAAACATGATGGATGGAAAAAGTTTGGAAACATTTTTTATACAAACTTTGAAGTGACATTAAGATTTTAGGTCCTGATTTGACAAAGCGAAACAGGCAGATGTTATGAACCAATATGGACATCAGTGTCAACATTTTTTTTTTTGTTTGTTTTGGACCATATTTCACCATAACAACTTTTTCTAAACTAAACTAAAAGCACATCTCAATCTTGGTTGATTATATTGTTATTCTCTCTTCCCTGATCCTTCTTGCTGCTCAGTTTTCAGGACTTGGTTCTGTATTTTGGGCTGAGGCCTAAGACGGGAGAGAAGCAGGTGACGGCTGGTCATTTCTTCATGCTCTGGTTCGAATTTTGTGCCGACTTCAAGACCAGGTGGAAGAGGGAGAACAAGAACATCTCTAATGAAAGGTATCTGCCTGTGTATGTCCAGAATCGCCATGTTTTGAAATGATTATTCAACTTATTCTTAAACTTATCAGTTTATTCGGAAAGTGTGGGAATATATTATCCCACAGGGGTTATGCAAAATATAGTCAATTACTGAAAAATCCACTGATTTTAAAGCCAGAATTTAGTGAAAAGCTTATTAATGATGTGCGACAGACAAACACTGGAAGAGCTGCAACCTATTGATGTTCATATTGCTAAGCTTATTTGCTTGTTAATTATTATTATTCTTAATTATGTCTGTTTGTATTACTGTCTATTGCTTGTTGTCAATGTGAGCTAGTTAACGCAATTTCAGTTTAAAGTGACACTAGAGTTAACCTTAACCTTTGATTTCTATGCAGTTTTGTTGTGGCTGATGCATGAACTGCAATCAATATTGTGTCTTTTGATTTTATTTTTTTTTGATTGATCAAAACAAACTTGTATTGGTGCCGGTTTCATTCATATGTTTCTGTTTGCATAAAAGTGATGAGAGAAAGATGTCTGGCTCTGAAGTAATAAAGAGATATTTTTTTAAATGCTGTACTGTTAATAATCTGACACGTACAATTTCAGGTTAAAAGAGGCTCAGCTATCCGTGAAGAGGATCACAGGAGAGAAGAAAGTGGAGACCAGAAAGATTAACCCGAACAGTCTGGTAAGATAAAATTCATAAAGGCACAGAAATGTGTCTAAATTGATAACACAATTCAAGTGAAAGGACAAGTTCTCAATTGTAAAAGACAAGTCTGTTTTAAAACAACAGTCAGGAACCAAAATGAACATTTAAATAGTTTTTTCTTACTGTAATCATTCCTCCTGTTCATACTGACCATTAGAAGATCCTTCATAATGTACTTACAATGTAAGTGATGGGGAACAAAATCCACAGTCCTCCTTCTGTGCAAAATTTTTAAAGCTTATCTGAAGCTGAAGTCGTCCAAATGAGTCAAATCAAGTAGATATCTTTCAACATTACAGTCTTTTTAGTCTCTCTTTTTGCTACTATAGTTAAACCACAGCTCAACAGGGAAACACTGTCCAAGGAAACACAAAGAGGGAATTTGATGATAAAAAAGGACTAACTGTGGAAGATATCCACTTTATTTTACTAAGTCAGATGGCTGAAGCTTCATATTATCTTCAGATAAACTTTTAAAAACATTTTTGCTCAAAACAAGACTTGTGGATTTTGGCCCCCATCGCTTAACGTTGTAAGTGCATTCTGAAAAGATCTTCCAATGGTCAGTATGAATAAGAGAAATGATTACAAAGAGCTCCTGATTGTTGTTTTAAGGCAGACTTGAAAAATGTGAACCTGTCTTCTACTATTTTATGTTGAAAATAGGATCTTATAAAGACAGCAAATGTTACAAAATCCTATTCTGTCATGCTACTTTTAATGATTTAGTACAAAATTCTTTGTAGTGTTTTTGTCTGTGTGGATCAATCCTATCATGTTTTTCTCCCAACAGAAAGAGCGACTGCGCCAGAAAGAAGCCAGCATGTCTTCAACTTAAACTCAGGAGGTATAAATCTGTAACATTAGGAGGATCATCATCAGTAACAATAATACAGCAATCCTCACCAACATTTCCTCTGTTGACACAACATAAACCTTTTATATTTTTAATATATTCATGGACTAATGCCATCCATTAACTGGCAGCTTTATGTTATATATTTACCATCCAAAAAATGTATTTAAATTGTAAAGACTGAAAAAAAAAATCTTTTGTGCAATATGTAGACATTACTGGTAGTTTTAACTGTGTATAGATTCTGACATTTTGCATTGATTCTGACATGTGTAGTCTTAAGAATTTGCAATATTTTTCCACAAATAAAATCAGTGATCAGAAAAAGTGTGATGTACAGTAATATCTTGAAAATGCTTTTATTCACAAGCAACTTTACAATACACGATACACACATATACATAGTCGTAAAATGAAGTGGCATTTAGCAGTGCAGGTTGTAAAAAAAAAAAAAAAATCTTTATATATCATCAAAGCCCTCACATCCCACACAGTGGAAACAATACAACCATCCAAAGTCCTTTGAAGATCCTCATATTATCTGATGAGGCTGACATTTCTGTGCACGTCTTGTACCCCCACAACATCTTCTCTGTTGCCAGATGTCTGCAACAAATATTATGAGTTGTTGCAGCCTCAACCTTAAACTTGCTCTCATTGACGCTCAAAGAGTTCACTTAACTAAAACTTTGGCAAAGTCCAACAAATCTGTTAACACAAATAAAATGATGTTCTGGTTATGGTATATCTGGTATTTGGTTGATGTGATAAGTTATTAATTGCAGTTGAAACCGGACTGAAGATGACACCTGGATCAATAACTTTGTTCATCAGCAGAATTAATGGTAAATTCAGTATCTTCTTTCCTTTATAATGATAAAAAAGGACAAGATGTTTCATCTTATTTAAGTTCCTCACTTTCTCATTCCAACTTCATTCTCATGTGTCCCTTTTTTTATTTTTGCAAAGCTGCACTTTCCTTCACACAGAAGGGAATATATATTATCTGCCAGCATGTGTTAGTTTGCGTCTAGTCCGAATCTATTGTTGTGCAGCGGCACTGCTTTACGCGCTGGACCCGTTTCTTCCTGGTACTAGGCGTCTGTCCCGGGCAGAAGAGGGTGTAAGTGACGGTGCTGAAGGTTTTGGGTTTGCAGGCGGAGCAGGACTGAAAAGCGTTCCCGTCCTGGTAGATATGCCGCGGGATGTAGAAGGAGTTGCACTGGCCGTAACAGAACCTGTTGATGATGGTGCGGCTCAGGCATCCTTCCTCGTGGATGGTTTGCTTGAGCGGCTGCGTCTTGCACCAGTCCAGCCGCAGGTACCGACGCTCCGTGACGTGAAGCGCCTCCTGACTGGACTCCAGAACCTCATCGGTCGTGGTTGTGGGCCCATTCCCGCGGGAAATGAATCCACTGATAGGAGGTTGTTGACACCTGTCCGATTCATTCGGGCTGTATTTGTTTGGATGTGGGAAAGCGCCTTGAAAGGTCGCGGCATCTGTACTCCTCGGCGGGCTGAGCAGCAGCGCCAAAACTATGGCAGAGGTCATTATACACGACGTTCTCATCGCTGAAGCTGAAAGAAAAATAACATAAAAGTTAGTCACTGATGGGGAGCATTTTACGCACAACTTTTACGCGCGCATTACGCATTTTCCAAAGGCGCTGTACATGATCGTTTACGGAATAGTTTTAACGAACTAATAGTTACCTGTTGTTTATCCAAACTCCTTACAAGAAAACGTGACAGACAGTTTACAGCATGTGTTTCTTCTACAGGTCCTGCGTCTTCTGTAGTGGCTTTACGAATGACACTGTGAGCGGTTTTCTAAACTGTCTTCAGTTTCAGAGCTTCTGAAGAACACGCCCCCAAACCCTCATCCTCACTTTATCTGTCTGAAAGGGGAAAAAATCTGAAAGGGGGGGGGAGAAAAAAACTCCAAACTTTTTCTCAATGCAGATAAATCGTTTATTTGACTTTACAGAACAAAAACACAAACATTTTGGCAAGATCAAGTGACTCAAAACAGATTCAGTGCTGCCTGTAGAGATTCATGTTACTGTAGTATGGTGACGTATATGAATACTAATCAGAATAAGCTGTAAATGTCATGTGAAGTAGTTCTGGTAGCTTTTTTTTTCTCCATAGAAGTAAATTCTTCTACATAAAGCAAAACCTACTACTGTTTTTAATTAACTACTAAGGAAATGATTTGTATTGAGTTCTTGCTTCAAGACACAGAGGTGATTAACTGGTCATATCAAGACATACAAAAATTAAACCTCATACTGTGAGAATCTCAATTTCTGTACAGCGATTAATAAGTACATTTTCTGATTCAACATTCCCTCAAAATCAATAAAGCTCTATAAAACGTTTTATGATACAGTTGATAATACTGTACACTGCCAGGCAAGTTTTTAACACCTCATATTTTAGCTTTTTGCATTTAATGGTGGAATCTCAGAGACTGTGGTCATTCGTGCTTTAAAATGTAGACTAAAAGAGAAAAGATAAGTGAACTGAGAATGTTTGTGACTTTTTATTTGACTGGAAATGGATCTTTATCTCTCTAATCAGACACTTGTAGCAGATATTTGTCTTAGAATTGAAGCTATTTTACAGTATGTTTTAAACCTACAGTAGGATCACTTTTGACTTTTTTAGTGTATTTTTTCCTCTTTTTTCTACTCTGAGATTTGCCTCTCATGATGAAAACTGAGTGGCAGACACTGAAGATCCCACTTTTTTGACAACTTATAGCATTAACTGCCTGAACATCACACTAAAACCAGGAGTCAGTGGACAGCTTGAGAAAGATTAAGGAGGCTGTTCACATCTGACAACAAAGGCCATCCTTGAATGGAAACAGGGACCTGAATCCATCTCCATGACAACTAACCAGACAGCCTTTGTTGATGAGATGCAATTAAAAGCTACAAAGATATACGTTTTGGTATACTATAAAGGTATACCAGTTATGACTATATGTTGCAAATATAATAAATTGGTAGCACTAGCATCAGTTTTAAGACAAGATATACAGTTTGTTGTTGGCTACAGACATATCATTAGTGACAAAGTTCTGGTCTGATTAATATGTTTTAGAATCAATAAAACCTTTGTTTTCTTACGTTTTCTTATTTATCAGTGAGATTCCATCACTTGAGATGTAAACAAAAATGATGAAATATAGGATGTAAAAAACTTTTTCCAGTGTACTTTAATATTACAGTGAGCAGTTTCAGGTGCAGGAGTTTAGGTTGTGGATTTGGTGGCAGCAGAGACAGTCGGCTCCTCTTCCTCGTCTTCCTCAGAGAAGTGAGGGACAGATTTCTTGGCGACCACGTTGTCCAGCTTCTGGCCCATTAAGTACGGGTTAACACTCTGCAGACAAAAAAAAAAAAAATAGAATATTAGTAATGTACATCCAAACTTAACATCTGACCAAATCTCAAAATGATAATATGAGAACAAACAAGTAAAGTTTCATCAAAGCTTGTTCAGAATATGAATTTATATCCAAAGCCGTAAGTTTAAGATTAAATCGGTTCCTTCAGGGGTGAATCTCAGTGCTGGCGATGTGGTTTCTCAGAAATAATCCTACAAAGAAAAAACAAGAGGACAACCAAGAAATACTATACCCTTTTTCTCCTTTTTGGTCCTCCCTTCAGTTTTTGGTACAAGAGCTCCTTGTTCTGAAAGAAAAATTAGATGGAAAAAAAAAACAGTTTTCAGACATAAAATCGCGTATCTGTTGTTTTACAGCCTCTTTGTTCATAAATTACTGTCAAAAAAATTGTCTGAATGCATTTTCAGGGAATAAAAACATTTGAAATGATGGATGAATCCTCTCAAATTACGAACAAGTTTGATCTTTCGAATGGCAAAAATCTTGTCTCCATCTTAATTTTAAGCGGTCGCCAGCATAGACGACGAGAAACCACAGCTATGACTACTGCTGCTGAGTTTCCTGTCTCCAGCAACCAGAGAGATTTGCTCTTTTTCAAGTATCAGACAATAAAATTAAAATAAATTATTGCCATGTCATCCTACTACTACTAATATTAATGTAACCTTTTTTGTCTGACACACAACAGGCCTGTCAGATGAGCTCAATATCTTTATCACCACCACCCCGTCATATATCTAACATGTTTGTTTAAAATAAATAATGATATAAAAGTGGAAATTGTGATAATATCAGCTCATATAATTATATTGTTATATTGTATTATTGTAATTATATTGACAAAATCCACCTTCCATCACCTCTGAAGTTCACTAATGAACGTGTAATATCTCATCTGTTTAATTTGTATTAAAAAAAAAACAAAAAAAAACAAGTACAAAAATAACACCTTGTGGCGTGACAGGGGCTAATATGCCGGACTATTTCTTGGCAAGAATATGCAACCTTCTGGAGTCTTGTTGCCAGGCAACCAGCGTACAGGAACTGTCTAGTTGTTTCCCTCGGTCATATAACTCTCTTTAAGAAAGTGAACAAATGTATTTCACAAAGTGTTGAACAATTCCTTTAAGTTGTCTACTAGACAAACATTGTTGGTTCAAGTTGCTCAAATGTGAGGATTTGCTGCTTTTCTGTGTTTTATATGATTGTAAACTGAAAGTCTTTGGGTTTGGAGTCTTAGTCAGAAAAAAAAACACAATCTCAAGACATCACCTTTGGCTCTGGGAATTTGCATTTGCTTTTTAAACATTTTCTGACATTTTACAGTCTAAATGAGGATCACTTGAATAAACAAAAAGGTCAATCTGTAATGATACTAATTTGTTACAGTCCTACTCTGTACTCACCCATTTCGCCAGCGCAGGGTAATCGTGCTCCGGGTCAAACAGATGCTGGTGTTTTTGGAACTCTCTGCTGAACTCAGCTGTGTCAGGAGCGTTTTCCAAACACCCATCTGCTGCTGCGAATGTGATAAGGAGCAGACAGAGAAGATTGAAGATGCAATTTATTCAATAGGCTTTAAATGACGGCAGTTAATAAAGAAGTGATTAATGTACTCGTTTGGGTCACTATGTTTTGTATCTCACTAATTCTGAGATGGCATTAAAAGCAACATTTTCCATGATTCCAGTCGATTTTAAAAGTGAAGATATTAGAAGTTATAAACTTAACCCTGTTGGTTGTAAAGGTGATACTATGTTAAAAAAAAAAAAAAAAAGAATGTGCTTAGATCAAACATCTCTACCTGTTTTTCCTTGAGGACAGGGGTTTGGAGGGTCTGGGTAGCCATGGTCATCACTGAAGTCTTTGGGAACATTATCACCTGTGAGCTCAGCCACAATGTTTGGGATGTTTCCATAAGGGCCGAGGTGCTGCAGCCCCTCATGAGCACCACCTTGTGGTAGAAAATAAGCACTTCAGTTATCTTAAAAACAACAAAAACAGCAACACCAGCTTGACAAACACTACATTTTCCATGTGACAACAGCATTATATTCTCAAATGTATACATTTTTAGTTTTTTCAGCTCTAAATGAAACCTCAACTAAAGTAAATTTACAGTATTCTGCATTCTGAGATAACTCTTGATAATTCTGATGATATTAGTTGAAATAAACATTTGAATGAGTCTGAATAAATCAGTTTGATACAACTGAGGTAATCTACAGTATGGAGGGATGGAAAATATTATAGGAAAATTATAGGAAGGGGGGGGGGGGGGGGATAAAACACAAAAGAAAGAGTATGAGTGACAAATGTAGAAAATATTGTAACAAATATATATAGGCCTAGATTTTATGCCTCATGTGATTCACAAACACTCCCATCCTCCGCATCTTTTACCTGAATTCACCTGATTCCTCAATGCTCCTTATCCTCACATTAAACCTACAGACCCTCTATAACCCACCTTTTATAAAAAAATAAAATAAAATAAAATTTAAAAAAAAAAAAAAAAAAAAAAAAGCCACCCAACATACCCTGTATGCTCTGAGGCCCGACAATGTTTGTGGCCTGATGTGCGGGGTACTCCACCCTGGGCCGAGCGATGCCGAGCTGCTCCATGACGCCGTGCAGGAGCCTCTGGATGTCGGCTTCAGATACCTTGTCGGCCGTGCGGGGGCTGCGGGCTGAAGCCCTGCCGAGCTGCAGGCACAGCAGGAGGCCGAGCAACGATAACCGCACCGCCGCGCACATTTCTGCCATCTAAACACATAACAGACTTCACTGTTAGAAAAGAGTGATGTACAAACACAGCTGCTTTTTCCTCTCTAATGGGCTGATTAGATGATAACCACTTAGTATGGAGTCAGTGACAGCATCATGTTACATGTAGTTATAATTAATAGAAACCTAAAGAAAGTGTATCCAAAAAAAATGAAAGATGTGTAAATTGGATAAATCCTTGGTGCGCCATCTGTAAACAGAGGGTCGATGTGAAGCTTGTAAAAAGCCTACATGATGTCTATGAAACAGAAAAAACACCTTAATGTATGTTATTAACTGTATTTAATTACATTCATGCGATAATAAATGTAATGTATTACTTGAAAATATCAAATGATCAGAATAAGGGTTGTGGTGTTTTTCTTACCGTGTCTCTGATGGAGGGACCTGCCTACTGAGCGACACCTGCCAAGATAGCCACAATGACATTATCCATTTCCTGTCTCCAAAATAAAAATCTTGCTTCGCCAACACGACAAGAAAAAGAATAAAAAAACGCCATGATTCCAGCAAATTCAAATCCTGATCTGTGAATTTATCATTTATGTAGATACCCATGCCTTTATTGCGTTTTGAATTAACTGAGTTTAAAGATGATCCTTAAGGACTTTTTCTACGACTTCATTTTGAAGGGAAAAACACCCGATTTCCGGTATCATCAACGCAACCTTTATGCAACCATTACGCAACTTCGCAGGAAGATGCAGTCCGCCTTCTTTCACGGTTCAGACGCAGTTGCTAAGAAACCAAAAATCTTCTCCTCTCATTGGCTCTTGCATTGTGCCCATTATGAGCTCATCAGGCGAAGCGTGGAGAGAAATGAGAAAAATCATCATCATCATCATCATCACTAAAAACAGACATATTTAGTCCATCTTCAAAAACGCCTATTTTCTCTGTAATCCATTTTATAGAACTACACACATTATCCTGCTGTTGGTTGCAATATTAAATAAATACAAACCAGAGTACAAACTAGACATTTTGTCCTTTATATCCAACTTCAGTTTTGTCATCATATTTCTTTGGGCTCTTTAATTCTCTATAATTGGCATTGTGTCTGTACTCTTAGATTGTCGTTATTGACTTGTTAAATGTCTTTTGTGGATTGCAAACATGGGCCCTTTTAGTTAAGACATCTCTGCATGTCACTGCTAGTTATGTTAGTTTATAAAAAAAAAAAATAACAGTTGGTTGTCAGATTAAGTCAGTTAGTCCTCCAATGATGTGTGCTTTTTATAAAATAAGTTATCATATTTGGCATTTTGACTTTGGAGCTTTGCATTAAAGATGAAAACTAACACATTCAGTTTGGCCTTACACAATCATGGTGCATGTAAATGAGAAAAAAAACACTTTTGATTAAAAAAAATAGTCAAAAATATATACATTTATTAAAAATGGAGAATGTTAAAATATAACTAAGTGCTCTGATCAAGAACAATGTGCCAAAACTGATCTATCACTGTTGATCACATTGGGGAAACCAACATGACTACTAGAGAGAAGATCGTCTCCTCCATGGTGTAAGCTGCAGTTTCCCCACAGCTGTGAGTACAGGAGAGCCGTCTGCATCGTGTCCTCTGGTGAACTTCGGGAAATGAGCCAAACGCAGATCTCTGCCAACAAAACAGACAAAACTATAAACATCAGATTATGTGAATAAGATTAGCGATGTTGTAGTGTTTTTTTTAAACAGGAAGCCACTGAGTTAGTCAAGAAAAAGGAACAATTTCAGAATTCCTTAATTATTCTTAAAGACCACTATTTGTTGATTACTTGAAATTAGAAGATGTGCATAATGTGATGCTACCTGAGGTATTTGATACTGTGATATTTAGCATGATACCTTTGACTAAAAAGTGACAATATTTCAAAAGTCCATGAAGCATTGGTCAATTTTACATTTTGTAACTTACATTCTCAAGTTTCAACTCTGATTACTTGTAATTTGTGAAATTAGCCTTATTCACAGCAGATACTTTGACTTGTCATAGTAGGAAAAACACAGGAACAACATTAACAATGGCTCTGCTCTATTCTAGTTTCCCATTAGCTCATTACAATGCAACACACCAGGACCCTGAGCTAAAGCAGCAAAATGGAACTGAGAAATCATTAATTTTATTAGTTACACATTTGCTTTTGCTACTGTGACATAAAAGTGTGTCTTCCATGTAAAAAAAGGCCTTCTAATTAGCATAATTTACCTTTTTAATCTCTCACATGGCGTCTTGCATCCCTCTTTGCCAGGAGGACTGGAACCATCCAAGGCAGCTGCTGCAGGTCTGAAACCTTCTTCTATAAACAATTTTATTATAAATCACATTCTATATAAAATTAAACAATACCATCCACTGCCATGTGTTTCCATCTTCATCATGTGTATACCTGCACAAGGCATGCAGGTCCTAAATAGCAGGACATTGGGGAAGGTCTCCAGACCAACGCTTCTCCTCAGGGTTGGTCTGGCTGCTGATGTGGATCCCTGGCTCTGCTCAGAGACTGGTGGTCTGACCTTTGACCTTCCTTGAATCCACGGTACAGTCTTCACAGACCGCATCACTACATTTGTTTGAGAAAATACAATTACAGAGCTCACAGGAGGCTTTCAGGGGAGAAACAAAGATGATAATACAGTTGCTGTTGTTTATCTACACGTTTTTACCTCTAAAACTGTGTCTCTTCCTCTGTCCTTTTTTTGTGTCTTTCGGAAGATGGAAATTTGTCAGAAATTCCATACTGTCCATGACCGCTTTAGGAATCACACCTAGTAAATATAGTAAAGATCATAACATTGCAGATGTACAAAACATAAAAAATACCCTTAATTTAAGATCAGTGTCAACACCGAATGATTGGTTTGTTACCAAATAAATGAGCATGCTCAATGAAGCTGCGCAAGACGAGAACTCTGAGTTCGAGGCGTTGTTCAGACATCTCTGCCTTGTTGGGAGGTGGTAAAAGGCATGGAACAAAGACTGTAGCGAGGTTGGAGCTGGTCATCAAGTTTTCGGTGCATCTAACAGGGCAACACATGAAATGGTAAAAGTCTGTGGAACATCCAGTAATTAAAAGAGAAAAGGAAATGATTTAATGCCAACCATGCTAGCTGCTAATTAGGAATAAGTAGCATCACTGGCTTGCAAAGCCTAAAACTCCCACACATGACCATGAAAATGTGCTCCAATGATCCAACAGGCAAACAAGTGTTCCTTCTGACTGAAAGGTCTAAGAACAGAAAGTGTTGCACTATGTTGTAAAGATTATAAAACTATCAGTATTAAACATGTGAATATGAATACTACTACTGAATAAAACTGACTTGGCATTACTTTTAAACTGGGTTGTTAAAAGATCATTAGACACTGCAAGGAAAGCGAACTGTTAGTCTGAATTATGGATGACATGCAGTAGTGCAGCTACTTAAAATCCAGACATTAAGTAGTTAAAGTTTTCACTTTGTTGGTAACAACAGGGCAAAGCTACTGTACATCACTGTTAGGTTTGGTCACATGTTGGTGCAGCAGAGATAGCAGCTGGTGATACAACAATAATTCAATAATTATTTCTTAAAATCCAAAACTTCAGCTTCTGTTTCAGGCATTCATTGATAGAAGTAGACTACAAATACCCAGTCTGATATTTGTATGGAATGGAATACTTTCTCTTAATATTGCCATATTATTTGTATTGTCTCAAACCTCTGGGAAACTTTGGAGAGGAAGTGGAACAGATAGTGCAGACAAGAGGAGTTTCTGGCAGGCAGCAAACAGGACAGCAGCTGGAGGGCAGAGGTCCTGTCTTGTGCGGCAGGCAGCGCCTGGGCCTTGAGAAGAGCTGCGTGGAGCTCAGAGGGGAACAAGGGCTCTGGCAGCTCTCTGCAAAACTGTTTGATGAGAGTGGCTACGTCATTGGGGAGGGCTGTGGATAGACAGCCTTCTCCACTATTCAATTTGGCCTGAAAACAAATACAAGAATTGCAGGATGATTTATATCTGGCGAGAATAAGCTGTCACATCAGTTTTAGCATATTTCATCACAGAGATTGTCTGTTCATATATCTCATTAAGGTAAAGTTTGAGCTCAAACCACTAGATGATGCTGTTGCTCTAGTAGAGATTATATTGATACAACTCAAAAGGTCGAAATCTTACCCTGAGGGTCTTAATGCGAGGAAGAGAGCCTGGTTTCCTGAACAGGCCCACAGTCCCAGCACGCTCCAGGAGAAAAGAGCAAGCATCCACCAAAAAGCTGAGACACAAAACATGTTCATAACTGTTGTCCGAGGTAATCTCATAACTGTCCCAATCCTGCTGTTCACACTCACCAGGGTACCAGACCAAACTCAGGAATGTAGCGCCTTGATAAATTTTCCAGAGGAACACCAAAGATCTTTGTGCCACCGATGAACAGTCGCTCCTTTTTCTTCTCAAAGCTCTTCACAGTTATTCCATGAATGTTTTGAAGGTGAAACCGAATCACATTCCTATCTGTAACCGTCATGATTTAAATATCACCAAAACTATGACTGTGACACCATAATATCTGCTGCTCACTCTGTAAAATCACTAGTGAATCAAGGAGGCGGGCTTTATTATGCTCATCTATATCACCTGTGGCACAGATGACAAAGTGCTGCATTCAGGTGACACAGGGAAGGTGGTATAAATGACCTTTCAACTAGATAAATAACTTTCACTACAGATTTCATTTCTCAGATTCGCCGAATCACAGCTGAAGAAAGGACAAAATATGGAACTCCACCACAGTAAACTGTGAGACTTTTGTGAAAAACCTGATTGCATCCACACTAATCCGGCTGAATCTGAAAATACATCATTTTCTCTCTGTTGTGGCCTTCCATTTACATTTAGTTTACTGGTGCATGTATGATTTAATTAGAGTGGGAGGGTTTCTGGTTCATTTCCACCTACTTGCAAGGTGCATAGAGAAAGAAACACAGCAACTCCAGCAACACTTGTAGTTTTCCTTAGGAACAACTTGATTATGTGTGACATCAACTTGTTCTCAATACTACAACTGCTGCTGAAGTTTTTATCCTTTAATTATAATTTAATCTCAGCACCTGATCTTATGATAGTTTCATTTAAACAGTTAATAAATAAAGGCTTTTTTGAAATTTGTAAGGATTTGAGGTTGAAAATACCTTTTCTTTTTCTTTTTTTTGCTATTAGGTGGATTTTTGACCTTTGGACTGCAAATTTAGTGCACAATTATGAGAGCAGTATCAATCTTTTCATTTAACTCTCTGCAAAAAAATCAATGAATGTACCTCCCAAATGTCAAACTATTACTGTAAAGTAACTTGTGTTCTGCTGACAATTCAATTTTTGTCTAAAATGTATTCTTAATTATTCTTAAACATTTTGGGTTAAGATTCAAATTGGATGTTGAAAGAATGTAAAGAATCAGGGGTCAACAGACCTGTAGACACCTCAAAGTGTGTTCAGTTTGCTGCCTGTATATTGAGTCAGACTCCAACACTCCAGATTACTGTTAAAAGCAACTATTTTTATTACAACAGTACATGTATATACAGCAAAGGGCACAGTAGAAATACAGATGGAAGGAAAGCTGGTGCAGTTGGTATGGGGTTGGGCTGTTTCGTTTTGTTTCTTTGGTGCTGCTTGGAGATTTAGAAGCACTTCCTGTGGACGATGGAGGGACCTGCCTCATCGTACTCCTGCTTGCTGATCCACATCTGCTGGAAGGTGGACAGAGAAGCCAGGATGGAACCGCCGATCCAGACGGAGTATTTCCTCTCAGGGGGAGCGATGATCTAGACAGGAGAAAAGAGCAGAGGTAGAGGTTGGTAAGAGAACCAGGAGCAACATATTGAGCTTTTGGGCAATTCCTGCCAATTTAACCAGTCAGTGCTGCTCTACAAGGGCTCACCTTGATCTTCATGGTGCTGGGGGCCAGGGCAGTGATCTCCTTCTGCATACGGTCAGCGATACCAGGGTACATGGTGGTACCACCGGACAGCACATTGTTGGCGTACAGGTCCTTACGGATGTCAATGTCGCACTTCATGATGCTGTTGTATGCGGTCTCATGGATACCGGCAGACTCCATACCTGAGGAGGTGAGATGAGAAAAGGTGAGTGTTGTCATCAGGGTCAGAATACAATCAAATAAAAGCAAAACATATAAAGTAAGTATAGAGTATGTGATTTTTTAACTACTTATACTTTTCATCAAGTCATTTTTATTTCTATAGACCTATACCACAGATTGCATCCTCTATCCTCAGAGCCTCGATTCTAATCGGGAAAACTAATAGAGGAAATAATCTGGGGGGGGGGGGGGGGGGATTTAACCAGGAAAAATAAAAAAAAAACCTCAGAAAAAGCCCAGTTGTTTGTACATAATAGATCGACAAGCAAAATTAGTTAATATTTTTTAGTCGAAATGTTGTTTTTATTGGCTCATAAAATGTGTTGTGTACTAACTAGGCTGTTATTTCACTTTGGCCACTAGGTGGAGTAAACTCATGAGTTGCAACAAATCTACTCACTTGTACACATGTAACATAATCACTAAGTATGTATGTTGACTTGCATAATGTGAGGCGCTCAGGGGAGAGTCAGTAACTCTAGCTGCTGGGTGTCATGACTCACCGATGAAGGAAGGCTGGAACAGGGTCTCGGGGCAGCGGAAACGCTCGTTGCCGATGGTGATGACCTGACCGTCGGGCAGCTCGTAGCTCTTCTCCAGAGAGGAGGAGGAGGCGGCGGTGGCCATCTCATTCTCAAAGTCCAGGGCGACGTAGCACAGCTTCTCCTTGATGTCACGCACGATCTCACGCTCAGCTGTAGGAAGGAAAGATTCAGTGAATAAACTAGTCTATTAATATGCCCTGTGTGGCAGTGGTGGAAGAAGTACACAGATCCTTAAGTAAAAATAGCAATACCACAATGAGAAGACATCCCATTACAGGTGGTCCCGCATTTAAAATCATACTTAACTAAAAGTGCATAAATATTATCAGCTAAAGTATTAAAAATTAGAAAATTGTCCCCTGTGACTATTAAGAAAAATGTAATAAAATACATCATTAATACTGAAGCATCAGTGTGCAGCTAGTTAAAGGATAGGTTGACAGTTTTTCAACTGTTTCTTAAAACAGCAGTCAGTCTGCCACATTAAGGCCTACAGTCTTTTTTAGCATCAAATTCCCTCTTTGTGTTTCCTCCGTGAGTGTTTCCCTGTTGAACTGTGGTGCAAGTATAGTAAAGTATGGCACTAAACAGACTATAACATTGAAAGATATCTACTTGGTTTGACTCATTTGGACAGCTGAAGCTTCATATTAGCTTCAGATAAACTTGTAAATAAAGCAAATGAAAGTAAATGTGCCTCAACACATAAACTACTTATTAGGTATATACTCATTTTTAAAGTGAGATATTGTTGCTACATCCTTTCCTCAGCTTCTATGACCTGTAGTTTATGGCTAATGTTAGCTTATGTTAGCAAACTTTAGCTCACTATTGCTGTGAAGCAAACACTCAGTTAATTGACTTCATGACTCTTTACTTGTGCTACTGTTGTGTTATGTTTTAGTATCCATCAGCATTTATTTAGCATTAAAGAAGGTGCAGCAGCTTCCTTAATATCCACCTGGCTTGCACTAATGTACAATACTAAAGACAAAAAGATAAATTTAATACCCTACAAACCTCCACAAAATCTCTATTAATCCTATAAGTAATTCATTTTTTGCTGCCAGTTATTTGTTGAGGTATCCTGTTAGGGCCTTCTTACCAGTTGTGACGAAGGAGTAGCCACGCTCAGTCAGGATCTTCATCAAGTAGTCAGTCAGGTCGCGACCGGCCAGATCCAGACGCATGATGGCGTGGGGCAGAGCATAACCCTCATAGATGGGCACGTTGTGGGTCACACCATCACCGGAGTCCAACACAATACCTATCAAGAAAAAACAGCCAATTGTAAGGTGATGGCCCAAAACAAAAATGTTTATTAAACGAATCTAAGTTCTTGGCGGAAACTCACCGGTGGTACGACCAGAGGCGTACAGGGACAGCACAGCCTGGATGGCCACGTACATGGCAGGGACGTTGAAGGTCTCAAACATGATCTGGGTCATCTTTTCCCTGTTGGCCTTGGGGTTGAGGGGGGCCTCAGTCAGCAGGGTGGGGTGCTCCTCAGGGGCCACACGGAGCTCATTGTAGAAGGTGTGGTGCCAGATCTGTAACAGCGGGACAAGGGATGAGGAACTTGTCCATGGGTGTAAAGCAACTCACAATCCAATCATGAACTGAAAGAAAAACCTATTGAGATGTTTTTCTACAAGTCCCCACTTCTCACCTTCTCCATGTCGTCCCAGTTGGTGATGATGCCGTGCTCGATGGGGTACTTCAGAGTCAGGATACCCCTCTTGCTCTGGGCCTCGTCTCCCACATAGCTGTCCTTCTGACCCATACCCACCATCACACCCTGAGAACGAAGCAAACACATCTCAGAATCGCAGGAATCAAACCGACACACAGACAGCCTTTGATATAACTACAAAGAAATTTATCTTTTGGAAATCTCTGTCTTTCCAGTATTCTAACCTGGTGACGGGGACGTCCAACAATGGATGGGAAGACAGCACGGGGAGCATCATCACCGGCAAACCCAGCCTTGACCAGGCCAGAGCCGTTGTCGCACACCAGGGCGGTGGTCTCGTCGTCGTCACACATGTTTGGTCTTTGCTGGGGTGGCCTTCTATATGAACAACAGGATGGACACACATGCAAAATCTTAGCTTGTGATAATTTGATATACTGGACATCACCACACAGCGTGATAAGCTATCTTTAAGTTTATAACAGGATTTCACTTTTATTGACCAAGCTGATTTGCAAAACACACAATCAGGAAATAAGTCCTCTATCAAATTTAAATGCCTAATGCTTCCATCTTAAGTCTACATGTAAGATCATTTCACATAATAAAACAAAGTAATACAATGCTGAGAAGCAATGTAACACTATGTTTAGTATGAAGACACTTCTGAGTGCTCTAATCTCTTCTCACTTGTCTCACAGCTGCCTGAAAAGCCAAAATGGGACATGGCTCAACCCTCCACACACACTCACTGTTCTATTTTCAGCCTTGGGACCCTTGTCACCCCCTTCTGCCCCCACAACCCCTCCTCTGTATCTCATCATTAAGCCCGAGCCAGTTAACAGCTGAGGCGGTGTGTCTTTTGACAAGTGGCAGTAGTTGGCCTGGGACTCTCCTCAGCTGTCGCCACATAGATGACTCCTCTGTTTGGAGCCAAACCATGTGCTGAGATCTTTCCAGGCTTTCTGGCCACAGCCTGCATCCCAAGTGCCAGCATCAGGCTTCCCCATGAAAATCTACATCTGTAAATTCATTTATTGCAATGTTTTTAGCATTAGCGCTCTGCATGAAACTTTTAAAGCAATAAAACAGCATCAATGTGTTGAAGTTTGACATTTTTTTAAAAACACTCTCAATGAGCTGACAACGGTTTTACTATAGAAGATACCATTAAAATCAAAATGTTCTCCTTCTATTCAACTCTATAATTGCATGTCTGAAGTTGTCCGACATGGTCTATTCAAATATATTGGGCCAATATAGTCAAATCTTTATCAACTATGAATGATTTGTCAATATGTACCATCCATTGCACCAGAAACTCATAATCAAGCTTGACTTTTGTTTTCCACTCTTATGCTGCTGGAAACTCACCTATGTATCAAATATTTTATCCATTTGTCAATTTTTTGTCCTGCCGGGACTATAGATGCTAATTAGCCATTGAGTTAACCCTGGCACATTTACACTGATGTTGTTAAAACATCAGTGTCAATGAATGTGCATTGTTCTCAATGAATAAACACAGATAAGTAAATTTCACCTTGTAGGCATATTTCATTTATTCATTTAATTAAACTAAACTCAGTTGAGCTTTATTGTTGTTATACTTGCATACAGCGAAACATAGTCTTTTCATTCAAAAAGTTGTGCAAATTATTTAAGAGGCCACTTGTGTCCTAAGTTTCCATTCTTCCATTAAATAACTGCTATTAATTCATCTTTATTTAACTGTTATTTAACTAAGAAAGCCTCAGTGAGATTAGAAATCTCTTTATCAAGAGTCTCCTGGCCAAGACAGGCAGACTAGATTTAAATTAGTGTGGGTTTCAATGGCGAGTTTTTAGCTTCCAACAGTACAACAAAGCTATTTCGGAGGATTTTCATCTCAGCTATAGAAAATATTATGCCACACATTGAGCTGTTTGAAAGTTTTGGTATAAAGATGGTCAAATTTAATATGAACCAATCTAAAACTCAATCACTATTGGCCTTCAAAACCTCTTCCTCACGCTGTATCTAACCTGAGTTAGAGCTGCATGCCTGCAACTCCACAGCATCCTAAACCTCAGATCCTTTCCCAGTCTGCTTGGTGCAAGTCACTGTCTTGAATCTGGATGTCTTGTCAATCAATTGCAGCAATCTAAATTAATTCACACCACCAATTTTTCTCTGCTCCCTCTTTCTGTCTTCTTTTCCTCCTCTCTTATGCTCAGCCCTCATCCTTCTCCCAGCAACAAATCATCTACTTTGCTCACAGAAACATAGAACTGTCCCCTGTCTAGTGACCCAACTTTAAAATATCTCCATGTTGCAGCAGTTATATGTCCTACAGCAGCAGCAGCAGCAGCAGCAGCAGCAGTAGTGTCTACTCATCTTCCCTGTTCCCTTCAGTCCAAAAAGCAAAATAGCTGAAACACAGCAACAAGATTGCAAAGGGACTCACCAAGTTGTAACCACAAGACTGGAGTTTCCACTGGGACAAAGGGCGAGGGTGCAAGGGGGGTCCTTAAATATGTCTCGGCATCCTGAGGTTGAGGGCCAGTGGGCGGGCTCAGGAGTTCACACAAGCCCAAATAAGTGCTGCTGAGTAAAATGGTTCAGTAAAGTGGATCCTGTGTCAGGGACGCCACCAAACCGAAGAGGTGTTGCCTTGGAGATGAAAGGCCAAGGAGAGACTAGTGGGAAGTTTCATGAAGACTGTTGCCATTATGGATGGTTCAATGATATAAAAAAAAAAAAAAAAAAATGAAAAGTTGGGTTATATGTTACAAATATTTCCACTTTGTATATATAATTTCAGTCTGAATGAGCTGTGTGATATCCCTAAATCACAATATTGACATTTGAGACAATATATCAATGGTTTGCATATATTTTGGGGGATTTTTGGGTTTTATCAACCAGTTTTTTAATATTCATTCAATGCATTTTAAATGTAATGCAACAAAAAGTTCAGGACCCTTTTCAGTGGCAATACCATCAACTACAGTAGTTTGAAATCCTGTGTCATACATAGCAGCATCTTTCTGCTACTTGCACTTTCTGCTGCCCTTCAGGATCCCTAAGGATGTGCTAATATGACTAAGCTCAAACTGGGCACTGGGGATATGGGTGATAGGAGGGGTGTGATTGTAATGTGAGATCTTGTCTGAGCAATCTGATTAAGGAGCCGTCTAAGGGGACCTGCCTGTCACAGTTTGCTGGTGTCATGGCATGTGGAGGGGGGCCAAAAACATGCCAGACAGCTGAGAGGCAATATTGTAAGAGGGGGGGATGGGGGGGGGGGGGGGGGGGGGGGGGGGGGGGGTTGGGGAGATGGGAGGGAGCTAAAGCCAGGGACCAGACCTCCACCAGACGACAGATCCCTGGGATGGCCTGTGCAAGCTGCGATGAGGCCGGTTCGCAGCTCTGATTGGCTCCGGTCTCTCCTTTTAGGGAAATGGAGTCTAACAGGTGCCAGTGGCTGCCTGTTGCTACAGACTGCCGTTAGAACAGCCAGAGCTCAGGCTCCATATTCGTCATCTTGTCCGACCTGTGTCTCCATGCTGGGGCACTATCAGGCCAGTGGGCTGGTCTGGGAGTGTAAGAAGAATGTAAATACCCCCCTACACCATCAACATTTTGAAATATTCCATTTGTAGCCATGTGTGAGGTACATTACAGCACACGCTACTAACCTACTTGTCAATTTCTATTCCTAACTTTTACATAACAGTGACTTCCTTCATATCATCTTGACAGTTTGATCATTTTGTTTAAGAAAGTTACGGGTAGGTGCCAAAGTCTGCAAAGGATTTTGTGTCTTGTAAAGAGGGGCAAGTAAAAATCAATGGACCCCATGACCTCAGTCACCCAGAAAAAACAGACAGACAACATATGAAACATTACACAATACAACAATATTAAGAGAGGAGAGAATAACATACACACTAAAAATTAGTGGGTTCAAATTTTACCCAGTTTGCTTACCCAGTCAATATAGCACCCATACAACATAGAGCTAACTTTATCCAGTAGAAAGCTGTTATTTGATCCAAGCTCTAGCTAAAAGCAGTCACAAATGTGAAGTTTCTTGTACCAATGATGGCATATCAACAATACACAAGTTATTAACATTCAATAAGAAAGGGTGACCCAAACTGGGTAAGATTTTAACCCAGTAAGTTTGTATAGCTTAATGGTAAACTGTAGCTATAGGTAATTTAAGCTGAAGTCAACATAGGAATTGTGTATTAATTGCATACAGGAAATGAATCTTTGTGTACTTTCTGCGGTGATGAAGTCACCCAGAAATCAGCCATACCAAAGAGAAAGATGAGGAAACTGGAGATGGATGTACTTCACATGGATTATGTGTGATCATATCACTCAGTGTTATTCTTCTGGCCACACAGAGGCTTCTATATATACCTTTTTACAGCAGCAGCAGCAGGAAAGAGTCAGTCAACACACAGTCCTGCAGGATTCTTTCTGCCGTCTGATGGTCTGAAAAAATTGTTTCTACCGGCCACAAATTTCCAATCAATCACAAATGACCAAGCTCATAAAATACATCATCGTAAAACACATCTATGTTCAAACAAAAATAGAATATCTTGGTGTCATTCACAGCTTGCTTGACTGCTTTTTACCCTGCTTGGTGACGGCTTGGCTGCTGTTTCATATTTGATTCTCACATCATTCACAGTCCAATGTTGATTTGCATTTACGCCAAACCAAACAAATGCAAGCTTGAACTAACTGTTAAACTGAAAGTGTTGTAATGGTTTGCTTGGCACAGCTTCTCTATTCACTAAAGGGACAATTGCTTCACATTAGTGAGGAAAAAGGGCAGTCGCTCTGGCTGAAAATGGTGCTGTGTTTTGTCAACAGCTCCCTTCAAGTCAATGAAGCACCTTTTGGCAGAGCTCTCTCTTTATCACCAGGTCTTTATCAGGATAAAGCAGATTGCTCTTAAATGGGTCATGATTTTGAGGGATATTTGCCCTTATATGGGAATGTAGGAAGCACGCGGTTTGTCTGTCTGGACAGCTGCCCCCTCTGCAACCCCCCCCCCCACCTCCCACAACTCTTCTCCTCCTCCCTCCTCCCACACACACACACACATATACATGCACACACTTCAGCTGTTGGCAACAATTGCTCTTTAACAGTCAGTCCTCCTTTGACAGTGGTTTGTTTACCATTTACACCATGTGTTTTTGTAGAAGCTGGTGTATTTTGTACCACGTTTTCTGCATATTTAGCACACCAAATCTATTGCTTATTGAATCTTTGTGTTAAAACTTAGGCAATTATGCATTTTCAATTTTTTCTCCTTAATCCACCTTATTATCTTCTATCAGATCACTACACTTCCACATAGCTGAATGTCCAAATGATATAACCTCCTGACTATGAGATACTATAGACTGAAGCGTGTTTGCTTTTTTCTTACTCCAGTTCTTTGAAAACCTTTGACACCTGTTGTCTCACTGCTGTAAGTCATAACAGCAGATGATTAATTATAAAATCTGTCACTACAGAGGAGTGGATTTCACAAACAGCCAGTGACAGTGAACAATGTTGTTGGGCAGCGTTGTCCTTGGCACTAACAGGCGTCATCGTAATGTGCCACATGCCTGCTGTGAACAGCTGATGGATCAGCAGCATTTGACAAACTGCATGCTGGTTGACATGTTAATCAGAACAATCACATCAGAAGCCATTTTGCATTTGTAAATCATTACACAGTGGGGATGAGAGGAGATGTGAGAAATGTGACGGCAGTTATGACTCTTTAATGTATTTTAAGTCAAAATGCTGTCATTACCCCATAATGTTCTTCTTCTCTGGTTTGTTTTGGATGAACTACTGTATCCGCTTTCTATAGAACCATCACATGTAAAATTAATGTGTGAATACTTTTTGTGAACAATCTGAATGATGTAAATAAATTATAATTAGTTGATTAATCAATGAATTAATGGACAGAAGATTAACCTGCAATAATTTCAGTCACATCAAGTTATTTATTAAAGCGAAAATGGCAAATATAAATAAACATTTCATAGCCTAAATTATACATTGAAAATAATAATTGAGAAATTAATCCATGATGAAAATAATCAGGATTTTTGGCCCTAAAATACATTTTTCTACTTTTCCCAAAAAGTGACCCATTTGTAAAATGTCCTGTTGAAACTGATAAAATTCCTTTATATTCCCTGTTTGGAAACCACCTCTCAGAATTCCATGATTTTCCAGGAATTCCAGAAATATCATTGCCTTGTTGAAAAAAATCCTACAACAATCATCTAAATGGTCAACACTGATCAACAAACAACTGGTTAACCATAAATTCAGTGGTTTACTATACATGGCAAGAACCAACCAAACATCCTGTGAACAACTTCCCTCAGTATCTCTGTGCTTTGAATATATGACAGGGTGTGTTTTACTGAGTGCTGAGACCTGTGTAGAGCAGACACCATCAAGCACTGCCAGCAGTTTCTCAGATAATGTCAGCTCTATAAATATATGGGGTGCTTTGAAAGTTTCCATGTCAGCGCTCCATTGTCCTGCACCATGAGGGGTCTGTGGTGTTAAACTCCCAGCCCATAGAGGAGAATTACAGCAGCATTACAGGAATACTACAGCAACACTGTATAAAATAAGAACAGTAAGGGATATACAGATATTACATACAGCAAACATATTTTAAGTCCTTATGCCATAGTTTTCTTTCATTTATTAAATATGTAAATCAACAATATGTCACCTTAAATTATTATCATTATTATTATCATTGTTATTATTATTATTATTAGTATTATTATTATTATTATTATTATTATTATTATTATTATTATTATTATTATTATTATTATAGACCTGCTAAGCTACAGTGTCTCTTGGAATAATCTCCAATTAATTCCAGCATGGCAAGATGGTAAAACACACCCAACTTTTCAATCTTGTGGTTCACATTATACTCACTATAAAGAAACTACAATTAACCCATGGATATGAATGGTATTAGTATTATAAGAAATAATGAAATAAGAACTACTGAGTGTGACAATTCTTAACTCTGTTACAGTCCAATGTGGATTTAAAAGTTCAATGGTTAGGAGCAGTGGAGCAGGGGGACCCAAATACAAGATAACGTAGGGAGAGCAAGGCTGAAGACAAACTTTTAGGTTTGTGCAGGCAAGGCAAAGCTAGCGGAACGAGCCACAAACAGAATTATACAGCACAAGACTGAACAAACAGAACAAGGGATCCAACAAAAATGAACTGAAAACCAGGATTGAAACCAGGAAATGAAAACTAAACTGATGAGGGAATGAGGTGTAGGTGGAACAGTAAGGAGCTGATTGGCTGAGAAGACATAGGGAGCAGGCCAGGGCTAATGAGGCTTGATGCAGGGCAGGTGTGGAGCCAAGGAACACAGAAGGGAAACTCAGAGTAAACAGAAAACCAAAAAAAGACCCAGAAAACACAATATGACCATCCACAAACTGTCCCAGAACTCACATCAACTCAACTTAAATAAGTGCACAAGTCACATCGAGCACACGCAGCAAAATAAACTCTGGTTTGCATATTAAGGCTGCTGTGTCAACATAAATTGGATTAAAAGACAACTGCAGCTCTGACTACATAACCAGTGTTTCAGTTCACTTTAGCACTTAGTTCCTACGAGTCAATATAGTGAGCAATAGTATCTCAAGTGGTCCTTAAATATAATCTGCAACCTCTCTTATCTGTCCTTCTTCCCGCTCAGTCCAGTCTTAAACAGGCAGAAAAGTCTGAGGGCATCTGGTGGACTGGTACAGGACATCAGTACATGATGTGCCGCAGTGTATGTATGGCATTGTTTAGGCACACAATATAACATCTATATTTCTTAATAGGATTAATAAAGTAGTCTATCTACTGATAAATGAATGAATGAAAAGTAAGTCGATTCATGTGTAATAGGCACAGTAAGTTATATAATTATTATCATAATCAGAACGAGCAGGCTGGTTGTCCTTCCTTGACCTTTGTGCTTGTTATAATGGTGGAATGTAACTAAGTACATTTAGTTAAGTACTGTACTTAAGTGCAAATTTGAGATTCTTGTATTTTACTTGAGTATTTCCATTTTATACTTTATACCTCTACTCCACTAGATTTTAGAGGGAAATATTGTTGCCTATTTTTCATAGAATTACTGGTTACATAATTTTACATTAAAAAAAAACATCAGTGGTGGAAGACGTATTCAGATCCTTCACTTAAGTAATAGAAGAAATACGGTAGTCTAAAAGTACTCCATTACAAGTCAAAGTCCTGAATTCAAAAGTATGGAAGTATTATCAGCAAAATGTAACGACATTATCAAAAGTAAAAGTATTATTCTAGTAATATTCTTTCACCGATAGCCTGTACAAAAAAGCTCTGGACAAGAAAAGTAAATATAATGCAATAAGAAAGTATTAGATCTGCTCTGTAGGACTAGTCGGGTTTTCCTCTTAAACGGATGTCTTTAACGCGTTACGTGATGTGACGTGTTACGTTCCAACCGAGCTGAGCATTTAATTGGCTGCGACTTTAGCAACCATAGGGAGTCCATAGCAACGGAGAAGAAAACAACAAGGAATGAGTTCTATTGTGTTTTTTAGCCACAAA
Organism: Euthynnus affinis; assembly: GCA_029490765.1. NCBI lineage: Eukaryota > Metazoa > Chordata > Actinopteri > Scombriformes > Scombridae > Euthynnus > Euthynnus affinis. The sequence goes on along the minus strand of CM055853.1, from coordinate 8,104,280 downwards.
TCTGGCGGTATTTTCTACTTATATACTTAGACTATTAGTATTACATTCACCGTTGTTATAGATTTATTAATCACTGCAAAAGCTCAAAGCATTACTATAACTGTCATCTTTTTTAAAAATGGGGGATAAAAACCAACAAACTCGTCCCAAACGTATTTTTGTCAACGACGTCGACAGGTATTCCTCCAAGCACATCGCTAAGGTAAAGTAAATATATGTATATTGTTCGTTTAAACCGAGCTGTCTCTCTCCAGTTAACGCTTAAACTGCAGTTCGTCTTCCACAGTTTTTATCAAAATGCAGAGCCGGAGACGCGTCTGAAGATGCAGAAGAAGAGGAACCGTTAACCTCCGCTGGAGGTCAACCTGCTTTCCACATAGTCGCTACTGTGACCTCTTCCTCCAGAGACCAGAGAGCAAGATTCCTGCTTGAGCAATACACGGTGAGTCAAAAACGAGTATAAAACTATAAACAGTTCCGCTGTTTCTCTGCTGAACTGTAACAAACTCTAACAAACTGAACTATAAACCCACTACAGCGCCATAATATGACAATATAAGATTTAAGAAGATGCTAATCTGCATAAAAAGAACTTTTGGTTTCTTGAGTACTTTTACTGAAGTGAACATGAATGAGTCATTATGGTACTACTTTTACTTAAGTAAAGGGTCTGACTACATTTTTCACCACTCTTTTCAGTGTAATAGAGTTATTTATGTCTATCTCTGGAGGATGCAAATTAAAGACAATGTTTACAAGGGTGTACAATGTTCTCTGCAGTCACCAACCCGAGATGAGCTTCTTGAGCACCTGCTGGAGTGTGATGTGGTGGTGTACAACATCTCAGAAAATGCAACACAACAGCAGATTGAAGAGGCAACATGGGCACTCACAGGTAAGAGAGTCAGCTTATAACTTGGAGGCCTGGCATATCATCAAAAAATCATCAAAAACAACAACACATTAAAAACATATAACACACGTCATAAATCACACGGTAAAAGCAGTCCTGAAAAGGTGAGTTTTTATTAGTGATTTGAGCATGGACAGATCGGTGCAGCCTCAGATGTGTTTGGGGAGAGAGTTCCAGAGGGAAGGGGGCATCTGAAGTCTCCCCAGGTTTGGAGCTTGGTCCTGAGTGGTGGAGACGGGAGGGAGTGTGGTGGTAGAGCAGGTTGGTAAAGTAGGAGGGGGCCTGGGTATGGAGGCTTTGTGAGTGAGGAGAAGGGCTTTGAATTGGATCCGTTGTGGGGCACGGAGCCAGTGGAGGTTCTGGAGAACAGGGGTGATGTGGTCACAGGAGCGGGGGTGGGTGAGCAGTCGAGCCACAGAGTTCTGGATGTACTGGAGTTTATTAAGTGTGCCATAAAGAATGCAGTAGTCAATTCTGGATGTTATGAAAGCATGGATCAAAGTTTCAGGAGCAGAGAAGGAGAGTGATGGGTGGAGACGAGCTCTGTTTTTTAAGTGGAAAAACACAGTATTGCTGTTTCATTTATCCTCCCTGTATTTTTTTTTCTTCTTTTTTTTTAATAAACAGCTCTTCAGGCTGAGATGGAGAACTTCAAGAGTCGGAAAATGTTCATCTTAGTCTCGACAGTCATGACGTGGGCCTTGACCAAGCCACAAAATCCGGTAAGCCTGGAGAAAATTTAGACTAATTGCCCAGTGCCTAAAACACCACCAGCATCATTATAGTTTCTCTCCTCAGGATGAACCAGATGTTGTGTTAACAGAAGAAGAGTACAGAAGAAGAAGGCCGCATCCCAGTTTCAAAAACCACATCAATCTGGAGAAACTTGTGCTCAAACTGGGCAGAGGTGTAAGTAGATTATTGTGATAAAAAAATACAATATACTCCAAAAATTACTACAACTTCATTATTAGCACTATTAAAATGTTCAGAGAATAGCAGCACCACAAAATGAATTTAGCTGAATTTAGCTTCTGTTCTTTGATTTTTACAATCTTACAGAAAAAGGCCAAGCTTACCGGCTATGTTGTAGCAGGTGGTCTTCAGTACGGAAAGGGAGAGAACCTCTTCCACTTCTTTTTCAAGGTAGATATTAATCTAAGTATTCAATGTGACACGGTATTTCTTTTTGCACTGTCTGCATAATTAGCATTTTCATATTTTCTAACAGGTGTCTTGGTTGATGCTGTATCCAAAAGTTCCCGTATTTGGAAATGGCACAAATTTCATCCCCACGATTCACGTATATGACCTCGCAGGGTGATCTTGATTTATTGTACTTCAGCATATATCATTTCTTTGCTGAGATAGATTAGTGCAGCGCTGGACTGACTGTGATGCTTTTTCAGGGTGATACAAAACATCATTCAACTCAAGCCAAAGTCAAAGTACATCCTTGCCGTCAACGATTCCAAGAACACTTTGGAAGAGATTGTAAAGGTAACCCTTGTCACGAATAAGAATGTACATTAAAGAAAATGGTGAATTAATATGTTGTAAAAATATTATTGTAGGCTATTCTGGAAAAATGATAACTCTTTCTGATTCTTGACCCTTTAGATGGTAAGCGATGTACTTGGGCCAGGGGAAATTAACAAAGTACCAGCAGAGGAAGCCATCACCATGAAGGCCTTTAAGGTGCAGTATGTGATTATTTTTTCTTATTCCATGTAACTTAGAATCTGGTCTGGCTTATCATTCATGACTTTTCCATGCTCAGTTAATATTTATCACTATGATGAAGCATCTCCAGGCTTCTTTTACGGACTCTTTTTTCGAGTTAGAATACCCAACTGAGCTTTAGTACAGTCTAAACTATTACTATCAGTTTTAAATGGAAAATTCTGCTCAATCCATTTGCTAGATTTTATATCCAGGATGACAATGCTGGCTCTGGGCTCAGAGTTTTTCTCTGGCTTTGACTGAGAGTTGGTCAGGGCCACAAACGTAAAATTGACTGTGTTGTCTGTGCTAGTCATGAAACTCAGCATGCACTTGGCTCACTAAGGCACACAAAGTTTGTGTTTCTCATCTCAGCCGGAGGAACTGGAATACCTAAGTATCAACCTCCGCCTGGATGCTTTTATTATAAAAGACTCCTTCAACCTCCGCTGGACGTCTGAAAGTGGAATGGTTGAGAACATGGAGAGCATTGTGGAAGAATACAAAGACACCAGGCAGCTACTTGTAAGTGTTCAAGTCCATCAAATGAAGAAATGAATTCAGTTATCTAGTTGATACAAGACATGCTTAAAAACAGATATCCCCTTTTTCAACTAATGCATATCTGTAGCCAATCAGGATCTGCCTTGTTGGACCTCCAGCTGTGGGTAAAACCACTATTGCAGAGAAGCTCTGTGTGCATTACCAAATACACCACATCAAGATCAAAGAGGTCATTGAGGAAAAGATGACACAACTGGTTAGTGAATGCAAAGCTCTTCATTTATCTGTCACTGCTGTAACATAACAAAAGGAAATATGCTGCCCTCTTGTGGAAATTAATTATCTTTTAAAACTACATGCATTTCATATTTGGCTGTATTTGGCTTTTTTTTATGTTTCTCTCTGTATGCTACAGAGGGAAATAGTGAATAGAGCTGACCTAGAATATGTCAGTGAAGAGTTGGGGGCTGCTGCACAGAAACAACTGGAAAATATCAACAAAAGCATGGAAATGAATGCAGGTTAGATATAAAAGTACAAAGTGGTGTTACCAGTCTCTCCTCATCTTGTCTGTTGTCTCTTATATAAATATATGTATATATAACTATTTTGGTCCTTTAGGTCGACTCGCTGATCATCTACTTTTTGACATTTTGCAAGAAAAGCTCAATTCAAAGCCATGTAGGAACCATGGATTTGTTCTTGACGGCTTCCCTAAAACTTATGAGCGAGCAAAGTTGATTTTCTCTGGTGAGTTTAATCCATTAATTTAATTGCTATATAATATTTCATAATATTTACTGCCCTAACATGTATGAACCATTTTTATTGTTCAGATGAAGACATGGAGAACCAAGATTTAATGTTCAAAGCTCCTGTGTACAACAAGAAGATCACTCCAGGTTATTAATTCACTCATAATATTAATTCACCAGAACAGTCTAACTCTCTATACTCTTCCCTGTAATTTAATAACACAAAACATTTTGTTTGACACATTTTTTTTATCTCCATTGTTTTATGTTTTACAGAGCATGTTTTTTCCCTAAATGCCTCTGATGATTTCTTGATAAAAAGAGTACAAGGACTCCCACAGAGTGTGGCAGAGAAAATGCGCTACACCCAGGACGAGTTTACCTCTCGTCTGAAGAGATACAAACAACTGACTGACACTGAGGAAACTCTGCTGGACTACTTTGATGAACTTGAGATTCACCCAGAACTTATTGGTACTGTCCTTAAAAGCCATGTTGTACATAGCTAGCAATTTTATCATTACAAAATGCATTAATAGTATCTCAGATCTAGAAAATGAAATCGGAGAAAAGGTTACAGTGTGATCACCGAGAGTATTTGTGTGTTTAATAGTGCTTTGTTGTACATTTGACTGTGTGACTATGATAAATGTGAGGTTATTACTGCACCAGTGGTGTCGTTGGTCTTGAAATGACTAGACAAGTTTTTCCATAAACCCCACTGCTTCATCCTTAAAAGACATTTTCTGTTAAAGATGATAAACATGTTGTAATTGATGTTTCTGACAGTCAACTTCTTACAGAATCTGGCATTTTAAGATTAAAGATTGGTGAAGATTCAGCACTGGCAATACAACAGATTTCTTATCAGTATGACCAGTACTGCAATGTATCATTGCAAATGACATAATATGCAGTTGAGAGACTTGAAGAAGCTGTCGGTCTTAACAATGGTTCTTCTTTACAGTGAGTGTGTCTTGTTCCTCTCTAGAGGTCAACACAGATGATCCAGAGTACACGGACGTTATGAACAAGATGATTGAGATGGTGGGGGTTCCCAAGAACTACGGTCTCAGTCCAGAGGAGCAGGAGGAGGTGGACAGACAACAAGAGGAAGAGAGGAAGCAGACACTGGCCACTGAAGCTGCTGAGAAGAAATGCAGAAATGAGGCCACACTGGTTGAAATGGCTGCTCAGTATGAGGAGTGGGTAAGATAGATTCAAATAGAGAGGCTGTGTTGCAATCGCAGATGGAAGCGATAAACTGATTGCTATGCGTCATGGGGTTGGGTAACACAATACAAGAGAGAGGATGTGTGATCCAAGAAGTAGAGGAGATAGAGCAGATGCATTCTTTACTGTGTTAGAAGGTGATTTCTAGAATTAACTTATGAAAAAAAAAAAAAATGTACTCCACTGTGATCAATAATTATCAGTGTCATTATCAATTATCAGTGTCCTCTTGGGGGAAAAACAAATTTAAATGAATGTATTGATTTCTACTCAGTTATTATTAACTCAATTTATATATGTGAATGCTTTACATTTTACCATATTTTCTAAAATACAATCACAGATATCATTCCACTGTTGAAATTAAACCAAAAAAAAACTTGCTTTGACAATTCAATAAGTCAGTTTTTAATGAAAGCAGAGTAGATGTTACTAATAATATTAACAATGGCTCTGATATGTAATATTGATGCATGCAGAGTATCAAGGCCCTGGAACTGAAGCAGTTAAGATTGAAGACAGCCGTTATTACTGTTATTGATTGCAACTGCACTTTTCCTACCGTGATACGTCAAAGTGTTTTCAATTCTCTTATTATTCTTCATCAGCAGAAGAATTTGTCTGAGGTGAAGAGGCAGGAATACGAGCTGCTGGAAGCTCGCTGTCTTCCTCTGAGGAACTACCTGATGAAGTATGTGATGCCCTCCCTCACTGAGGCCATGTTAGAGTGCTGCAAGATAAAACCAGAGGACCCTGTCGACTTTTTGGTATTAATACACCTTCTAATATATTATAGATCCTCAGCTGATATTTCTCCAAACCAAACTCTTTTAAACATCAGGGAACTGACGCAGCTGTTGTGTTTCGTTTTCGCAGGCTGAACATCTTCTTCGAAACAACCAAGAGTGAAAATCAATCTCACAAAGACATGATCCAGCACAAATATTATTTTCTCAGCATTTGAGGCTGTTTTTATTCCACAGTAATTGACGTAATCAAGATATAATTGTACCAAACACTTTGTGTGGGACTCAGCTGAGGGTGCATTTCATAGCTCTATAGTTAAGCCAGGTTTCCTCATTAGAGATTTTGACCTTTTAAAGCATCCATCTGGGTTATGACTCAGCACCCTGCTGTAGAGTCAGCGCTTCCTGGAAGAACCACACTCATACTGGTCTTATTCCAGCAAGATGTAAACGCAGTGTGCACAGGCTCTTCTCTTGCAGGAGAGATTAATGAATAACAAATAAAGATTTTAAAATGTGTAACAATAAATCTGTTTCTTTCATGGATTAAATAAGAAAGTCACTGTATTTCCATATTTTAGTGAAACTTAAATGAAAATCTCATGTCTTATGCTCCATACTTTTATAAGATTGATAATTAAAAAAGTTCAGCAATTGATTTACTTATGAAAGAGTCATATAGGTATTAAACTAAGAGCCTCTGTACATACGTAACAATTATGTAAGGTAACAAGAGTTAATTGTGCAGTAGTTATACAGAATTTGAAATCTTTGTTTCAATCCTGGCATCTTTTTTATTTAAGTCCGCTCTCAACACTAGGTGGTGCACAAATTCCTTCTATAAACTTCACAGAGGCAAAAGAGAGAGACCAGCAGATGTTTTTTTTTTTAAACTGAGTACATTTTTCTCATCTTCAGTCAAAGGCATGACAGTATACTCCTTATAAAATGCAGTGTTTTGCATTGCTGCGCTAAATAAATTAGTCTACTTGTGGAAAGGGCCTTTGTTCTGATATTGTTGTAAAGTTTTCATAAAATAGGAATGTGTCGCTCCAGTTGTTGAGGATATTAAAGTCAAACTGGTGTCTGGAATTTGCTTTGTAGCTTGTTCGTGTCTAAGGAACTTTGAGCTTCTCCAGCTAATTAGATGCTGTCTGCAGGCTGTGCTGTATGGAAAATAAATCACAACATGATAGAAATACTTTCACAGTCACAGTATGCGCTAGACTTTTATTTTAGTAGATGGCAAGAATAGTTAATTATAGCTGTCACAAATCATACTGCAAAACTATATAATGAGTCTTTTTTATGGTTCTTTTAAAATAACTCTTCTTAAATATTTATTCATACACATCTACACAAGACAAATTCTGAGCTTCATCTCAGTTTTTCCCAGAGAAAAGGGTGACACTAGACTGTAGAAGTTGCTGTTATCTAGCTTTTACTACACTCATTACTATGTTGAATTGTTTCTTGTTTCATTCATCTAAGGCCAGAATAGCTTTGACCTAAAGCAGCCAAAGACACTGCACACCTGCTGTTTTTTTTCCTGATTAGACTTCTTCCCAGGACAGGGTTAGAGTTGCACCTTTTAAGGTGGAAACACATTATACTTCTATCATTTTTATTGATACATTTAGTTTGGTGACATCACAAAATTCAAAACTTGCCTCTGGCCTCCTTCAACCTGATCAGAGGTGTAATCAAGAAGTGAAATGACACCAATGGCCGCCAGATGCTCCAACTGACTCTCAGTCAAAAAGTGTCACATTCTTTTTACTAAATCTAAACTAAGTCGGACTTAGTGTTTCTGGAAAGAACTTGATGCATTTTGAATGGGAGTCAGTTGGAGCATCTAGCGGTTGTCGGTGGCATTGCATTTACTTCCACACTGGCTTCAACCTCAAGCCATGGTAATTGCAACTTTGTTTTGAGATAGCAGGGTGTGTTTCCAGATTGTGAAAGGCAACACCCCACACTCCTTTTTTGGAAGGTCCTGGTTCCAAACGGAAAAGATGGAACTGACCATAAACTGAAACTCTGGGCCTCAAACTGGCTCCAATGCAAACAAACATGTGACATCACACCTCACTACGTCCATCTTTGTATAGAGTCTATGCTTTGAACAAATGACAAATTACTTTATAAGACCAGTAATAGCAGTAATTCTTATAGCAAAGCCTGCTCTTTACCACCTGGCCATAGTGTGAAGAGCATGTTAACAGTAGATTTTATGCAGTGTGTGTGTGATAGAGGATAAAACATTGGCACATGATGCTGTAATGTGCAGGAGGGCAAAAGACCGACCCATTCAGCCAAAATAACAATGTTAGCAGTGACACTGAGAGCGCCAGAGCGGTCTGGCAGAACAAATCAGGACAGACTTCCCCTGCAGGGAGCAGTTCCAGCTCTGTCACTGACATTCAATTTCATATTTATGGGGAGAAATGACAGGATGTCCTGCCAAACACCCACGATTCCCATAACTCATGTATTCAATGTGTGGTTGGCTCAGCTTTTTCTGGACCCCAAACTCAGACAGCCCCTTCCTCACTTCAAGTATTTTACTGCTTGAACAGTGAAGCTGCATATTAAAGGTTATTTTTCTTGCTATGCACTGGAGCAGGTTAGTGGTAGAAAACAGTAATGGTAGAAGCACATAGACTGAAATTAATAGTTGTGGTGGAAGATGTTTGTGAACCTTATTGCATTGCTGATCCTCACAGTACTAGCGCATGCATTTTATTGCGTGTGGTGCCTGCCAGGTGCAGATTGAAACTGCTGTATCTGAAATATCTCAAAGCAGTAAACTCCACCTGCCTGTCCAAAAAGTTTTGAAGAAATGTTGAGAATTCACTGTAAATCACTAAAGCTGTATTTGCTCTCAAGTCTGTTTGGAAAACATGAGTCATCTTTCCAGATGGTCCAGCTTCCTCTGTTGTGTTGAAACTTCTCACCTGCTCCAAAGCATGCTGGGAAAACGACGACTGAACAGGCCCAATATTGTAACCATCGTCTCCTGGTCCTACTATATAATATCACTGCTATTAACATACCATTAACATTTCTCCTACTGTTGTCATTTCTGCTACTTTAGGATGTCTGCACATATGACGACCACTGCTACAATTTTATTACAATCACTTCTTCTACTTAGTCCAGAGGAGACCCATATATAGATCATATTATTATTTTTATCTTTATTTATTCAGGGAAGTTTCAGTGAGAGGAAGCCTCTCTTTTGCAAGAACACCCTGATCACATTCACACAGTTACATACTTTCACATCTGGAAGCTGCACAGTACAACTACAGTTTACTGTTCTGGCCACTGAGAAGCTCCACTGGAGTAGTTGGGGTTAAGGGCCTTGTTCAAGGGCACCTCAGTGATGGTAATAAAGGAGGGGCAAAGCACTGCCTTGTCACTTTCTCCACCAAGATTTATCCAATTATGTGCTTTGATGATCCTTTAAAGTGTGTTAACCACATTCAAGAGGCTGCTGTCACAGAAAACACATCATTGTTGTCATAGACTGCTTAGACACCATCACTCCTGAATAATTTTAACTTTTTCCAAAACATTTCTGAGAAAAGAAATGAAAATATGTCAGAAGCCAAGCATACCATTCAATATATATAAAGAGTAAATTTACCATAACAAATGAAACATTATTATTTACTTAATATATACTTAATATATTACTTATATACCACATACCTACATCACATATAGGCAATTGATCAATTAATGAATATCATCCACCTCATAAAATGTGTGAGTCATCTGGTTTAATGCCCTCAGTACCCCTTCACCCAAATAAATACTATAAATACACAATGAAATAAAAAACCCTCCAGTATTGGACTTCAAACTCCCACATTGGTCACAGCTAGAGGTCACAGTCTGGTCTACCATAATGACCGCTCTCCAACCAAGAACCTTTAATTCAGGATGCCAGAAATAATGTAACAGTGAAGACTTTCACCTGAACAAGCGAGGAACAAGGAAGAAAAGGTCTCATTCTGTGGTGCAGGGCGGCGGCTCCAACAGCTGAAATACAGAACATTTATAGTAAAAATATAGTTTTGTCTTCTTTTTTTACTGAATTCATCCTTCATTTGAGCAGTTTCCCTTTGGATGTTATCTCCTCTTCGTGTTGTCTCTTCTTTGTCTTTGTAAACCTTTGGATACATGCTGTAGCAATAAAAAGTCTTCTTTTTAACTTTGTGTCTGGAGGTATTATCCGTGACAACAAGTAGGACTTTCTTACTAGTAGCAGACTGTCAGTCTGTACTGCTGTTTTTTTCATTTTCATTGATATGTGTGTTCCCGTGTGAAGGAAATATGATGTCATTCTCTCCATAGTCCATCCTAGTGTGTGTGTGTGCACGCGTGTACATGTGAGGGAGAGAGAAGGAGGACTTGTGTAAAAGAAAAGGGAAACACATTTTCCTTCTTTTGGTTAAACAGTAAAGTTTAAGTTTAGTTTACTGTTAAACTGTAAAGTTACCAATGGTTCCAAATGGTCTGCAATTAGCTAGTGTGTGTTTGTGTGAGTGTGTATGTGTATCAGGTATTCCTCATGTTGTGGGGACATCTCTTTAAACATGTCATAAGTGAGGACCTACCTCCCTTTTTAGGAAAAGAACAAGTCCCCATAACGTAAATAATTTAATTGTAGGGTTAAGACTTGGTTTAAGGTTAAGGTGAGGGTTAGGTAAGTATGGTTAGGGTAAATCTCCAGGAAATTAATTTACATCAGTGTCCTTTGAGATCATGTGTTGGAAACTTGAATGTGTGTGTGTGTGTGTGTGTGTGTACATGTAAGACATAGAGAGAGGTCTACGGTGGTCCCAGCCATGTTGTTTTATCTGCTAGGCTTCCAGTCACAATAACCTCTACCACCCTTGTAGTGGTCACACACACACACACACACACACACACACACAAAGACACACAGGATGGAAATAGCATCCACTGTCTCCTGTGGTGGTCACCCTAACATCTGCTGGTGGTTGAAAATGCTAGAAAAGGACCACACACACATCTACACACACACACACACACACACACACCATGCTATGGCCGTAAGAAGACTGTTTCTCATTGTGATGACACACACACACACACACACACACACACACACACACACACACACACACACACATACCATGGATACCACAAGTAGTACTACATTTCTTGTTGTCAAGCACCAAGTAAGAAATCATTCATTCCAACCCCATGTGTCGGCCATATTGACCTACCTCACATAAGAACATGGTGTCACATGTTAATGTGCACGCTAACACACACATGCACTTTACAGAGCTGTGTTTAACAGCAGTGTTTGCTTTTGTTGGATAATGAACATGACATGTCCGTTCAAAGTGTGTGTGTGTGTGTGTGTGTGTGTGTGTGTTTCCTTGCATACAGACATGCTTCATCATGCGTGCAAACCAGTCACCCACAAGGGGTCCAAAAGGTTAACCCTCATTTGTTTCAAACACTTTGTAGGCCAACCTGTGGTGTCTGTGAGCTACTGCTGGTGAGGACAGTTTTCCACAGTTCGGTTTGTCCGTTTATACTACAAGTTGTGCCTAAAAAGAAAAAAAGAGGGGGAAAAATGCTCAATTTAAATAAATGGCTGAGACACTATGGAAACCATGAAGACTTCCTCATAAGAAAAATGACACAATGAATGAATGATAGATGCTATCTCGTGGCCGTAATAATTATTGACTCAGAGCAGTGGTGCAGTTCAGATGGCATATACTATTTAAGTCGACAAATTTCCGCATTTGGAGGAGGAGGGGTGGATGGAGGATGAAACCCAACAGTAGACATTACAACAGGAGAACGTTGTTCGTTTCCTGCTGCTAATCATGATTTACATAATTATTGTTGAAGCCATGAGAACGAAGGTCGATTAACTTTAAGGAAGTAATAACCACATTTCTCTAACCTTAACAAGATGGTCATTTTACCCCAAACATGATCTTTCCTAAACAACTGGTTTATGTGCCTGAACCTAACCAGACTTTAACCACAGTGATGTCACATTATAAAACGTCATTGTTTTATAACCGTTTTGGAAAGCACAGACAAATGATGTTGTCCTGCTCATTACTGCTGATATTTGAGCCAGATTAGAAATGTTCCTATATATTGTTCTGGAGAGCACATGGTCAAACGACACATTTGGTCGTTTAATAAAGACTTGTTGCAAGCAGGATTGTAAATTGCACAGAGAGCTGGAGGAGAATGAACATAAAAGAGAGGTCAACTTCAGTTGAGCTGTGGACTCTGTATTAAAACCTGATGTAGTAGATTATGATTTTTCACTCCTGGCACATATCGCTATTTTATTGTTTTTAAAATTGTAATCTCTCTTGCTCACACACATGATGACGATGGTCTTGATTCCAGTAAAAGTATGATTTTATTTCCAGGCTCAGACTGGAGACACACAGGTCTATTTTTCTGAGCCATTTGATTCCTTTTTACTTGGCAGAAAGGGAAAAAATATGATCAATGACAACTTCACTGCTCTGGATACAAATTTAGCCACGTTTTCCTCCCATTATCTGTTGATAAATACTGTTTTTATACAATTTATGTCATGAAATGTCCCAAAATAACTACTTTAGAGACTGACTTCATTCTCCCAAGAGCTTGATGTTTAATTAATTTTTTAGTTTAATTTTTCCTGTACCATCCACTAAATATCCATTAAAATTACATGAACAAAACACTTAAAAAGCAACATCACCCTCTTATAAATGCCCCTGCAGTGCCTCTACCAGGTCAGTGGCATTCTTCTCATTTATTCACTTTAGTTCCAATTATTTTCCCCTTCACATTTATGATCACTTGACAGTTATTAATATCTTGCAGCTAACACATACCAGGTGATGTTCTGCACTGAACTCCTGTGAGATCATTCGTCTTTCCAGCATGTGGACTCCTGCTGATCAATCTGGCAGGCCTTTGTGTTTGTGTGCGTTCGCCTGCGTGAGGGAGTTTTGCATGTTTATGATCATGTGCATATTTACGGTAAGAGATGCCGAGGAGTTTATGTATAAAACAGCTCTGCCAAATTAAATGCGGCACTTTGATGTTAATGTGCTAAGCAAATGAGACTATGGGGTTGATGTTAGAAAAACAAATACATAAGAACAGCATAAACCGTAAATCCTATTGCTTCCTGTTGCAACCTGGAGTACTAAAAGGGCAAAAAATAACACAATCCAATGTAATAAATGGCTTTATGTTTCAAAATAGGTCAAAAATCTCAAAACAGTGCACCAAAAACTACTGTTCTGACATCCAAATACTGTACCTGATGCTGCCTGCGTGCCTGTGTTTTCATCCAAAAAAATTTCCCTCTCTCTGCTTCCATATCTCTCTCTCTCTCTGTCTCTCTCTGGATATATGATCTTGAGAGTGTATCAGCCAGTTAGCGATGTGCATCTCTAACATGACGGCTAAAACGATACACTCATTTACTTCTTGACATCTTAATAAAGCCTCTCTGGGTCAAGCAGAGGCTAAAAAACTGTGGCCAACTTTTCCTTGGAGCATTCATTCGAGTAGAGGAAGTGTCAGCAGTTTTACTCGTGACTTCTCAGCAGGCTCCAGGGTAAACAGGCCATCTCAATCAATCACAAAAATATCTCAAGGGTTTTCCAAATGCTAATAGGAGCCAGGTCGACTCAAACCCCGCCCGACAGAGGAGATATTCCTGCGAGTCTGAAAAAGGAATGTTTGGACAGCGAGATGATGCCTTTTGAATATAAAGGAGAGCGATGTGATGCAATGCAGAAATAATTACCTGTAGATAAAAAAAAGTCAAAGTTTGGCTTTCCATTGGCCATTCCATTCTGCACAGTGGATTTTCAGTGGAAATCCATCATCCTGAAGAATGAAAGGTTCTTCTGGATATGAATACTTTGAGCTCTTAAAAATCTTGAGGACTTAGGCCCTAAAATCCCTAAAAACCATTTGAGATTTTCCTAAAAGGGAGGCTCTGACTCCAATCTTGTCTATTTTTTCTGTGTTTACATGAGTGTGTGCAAGAATGTGTCGTGTAAGTGGGTGGTTGCGTGTGCGTGTGTGTTTGTGTGTTTCAGGCAATGACATTATAAACATCCCATAATTATCGCTGATTGCCTCTGGGACCCCCACCTCCTCCTACAAGCCCACAGTTGTACATCTATTATGGTGACATTTGAGTCGCTGTCATTGTTTACAGCCTCGCCATAATCTGCTCTCCATGGGAATGATTATCTGCATCGAAATCTATTTGTTTAAATAAGAAGACTCTTTGTTTGTCACATTTCACTGTGTCTATTTTGCAAGCAAACTTTTCTTTGTATTGGAAGTGTTGCATTTGAAATACGACTACGCATCACCATCACGCTGTGCGGTGCATACTGTACTCACACCAACACACATCTGGTTTCACTGTAGATTATATACCATATGCTACTACTCACAAATAAATATACATATACATCCTCCACAAGAACGAGACTTCGAGCTGAAACTCCAAAGCAAAACACAACTTTATAGCGTCAGTCACTTTTTTTTTTTATCATATTGCAGCCCTGTGGCCGAGCGTCAGGCAAGTTACTTGAAAATTTAAATCGATTACTGATTACACATCACTCATTGCGAAAGTAATTAACTAATTAACTTTACTTTACTCATTACTTTACTTTTGTTGCCTTTAAATAACTCAAAATGCAAAATGTTGCATTTTTTGTATTTAACACATGTAATTATAGAAAATGAGATGAAGCAAACATGGATTTACTGACCATCCAACAGCTAGCGTGATTGCACTCAGCTCTCCAGAAGTCCTGACCTCAGCTTCATGATTCACACACCCTCCAGTTCTATGCAGGGTGACTCCTGAATGTATGTGTAGCTGTGGCTAACGTTAGCAAGCCAGCTAAATACACACACCATGTGAATCATACATTTTCTCTGGGGTATTCTGACAGCTAAACAGAGACCACACTGATATCTAGGGCTGTAGTCTGTTGGTCAACTAGTCGATTAATTGGTCGATACTCTCTCATCTGACTAAATTCTCATTGGTTGACTAATCTCTGTGTTACAGCGGGGGTGTGTATTGAATACACCCCCGCTGTTTTCACAACTTTGGACTCGCCCAAACTTCCGGAGGTCTAACTGTGCACAGCGTTACTGAGCGTTTACTAAATGTACTGAATCAGTGTTTCTCCTACAATTATATCAACAAGAACCCCCCCCCCCCCCCCCCCACCCCCTACAGCCCTACTGATATCAACCCTCCAACCCTCCGGTGAGATGGTCAACACATATTAGAAAGTAATGAGCACTATTGGGATTAATAACTGTAATATAATCACCAAATATCAAACTGTAATTCCACTACATGTTACTGAAAAGGGTAATTACTTCTCAAATCTGGTTGCCTAGAATTTAGATTTATATCCAATTAATTTGCAACAGCAAATATGTTTTGAGATGTATGTAATGCTGCCAAATGATGTTTTATCAACATAATCAACATAATGTGGAACCCTTAGAGAAGTCAGAGGGTTGCATGTCCTCAGTTTATTTTCCAACAATATAAAAAGACTGTCTAAGTAGATTCACAGTGGTGAAAAATACTGAGTTCATTTTTTTTTCATTTTTCTGCAAGTTTTTTTTTCATTTGTCATATTGACTGCCAAGTTGTTTCCTGCAAAACGCTTTATCATTTAGCTGATATCTGGCAAGGTGCATCAAGAAGTGTCTTTAGCCACTTTTCAACTGAAAGGTTCCAGGAACTAAAGCCTAAAAGCCTAAAAGTTCCTGTTGTTTGTGTAAGATGCTGAATCATTACCTGCTCTAGAGCTGCTGCTTGATAGCTGACCTTGACTCATTACATTAATGTGGTGATATTATTAAGCACACATGATTTCAGTTTCCTGTATTTTTAAATTCCCTATATGCAAGTAAGCTCCAGATAATGAAGCAATTTTATGCACAGTGATGTCTCTGCTTGTTTGTATGTTCAGTGTGCGTAGTAATAAGGGCAGTATTATATTATTGCATGGTTGAAAAACAGACATAATCTCAGTGTATGGCAGAGAACACAACCTGGTTGCATAACACAGATGGGAGGTTATTTAAATTTGTAATGACCAACATCCCCTTTCTGGCAGACCTGCTGCACTGAATCAACGGGGCTTTGCTTCACTTGAAATAAAACAGAAAGGAAGAGAGCAAAGTGTCTGAAAGCAGCAGTTTCCATTCAGTGCAGCTGGACTTCTGTTATTCTAAACACAGGGAGGGAAATGAAGAGAGGATTTTTTTACTGCAGCTCCTCCCAGAAACACTGGGTGAGGGTTAACCAAGGGTCTAACTGTCCAGGGTCATGTGCTGGGCGCAGATTTTAAAGAAACACACCATGTTTTAGGTACAGTAGAATAAATTGTCAATTAACCCATTAGGTGATCTCATAAATGTATTTTCAATTTGGTAGACTGCTGAATTTTGAAGTCAGTAAGTTAGTAGAGTTCTTCTAGAGTTCTTTAAGTGACAATACTTGTTTTTGTCTCATAAATTTTAGAACATTTATTCAATGTAGATTGTAGACTGATGTTTTGCACATCTCTATTTTCTCAACAATGAAATGGGGTTTATTTTGTAATTCAAAACACTGCATGGTTTCATTATTTTCTTTACAAGATATCTGGTATTGCTTCAAGTTCTAATTGTCCTTAGTTTTATTTAATCATGTTGATAATCTGCCATCATCACTCAGGGTATGTTTATTAAAACAATAAACAGGGGCGCTAGATGAAGAATATTCTTGCTGTGAATGAGAGATGTGCAGAGAGCCAAATAAAAGTGGAAAAATGCGTAACAAACCTGTTTTTGTTTTTATTCCACTTCTAATTTTATGATATTAAAGTGTTAAAATAAGTGTGTCTGCAAACTATTATAATAATTATGAACACTTAAATGTGATATTGGTTTCAGGCTTTCATAAACCCAGCGATAAACACATATAAACATAAAAACCATTGAAAAGACAATCATTTTAAAATTAACATTCAGATCCTAATCCAAACTCAAACCAATAAACTAAACTCAAAACTAATATGTAATATATAATAATGTGAACATTTTGAATATATGCATTGCATAGGCTAATGTTTACAGATACTGCACACACACACACAAAGCATTACTGTTTTGAAAAGAGGATAGCTATAAGGACGCACTGTGCAAGTTAACTGACATTGCCATGAGCTACAATTAGCGAAATAGCAGAACAAAACATAATTTGCTCTGCACTCCCCTTTTCACAGCAGATGTAAATAGCATTAACTTGAACCGGGAAATGTGTCACACTGACCTTATGACAGAAAAACAACTTGAAATCACCAACATATCGCTGGCAGCTATCTTGTAATTTATCTTTAAGAACGGGAAAAACATGAACGTGAAATAAACTGTGAACTTTCTACGCTGTCACTCAGGAACAGATCAGGCAGATCGGAGGAGCGATCCGCAGTAACAAACAAGAGTGGCTGATAAACACACACTGCAGCATTACACAACTTAAACCAACTCTGAGGTGAGAAAAAGAGAAGAGAATAGAAAATAAGAAGAAAATAACTTGGTGCTCAGTCTGTTTCACTTCAAAAACCCTGCGCTCTGCTGAGTATCTTGGACAGCAAGCTTAAAGACAAACACATTGGACCAGAATTGACCACGATGGTGCAGCAATGAGGCTGCTCTCCACTGCTGGAGACATGAGGTTAATAACACAGATGAGCACTCTACGTCCCAGTCATTTTGTTATTCTTATACACACAGGAGACTGTAGGATGCTTTCAAATGAACTAATTCATTAATTAATGTAGCTAACTTTTGGTTTCGGACCATTTATCTTATCTACCAGTTACGTTTCATATATTCATTAGCATGCAAGCTCATTGATAAACAGTGGAGATAATAAAGTAACATTGAATACACTGACAGGATTTGGAGAGGAAAGCTTAAAGACAAACACAATGGAACATTTTTATTGCTGAAACATGTTGTGAGATGGTGATGTACAATGGTATTGTTATTTATTTGCATAATCAGGGAGAACGGAAATCCCCGAAGTGTGGTAAATTGTTGCTTTTTGACTGTTTATTGATGAGTTTTTTAAACTGTCACTGTGTTGGAGAGAAATATGCTTTTACTAACAAAATTACTGGTTTTTAATGATGAGAAACTGTCATGGATCTGCTCTTGGGTCACACAGCTGTCTGCCATGTGGGTCCTGCATGACAGAATTTGTCCTAAGTGTCTGCTTTACCAAACAAGAAAAAAAACAAGAGAAAGCCCACCAACCCACAACAAGACCACCATCATGTTACTGCTAAATTGCAATGAAAATATCTTGGACAAGGAGCTTGAGCTGTTACATTCAAAGTAGTTTTTTTTGGCAAAGCTAGAGAACAAAGACGAATGTAAAGATGTGAAATGTAAAGACTGCAAAAAGTGGGATCGGATGACCGATTTCTACCTGAGTTTCTCAAAAAGCAGCCTTTCCAGTGACAAACCGAACACTTCCGGCATTTGGTTTGGATTGTTGCGCTGTTGTTTTCTCTGTTTGTAGAAAAATGGCAATACCAAAAAAATGACGCCACATGCGTGTTATTGCAATAGTCTGTCTAAAATTCCTGTTGTTCATAAAAAAAACATTTCATTGGAATTGGAATTATTGCAATAAAATAGGCATTTTTAAACTGAACCATTTCATACAACTTTTTCTTGCTGGATCTTGGATGTGCCAAGAATAAAACGAAGGAAAACAAAATAGACCAATGTTCTACAGCTGGTAACTGCGAACTAATCTTCCTCACTGGGCTGTAGTCTCACTCCAAACTCCAAACATATGGTTATAATAATACAAGACCTCATTTTTTCCTTTGCTGCCATGCAAAGCAAACAAACATATACTTTAATTTAGTTTTTGTATTAAACGTTAGGTTACTTATTGAAACAACTTGACTTCAGAGTGTTTGAGGGAAGTTGTTTTCCAGGAGAGCCATTTTTCCTCTAGTGGAGGAAAACAGTCTTAGTGGGCGGATTAGGAGCTGGGCAAGTGCTCAAGGTAAACAGGTGTGTGACATGAAAAGTGCAAGCCTGTATTTTTATGTGTATTATTAGTGTTTTTGTGCATTGATGTTGGTTTTTCTTTGGTCAGCCCTCCATCATAGTGAAACCATCTTTCCACCCAGGTATATATTCCATATGTATGGAGAACTTTATCCAGTGAAATCTGGCAAAAGCAGGTGTTGCTAAGAAGATCAACACTGGTGATTCTTTCTGCTGCTGGATCTTTAAAAATGTCTTTTTTAAACATTAAGTTCAACATTTGGGGAAATACACTTATTCACTGTCTTTCGGTGCTAGGTGAGAAGCTTGATACCACCCTTGTTTGTGTGAAGACTTTTGTCTTTTATTGGCTAGCCTGGCTCAGTGCATTTACAATTTTACAATTTTACATTTTAGTGGTAAACGCATGTACATCTGTTAAGTCACTTTCTAATAAATTATATGCTATAGTGTTCTGGTTTCCATTTGTAGTCCATCTGTAGTCTGAATAATATTGACCAATCACGTTTGAGCAGGCTTTGGTTGTATGCAGGTAAACAGTTCGTCTGGAGAGTCAAAGAGGCAGAACGCATTAACTGAAATGCAATTTCGGAGCCCATCGACTATCGCTTAGCTTTTTTAAAATGTTATTTATCTGCGTTCATATACATATGTCTGTTTATAGAGATTAGCCAAAATGTCGTCTGGACCGTCTCAAGTTGCTAATTGGACTGTAAACAAAGACCAGCACACAGAAGAGGAAGTCTTGGCTGGGATGTCTGTTATTCAGACATCTGCTGGCTACACCTGAAGCTCTGTAATATTGGCCGATGCCACCAGAGGTTAAAACGTCATCAGACTAATAGCCCTTGGGTTCCAAGACTGATTATATGCTGATTATTAAATCTGTACACAACCAGCCTCGGTTGGTGGCAACCTCACTGACTCTAAGACTCAAACAGTTATAGCACGTAACTCCCTGTAAAACCACAAAATTTAAATTTTACATTTCTGTTTTTGTATGAATTCAAAAAACATGATATAACATGTTCATAAGTTAGCTTTAGTAAATGTTGGTGGGCATATTTTTAACTTGGGAAAGAGTTAGGCTACCTGTGTCACCCTGCTTCCAGTCTTTATGCTAAACCAAGCTAATCACTAGAGTAGGCTAATCGCTAATTCAGCTCCATAGCATATTCAATGCACAGACATGCAAGTGTTATGAATCTTCTCATCTAACTCATGGAAAGAATGCAGTAAGGTGCAGTTTAAAACAAATAAGCTGTCTTAATGTGAGTTCACGTATAGCTAATACATGTGCATTGCTCTAGCTGCATTAACAATGACCACACCCTATTCAAGGGGAAACTTGCGGAGTACCTCAGTATCGGGACAAAGGCAGGGCTCACAGGCACGACTCCTCCATCATCTGACAAAAATCTGCAGACACTCTCCTGCAGCTCTCCCACCCTCATCGCTGCAGTCACTGCCAACAGAAACAGTGCCGCAAGCTGGATTACTGAAGGGGTTCAAAAGGTCTGTGCAGGAACTTTCTTAAAGTCCAAGGCAGAACTTCTTGTAGCCCATGCACAATCTAAAAGCTACAGTGAGGAAATATCAGTATCAGTGTGCTAGACTTTGATTACAGCCACCAGGTATTTTAGAACCAATAGAGACCTCCTTTCATAGCAGTGCTCATAACTAAACAACAAATAAAGTTTGTCTTTCAACCATACAGACATTTTTTTCTAACTTTCACCAAGTTTTTTCAGTTGCTTAAAATATACTTCCGGTAGTAACAATGATTTGATCCTACTAACAAGTATTAGTTGTACCAGGCCAGAGCTGATGTTGCATATTCCTCTATGCCATAGAGCTCCATTGTAGTTAAAAACACATCAGAGTCACACTATTGCACTGAGTGTCACGTTCCTTCATTGCAATCAACAAGTGTTCTGTAGTTTACTTCTGTAGTTGATCCTGCATACATCATGCTGTTGCCCTACATACTCACAAGAGCGTGGTAGTAATATGCAGCTGAAAACAGTCCCCAACAGTTTCACTATTTACTCCAATAGTACTCAGCTACTGTTTTAGGAAATTATTTACAAATACAAGCATACATTTGTGAGCAGATTTTAAAGATTGATGTTTCAGTAGGAACAAAAGAAGCTTGAGGCTGAGAGCCACAGACTGTCTGGGGAAGTCAGAAAGTGTGAAAACACAAACAAATGAATTTTAGGATTTTGTCTTTTCATTGTGTTTGTTGACAATAACGAAAAACACACATTATTGTCTTAATCCTATGATTTAAAGTTGTTTTTCTGCAAAAAAAAAGAAAAAGATGCTGTTGAATGATCTTATTTTGTTGCTTAATGGCAAGAAACTTGAAGGCAAGTGCAGTATCCTGGAAACCAGATGTGTTTGTGGGCAGTCTGTGGCACTGTAGGGACCTTTATACTGGGTGTATGTGAAGGAGGACAGGTGGATCTATCCTAACTAGTGCTTCGACCAGTCTCAAAAGCTTTAGCCTCACCATTGCAATCACAGTTTATTTGCTCTGTGATATCAGAAATGTTCTGTACAAATAAACTTGCCTTGCCTTGCCTATTATTCTTCTATCAAAGGTTAATTAATGGTTACAGGGAGATCCAGTTGCAGGCTATGAAAGGCATAATTATTCAGCTGAGAGTGAAAAACTCAGCCCAGACAGAGGTTCAGAGCTTTCAGATACTCATGACGCCATCATGCCAACCTATTTCGTACTTGTCAATCCTAGACCAATCTAATGTATTTATTTTTGGAGTCACTTGCTGACTCACTACACTCATTGCAGCAGGTGTGATCCCTGTCCTCTCTCTCTCACACACACTCACTGAATAATAGTTACCTGAAGGAAAGTGAAAGGCCAAGTGTGTTTTTACAGCTGTCTACATAATGAGTTCTTTGGGGGCCTGTCAAGTCAACGGTTAGCTAACGTCTCAAATTGTGTATGTATGTGTGTGTGTGTTGCTCCGGGTTAGGTAATGTCTCTCTGTGCCACCCCCCTCTCCAGGCAGATCTAATGTCATTATGCTGAAATTACACATCCTGACCTGAGAATCAAAGTGACAGAAGGCTGGAAGAAAGCATGAAATTTATAAAGGGAATATAAGTCCATTTCAAGTCCAGTCAGATTTATTAGACTTGACTTTGTGATTTCTGCCCAATATTACAAGTCACAAATTTGTCTCGAGGGGCTTTACAATCTGTACAGCATCCTTAGACCCTCAATGAGGAAAAACTCAAAACTAATTCTGTTCAAGGATTTTTTCAGTTCCACACAGTTTCTACACTCTGTAAATGAACAAAGTACGTTTTCTGTACAGGAGGACTGTGGATTTCAACCTCCATCGTTTACATTGAAAGTGCATTATTAAGGAGTCTTCTAATGGTCAGTATGAACAAGAGGAATGATTACAGCAAGAAAATGTGTCTGTGTTCATTTGGGAACATGAATATGGCTTTATGACAGACTTGAAAAATTGTGAACTTATCCTTTAGTGCCATGTAAAATTTGAGCACTAAACATGAGGCACAGCTCAAGATGATGAGAATGTCGTTAACTTTGCAGGTATTTGGTCATAAGCTTAAGTAGTGCACAAATGAAATGAATGTCTGTATCAAATGTAATCCAATAGTCGTCAAGAAAATCACAATCACAAAATGTCAAGCTCATGGTGGCAGTAGACCAAAAGTCAGAGGATCACCAAAGTCAGTATGATTCATCAATCAAAACAGGACAATAATCGGCAGATTAATCGATTATGAAAAAATAAACATTAGTTGGAGCTCTAAAAATATTGGTACAGTTTAAAATTCAATATTACAGTATATAGCTACATGTTCAGAGTGTGTGGCAGTTAATACATTTTTCACAATACATGTCTCAAAACCATTCAAGTGACATTCAAATTTGAATTATAGCTGAAGCAGGATCATTTGTGAATTGCTGACACCCAGCGCTCCCTCACTTCTCAGTTCAGCCATGTGCAGGCACGACGTCACATCACTGAATCATCAGAAAGGCCCTATGGGGCACATTAGGCAATAAACCATAACTCCATTACAGCACATCACAGCTACTCAATCCACTTCACAGTCAATCAGCCCTTAAGTGTTCATGTGGAGAGAGGGAGAGAGGTGTTACATCCTGGTAATTAATAGTTTAAAAAAGACACATAACAGTTAAATTATGATG
Source organism: Euthynnus affinis (assembly GCA_029490765.1). NCBI lineage: Eukaryota > Metazoa > Chordata > Actinopteri > Scombriformes > Scombridae > Euthynnus > Euthynnus affinis. The sequence goes on along the minus strand of CM055853.1, from coordinate 8,081,033 downwards.
TTAGAGCTTTCAGCCTGTTGCTTAGCTGGTGGAGTGAAAGAATTATACATATATGAAATGGTGAAAAATATTCCACCTGGGAAAGTCAGACCTGGCAGAGTTTCCAGAAAGCACATCTGGCCCCAGGGTTTATGCTGGCCCGGCCTGGTGTTTTTCAGCAGAGCTAAAACACACTATGCCCTCCTCTCATATTTTCTCACTTAATTTGACAAAGAGTTGCTCTCTTTCACCCTGTCCACGTTGAAGATTTTCATGTTCTAACTTCATTCGCTGCTGTATTTTATGACAAAATTTACAACTTTCAGATTAACAAAGACCTTTTAAAAACAAACTGGATAAAAGCTGCCAGATAAATACACTGCTGCTTTTCTGAGTCATCAAAGATGACACTTTGGAAGTTTCCACATGACAGTAACTCTTGATGAACATTTGTGTAGATGTGTTGTGTTTTCAGTGGGAGTAGGTTTACAGGAGTTCTAGATTATATATGCTGAACCACTATAATAAGTAAAAAAAACAATAATTAAGCTCCTCCAAAAATCCCCTTCCAGTGACCTCTGGCAATTTTTAACTTCTCAAATATACCTCTTATGATGCACACAGAGGATGTGGTCCCTTTTTTGTTAATGTCCTACCTACTTCAAGGGATGATAATTGTATGTATTCCAGCTCTTGTTGATGATTTATTACAAGTTTTGAGAGACTTCTATCCAGTATTTGTGGACTTGTTGTTTTGGTGCAATACCCAACAATGTCAGGTGGTAGCAGGATGTTGGGCAGCCAGCCGTAACTTTGTTTTGCGCTCTTTTTGGCTCTCTTGTCATTCTGCTATGAGGTGTCAAGGCAGCAACAGCCTAAAGTCCTGTGTCTGTTCATTTAACATTTGTATCAGAATAAATGTTTGCATGGTCTCCTGCTTGGGACCTGCAACACTCGCAAGTAAGTGTGTGGTGTACAGGGCAAACCAAAATTAACAAGTGATCCCTGCCAATTTAAACAGGCCTAGGTTCCCCAGCCCTGTTTCCCATCTTACACAAGGGAACCTCAAGTTTGATTGTGGCTGCCTGACAGTCTGAAACAGAATCTCAGCATATTGCTGTAAGTGATATGAGGGTCTGGAGGGTTCTGAGACTGGTAAAGGCACTGAGAAAATGTAAAATAATAATAATAATAATAATGAAATAACAATGCATTTATCTCCACATTGACAGCATAATAAACATAAGATGTAAATAAACTGACAAAATGATAGTTTAGCCATGGGATTAACTAAAATTTCACTATGTATGTGATATACACAGTGAAATATACATATATATTATAATGCTTTTGCAGAGTTGTGCAGAGAGTATTGTAGTTGTAGTGTTGTAGCTTTGTCACGTTCCATGTTCCCACTCTCAGTGCTGCTTATTTTAATTTTTTTGAAACAAGTTGGCAAACGTGCATCCCTGAAATATTAATGTTTAAAAACAGCAAAGTTAGCAAAGTGATGAATGTACAGTACCAGCCAAAAGTTTGTCCATACTTTTGACTGGTACTGTACTGTATATTAAGCCAACACACAACATTATAGTCACTTGGAAAGCTAGTGAGTCACCACCTTGACCAATGAGACTGAATAGCAGCATAGTTGAGAAGTTGGAGAAGCCATGGGGTTGAATTAGACCCTTTATGCTCTTTTTGAATTTCTGTCATTTCTATGCTGTTATGATTTTGGATGTTAAATATGGTCAAAGCTCCAAAACCTGAGATAAACATGTAAAAACGCTTCCAGTAAGAACAAAGCCCAGGTTTCAGCCTGCTGTGAGTACTTCATTTGTTGTTTTTTTTACTTTCCTGACGGGATGATGTAAGCTTGTTGCGCATGTCTGTAAATAGTCATCCACATCATTGTAATCACTATCATTGAATATGCTGTGTTTTCTCCAACACTGTTAAAGAGGTTCATTGTTTCCAGTTAAAATATCAAAGGCCAACCCTTGTCTTGAAACCTTGTTGGACTGTGTTTAGCTTGCTGGAGAGCCGTACACCTTGATGCATAGTGAGTGACAGCAGAAGTATCATACTGACCAAATAATATTTTGTCAGTCTTCTATCCCGTCAGTCTCTTTTTACTATTTGTACCATGTTTCTTTCTGTCTCTCATTGTCTCTTCACTTCCTCAGTGTCTGTTTGTGGCTGGATGTGGTGACATCTGTAATACTCTGCCCTGCAAATTAGTCCTCCAACAGTTTAGCAACAATCTTGATGATTCATGGCTCCACATGTGGGAATAGTTAAGATTGATCCGCTGGAGGTCTACTCACCACAAAAGAGCAGAGAAATGGTGCAAGTCAGATAGAAGGATATAGTATAAGCATTCAGCTTAGCCTTAGCCTGGATTTTATAACAGCCATATTTCTCTGGCTCACAGATCAGAAACGGCAGAGATTTTACGCTTTTGCTTCAGGTTTTTGAGGTGAAAACAGCTAGTGATTTAGAGCTAATGTTCCATGCTTATAACTAACAGTCATGGGACCACAGAAATAAGGGATTTGGGTGGATTCTTGAAGGAAGTTTTTGTTGGAGATCAGGTTCCTCACATCCCACAAGGCCTGTCATGTTTCAGCTTGGAAAAAGAGGGAAATGCTGTTAAAATATCATTGCAGCAGGACATCAGGGCTGTCGCCACAGCTTGCTGCATGAAGGCTGTCATCGGATTTCTTCCACAACACACCTGCATAAGCCTTTGTGAGGTAGGAGATGATTTGGAGATCAGCAACAAGTATTTTAAAAGGTATTAATTATTTAACTAATTTATAATTTTAAGAGATAGTAGTACAAAACAGGTAATTTGGGGCATATCAGGAGTATTATTCCTGTCCTTACACTCTTTTTTGGACATCTGTACCCTATCATTCAATTTACTCTACAGTAAACTGCACTATGTAAAGTTTAGGCCACATTTTTTGGCAGATTACCTATGCTAAAACAACAGGGTAAATCTAGACAACCGAATATCTTTGAGTCAGTGGCAGCAAACCTCAAAAATCTAATGGGAGGAGTTGACATGTGTTCTGAATTAAATGACAAAACCGCTCCCTTTTCTTCACAGGGCAACAATAGCACGGCATTGCTTTAAAAGTACAGTAGGATACTCAAAGACCACGACTGTTAAAAAAAAAAGCTTTTATTGAAGTTCAATGCAAGCCAGTCGCATTTCATAACAACACATACTTTTACAAAAAAATTAGTATGTTTCCCTTTTTGTAAAGCTACTTTTCTGTGATATAAATGATTATTTGTGTATGTATTATAAGATGTAAAGCCTCTTAAAAGTGATTACTCCATTATCAAAACTGATTAGAAACTGCCAAATGTAACACTGTGTTGCAGAAAAACAAATTAAGTCAGCGCTACCTTTGTGTTGATCATTTTATCACTTTTTTACACAAGTACCAACATTTTATGTGTTGAATGAATTTCATTAACCTTCTGTCCATCATACCTCTAAAAGAAAACAGTATATTTTTATTCATTTTCTTTCTGAGAGTCAGATGAGAGGATCAATACCACTCTTTTGTTCAGCACAAAGACTGAAAGCATTAGGAAACAGCTAGCCTGGCAGAAACCTACTAGCAGAAACACAGAAATGTTAATGTGTTAATTTTACAGGTGGTTGCATGCACTGTAACACCACAACAGCTTCCTGAAGATCCTCTGCAGGAAAAAAAACAACCCTCTAACCACAAATTGCCATTTTTACATTTTTGTTTGTGTATGGACAAATCAAACAAAATACATCATGTTCATTAGTGAACTTTGGACAGACATGGGCTAGCTGTTTCCCCCTGCCTCCAGTCTTTATGCTAAGCTAGGCTAATCACCTTCTGGCTTTAGCTCCATTCTTATCACACAGACATAATCTTGCTATCTTAAATTTATAATGAAAGAATGTATTTCCCAAAACGTTTTCCCAAAAACATTTTGGGAGAGGAGTCAAGAAGTTGTATTCTTCATTCTTACTTATTCAACAGCAACAATAGAAGTAAACATATCATACAATGTAGGATAGGTTAATGGTCAACAGAGGATTCAAATGTAAATTCAGACTGGAAGGGCCTAAACTCTGTATCTTCAAATCTTCAATTCTTCAAACAGACTTCATAAAATTACTGTTTTACCAGCAGATGAGAAAGGTTTCAGAGTACCTGCTCTGAAATAAAATTGACAAAAATGTTCAAATTTTACTTTTAAAGAACCAATAAAGTGCCATCCATCAGAAAAGGATGTGTCAACATGAATATAATGTAAAAAGAAGCAGATATTATTGTGTCCTTATACTAGTGCATGGGAATGCAAACCCTTGAGTAGTCTGGTTGCCTGGATGGGAAACCACCACTACTTTAGTCTAATTCTCCTCCTATTTATTAGGTCCCATGTGGGTTTGGTGGCTCCACAACAACGTCACACCCCTTCTTCCCTTCCAGTACATTCAAATTCAATAATGGGCATGATTTCTGACCATCTAAGTTTTTCACCCTGGTAAAAGCTCATTGTTTGTTATACATATATATATATGGATTTCCAGGTGGATGAGGGAAGCCCCATCAAAAGTAGTGATCCAAGTGTTGAATGAAGGCAGTTTCTCCTCTTAACAACATACAAAGTCTAACCAAACAGTCCATTTTTGTCCAGGGTTCTCTAAAGACAAAAAATGGTCAATAAAATTCAATGATAAAACAAAGAAAACAACAGTTCAGTCTGTGGCAGCAGTTCTGTCTATTTTTAGACCTTCCTCTTGATTTACCTTAGCTTGCTAAGTCATTTCATCAGGGGAATGCCCATCTTTTCATGGCCCATCTTCATCCCAAATTTGATCTGCTGCATTTGGTTTGATTATGAAGTTCTTCATTGTCTTGCACAATCCCATAGAAATGGCATAAGAGTTTTTCTCTTCATCAGCTGCTGCAGCACCAGTCACGATGGATAATACTCCTTCAGTTTATATTTGATAGTAATTCTTTTGTGCCTTATAAATCACCTCTGAGTCCTACTGTCTCTTGGATCCAGCAGCAGGCTCACTTCGCTGCTGGATGTTGAGTTGCTCATGAGGATACGGCAATCCTGGAGGTCCAGGGGTTCCTGGTGGTCCAGGTGGCCCAACTGGTCCTGGTTTTCCTCTTGGCCCCGTTGGCCCAATGATGCCTGGTAGTCCTGCCTGACCCTGGATCCCTTGAGGTCCTGTTGGTCCTGGGAGCCCATCTTTACCAGAGGGGCCCATGTCGCCTTTTTGGCCCCTCTCACCACGCGGCCCTGGCTGACCAAGAGATCCCTTGGCTCCTTTGATGCCTACTGTCCCTCTATTGCCACTGGGGCCTGTTTCACCTGGCACACCTTTAGGCCCAGCAGACCCCTTCTCTCCCATGGATCCACGACTTCCTATAGGGCCCCGGTCACCTTTGCTCCCAGTCAGTCCCATTGGTCCTTTTGTGCCAGTCTCACCACGGTTCCCCTTGGGCCCTGGTGGTCCTGGAGCACCTGTTGAGAGAAGTCGGTGAGGTGAAGTTGAATTGGAAAGTGTACACATGCATTCAGCTTGCAGTTTGTAAACCACAAATCTAGTGTACCTTTTAGTATAGTGAGGTTCTTTATGATTTGTGTATGGTTTGTATCCACCAGTTTCATCTCCTCCATCACCATGGACAGGTTCTTGACATCCATTTCCAGTCGGACATTCAACAACATGTTCTGCTGCCTCAGTGTGTCGGCCAAGTGAAGGAGTAACCAAACTGTATTATTCATGTTCTGCAGAAAGTAAATGGGTGTGAGAATAAAGATATGAAGCAAAAGAAGAAAGTGTGCAAGAACAGAAACACAAATAACAAGGAGGAGAGAGTAAGAGAACATCAAGTACAAGGAGAAGTCAGGTAAGATTATGTGCAAACAATTATCCACTGCATAACCTTTTTTTAGCTAACCTTTGACAACTTTTAGATAAATGAAAACTTACAAAGTATGACAGAAAAAAAATATATATAGACTACGTTGTAGTCCCACATATTTGGCCAAGAAATCAATTGTATTATGTGATTTTTGATGTTTAGACCAGTTAAATTCCTAGCTGCCAGTCAAGTGAGGAGTGTGTCTAATGTTGTATGCAGATGACACCATATTTGGTAAAGTAAAATGACTTCAACTCTAACATGAATATTTTTTATGTGTGTATTTGTATTTGTCTTTAGATACGTTAACATCAAGTAATGAAAATGTGTGGTTCCAACCTGTAGATCTTCTGTTTGTCTGTTCAGGCGGCCCTGGCAGGAAGAGCTCTCTATGTTGATATACTTGTACATGCTCTGGACGTGGTTGACGGTGGCATTGATGTTGGAGGATATAGTGTCGATCTCCATCTTGATGGAGTTCAGACGACCATCCAAGGCAGAGAAACGTTCACCTGTCCGGTTTTCATAGTACCTAAAAGGGATGGTTGAGTGAGGGTTTCTTCCTATACAGACTTTTTTACTTCTAGAATGATAATACTCTTTCTTGCTTGTTGGTATACTATATATTAATCATGTTGTTAGATATTTACCTCATTTGAAAAAATCTGTAAGCTCTTAACTAGGACAAAACAAGCAAATTGAAGGTATCACAGAGAGCTCTATGAAACTCTTTTACAAATCTCTGTGCATGTGTGTTACCTCGAATGGTAGTGAAGGTCATGCATATTCTCCTCATGTTCATCCATGAAAGAAGTCACATTATCGAGCTGCATCTGCAGGTTCATCACCTGAAAACACACACACAAACACATGTAGCACTTCTATACTTGTGCGGACAAACTGACATAATGTTAGTCCCTAACAATCACAACTAATTCCAACCTATTCCCTATATTTTTTTGAAAAAGTGTCCTCACCTTCCAAAAATGTTGTCACTCTCAAGATTCAATTTGGTCAAAGAAGTGGTTAAGCTGCAGACAGACGTTTTAATTCTCAACCTGTTTGCGGAGTTTACAAGGTTCTGTTTCCCTTCACATGCTATAAAACCTGAACCTGATATGTTCATGAATATATAATATATAAGTCGAAACAAATTCACTCACACACACACACACACACACACACACACACACACACACCTGCTGATTGAGGTCATAGAACATGTCAGTGGACATGGCTATTCTCTGGCGATCTGCTATGATGCTGTTTTGGAGGTTGCGCATGTTTTGCACGGTGTTGCTAGTGTTGGATTTCATCACACTCAGAACTCGGCTGTAGTTCTGCCAGTCGCTGGTCAACTTCTGGAGGACCAGAGTCTCCTCATCTGCTTTCCTCTGCAGGGCGTCTATCCACATTGTACTGGAGAGCAGAAGGAGGCAAAAAGAACATGTGAAGTGCAGTGGATAAAACATCCAGAAATGTCCTATTGGATAGTATATTTTTCTTTTTACCAATGAATTTTTACTATTTTAGAAGCAGTCAAAAAGTGGATTATGACTTGATATTTTGGAAAACAGTTACACTGACTATCTGTTTGATTAATTTATCCACATTCCTGCTTGGCTGTAACCAGGAAAACCCTGTTTGTAAATATGCTTCTCATTGCAAAAATAAAAAGGCATCTGGTGACATTATCACCCCATTCAAATTTCTAATAGTATTGCATAACAGCATGGACGATAAAATCCTAAGTCATATACTTGGTTTAAAGTCACAGCTGTGCCTTTGTCAAATGGGAAAATCCAGTTGTTATTCTTACTGTGGTTTGGCTCCATAAATAAAGATTTGCTTATGAGGCTTGTCAAAAAATGGCAATTACGACTAAGACCCTGGCTTCTTGCCTACTGTCAGCCATTGAAGTTCCTACTTTGCTCAGTTCAGTAAAAGGTCATGAACACATGCTGTAAATGTAGCTGAAATTATACTTATCTAGCGTGCTGTTTCGGATAATACCTTATGCACACTGTTCTGATTCAGGATTGTGGAAATTACTATCAAGTTTTAAGTTACAAATGCTCATTTCATTGAGTTACAGTATCTGTCCAAATGTCTCTCCCCTCAGCTTTTCACACACCTTAGTGCCACCGTGGCGTTAACTTGATGTGCGGTAGCTTTGATATCATACTGATCCTCCGTCAGAGTTTTCATCTTCACATCAGTTTCCTCGATCACATCCTTCCAGCCCTCCACTTGATCCAGGTATCTTTCCAGAGACTGGTTGAGAAGTTTGATTGACATGAGGTGGTTCTGCATGTCGCGAGTCAGCCGGGTGCTGGTGGCTTTTAGGGTGTTTTGGGTCTGAGAGGCCTGGTGCAGACCCTGAAGGGGGATCAGAGAGAGATGACAGATTGTACCTGGTTTGGTTGCTGGGATGATAATAAAAAATATGTAATTTGACTTTGTTTTCATAAAAATTATGAGTCACTATTTTACGATTAGTGCTGAAATGATTGATTAATTTACATATTGACAGGAGATTGAAAATAATAATAATAATTAAATCTTCTCAAATGTGAAAATCTGTTGCTTTTCTCAGTTTTAAACAATTGTATATTGAATATCTTGATTTTTGGACTGTCGATCAAAAATAAAACAAAGCAACTTAATTATGATCCAATGTACCTGCTCCTGTCCCAGTATCATTTTCTGCATTTCTTCAAACTCTTTCTTCAGCCTGCTGATCTCTTCACTATACAGAGTCACATCCAGACAGCCTGAACAGTTAGAGGTGGAGCTGAGATCTGAGAGACAAAGAGAGAAAGAAAGGCAGTGAACATATGGCAGTGAGGCAGTATAGGGAAAAAAGAATCTAGATGACTGTACATGTTATATAGCAAAATGTCTGGTTACCATATGTTTACAAGAGAGAAAGATATCTTCTGAACTCCCCTGACATCACACTCAATCATCCTTACGGCTTCACAAATCACGAATGACCTTTAAAACCTGGCACATACTGCATGCAGTATGTTTGCAGTTGACAGAACAATTGCATTTTGCTTTTTTTGTTTTTGATGATTCTTTATAGTACCAGAAAGCAGCTATTTTAAGCTCTTTGGTGCTATAAATGAATCAGTTTAAAATGCTTAACATACCAAAGTAGCTCTACATATATTTTAAGGATGTATGATATTCCTCAAATCAGTGGGATGGTAAATTAAATTTTGCATTTTTATTTATAAAAACCAAGTTTTTCTTTTAAAAGATGTTACTGTATAAAGCCACGGTGACTCTCTCTATATATATATGAAAAAAATGACCATTTGTGAGTCAAGCAGCTATTTTACCCTCAATTCCTTGCTGAACTTTGGTAATCTTCTTATGGTAGACAGACTCTTCCTCGGCCAGGTTGTCAACCTTCCTGAACACTGCAGACACAGGAAAGTTAATAAATTTAAGGAAATGGGTTTAAGGAAATTCCAGGATGTCCTGGAATTTTAAAAATCACAATATTAAATTAACTTTTAACATGCAGAACAAATGCTAACGCAATTCAAAAACAGCATTGAACAGTACCACTAATCGTGGCACAAAATTGAAAGAAAGGATGGTTGAATGTCAAGAAATAGATACAGAAAGGATTAACATCATGGATGTATGATAAGTGCTGGATATGCTGCCATTGCTCAACCTTGCAGCTACTTTTTCATTTTTTTTTTTAAATTTCTGTAAAACTTTCCTTGAGCCAAGAAAAGCGATTTAAAAATTTGTGACATCATCACAAGGTAAAGTCTATGGGCCAGCAGGGAAAACATTACAGTGCATATTCAGTGGGCTGCACAACACAGAAGCAAACCCGGAAGAAACTTTTTTTGCTGTATATGCAAGGCAAGCAATTCTTATTGGACTGTATAGGTGCTATATTCTGTCTGGTATCCAGCTCTTATAATACATCCATGATTACCATCAGCAGTTCCTTGCTGTTAACAGGAAATAGGAAGTATTTTAAGGAGTAAAAACAAAAAGTTGTAATTTAAGCCCTGACAAGAAAACATGTAAAGTTTTCATTAGTTAACAAATGCAACTGAAACACTGATGAATGATGGTTTAGCCAGCTGTCCAGGTCCTGCCCCCCTCCCTACATATTTCCCAAAAGAGCAACAACAATTTTGTGAGTGTGAGTTTTTGTGTGATTGAGCATACATTTGTGGGTGTAAGTTTGTAACACTGCGTATTTGCAGATTTTTTTTCTGCATCCTAACTACTGACTCAGGGGAATAATGTAGGTCTGCTTGCATTTATAAATGTTTCCACATGCGTTCTGCACATACCACCTATTAGCTCCTGTGACAGTGATGCTTAACATGACTCATGGCTTTTGTTAGATTCTGTGCAATGATGGTAAAAGCAACAAAGAAATATTTGAATTAATTAATTCCATAGAACGCGATCCTGTGAGATTGAGAGAGTGTGTGTGAATCTACCACTACAGTTTTCTATACACACATTAATTGAAAAAATGTTTTTCCCCCAATAAAATCTTTCATCTTATAAAGCAGAGTACTGAACACATGTGGTACAATTCACCCATGTTTGTTACTTAACAGATTAATTCAGAATTATTTATTATTAAACAGATGTTCAGCTGGGAATGGAAAATCAAAGGTTACTGGTGTCTGTTTTTCCTTGCGCACATGTACAGTGAGTTCCAGCCAAGTGCAATATGTTTTCTGTTGATACTGAAGATTTTCAGTGCTTTGGTGTTGTACAGCTGCTAAGTTGACATAAACATAAACTGGGTTCTGTCTCTGCTTGTATTGTAATATTTGTGACAGCACACATCTGGGTAAGATGTAAAATGCTGATTTAGCTATTTTTGGATGCTCAGTGTTCTTTGATGTTGCTCAGTATACTGTATAAAAATGTTGACATTTACAAGATAATTGTTATCTTTCCTCCGGAATATTATTTGTGTCATGTCTTTTGTCACAGATTGTTGAAAGTCTCAGTGAAATTCAGAATAACAGCTCTTTGTTGTGAAGAAAGTAAAATTAGCAAGCTTAAGTGTTACCCAAATTGCAATAAGATTGATATAAAACAACAGTTAACTAGACTTAAGGTACGTTATTGTAAAATGAATAGAAAAATAACAAAATATTGGATTGAACTGCTAGCATAATGTTAGACAAGCTGCCAAATTAGTTAATGGTAGGTAGCATACATTGTATCTCATGTCAGGAAAAAACATTAGCTAACCAGCTAAGTCCCTATTCAAAGTACACATCAATAAAAGTAAAATTACAAAAATATCAGTAACAGTTAGCCCAATTTTAATTTATAAGATACCTGTTACACACTAGCCTCAGACAGGTAGCTTTGGGCAATAGCTAACCTAGTTAGCAACAAATCTGACAAAATGGTGGATATAGCTAACAATGTCAGTTAAACTGCAACTGCTACAGAACCATGCAAGTCGCGGTCATTACTAGCGACAGCATGTACAACTGCTGGTGGCGAACACAAACCTTAGTGAGTTCACATGTACAGCATGTCTTCATGTTTCCAACACATTTGTTAAGAAAAAGTCAATGTAATCCCTGTACATAGTTTGCAGAAGAACTTTAACAAGACAGGACTTTATTATCTTTGTGTACATGTATGTGAATTCGACCTTCTGTGTGTTGTGGGATTTTGCGTCACTCTACCAAGTCTCACTGTCTCCTGAGATGCCTGAATGGTAGTAAAAGATTAAGATTTACAGCTTTCAAACCCAATAAAGAGTGATGTTAATGTAAAAAGCATCTGTTGGTGCTGAGCAGCAGTCAGGTAAAACATACAGGACACACAGGACCTATGTCATTTTTTTATCTACTTTGATCTACGAAAGTTAAATGTGCTGTGTTTTATTAAGATGCACATCCATACATTTTCCCATGACAAGCTTACTTCTCCATCTTCGTAATGCATCATATCAGTTTTAATCAGTGTGAATATCTGACAAATCACAAGTTCACTGTAGGGAACGACTGATTTTGAGGGTGGGTTGCAGTCAGAGGTGGAGATAATATCTGGGTTTTTTCATTTTAGACTGGTACTAATGTGGTATTTGGTGGTAACAGCTCACTTTTGACTTTACTTCAAGCTAAATAATAGAGCCAAACTAGCCTTGAGTGCCAATAAGTACTAAGGTTGAAGGGTGAAAATCAAAAATCAAACAGCTCACCGAGTGATGCCAACACTGCGACAGTAATGATGAGAAATGCAACAAATCCATAAAGGACTTTCACAGCCAGTTGGAGTGAGTGGCTCTGCTGGCACTTCACACAGCCACCTCTGGTACGACCTGGATACACATTAAATGGATGGAGGTATACAATAATGAATGTCTGAGTGAATTACTCAATACAAACGATAATGTGCAATTAAAAAAAAAAAAACTTGGATAAGTTTAGTAAGATCAGTTTAGCAATTTGCAGATAATTGTAACCAGTGTAGGAAGAAGTATTCAAATCATTTACTTACTGGAAAAGTTGCAATAACACAAGATAAAAATACAATTCTGGTTCTTATTTTCATAGTTTCTGTTTCTCAGTAGTTCTGTTAGTAATAAATGCAGTAAGATAATAGCTAAGAGTTGGGAATGTAACGAAATTCCTTAAAATTAGGAAAAAACACAAGTTTTATGATGATCACTTATTTGGACTTATTTGGAAGAGAAAACAAAGGTGAATGGCAAAACTATTACCAAAACTGTCTATTGTAAATATCCGTCATAGTTTACATAGTCATTCCTTGCTAGACTATGAGATAATGTGTGCCATGAGGGATTATTATGGAGCTTTTGAGTGCTGTACTGTTGGTTTGTTTACAACCTGTGTCGATCATATGACCTCTCCTGTTTTTTTACCCCATTAGACTTAGTTGTAGTGACTTTGGCGAGTATAATATTATCATAAGAGATATAAATGATGGTTAAAACTACAAAAGTAAGAGAAGTTGTATTAAACTGGAATTATAATCTAAGTACTATACTTAAAGTTAATAAAAGGGATAAAACTGAGAGGCTGAATGTGGTGAGTCGTGGAGCAGATGTGGATCTGATACATGATGTTGTCATTGGCAGAAGTACAAATACCCACACAAAAAGTCACACTCAGGCATTCATACACAAGCCATGCATGCACACAGTCTCACTGGTTTAAAAAAACATAATACAGATGACCATGTTTGTTGTTGTTAAGAATTGTGTGCATGAGGCCTTCACCTCTAAATGAAGGTATTTCCTCCTCCTCGCCATTGAGATCCTCCTCTGAAAAACAAGACAAGGAAAAAATGCAAACATGAGATATTGAAAACATGGTTTTCTACTACTGACTAAATAACATAGTAGTTCTTAGTGCCATGTGATTCTTTTAAGATCATGAAAATGACTGAAAATCACTTTTTCTTAAACTTTTCTTAACAGAGACATCATAGACTCAACCAATTTTCCTGGAATAACAATCCTAGAAATTGTGGGTTGTAAATGCAAAAGATGCAAACTCCCTTCAAAGCATGTACAGGCTCATTAACCTTCTTCTGAAAACAATTAAGGTGAATCTTGTGAGAAAAATTAAAAGCCTATACATGGTTACGGTTTGTGTGCAGAGATAAGGGCAGCATAGAACTAACGCACTATTGTGGAAATTTCATCATACGTCTTTCCCAAACTTATCATGTGACATACAGTACATCATGTGTAACGGACTGTCTCAGCTCAAGGCAATAGAAATGGTTTGACTTTTACCTTTGAAAAGCTGGTTCTCGTATCCTCCATAGTTGTCTGACAAAGAAAAAGAAAGTGAGACATAAAACAGACGTCTTCAAAAAACAAAGCTGACTGAAACCAATTCTTCTGGAGCCACCAACAAGTTGTATTACTGCTGTCATAAATCACACAAACCAGCTGCCTGACAATCCCCCACAGTCTCCCCCTATTGTACTCAGAGTGTTCAGTATGGAGCTTAGCATAGCACAACTGCATGTTTTTGTTCTGCTCAAATATTTTCTCTGAGCTGTTGCATACTCAGGAGAAACAGCTCCATAGTGGTGCAAAGCATGAGAACAGTTGTTGGTTTTGTGTGCTAATTCTGTGGGGGAGTATTGTGTGTCTGTGGAGGCTGTCATCGCATATTCTGGCTGAAGTAGGAAGCATAACTTCCAACCAGAGAGTCTAATAGACCGCACAAGGTCAGTTTACTTTAAAATCTCAGACTTACATTCGATTTCATGTTTTAATAACTATATGTAACAGCAATGACATGTGGACCATATACCGCACGTCACCACCCAAAGTGCTACCCAACCCCACACCAGAGGCAACGTGGGTGTGGCGCTTCATGTGGAGCTGCATGGGAGGCTGTTTCAGAGGGAAAAGAGCTGGAAAGGACACACAACTCACACAGGAAAAAGAGAGTTTGGCAAGTTGCTGACTAGCTGAAGAGAGACAGTTGGACACCCTGCCATGCTCTGGCGTTGACGCTGCCAAAAGGAGCTGGCCTTTCAGCAAAGAGTGTCAGACTGCTGAAACATTGCTACATAATGTAATGTATGTAGTCACATTACAGACATGTTTGACTTTGTGATGATGTTTTTGATTGTGGAAATGTAGCAAATGCGTTGACTGACTCTAGACAGATGTGGAGTGTTTTAAAGGAACATTACACGAAAAGACTTTGCACTCATACTCAGAACCTGTAGGCTTAAAATGTGACTCTGAAAGGTTTCTAGAGTCCTCCTTGTTGCATGCAAATGCTATTCATACATCACCATATGTGGCCTATGATTGGCCACATCCTCCTCCTTATTAACTGAGTTTTTAATTAACATTCATGTATGTGTTTGTTAAGGAGGGATTAGCACTCAAAACATAATCCTTTCTCCTGCTTGGACTCTCTCAGAGCTCCCTCGAAAAGCAAAGCCTTTTTCTGCCAATTTTAACTCTGCAACAATTTGTGGTAGATTGATTGATTGATTTTATTTGACTGATTCATTTTAAAAACATCAGTTCTGCCATGGCATTGGGTGCATACTTGAAAGGAAAAGTCAGGATAAAACAATAAAGCCCAGAGGCTTATTTCCATTGTGGTCCCTTTGGGGATGGGGGGTGTGCAGGGGAGGGGTCAAGACGGCAGATCTGACATGGAAAGAATGACTCAAAAACATTCAAATCAAGACAAGAATATAACACACTCAGCAAGTTATTTACTGTATTAATGACATCAACCAATACCTTTGCTTTGTTGGATAGTGCATGGTCCTACTCGCTACTCAGTAAATAAATTGAATTAACAACTCTGATCAATCAGATCAATATATTAACATTAATCCGCAGCCCCCTCAGCATCCCTCACTCACATGAAATATTTTTTAGGTACTGAGGACAGCACAATGCACATTCTTTTATACCATGCATAACTTGATCTGAGAGACTCTTGCCTGTACTTTCAACCACTCAAGGCTCTCAAAGAGAGAAGGGTCATGGAAAGTTCTGAATTCTGTTTTTAAGGTATGAAATTTGGCCATTGAACCATGAAAAGCAGCCATAGTCAAAATAAGGCTGGACAAGAGCTCCTGCCAGAGTCACCGCTGCTTTCCTGTTGAGAAATTATGAAATTCTGGCTAAGAAGCATGCTCTTTGATTGACCTTGGTGAGCACCTTTTCAACCTGACCCACTCCTGACATATGGCTAACCAGCACGCCGCTAAGGTAATTGCGAGTGCCTGATTCCTTAAATTAAGTCTTACTGACCAAACTGTGGTGCCTTGTGTTGGTCGCAGGAAATGAAAGCTGTGAATTTAGCAATATTTTGAAAAATGCCGAGTTAGTGTTTGGAACACAGTGAGCCTGTGACTGGACAGCAATGAAATGGAATATGCTGGACTTGTGGTTTGAGAGGAAACTGAGTCACTGTTGAAATCCTTTACAATTCTTGTGAATCCAAGTGGACAAAATCTGAAAACACAAGCTACAAACTTTTCACAGTTCTTTCAAGTTTACGAATGTTGAGTGTGATTAGTACTCAAAGCACAGGTTTTCCTTTAAGCAGTAAATATGTGGACATAGCTGTAGGTTAGAAGTTGCAATACTTACCAGAAGGGATGCTAAATGCTGAATTCGCAGATGTATAAAGTGTGATTTGTTTTGTCACACTTTCACTGTGTAACCCTTACTCTACAGACTCAGATGAACTCTTTTTGGTCTCTTTAGTGTGTTGTTATGAAACTATTAACATCAGTTCACTGGTTTACACTTTTCTTCTAAGTTGCAAGAAGATCCTCTATTTTTCTGTTTTATTCCATTACTTAAGCCAAAACAAAATATTGCAAAATTTCTTAAACCAAGATGTCTGTAGTGGATCAATCTGTGTGGTTAACCATGTAATCAGTTCAACACAAAGAGAAGTCTGGCCTCTGATAAGAAGATGACAAGAAAAAAAAAATGGCTGGAAGAGAGAAACTGCATGCAATCCATGATGGTGGTTTGAAGGTCAGAAACATAATTTGTCATGATAGAAGTATATTTTTGAAGACAGTCTCCAGACTATGTGAGTGCAAGTACTGTACATAAAATGAATTACTAAATGCACATGTGGCATTCACTATCTAGAAGCAATTGACAGTGCAGGTACCATAATGGGGTAGGTGGTAAAACAAACAAGATCAACACTGGGATTAAATTTGAAGGTTTTAATATTAAGTTTTCCACAAGTGAATTTAAAGTGAATTTGAGAAAGCAAAGCAACAAACTTGGTCTGCAAAAGCCATGATGAGGTGAATGTTTATGTGAAGCAGCGGTGGAACAGCTGAGGTCAGGTCTGGGTGGACAAGTCACAAAACACTGAGGCTGACATAATGATGGAGGGAGGAGAGATGAGGGAGAGGAAAAACCAAAGGAGAGGTGGAGGTGACCACATCCAAAGAACTAAAAGACAGAAATGTGGAACAGACATTAAAGGTGGAGAGAGACAGACCTGCCCAATAAAGAATATTCAAAACACTCAGAAGTGGCTCACCAGTTGCCATCACATGGTACTGGACTTCACCTGTACAAACAGTAGTGTTGGTTTGCTGATAAATCAAGCCAGAACTGGCATTTTATTAGAAATATTAACTAACAGGCTCCTACACTACAGGGAGCACATTATTTCATTTGACTGTGATGAAAGGTTTTGATTAATTTCCACCCAAGAACACTTGAATATATCTCACTAATATTGGGCTTGAAATGGGGCTATCCTTATAGTACAGTACAGTACAGATTGTTTTTAATGCCTTTAATCTGCCACCTCTAAAATTTGGTTAAGTTTAGGTACAAAAACTGCTCGGTTAAGGTTTGGAAAAAACTGTAGTCATGGAAAAGAAACCAGTGTTTATTGTTGGTAGAAGAGATGCGTACAGTGGCCTCCTGTGTCAACGTATCAAAAAAGGAGGAGTCCACAGATGTTGCTCTTGGCCTTAAAGCTGCACTAATCTATTTTAGATTAACCAACAGATCAAATGACTATGTGTAATGTGAATTGAGTCACTCACAGTGGTGCACACAGAGAATTATCACTCAACTCTGTGGTTCCCCAGCATTTAACTCATTGTTTTGGTTTTACGGCCTACAATTTTACTGTTGTGGTCCAGTCTCAGTACTCTCATCAACCCTATTTCCAGCAGAGCTGTTTTCAGCTGGAAAAAAAAGCTGACAAACCGACTGTATGCTATGTGCCCAGTACAAAACGGCCAACAGACAAAATTAGTGACAAGTTGGTGGAGCATTTAGTAGCTAAAGCACCAGATATTTCCCTCTGGAGTTGATAGAGACCAAAACAATGTTAAAAGGAGACAGAATATTGGTCTTACATTCGTTAGTTGGACAAAACATGACCACAAATAAATGCAAATGTTGTTCCATATCTGTATCATGTGTAAATTGGCAACTGTTTGCTAACATGTTCGCCACAACAACTTAATAAGGTGATTCTAATATGTTCCACTGCTACCAAAGGCCCATAAAATCAATTGGAATGCACAAAATTGCTCACCATTTTTTAAAAGAGAACAACGGAGAGTCTTACAGTATCCATTTTGTTACTATTATATCTTGTAAATGCAAACTCATGACTTCAGTTTGAAAGCTGTAGTTATAGTAGCAAGAGCCTTTCAGAGGATCGTAGGGGATCTAACATCATGTACAGTCATTATTCTGGGTTTCAGTGGAGAGTTTCACAGACTTTCCCACCCTTCACTAAGATATATTTTTGGTAGGAAACCTACATTCTTATCATTCTTTGGACTTCTGCAGCATGAAAATGGTCAGATTTGAGGTTTGAGTTTCAGCGTATTATTTACTATTGGAAGCTGAAATCAAATAAACCAAAAATAAAACCAAAATGTTACAATCAATATCAACCCTGAAGTATCTGTCAGCTCCTCAGTCCTACCCACTGACTTATTGGCCTGATCATCTATCTCCTCCTTGTCTAGCCTGTTTCACCTCCCTCCCTCTTTCTCTCTCCTCCTGCCTGCTGTTTTTCTCTCTCCTCATGCTTTCCTTGCTTTCTGTGGAAAAACCCTCATGTCTGTCTCGTTAGTGAGGAAGTCGACCTGTCCAACACACACAGAGCAGAACTAAGCTGACAGCAGCACAACACAACCCTACCAGGTCACACCTACAGTACGTATGTAGTCAGGCCATGGCAAAACACTGTGGAACTACTAAAAAGTGTGGATCAGTGAACAAACGGTTGCTTTGTCAAATTTTTTGGTTCAAGTGCTTGAAAATCAAGCAAATCATACTTTACCAACAATCTCATTGGTCAAAAAATTGGTAGAGCACAGGATTTTTTCCGAAGATTAAACAAACAACTGCGCTAATCTGTTTAAGAGATAACAAACATTTTTTTCTGTAAAAGGGTTGGATGTGATAACGCCAAACCTCCTTCACAATGAGAACTCAGTCCAAAAGTATTGGATTTCTGTACTTTACTTTCTGTAAACGAACTGTCAGAAAACCACTTAGTGTGTGAAATAACTGCTGCTAGATGTGACATCTTGCAGACTTATTAATATAAACTGAAGTTTATGGTTCCCAACCCACAAGGTGTGGTAAGATCAATTTGAGGGCTTGAGATATACAAAATGGAAAAAATACATTTCGGCTTAACTAAATTATTTTCTTTAATCTTTGCTTTTATTTTTGTAAAATACGGGATAATTGCCCTAAAAAATTTTGAAATTAAGGAGAGAAAAAATGTCTTTTGAACATATGCAACCAATAAGTCATGAGCCAAGCTGCTTGAGAAACAATGGGATAAACTTAATAGAAACAGTGCTACTTTTCTCCATTACAATTGCAAATATTTAACATGTTGCAACCACAGCAGAAACAGCTATGTGTAAGACATAACTCTAAAGCTAAAAACATGAACATTGAGGTTGGATGATTTTGCAAGACCCTGGATTAAGTTCAGTGGCAACATTTACTTTTTTATATCCAACGCCAATGTTTTTAAAGTTCTCGCTCTCTAAAATATCTGTCAACTATGGTGTGGGTAATGTAAGGGAAAGATCATGGTTACGGTTAATAAAAAGGCCAACCTTAATTGCAGGTCTGACCTCCTTTATGAAAGTCAGATGTGCTACACGCCTATCCCCCACCCTGACCTTCACACTTTTAGCCTTGCTATTTCCTACAAAGCCATAATTCCTGTTTATGCTGGGTTGGTAAGGTAATATAGCCATCATGCCTTAGTTTAAAAATCTTAAAGTAAATGCTTAGATTGGGTGAATAATAAGTTTGATTGATCCTAATTTAGCTTGTTAGTGATTTCAACAATGTCGATTTACAATGTCCTACATTTAAAAGAGAGCTCCATGGTTTGGTAAATAAACTCCAAACAACTTGTTTAGGGCCTAAACCTGTACCATAAAGAAACTTTAAACAACAGAATGGTTCATAAAAACACATAAATCAATGTCAGCTGATGGAAGATTGAGAAATATATACAAGGTCTTGATGCAACTGCTCTTTGAAATCAAATTAAATATGGATTTTTTTTTGCAGTACAGTGTTGTGCAAAATAGACCAAATGAGACATGGGTTTTTGGGCTTGTTTATCCAGACTGTGAGCAGACTGAGGATGGAAAAGTTTGATTGCAACTGAGTACACAGAGAGCCCAAAAAGTGTACACTTAACTGTGAGAAGAAGTAAATATACTGTAAGGACATGTATTTGCAGCAGAGGCTTGGAAAATGCATTTAAACAAAATCTAATCAAACTAAACATTTCCAAAAGCTACTTTCAGTGGGAAAAAAACAATGTGAACTCAAGGTGTAGCTTTGACCAGTGGGTAATTAAATAAATATATAACAAGGACATATTACAAAGCTACTGTAAATCCTGTTTTGACAACTGGAGGCAGTTGCAACGGTTGATCTTAAGTTCGAACTCAGTCTAGCTATAACATAAGTGTGTACTAAGTGGAAATTTACACATCACTAAATTAAAACCAGTTGCACAACAGAAACTAGATCTTGTAGTTCTATGTAAAGATTAGTTGTTACTAAATATTTACAACTGCTAACTCCCAGGTGGAACTGTTGTGTAAGCTAGCTGGATGAAGTAATTGACAAAGGTAACGTTAGCTTGCTAATATGACCCATTCAGAGCTAGATTGAAGAGTAAGAGAGGTCATACTGAATATGGTCATCATATCTGACCTGACACTTCACAGAAAAAACACTGTATCCCAAATTACAAAACTTTAATTCAACAGCATTAGACTATATGACCCAATAATGTGGTTGGCATTGCATTGTCAGATATTTGCATGAATACAACTAAATTAAAAACACATTTTTCCAGGTTTGAAGGAACAAAGTCAATCATTCACGAAGAATTGGTAGTTAAGGTTATTTTATCTTTTGGCCCCCTTAAACTGTTACTTTTGGAAGTTACAATACAGCTTGTGACAGATGTTTCCTAGAAACCAATTTACACATTACTGAAGTAATTACATGTGGTAAGTTTTTCACTACTTTGCAATTCATAGTCTCTAAAACCTAACAAAGACTTTCACACTCCATCACAAACTTGGTGATGGATGGATTTACGAACAGCTGGTGTGACCCAGTCCTGGTCTCTTGGTTTTGTCATTCTTTAACTTGGAAAGCAGCTCATGACTTTGCCCTGGTCAAGGTTCCTGGACTAAATGTGATACTGCTGCTAGCCACAGAAATACAAACATGTGTCAAATGTTGCTTTGAATACATTTTTTGTGTTTCAAAAGTTTTTGGCCACTGTCATTGTTGAGAGTATGGACAGTGCCAGGTGAATAATAAGAACTTGGATAATAATGACTAATAATAAGAAGAATAATATTAACTTTGGTGAGATCAACTCTGAAATGTAGATTTATGAGAATATAACAATACCAAAATTTTAATGATTGGACAGCTATGAAGTCTTTTTCTGTTATCTAAATACATATTGCTGTACACTTCCAGCTGATCTCTTGCTACTGAGGTGTCTTCATGCTCATCAGTTAATGTGTCAGCTAACCAACACATCAATCTCTCCAGGCTGATATGTGCACAACATACCTTAGTTACTGTATGAAATGGTTTAAACAACAGGCTACAATGTTCCTACACAAGACAATCAGCTAACCCTTAAAAGACAACATTATCTTTTTAAACATTCACAAAGGAGCTCGTTGAGTTTTCTGTGAATGTCAGTGTGATTTCCCAGTCACTATCCTCTATGCTCAGTTCCAGATGATCCACCTATGAAATAATCAAAGCTTGCAGCAAGTTACAACTGCACACGCACAGGCCATGAGACAGATGTGTTTACAGGCCACTTTACATTTCTAATCAGTTCCATGAGAATGCAGTGCAGGTGAATTTGGGTATCAGTTACAAAGTCTTCCACAGGGTTATGGGCAAGTGAAAGCACAGCTAGAAGATAAATTGTAAAAAAAAAACTAATACTGCCAGGATGTTGGTCTTCACCCACATGGAGATAATCAGCCTCCCTCCCTCCTCCATCCTCTTTCACCATCGGACCTTTGGTGTTTGTGAACATGGCGCCAGGCCTGTACTTGAGTCAGCAAACCATCTGCGCCACTCCGTGTTTGTGGTTCCTCTGTGGTGGTTCCTCTCAGGGGGTTTTGGACTTTCCAAACCCAGTGCCCACCCTCGTCCACCCTTCATTCCCCTTCTGGACTTTGCTTTTGCCAGGGGATTGTGCAAAATGTTATCCTTGGTGAGAAACATACGCTGAGTGTCCTCTAACTTCACCACATCACTACATGATGTGACTTAACATACAAATAGAGATCCAGTCCACATGAAGCTGCATAGATACAACAACATGTCCTTTTCAATGTTCCTTTCCTTAACTTAGCTTGAGTTAAATTATTCTGACCAGAAAACCCCCCTCAAGAACCTCAGCAAATCCCTGCCTTAAATGAAACCAGGAGTCATGAGATGGGCTCTGCTCCAGATCAGAGTGGAGGTCTTGACCACGACTTGTAAAGCCAAATGAGTCCCTTTCCAAACCTCTGTTGACATCCAAGTCATTTAGGTGCCCTCTGACTGGAATGTGTGGTCTTCTCACAAAACTATAAACGCCTGGTATGTGTTGCTGCAGACTGTGAAGCTGAAGTTATAGTCAAGCCATTACAAGAGAATGTTCTTTTATTGTGGTTTGGCAGTGAAACTGGAGATTTTTACAGTCACAATCCTGTAAACGCATCATGTTTTCTCAGGACTAAATCACTTTGGATGGTGAGGCTGAGACAGAGAGACAAGCCCGGTTAGGTTTATGGGGCTGTGAGGCCAAAGGGTGTGTACAATATTCTTTAATGCTTTATTTGAGGGCCTCTCAGCTTGTGTTTTTCACTTTCCACAGAGAGACAACATAAAGGTAAGAACGTAAAACATATGGGTAAAAGTACATGTTACACCTGAATTAAGAATATGGACACCCAGTTAAGTTCTTCCATACGAAACTGGGAGAACTATTTCTGCTTTATGGACCTGGACTGGGTTGCACCAGCTATTCATAAATTCATAGTAGCTATTAGCTAGTTTTAAACTAGCGATTTACTAATATTGCTCCATTAGAATTTAAGACTAATCCTTTGTGAATGTAGGTATGACTTTGTTTATATCAAGAAATAATATACCTGGAGAAATGTATGTGTTTTAGAATTAATAGTATTAATGCAGATTATAGCGAGGGTGAACTATCACGCTAACTGTCATCATTTGGTTATTGATGTCAGTAGCATACAGTTTTGTAATATGAGGTTTATTATGTTTTTTCTGTGAAATATAAGCAGGTAGTATCTGTACCCTAAATATTTAGTATCTACTAGTAATCTCTATGTCAATATATTTTAATTTAGTGATGTGTAAATCTCCACTTAGTAAACCCTTACGCTAGCCGGTTGCACCAGCTAGCTGTGCAGTTCAAACATAGCTTAGTTAAACCATTAGTGAATACGCATCGCAGAATTAATGTTGGTTGCTCCACACATCAAGTTAGTTATGTCACACACAAAAAAGTCACATAGCTAACGGAAACAACTGCCAAAGCTAACATTAGCTTTCTTATATACAGTATTTCCTGTTCAGATTGAAAAAGTGAGTGAGGTGACAGATCATGGTTGTGAAATTGCTGCTTAATAAGCATGTGAACTGGGCAGATTTACATTATATTTCACAAAAATAACACTCAAATGACCACATTATGCCAATAATGTTAGGCAACATGATCAAATAACATCAGCAAGTTAGCTTAATTGGATATTTCTTACTCAATATAAACTGCTTTGGCACCAATAAGTCCCCATGTATGCAGATTAAAGAGTCATTTGCCTAAATTGTCAGTTAAGTTTGCTTGCTTTTAAAGGACAGAGTCCTATTCCCATATATGGACAGGAGAGGAATGTCCACATACCTTGACCAGCAAATTCATAGCATAATGAATTCAAGCATAATTCATCTCATCTATAAAGATTAGATGAGTAGCCACCACCTTGGATATTAATGGAAGAAAAAGCACATTCGCCACTTTTGTGTTTTGTGCTGGAGTTAGTGTAACAACACAAAAACATCCAGCAGCAATATTTAGATAATGAATCAAAGTGAATAAAAATAAATAAGGACACACTGGATACCAAATCAATATGACATTCAGATATTGTGTCTCCTTGTTCTCTCTTTAATTTCAATTTCAGAATGCTTTGACAGTGAATATATAACTCTGCTAGAGCAGAAATGGTTTTGAAACAAGATCTGCCTCCCCTTCTCTTTGCTCACTCTTTCCTTCTGCTTTGCCAACAATACACCTGTCTCTCCTCCTCCCCCATCACCTTCTGAGTGCCCTCCTCCCCAGCCCTGGTAGGAATGTATGAGGCAGCATGTTTTGTTCTGGTCGAGCTGGGCTGGAGTCATTCTCAGCGAGACTGGAAACCACATTAACAGACCTCCTGTACTGTTTGGCTGAAAAGTAAACTGTATAAGTTCTTGGAGTTAATTTGCTGTATCATCTCGTGGCTAAAGTCAGCTTCACTCCCCTAGACTTTGCAGGAGCAAAGACTCAACATGCTCATTTGGGCTGGAGTTTCATATGATTTTGTTTTATTGCTAGTAATAAGCTTACCATGATTGGCCTTCATTTGTAATATAATGTAATCACTGGTAAAATTCAAAACACAAACATGGTACAAATCCAGATTTTCCATGAGTTAGTGATTAGAAACTATATTAGGCAACTGAAATACTAAACAATTACAGCATAAAGTGAATGTTTTACTACTTTCTGACAGTAATTGAAATAATGCCTTAAAATCAATTGAACTCAATGCACCTATATTTATTGCACAGAGTAGCTTCCTTCAATATGTGTTTTGTGATTTTTTTCAATTTGTTATTCGCTTTATTGCCAAGAGTAAGAGAAAAAGATTGATATCCTTCTGTACGCTAAGAATGAAGCGACTACAAGGAGGCAGTTAGCTTAGCTTAGCATAAAGATTGGATGCAGGGAGAAACAGCTAGCCTGGCTTTGTCCAAAAGTAAAGAGAGCATTATATCTTGTTTGTGATCCGTACAAAATCAGAATGTAAACCCCTTCAGTATGTGAATGGATTAAATAAATATTGTGTTAAATAGATTCATATTTTAGAACTTTGGAGAGAGACAGGTTTCTCTTTGTTCAGTCTTTATGCTAAGCTAAAAAGCTAGTGTGCTTTCAATTTCTGTTGTCTACACTTTCTACTGCTATGCAAAAGTGAGGCAAAAATATCTCCTTTCCGGGAGCTGCCATCTCGCTTGGAGCCAGTCTACGCATTGGTGGGATGATGGTCTGCAGGACATGCCCCCTTAGTCATTCCACCACCTGACGGAAGTTTGAGAGCACCTGTCACAGATGTCAGTCATCATGTCAGACCCTCTTTCTATACTGTCAAATAACTAATTAAAAATAAAGTTATCAGAAAAATGAGTACTTGGACAAACATCAGCATGATAAGAACTACCTAAAACAACAGAAATGTTTTATTTGACATTTACTTACATTAATGACGCTTATGTCTCATCCACTAACGTGGAGGGGGCGGGACTTATGACCTATACTGGAGCCAGCCACCAGGGAGCGATGAAGATGTTTTGGCTTCGCTTTTGGGGAGCTGTCATGATATCCACCTTTATATGTCAGTGTGCCATCCCCATATTTAGTTTAACAACATGACAACGGTACTGTTCTTACTATTAAACTCACTGTACAACTCTCAGCAAGAGAGCAAATAAATGTATTAGACAAAATGTTGAATTATTAGGCTACTGTTAACACACTGAAACATCCAAAATGATGTTTATTTAGACTGAAATGAAGTAAACTGCAACACTTTTTAAATAGGGCAGACAAGTTTGATGTAAGTAAAATGATAACTTAGACCTTTTTTGGCCACTGCTTGTGTTGACATTCATTCCAAAGTGAGCCTGGGTTAAAGGGCCAGTATACTCTGTCACAAGTGCTTATTGGGCAGTGGAATAGCTTCGGAAACCCCCTCTCACAGATACCGTTTTGACAGTGGATGAGGAGAGGCTGCGTAATTTTGCTTACACACACACACACACACACACACACACTTTAGTGATTGGCACACTTTTCTCTCTAGCTCTGTTTTCCATTATTGATGCAACTATTTCTGTCACTTTTCATCTGTACAATTGATATAAACACTATGAATACCTTCCCAAAGAGAACACTTTTGACTTCTGACATGGTTGGACAACACATTATACAAATAATTTCTAATCAACCATACACTGGTTCAGGGTTGGATTTAGGGTTAGGGTTTGTTGTAGGTACCACTGGATGGTAGACTTGAGCATTATCCCCAGCACTATTTTTTGGCAAATTTAGTACTATCATGTGATTATGAACAAAAATGCAAAATGCTTTTTTCAGAACATTCCCCCAACTTCCCCAACATGGCAAATTTGCAAGAAACAATAGAGTAGTAAACTCAAGTCATAACATAAGCAGTGATAGACATCATGACATTACAATGGCCATATGAAGAATCATCATCAAAACAAAACCAAGGATCACAATCTTTCATGAACAGAGATGCTACAGTACGATCTGCAGGAAAAGCAACAGTTTAACACCACACCAATGAATGCAGGGCAGAAAAAAAGCAAATAAAAATTAATTAAGAACTTGCAGGTCAACATCTCAAAGTTTGAGAGCGGAGTACTACAGATTTTAGTTTTCACTAAATACAAATAAATAAATGAATCCATCATGTTCCAAGTACTGTTGGTAATAGAGTATGTCATTTCTTAACATCTTTTCAAGCTGTTAACCCACATGGGATTTCTTCCTACTCCCTCTCATTCCCTCTTTCCCACTGTACCTTCCCATCTATGTCAGCCTTTGACTCCTCATACCTCTGCAGCTCTGCACACTCTACAGTAAGCCTAGAAATCATGTAAGAGCCCCCTGCCCCTCTTCAAAGCCACTAGCAGTTCTCGTTTCATGCCATGTTATGAGAACGCTCAAATTCAAATGTTATGTTTTCACTTGCTCTCCTTTAAAGGGGTTATTAAGTCAAACTGTGGCAGATTGGCAGGGCTAGAGAACATTTTATGTTTTATTAAAGGGGCTGTGGTGTGCGCACACCCACCAACACACACACACACACACACACATATAGAGAGAGATTTAAAGCTGACTGATCAAAGTCTCACATCCAAGAACAACAAACCAGCACTTTCTCAGGATCCACACTGCCAAAGTTTTGGAGCAGAGCGCAGATGAGAAGCATATGTGGTCGCTGATACCCTGTGCAGGTGCCTGACTGCATGCCACCATGGCAGGTACTGTTTAGGTTTTGGTTAGAAGAAAGATGTAATAGGAAATATGTAGGTGCTAAGAATGAAGTAACACTGAAAAAAGTCAAAGAAATTCACTTTACCTTTCATGATTCTTCACTCAGGTATTCTGTATAAACAACTTGTCCAGTTTGCTGATGCTCAGCTTGATTGTTGTGGTAATGGTGGTGGTGATGCTGCAGTCCTCTTCACCTTTTTTCCCCCCACAAAACAAGAGTCCAGGAACAGCTAAAGTAGTCAGCAATTTACCATTGAGATGTCAGCATTCATTTTCCAGTTGTCTGCGGAATTCCAAAATGAAAAGAAAGCCAAAAAGTCCCAAAATGTCCTACTCCCACAGATGTGTAAAGCAAAAGAGGCACTGCAACTCAACTCAGCTCATGAATACAGGACTCAGATGCATTTACTACCAGTCTATATAAACAAAAGATGCACGTCTGCAACTTAAAAAACAGATTGATTTCTGGATTAATTAAAATCTTCTTGAAGGTTTACCAGTGCTGAAAACTATTCAAAGTTTTTAACATGTGTTTGTGTCTGCCTGCAGCTCTCTGGCATCATCCCTCTCCTTTCCATAGCCTGAGGAAACTAAACCTCCTCAGACGGAAACCATGTGCAACTTTAGAGAAGGAGGGAGGGAAAGAGAAATGAAGCAAGAAGGGATGAAGAAAAGGAAGAAGGTTGGTAAGAAAGAAAGAGAGAGAGAGAAAGATGGGAGGGGAACAAAGAAACTGGAAAATGAGGGAGGGACTGGAAAAGGGACAGGATGAGAAAAAAAAGAAAAAGGGAGGGGTAGAGAGAGGAGGGAGGGTTCATGTGTTTTGTTGAGAGTCAGTTTTGTGGCCGAGGCTAATTGCTAACAAATGTTCTAACATCGCGGAGTGAGCACCTTGAATATCTGTGGCCTTGGCCTGCAAGACAGGAAATAGTTTCTGCGAACACACACCTATACACAAACACACACACACACACACACACAGAGACACATGTCAAAGCTATAATCCCTACCTGGCACCAGTTTGCACTCTTCTCAGTTCGTTCCCTGTAACCTCGATTACCAGTGTCTAAGACTTACAGCAGGTGTAACTCTCACACCAACATACACATCTGGCTGTCCAGCTGACGAGGCAACTCCATCGGCTGTCTGACATTCCGGACTTTCAGTTCCTATATTTCCTCTCCTGTACTGAGTCACTGTGACACTTGGATATGGTTATGAAGTACTAAACAAGACGCATATTTCACCCTCCAGTTGGTAATATAAATAAAACATTAAAGAGGAAAGAGGGCCGGAGGCAGGAGTTTTAAATAAAACTGTATGTTGAGATCTATGATGTCTCTGTACCCATGACCATATGTGTCTGCAAGTAGATGTAAGAGTATATGTAAGATATGCATGTACATGAGCAATGTAACCATATACTGTACATGTTGTGTGCATCTGTTCGTGTGTAGGCTGTGAAAACAGACTTTTATTTTCAGAGTATAAAGTGTTGCTCTCTCTCTCTCTAAGCTCATGATTGTAAAATAATGACATTCCAGTATTCATTGTTTCAATGCATCAATAAAGTATGCTAGTGCTTAAAATTTGTTTTGCTTGTTGTTAGGAACCAACATGACTTTATAGTTTCTTCTGTGTCATTTGTTTGAAAAATTCTCATTTATGACTCATTTACTTTAATGAAAACACATCATTCAGTTGAGAAAACAGTCTCACCACAACATCAACAAATTCTTTTTTCACAGCTGGCATTTTGACTTGACAAAGCTGGAAAAGCGCAGGTGTAAATAATAACGTTAACGATGGCTCCATTCCATTAATTGTCCCAGTAAGCCATGTTGGTCAGTGAGCATGCACAAAACTAGAACCCTGGAACTGGCTCAAAATGTCAAAAAGTCAGCCAAGTAAAGGGTCTATTGAGTAGCTGATCTGGATCTTTTTATGTGGAGTTTGCCAAGTGGTCATGGAATTGTAGATGTTCACATCTTTATTATTTTTTTTTTTTTGAGTACTTTAAAAACTTCTCTTGCTCGTTGGCTTAAAACTGAAGTTCAAAGGTCATTCCTCACATTGGAAACAGCGGTAGAGAAAACAAGGTCCGTTATGTCACAATGACACTCTGTCTCAGTGTCCAGCTGCTGCCATTTTGGCCCACTAATCCAGACTTTCCACCTATCTCAGTACCTATCTGATTCCCACACCCACTCCCTCCCAAATCATCCTAATTTGCTGCTCATTATCTCAACAACCTCATTAGCATATATACCTGCACAGTGTATATGCTTTATCTACAGTAAACACCCACAACACTAATTTGTAATAAGGATACTTTACATAGCTTTATAAGTTGTAACAAATGGCTTTATAAATGGCTAATATGGTTGCTTACTCTTAGAATCATTAGGAAAATCTCTCCAATGGATTGTTTGTTTGCTTTACCTCCTAGATCAACAGAGAGTCCTAACAACAGATTAACATTAACAACTCCTGAGCCTAAAGCTGGAAGACTGTATACACCAGCCAAAGTGATTTTACACAAAAACTATTTTCATAAATGGCTTATTATTTATTAATAACCAATGAGTCTCCTCATACAGTAAAGCCCATATAGAGCAGCAGCACATAGGCACACATTTTAAATACATCATGCTGACATCATGGTCGACCAATGAAGAAAAAACTATTTAAATAAACACTTTCAAGTACCAACAGCCCTATTATCCCGCGGGACATTATTTGCAGTGATTACTTGTATCAGAACATTTCAGTGCTGCCAAATTGTTTTGGGCTGCATCACCATAGCAACTGTAACCAAGAGTGAATAATGTCCTTTTAAGAATTAGGCCACATCTTTCTCTCCTCTCTCTTCCTTCACCAGAAAAGTACAGGAGAGTTTTTACAGCTCTGGAAGTTACAGTACATAGAAACAAGGAGTCTATTAGGTATTTTAATGACCAGCTGGTCTTTGATCATAAAGCCACCAGCCTTTGATTACATTGTGGAGTTTCTCAATCAGCGTAGTTCATGCACATTTCAGCTCATACTCACGCTTCTATCCACACAAACTCATAGAAACACAATTCCTCTAAATTGATACCAGAATCATACAAATGTTTGAAGTCCATCTGTAGCCTGTCAGCCGCGGGTCATTCTGTACCACCAATGGGACCAATTACAGTTAGTTAGTTTGGATTTTTTTTGAAGTGGAGTTGTATGAGATACTTATCCATAGATAGTGTGTTACTAACAGTAGATGGTCAGATTGACACGCTCTCAGTTTGGAGAAGCAGACAGAAGCTAAACAATGTACTGCTGTGGAAAGGGACAGCAGTGCAAAATGTATTTGGGCCACCTAAAAAAAGGCCCACCTAAAAGAATCAATATCAGTTTAAGTGAACACTATATTTAGAATATTTTCACTGCTTTACGTTGCTGTCAGACAGCCCTTTCCTTTGGCACTACATTGTCTCAACCCTAGGACTTCCGTGTTCCTACGCATGCTGCACACTGTATCACACCGCAGATCAGCTGTTTGGGTCAGAGAGCGGATCTTTGGCGTATCCTGACTCTGGATAAATACCTCATACCACCCCACTTCAAAAAATCCAGGCTAACCCTTTAAACCTGGTGATAATTATGTTTTGTGTCAGAAGCCAGCGGAGCATTTCTCTTTGCATGTGAGTGTGTGTGTGTGTTGAAATTCATGCCACCGGTTGAGGACTGGCAGCAGAGCTACATGGTTTCACTTCACCAGTTGGCTGAATGAACGCTGGAGCAGCTTGGCACAGGATGCAAACACACATATACACACACACTACAGTACAGCCGTCTCTGTCAACCATCTGGATACCTCCGCATACACACATACACACACACCCACCCACACACACGGAAAGTGGAGAAAAACAAAAGTTTGCAGCGGGTCACGCAACAGATAATTAGATTAGTCACACTGGATCTGCTGCTGGTAAACTGTCAACACTGAGCAACACAAACTGAGCATACCTTCAGGCCAACGAGGTTTAGATCCAGATGTGCATTTTTGGCCTGTGTGTTGTTGAAATCTAACTTACGTAAGCTGCTGCCATGTAGCATTTGGTAAACACTCATATGTCATTGTCAAACTGATAACTACTGAAGCAAAGGCAGTAGCAGTCGATGGGATTGGTTGCCTCTAGCTCATGTTTGAGAGCCAGAGATGTAGACCTGGGATTCAAGACTTGGACACAGGTCAGACTTAAATCTGCAATAGTTTTTGGCCATGTGGGCAGTTCAAACAAGCTGTGTGAACACATTACAATCTTTTAAGTTGATATGGCAAACATTTTAGTACACAGCTGCCTATTCACACACCCAGCAGACATCAAGCAACATCAGCATTAATTTGGAGTCGTCGCCACCTGACAAAAGTAAGTCCAATATTTACTGTGCTTCTGGCTCTGTTTTGGTCTCCACCAACTCCTGAGAAAAATATCTGTATATTTCGCTGCTAAATAGTCCACTATGTTCAGCAGCTAGCTAGTAGCTAGTTATTTGGTGCTGGGCAGATAGTGCACAGTGGGTTTTTGGAGCTTCTTTGTTGAAAAAAGCTGTCTGCTGTGGCTGAAAGTCAAGTCATCAAAACAATGAGCTGAAAGACACTAAAACGCTCTGGAAAGCTGAAAGAAACTGGAAGTCAGGTGATAACTCGCTGTAAGTTTGTGACTATAATCGTCCACTTTCACATGACACATGGCCAGTCGTGGAAGAAGTACCGAGATCTTATACACAGTATAATGATACACCATTATTGGTATATTTACAGATATTCAGTGCCTGGTAAAAAGCATTAACCTCCCTTGGTATATTTCATGTTTTATTGTCTTATAACATTGAATCAAAGTAGATTTAATGTGTCTTTTTTTATACTGATCATCAGAAAAAGATCCTTTAATGTCAAAGAGAAAACATCTCTACAAAGTAAGTCATGTAAAAGTATAAATTAGCATAAAATGGAAATATTCATAAGTACAGTACTTGAATCAATGTCTTTTGTTACGTTCCATCATATCACATACTCATTTGATCAATTGTTATTATAAAAATATTGATCAGTTGTTTTAAGTTACAAAAGTGAGGACCTGAGCGTTGACTGCTGGAGGGACTGGACTTATTTGAGACTCTACTTTGTGACAACTTGGTCAGACTTGAGACATAAAAAAAAACATTCAAGTCTCAAATTTTCAGCTGGTAAAATGTGAGAGAAGTAAAATATAAGATGCTAACAGCAATTCTTTAGCCCAAACTTTTAGCCCAAACTAGCCCAAAACTTTAGCCCAGACTTGATTTCACATCTGTTAAAAAAAATGACACATGCTGGTGCAATCTTAATCTAAATTTATTGGATGATACAGTGCATGTGTTTGTCTGAAACAGTGTGTTCCTGTAGCTTCATCCTCATACTGGTATTGATATCAGTATCTTTCTTATGTCTTTCATGTTTATAACAGTTGTTTTTGTGTTGTATATACTATATGTGGTGAATATTATCATGCTGTATGTACATGTATGTTGTGAGTGAACCAGTGATCGAGTGACCTCTGCTCAGAGTGCAGTGAGGCTGTAAATCTGCATAAGGGATAAACATCACAAGATACTCCAAGAATCCTAGTCTTCTGGACTGCCTTCTGACAGAAACTTGCTCTTTTGCAACAACATCCATCTTGGTTTGATGAAGTGAAGCGGACGTGAAGCGAACAAGACTCCAGAAATAGAGACAGCCAGAGAGGAAGAGACGAACAAATGACAGACACGAAGTTCTAGAAACAATAGAAAAACTGAGCATCTGGCTCTGAATGCTATTAAATATCTGCCCAGTATCACTCTTCACCACATGATCACCGTGACTTAAAATACTGTCACATTTCCACGTCGTGTTTTGAATGGATAGAAACTTTGTTTAATAGATTAAATCAGCTAAAACTCCCGTCATGCAAACAGCCAGACCAGTGTTTAATGAGGGATGCTGTGCTGGCATTGAATTTCACACGTGAAGGCCATATTGGAAGGAGTGAAAGGGATATTTTGGACATGTTTCACTCACATTTTTAACTCCGGTATTCCTTACATCCTCATTATCTCTACGCAGATGTTCTGCTCACTAGAGTTTATGTATTTAGATACTTATTTGCATATGAAAATACTCATCACACAACTGATGAAGCTTATTCCCATTGCATTATATTGAAAAGCATTACTAATAAAGTGCTCTATGAGTGTGCAGCACACAGTGAAGTTAGAAGCCAGTGATAAGACCTCAAGGAGAGAGGAGTTTATAAGAATGGAGCTCCTGCCACCTAGTGTCGCTTTTGACTTTTACACTGATGGATGATCCACTAACAGATTCAGAAGAGCAGACAAACTCTAGCTTGAACATAATTTTTAAATGTAAGCCTTAGTTTTTTTTTGTTTGTTTGTTTTTTACTGAGGAAACTGAACATTTTTCATGGTTGTCTCTTTTTTTGTGGAGCATGCAGTGCTCTATGGTTTTATAAGTGTAGAGTTTAAAAGTCTTTACATTATTAAGGTGGATGCATTAATGAAATAAACATGCATACATTAAACAGACATTTATATGCACTTATATGCTATACCAGCATATAGTGCAGATATTATCTGCTGGTGTACCTTTAGGCAGAGGTCATTGCTGCTGACACAGAACTAAGGAATCTGTGTGCGTGAGTGTATGAACGTGTGTGATTTACTGGAACATCCGCCCTCTATGATGACACAGCCTCCTCGCATGTTGTTTTTTAGTATTACTCTTTTGTTTAAATATTCCTCCATATTAATGATATATTTGATTTGACAGCAGCTTGAATCAATTCTCCTCACCTGGCACTGTGACGTGTGTGTTTGTTTCCGTGTTCTAAGCCTGCAGGATCTGTCATCTTAACATTTTGTTTTCTTCCCTCTGCTGTTTTTTTTTTTTTTTTTTCAATTCCCAAAAGCCTCCTGACATTTACAGAAAGCTACATGTTAGCGCAGGCGGATTTTTTTAGTCAGAACAGGCTGAAACTCTGTCATGAGGGACCTCTGAGCTGTTTAGACCTAACGGAGTGTCAGCTGTGCATTACATAGATGAAAAACGATAAGCATGTATTCAGCTTTGCAACAGTGTTTTTTAATAGCTTATTTTGCTTAAGAAGTAGGAGATTTTGCTCATCTTAATTCTTCAGTTTATCAGATACATTTAAAAACACCAGATTTGGAGCTACATGGTTTTCACTGGACAGCCATGCCTTCTTAATGAGGACTGGACTCTTATACCATTTTTTCAATAACCCCCCCCCAAACCTTCTATTGTAAACAATAGACATTAATGTCATTAATGACACCTGTGCTTGTTCTGCTTTATGAGATCAAATATCTGCAGTGAAATACTGTATGTCTGTGGAAATCCTGTTAAAACCTTTACAGAAATTGCAGCAAAGCTAAGTCTACTTTTATTATTGTGACTATATCTGAGAAAAACATTCATGGTGCAAAGCTCAGGCAGTCAACTCAAGCTGCACTGCTAGACGTGACATGCCTCACTCTCCTTATCACCACCCAAACACACCCTACGTATTTAGCAGTCTACCTCATGATTCCCAGAAAAGGACAACAGGTTTTCAGCCAGGTCTTTTAAGCAACAAAATTCCCCATTTCTCCCTCTGCTAATGCTGCTGCTGCTGCTGCTGTGCACCACAGTATGACTGCCTGCTCATTCAGTCCCCAGCAGCCACCTGCAGGTTCTCGCTAGAGGGGAAGATATTTACTCATCACTCACCAATATCTCTGCGCTGCAGGGAGTGATGATGTTCTGCTTGCTGTAAATAAATATTTCACACATGAGTTGTCTGACTGAACTGAAAATGTGATGAAGTCATAAAACACAATTCATAAAACAAAAATATTGTTGTTTGAGTTTTGTATTTCATTGTATATTTTTGGCTTGTGCATTAAATGATTAAAAGAAAAAAGTATATTTCAGCAAACACTGCATATAAAAACAGAAAACAATGTTGTGTAATTCATAATGCACTGAAGTGAAAAATTGGCTGTTTTGCAACTAATTTACAACAGTTTCAGTGTTTCAGGGCTCTGACGCACAACATTCACACACTTGCATAACAGTGAACTAATGAATTTATTATTAAATCCCTGAATGCTTTGTACTAGTGCTTAATACTTAGATTTGCTCAATTTAAGAACTGAGTTACTGTTTTACAAATTTTGCTTGTTTAGTTCATATTTTCATGGTTAAATTGTATATTTCTGATCTGGTTTGATAACATGTGGATGTGGAAACATGACAGTGAAGTTAGTAAGTGTTGAGTCACAGTCAGGATGAATCAAGTGTTTGTCTTCCTGCTCAGCAACTCTGAGTACAGCTGCCAATAAATTACAAAACTTCTGGAAAAGTCCTCAGGCTCAAAATGTCAATGTCAGGTAGAGTTTAGCTAAGGGCAGGAAACTGGACTCTGATTTCAAAATAAAGCACACAGCTCTTTTTACTTGAGTGGAGGAGTTGCAGTGACTCCTCAGGAGAGCAAAACACAAACATCAGCTCATCAAATGGAGTATAAAAAAGCTTGAGCTTGTATCATTGGCTCTATATGGAGTGAAGCAATTACAATAAATGAGTGAAATGAATGTCAGAGGTTTGTTCATGATAAAAAAAAACACCACAATAATTTATCATAGTGCCTGTGATTTATTGTAAAATTAGATCAGTGATATATTATAAATAATGTGTGATACACACTGTTGTATGGACCACAGACTGACAATATTCCCTTTTATATAGTTTTAATTTTACTTATTTTAATATTATATATTTACTTATATAAATAGAAAGGATGCTTACATACTTTGTAGGGCTTCATCTGAGCAAAATTTGTCACTATTTGTGAGGAAAATATGATTTATTACCAGTTTTGTAATTTTGTGTAAGACTTCAGAAAAGATTAAAATTATTATTGTTATTATTATATACTCTACCTAAAGTAATATGGTACCAAAGTACTCAATTCATTATTTCTCCCTACTAAACTACAGTACTTCAACTTTTACTTAAGTTAAAGAATACTGAATACTGTACAAAACACGACTACATCTCCACCTGCAGGGCAGTTATCGTCTTGAAACTTTGAAAAAAAAAAAAAAAAACCAGCTCCTGATACTGATTTTACTTTGCAGGGAGCTACAGGAAGTCGCGCGGCGGCAGCTTGACAGCGGCGGCAGCGCGCGGCATGCTTGGTCAGTGAATCACATGCATCGTCCCCGTTATCCGCTGGTATAAATACGAGCTGCAGCACGAGCAGAGGCAGCCTCAGACGGTCTGGAGCCTCCGGAAACACAAAGAGGTGAGTCACAGCCAGGGGCTTAATTTCTGAGTCTGCAGCTTGGTTGATGCTCAAAAAGAAAACGGTCTCTTTATTTTCAGGCTACCATGAAAATAGTCTTATTATAGCCTAATCAATAGAAAACAGAGGCATCATATTGGCTGTTTTTTTTTTTTTTTTCAGGTTCAGATCATGAAATGTCATACATATATAATTAAGCTGTAATTAGGCTGTGAAATGAGTTTAAATGATCTCTGCAGTTGTTGTTTTTTGTCAAGGTTCAAGATTTCTTCATTTAGCACCCAAATTTGTTGTGCAGATGGGAGATTCAGAATTCAGGAGTTAAAAACAAGACAGATTCAAAAGACATCAAAACAAAATACATTAAAACAGGTATCATGATAGTATCAAAAATAGAATGAGAGTGTAAGAACTCCTAAGAAGGTCATGGCAAAGCGCTTTTACACACACGCACACACACACGGAGACGCACACTCACCCAAAAGCTTTAAGTGCCATGCATGGGTGAAGTGCATCATACAGAAATGCTGACTTCATTGTTGACTGCTGCTTGTGCTCACTCATGGGTGTGACCTCCATCTTTGGATCAAAACAACAGGATTGTGGTAGATGACATCATATTGTGGTTGGATACACAGAGCAGCAATACTCACTGCAAAATAAGAATATAAACATGCAGTTTGATCATTAAGGAAGTGACAGTGTTGAATGGAGGATCCATTGCAGGATGGATTTTAAATTAAATTCGCATGTAATAATCATTCAGATTCAACTGCAGAATGACTTTTTGGTGATATCAGCTGTGCCCAAATGGGATTTTGGTTAGTTTTGGTACATTTTCTGTTGTAGAACTGACTCTAATTTCAGCATGACTGCATGACAAGTGAATCCTCTGGGTGCGAAAATCCCCAAACACTTAAAAGGACGACAAAATGAGGCCACACGCGCTACTGTCCCATTTGTTGTAAATGGAGCCCACATGATCCAGATTACTTAATTGTTCCTTCTTATTCTAGCACTGGGGAAGTCTTTTTGTGCAAGTTTTTTTAGCTTCTAACAGAGAGAATATGACAGAAACAGATGGGGAATTCATCAAAAGCGGAAATAAGCAGGTATTTCAGACATGCCAGCTCAAAAAGATCAGACTTTTGAGACTATTGATGTTCAGTGGGAAGTTCAAACATTACAGCAGCACAGAAACAGGCTAAGAGGTAGAGAAAACGGTTTCAATGAAATAAAATGAACATGATAAGATAAGATATTAAAGAAATTAGAGACGTTACATTTAAAAAAGCTATACCTGTGCAAATAATAGAAGTCCAGTAGAGCAAATCCGGTAGCCATGATGTGTGAAGTATTTAAAAGTGTAGTTATAGAGGTCTAAGTATGAATGAATAATGATAAAATAATAAAATAAAATAAATACAATAAACCTACATAATAGTATGTTAAATTACAGTGCAGTGCAATATATGTCATATACACACACTATTCAGTAATAATACACATGCAGCTAATTATTTCTTTCTTTATTGATTAGCTCGAAAACTATTGAAAATGGTTGCCAATCATTTCTCTGTCAACGAATGGATCAGTTAATCAACTGCTGCTCTAGTATGGACTTGAAATACTCAACTACATCTGCAGATGAAAAAAGAATGCATGAAAAATGCTCCATTATGTGTATCAAGTGGACAAATGTCCAGAGGATAAAGTTTTATTTTACTTCATGATGAAGCAAACTGAACTTTCTGGAAGGCCTTAAAGCAACATCTGGACTGTTGTTCGGTTGTGTAACCAGGATCCCTGTGGCTGTTATTCTGCAAGTAATGGAGCTCAGCCTCTGCATAGTAAATTATTCTACCTTCTTCTCTTTTGTTTGCTTAACTGTCTCCTGTTTAACTGTCTGATCTGTCTGTTGGTATTGCTCATTCTTTACACTTCAAACTCCAAACTTTTTTTTTTTTTTGCTCATTAAAAACGCCTATCCGGAAACAGTCATTTCCTGTTGACAAACCTTCCATTAACTAGCATGCTGTAATTAAGGTTTACTTTCACTTGAATAATGACCCCATGGTGTTAGCGGCTGCAGTTTCCTGTACTAGAAGTGTGAAACTCGTGAACATGAGCTCATGTGCTGTAGAGAGGAAAGTGGGACACTTTCTTTGCTCCCAGGTGGACGCCAAGTCCTGCTGGGTTTGGAACAGTTGGTCACATATTTTTGTTTGTTGCTTTGTTTTTCATATCAGATCAAAGGAATGCATCAAGATTTAGAGAGGCTGTAACATCAGTACACTGAATTTATCTGCTATGTGTTGACTGTTTCCCCGGTTTTATATAACGTTTCAGCATGCAGTGTACATGATAATACTTTTATGTCAAAGGTCACTGGATGTTTTATATTCTAGTGGAGATCCATAACGTTTTATTAATAAGTACCAAATCTGTGAATTTTGGGGAAATATATGTAAAAGGATGCAGTAAACATCATATAGCTTCAATCAAAAGCTGCAACAAGCTGAATGAGCATGTTTATGTGTGAATGTGAATGTATGGGGGTTGAATAAGAAATGAATGCAAAACTTATTGGTTAAATTTATACAAGATGGGATGCAAAAAGACTTTGCTTGTTTCCATAGGAACAAGAGATGGTGGGCGAGCAGGCGACAGTGCACAAAATTAACTGCTTGACAAGATTTCTCTCATCTAAACTTACATAAGATATATTTTATTTAAAAAAGAAAACTAAGTTTTAATGATCAGCAAATAACACTTTATTACATACAGGTCAGTGTCACTCTTACTTTGGGTAATATGGTGACTTACTGTATGTCAACTTACACTATGTGGCCAAAGGTATGTGAACACACCTGTCCACTACTTTTGGTCTTTGGGCTGGGTCCGTAGTTCCAATTTTTAAGCCAAACCAAACCACAAATCATGTCAGTGAGCCACACCGCTGTACTGGGTGACATGTTTCTTCAACACAGAGATTACGGTCACGTAAGTTTGTATAGAATTGGCTCCAAAGACTAAATAGCGGTCATGTATTCAGTCTCTGAAGAGTAGTTCAGTGTAAGGCAGACGCCACTGCACATGCACGGGAACTTTGCTAGCTTGTTACAACTTCTTTATACTTAAGTTATTAATATAGTACAAAGTCAAAAGGTTGTGATATGCAGCACAATAAGCTAGCAAAGTTATGTAAACAGAACTGTGTAGTGGTGTCTGCCGTACACGGAACAACTCTCCTGAGACTGAAAACATGATTGCTGTCTGAAGAGCTTTTTCTAAAAAAAAAAAAAAAAAAAAAACTACTGTGATCATAATCTCCATGACGAGGGAATATGTCACCCAGTGCAAGGCAATAGTGTGGTTACAAGTTTGTGGCAACACTTTGGGAAAAAAACTCTTTCCTCTTTTAACATGAAAACTTGACCGGCCTACACTGAGCCCTGACCTCATCTCACATGTTTGGAATGAACTGTGAGCCAGACATTATCACCCAACATCTGTGGTCAACCTCACTAATGCTCTTGAAGCTGAAGCAGATTAATGTCAACGATTTCAGAATGTGATGTTCAACAAACACGTATATCTGAATATTTTTAGCTTTTAGAATAATATAAATTCACTAACTTTCTTGTCCATCAATACTCTGCTTGAAAATGACAGATTGGTGCATTTGAAAACCTCTGCTGTGTTTAGAAGAAAACAGAGGATTAAAGGTGGCTGTAGAAATAATCAACAGATTAGACTCAAAGAAAGAGATTTATACTGCACAAGAAAAGCTGCACACAAAGAAGAGAAAGCCGGTCCTTCTGTCTAATGACTTTCCCTCTGTATCATTCATCACTCTATCACTCTCTATCTTGTGTTTGTGAAGAAGAAGGGGGAAAAAAAATCAGCATCCACAGTCGGTCTTTGTTGAATCTGACATTGATGAAAACATGGGCAGCTGACCAGGCACACGTCAGAGTAATGTTTAAAAAGAGAAAGGGCCTGCTGTTCTCTTTATGTAATGCTTTTCAAAGGCACCGTCGGTCAAAGTCACACACACACACACACACACACACACAAAACTGATCTGAGGTCAACTTGGTGATGATTTCCCCACTTTGTGTTTTAATGATTGAAACTGGAGACGAGGAATATGATGCATTCAAGAGGCTCTGAATTATTTATATGTATTGATTAGTGCGGTTATTTTTATGTTATGCTGTGTGAGGATGAAAACCTGCTGAGTAAGTGTGCCCATTTTTTACTGCGTAGCTCTCTGGCTGTCTTCTGTACAGTTTATGTTGCCCTCTAGTGGAGATACAGGTGTATTTCAACAACACAGAAGGCAGTGATTTAACTGTGTCTTTCATTTTCCAAAGCATTTCTCATCATTGCCTGCTGGCCCCCTGAGAGTCAGAGAGGATGTTAATGATGATGATGATGATCAAGAAGAAGGGGTCAAAGACTCTGGCTGTGTTGGCTCTTCTTCTGGCCTCTGCCAACTGTATCGTTCCCCCATCTAAAGAGGATCTTACCCGTAAGTTTCACTGCATCTCTTTAATGTTAAAATGGAGTCACTTTACCTTGTTGAAAATTAGTAAAGCTTTAGGAAAAATAAAAAAATCCCCTAAACATATATGAGGTATGAAACGGGCATGAAAATTACTATTCTAGCAGTGTTTAAATATGTAAAATATGACATGTTTAAAATGGAAACTTTAAAAAAAAAAAACATATAATTATCATTTATTTTGGAACAGAAATGTGTCAATTTTGGAAAAAAACGCAGGATCAATACATGATATTGTATTTGATGTTCACACTTGAAATGAAAATGCATGTTATATGTTTTTTTCTTCACAGGGATTTCACTCCAGGGAGAGAAATATCTGGATGAACAGATTGAAAACGCCATTAATGGGGTGAAGGAGATGAAGAGCGTGATGCAGAAATCCTCAGAGGACCACAAGATGTTTCTGGATGCTCTGGAGAAAACCAAGCAGCAGAAAGAGGTAGAGACATGAGACATATATTATATAATTTCTTCTTTTTTATATACTTAATGAAGGTAAAGTATAATGAAGACATAATCCATTGTGAAACACACTGATGTTTTTTGTCCCATCAGAGTTGTCTAAGTGATTACAGAAGAGTTAAAGTGCTTTTTTTGGGCCACTGCACAAAGCAGAGCAAACTTTTAAGTCACTATAAAGTACCATCCTGTGGCTTTATAAAGGAACAACAGCAAGAACCCAAATAAAGTGCTCAATGATATCACCTCAGTATGCTGACCAGATGCAAAATGACAAAATGAGAAACAGTTTTCTTGCAACAATGAAAAGCGTAATAAGAAGCAGTTTATATTAATGATGGCACCACAATAATAATAATGATAAAATAGATTTCCTCTTTAATCTTTGTCTCTGTTTTGCTGCAGGAATCGATGCGTGCGGCTCAGGAGATGGAGGCCAAGCTGGAACAGGAGGAGGAGATTTGTAACGAGACCATGAAGGCTCTGTGGGAGGAGTGTAAGCCCTGTCTGAAGAACACCTGCATCAAGTACTACTCCCGCACATGCAGCAGTGGATCTGGACTGGTGGGACGCCAGGTCAGACACAGTAATAACTCATAATAGTTATATAGTAATATTATACTACAGCAAGTACTATAGTATTCTAATTTTAAAAGCACTTATTTCCTTTACTGCCTTACTTACTGTCTAACATCTTTTAGCATTGATATTATAAATACAGATTTAAAAATATGTTTCTAGAACAAAAACATGCAGAGAAGGTAGAATACTCAGAGGAGAAAAGACTGGAGCACATTGACTTGTAGCCTTTAACAATACACATATACTGTATAATCAACCAAGGACAGGTATACATTTGTTATTGGGTAGCAGGTGGAACAGGTATTCAGCCGTATTGGATCCCAGATACAGGGGCAGAGATTGTCAGAGCCAATATCCAGGTACCACACCTATAGATTAAAAACAAGACAGACAAACAAGAATACACTTATATCAGATTTAGCTTGTCACTGAGGCCAAAGGGTCCCACTGTGTTGAAAGTGTGAACCCAATATGCCTCTCTGTGAAGCACTGAGTTAACTATCACCACCTTTAATAAGGGTGTTTTTTTTTCTTTAATAAGGCTGCAAGATTCAATACGAAACACCAATTACTCCTTTTGCAACCCTCTTCCCCCTCTTTATCCTCTTCACTCTTCTGATGTGATAGTAAACAAAGTATGAATATTTATCGTCAGTGGAAAGGCATTCAAAAATGAATATACAAATTCTTCCTTTCTCTGTAGTTGGAGGACGTGCTGAACCGATCCTCTCCCTTCTCCATCTGGATCAACGGGGAGAAGATAGACAACCTGGAGCAGGAAGGACAACGACAAAGCACAGAGTTCAGGAACCTTGAAGAAAAATACTCCGAGATGGCTGACGGAGTGGACAGCATATTTTCAGACAGTATGAAGGTACTGTTCACCTGTAGACAAATTTGCTCTGATAGTTGTATCGACTACAGTCAGTAACACTTAATTCTGCCCACCAACATTCAGTGACAACATAGCAACAAGATAGACAAGACAGTTGCTAATTCATTTTTTTTTATCAATCGATTAATCGTTGCAGCTCTAGTTTTCATTCACTCTCACTGCTGTCAATAACTTTGTTTCCAGCTACAGCAGGCAGACACAGTTAGCAACTAGCTGGTGAACATAGTGGAGCAGTTAGCAGCTGAGGAGCCAGATGTTTTTCTCAGGAGCTGGTGGAGACCAAAACAGAACTAAAAGGAGTATGAATATTGGACATCAGAAATACAACTCCGTGTCTGCTGGATGTGTAAATAGTCAAGTGTTCTTGTTCTGCTGCCTTAAAGTGACGAAAAACAAATAAATACTGCAGGTTTAGGTAATCATTAACATGTTCTTTATGTATATATATATATATATGCTATCTTTTTTTATGAGTCAACAAATGTGATATGGATACGACAAACAGAATACACACCTCATGTTCACTGCAGAAAAGTGCTGGGGGAAAAAAGAACACAAAATTCTTTGCTACTGATACATTTGCAAATTCACTTCTTGCTGGTACTAGTGCCTCCAGGAAAGCAAGACAGAATTTACGTTAAAGTGTACACATTTAGCATTAATGTAATTATCACAAAAATGAAATTAAAACTGATTGAAGTTATCTGCTTTATGTAGCATATAACCTAACGTGATAAGGAAGCATACTAGCACCAGTTTTCCACTGCGTGCGCCCTGCACTCTGATGACACCAAATACTCCCAAACTCAAAATACCTAGATACTAGATACATTTAGAGGTGTGGACTGGCTATACCAGTCCCCCAGCACTACTGCAGAACTAAGTCATTAACAAGTATAACAGCATCAGCTCTGTTTCTGTGTGCTTCATGCTCCTCAGGTGGCTGATCATGTACACTACAACCATCCAAATTTCTTTTTGACCGAT
Organism: Euthynnus affinis; assembly: GCA_029490765.1. Lineage (NCBI taxonomy): Eukaryota > Metazoa > Chordata > Actinopteri > Scombriformes > Scombridae > Euthynnus > Euthynnus affinis. The sequence continues at coordinate 8,036,784 of CM055853.1, read as the reverse complement.
TTCTGGGGATCCCAAGCTCGCCGGAGCAGAAGCATTCGCACAGTCTTCCACGAGCCTTTCCACGGCTTCCAGAGTTTGTTCTCCCCCATGATGGGCATGGGCAGGAACTTTTTTGGCTCCATGGGCTCCATGATGGACCTTGATTCTGACACACTTCCTAATGAGGGTACGTTCTCTCCATCTGAATCACAACCAGTGGTGGAAGAAGCATTCAGATCCTTTACTTAAGTAAAAGTACCAATACAGGAATGTAAAAATACTTCATTACAAGTTAAAGACCTGCAGGAAAATTCTTCAAAGGGTTAAAAGATCATTAACATCAGTTTTATATTGTTCTACTCAGTTCTACTCATCTCCACCTTTGTAGTTGTTTGAAAAGCAATAAAATTCTTAATTAGAAAAAGTGAATTTAGGATTTATCAATTCGTGAGTGGACTTTTCAAACCATAAATGAAAACTTAACTTACTTGTGATTTGGAAGCAGACATATTGTAAACTGTGTGTCTGTGTCTGGTTGCAGACGGCAGTGTGAATGAGGACGTGGTCATCACCAAACCTTTTGGCAACGGCAAGATGACCTGCAGAGAGATTCGTCGCAACTCAGCCGGCTGCATCAAGTTCCGTGATGAGTGTCAGAAGTGCAAAGACATCCAACATATTGGTAAGATAAATCTCTGGTGACTTTAAAAACGAAGTCCAAAAGTTTGCAAATGTGTAACTTATACAGGCAACAAAAACAAACAGAACAGACCAGCACAATAAATGATATAATATGAAATTATGTGAGATGTCATAACACAGAACACAACATCTAATAATAACTGTTCAAAAGGTTAAGTGGGTGCACTAAGGTCTGGCTGTATCCTTTCACCCAGCTTCCTCTGGCAGGAAACCAGAGATGGAGACCTGAATGATGATCCAGATATGGTTTTATTAACACAATTAGGATTTATGATAATGTTTAACCCAGGAAGGGCTTCGAATTAATGGCCAGGGGATGCAGAGAGAGAGAGAGAGTGCAATTCAATAATGAAATCTCATCCTTTGTGTTGATGATGTTTTTGTTCCCCTGCCATGAACAGACAGGACAGGGTCTGAAAGCAAAGACAGAGAGACATTTGGAAATAGAGGTTGATATTGATTTCACATTCAGAAGGATGTCTCAGCTTATCAGAGTTAAAAGCATCTACATTTCAATCCTAAGATGTGTCGGGAAGGAAATTCAAGCAACCCTCCACAATATTTACAAGAGCTTTCAACTTTGCTAAATTACCAGAATTTTTCTGCATGAAACGACCAAATCAACAGACTGCTTATGATTTGGACCAATTGTTGCATTTTGTGTCGTGGTAACTTACATCATTACAGCGCATTCAGCAAGAAATGTTCCCAAAGTTTTGCATTCATTTTTTTTCTAAGGTTGAGATGAAAGTTTATTTAATAGGCTTTTAAAGTTAACTCAAGTACAGTATTTTTCTTTTTATACAACTTTGAGTCATGGTTCTCATGTAGGAAAGGAAGTAAATTTAAGTGAAAACATATGAATCTTCATTGGTAGTAGTTTTTAAATAATAGCATTATTTTCCTTTGCTTGCAATTTTTTCCCAATTCCTGCAATTTTACTGCACTTAGAGCACATAAAACATACAATTGTATCACAATTTTTGAGAAAAGCTGCTGCAAAATCAAACATTTTTGGCCACAGTAATCACAAAAAAACATGGAGGAACAAATTTATGTAAATGTGACAACACAGTTTTAAATGCTTGGTTTGACCTACAGTCATGCTAACATGCTAAGGTGTAGCATGTATAATGTTTACCGTGTTCATGTTATTTTAGCACATGAGCATGCTAACATTTGCTAATTAGCCCTAAACACAAAATTTCACAGAATTTCAATCAGTTTGTAGGTATTGGATCATAAGCTCAAGTATTGGACAATAAAAAAAATTTGACCTGGTGATGGTGCTAGAGGAGAAGTCAGGGGACATCATAAATATTTTACAGCAATCCATCCAATAGTTGTTGAGCTATTCCTGACAGGAACTAACCCTGCTCTAACCCTGCTTTCTTTAAGAGTATAAGTACTGATGTACTTATACTTGAAAGAGAACTTGTGTTGATCTTCTCATCTAACTTTGGGATAAGAAAGTAAATAAACATATAATCTCAAATCTTGTTCCTTGAATTTTATTGTTAGCAGCTGTTATCAGATTTTACAAATGGTTCCTCCCACACCACAGTGAAAAGATTTCTTTGTTCAAAAATTGTACAATAAAACACATTGCAACTTCTATCAGTTTAGGAATTGTTATCATGAGTCATGAGCCAGTCATTTAAGCCCATTTTTAGCACTAAACAGGTTTTCCTAACTGTTGGGCTCCAGGATGACATATGTTCGTCTTCTGCCTGTTTTCTTTACAGATTGCTCTGGTAAGAAACCTCTAGAGGGCCCCCTGAAGGAGGAGCTAGAGGAGGCGCTGGCCATGGCAGAGCGTTTCACCCAGCAGTACAACACCCTCCTGAAGAGGTTCGAGGAGCAGATGTTCAACACCTCCTCCATCCTGGACATGTTCAACAAGCAGTTCGGTTGGGTGTCATCTCTGGTCAACAACACTGACTCAAAGGACATCTTCCAAGTTCAGACAGTATGTACTGTAGTCTGAACTTGTCACTTCACGTTCAATTTAGCTCCAAAGTAGTCTTTTATTATTTATCCTTCTCAGTTCTTCTCTGTAAGTTTTGGTTTGGAGAATGTTTACTTGTTAAGGGTGCAATTTGCAGCCAAAATCAATATTCCATCATATATCTTTGCTTGTTTTAAATCCTCATGAAGACATTTTGCGTCTTATTCAAAAGTGTCTTCAGTTCTGTTCATGAACAAAATGTGAATTTCTATTTTTTCTGATTATATGCAGGGTCATGATACAGAGAAATCTGAAAGATACGACAATGTAATGCTTTAAAGAAAGACTGTTTTCTCTTTTTGGGGACAATAAAAGCAACCCTTTAACCTTACTTTTAGCTTGACCATCACCTTGCAAATTGAATTTTATGATATTAAAACGTACAGAAGCTAGAAGGGTTATGAAAGTTTTTCTTTTTAAGGTGTAGACAGCAATAATTCAACTGAAAATGATTGAATTTGGAGTTGTACAAGCCAGTATCTGCATGTATGTTAACTGTATGCAGAAAAACTGTGGATGTGCAGCTAAACCCCTTTTTTTCTATATTGTAGGTGATCTGCAGGGACGGCGAAGAGAAGCCTGGTGAGGATACGAAGCCAGGAGAGACCAAGGTGTCTGTGCAGCTCTTCGACTCACCACCCATGAACTTCAGCGTGCCGGGTGACATCCCCTGGACCGACCCCAAATTCTCTGAGGTGGTGGCCCAGAAGGCTCTGGACAACTACAAGGAAACCAGTGTGTGAGTGTCCAGCAGCTAATTCAAGCATTTGTAAAGAGTAAACCAACAAATATTTGATACGTTTTCCTGTTGTTGGTTAATGTGTCTGGACTAGCACATATTCTAAAGGTTACAACCATTTATTGTCATTTCAGTGCTTCTTTAAGTTATTAATTTCCTCCTGTTTAAGATAAGAGTAGTGGCAAAGGAAAAAAGCACCTTTTGTTTCACTACTTTACTGTGTGTGGTTTTAGGTGCTGGTTCTTTACTTGGGATTTTCTGTCTTTCCACTTTCACTTCACTACATTTCTGAGAGAAACTGACCTTTTTACTGTCAGTTGTAGTTACTAATTTCTTTGTATTTACATTTAAAATATGAATATTATTGCCAAAAACAATATTTTTTCCCTTTCTTCTAACCCCTCTTTTTCTTCCTTCCTTCTTTCCACATCTCTTCTTATTTCCCTTGTTTTCAGCTGATCTGAAAAGAGTGTTTTTCCATATCAACTAGTAATTTGGCACTCTGATATTGCTACTTTTACTTCAGAAAATGATTTTAGTACTTGAAATATAGATATTATGCTCAATCCTGTCTATTTAGGGGGCTCTTGTGTTCGATTTAACACTATGAGAATGAGAATTCACTTCAGCTTTCTTTCTGATTTCGCTGGGATGAAAAGAATCCCTTGCAAATCCTGATCTCCATCTGTTTGTTTTTTCCCCAGTGTGGTCAAATAAAGTTGGATTTGCGGGCTCAACCTGCACTGTCTGCTGACAAAGAGAATGTTCTGGATTCATCAACATCAAAACAAACCTTGAAACCCCGAAGCCAACCCACTGATTCAGTTGTAAACCCTCTCCAAGTCCTGCTTTTACAGTTTAACCTCAGAGATTTATATTGTTACATTAGAGCTCTTTGTCCTGCTGTAAGAGAAGATATTTAGTAGATATACTCATGTCTGTAGTACCTCATACCATATGTAGGCCTCATATCATATTCAAGCTGGGCAAAAAAGGGCCACAGCTGTAAAAATGCTTGATTTTAGTTTTTAAAAAAACAACAACAACCTTGATGTAACTGTAACATATGCAGATTAAACTAACCATTCACCACAATTCAATAAAGTAAAGATTTGATTTGTTGCACGGTTTTATAGGAAACTGAAGTTAGACTGATTTTGGCTGTTTCAGTGACTTTAATCACCTGATTGACCCATCTACAGATCTCTGATAATTATTGTCTGAGTTGGTTGAAGTGGTTAACTAACAGGGTTAAATATCACTGATTAAAGTTGGGATAAGTGAAAATGTAATAATGTTTCTCTGTCCAAAAGAGTTGATCATGTTGAGTCTAGCAATGAAGCAATACATAAAGATGAATAAAACCTACTCAAACCCATTTTGTCTGTCATTTTTGTTGAATCTCACTCTGAATTTGAGCATTTAAAACACTTGGTCAATAAAGAATTTCAATAAATATGATTTTAAAGGGATTATCTATCTAATCTAATCAGCTGCTGTGAAACAAAACTAGGAAACGTGGCTTGGTTTTTGAAGAGGTGAAGCATTTATTTTCATAGTGAACATTCTATTACATTCACTGCAGTGCTAACTCTAGTCTTAGAGCCTGTGGGTCGCCTTCAGATGCATACTTAAAACCTTCTTACAGGGTTCTTGCTTTGACATAAATCAGCTCAATCACCTGAATCAGCTACAGCTAATTCAGGATAGAATGGACATTTTGATACACATAGCAACAGTAACTAGGGGGGAAAGACAACAGGCAGCAATAGTTCCATGATACATGTATGATGTCATCACCGGGTTGCTTTTAACTTGCAAACATCAAAGGAATTGTTTCATTACACGTGTATGATGTCATCACCAGGTTTCTTTGAACCCGCACACATTAAAGGAATTGAACCTTCAAATAGGTCCATTTCAGGCCCAATAGTTTGATTTCAGAGAACGATCTTCGTACATCTGTGTGATTAGAATTTTCTCAACTGAGACAATTGATTTTAGTAGAAATTCCACAATTGTGAAACAGACTGCAATGGCTTTAACACTACATTCAGTTGTCCTGCGATATTACTACCGGACCTGGGACCTAATATACAACATTTTCAGCAGGACAGAAAGGGAGAACTTTGAGGGAAAAGTTGAGGACTTAAAAACTCAGCTTCAAATGGCAAAAGACCACAGTTCCTCTCAGGAGAGGAAGTTCTGTCAGCTCTCCATCCGCCTGGACTCAGAGACTCAAGAAAACAAAACTCTCTGGGACCAGATTGTGTTTCTGACCAATGAGCTCCACAAAGAGAGAGGCTGGAGACAACAGCAAAACAGAATATGCCATGCTGAAAGAGCAAAAGCTTACGAGGAGTACAACCAGAGGATCAATCTCCAAAGAAGATTGGAGGAATGTGAGAAACATTCGGCTGAGCAGAGGAGCCAGGAGATGCAACTGAAGGCAGAGTTTGACAGGCTCACTGCTTCCTACAATAAGCTCCATCAGGACTACGCAAATGGCTACAATGCATTCAGCGAGCTCAAGAGCAAGTATGACAACAACCTGAAGGAACAAAAAGAGAAAACTGACTCCCTTCAGCAACAACTTCAAGAACAAATTAATTACAATTCAATCAACACGTCAGAATACGAGAAGCAGTTTCAGAGTTGGAAGGTGGAGCAGGAAGCTCTGTGCCTGAAAATGGAGCACGCAACAAAAGTTGCTGCTAAGAACGAGATGAGCCTTCGTGTGGAGTTGGAGGACCTGAAAATGAAACTCCACCAAGAGAAATCAACAAATCTTGAGCTTGGCAATAAGCTCAAGGCTGAGGAAGAGGAAAGGCAGGCCTTCCAAACACAGATCCTCCGACTCATGGAGTACATGAAGGACAAGGCTGTTTTACACGACACAGTGGAAGAGGAGTCCACCACTGTGGTGAAGAACTCTGAAGCTGTGGAACAGTCCACCGCTGTGGTGAAGGACTCTGATATTGATGAAGAGTCCACCGCTGTGGTGAAGGACTCTGATATTGATGAAGAGTCCACCGCTGTGGTGAAGGACTCTGATATTGTTGAAGAGTCCACCGCTGTGGTGAAGGACTCTGATATTGTGAAAGAGTCCACCGCTGTGGTGATGGACTCTGATATTGTTGAAGAGTCCACCGCTGTGGTGATGGACTCTGATATTGTTGAAGAGTCCACCGCTGTGGTGATGGACTCTGATATTGATGAAGAGTCCACCGCTGTGGTGAAGGACTCTGATATTGTTGAAGAGTCCACCGCTGTGGTGATGGACTCTGATATTGATGAAGAGTCCACCGCTGTGGTGAAGGACTCTGATATTGTTGAAGAGTCCACCGCTGTGGTGATGGACTCTGATATTGTGAAAGAGTCCACCGCTGTGGTGATGGACTCTGATATTGTTGAAGAGTCCACCGCTGTGGTGATGGACTCTGATATTGATGAAGAGTCCACCGCTGTGGTGAAGGACTCTGATATTGTTGAAGAGTCCACCGCTGTGGTGATGGACTCTGATATTGATGAAGAGTCCACCGCTGTGGTGAAGGACTCTGATATTGATGAAGAGTCCACCGCTGTGGTGATGGACTCTGATATTGTGGAAGAGTCCACCGCTGTGGTGATGGACTCTGATATTGTTGAAGAGTCCACCGCTGTGGTGAAGGACTCTGAACCTGCAGAAGCGTCCATCACCGCTGGACCACTGGACTCAGAAGATGTGGACCAAGCAGGTGTCAGTCAGGAGAAGGCTGCAGTAAACATCAAGAGGCCTACTTTGTGGAAGAGATTCCGTCATTTTGTAGGATTAAGGAGAAAGAAGAAAATGCCGAAAGATTCCACACCCGTTGATGACGTCAACACCTGAGTGCTGGTGCTCAGGTGCTCGAGATCATCAGATCATCAGTTAACATTTAACTTTAAACTTAAAAAAAAAAAAAAAAAAACCTTAGAAAAAGCTAAAAAAAAAAAAAAAAAACCTTAGAAAAAGCTAAAAAAAAAAAAAAAAAAAAAAACCTTAGAAAAAAACAAACAAAAAAAAACAAAAACCAAAACAACAACAAAAAAAAACACCAAAGAACTAAAAAACAAACAAACAAAAAAAGCTTTTATAAAAGCTACTAAAAAACTAAATAAATAAATAAAACATTTCAAAATATATGTTCCTTTATAGTTGCATCTTATATTTGTTACAGGTTATTGTTTAGTGATTTGATTGGCTGCCCTCTGTCACGAAGGCAGATCTTGTATATATGTAGGATCTTGAGCCTGATCTTAACAAATTTCTTGGAAAATCATGTTTGCATTAAGTTTTCATCTGACATCAGATTTTGAGCACTACACAAAACTACAGTTTTAGTCCCTCTATTAATATATTGATAAGGTAAATCAGTTCAATTCAACACTTGGATATTGTGAGGTTTAATGAACTTTGCTGCGTATAAGGGCCACTAACAGAGTTTTAGTCTTTTAATCTTAGATTAAGAGTAAGATTTCACATGGTTTAACTTTTGTTACTGTGAAACACTGCTCTGGTGAGTCCACATGTTTCATTCCAGGAGCTCGTTTCACCAAAGTGAACTGTGAGTGCAGCTTTCACAAATGTAAATCACAAATGGTGGCAGCATCCCATTTCATAAATGATTTTCATTTACAAACTGATGATAAATTTGTGAGTTCTACAAGGCTCTCATATAATCATGGGTCACAAGTGTGGTGTTTGATTTCATTAATGAAGCATCTCAAAATTAACACAAACATTTGGTGAAAAGGCCTGACGATGTTTACGAATCTACAAATACTAATACTGTACTAAATAAAGTCAAGAAAAGTAAGTCCAGAGTTAAGTCCCAAGTCAAGTACTGTTAATACAAAGTCCGTCCTAAATCAGGATCAAAAGTTTAAGTCCTTAACTTTGTCCAGTTGTAAACAAGTCATTATGCATCCTTCACAAAGCATATTGTCATTTTAAACAATGAAAAAGTTACTCAAGTATAATAATTTTACAGAAGTAATAAAGGCCTTTTCTAATGAAAATGTATAACTTTCAGATACATTTCATTACATTTAAAGGAAATTGTGTTATTCCTGTGACAGAATAAACAGAGAGATCTAGGAGGTCCTTTGTCCCCACAGCAATCAGACTCTTCAACTCTTGAATTGACTTGGATTGTTTTTGTTTTATTGAGCTATGGACATTTTAAATTTTCATTTGGGATTAATAAAGTATCAATCAATCATTGTTGCCCTGCGACATGTTCTGCAGACGCTAGAACCGAGCAGCACGTCTGTTCCTGACCTGGTCAGTCACACAGAAGGTTGAGGGAACACCTGCTGTTCTCTCCTGGCTGAAGGTGGAGGAAAGGCTGGTGTGTAGTCTTTTAACCTTTTTCTGGTAACCTTCTTCTGTGTGGTTTTTTGAAACAGCAAAATTGTCTTTTCTCAAGAATAATCTTTAATTAAAAAAAAAGGAGCATTGTAAAACTAGTCAATTGACAATAGATGACCTGGTAATAATTTACCAGAAAATCCCTGAATAAGATTAGAAAAACAGTTTTCAAATGAGTCATCTTTAAAATTGAGGCTTTTTTTTTTTTTTTAACACAGGGAGACTTGTTCTATATTGTATTTGTATACATCTAGTTATGGTCACTCAAGTGCAGTGTGTATGCTGCAGTACTGCTGACTATTTAACAAACTAGTACAATCTTTTATTTTGATTTATTGGATTCACTTTTAATTTACATTATCACATGAAATTATTGTATTTCATTTCATTATTTCTTCCATTTTCTAATAAAGGACTCAGGAAGAGTAGCTGTTGTGCTGTTAACAGCCAATAAAAATCCACATAAAAACATAAATAAATGACAACCTATCATGAAGTCAGTAAAGAACTGTCATCTGTAATATCACCATCATATTTAGCATACTAGGCTTGAACATTAACAAGTGTTCAAGTGTGTTAGAGTCTCTTTTTCTGCTGTTGATCCCCTATTAAAACATCCTTAGACATTTGATAAATACGAACCCAGTTCCCAAACAAACAGGAAAGAAGTCAGTGTTTAAAATATTGTGCCGTTTTTATTTTTGTGTAAAAATCACACAGCTGCTAGTTGACTCTGCAGAGATACAGTACATCCATGCAGTTAAACATCTAGGATCCCACAGCCAAGAGAGAAGGAATTAAATAGAATATTATTTCGCTGTTAGTCAGCAATTAATGCAAATTTACATATGAGTCCAAAAGTGTGTATCATATACAATATACAACACAGATCTGGGAGCAAATAGCATTCAAAATCCCATCAAAGACTTTGTTACGACTGATTGCTTTCTGCCTGCCTGGATTGCCATTTGGGTTTAAGGATGAGGGGGGAGCTGTTGTGCTAGCAAACATAAATCAATCCCACATGATGGTATTTAACAGGGTTTTAAATGGTATTAGATCCAGGTCTGGAAACAATATAACACACACACAGTCACGCACACACGCACGCACGCACACACACACAGCAAATACGTCATCGTTCTTAACAGCAGAAAAAAGAAGGCGAGCCTTGATACAACAAGGAAGAGAGGTCAGTCAGCCACCTTGGAAACCTGAACGCCAGTCAGAGGGGAGGGGGAGGGGGAGGGGGAGGATGAGGAGGAGGGGGGGCGGGGGGTGTAAGGCTTTAGAAGACGGATTCTTCACAAACACACAGGAAGCTCCAAGGGGACAAAACATCAAATAAAAAAATGAACTAAACAGGACAGGATCTTTTAGGGCACTGGCACAAACATCTTACAGTTTCCAGGTTGTACTGAAGAAATAAAACTCAAGTGGTTCCTTTTTTTTTTCTTCTTCTTCTTCTTCTTCTTAAAGCATCTACTTTTTTTCTGTTTTTGTTTTTAAATATATGCGAAAGACATTAACAAACATGCAGGTTAAAAGAAAGCGAGGAGGGACGTAACACATAAAAAAAATACAAAAAGAAATAAGAGGTGGGTTTAAGTTCAAAGTGCAGTTGGGCCATTCAGGTCTCCCATTCTGTTGACTGGTCTCCGACTGTAATCCTGTTAAGCTTCATCTACACCCAGAAAGGGTCATATCTTGGAGATTTCCAGTGCCCTGATACAACACTGATCTGGAGTTAACTTCCCTCTGGAGCCGGGACCAGGGAGGATGGGGGAGTATGAGGGGGAGGAGTGGACTGTTTTGTCAGTACCAAAAAAACAAAACAAAAAAAAAAAACACACACACACACACACACACAAAAAAGAACACAAAGGCAAAATGAATCACAAACATACAGTAGATGGTGTTCTGGAAGATCTAAGATAAAAAAAAATAAAATAAAATAAAAAAAAAAAACAGTATACTGTTCACACAGTTGCTACTATCATAGTACAAACAGCTAAGTACAGTTGGTCTGTGGAGATGTATCGCCCCGTACTTGCATAGTACTGACTGTCCGACTGGAAATTGGAAACTCTATCCGCACCATCAGTTTGGATCTGTGCACGTGTTTGCCGATCGGAAAGAAAAAAAAAAAAATCACAGGAAAACTTCTCCCTGATCAGCAACACAATTCTTCATAAACGCCGCCTCCTGTAGTCAAGCAGCTTGAAATACCTTTAAAACCTTCAAGTGAACATCTTGTTTTTGCTCCTCCATACAGGTGAAGTTAATAACCACTGCAATCAAGAATGAGAGGTTTTTTATTTTGTTTTTTTTTTTTTTTTTAAAAAAAAAGAAAGCTGAAATGTTGATCCACAGCTATGTTTGGGAGGGGAAAAAATGGAGGAAAAACCTGTAGGAAAGGAGAAGAAGTTGCAATTCTTTTTTTTTTTTTTTTTGTAAAAACACATCCCAAGTAGAGGCGAGAGAGCAGAGTTATAGTTCAGTCATTTGGCATAAGGTTAAACCATTCAGTCACATTAATCCCCAAACACTGTAACATGAAGAAAAAAACAAAACAAAAAACACACACACACACACACACGAAGACGACAAAGCGTGTTCGTTCGTTGCATGATGCCGCCAACCACACATACACACATGTAGACTTCAAGGGGACCAGTAATAAGAGGGAGGTGGGCTGAATTCATGTCACAGGATGAGTCGAAAGCCTTCACCATGATATTTGGGCCAATAAAGGCCTCTCTCTCTCTCTCTCTCTCACTCACTCATACACACACACACAAGTCCTGTCAAGAAGCAGCTTGGTATATTTGCTATAGAGAGACCGGCCACACCAAACTCCAGTCTTTTAAAAAAAAAAAAAAAGAAAAAAAAAGTTGTTTTTAGTGTTCCTTGTTCGGTAGCAAAAGCACATTTCTGGTTCTGGTTTCCATACGTGTTGTAGCATGTCTCTGTCATTATTTTCACAATAGTGGAGCATCAATGACTTCCAAGAGGAAAACGTCAAGAGTCCTGTTGTCCAGTTTTTAAAATATAGCCATTAACGAGAAGACAATGAATTGAAAACGTTTCTTCACTTTCTTTCCGTGAGTTAAATGAGAAGATCGATACCACTTACCGAGTTCCAGCGTGTAACTCCCAGTAAAGCCGCAAATTATGGTTTTTTATATCTCTTCTGTACGGATTAAACAAACGAAATACAGCTAAGGCTAATCTCATTCAAACTACAATTAAAGCACATGAAAGCGGTATTGAGCTTCTTGAACTCTCAGAAAAGAAAGCAAATAAGTTTACTTCCCCAACTTGCCCCTTTAAAATTACCCAACAAGCCCTATTTTTTTTTTTTTTTTTTTTTAAATAGGAGTCTGGTGTGGCGTTGTCTTTGCCCCACCCAAGAGAGAACAACCATACTGCCTCAAGTTAGTCACCGAACAGGAACACAAACACAGAAACGGTCACACACACGACGCAAACAAGCAAACAAACACACACGCTCCACCTCTCTTCTTCAGTCACTCAGAGAGTAAAGTAATCAGACACCAGCGGTTTGTCTTCACACACCGAACTCACAGTTGGAGTGTCTTGTCCGCCACTCCTAACCGTTTCTCAGCGAGCCGTCGTCCTCGCCTTCACCTCTCTCTTCAGAGAAAAATCGAAAAAAAGTGCCAGTTTGTAAAAGTCACCACCCCCTCCACCCCCCCTCCCCCCTCCCCTTCCCGCACCACCCACGCTCCTCTCGCTCCCCTCCCTCCCCCCCCTGTGGTAAGACTGTGCTCTCGGGTCCTTCCGCTTGACGATTGATAAGTGTGTGATTGAGCGAGAGAGTTTTAACGGAACGCCCTGCGGCAGGTCGGAGCCTTCAGGGAAAGCCGGGATGATGGGAGGAGGTAGGGAGGGAAGGAAGGATGATGGAGGAGGAGGAGGAGGAGGAGGAGGGAAGGCGAGGGTGGGGTGGCTTAGGGTGGGGGTGGGGGAGTCACACGGAGGGCCCCAGCTTTGCTTCGGATGAACTACAGCCGAGTTTTCCTCCCTCATGTTGGTTAAAGATGAGAGAAAGGTCTGAGCTGCTCCAGCTGGACTTCCAGAGATATCCTCTCTTCAAGCAGGTCCTGAGAAATGAAAATCATGAGTGACTTTTTTTTTTTTTGCCAAAGAGGGAACAGACATGAAGAAAACATTTTTGGGCATAACCTCGTACCTTCAGCTGCTGCTGCAGTTCACTATTAAGTCGTGCCAACACTGTATTTGTCTCCTTGTTTCTTCTAATTGAAGCTTGAATCGCCTTTTTGTCCTTTCCTACCGACCTGAAGACACACAAACACATTTTTACTTAAAGTGCCGATACACACAAAATCACTCTCAAAATAACTCTCATTAACCAACACAGGTTTCCTAACCTGGGGATGGAAGGCTGAGTTGCCAGGACAGCAGCTATGACGTTTGATTTCTGAGGACCGTGCTGTTCGTCTTCTGGTCGTAGCTCGTCTTCAGACTTCAACCTCCGACGCAACGGTTTTGGAGGAGGAGCTAACGGACCAGACGAACCCTTCACCTGATGGGAGCCCAAAACAAAACATTTAGTTGTATTTTATTTTCTCTTACAAGTTCTCATCCGTGTCTTTTAACTGTTAATAAGGAAGGAGCTTTAAGGTCAGTTGTGTACTTGAAAGTGTTTCAAGTGGTTTTCTGACGTACAGAGTTAACAGTGGTTGAAGTTCTTTCATCTGCTTGACTATCGCTCTTCACTGTTCTCAAAGGGCCGGCGCCCTCCGATGACTTTTCCACCTGTGGACACAACAAGCAAACATTTACTAGTGAAACTGCTCTCAGGAGGAGGGATGTTGGACTTTTCTAGCTTTCTGGTTTATCAATAAACTCACAAATGTTTGCCATCGACAGCTAACAGACCGCCTAGAAGTAGAGGCACACAGGTAAACCACCTACCTGTCCAGACTCGTTGTGTTTGTCGACTTCCGGCAGGCTGGAAGGCTGTTCAGACGCAGCGAAGGCTTGAAACTGACTAAAGTCTGCAAAATTGGGCTGCTGGGGAATCTGCTGGGGGGAGGTGGTGGTGAGCGCGGCCCCGCCTCCTGGTGTACCCTCAGCCTCTACACGATGCCCGGTGTGTGGTGCTGACGTCTAGAGAGAGAGAGAGAGAGAGAGAGAGAGAGAGAGGAGGAGGAGTTAAGTGAAGGCTTTTATATTGTCAGGATAACTCACTCCTTACAATTTGTTGCATAGGAGTACCCGAACGCATCGTTGTTGCGGTGTACAAGTCGAGTATGTATTCAAGATGAGTTAAAAACGTGTTTTTTCCTGTCTCACCTGTGTAGGTAGAGGTCGAGGAGGCACAGCAGGCGGGTAAGCTATCGTGGAGGGTTGTGGTTGTCCCGTGGCAGACGCAGCGGCGAAGGTGCGGTTCATGTCCAGAGATGAGGAGCGGGAGTGAGAGGGGTGAGGCCGAGGCGGAGGTGGAGGCGGGCCCGTCACTTTCAGAGCTTCTGGAGACGTACCCGACTGAGACCTGAACACGGACATTGATGTTTGTCAGACAGAATACAAACATTTACGCTTCCTGTTCACAGTGCAAGTTATCAGAACGTGTGTTAAAGTGGAAAGATGCTCAAAGATACCAAAAGATTTTCATATCTATAAATGGAGATATGCTAATTGGATGTAAAGATGTGTTACATTCACCATCTGTCAAACACGACCTATTAATGTAATATAGAGTATATATATTTTCTGCATATATATGTTCTGATTGCCTAATGTATACAAAACACAAGGTTTAGTCCTCAGTGCTTGTCCTACAAAAGTAAGAAAAAACAAAACAGATGAATGACATCAAACTACAACCACTAACCTTTGTCTCGTGATTGGTTCCTGGTCTGAGGTGAAGGAGTCAGAGCTGCTGTAACCATCACCTGAATGGAGACAAAAAAAAAACAACCTATAAATAAATAACATCCAGCCCACAAGTAGAAATACAGTGTCAACACAGAACATGATGACAAGACTGAGTAGTTTTTATAGTCATTACAAATATTTTATGCAATGTATGATGCAACTGAAAAGATCAGGAAAGAGTTTCATCAAAAAAGAAATATAATAGATTCACGGAAAACCAAACTCTCTTCTCTTTTTTCCAGGTTTTTTTTTTTCAAATAAAATTGACTTGATAACAATAATGGAGCCAATTTATTCGCTTCAGCCATTCTGATGCAAAGGCAGCCGTTTTACAGCTCATACGTACAGAAGTAAATCTTTACTTCAGCATGAGAGCTCTCATACATCAGCCCATCGTTTACTCACCTACAGTGTTCGCAGGTACAAACTTCATGGCTGCAGGTATTTTGGCTTCTTCTGACAGTTCTGGAGGTTTGGCCAGCAGTGGACTGGTTGGGTGGTTGTGGTCTGAGGATTTGAGAATTAACAGGGAAGTCAAAAATGATTTAACATACTGTAGTCAATTATGCAAATGAATAATTTGCAGTCTTATTATCAGTTTGAGCCCAAAAGTATCTTCAGTAGCAGCTAATAAGCCTGACCACAAAATACAGCATGTTAAGAATAAAAATAATCCTGCCTGATTATGTTTGTTTATGTTTACTGACAACATTACGTGTCCCGCATTGCAATGCAAACTCAGCAAAGCACACCATGTTGTGAACGTCAACATGCGCTCCTGTACTGACTCTACTGTCAGGACTAAACACTGTCACATCACAACGTTTTCACATCTGTCCTCTGCTGCACAGGCGGCTCAGATTTGATTTCTTTCAGTGTAGCTTCCAATAAAAGTTTAAAAATGTTTTTTTTTCCTTCAGATTAGTTTTAAATCACAGATAAATTTCAAGCATCTTTCTTTCATAAAAACAAAAAGAATGATCTGTTTTACAAGCTAGTAGCTGCACACAAGTACAACGACAGTAGCTGTTTGTCTAAAGACACAATGTGATTCATGTAGATGTGAATTATGATGTGGACAGTCAGCCATGAAGCCAGAGGCTGTCTCACCGCTGCCAGTCCTCTTCAGCTCCATTTCCTGCATGTGGATCTTACTGGGCGTCATCCGGATGGGAACTGGGTGGACGATGGCGGTGTCCTGGAGGACAGACAGACGGACAGAGAGAGAAAGGGAGGTGAGACAGATTTATGAGGGGGGGAGACAGATATGATTCACAAAGGGAGGAGTGATTTGTGGTCCACAACAGGGCTGTAACCATCAATCTATCGTTTATTTCCTCAAATAATCGCTTTGTTTGGTTTTTTTTTTTGGTCTCTAAAATGTCAGAAAACTGTGAAAATTTCCCAAAGTCCCAGCTGCAACCTTAAATGTCTTGTTTTGTCCCGACCAACAGTTCACAACCAGAAGATAATCCATTTGCTTTCATAAAAAAAAAAAAAAAAATTCAGATTTGAGAAGCTGGAGTGAGAGAATTTGGCATTTTTTCTTAAAAATTACTCAAAGCAGTAAATCGATTAGCAAAATAGTTTGTGGTTAATTTCCCACTGATTGAATAACTGACAGACATAAATTGACACTGTGCAATATTCTTATTGCTAAATATTCCAGTTGTAATATGATTGTGATATGAGTGGGCAGAGTTTTTAAATACTTTTAACAAGACTCCAATGTTCTTATGATAGCAGTGTCGCTCAGGCTGGTGAGCTGGTTGGTAGCAGCACATGTATGGAGGGAGAAGGTATCATAAACGTCACTGTGTGTTGCTGAGCAATAAAACAAAAGAAAAAAAATTTACTTAAGGAGTTAATTATCATTTAGGTTCTGCCCACTCTGATTTGATTTGATTTTTTTTTACACTGGGATTTCTGCCCGGAATTACAAAGCAGCGAGAAGCAATTTCTCACAGTGGTAGTCAATACTGCGCTTTCTGCCAGATTCATTGTGCAGTGCTATTCCACAGTCATTTACTGCCCAGAGGAAAACAAAAGTCTGCCTGAAGGACAAAAAAAAAAAAAAAGAATTCAAGAAAAGACTTGAACAGTCCAACAGACTGACACATTTTTTTTTTTTTTTTTTTTTTACACCAAGTACTTACACCGTTGCCACTATATGGAAAGATTTATCTGTCACAATCTGCAAATACATTATTGAATGGTGGATGTCACTGTAGGAAAAAAAAAAGGTGATGTCCAATAGAAGCTAAGCCAGCCAAATCACAACATACACTTGCCACTGCTGAAGCAGCGGACAGCACTTTGAAAGATCATCATGCACAGATAGAGTGACAGAGAGAGAGAGAGAGACAGAAGAGAGAGAGAGACAGAGAGAGAGAGAGAAGGAGAGGGAGAGAGAGAGAGAATGCATAGAGATCCAGAGAGGGTTAATGTCTGTCCATTAATGGTGAAACCATGCATACTAAGTGATTGACTTACAGGGTCAGCTGGTGCAATGTTAGAGTCAAATTGGGTCAGAGTTTGTGAGCTGGAGGAGCGCTCGCTAAACGTCTCCCACTGCTGCAGGAGACAGACAGACAGTGAGAAAAAACATGTCAGTCAGCCAGTGCAGTGACATCACACATTTACAACATCAGTCTGAGCCACTACTGTGATGTGACGTCATCAGTCATCGGGGGGGGGGAGAGATGACATGGTGACCTGACATCAAACATCAGCAGGCATGGAAACAAAAAAAAAAAAAAACACCCATCCAGCAACATCGCTGACTTTCATACAGCACCAGCAGGCTGCTGCCACCACAGTCCAAGAAGTGAGAGAAGAGGTGCTGAATTATCAGTAATTATGTTTGATAATGAAGAAGATGAAGTGGTGATCAAATTATGATGGATGGATAAAGGAAAAAAAAAAGCAGCTTAACCTTATTTAACCCTGAGCAATTAATTAAAGATGAATCAAATGCAAACACAGCAAAAGGAAATCATACATGGAGCTCACGTAAGGGTGAAAATATAAAGCAATGGTGTGTGTGTGTGTGTGTGTGTGTGTGTGTGTGTGTCGTGTGTATGTGGGAACCTCGCTGCTCTGGTTCATCTCTGGCCAGGCCTGGTTGAGTGACGGCATGGAGGGAGATTTGTTGGGGGTGACCTCCACCGGGGAGGCCGAGTAACCGACATCAGCAGTCGCCTCCGGGACCTCTGTGTACCAAAAAAAAAAAAAAAAAAAGACAAACAGGTTAGAGGATTCCTTCACTATAACCAAAGATATCAATAATAAACTTCAAAATCCAAGTATTGCAAGTTTTTTTTCCCAGTCTATTCAAGCTTTTACTTGTGGGGGAACATTTTTTACATGCCTATAATGTTTAAAAATCTTCTGAAACAATAAGTCAATTAATCAATTGTCACAAAATTAACTGGCAACTATTTGACAATCAATCATTATCCAGCGAAAATGCCCAAAATTTGGTGGTTCCAGCTTCTCAAATGGAAAGCTTTGCAGTTTTTTTTTCTTGTCATATGTGTCAGTTGATTGTGTATCTTAGCATTTTAGACTGTTAGTCAGATAAAACGAGCGACTTCAAGACATCAACATGGCCTTTGAGAAACTGTGAAGGCCATTTTTTTTCACCATTTTTAAACATTTAATACACTTAAGAATGAATCAACTAATTGGGAAAATAACCTGTAGATTAATCAATAATGTAAATCATCATTAGTTGCAGTCCTACTTTAAAAGAACGAGATTTGGATTTAGCACCGCTGGACGTTACTTCCTCCTGCATGTGATTCACTGATCAAACGACAGATTTAAAGCACATTAAAAGGTTTTCACCGCTGTTAAATACGAGAGCCTGATTTGTCACTAAATCAGCGAACGAAAAACATGAATGTTCTAAATGTTTTCAATGTATTTATGAAAAAGATCATAAAATGAGGTGGGATAGAGAACAGAGCTTGTGTTGAGAGGGAGCTGAGACAGTTATTCATAAACATGAAATACTAGAGCTGCTCTGCCAGTGAGATCACCGTCCATTTAGCTTATTTAGAATTTCTGTGAACAGATCAGGAATAATGTTGTAGTGCCAAAAAAATACCACTTGCTCTTCAGAGGATAAAATACTCAAGTCAACACTTGCAGTTTATAAAAACAGAACATTTTTTGGCACAGAACATTAAATTTCAACAATAAACAAACAAAAGAATGATGTTTAATTCACTACGCCAAAAAAAAAAAAAAAAAAGAAGGTTTTTCTTTGCTGTTATGACATATCTAGAATAAACAAGCTGGATGTTAAGTCATATTTAATAATCGTGCTTATGGTGACTGTCGGCTGATGAGTGGATGTCATAACAAAATGGCAGCAGTAATTATGTGTTCGCTTGAACCATACAAGCTGCAGGTTTTCTACACAATGACAACATTGTTACTTTACAGGTTTTATGAGGGCTGAGGTCGGGGAAATAAAAAAGGGAAGAAATAAGAGAGAGAGAGAGAGCAGGCTAGGCAGCGTACCTGCTGAGTCATCCAGGTCAATCAGCTTTGGCATCAGGCTCTCGGGCAGCTTTTCAGGGAGGTCGTAACCATTCTTCCTGGCTACAACCAGGTGGAAGGCGGCGCAGAACTCGTCCAAGGTCAGTGCTCCGTCTTTATCGAAGTCTGAAAGCTCCCTTGAAACACACACACACACACACACATTAGGCAGTGAGTCTGCAGTCTGGGGGGAAAAGCACAGTGTAAACACCAGCTAGCTGCAGCAGGAAAGACAACCATGTTCATAAAGGCCCGGGCTTTATTTTCACTGCATTGACGTCTTCCCTTGACGCCTGCTCAGGAAAGCGTCGGTGTGCGTTAAAAACAGATACAAAACTTCCACGTTCACTTCACACACACGCGCGCGCGCGCTTCACACTTAACGCTGTTATGAGCTGGTGATACTAGTAGCGACGAGTCCTGCTCAAAACAAGTTGTGACAACCAAAGTTGAGGCTTCCTCCTACGCAAATAAGCCACAGAATGCTAACAAGAGCTGACAGCTTGTTTTTTTTTTTGATATGCAGTAATTAACAACGATCCAGGAATCATTTATTCCCCTTCAAAGCAACAGCAGGTTGGTAGATGAGGGTTTAACTTGGTCAGACGCTGAGACTTATTTTCCTCGGTTAATAGTTTAAAGCAATTTATCGAGTAGAAAAATATTTGCTGGGGCAGCTTAAGTTGCCGGGGCAACAGTAGCTTCCTGTTGTGAGACTACAAGACAAGTTGGTTTTTATTTTTTACTTAAAAAAGGAAAGAATAAAGATGATCCTGCCGGGTTCTTGCATAATGCTCAATACTGGCTCTCCATATCTATGTCTAATTTACATACAGAAAAAAAAAAAAGACTGAACTTTCAAAATGACAGAACAGTATTAGCAGACAGCAGAGACGGTAACTGTCAAAGCAGCCATGACTCACCAAATATGCGACAGCTCTAAAATCGGTAGTTTTGACTTGGTGAAGAACTCTTTTGCTGCTGAGCCTGCAAAACATGGACAGGAAGAAGATTAAATGTTTTTACAGGAAGCTGCTTCTTTTTTCTGTGTATGTGTGTGTTTTTCTTACCAGGTATGAAGCCGGTAAGGTCTGGTTGAATGGTTTTGAACTGGTTAATATAATACTGTCTCTGCTCATCCGTGATCTTCCACGGGTCATCGTAGCCGCTGGACTGTCGCTGGATCTCATTGGTCGTCGCTGCCGAGGCCACCGTTCGTATCGTCGTGCTTTCCTGCGAGAAGCGACACACACACGTTGACAGATTCAGAAAGCAGTAGTGATTAAAAGCAATACACGAGAGTAAGTAAAGCAATTTATAAAGAAAACGCGGAGTTACTTGCGGTTGTGATTGTAAACACTTAAAACTGTGAAGAACGCTCATAAATAAAAAAAGGTACATAATGCACAGCAAAAGATCAAAAAGCTCACATAAATATGGGGAAAAAGTAATAATTAAAAAAAAAGAGCATTGTCGCAGAAGTTACTTGAGTTTGAGTCTAGCAGATAAAGCACAGATAAAAACTGACATTTGAGGCACAACTGCGGTCCGTACAATATGTCACGCTTTATGTGTGCGATATGAGGCGGCGCTTTTTTATCTGATCAAAGAGGTGTTAGAGAGACGAGGCAGAATCACAGAGTCATAACACTGTGCATAGTCTGTGCATTGTATCATCTTCTCTTGATCAGCGGGTGTAAATGTGTGCCTCAGCAACATGTCATCATATTTTTTTATTCTATCTATGTGTCACCACAGACCCCGTTTCTGCCACGCGATTAGCTGTCTGACGGCTCTTTGAACTACTTTGGTGCGCGACTAGTAGTCTGTTAGTCTCTAAACGGATTTTGTATTATGATGATGATGATGATGATGATGGAGCTGATCTTCTCACTCGCTAGTGTCCAACTTAGTGTATATCGGTCTAAATCAGTAGATGAGTTGGTAAACTCGGTGTTGTCTCCTTGGTGCGGTTTCTTCGCACGCAGAAAACAAACTGAATGAACTAAAATGCATCACTACAAGCCACGTTGAGAATGTTCACTGCGCTCATTGGTCAGATGTTTCTGTGGAGGGAGAAAGAACGCAGTAAGAAGGTCTTCTGGTCAAATGCAGTGTACTTCGCTGCGCTAATCAAGGTCAGACCTCAATTAAATTCTCTGGCTTAGCTCGAACGTCCTTAGTACACCCATTATTGGGGTCAGATGGAGGTCAGATCACGTTCCAAACAACAAACAAACCACTCCACCGCCGTTTGTTTTTTCGGTGCAGTTGTTTTGGTCCGCACTTCAGAGTACGATCGCCGTGTTCAGACCTGCCTTGACAAGATGCGCCGGAGGGGAGGGGGAGGGGATGAAATTAAACCAGAGTCTCATTCAACCGGAAGCAGGTCTGAAAACGCTGCGGCTAGTGAGTTCCTGAGATGGTAAAGCGAGCGTAAGGCTTCCCTACCTGTACTGACGAGGGGTGCATTGCTGGGAGCGTGCTGGATGGCGGGGTGTCTGCTGTGAAACTGACCCAACTTTCCTGTCCCGGAAGAGGGGGCGAGTGCGACGACCACATCCCGTCACCGGACACTGGAGCTGGAAGGAGGAGGAGGACAGTAAAGTGTACGGTAACGTGCCACGACACATGCAAAACAAATAAATGTGTTCTAAGTGTTATTAAGAGGAGATTACAGAGATTTTTGGTAATATTTCAACTGTGTTTTGTGCTCTTAAAAGAAAGGTGCAGGTCATGTGTGTTTTTTTTTTCCCCTCATTATGCCGGTCATTATTGTTATTAGTGGTTTACTTAAGTGAAACCTTGCCTCCTTCTTGCAATAATCCCCAAAATGTTATAGATGGTATGTATTATCCTATAAAAAAAAGGTTTTTTTCTCCCCACTCTACCCAAAAGAGGCCAAACATCATTTGCCTTCAGGCTCCATCATATTTAATTCATAAAAGATGCTTATGAAATGAACGTTATTAAGGAATACTTATTACCCCCCCCTCCCCCCCAGCAGGTCAGAGGATGTTACCTGTTTGTGGTTCTCTGAACTGCGTCCAGACAGCTCCAGTTGCAGCCACCACTGCCGGTCTGTCTGGATTTCCTCCGCTGTGCTGCCGTTTGTGTTTTCTCCAGGAGTGAGGGGAGGTGGGGGGCGACTGGTGAGGGGAGACCACCGGGGACGTCGGTTCAGGCTGCTAACAGACGTACAAGAAATCAAAACACACATAATATGTATGTTGATTTTCTTTTAATAGAAAGAATGTAAACAACTGGAGATTTTAAAAAGAACGAATATTCTTAACACTTTTAAATCTTCAGTTCACACACAATAAAGAAACAGAAATCGGGCGTGGAGCATTGCAGCCGTGACGGTCTAATTGTGGCTTCCTGTTATGAGTATTAACTTTCAGATCCCTCCTCAAATACTATAAGATTTCAATCAAGTGCAGAGTGGAGGCCAATAAATGTAAAGTGTTTTATCTCTTATCATGCGGGCCGTGAATGAAAAAAAAAAACAGCGTTTCACAACAGGAATGCAAATAGACTCAAAGAAGAAGTCTACATACATAACTGACCCGGCAACACGCTGCTGATGAAAAGTCAGCGGCAGAAAACTTGAGAGAGTAATTTGAGCTATTAGCAATCAAACAGGAAACACAGCAGTATTCAAACAGCATTATCTCTAGTAACTGCTGGATCCAGTCGCCTGAGGAAATAAGAAGGGGCTGAAAAATGTTCACCGAAAGACAGATAATAATAAACACATATTTAATGCTGTTATTGCAGCACTAATTGTGGAAAAGAAAGCTTTTTTTGTCTTTATAAATCTCCCCTTAGCCCAACTCTATATCATTATTTACAATATAAATGTATGCATATGATGGTTTTTGGTTACTTAAGTGAAGGTAGAGTACAGGAAAAGAGACAAACATAAATGACATTGTCAAGAATATATTAGTTTTTACACACCTGTGTTTCTATGCTGGGTGCCAGAGGCTGGATGACCTCGTGGACAGGAAGCGTAGTGGATGGGGGGGGACCTTTCTTGTTCTGGTGACCCCTGCCTGGTGGTCTGGGTATTACTGCGGTGGCAGAGGCTGGGTACATGCCCTGACTGTCTGAGTCTTGGTAGAGAGCAGCGTGCCTCGCCTCTGCCTCGTTCTTCCCCACCACGAACCTGGGCAGCGGCAGGTCTTTAACTGTTGAAACAGGAATTCATTCACAGGATTAGAGGAAATATTTCTTTGTTTTTTTGGGGTTTTTTTGCTGATGAGTTTATTTTTTTAAATTTTTTTTTTCAGGAGGGAAGGGTGTTGGAGCCATTTTCCTTGCTTTTCTTTCCATTTTCATTTGTTTTTACTTCACTTATTGATTTCCCTACATTTCCCAGAATGCCTAGAGTAGGAGCATCAATCAGTTGTTGCTGCTGTGGTTTATACAAGTTGGTTTACAGCTTGGTATTTTTTTTAAGCTTTTAACTTTCAGTTGCAGCACTGGAAATATCTGTCCAGTTAACAATAATAATAATAATAATAATAATAATAATAATAAAAGTTTATACTTCTTCTCAAAACCAATATTACAAAATGCTTTACACAAAACAACCAATAAAAACAAAGATACAGCAATAAAATCAGCAAGGCAGAAACTAGTAGAACAGTGTATAAAACATTACAAGGTATCAAGCATGAAGACACAAATATTACTGATTGTTACTCGCTTCCCCCTTTTCTTGTGTTTTTCTCCCTCTTTTCTCTTCTCTCTCCCTCTCTCTCTCTCTCTCAGGTGCTCTTGGTCATGTGACCAGCGGGTGGCCCTGCCCCATATTTAAGCGTGGCTGGAGGAGGAGAAGGAGCTCTCTCTCTATCAGACAAAGCAGCCTTCTTATCGTCTTAGCCTTTTGTTCCTTTTGCTCCTTATTTTGTGGAGAGGATGGAGGTCTGGTGGCCCATTGTGTGGTTGGCCCAGACTTCTCTCATTTTTTTTGTTCCGTTTTGGTTAACTTGTAGCAATTCTTTTTAAATTAAAAGAAAAAAAAACTACTCTGCTTTAAAACTAATCCTCTGGTGTGGCTTCCTCTTTATACGTTACTGGTCACAAGGTTGAGACAAATGTTCCTTTTGTTGTGGTCATAACTAGTCAAACACACTGTTTTTGGTGTGGTGATGTGTGGCTTTGCTGATGTGGTTTTACTACTTTTTTTAGGCTTCTGTTAATAGAGTGTAGTGTGCTGGCTGTTGATGGGTGGTGCGTCCTCTTAGGTTTACTATGCGTCTTTGTTCTTGCGCAGCACTTTGTTTGCAGAGGAGGGTTTTTTTTGGTGTTTTCCATTAGTCTGTGCGTGTTACTTTATTTCGCTGTAACAGGCAAAAAAAGGGATCAGCTGTGGGGTAAGGAGTGTTGTCAGCAGGTGTGGGCGTGCAGGGTGTGGTTACTTCCCCTTTAAATCTGAGGAGTCTTACTAAATCTTGCTCAACAGGTGAGATTAAAAGAGCTTCGAATTAAGAGTTGCGTCGGCTAGATCTAAAGAAGGAGGAGATTGATTGTAATCTTGAGGTAAGGAGGCTTGACGATGAGACTAAGCGCGTGTTGCGTTTAAAGGAATTAAGAACTTAATGCAACCGTGTCTCCGCAGGCTTCATCTGAGAGATCACCTGCTTTTGATGTGAGCAGGAACTGTTCACCTTGTTCCAGTTTTTTTTTTCCCCGAGAGGAGGAGGATGTTGTTCCGTCTAAAGCGAAAGGAGGAGGTTTCAAAACTCAGAAATGATTAATAAGCTGGATTCTCACTTGGCTCACTCGCCTGACGCTCGGCGCGAGGACATCGTGCGGTTGATTTTGTCACACGAGCCGCTGCTTTCTGATGTGCCTTCACGCGCGCCGGTTCGTGCGACATGATATTGATGTAGGTGACTCACCGCCGATTAAAACGGCATGTATATGGTGTTAATCCTGACGAGCGCTGTCGTTTTAGAAGGAGAGGTGGAGTACGTGCTCCAGCAGGAAATTGCTGAGCCCAGTTCCAGCTCGTGGAGTTCTTCCTGTCTCTGGTTTTGAACTGATTTTCTAAAAAGTGAACAACGTGACAAAAACTTGACTGTTATCCTTAGCCCGGGATGGAGTGTGCAGTGTGTCGTATGTAAGCACACTTGCTTTGCTTAAAAAGGGTACTGGCGAGTCCTGTTAACTGACCGTGCTAAGGAGATTTCCCGCCTTTGTAACAGCTGATGACTTGTGGGACGCACAATGCACCCGTTACATTTCAATGGTTGGTTAATATTGTGCTGTCTGGTGTCTCTGGGTGTGAAGCCTATTTAGATGGTAATATACTCCTGGCAAAGTCACATCCAGCAGATAAACCTGACGCTTAACTTAGCAAAAATGTGATTTTGGTCAAGCAATCGTGGTCTGTCTGAGGTGAAGTGGGTTCCAGTCCAAGGGGGAGACGATCCTGGCGTTCCCTGTTCCCTGGTTCTAGATGAGACCTGCTCTGCTTCCTTTGGGATGTGTGGCTTTTACAGAAGGGAGGGAGGGGGGGTTTGCAAAAACTGTTCTGTCATCGCAGCATCGTTAACTAACCTGTTAAGCCCAAAAGTTCTTTTTTTTTTTGTGCTCTGACAGCTGTTAACATGCTTTTCAGCAGATTAACACCCTGCTGACTAATGCTTGTGCTTGCGGCACCTAACTTTGATCAGCCATTTAAACTGACAATTGAGTGAGTTGGCGTGGGAGCTGTTCTGCTTCAGGATGCTGCTGATGGGAGTAGAACACCCGGTGTCCTACTTCTCCAAAAAAGTTCAACCGTCGTCATCATCGTGCTTACTTTACAACTGAACGCTACGCTTCTGGCTTTGAAGCATTTTGAGGTGTCGTCTAATGTTCCCGCCGTCGCCGTTTCTACTGATCACAACCCTCTTGTGTTTTTTTTGCACAGGATGCATAATACAAATCAAAAGGTGGATTGCGTTGGGAGTATTTTTTTTTATGCAAGCCTTCAATGTTAATGTGAAACATATCTGTGGCAGGGGTAATGTGGCAGATGCAATGTCGCGCTTGTAATTATTTTGCATTGCTTGTGATCGTTTTTTTTTTGCATTTTTCTCCCTCTCAGGTGCACTTGATTGGGTGATTTGTGGGTGGTCCTGCCCCATATTTAAGGGTCTCCCTCTCTCTCTCTCACCGTCTTTGTGTTTTGTTTCTTTACCTCCTTATTTTGTGTTTATCTCTTCTGAGTACGGAGGTCTGGTAGTCTAGTGTTTGTGGCTTTGTTTGTTAGTTTGGGGGAGAGCTCTGGGTCTCACAGCCCATTGTGTGGTTGGCCCAGACTTCCCCCCCATCTTTTTGTTCTGTTTGGTCTTTTTGGTCTCCAGACTCCCATAGTTTTGGTTAACTTATGGTATTTTTTTTTTGGTAAATAAAGTTATTTTTCTTTCAAACTAATCCTCTGTTATGGCTTCCTCTTTCTTTGTTGCTGGTCACGAGGTTGAGACAAATATTTCTTTTGTTGTGGTCATAACACTGATGTGCTAATCAATGAATAAAAATGTGTGTTATGAAGACATTTAAAAAGGAAGATACTGATTTGGCAGTTAGTCACAGATACATTTAAAAAAAAAAAAAGCCTTGAATTCTCATTATTGCCCATAATCAACTGGGATTATGCTGGTCAACGTATACCGAAGTAGGTGAGGTAATGCTATTCTTATTAGACAAGAACAACTACAACAAGCTACTGAGCTCATCGAATGAATAATGCAATAAAATGCATATAACACCCACTAATTTGTCAGCCTGATCATAACAACATTTGAACAAATGATCTGCAGTCGAGCTGCGGACGCCTTCAGAGTAAAAAGATCCAACGCGTAGCAGCCCGACAGAGCTAAACGCACACAGCAGGAACACAGAACCCACATGTGCTACGAAAAGTGTTCTAATAAGCACAAAGGAACTGAAACATTATAATCATATTCTACATTCAGACCTTTTGAAAGCTTTAACTCCTGAAATAGCTTTTGAAAGAGAAACAACTTTCTCCTCAGTATCCCTGCATGAGCAAGGTGACCTGAAGCTCTCCTAGAGAAACACATTTAAACCAAACTGAAGTGTAAAACTAATTTATTATATCTTACTTCTACTATTAAACCTCTCCTCCATGTTTGGAGAAATACTTTCAAAGTTCAATCTAATGACCTTGATTGTACATCATGTCCATGCTGCTATGAGGAAGTGGCCTTGGTGCTTCCTTATATTGTTTATCAAATTATGAAATCATTTCAGCAACTTTATGTTGCAATATTTCAGGCCAAACAAGTAACTGCTTTTAGTAGTAGAGGGCGTTTTTTTTTTTTGAGAGAAGTCGCACCGCAGGCCAACAGAAAAACAGAAGCTTCCAGTCAGACCCTTCAGGGCTCAGACTACCGGCTGTATTTAGCTAAGTTAAATAAAAACCAGTTGAAACAAGCTCTTATTGTTAAGTCACCAAGTAACACAAACGTGGGACTACTGTAACCAAAAGTAAGCTGTCAAATAATGTATGCTAGGGCCGGGTGATAAAATCAACTTTATATGGGATCGCAATAAAATGTATGTCTACGATTACATTACTTTAAGAAGTTACATGCTAACTTGTATTGTTTTGTTAAAGCAGATGAAGCATGTTTGCAAAGTTAAATCTTAACATTAAGATGTTATTCAATGCATTTTTTTTTATTTTATTTTTTAAATTGCAAAATATATTCTAAACCAGATGTTTGCACAATGATGTTGTCCTATTTTTTATGTTCATAAACGATATTCTAAAGTTTAACTGTAGAACCGTCTGTTTTCTTCAGGCTTCAGTCATTATCAAGATCCTCTTCAAACTGGCAGCATTATAACATTATATATCGTGATAAATATCGATATTGATCAATATGGAAGAAATGGTCATTATCATATTTTTTGCCATATCACCCAGCTCTAATGTATGCTTTATGCTATGTTCAGTTCATTTTCCCAGATCTCATAAGGCAACAGACCGCATTCTTCAGAGGTTGAAACTGAAAATCTTCTCAACTGCTCCTCACTTCCTGTCCCAGGAGCGCCTCAAAATATTAAGCTAGAAGTCTAAAATATTAACTATTTTTGCCAACCTGCATACTTTGAGCTAAACAGAAAAATCTGAATCTATTCCTGCTGGTGTTACAGGTGATTCTGAAGAAAAATCAAAAAAAGATGCCAAACAATGATTAAGTCCAACTGTCATTGACTCACCTGAGTTGAGGCTTTCCACCCTCAGGGGTAGTCCGGACTGGGCGATGGCAATGAGCTTCAGAGCGATGTAGAACTGGCTCCGCCCAAAGTGACCCAGCCGAGTGGCTCCGCACAGCTCTGTGATCTAAACCCACACATGAAGACAAGAAAGAACAGTTAACACCTTTGTGTTCATCTGAAACTGAAAAACTGATATTAAAAAAAAAAGGTAAAGTCAGCGATTCTAATCCAACACAGTTTGTTAAATTCAGTGAATACCTCTGAACGCTAGCTGTCTGTTAAAAAAAAAAAATCTGGTGTTCATACACAGCAGTTCTGTAAATGAAACATGCAAGCACAGTGGCTCAGAGCGAGCCAGGCAACACTACTCGGGCCAATCAGCAACAGGGGGCATTCGTGCTCATACACAGGACAGGAGGAAGTCATCAGAGCAGCCGTCTGTGTGCGGACATGACAGTTTCCCCCTCTGAATGGTGGGAGAGGGCTGAAACATCCCGCTGTATGTGTGTTTTCAGCTTATTAAACCGTATCAATGAATCAATAAATACAAAACACTGTTGATTTCTTCCCGTGGAGCCGACATGATTCCGGTTCAGTCGATGTCTGCCGTCAGTCATTCTGGTGAAGGCGGTCTGTCCTCTCAGCTCACCGGGAGCCGCGGCTGACAGACGGCCGCTTCTGCAGACGGAGGCGCTGAACGCCGGTCGTGTGAGAAGTGAAGCCGTAGAGAGGCGGAGTGTGTGGACGGACTATTGTGCTCACATGAGAGACAAACATTTTTTTGCTCCCCCACTCGTGATAAAGTGTGAGAAGAACAGAAGTGACTCTACAGCTGTCGCATCCGCTCTGGACTACGCCATATTTCTCTTTTGGTCATCGCCGTGGCAATGCACCTTGGGCCTTCTTAAGGAGCACGATGAGAGGGGTGGGGGGGGGGTGTATTTGTTTGGGTGTTTAGTTGAAATATCAACAATCTTTCACTAGTATGACTGAATCTACCTTTCAGCATTACTGACGGAGAGAAGACTTCTCCTTCCTTCTCACAACTCACACCTTAGAAAAGATGTGGAAGTAAACAAACATTTCTTTTGACAGTAGGCTAAACCACAAACTCTATTTCACACCAGAGACTACATAAATACAAACCTGAGTTATCAAATATGTGTTTTAGGCGTGATATTACAAGAGGGCTGCTTGTTGCGCTGCACCTGTACAAACCTCCTCATAGCTTGATGGGTTTTGGAAACGAATAGTTACACAGACACCTTGTCGACACCTGGATCAGATTTGATATAAAAAGAATATTATCAGAATTGATGCATCATCAGTCATCTGAATCAGCCAGGATTGTTTACATCGTCTCCTATTATTTTATGTTGTATTCATTTATATATTTTTAATTTTCATTTTCATTTTCTTCTCTGTGTTAATTGATGACTTCCTACACCTTTATAGTGAGATCCTTCTTCCAGTATGTGGGTGGGACGGGGAGAAGATGTGGAGCCATGTTTGTGAGTTAGTGTGTATTTTGTCTTGTTAAATCTAACACACACACACACACACACACACACACACACACACACACACACACACACACACACACACAAAAGACAATAGACTAAACTGTTATCTTATCAGTGGACACCAGCAACACTGTAAACTCTTCATATTTTCGCCTTGAAGTTCTCCAAATACTAACTGTGATGTAGTTTGACACAAATCGAGGACAAGCAACAGTCTCGTTTATTATCGTCGGCTGGCAGATGATCAGTGGATCTCACCAGTAATAAGCCTGATTATCAGATATTTTGTTGCGCTTGACATCATGCTGAGCAGGCTTAGTCTAACATGGTAGATGAGGCGGCCCCACATGACATGTATATTGTTTGAAAGATGCACATAAGTTCAAAGGAGAGTATTTGCATGATATAAGAGCGATATACAGACACCAATTAACACCCAGAGAGTTAAACTTCATAACATTAGGATGACTCCCTCAAGTGACACAACAGCCCGCCACAGCTGACTGATCCCTTTCCTGCTGACAAAGGACTTATTCTGAGTATGTGTGGATACAAAGCACTCGTCACTTTACTCAGCCTGTTACAACACGACACTAGCTCTGTGTGTGCATGTGTGTGTGTGTGTATCTCTGACAGACCACCACAGTGTTCGGTGTACATTTTGAAAGTGGAGGATTACAACACTGCTTAATTCTTCCACCACACAGCTCCCCTTGTTGACCTTGAAAAAGGATGCTGACTCACAAACTGCAAATATTGGCCTGCTGAGAGACCAGGAGTCACAAGAATGGGCTGCTGCCGTTTAGCAGGCGACTGACAACTCAACAGTTTGAAGACAGAGCAGGGGAAAAAAGGGGGGTGGGGGGTGGGGGGCTGGATGGCATCATGTGTGGGGTGACTGTAATAATGTACATAGAAATCTAGGGCGGTAAATAACGGTTATTTTCTCAACTGATCGGTTAGTTGTTTGGTCTATAAAGTGTCAGAGAATGGTGGAAAATGTCAATCACTGTTTTCCAAAAGCCAACGGTGACGTCAAATGTCTTGTTATGTCCCCACCAACAGTCCACCACCCACAGATATTCACTTTACTGTCACAGTAGATTAAAAACACCAGAAAATATTCACATTTGAGAAGCTGGAATCAAAGAATTTGGAAATTTCCTCCTTTTAAAAAAAAAAAAAAAGACCTCAACCGATTAGTGAACATCAAAATAGTTGGCTACTAATCGATTACAGCTGCACTGCAATCTGATAACATGCAAAATACATCTGTGGTTAAACATAGCTCCAGTGATTGTGAGAGAAGTAAGTCTCCTCATACATTGAATTTTTCTTTTTTTAAAAAAAGGCATTTCAGATGTGATGGTAACTTCTAAATAGCAGATTGACAAGTGGACACTGCAACACTGGGTCTGCAGTTCAACCCATTGGCGAACTAAATAGCAGATGTTGATTGAATCGGAAGACAGGAAAGAGTGGGCAGTGAGCTGAAGCAAAGGGCAAGATTTGCGAGGTTGTGTAACTTGTGCACATTAGGCGCTGTTCAACACATGCCAACAAGATGATATCTGCAGAGAAAACATGCCAGCTTATGTTTAAATGCATAAGACGTCAAACAGAGACTAAACGTACAGCTAAGGTTAACTAAGTGACTGTCTCTGGGTGAGGAAGCTAACACTAGCCAGAAGAAGGTGTGTCTCTTGCTGCGCAGCATTGCTAACCACCACAGCTAACAGTAGCTTAACTGACTGACAGGTCAAGCTCTGACAGCCAGGCAAGTCTGTAAAACACACATTAACACGACTACGTTTGACGGCAAGCCTTGCACTCCTAACCATAACAGTTTAAAGCAGGCAGTTCATGACGCTAGCTTACCTGCAGGACAACTTCGCTGGGTAGCTGGGCCGCCCGGAAAAGGTCAAGAACTCTCCCGTTGGACGCCACTTTCTTGGTGTTGTCCGTGTCGCAGTAAACGAACAAATCCGAGTAATATTTCTGCTCGATATCAGTCAACGTTAGACTTTCCATTGTGGCACCAGTCGAACCTTAAAAGCGGACTAGTTGGCTGTTGATTAGCCCGTAAGCCAATGGCTGGGGCAGGATCCAAAAAATGGGCGAGACTTCAGGATCCCAACTTAGCACTAGCTAACGTTAGCAGCAACAATGTTCGCCGTGTCGAACTGGCGTCGTCTGATCCCCACTCACTGTAACAGTCCCGAATACTAAAGAGAGCTGATCACCATGTAACGAGTTAAATAAGGAATGCTTTCACACACTTATTCGCTTAAGTGAACTTGTTGGGCCAGCCAAGCCAAGTAAGTTAGCCAACAGCTGGCTAGTAGTGCAGCGAGCTAACAGCTACCTTGAATCAAAGTCAGCGGCACTAACGTTCAGCTAACTAGTGCGTCCGCCTCCTCCGTCTGGATCTACCGCGAGAATCTCACGTTACGACACGTCTTCTCCCGTTAATCCGTGATGGGGACGGTGCCTCTGCGTTTCGCTGCAGACGAATTCCTCTGCGGGGCCGCTAGAAGTAAAGTTTCAGGGTCTTTGGGTTCCTTCCTCTAGTAATCATAGCCGCCATTCCTACCGCCACTGTCAAGCCACTCAGTTGACAGAGGACTTCCGGTGGGACTCTTCAAATTTGAATATTTTGGCAAAATTAAATGAAAATGTCTATTTGAAAACAAATGTAGTGACAATTTCACAGGCTACCTTCCTGTATGACTCATGGCTGGCTATCAGGTTAAATGGGCAACTTCTCTGCTCTTTTTTCACTCCCATCTTATTTAAAGATCCCCTTCAGACAGGTATTAAGACATATAAAAATCTGAATAATCTTTACTAGCCAAGTATGTTGACACATACAAGGAATTTGACTCCACTTTAGTGGCTTGGAACAATAATGTGTGTCTGATGTGTTTTTTCCACACCAAAAAAGTATAATTACCACGTTGCTGGGCACAAGATGTCTCCCACTTCACTTTAAAGTTCATTCTCAGTGTTTGTGCACTGGAGGCTTCAAGTTTCCACATTACACTTCTCGGAGGTGCATACTGAACCATGAATGGCTCCACAATAGTTGCGATGTGACATATAATAATCCCACCCCTGAAAGATTTAAGGTTAGCACAAAGGAACTTTCCACTTTCAGCAGAGGAATTTGAAGATTGTCCTCTAGTGTCAAACTCTGCACATCCATCATTCTGCACAGTCAAGCTCAAACATCCAACTGAAGGCCCAAGAAGAAAAACACATTTTTGGGTGGAGAGAGACTCTAAATGTTCTTTGCAGTGTACCCACCCTTCAGACTACAAGTGTTGATGGAGTTTTGGCCCCTTCAACTACCCTGGTGCCTCCAGACTTTCAGGGGCCCCATATTCACTATCCAAATAGTTTGTGATAATTTGATGAATGGAAATTTGTCTGGTAGTTATGAGGGCAGGTGATTTTCTGAGGCAGATTGAGACATATCGTCTTGCTCTTTTCCCTGGTCCACCCTAACAGATTACAGTGATCTGAGATTCACATGTCATGTCTTTGTTTACAAAAAATCCACTGTAGAAAAGAAATATTCTGATAATGAGCCAGAGTCAAAGTTCACAGTAGTTCTTCTGTTTTCTCTTCCTTCGTAAAGTCATGTGTGCACATTTACATATGTTTCATGAAAGTAAAGACTAAAAGCAACACCCACCTCTAATGCAAATTGCTTACAAGATTAATTTTTACGGAACGCCTCCCTTAATTAGTAAATAATAGGATAAATAAATTAGTGAAAACGAAAATAATTAAGCAGCAACATTTATTTTCTATCTTATATCCAGTAAATATTAATATAATAAATAAATAATGTTCCTAAAACGCACACTTGTCCTTTTGTTCTGAAGAAAAACCTACAAGACTTCCGGTTTTGTCTCTGATGACTTATGGCTAGCTTGATGCCTCATGACGTCACTAGGCGACGATCCGAGTCAGCGCGAGCTTGCATGGCCTGCAGGGACCCGGATGAGTGATATCAAAATAAAAGCTGCACGGATAGCACGAGTGTTAATTGATAGAAAAAGAATACAAACAATGAAGTATTTACAAGTATTAAACAGGACTGGTTCACTTCACTCACTACTGTTCCTCTGTTGTGTCTGATATGCTTGATTATAAATCTTTGATTATAAATTGTATTCAAATAAATGACAAATGGCTTCATTTATATAAAGCTTTTATTTATCCACCACACTACAATGTTTCTGCTTCAAATGCCAATAAAATACTAGTACTGTATGTTTATGATACTGATATGGAAAATTGGAAATCAACTTTTTTTTTTTAACAACATAAACAAACATTTTTTTCTAATGATCTTTTATTTTTCTTAGAGACCAAGATATGTAGCTATTGAGGGACACTTTACTGTTGAAAAAAAAAAAACTTCGAGCCCTTCGTCCGAGCCCTCTAGTGGACAAACCATGTAACAACAGCACAGTTTCTAAATAACCTCAAACATATTGTATCTTCGGCATTTCTGTACTGTAACTTCTTCTTCTTACGTTTCACTGATATCATACATATGTGATAAAGTAATATCAGCTAATAATATACAACAACACCAACAACAATCAAGCCAATGTTTCATTCTGACTGCAAAATATTATTTCATATTTATCAATCAAATTTCAAACAGCATAACTTTCAAATTACAATCCAAGAATCAAGTAACCTTTATTTTACCTGTTTTTTGGGTTGTTTTTTTTTTGTTGTTTTTTTTTTTTTAGCTAAAGCGAAAGCACACGTTTCATATTTTATGTATCATGTATGAAAAATGCCATATTGGATTAAAAAGCACACTATGCAGGATCACATGTTTTCCCAGACGGTGTGATAAAGTCAATGAGAGCATCATTATGTGTAAAAGTCAGTGAGTCAGAGGAAGAGTGAAGTAAACAATGCAGAGCACGCTGGTGAGACCATCACAATGTCTCAGGGACATTTGTAATAAAGAATGGCATGCAGGTGGAGAAAAGGCGAGGGCGAGGGATTGGGCATAAGAGAACAAAATAGGAAGGGGAGGAAGATGAAATAGGAGAAGAGGAAGGTAAAGAGGGAGATGATGGACAAAAGGAAGATCTGAGTCATGTTGATGAACTGCTGTGGTGTGAGAGCAAAAATGTGGAAAAGTAGGCTCCCTAAACAGGTCAGTAGTGACACCACAAAAAAAAAAAGAGGTTGGGAGCCATTTGATTCAGAAAAGTGGAAAAATGTGTTCAAACTGTGCACAAATGGGACATTTTAACAGAAACACTTGTGAGTTCTTTGTGCTTTTAAGCACCTCTATGCTCATATAACTGGGTAACTGGGTAATGTGATGCACTAGGTGGGCCTATGAGTGTTAATAATGACAGTGACGGCATTTTAGGTGTTGGTTCATCAGCACATACATTTTTTTTCTTGTGGCCTGGTGTCAAAAGCTCTTGGTATTTTGAAGTGGGATTTGTCTCGTGGACTCATTGAATATGTGTTTAACTGGCAGTGTCAGCCATTCTTAGAGAACTAGAAAAGGTATTTTGTTTGGAGAAGCAGACCACAAGCACAGGACGTCTCCTACCTCTAGAATGCCATATATGGGGCAGTGCATTTGAAAGCATCGCATTGTGTCACGATGAAGTCAGATGAGTTGTCCCGTGGCATTCAAGTACAGTAGGAGATTTGGGTACACAAGAAAAACCTCAATGCAGTAAAACAAAAAAAGACGACATTTAGGACACCTGCTGCCATATTTCTTCATTATAGGAATGTTTAATACGTCTGGTGTGTTGGAAGCATCTCTTATATACAGTATCACTCAGGTGCATGCATTCTCAGAGTAGAGCAAAGGTTGCAAAATGCATGACAAATAGATGGCGATATTATAACAAATTTCACATTTCTTTTTGTGTGTTATATTTCCTTTTTTCTCATTTTCTTTTAATAGTCACACACAACCCAATGCTAATAAATGATGACCTGTGTAATGTCCAGTAACCCATCTACCTGCTACTGCTTGGGGTGCCCCTTCAGACATGTTTTAAGACATAGAAATACACTCTGCTTGGAACCATACTGTCTGTCTGATGTGTTTTTTTTTCCACAAAAAAGTGTAATGACGATATTAAAATCATTAAATTGACATCTCCTCCCATTCCTTCATTTAAAAAAATGTTAATTGCATAATGGACCACACTGGCTCCAAACTAGTTGTGATGTCAAAAATCAGAAATTTCGATGATCTCAGAGAAACTTCCCACTTTCAGCAGATGAATGTGAAAAACAGCCTTCAAGTGTCAAACTCTGCACATCCATCACTCTGCACAGTGAGGCTCAAACATTCAACTGAAGCAACAAGAGGAGAAACATATTTTTTGAGTGGATGCTGACTTTAAGCCGAAAAAACCAGGCTTACGTCACTACTTCTATAAAGACTTGAATGGAAATTTCCGAGCAGACCTTGAACGCAGCAACTTTATCCACCACCGGCGCCGAATCATCAGGAAGTCGTCCATCATCTTATTAAAACAAAGAAGAACTACAAACAGTCGGGTAAATATGACATGTAAACGTTATATCTAAGCTGGATTTTTGTCGAAATGTTTTTTTTTTTTCCCGTTTATCTGTCTGAACTCGCCAGTCCTCTGCCAGCCGATCATCTGTCTGATGTTAAAGCTAACGTTACCGGCCAGCTCCTGTCTGCTGCTCAGTGGAATATTTTCCATTTTAAAGTAATCTAAAACATCGTTGAATTGTGACCCGTCCATAAGAATGACCACCGATCATTATAATGCATGGATTACAACACAGATTTGTGCCCTGTGATTGTTAACTTAGCTGGGAGCTGCTAATCATCCGTTTCCGCATGAATGATAGTCCGCCCTGTTCATGCTGTAGCTTGTTACGTTGCACACTGCTTCATGGCTTCAGTCAGTCCTATTAAATGCTGTTCTACTACTACTAAGTCCCAAACTCCCTTCACTAATCAGGCTGAATAGGAATTTCTTCGCTGACAATCAAATGTAATCACGGTTAGAATAAAAGTTAAGACTTTTCTTTTTTTTTTCTACCCTCTTTTGGAAAATTCGGCATAGAGTTGATCACCAAGCAGCTCTTCATTTCACTGAAATCAACATTATTATTATAATCATTGTTGGTCGAAGGTGCACGTGATGTCAATTAGAACATTTGAAATCTTTACTTAACTTATTGCTGCTGATGGTGAGTTAACAGTGGTGGAAAGTGCATTTGTACATTGAGTATATTTACTCAAGTACTGTACTTTATTGTACTTTCTACTCTGCTACATCTATCTGACAGCTTTAGTTACTTTTCAGGTAAAGATTTGACACCATGGAGAATATAACAAGCTTTTAAAATACAACACATTGTTAAAGATGAAACCAGTAGTTTCCAACCTTTTTGGCTTTTGACGTCTTACAAAAAGCAGTGTGTAGTCGGGTTACATGTCTATGAGTTGTTAACAGCTCCACCAAATAGTGATTTTTCCCTCTAAACTTCTCACATGCTTTCATTTCAATAAATGTTCAAATGACTTGCTAACTGTATATAGAGTAGTTTAAACTAGCTCCACTTCAATATTTCACCAAAAATCAAAGATTAAAGAAAAAGTCCAAAAACTAAAAGCAGATTAGTGTATCAGAACCTCCCCCTCCGGTTTATCTGATGACCCCTTTGGAGGGGCTTGAACCCTAGGTTGGGAACCACTTGACGAAACTATCTAACTGTATATAAAGTAGTTGAAACTAGCTCCACCTCCAGCAGCTACAACAGTAACATGCTGCTCTAACACTGATGCTTCAGTATTAATAATCTAATGATGTCATATATAATAATATATCAGTCAGAGGGACCAAACCACTACTTTTACTGCAATACTTTAACTACATCAAGCACTGGTTAAGTAGATGCTGAACTGAAAGGTGTACCTTAATGAAAGAAATGTTATGTTAAGAGGACATTTACTGATCAGCAATCAGCATGAAAATAGCAGATCTTTGAATAGAGTTTGGCCTGGTGGTGCAATGTACCAGGGTTAATTGCTGCAATCCTACAATTTATTGTTGCTCTTAAGAAATCAGCAGACTAACTTCAAGCTAACAAATCTATCTTCTTTCAAATGTTTGTCTCATTCACTTGATTTCGTTCCCTTTTTCTTGCAGCAATGGATGTCCCTCATGAAATAAATCTGCTGGTGCAGGAGATTCAGCGACTTGGCAGTAAAAGTGAGTCCAGACTATGATTCTGTATACTGGAGGATGACATGATTAATCTTCTGTGTTCCTGGAGTACTTTGGCATAGCTGAACAGTTCTGGAAGCCAGCTCATGCCGTAAATTGTAATAAACCATAAACACACAATCATCTGATGTTGATCAGTATTTCCAGCTCACCACTCCTAATGCTGGGAACATAAATAAACTGGAGTCAATGCAGTTATTTATACAGACTATGAGGGCTTGAATAGTGCAATTTTATTGATTTATCACAGTATAAATATGACATTTAAGCCCTAAAAATAAATGTGAAAATCAGCTTCTTAATCTTTTACAATCAGGCCTCTTTCATGCTTTGTACTCGTACTTACTATTGAAATAACTCTTATAAATGTTTAAGTGTCCCTTGGCCTTCAGCCTCTCAGTAGAAAATTGTTAAAAATTGATGAGCCTTTTATGTTTTTTTGTTTTTTTTTTTTTTTTGGTGCCAATGCTGTGTTCACATTATCTCAGAGGTTTCTCACCACTACAATATCTCCTGCTGAGTGAGAAAAATAGTTTGCCAAAAAAAAAATGGTTGTGAAATGGCTGCAAGTAATGATTGCTGGCAGTTACGTCTAAATCAAATCCAATATAAACATCAATACAGTCGATTCAGCAAATTTATGTATATAAAAAAAAAAGAGCTAAACACCGTATGTGTTTGGTTTCACTCGTTAACAAACCACTACAAATATGTGACATGACAATAATAACTATGGTGTAATTCACATTTATCTGATGTGAAAACAAGGCTGGCTGCGCATGAACGCTTCCTAATCTGCCGTCTTGTCCTGAGTGCAGCACAAACACTCACTGCTGTGCTGCTTTCTCTTGGATTTTCCTTTTTGTTGTGTGTGTGTGTGTGTTGCTCTTTCCTGGTGGCTTTCACTGTTAATGTAAACTACCCGATCCTTACTATTGTTTTACTTTATCAACTTCTTATTTCAGATGCTGATGGTCAAACCAGCGTGAAGTTCGGGGTGCTGTTTAATGACGACCGCTGTGCCAACATCTTCGAGGCGCTGGTGGGCACCTTGAAGGCGGCAAAGAAGAGGAAGGTGATCAGCTTTCAGGGCGAGTTGCTTCTCCAGGGCGTCCACGATAACGTCGACATCGTCCTGCTCCAAGAATGAGCCTGCTGTTGGGGACCGGACGGCTTCTAGCAGCTGTGGGTCTGACTGAATCCTTCCAGATACTGAGCTTCTGCAGTGTACCGGCTTGTCACCAAGCTTCTGTTTCCAATTATCTTTCTACGTGTGTAAGGCTCAGTATTTGAACTCAAAACATAATGACCGAACAGATTAGACCTAACAGTATATTTCTGGACCCAGCTGACATGTCAGTTTCATTTGATTTCACCGTGCCGAACAAAATCAGTCACATTTAAAAAAAGGTATTTGAGTATATTTTCGGTTCTTCGAGGGGGCTGAACAACAGCCATATTCGCAGTTTCAGATGACAAGGAAAAGTGGTGTTTCTCCCTTTCTCAGGCGCTGCCGTTTTATCAACCAGGGCTCGAAACTGTTGTTTTGATACACTTTTAAGACTATAAACGCACAAATCAGGAATGTAATATTTTGTGTGACGCTTTCATCTGTTCATTTCTGTACATTTTCAGGCTAACTAGTACAACCAAACACCTCTCATTAAGCCCGGTCACACCAGCATTTGAAACAACAACGACAAAATTGCACAGCGAAATCAAAAGATTCAGTGGAACTGCTGTGATTCAGTGGATTCGCTCATGGGAGAAAAGTAAATCTGTGCAAATTTCTGCGTCAAGTTCACCTTTGGTAAACTCTGCAAATTTACAACCAATTAGTGGAAGGCTGTCTTGAGAGTGCTGAACTTTTGAGGGAACAGAGAGCCATACAATCTAAAAAAGGAGGATGCTATTGTAGTTTTTAGCTGTTTTATTTAACCTCCTAAATCTCCTATAAATTGTGAACTTATTGCCCTGTTAGTGACCAACTCATTCTTTTTTCTTTTTTAATGAAATGTAAAATCCTGGGAATAAACGGCAGAAAACGGAGAAAATGGGAATAAGATCAGAGATGTATTGTGACTGACTAGCGCCAGCATGTTTAACAACTAGTCCTGCACAAGTAGTCACTACTGTGTGTCACCAAGCCATGTAGATGAGCTGATAAATTTCACTGTGCCACTTACTGGTGTGTCCGGACTTTAAATGGGTTCAGTGGTCCAAGTACACGGAGGACATGCTGGTTACATTTAGCAACTTGTAATCTGTGTCATACAAAGTACTTCTTCACTGGTTTTAATTTAAACATTCTGACATTAAGGGATTGTTTTCTACTGGATACTTATTTTTAAAGCTGCACTATATTAGTATTCTTGTTCTCAGTATCGCAACATCATGAACTGAAAATCATGTAACATGAGTGTATTCACATATAAATCTAGTGCAGTTTTAAAACAACAGGTAGTGTGTTTCCATCAACAGTGTCACCAGATGGCAGTTCCATTTATTGTTTACATGAGCCATTTTTACTACCTCTGGACTTTGTAATAAGACCTTATCAGACAAGTTCCTTTGGAAA
Source organism: Euthynnus affinis (assembly GCA_029490765.1). Lineage (NCBI taxonomy): Eukaryota > Metazoa > Chordata > Actinopteri > Scombriformes > Scombridae > Euthynnus > Euthynnus affinis. The sequence continues at coordinate 7,995,856 of CM055853.1, read as the reverse complement.
TCTAAGAACAATTCCTTCATAGAAACTACAAAGACAAGTGCATTTCAAGAGAGACTTTTGCACCTTTTTGTATTCATTACAATGTGCTAGAGTAGTTTTTATTCCATCTTTTTATATAGGATCAGTGATGAATTTTCTTTTCTAAACAAATTCTAAAACCTCTTGTCATCTTTGTAATATCTAAGGAGAAATAGTTGATAAGCAAATGGCGAATGTATTTACTGTGCAATTTTTATTAGTGTATAATTATAGGGTGATTGGTGCCAAATGAAAAAGATGAATTTGTAATGTTTCTCAGGACCAAAATCAATACAACCAAAATATGTTTAATAAATGTCCTGTGGCTTAAATTAGATGTCTTACTAGTGACAAGAGATGTGCATTTATAGTTTATTCCCTTTTTTTTTTTTTTTGTTTTTACCACTTTATATTCTGTACTGTAGGTCAACTGAAAATTGCAGATCAGGCACAATCACTTTGATTAGTTTCCCTCTAAACTTATCATTCAAGGGTCTTTTACTGGTTGCTTTGTAAGAGAAAACTCCTTTTCTTTATTTGTCAAAATATCATTCCCAAGCACAACCAGCTCGGTACGGAGACTCAAAGTGGTCAAAATTAGATAAATAAGTGAGACATTATGAAACATATAAATACCCAAATAAACTCGGACGAAATTTGTAAACATCAAATTGTAAAAACATCAAATTGTGAAATAACACATTTTTTTCATTTCATTGACTGAAAAAGTGGCATTCATAGGTAATTGGACAAAATGGCATTCTGAAATAAAACAGACTGCGGAAAAGAGACATTTTGAAACAAATAATGAAATGAAAAATGATTCAATTTATTATAAAATTAATAAAAATAACATTTTATAATTCATTAATATTTGTTATGTTTATTTTCTAATGTCTTATGTAATTATATAGTTTTGAACACTTTGGGACTCCATAGATTTAAAAGGCTGCACTGATTTAGGTGTGAGAGAAAAGGTTTGTCTTTAATATCTACCAGAAGCACCAACAATTTCCAACTTTTTGCTTGAATGTAACAGCTCAGCTGTCCTCATCTGCATCATATCAATCCTTGTCTACTTTTTAATTACATATCAGGCCTTGTTGGTGTTGCACTCAAGAGAAGCACATTATCAACCTTGTGACTCTCCTGGTCTGCAAGTTTTATACGACCCATTTCACATCCACTGCTGTCACATCAACTTATGTAAATCTTTTAGGTGTCTGTTGTTTGTTTTTGTTTTGTTCCTGACGGATCATTTGTTGAAATCTAGAAAACTGAAATTATTAATGAGCTGTATGAATGTCTCTTAAAAGTAGCCTGGAAAAGATCAGTCATGTGAAATGTAATTATCAGAATACAAGTAACGAGTTAAGTGCTGTAGTAGCCTGTTTTTCAGAGGAGACAATAGTCGGAAAAGTTGTGGAAATGATGGAATAAATCACGAGTGAGGAAGAAACACGCTGCTTGCATCACTGTCATTTTGGAAATGTAAGATTATTCTGCTGTTGCACTCAATGTGTGCTGCTCTGTGAATGAGTTTCAGATGACTTCTTGAACACAAATGCAGATTACAAGTTAAATTTTAACAAGAGGAGAAAGTTATTGTCATCGGTGCCAATACTTGGAGCCATTTCCACTTTGTTCCATATCTATGATCTAGTGGGATGCCTGCATGATGTGTTAAAGTGCGTCATTACTGACTTTTGTATTGGCAATAACACATTATTAAAAGAACAGGTTTCTGTTTAGTGTGGAATACACTCAGAAATAAAATCTTTACTATGGAAGCCTTCAAGCTGCTTTTCTGTGTGTTTTCTTTAATGACTCAAGATCTTGAAACACACTTAACTGGATATACAGTGTTTGTTTTTCAGTGTGCAGCTGAGATGGGACACACAACATCATTTGCATCATCATAATACGTTCATTTTTTTATATCTTTTATTTTTCATTCATTATAGTGTAGAAAAAACCTTTGGTCAAATTAAAATACGGTTGGTTTCTTTGCTTGTTATTCTGATTTTTTTTTCCTGTGGGGTGTGCCTCAATATTCCAGTTACCTCACATAATTTAAAGAGAAATTTGAACAAAAACCAAGAAAAGTAAATATACTGTTTCATTGCAATACATGTCCGCTATGAAATTCAGCCTGGAAACATCATGACTCAGGCTGATGAAATAGCTGCTGTCATAAGTGCAGAATAAGGCAGCGAAAGTCTCCCCACAGGTATGTGACACTGATCACCTCATCTCTTCCGCTTCTTCAGTTTCCATTCTCTTTGCTGAGTCTGCTGCTGCATTCAGGTGCTGTGGGAATATGTGACACAGCTGCTGTACATCTGGAAGCAGCACCCTCAAAGAGTTTACATGACTGAAATAATTTGAAAGAAAAGAGGGGGGGGAAAGGTAAATGAATTGCATAGCTCCTGATCTCAAGTCTTGCCTAGTAGTTGGATCCTTTTATTGAAGTTCACATGTGGTAAGAAAAGGATCTTTTAAACAAATCTTGCACTGTAGCTAAATTGAAAAGAATTAACCTAATTGTTGAGACAGCCACCAAAAACTTGATTTAGGAGGTATTAATTAAGAGGTCAAAGACCCCACTGAAATTTGAATGAATACTGGGTACTTTTTGTAAAACGATGGTGTTCCTTATCTCAAAGAATTATTTCAGTCCTGTTTGTATCACACTAATCAATGTCTTTGGGAATTTTGTCCATTTGCTTGTCAAATTATAGAAACTGTTCTCTGTAATCTTCCCCTCAGTGCCATGTGTGTGTTTTAAAACCCAGAAAGGCAATTTGACATGCTCTACTTTCAGCTTTATCCAGTACATAGTTCTGAAAGAGCTGCTCATCATTATGAATAACTCAGCCATCACTCAGCTCTATACTGTAATGTCATGGTTTTAATGTAAAGACACTGTCATTAGCAAAATTAGTCTGGATTGAAATGTGACTTTATGTTACAGAAAACCATAAACTGTGTCACAGACTTGTCACTGTAACCGGCGGCAGTCATGAATGCTTATTATGTCTTTGTTTGTTTCTGTGTGGTTTCATTTTGCAGTCCTTCTGTGTATTTTTGGCTCCTGCAACCCATAAATTTCCTTTTTAGATGTTACAGTGAAATTTGAATACATTTGAATGTGAAAGTAAATTCGTCACCTTGGAAACAGTGGTTTGAAAAGGAATCTTAACTCAAAGTCTATTAGCCTTTTCTAGCACTTCCAATCACATCTCATGGTCAGTAACTGAGCAAGTGAAACTTGATTCGATTTGATTAATATCACAGTAGCTCGTTTGCATTATATTATGATACACAAACAAATAAAATAAGGCTGCAACTAACCATTATTTTCATTATTGATCTGATGATTATAGTCTTGATTTTCTATATATCCTTTAGTCTATGTGCTGTCAAAATATTACTAAACAAACTTTCCAATAATCCAAAGTGATTTTTTTGTTTTGTCTGACTAACATCTCAAAGCCCAAAGATATTCAGTTTATTACATAAGAGCGAAAAATCCTCTCATCTGAGAAGCTGGAACTCATAAATGTTTTACATGTGTGCTTAGACGGATTAATTGGTTTTACCAACGTTAGTGATGGAAGATTCTTCTCCTTTACTTGAGTAAAAGCACCTAAGTATTATGAGCTTGATGTAGTTCAAGTATTGCAGTAAAAGTAGTGGTTTGGTCCTTCTTACTGATATATTATTATATATGACATCATTAAATTATTAATACTGAAGCATCAGTGTTAGAGCAGCATGTTACTGTTGTAGCTATTTATATGCAGTTCACTAGTCCAGTGGTTCCCCACCTAGGGGTCATATCCCTCCAAAGGGTCATCAGATAAATCTGAGGGGTAATGAGATGATTAATGGGAGAGGAAAGTCAAGTCGCTGAATCTCCTGCACCAGCAAATTTATTTCATGAGGGACATCCATTGCTGCAAGAAAAAGGGAACGAAATCAAGTGAGCGAGACAAACATTTGAAAGAAAACAGATTTGTTAGCTTGAAGTTAGTCTGCTGATTTCTTAAGAGCAACAATACATTGTAGGATTGCAGCAATTAACCCTGGTACATTGCACCACCAGGCCAAACTCTATTCAAAGATCTGCTATTTTCATGCTGGTTTGATGCAGCTTGAACTTGATGTAGTTAAAGTATTGCAGTAAAAGTAGTGGTTTGGTCCCTCTGACTGATATATTATTATATATGACATCATTAGATTATTAATACTGAAGCATCAGTGTTAGAGTAGCATGTTACTGTTGTAGCTGCTGGAGGTGGAGCTACTCGACCAAATATACTTTCCGCCACTTCCAAATGGTAATTGATTAATTTTTATAACCGTCGTTTCGGTTTCAAAATAAAATAAATAAGTATTAAAAGCTGTAAATTCCGGGGTTTCCCACAGGACGAGAACGCATCATAAAACGTTGACAGCCAATGCCGGGGGTCCTGTGACGTCAGGGGGTGGAAGAAAGCAGCAGAGCAGGAATCAAAACAAGAGACGGACACGCCTTCGTCCTGAAAGGTTATAGCAGCTTTATTCCTCATGACTGCTGCTGTCAGAGCTGCACAGAAACAGGCCTGTCGTCCACGAGGAGGCGAAAAACAACAGCAACACACTGCAAAAACACCTCTGCACAAATGGAGTCCACAGAAATGTCAGACAGCGTTGACAGCAGTCGTTGATACAGGTCGAAAATATCACTGACACCCGAATCCTGTAAAATGCCCAACCAGAAGAGCAACAAGGGAAAGAAAAGCAAACGCACTAACAGTAGCGGAGATGAGCAGGAAAATGGAGCCTGTGCGGCCGCAACAGGAGGCGCAGCCGCGGCGGCTGCACCCAGAAACGAGCGCTCGAGCGGTAAGAGAGGAAGCGGACAGATGGAGAAGTTTGCTGATGCTGCCTGTCTTCCTGCGAGGGGAAGCTCTGTGACAGACATGCACTGCGACGTTGCAAATGTTTCTGTCCTCCACCCCCCACCTCCTCCGCTCCTCACTTCTTTCTTATCTGGAGGGGAGCCGTGCCAAACTTCGCTTAAAAAATACGACAGTTTAATGGTCCTCAGATTATCGGTATACACAGGCTACACTGGTCGATCACGACTTCAGGCCTTCTATGAGAAGGATGTGTGTGTTTTATTTTTATCGCCTGTGTTTATATGAAGCAGCAAGTAACTGGCGCTCAGCTGCCCTGAGATGTCAGTGCTGTGTAGCTGGTTTACACTGTGTTGTTGTTGTTTTTTTTAAGCGTTGCTGTGGTGTGTTTTGGTGCAATTATATGTGTGGGAACTGCAGGTAAACACGGTGGAAATGTACTCAAGCAGGTGTTGCTTGCTGTGTCGGATGTGAGCAGAAGTAGAGAGGTGCTGTTGCTGTTTTGTAAATCCGGTTCAGTCATGATTTAACAGGTTCGATTAGTGCCTGAGGAGCAAGACATCTTTGAATTGTCAGATTTATTAACGGAGTTTGGCGCGTCCTCTTTGCTACTCTTGGAGAGAGAGAGAGAGAAAAAAGAATATCACCTATGAACATGGAAATGGCTTGTTGTGAGATGTAGTCTTAAGTTTTAATGGCACGGTGAGGCTGTTCTGTGAATATTATTACATGCACATTACTGACCGGATGGCTGCCTACCTTATACTCAGTGTGTGTTTGTGCGCGCGCTGCCGTGCAGGCCTCAGCTGTCTTTTCCTGACGCGCACCTTGTCCACTCAGTGTTTGGTTGTGGCCTTCCTCAGGGGTAATACTGACACCTCACCGCTTGTCTGCGCACTCAAGTTCAACTTCATCCCATACAGACTTGAAATAGCTTGAAAAAGTCACCCTTGCAAGCTTCTTGCAGTCACACTTCATGTGGTACAAATTTAGTTCCTGGCTATGACTTTGGAAAACTGTCTCACCCCATGTGCAAACTAATCCATTGTTCACCTTTAGCTCTATTATTACTGTGTAACGAGACTTTATGATGAAGATCTGTTATAGATGTATTGCTATATGAGGGTAAAAACTCTGATCAGTGCTTTTTTATTATATTAATGTTGAATTCAATTATGTAATGTAAGTTATAACCTTTATAATTACAATGATGAACAAATACTCCTATATAAATGTATTTTTTATAGTCATCATATGTAATATGCTTCTGAAGTGTAGCTGAAACTATTAGTCAATCAACTATTTTGATTTTACAAGCAAAAATGCAAAAACATTTGATGGTTCCAGCTTCTCAGTGTGAGATTTGCTGGGTTTTGGGCATTAGTCCATACAAAACAAGCTATTTTAATATGTCACCATGGACGTTTTTTCACTATTTTCTAATAGCAGTAATCAAAAATTAATCATTTAATGAGTTAACAGAAAACACAGGCGGCTTCTCCTGCACTGAAATTCAGTCAAGTGCTCTGCCTTTAAAAAAAGAGTTTATATTCTCCAGAACAAAGTCAGGAAAAAATGTGGTAGAAAAGAATAATGTCATGTATTGATCTTTTGAATTTACTCATTTATTATTTATGAATTTATTTACAATCAGATGGATTGACAATTAATCAATGGTTAATCAAGGAAATAGTGACAATGATAGATAATTACAATGTAAGTGATGGGGGACAAAATCCATATTTTGTGCTCCTTCTGTGCATTTTTTTTTTTGTTTTTGTATTTTAAGTTTATCTGAAGCTAATATGAAGCTTCAGCTTCCAATTGAGTCAAATCAAGTTGATTGCTTTCAATGTCTTTGTAGTGATAAAGTTCCTCTTTTTGTTACTATACTTCCACTGCAGCTCAACAGGGAATTGGATGCTAAAAATGTGTCAGATATCCACTTGATATGAATAACTCAGACTGCTGAAGCCTCATATAAGCTTATAAATCATGAACCTGTCGTTTAAGTCAAATGTATGCATTTACTTTTCAGAACATTAAAAGTGTATTTTTATGTTAACTCAGAAAATATCTCTATTACTATAACTATTGTTTATTCCTGTGTATCTGTGTCCAAGCAAGATTCATTTCAAGATTTATTTGTGCTGAACTCCGAACTAAATATAGACATTTATCAGTTTTTCCAGTAAAATGATGCTAAAAATGTTATGTGGTGACTTAGAAAGACACAAAAACGCTGACAGTGTACAGGAAAAGGAAGGAGGAAACTATCCCCCTCCACACACACACACACACACACACGTACACCCACAGTGTGTTATCATGAGCTGCTCCTTGTAGAAAGACTGTGTGCCCACATTCACTTGATTCACATCCAGTCTTGACAATAACTGGCAGGGCTTGAATAGAGCTGCTCTCAGGCTTCCGGGTTGGCGGCCTAGTTGAATATCATAAATTGATGCAAGAGCACAGAAATCCCCTTTTTTAAAAAAAAAAAAAACACATTTGCGGTTATTGTTATGTGATGCTGGTGATGTTGCGAATGCAGTATACGATGGAAAGACAGCTTTAATAGTATTGTTGTCCATTTAAATCAGTGCTTTGTAGAGATATAAAATCAAAATGAACAACAAAATTCATTGTTTGGTCTACAGCTTCTCAAATATGAGAATTATTTTTGCTTTTCTGTGTTTTATTTCAGTGTAAATTGAAAATATTTGGATTTTTTTTATCACCGTGAGCTTTATAAACATGCAACGGCATTTTCTACTATTTACTGACCATTAATCAGTTAATCAAAAAATGATCTTCAAATACATCTCTAATAAAAATAATTGTTAGTTGCAGCTGTATAATTTGTAAAATATCACAAGTACAAAGAAATAAATCAATCTTCTTGATAAATTTTGATGAGAACACATCAAATGATCTTTTCTGGTCTCCCCTCCTGTCTTGACTCATCCAGAGGTCCAGTGTGCGACCCCTCTCGGCTGCAGCTTGGCCCGGTCCATTGACCTTGAGAAGGATGACTACCAGCGGGTGCTCTGCAACAACGAGCTTTGCCCCTACGGGAACTGGATGCATCTGCAGTGTTTCTACGAGTGGGAGAGCTCCATTCTCGTCCAGTTCAACTGCATCGGCCGGGCACGCTCCTGGAACGAGAAGCAGTGCCGCCAGAACATGTGGACCAAGAAGGGCTACGACCTGGCCTTCAGGTTCTGCTCCTGCCGCTGCGGCCAGGGCCATCTGAAGAAAGACACCGACTGGTATCAGGTGAAGCGCATGCAGGATGAACGTAAGAAGAAGCCATCCGAGAGGAGCACGGGTAGGACGGGGGCCAGTGGGGGGGCTTCAGGTGCTGGGGACGGGCTTTTTGAGGAGCCCAAGAAAAGCAAGCCACTTGCAGGCGGAGGAGGTAAAGTAGCTCACAGAGCCTCTAGTCAGGAGCTACCTCGCAGACAATCAGTGGACCGTCAGAACTCTATAGAGAGAGGAGCAGCAGCGGCAGGAGGAGGAGGAGGACATGCAACAGGAGGAGCTTTTCCTCTGGGGCCTCCTCAGAAGTCTCCATGTGACTCTCCGGGACAGTCTCCTCCGACTGGCTTCTCCTCTCCTACTGCTGTCCTCGCAGCAGGAGGCGGAGCAGCAGGTTTTCGGGGTTCCCGTCAGCTGGGGGAGTTCCTCAAATCAGCTGTCCACATGGACACGCAGAGGAAACACCTTTTAGTCGGGGGAGCCATCGGCAGGAGCGGCAGCTGCTCCATGGGAGTCTCCAGCGGTGGGCCCGATGGTCCCCACCTCGCCCCCGGGTCTGTTCTCCCCCTGCCGCTGTCCTTCGCCCTCCCACTTCATCACAGGCTCACCTCTGGCAGCGTGGGTGACGGCGCCCACCCTCACCCTGTGCAGTTCTTGAGGAGGCTGGACCTCTCGGAGCTCCTCACCCACATCCCTCGCCATAAACTCAACACCTACCACGTCCGCATGGAGGACGATGCTCAGGCGGGCCAGGGGGAAGAGCTGCGCAGGTAGGCCTCTATTTATTCTTTGTTATAAAATATCTTCTTCTGCTTCTTGGTCCTGATTGTCAATAATCTGATAAACACATATATGCATATAGATATATAAAGACAACTGCCATTTAGAGATTTAGAAAAACATTTTTTACACACCATATATTAAAGCAGTCAAAAGTTTGGTACTGCAAGCAAAAAAAAGTCATCATTATCAAGTTTTTCTGCTATTAAAATGACAAAATTGCCTTGTTTTTATAAGTTTTCTAAGTTTCCTTTATTCAATACACCTCTGAGAAGCACTCTAGCATCACTGTTAAGTATAATCTCTTGAGGTTAAATGCTAATTTAGAGTTTTATTGCCCCAAATTTCAGAAACCAGATCGCACTGACAATTTGCAGATTTTAAAACTCTTACTTTTAATACATTTTATTTGGTCTGGAATCCGTCTTAAACAGCAGAGGTTTATCCTCAGTGCCAACAGCTTTAACCATAACACAGTGAACGCTCATAATGGCTTTGATGTTGCAAAAGGCCAACCAGTATAATGCGATTAACTTTGACGCTGTGTATCCATGACAGTAATGTTCCTTTCTGTTTATGTTATAAACAGCGTAAAAAAAAATAAATAAGAGGAACACTGCTGCAAAGATTTGATTGAATTTTGGTCTGCGTTATAAATAAAATCAATACAAAGCAATATGAACCTGAATGCTTAGACATGATTAATATTTAAGCCTCCGAAACAGCATTTGAACTATTATAAGACAAAAGGAAATACATTATTAGAAGGTGTAGGTGCTTTCCATTCTGCTAATTATGCTTCCTTATGTCCTCGCTTCTCTGTGCTGCAGCCTGACGAACAGCAAATGATCGTTTTTAGTCCCATAATATCTAATATCTAAAACAGGTCATCAGACTAGAGCTGCAACTAACGGTTATTATCATTATCCATTTAACTGATGGTTATTTTCTCAATCAATAGATTTATCATTTTGTCTGTAAAAAGTCAGATATTCAGTTTATTATCATGTATGACACAGAAAAGCTTCAAATTCTCACATCTGAGAAGCTGCAAACAGCAAATGTGTCTCTCTTTCACATCCCTGTTCGGAGGAGCTAAGATGCGAGGAAGAGAGGGAGACAATGAGCCAAATGGAAAGCACCGCCAGTCATTGGATTGACTCTTTAGAGTTAGTATTACTCAGCTTTAGGGCTGCAACTAATGATTATTTTCTCGATTTATTGCTTCATTTTTGGTTTATAAAACGTCAGAAAATGGTGAAAAATGTTGATCTTCATTTCCCAAAGCCTAAGAGTCGTCCTCAAATGTCTTGTTTTGTCACGACCAACAGACCACAACCCAAAGATATTCAGTTCATGTCAAAGAAGACTAAAGAAACCATAAAATATGGACATTTAAGAAGCTGGAGCCAGAGAATTTTGGAATTTTTCTTTTAAAAAATGACTCAAAATGGTCAATTACTTATCAAAATAGCTGCTTTTCTGTTTATCATCTAATCAATTAATCGACTAATCATTGCAGCTCTACTCAGCTTGTTTAGACAGATTTACTAAAACCATTGAGAAAAGTTCTGAACTGTCCACTTGTTTCATGTCTTGTTCTTGTGTCCATACCCTGAATGTGTCCATGTTGTCCTGTAGATTCATCTTGTCGGCCCTCAGTGCGAGCCAGAGAAACGTGGTCAACTGTGCGCTGTGCCACCGGGCGCTGCCTGTGTTTGAACAGTTTCCTCTGGTGGACGGGACTCTGTTTCTCAGCCCCTCACGCCATGACGAGATTGAGTATGACGTCCCCTGCCACCTGCAAGGTCAGACTCGCTTTCAAGATCATGACATCACCTCAGGTTATTTCACACCAGCATTCAGTGGAGGGAGTTGACATAGTTCAAATGTTTTGGACGTGATAGTTCACATGCAGTAAGATTCACAAATATATAAAATGAAAGACTTACGATCAAAGTCACTTTTTTATTTGTCTCATACAAACTGATGCAGAGAAACACATTATTTTAAAAAAACATATGGACATGGGAAATGAGGAAAACATCTACCGCACACCATCAAATTTGAGACTGAAAGTTTATTCTTGACTTGAAACACTGCAGGTCACAAAACAATCTCAGCAGTCATTTAGTGGCTGTACTGGTGATTTCAATCACAACACATGTTCTTCCTCATCAAATGGAGATGTCCAGTTGTCATAACACTGGGTTCAGTTACATTTATGCACATTTAACCAATTTGAATGCTCAAATTTCCATTTTTCTAAGCACTTTAAGAAATGGAGTAAGAAGAGGGCAACTCCATCTGCTGAAGAAGACTGTGTGATTACGGTCAAAAGCTCCAGAAGAGCTACTAAATGGACCTGAATGTATTGTCATTTCAATTTGTAATAACCTGTAGTGGATAACAGTTCACACATTTTCGTTCTGTTTATTCTATATTACTATAAAAAACATTTTTATATTTCTAATTCTTACTTTTATTGTAATTATTATTTCTTATTGTACAGTAGCCTTATCAGCAGAGCCTAAAGAGTATACCTCCCTGCATTTCACTGCACATATTAAGTATGTGATAAATAAAACATTTTACTTGCACGATATTCAGTTTGTACACTCAGCCAGTGGATACCAACCCTTTTGCCTTATGAGCTCTTAAATGAAGTAATTTCTATAAGTTGTGATCTGTTCCATCAGTCATTTTCAGATTGTTACATTTAAACATTTTTAAGTGGTTCCTGAATGCAACAAGGTGCACAATTTAATTACCTGAGAAGCAACAAAAACACATGAAGCAACCAAGACTGCTGCTAATTAGAGAAAACTGTACATATTCAGTGGTTACAAATAAGTCTTCATATGTTATGTCACTCAGTTTGATATTCTTTCTCTACTCAACATGTTCAAACTTAGTTTTCCAGTGCATAAAGGCAACTGGTCAATCCATCAGTGAGCCCATCTGTGCTGTGTATATCGACATAGAAAGACTCTCCTCTGGCTTCTGTGCAGTCCAGCATGAATGTGAATCAGCACGGCGGCCCCGTGAAGCTTCTTTGATGTTCTGGCCCACCAGCTTTGATATGTATGATCCTCGATATGCATCAATATGAAAGGATTATTTATTCAGTTTTTCATGCTTTTGTGTCTGGCTGAATAGAAATGTTGGTACAGTTAAACAGTGAGGTTTCATTTAGTTTGTCAGCATGGCTGTTGCTTTCTTCATTCAAAGTTTTTCCCAGTAAGATAGAAAAGTGTGGAGTAGAGCTGCAGCGATTAATTGATTAATCGATTAACAGAAAATTCATCTGCAGCTGTTTTTAATGATCGATTGATCGTTTCAGTCATTTTATGGTTACAACTTCTCAAAAATGTTTTTCTTTGCCATATATGACAATGAATTGAATGTCTTTTAAGTTTTTGGACTCTGAAAACATCACCATGACCTCTGAGAAATTGTGAATGCCATTTTTTCTAACATTTCATCGACTAAACGTATAATCGATTAATTGAAAATCAATCTGCAGATTAATCGCTAATGAAAATAACTGAAAACACATCGGCCTTGTTCACTTAGTGTCTTATCTTACCACTAGGAGTCCTCCTAAGTCCTCATTAGAGTCCCTAACTAAGAGTTTCATCAATTAACTTGCTCACTATCTCCACAGTGATTGGTTGATGGGTGACTGGGCTGTGTCGTTGAATGTACAGCAGCATGATTAGACAGATAGAATAGGATTGATAGATATTGAATATATGTGCAGTATGGAAAGATATTTCCATGTACTGTAGATTGTATTTAACAAACACCATCTACATGCTGATATTGAGATGTTTTTTTTTCCAGTTGACTGAAAAAGATTGCTTTTATAACTCTACATGTAGAGCCCTTTTTACTGTGTAATCCAGCGATGGCTGTGAAATCAGCTTCATTCATTTATTTGTTGCAGTTGGTGATTATTTAATTTATACTTCAACTGGCAAACAAAAGCATTAAGAGGGTATTTTGGCATGACGTTCCTCAGCGTTGAACTTCTGGTGTTATTCTGTTGTTTTCATATTTTGGCGCACAGATTGAATAGAGTCCTGATGTTAAAAAAAATTATTGTTGTATTTTTCCAAAATCTGGATCTAAAGGGGCACGTCACCTGCATCTTGTGAGCAGGCGTCAGTGACTTAGAAGTCCTCTAGACTACCAGTAACTTCTCTCAGACTTGGGAGCTACTTTTATCCCTAAAATGCTTTCTGAATTAGTCTTAAGACCCAAAACGTAGGAGTCCTAAAGTTAGGACTGACATACCCCTTATTTTTAGAGTTTTTCCTAAGTCGACCAGTTACAAGCTACTTTTAGCTTCGGGATGTTTTGTGAATATGACCTCAGAACACCAAAATCATGGCTCTATTGTGACCGATTTAGGATGTTATACACAGTGGCTCTGACTGAATTCATGTATACAGTGATTTCGACAGTAAGCTCCTTTGTGTTCCCTCTGTAACTTTGGGTTGATGGACTTTAAAGGATGGGCTCTCGAGTCTTTCTTAAAACAACAGTCAGGAGCCCGAATGAACATTGAAAAAGGTTTTTCTTGCTGTAATCATTCCTCCTGTTCATACTGACCATTAGAAGATGCCTTCATAATGAATTTACAATGTAAGTGATGGAGGCTGAAATCCACAGTCCTTATAATGTTAGTTTATCTAAACATTACAGTCTTTTTATATACTATACTATATACTATACTTCCACTACAGCTCAACAAAGAAACAGAAAGGGAATTTGATGCTAAAAAGACAGTAAATGTGTCAGATATCCACACGTGACTGCTGTTTTAAGACAGTGTTGAAGAACTGTGAACCAGACCTTTAAAGCTCTAGTTGGCTTTTTAAAAATATGGTTAATAAAAAACTATTTTCCAAGCATCACTTTTGACACAGTGAGTCATTCACATAGAAGTTGTTCACTGCTGGGAAAGCTTCATTTTGATACTTGATAGTCTGTTATTTCTTTCGGGAAATGAAATCACATCTATGTGGAAATTTAGCAGCAATATCATCAGTAATGGTCAACTTCTCTTTGCTGTCCAGTCACCCAGGCTGCTCTGATCCATGTATGAACAGACTCGGAAGCACTGATCTAATTTTGCTTGCAGCATAGAAGCAAATCAAACCACAAATATAATCAAAAGTTAATTTTATCGATTTTCCTAGCTGATAAATAAGCCACTCTTGCTTAAAGACAAACCCACTGCACCCGTCATTTAGTCAATTTAACAACTAACTGTATTTCTTCATTTCTAACAGGCAGGTTAATGCACCTCTATGCCATCTGCGTGGACTGTCTAGAAGGCGTCCACAAGATCGTCTGCATCAAGTGCAAGTCACGTTGGGACGGGAGCTGGCACCAACTGGGCACCATGTACACCTACGACATACTGGCTGCTTCACCGTGTTGTCAGGTACAAATACTGATCTCTATTGAGTGGAGTCAGTTCATTTAAAGTGAGTTTAAAAAAAAAGATGTAAATCTACAAAATTAACAGACCTGCTTCCCCTCTCCTCCCTGTGTGTCCTCAGGCTCGTCTCAACTGTAAGCACTGCGGGAAGCCCGTGGTGGACGTTCGGGTCGGGATGCAGTATTTCTCAGAGTACAGCAACGTCCAGCAGTGCCCTCACTGCGGCAACCTGGACTATCACTTTGTTAAACCTTTCTCCTCCTACAAAGTACTCGAGGCTTATTGACAAATGTTGTCCATGCATGCTAGTTGAGCTGCTTTTGTTCTCATTTTTTTTCTAACACAATCTAGGAAAGATTTTATTTTTTTGGGCCTTAAGGTGGTTTTTAAGTTCTCTCTTCTTCGGTTTCCTTTTTTATGTATAGAAAAAGTATGACTAGTTTAAAAAAAAAAAAAAAAAAAGAACAAAAAAAAAAAAAGTTCCAAGACAGTATCTCTGCTGTTCCAGGAAGGTGTTGATAAAGTGTGGAACTGACGTAACCACATTTATCTGTGACAAGTGAATGTATCTGTACGCCAAATTTGTTTTATTTTTTACCAAAAAAAAAACCCCCATAAAGATGAATCTCGAATAAAGCAGAGAAAGAGACATGTTGGTGTTGGTTTGATGTCTTTCTCACATCTCAAACATTTTCTCAATCAAGGAAAGCACGGCGTTGTTATCAAAACCTTTTTTGAAATTGAGCATAATGGGCCTATTGACCGCCTCATTCACAGCATTTTCACATTATTGCATTAATAATTCATCATAGGACTAATCAATGATGAACTTCACCTGCTTCACATACATCAGCAACTCTAACTCCCTGATAATAAACATTATTCCATCAAATCCACGTTTTGCATCTTCACATTAGCCTGCCAGGGCTTTGTGTGTACTCAAACACATTTTGTGTCCAATAGTCTATTATATGGGGACACACCTCCCATCATGGGATAAACATCTGCTCACCACTATTATCCCATTTAAAGACAACTGAAGGAATAGGTCTACAGCTATGGTAGCAGCTCAGTGATGCTTCTTGTACTTAGGCACAGCTGTACTTTGAGCTAAATGCTAATGCTAACATGCTCACACTGACAATGATGACATAGTGATGTTGAGCAGGTGTAATGTTTACGATGTTCAGCGTCTTATGTGAGTGTGTTAGCATGCTAACGTTTGCTAATTAGCATTGAACACAAAGTACAGCTGAGGCTGATGGGAGTGTCACTAATGTAGTTCTACAAGTATTTGCTCACAAACCTATTAGCATTGGACACATTGACATTTTGACCTGAAGATGGCAGCAGATGGAAAGCAAAGGGATCATCAGGGACATTCAATGTCTTCCAAATTTCATGACAATCCATTTAAGAAATTTCACTAAAAAACACAAAAGTCAACCTGCTGGTGTCACTAGAAGAAAAGTAATCAACATCCTAACTTGTATAACACTGATAAGATGACATTTTGACAAGAGTGGTTTCTTACAGGATGGCGATGCCTCTGTTTGAGAGGGTAACGTGTCTCTCCACCATCATCGACAAAACACTAAATGAGGGAATATCTTTTGTGAGATCCTCCAGTAGAGGTCCAGAGAATAAGCAATACTGGAGCTTTTCTGGAGGCTTTTAGTGGCCAGACAACTTACTAAAACATTCATTTCAGCTTTTATTTTTATTTTTCACCCTCTTACATGTTTGAGGCTTAATTTTAGCGTTAAGGGTTGATGTTAGGCATGTAACTGTTTTAATCACGCTCAAGATAAGCCTCCCAGCAATGAATGTAAGTCAATACGATGCACAGGAGTACAAGTTTGTGTGTGAGAGTCCTCCAGAATGAAATCTTTTTTTCCTCTGAATCATAGCCTGCACAAACAAATCCTCCGTATGTTGTTACATAAAGTCCTACAGTAACTAGGGAGCCAGTTATTTAGCCATTATGTTGGCTAGTATGGCTGTAATATGAGAACTAACTCGTACCAAAGAAAGTTCCAGTGTATCTCTGCCTCCTTTGAAGAGCATGGCCCACAAAGGTGACTCTTTCAGAGGAGTGAAGCTTAGTCCCTCTTACCGGACGCATCTTCAATTTACACCAAACTTTATGAGTCAAACGTGTCCTTAAATATTTTCACACAACGAGAAAATCCCGATTAAGGATTTTACACCAAAATGTGACATTTAGGAACAGATTTCAGTTTGTTTTTGTTGTTTCACTGCTGCGTTGACCCTTCTGTTGTGTCCGTGTTGCTAACAGGCGATGGTGTTTTGAGCTCAGCAGCCTGTGAACTGGAGTTGGCAGACTGTGACGGTGAAGTCTTATTTTTCTTTATTTGCGACAGTTCCTTGGCTGAAGGTGGTCGGATGACACACATGGCTGCTTGACCATCACGTATGACTTTTGGCTTGGAAACAAATCCCACCATTACCTCCATTTGTTGCACTATCTGCTCCAGATTTGTGTCCTGTGGGAAATCAAAGCACATGTGTTTAAGATTTGCTATTGAAGAAAACGTTTGAGGGAATTCTATTCATGTCCAATGTGTGATTATAAAGCATAATAGTATAATGATCCTGCACACTCTTCGCTGTTACAGCAAAATTCAACATCGCAGTTCTTTTGTTTGACTCAAAATCCAAAGATATTTAGTTTACAGCAGCAAATCTTCAATTTGAAAAGATGGAAGCAGAGAATTTGTTGCATTTCAGCCAGAAAATGACTGAAAACAGCTAATTGATTAATCGACTAATCGTTTCAGCCCCAACAAATACAGCTGTGTGAATGATAGCTCGGTGCATACTAGATCTGATAACAACATATATTTTGAACATAAACAGGTATTTTTGATTAAAGTCCCTTGAATTTGGTTATTAAAAATTGACCAAGATGTCCTCGACTGGGACATTTTTCA
The DNA here is from genome assembly GCA_029490765.1 of Euthynnus affinis. Taxonomy (NCBI): domain Eukaryota; kingdom Metazoa; phylum Chordata; class Actinopteri; order Scombriformes; family Scombridae; genus Euthynnus; species Euthynnus affinis. The sequence continues at coordinate 7,978,487 of CM055853.1, read as the reverse complement.
GCTGAAAAAGTAAACTGGTCGGTGGTGACACTGTTTCTTAAGCAGCTCAAATATATTCAACATTTCTCCAGTATCAGATGCATCAATCAGACTGAAACGCCTCCAGATGTCATTTTAGATTGTGAAGCGACCGGATATCCACCACTAGCCACAAAAGAAAATATATTTTTAAAAAAAATGGTTGCCATGCCTAAAATGACCTTTAGCTGTTTTGTATGTAGTTTATTCTGTCAGCTTCGTTCATGAAAGTCAGGAAACAATCTGTTGAATCTTTGTATCTGTGCGTCCACAATATCCAAATGTTTGCTACTGTAGTTGTTACTCTTCTTTAATCTCCTCTCATCTCTCTACTGTAGCTATCAAATAAAAAAAAGTCAAAAAAATATGTGAAAAAGTGAGTGTTCCTCCTCACCAGGTTGTCTGCGGGATGCGTGCGTCCTGACCGCAGAGTGATCCTAACATGGTGCTTCTTCTCCAGCCAGCTCTCCACTTGTTTCAGTTTGGTTGTGAGGTCGTGAGTGCCGATGCCGGATGTAAAGGTGAGCTCTTTCATCTGCACGGGGGCTGTGGAGAGAATACGGTCAAAACCCATTTTACAGCCCTGTTGTGTTACATTTTGTTTCACATACGGTTGGCTGGGATGGATCTGCCACGTTGAAAGTCAGAGTAATGGGGCCTCATTTTAAGAAAAGCTAAATCCTAAACAAAGATCAGTTAGTTAATAATTCCAATATCCTTTTTTTGGGGGCGGCGGGCCGGGGGTTATTTTGGTTAAAATATGGTGTATTAACTGGGAAAAAAGGGGAGTCATGTATTTCTAGTAATCTAAAGTCTGATTTTGGATCGTGCTAGGACAAACACATACCTGCTTTAGCTTTCTGTTTCTCTCTCAGCCTCAGCTGTTCCTCGTGGATCTGTTTGCCGCTCATCAGACGGTAGACGGGAGGGTCTTTATGTTCACTGAGCACCACCAATTTAAGACCCTTCTCATCCATGACTTTGAGCACATGTGCACGGTGCATGGTGCCCATGTTCTCTCCTGTCTCACTGATCACCTGTATCTCACGCTGCGGGATCTTGCGGCCGACGCTGGTGATCGTGGCGTGTGCCCGGGGATCCTGTTTTTTCTTCTTCGGCGCAGGAGTCTGTTCTGCGTCGTCTACCGCTGTGGAGAATGGAGACCATCTCCGAGTGGTGGCGATGGCGTTAGATCTTTCAGCGCATATGAGGAACCTTGATGCTGGTGTCTTGTAGCCAGGACTGCCACCACACGCAGCTCTCACTGTGTGGCTTAGCATCCACCTCACACAACCTGCATACATAGTCTAAAACAGAGAGGGGACAGTTGAGCTGCCTGATATAACAATCAATTAGAGCTTCAACAAACCACTATCGTCACTATCAATTAATCTGCTGATTATTTTCTGGATTAATTGATTAGTTGTTTGATCCATGAAATGTTGATCAATGCTTTGCAAAGCCCAAGATGGCATCTTCAAATGACTTGCCTTATCAAGATATTCAGTTTACTGTCATAGAGAACTAAAGAAACCAGAGAATATTCTCATTTAAGAAGCTGGAATCAGAGAATTTGGACTTTTTCTTCTTAAAAATTACACAAAACGATTAATTATCAAAAAATAGTATCAAAAATAAAAGAGATTAACTTAGTTGAACACGAAGGTTGTCACGATACCAGAATTTTAACTTCAATACAATATTAGTGTAAAAAAAAATTATACTCAATATGTCTTTTGATACCACGGCAAAAAGAAAGAAAAGTCCTTGGTACACAAAATAGGATATATAAAATAATATTTCATTAAATTGGCCATGGTTAGAGGGTTTCTTGCTGGAGAGAATGCTGTAACAGCTACAGGCTCAGGACCAGTTGATTTTCATCCCTGTTGTTTCATCTGTGCAGACTTGAGTTGAAAATCTGAATACAGATCTGGTTTTTTTTGTTTTGTTTTGTTTTTTTTTGGTAGTTTTAATAGTTTCTGTACTTTCAATACTATCAGATGTATACTTAATAGAGACCATATAGTTCTAAACGTGTGGTATCAAAAAAGTATTGAAGTATCAATACCTTACTGTACTGACAACCTTACTGTGAACTAATCGATTAATCGTTGCAGCTCTACAATCAATAATTTACTTATAATCTGACTCTACAGGCAAACTTGACCTCTCATTTGAAATAGATAAACATAATACATCAACAGCACTAACACAACCTAATCCTCTGCTTCTCCACAACCAGCCTCCATTCAAATATCTGCCAGTTAAAGGTTACTTGGAGAAATTTTACACCTATTTGGATTTCAGCTGATTTGGTTCACCCGTCATTCTGACAAATGTCTGCAGTTCAAATAATCAATGTTAGGACGGTTGTGTCCACATTTAGCCGCCGTTTCATCAGTAGTGTTATTCCGAACTGATCAGAAAACCTTAAAGATTCATAAAATGTCTCACAGTAAATACACTGGAAGAGCATTAAACTGTCATGGGAGCACTGCTTAACGCCTACAGAGACGTTTACAGTCTTCTAGGCTGATACGACATCTGAACTAACGAACAGTAAGTTTCATTGACACTTTGAACAGGTTGTCCTAAACGTACTGACGTGGTCTCCAATTACATACAAACAGAGTGTGTGTGTTACACATCACATCAACGCAGGGACTTGTGCTCCAATAACACATTAATGTGAATTTCGCTTACAGTAAATTCTTCTGTCGTCTGTTGTTGTTTTTTTTTACTCACTTTAGGTCAATGTCATACATTCATGCTCTCTGCAGGCTGACTGTTCTCTTCTTCCGCGATGTTCTTCTTCATTTAACTGGGCTTCTTCTTCTTCCTTGGGTTTTATTGGCGCTTGCAAACAGCTTTCAGGCACTTTATCGCCACCCACTGATATGGAGTGTGTACTACAGATCTGCCTAATCAATATTTCTACTAAACAAAGAATTACAACAATAATAAAAAAAAATACAATAGTCATCATTAAATTTAAGACGGGAAGCATAAATAAATAATACTAATATTTCTCAGATTCCATTCATAAATCTTGTTGAATACCACTTATTAAAGAATACTACTGATCTTTTGTTTTCCAATCTTTCTTAGTGCATTCTTTAAAATGTCTCTCTCCATACTGACACATAATTCTGGTAATACAATCAAACATGTTGTTATAAGTATCTCATCAGACCCTGCACTCCCAACAAATGGTTTATTTTCAAAAATATGTCTTCCATTACTTTATTTGTTCCATTCCTTCTGCCACCTCTTGATTTTTCCCTTAATCACCACTTTAGCAATTTGTATGCAATAAAAGCACAACGTTGTCCCCCTCAGGACAGGGCAGGATCCATTGTTAGTTCATTAAAGAGCCTGTACACAAATGTTCTTGTTTGCCCTCAGGTTTGCTTGGCCAGGTTTTGAGATATCCATTGATGAGATTTTGACATCCACTGTGCACATCATTGAAACACGTTTAAAAAAAAAAAAATAGCAACATGACATTTTGGAAAAAGAGTTGAACTGCAGAATGGGGTGAGGGTATATAACTATTTTAATGCAGCTTTAATGTCTAAGACTAGTTTGACATTTTGAGAAATACACTTATTTGCTTTATCAGCAAAACAGAGAACAGAGTCAGCTTTTTCCCAGTTTCCCCTTCTTTATTACCCAGTCAAGCTAAGCTAACCAGTTGCTGGTCATAGCTTCATATTGAACAGACAGTTATAAGAGTGGGGAAAAAGGGATGTATAAGATGAATGTAGCCTTTGAATAACAAACACAATGAGTCATGCAAAAACTAATCCCACAAGACATAGGAAATTTCATTGATAGTTTCATTTCCTGTTTCTGTTTTTTATGTGATGCTATAAATACTTAAAAAGCTAGATTTGATCATCTTAAAGGGCTAGTCTCACAGGCTCCTTTTTTCCAGTTTCAACAGTTCCATTTTGAAAAGATAGAAAGATATATCAATGTGGAGCGTCTCAGGTCAAACTGGAGGTTGTGTTCGGGATTTTCCTAACCATTTGATTAGTTCCCACACTTATATATGGTTAGTGGTGATTCACTGATACAAATAGAATCTTGCATTTTCTTTTTGGTAGAATAGGATCTTCATGTGTGGCTGCTGTTGTAAACTGTCCTGCTGATGTCACTGTCACACTGTGTTAGTGTAGGTGCAGGGGTGTGATATTGGTACTTCTCAAAAAAAAAGTAATCTGGATTTATTTTGATGATCATGAAGCCGGTTCTTTACAAAGTCATGATTTTTTTTTTTAATTGCTTTTTTATTTATGAGATTATTTGCAAGACATTAAAGGTGCAGTGTGTATAATTTAGTGGCATCTGGCAGAGCAGACTTGGCAGAAATGTAATATCAGTATGTATGCCACTAGATGCCACTAAATCCTACACACTGATCCTTTAACTCTTTTTTTGTCTTGAAGTGACACTTTAATTTACAGCATACAGCAAGCTCTATATTTACACCCGTTTTTAGAAAAATAAAAACTCAGCAGAAGAAAAAAAAAAATAATACAGAAGAGCAGCAGAGAAGGGATGTGTCTTTTTGGACAGACACACATTCAAAAGGTTTCACTGGTACAAAAGACAGAGGAAGTACAAAATACAATACTGAGGAACAGAGACACAGTCTACTACCAAGAACTACAAAGCCACAAAGTACTAGTAATATTCACAGAATTAAAGTATACAAGCTAATAGAAGAATTACCATTAGCATAGCATAGCATAATATAGCATAGTATAGTAGAATATAATATAGTGTATTACAGTTTAGTTTAGTTTAGTTTAGTTTAGTTTAGTTTAGTTTAGTTTAGTTTAGTTTAGTTTAGTTTAGTTTAGTTTAGTTTAGTTTAGTTTAGTTTAGTTTAGTACAGAGGTCTTCAGATTTTGAGTTTATTTATTTGCACTGGTTAAAATCAAACAAAAACACACAAACAACAAGAAAGAAAATCAGTGCGATTGGAGTGGAAAAAAGCCTTGTAGGCTTATTGATTACTTTTACTTATGATCTGCCTCAAAAGAGACACACCAGTGACACATTTTAACAAAAGATAAGTTATTAAACTAAATGAAACCAAATTAAAGAGTTAACTAAATATTTCAAGCACAAGGTGTGGAAATCAGTGGCATCAGTGGTTTATGGTGTGCATGGATGTAAGATATGTGTTTGTGAGTGTTGTAAGGTGCAGCCAATTCTGCAATTCAGTGTGTTAGACTTAGGGGAACCCTAAATTGCAATTTTTCTTTTCTTTTTTTTCTGTTCTATTTTTGTTCACTCAAATGACATCCATACAGAATATCCAGGTCACCCCATTACAACAGCATCACAGGACACTGCATTACATCCTCTTCATTTAAAGGGCACATCATATTTTCTCATTTTTGGGGGTTCTTAACACAGCACTATAACATTGTCTTCCACTGAAAGGGCACCATTAGGACACTTCATTCCAGAGTTTCACATATAGGCACTCCACAGGGCATTCATCCCAATTTACTGGATGGACATTGGTCATTACAAAACATTGGTATGTTTCCTCCTTTGTGTGGGCACCTCAGGGGACACTTTATCATAATGTTGGCCATCTTATAGGGCATTTTTGTTCCCTGCTCCAAGACAGTGACAATTTATTTAGAATTAAATAATATTCTAAAGGTAGTAGTTTGCAGATATGATCCATCTCTGAAAAATGTTCAGGTTTGAGGCTCTTAGGACATTTTGTATATGTAAACCATCTCTTGGGTTTGTAGGCTATTTTGTGTTGTTATAGATTGCAAAATATTGTATTCTAAGCAAACACTAATGTTTTGTTTTGTTTTTACAAAAGTTACTGTACATAAACATGTTACATTACATAACAACCACCATTTGTTCCTTGCATACTGCTACACCATCATTGCACGTTGATCCATGTGTAACGTTATCTTGGATTTTTTTTTCATTGGAGAGTGGAACTCAGGTGATGACATTTTCAAGAAATGTAAATTTGCAAGACCAAAGTTTGCAGCAGGCAATTATGCAAAGTCAGTTTGATATATATTCAACTGACCAAAAGGTTCATTACCACTGCTGTGCTGCTGTTCAGTGCTTTGACATTACTTCAACCAGAGACAGGTAAGAATAAAAAGACTTGATCATAGTAGGTACAGGTCATATCTTTTCTGATAGAAAAAAAAGCACTTTGGAAAAATACTTATTATTGTCATTCATGTTCTGTAGAAGTGAACGGATCACACATCCCAATCAAGACTTGATTCCATTAAATAAACATGACACAGAAGAGCTGGATGACTTGGGTTTTGTTGGTGTGTCTTCTGTGGATTTGTCTGATTTTTAAAGGTAAGTAGACAAAATCTCAAGTAATAAAGCCTGATGGCAACTAAAATATCTTATTGTGTTATTCTCCTGAGAATTTACAAAATTCTGAATATCTATTATTGTTATTTCAACATGTAAAGATAAGAATATGGCATTTTGTGTTTCGCTTTTTATCTGATTTTATTATGATCCTCCAGCCAAAGGAGGGAAAAATCAACTGAACTTACTTAAGGATTGTAAGCCTGAAAAGCAGAGAATCTTCATTGTTGCTGATAACTTCAATGGTCTCATCAAAGCAAAGAATTATTGGAAAGATGGTAAGTCAAAATCACTATAAATATTTTAATTAGTCATTGATTTTTACAAGCTGTATGTATGTCAGGCTTCAGTTTATTTATTACTTATTGCTTTTCAAATTACTCCTGTGTTTGCTGTAAAATGTTAGCAAATGTGTGTTGCAATGTATTTTAGGAACTTGTAGGAGAAACCACAAGCAGCCTTAACTGACCAGTACAACTATGCTGATGAAATTGTATTAGCTTGAACAGACGACTTTGGCCAGCTGTTGATCAATTCATGTGTGTTTGCCTCTCAGGCACTTCCATATTATACCACATTCAGGTCATGTTGCTCAGACTGTAATTAAAAGCAGCATAGTCACAAAAACATATTCATTCAGCCAGGAATTTCTCACAGCAACAATGAAAAGGCCATCGCTGGCAATTACATAAATCAGATCCAAACAATAATAGTAGTAATCCAATTAAATCAAAAGAAGCTATACAGAATTTGTTTATATCTGGTTTCACTTAACAAACTGCTACAAATATGTAACACAATACAAGAAGCAAATTTAGAATATTTATCTTTATATCTTTATTCTGTCACCTCCGTTTAGTTTGGACAAATTGTGATTGGAACAATGCGCACATTTATAAATGTTTAAATGATAAGAAAGAAAATAAACACTTGAAGCAGGTAACTTACCTCCAAAATATGACACATTCATTATCAATATTCATGGACAAATGACGTATTTTATCTGATTTTGAAAACCACATTTAAGGTTCCCGTCAGTATTTGTGTCTAACAAGGACACAGCTCCATGCCAATGAAGTAAAAAAAATAAATAAATAAATAAAATAAAATAAAAAATAAATAAATATATATATATATCATAATTTTCAACAATAATATATATCATTTTATATATATATATCATTTTTAACAATAAATTCCTACTAAAATGTGTCTGTTGTAACAAATAGTGAGTCGACACTGGCAAATCACGACACACACAATAACAACAGTTTGTACGAAGTAGTTTGTTGAAAGCACAGTCTGACTTTTAGCCCTGCAGTAGACTGATGACATGTGCTGGGTGTGCCTGTTTCTCTCTCAGTGACTTTATTATTCCTGGATGTTACATTTTGTATGTAATTAGTTCTACTTTTGTGTTAACTGCTCTAAATATTGTGTAAAAACTGCCTTGTTTACCTCTCAGCAGTTGACAATTGCATAATATTTCTACAGAAAAATGCATCTAAATGTGAGTATGGCCAACTAGAGTAAAGACATTTTAAAAAAATTACATCATTATTTTAACAAAATAAAAATCTACCTGCATTTCTGTTTTTAAGTAACATTTCCGTGGAATGAAGCATGGCCTCAAATGGATAATGAGAAGGATTCTCTTGTACTGCGCATTTCAAAGTGGCATATCATCAACAAACTGCATCTGTACGTCCTGTATGGGAAAAATTGCAACACCACAATACCTCAGCTCACAGGTGACATTACATAACTGTATTTTATATTTCTTAGTTCATTTTTCAATGCTGTGAGCACCACACAATGACATTTTATTCATCTTCACTGTATATTGGTTGGCAGCAAACGAATCCAATGCAATGAACAGATCAACGGTTCCAAACTGTGTCCACAGTGTAATAAACAATGGTAAGCTAATATCTTCTACAGTTCTCTACAAGAGAACCTGGCTGCAGCAACATGGCAGACAACAAGCACAATGGTCATATGTCACATGACAGAAAGTCATGTGACATTTTGCCCTTTCAAAACAAGATAAAAATTTATCCCCACAAACTTCTAAACAAAGTCAGGAGAAATTTCTCTGCATCCCTGTCATTTCTCATAAATCTTAAAAAATACATTTAGAATTTAGATCTTTTTTTTTAAAACAACAACAGCCTTCTTTGTTAAATTTGCAATTTTTCCAGAGACTATACAGAACATATACTGAAGGCCTATTGTATAAGTCCTAAAAAATAAATGGCTATTACTCCATTTTAAGTAACAGTATTCCTGTTTATCAGGCTGAAGTTCTAAATACCCTGCCTGGCCAAAAGTATGTGGACGACTGAACATTGTCTCCACATGTGATAATGATAAATGACGACGTGTCAGATATTGTAGCAGAGGGGCATGTCAGCGGACAGTCCTGTCTCCCTTCTTGTTCACACTCCACACCTCAGACTTCACTGTTTACACACTTGCCATCTGCAGAAGTTGGCAGAAAGGTCTGTATTTTCTCAGGAGACTCAGCTCTTTCATAGAACTGCTTCTGCAGAACCATGCTAGAGATGTTTTATCCCTTGGAGTTGGTCAGCATCATCTTCTACACTGTAGTGTGCTGGAGCAGCAGGGTGAAGGCAGCCAATGCTGTTAGACTCAATAAGCTCATCAGGAAAGTGGGTTCTCTCCTGGAAGTGGAACTGAAGTATCTGGTGGAGGTGTTGGAGAGGAGGATGCTGTGAAAACTATTCAGTATTATAGACAAAGTCTCTCATCCCCTGCACGGCAAATAACAAAAGAAGTTATCTCAGGGCACTTTGCACATAGAGCAGGGGTCCATTTCACAAAGCAGGTTCAACAAAAATGGCAGCCTATTAATTTATTTCATTTAGGTGCAATCCCGCGGAGGAGAAGTGCATTTGGCAGCAGTTTAGGATGAAATATAAAAACAGGTAAGACCTCGGCATAATCTGATGGGGGTTCCTCATTTTGACCATGTTTTACATTGTAAAGTAAATATTAAGTGACTAGCTATTTGACTGTGCAGTTGTTTTATCCCCAACATAATTCTGGATTCACACACATAAATGTCTCATCTATATCATGTTTTGTTAACTCTACTCATCCAAAGAAACGCAGCGCAACACACAATATCTGCTGGGATGTGAGAGCATGACTACGATTGGTAATTTTGCAAATATAAGGACAGATTACATTGTGTAGCTATGTAAATGGTGGACTGTGACACTCTAAAAGATAACTGTATGGAAATGCTAGAACATCTATGCACGGTCTGAAGTCCATCTCCCGACCAATATTTAATTCTCTGCGCAGTAATGCTGCACCTTCATCCACGGGATCGTTATCAAAAGGGCAAGTTAGGGAAAAAAGTCCCGACCTACTGTGACTAATGGACTTCTAATATACTGACTATGATTTTTATTTATTTATTTATTTTTTTAATGACAGACGTCAGAACTAGGCTGAACTCGCCAAACTCGCCAAAACCCGCCTGCTAACCTGCTTTGTGAAACGGACCTCTGCTTTGTGAAACGGACCTCAGGTCTAACCATACTCTTTAATGAACAGAGCTCCAACATTCCCCCATGAGCAAGCATTTGGCGACAGTGGCAAGGAAAACCTCAAGTAGAACTGGAATCTAGGTAGGTCTAGCATGACCGTTTGGGTTGAGAGAGAAGGAAAGAGGGAGAGAGAGACACAAAGAAGCATAATATTAACAACAACAACAACAATAATAATAATAATAATAATAATAATAATAATAATAATAATAGAAAAACGCCATAATCAAATTTGCAGATGACACAACCATAGTGGGTCTGATTACAAATGATGAAGAAATCACCTACACCTACACCTACAGATACTGTCTACATGGTGCAACAACCACGACTTGATCCTCAACACCAAAAAGACAAAGGAAGTCAAAATAGACTTCAGGAAAAACAAGAAATTGCACCACACTGGACTATGCATTAACATGAAGAGGTGAAACGGGTCGCCAGTTTTAAATACCTTGGAGTCCATATATCGAAGGACTAGACCTAGGGTGTGAACACTGCTCGCCTGATCAAGAAGGACCAGCAGCGCCTCTACTTTCTGAGAACTCTGAGGTGCAACAAACTCCCCCAGAAACTCCTGAAAAACTTCTAGGGCACAGACCAACCATCTATAAACAGCTTTTTCCCTACAGCTGTGGACAAACAATTGACAAGCTGTTTTATTCTTATGTTGTTGTAATTTTTGAGCAATCTCTGGCATAAGACTTTCCTTCAGGATTAATTAAGTTCTATCTTATCTTAAATTGTGTGAAGAAGAACAACTTCTGCTGCATGTCATCACATGGCTACTGGTGTATGGATGACCGCTGTGGGTGTCCTCCCACATGATCTCTGATGTTGAAGTCTGCCATGTTGCTGCAGCCATGGTGCCTCATTCAGTCTAGAGTGGAAAAATGAACTGATAAAATAGAGCTGATAAAAATACAATTAAATTTGCACTTTACTTAAAAATTAAAAACTTGTAAATATGAATGAACTTCTTTACAATCACATTATTAAATCTGAATCAAACAATTTAGGTTTCATGAATTTGACAATTCAATTTTTTTAACGCCCCCTCATTTAGTTAATTTAAAAAAATATGTGATATGACAATATAAATAATATCAGATCTTAGAGCTTTGTCCCACCAGGTCTATGTTGGCCTATATTTCTTCTTTACTGGCTGTTTAATACTGGCTTTGTTTCCATTAATAGGATCTTGCCATGTTAGATGTTTGGATACGGGGACTGTGTGTGAAAATTCTACTTATCATGAAGACAACTGCAAAGACATGGGTGAGCGCCCTTTTATTATAAGCAAAAGAATGAAGGTGTGAAGGTTTCTGCTTCTCATTTACAGTATATTCTATTAAATGTTTGATTGTCAGAAAAGCAAGATCAAAGGTTCAAGGAAAATTACATCATCAACTTAAACGGAACAAAGATTGACTGCCGCAACTGTAATAATCCAGTGAAAAAGCCTGGGAAGACAATTATTTTGCCAAACATAACAATTAATCAAGGAGGAACAATGGACTCTGCTCAAGCTGTGTAAGACATACTCCATTCATTTATTAAAGGTGCAGTGTGTAGAATTTAGTGGCATCTATGGCAGAAATGGAATATAATATTGATACACATGTTTTAATTAGTGTATAACCACCTAAAAATAAGAATTGTTATGTTTTTGTCACCCTAGAATGAGCCCTTTATATCTACATAGAGAGCAGGTCCCCTTACATGGAGACCGCCATTTCTAACCCAGCATGGACAAACACTGGCTCTAGAGAGGGCCTTTTTACATTTTTTGCAAGTTTCGTGGCCACCTTAAGTTGTCTTACATGCTTGGAAGTGGAGGGTGAGGGCAGGGGTATTCATTTGGTTGCAATTTGCAATCTCACTGCTAGATGCCACTAAATCTTACAAATTGGTCCTCTAAGAGAAGGAATTTTGGGAAATATGCAAAATTTTACATTTCCAACATTTCTGTTTGTGTGTGAATTAAGCGTACAAGATACAGTGTGTTAATTTGTGTGAACTTCAGAGGTGTTTTTTGGTGTATTTTTAGGTGTATTTTTTAAACTTTAGTCAGAGCCAACTACCTGTTTTTATGCAATGATAAGCTAAGCTAATCGCCTCCCTGCTCCACCTCCATAGTTAACACACAGATGTAAGAGTGGTATCTTCTCATCTAACTTTTGTCATTAAAAAGTAAATACCAAATGTCAAAGTAATCCTTCAAATAATGAAATTAAAATAGAGAAACTGTATTAGTACTGTGTATATTTAAGTTTTGACAGTAAGTACTGATCACAGAGTTGCTCATAATACCTCACATATGTAAGCCATGTTTTTCCATCTGTCAACAGTGAAATCATGAACTATGTTACCAGTATGGTCGCCAGTGTCAATGAGTCTTCAGTTGAATTGGATGCAGGAGAGGGAGTCTCGGGTGCCTTAGTGAAGAAAACAGAGTACAATGATCTAGATGAAGTGTCCTTTGCTTATTTATCTCCGAATGACTCCGTAAATGTGGGTGCATTACTTTTATTTGACCTTCATACTATGTCAACAAAATTTCAAGGTATAATACATTTTAGAATAACAGTATATTTTCTGGATGTGAGAAGATGTGGTTACCATCTTAGTTTAGTACGTTAGCACAAAAAAATACTGTTGGGGCTGATGGGAACATTATTAGTTTTTTTGGTACATAAAAAGTATTGATAATTTGACCCCTGGTGTGTAGCCAGTTTAATTTCACTTCCCTACACTGTCTCAGATCCTGGGGCCCAAGCCCATTTACTGAAGGCTTAAACCTTTAAAAATAAACAGACTTTTAAACTGATACACTATATAATTTTGACAACAAACTATGCTTACTACTTGTGCACTTTCCTGCAGATTATAGACAGTGGAAATTGTCTGGCTGGGTTTTCAAGATCTGTTACATTGCCAAAACAAGCTTTTGAAAAAGCTGCCAGAATGAATGTGAGTGTACCATTTGCAGCTCTTTTGCGATTCCCCAATATGACTAAGGTAAGAAAAAAAAACTGTAATTTCACCTTCATTGATACAGATTACATATATGATCATGTTAATACATTGTAGTTGTTGCATTTTTCTAGGATGAGTTGAACAGCACTGTTTTAGGTGAAGAGGTTGTAGCAGTTGAAGTGGGAGCTGCTATCACCAATCTCACAAACAAAATATCCATCAATTATCGGAAAATGAAATACGTAAGTAAAAAAATAAAATGCTGTATTAAATGTGTATCATCTGTACTTCACTATCGCCCAAGAGCACAGGGTCAGTGCAGCTCTGTTACTTTGTTTGCAGGAAGGAATTCCAAGTTGCCGATCGTGGAATGGTGAAGGTATTTTTCCCCACTAATTCACAAGTTGATGTTGATGCTACAGCACAACCAGTGTTTGAGGACATATTCAGATCCTTTACTTAAGTAAAAGTACATAAGTATTATGAGCTTGATGTAGTTTAAGTATTGCAGTAAAAGTAGTAGTTTGGTCCCTCTGACTGATGTATTATTATATATGACATCATTAGATTATTAATACTGAAGCATCAGTGTTAGAGCAGCATGTTACTGTTGTAACTGCTGGAGGTGGAGCTAGTTTCAACTACTTCATAAACAGTTAGCTATTTTGGTCCAGTGGTCCATCCAAAGGGTCACCAGATAAACCTGAGGGGTCATGAGATGATTATTGGGAGAGGAAAGAAGAAACAAAGTTCTGATTATTTCAGGTTATTTTAGAATCTGCATGTGTCAAGTTTCATCGATCGTCATTTTGTTTAAATTATTTGGGGATTTAAACAGCTATTGTGTTATTTTCAGTTGTCTTTACACAATAACTGGGACACTTACATGGGTAAGAGCCATTATTAAGAGTAATTTTGTGCTGTGAAAAAGATCAATTATGTCTATTTCTAACAGTAAACTTTACCCAGTGAAGAACTCTTCTGGGATGAAATACACTGTATTCCTTAAAAGAAGACAATAGATTGCACAAGGCTGAAAAAATGTAATCACGTTTTTCTAGGTAGTCTGTACACAACTGTGGTAGTTAGGTTTGACTGGAACATGCCCCACACATGCAGGGATTGGCTCATTTGAGGGCATCTTTAATAGAGTGAGTGTGTCCTCACAGCAAAATGTATCGTTTGAATGTTTTGAATTGTATTTACCTTAATCTACATCCTGAGTTTGCCATAATAGTAGTATTACTTTAAAGGTTTTAAATGATTTGAAAGAGGGTTGTTGAAACTGATGGATTTATGAACACTCTGGTTTCACTGTTTACATGCTCTGCTCCTGTCTTGCAGGAAGCCGGCCAAACTGGACAGATGATGGATGTGAGACAATACAAGATGGAGAGAACATTACATGCCAGTGTTCACATTTGACATTTTTCGCTATCTTATTGGTGCGTTTTGCTTCTTTTGTAATATCTGCATGATATACTCAGCTGCATTCTCTTACTTTGCATTTCTGTTAGAGTGCAACTATTTGCATATTTGTGTGCCCATGTTAGCTTATTGCACTTCCTAGCTGACTCGATGTCTCTTCCATAATCAAATTCATCATAAACCATTACTAGTACCCATGCCTGTAACTAAATGCTTAAAAGTGTTTATTTTTCTTGTCCCTTTGCAGGCTCCTCTTAATGAAACCATCTCTAGTTCTGACTTGAACAACCTCACCATCATCACTCAAGTTGGCTGTGGCTTGTCCATGTTCTTCCTCGGCATAGTCCTCTTCATGCACTTCCTCATGAGGTAACAGTAATAAAACTTTATTTATGTATCACCCCTCAGAGATGCAAAACAGTCAGCTTTGCAAGAGATGAAAAATACATGCAAGAAGTAGACATTAAAAACAAATATAGGAAAATATAAAGTAATATACAAAGAATGGCGACATTCAAAAGGAAATAAAAATAACACTGAAAATGGAAAAATACACACCTGTGACTAGACACTTGACACTTGATTTTGCATTTGTTTTTGTAAGTTTCTACATGCAGTTCCAATTCTGCCACAGCAGGGTGTGTCTTTAGACAGGTTTACTACATCGGTAAAAGAAAATCATACATAATATGGGTGAGGAAAGATTTAGTCAAAGATCCAAGGTGAACGCAAGTTATAAAAGATGTCTTTTAAATTAATAGATGTTGGTGCACATTATAAAGTCTATTGCGTTACAGAGTTTGGGGACATATATGGACTACATCATAGTAAGCTTTAGTCCCCAAGTGAGGAACCGTTAATGTGTGAGTGGGATGGGAGTGTAAACTGTGAGAGGTCATCAGTTATATTACACAATGCATTCACCCAACACTCAAACACATCTCATCTAAATACAGATATGTAAACAGGTAAATGAGACTGTTGAAATAGTAGCCTCATTGTCAGAGTGCAATGAAAACAATAGTGTGTACCAAATGAATGCCATATGCAAATAAAATATCCGTTACCTTCATCACCTTGTATGGTCACAGGAATATGTTCAGGTCATGACTGTACTGTAAACACTGTTTGGTGAGCAAGGAAATTAAAATAATGTACTGTTTATACATGTACATAAGATTATGTAATATTACATACATGTGGTTTTAAATAGACTTTATGCCAGAGTTTGCATAAGATATGTGTGTGACGTGTGCGTGACGTGTGCATGCTTGTGTGTTTGTTTCCAGTCCCACAGTTAATCTTGTGGATTTCAAGCATTATTTCCATAATGTTGAGATTAGTGACTACAACACTGTCTGCTGTGAAGGGATGAATTTTGAGTGAAATCTTTTAAGTAAAGGTGAATAAAGTAAAGGTGATTTAGATAATTAACTAAATTGTGATCATGAAAAATTATAACAATGTTCAGTGTGTGAAGTGTCCTCTTCTGTCTTTGCTCTCTCCTTTTGTAAACTAGTCAATAAATTCATTGTATTGTAGAACGGGAAATTCACTGACATTCAGGGCGGAGCTATTAGCATTTTTATTGTAGACTGATTTGAATTCAGCTTTGCCTGAAAGTCAGTTTGGTTTATTATTGATAGATGACCACAGTCACATTTTAGGGTGACAGTAATGATTCTGGCTAACTGGATAGCTTGGCTCATTTCGATAGGCCTCACTAATGTAAGTTAGAGTTTTGTTCCGCTTTTATGAGTTCAAGCTCAGCAACCATGGTATCTTAGTCAGCAGAACTAGCCTGCTCCATGGCAGGCTTACGGTCAAGCTTAATTCAGCTGCATGTCAAAGAATGGAAACAGGCTCTCAAAAGACGGTTCCATCCAATGTCTTTTCGCACTTGGATCACTTGTCTGTGTACAGAAACATAAAATAGCAGAACTGTGAGGGACTTTTACAAAAATATTTCCCCATTTTATTTGTGGTCACTTCTGTGTTGGACTGAACCCTTTTATTTAAAAGTTTAGCATTTACAATTTAAGAAATAAAAGTTTGCAGCGTTATTTTGAAGTTATTCATTTATTCATTCACTCATTTTGTTCAAGCTCCAAAGACAAAAATAAATAAAGTCCAAATTATGACCTTCTGCTGTGTTTAAATGTATACAGTGGTAACTACTTATAGTGATCACAGTTACAGTGATCAGTTGTTTATATGGATCAAGAAGCTCTGAGACAGAATCATTCCAATACAGTATTTATGCTGTTTAAATAAGTGGCCTAAATCAAGTAGTCCACCTAGTGTTCATTTTGGGTCTCTTCATACATGGCAAAATGTGGAAAAACATTTTAAACCACATAAATCTCTTTTTGTACTTTACTCCCATGATAAGTGGGTGCTGCTGCATGTACACATAGTTTCCTCAAAGCTTATGACAATAAAACCAAAGCTCAAAGCTTATGACAATAGAACCAAAATTCACTGCTATCTTCACCCTTTTTGCCACCGGAGAAAAGATGGAACTTGTCACTGGCAAAGAATGCTGATATTATCTAGCCTAGTGATAATATAACTATAGTCACTGATCTGAATGCTCATTTATTAACAAATAAAGATAAAACCATGAACAGGAATAAGTGCTGCTCTTCACTTTCCCCACACAAACTCAGCAAGCCAGATGGCAGGATCAAACTATCAACCTTCTAGTAATATCTTCACTCCTCTAACCTTTAGGCCATCACTATCCACCTACAGGTATGCATTTAATCTGTCATCAATTTTGTGCCAAGTCATCTCCTTCATCTTGTTAATTGTGGCAGTTTTGGTGAAAACTTCTTCATATACTTCATATAGTTTCATCAGCAGGTTTGTTCTGCTGCTGAGAAGAACACCGCTCTGGTTTTCACTTCTTTTTGCAATGTAGTACCGTCTTTTCAATGTTGATGTACTCTGTGCACGTGCGCACTGCAAGCTTATTCCAGCCTGGCTAGACTTAGTGTTGACTAGACATGACTAAGCTGTGTTAGTGGAATGGCTTGAGTCTTTCTTTAGCTGCTTTGATGGAACACCCCTAAGATCTCTAGGCTGTTTTTATAAATGATTTATCTGTCCAAAGGTTTTTCAATTAAATGATTAATTGTTTAGTCTATAAAATGTCAGAAAATGTCCTTCACAACTTTCCAGAGCCCAAGGTGATGACTTCTTGCTTTGTCCGACCAACAGTCCAAAACCAAACAGCTTTCAATTTACAATGATGTAAAACAGTGAAAAGCACACTCTCATTTGAGAAGCTCAGACTAGTGATTGATGTTTTTTGTGCGATAAATGACTCAAACAATTAGTCAATTATCAAAACTATGAAGATAACATCATCATTTGGTCATTAACGCCAAACAAAAACATCACGGACATACATGACCTCTTTGTTAATTCATCTCTCCTCACAGGAAGACCAAGGCCACTAAGACCCTCTGGCTACTCATCCAGCTCGTGTTGGCCATGTTCCTGCTTAACCTCACCTTCCTGATCAATAGCTATGTGGCAAATCTGAAGAACCCTGTGGGTTGTAAGATCATGGCAGCTTTCATGCACTACTTCATGTTGGCCACTTTCACTTGGTTTGCTGTGCAGGCCTTCCACCTCTGCCTGCAGCTGTACACAGGAGGCAACATTTCAATCCATTGCTACGTACTCAAAGCCTCCATCACCAGCTGGAGTAAATTTATATTGTTATTTTGTATTTTTTAGTTCAAGGAATGATTGAAAAAGTCTTTAACCTTTTTGGAATTGATAACTCATTGCTGTTTATTTCCGTTTTCCATTCCCAGTACTTCCGAGTGTAGTTGTGATTGTCCTGCTCATTCTAGGAAAATACGGTGAACAAGTCATCCACACGGATAACCCTGCAAATGATGTGGCTATGTGAGTTATAGCTGCATATTCACAGACACTTTTGCACCCTGTGGATCATATATTTAATGTAAATCATCATACCACAGAACCATGTTTACTGTCCTTCTCTCTTTCTCTTTCAAGGTGCTGGATAACAGACAGTGACGTCCACTACATTGTCAACATAGGCTACTATGCTTTGGTCTTCCTCTTCACCTTCACTACCTTCATCATCATGCTGTCCTGGCTCTTTTGTCTCAGGAGAACCAAAGCAGGCAATGTACAAATGAGCAGAAATGGCAAAAATATGGTAACCATACTGGGACTGTGCTGCATGCTGGGCATTACATGGGGTTTTGCCTTCTTCGCCTATGGTGCCCTCCAGATCCCATCCTACTACATTTTCACGGCCCTGAACTCTTTCCAAGGTAATCACATAGATATGATCCTACAGTTCTATAATATTCTCACAAATTATGTTTTTATTATGTCTTAAATTTTTTGATTTAATCTTAGTTTCGGCTGAAGTAAAGTAATATTTTGAATTAAATTTCTGAATTAAATGTTAACTGAATTAACTGAATTAAATGTTCAGTGGAAAGTGGAGGATGACTATTAAAATAAAAATAGGGATGAATTTGAAGTTTTCTAGCAATTCTTTTAAAAATGATCACTCAACACACTTACATGTGCAGTATATTTCTTTCTCTGTCAGGTTTCTTCCTATTCATCTACTACTACAACACCAGACAGTTGGGAGAGATAAACGGTGGTGTGAACAAAAACTCAGACAGCAACAGCAGCGTTTCCACTCTTAACACCAGTCTAGACAACTGCAAGAACCCCTACACCAACCAACCAGGTAAAAAATAAAGCCTTGGATGAAGACCAAGGAGTGATGGAGACCTTGACCTACAGACTACAAGCAAGTACAATGAATTCAGTATAATGTGTACTGATTTACTATATATCAGTGAGGAGTGTATTGGTGAAACTGCATGTTCTGTTCAATTTTTTCCTAATTTCATGGCAATCATTTGATTGTAGTTCCAAGACTTATATATGGGTAGTGGTGATTCACTGATACAAATGGACTGAATCTTTCATTTTCTTTTAAGTAGAATATGATCTACATGTAGCTGTTGTTGGAAACTGTTCTCCTGTGGTGTGATATCGGTACCTCTCAAGCCCTATCTTAACAACATGTCATGATTGTTTATTGCTTTTTTATTTATGTCATTATTTGGAAGAAATTCAAGACACAGTGTGTAGATTTTAGTGGCATCTAGCATCTATGTAATATGGATAGAATAATATTCATAAGTATGTTTTAATTAGTTTGTAATCACCTGAAAATGAGACTTGTGTTTTTGTAACATTAGAATGGACCCTTTTGTATAGTATAGTGTACTGTAGTATAACATAATATAACATAGTATAGTATAGTATAGTATAGAATAGTATAGATAGATTCAAGGTGTAGTTATCAGTCTTTACAGCTTGAGCACCCAGTGTGGAAGTTAGTATGCACACAGACTATCTCAGTGGGCTTTTCAGTGCAGTACAGTGCATGTGTCAACCTGTCCCTTTATTTCATGATGAAATATACCAAAATAATAAAGGAAAAGGAGGGAACGACACCACAATTCAAATTAAAGAGTCTGATTGCAGTGGGGATGAAGGACCTCCTAGGACAGAGAGAGGAGCCAACTGCTTCAACTACTCCTCTGTTGTTCCAGGAGACTGTGGAGAGGGTGTCTGCTATTTTTCATTATAGCATTCAGTTTCTTCATTGTGCCTCTCTCCATCACCAATCTTAGAGGGTCCAGTCTCCTGCCCAGCACTGAGACCATTCTGTCCAATCTCTTGGTGTTTTTGTCAGCAAGGCTGCCTCCCCAACACACTGCAGCAAAAAAGAGAGCACTGGCCACCACTGTGTGATAGAAGATGGTCATAATCTCCTCACACACATCAAAGGACCTCAGTGACCGCAGGAAGAACAGTCGGCTCTGTCCCTTCCTGTAGAGAGCGTTGGTGTTAGGGGACCAGTCCAGCCTGTCATCAACAAGGACCCCTAGATATGTGTTGGAGTGCACCACTTCTATTTCCACCCCACAGATTGTCACTGGCTCCAGAGGGGGCCTAGACCTGCTGAAATCCATGATCATTTCCTTCGTTTTTGAGGTGTTCAATTTGAAGGTGATTTTGTCGACTCCATTCACTGAAGACTGTTATTAGATCCCTGTATTCAGATTCCATGCCGTTCCTGATACACGCCACAATAGCAGTGTCATCCGAGTATTTCTGGATGTGGCAGGACTCAGAGTTGTATTTGAAATCCGAGGTATACAGTGTGAACAGGAATGGAGCCAGTACAGTCCCCTATAGTATAGTATAGTTAAGTGTTGTATAACATAGTATAGTATAGTATAGTATAGTATAGTATAGTATTAGTATATATACAGAGGCCTTCAGGTTTTGAGTTTATTTATTTGCACTGGTTAAAATCAAACAAAAACACAAAAACAACACAAAAGACAATCAGTACGATTGGAGTGGAAAAAAGCCTAGTAGGCTTTTTGATTACTTTTACCTAAATAACATGTTATGATCTGCCTCAAAAGAGACACACCAGTGTCACGTTTTAACAGAACATAAGTTTGTTAAACTAAATGAAACCAAATAAAGAGTTAACTAAATATTTCAAGCACAGGGTGTGGAAATCAGTGGTATCAGTGGTTTAAGGTGTGCATGGGTGTAAGATATGTGTTTGTGAGTGTTGTAAGGTGCAAGAAAGTAAAACAAAGAATTAAATCAACAACCAAATCAAAGGGGGAGCCTGTGGGAGAGAGCAGGACTGCAGCAGCTGAGTGTCAGAGAGTCAGTGAGAGAGTGAGGTGTGCTGCAGCCAGGACTTAAATAACCTGGGAACACGGTGGGTGCTCAGGTGTTCCATGTAACACTAGCAAGAAATGTTGAAATGTTTCAAAACATGTTGAAATATTCTTGTTCACATTACTATTGCACATTTTCACTGTCCAATTAAAACCATGTATCTCCAAATTTGGTGACCTTGAATAAAAAACCATTGCAACATCTGAAAACAGATTTGTTTTTCAAGACAATGAGGTTTTTTTTTTTTTTTTTTAGTATAAAATGATATTCTAAAGGCAATAGTTTGCAGATATGATCCATCTCTGAAAAATGTTCAGGTTTGAGGTTCTTAAGGACATTTTTGTATTTGTAAACCATCTCTACAGCCTACAGCCAGTCGGTAGGCTATTTAGTGTTGTTATACATTACAAAATATTGTATTTTTAGCTGAAAATACTGTTTTTACAGTTACATAACATTACAACCACCATTTGACCTTGCATTCTGTTAGATCATCACTATACTTTCATCCAAGTGTAACATTATTTTGAATATTTATTTATTTATTTTTGCATTGGAGAGTGGAGCCAGAATTCATATGATGACATTTTCAGGAACCATACATTTGCAAGACAAAAATTTTGCAGAAGGCAGCTATGCAAAGTCAGTTTGACATATATTCATAAGAACAAAAAGTTCATTACCACTGCTGTGCTGCTGTTCAGTGCTTTGACATTACTTCAACCAGAGACAGGTAAGAATAAAAAGACTTGGGTCATAGTAGGTATACGTCATATATTTTTTGGCTGATAGAAAAAAAGCACTTTGGAAAAATACTTATTGTTATTCATGTTCTGTAGAAGTGAACGGATCACACATCCCAATCAAGACTTAAACATGACACAGAAGAGCTGGATGACTTGGGTTTTGTTGGTGTGTCTTCTGTGGATTTGTCTGATTTTTAAAGGTAAGTAGACAAAATCTCAAGTAATGAAGCCTGATGGCAACTAAAATATCTTATTGTGTTATTCTCCTGAGAATTTACATTTTGAACAAAAATTCTGAATATCTATTATTGTTATTTCAACATGTAAAGATAAGAATATGGCATTTTATGTTTCACTATTTATCTGATTTTATTATGATCCTCCAGCCAAAGGAGGGAAAAATCATCTGGACTTACTTCAGGATTGTAAACCTGAAAAGCAGAGAATCTTCATTGTTGCTGATAACTTCAATGGTCTCATCAAAGCAAAGAATTATTGGAACGATGGTAAGTCAAAATCACTATAAATATTTTCATTAGTCATTGATTTTTATAAGCTGTATGTATGTCAGTCTTCAGTTTATTTATTACTTATTGCTTATCAAATTACACATTCATTATCAATATTCATGGACAAATGACGCATTTTATCTGATTTTGAAAACCACATTTAAGGTTCCCGTCAGTATTTGTGTCTAACGAGGACACAGCTCCATGCCAATGAAATAAAAAAAAAAAACAACAAATCATTTTTAACAATAAATTCCTACTAAAATGTTTCATTTCTAACATTTAAAGTTAAAGACATAAAGAAATAATGTAAAATATAAATAACAGATGAATAAATCAACATTGGCAAACCCATCGACACAACGACACACACAATAACAACAGTTTGTACGAAGTAGTTTGTTGAAAGCACAGTCTGACCTTTAGCCCTGCAGTAGACTGGTGACATGTGCTGGGTGTGCCTGTTTCTCTCTCAGTGATTTTATTATTCCTGGATGTTACATTTTGTATGTAATTAGTTCTGCTTTTGTATAACTGCTCTAAATATTATGTAAAAGCATGTAAGAGATATAAACTTATTATGAAATTATTATGTGACAGTAAAAAACTGCCTTCTTTACCTCTCAGCAGTTGACAGTTGCATAATATTTCTACAGAAAAATGCATCTAAACGTGAGTACAGCCAACTGGAGTAAAGACATTTAAAAAAGCAGAATCAGCATTTTAACAAAATAAAAATCTACCTGCATTTCTGTTTTTAAGTAACATTTCCGTGGAATGATGCGTGGCCTCAAATGGATAATGAGAATGATTCTCTTGTACTGCGCATTGCACAGTGGCATATCATCAACAAACTGCATCTGTATGTCCTGTATGGGACAAATTGCAACGCCAAAATATCTAAGCTCATAGGTGACATTACATAACTGTATTTTATATTTCTTAATTAATTTTTTAATGCTGTGAGCACCACACAATGACATTTTACTCATCTTCCCTGTATATTGGTTGGCAGCAAACGAATCCAATGCAATGAACAGATCAACGGTTCCAAACTGTGTCAAGAGTGTAATGAACAATGGTAAGCTAATATCTTCTACAGTTCTCTTCAAGAGAACCTGGCTGCGGCAACATAGCAGACAACAAGCACAATGGTCATCCATAGACAGGAAGTCATGTGGCATTTTGCCCTTTCAAAACAATAGTAGAATTTACCCCCACAAACTTCTAAACAAAGTCAGGAGAAATTTTTCTGCATCCCTGTCATTTCTCATTTTAAATATTAAAAATACATTTAGAATTTACTTTTAAGTTCTAAATACCCTGCCTGGCCAAAAGTATGGGGACAACTGAACATTTTCTCCACATGTGATAAATGATTGTGATACCATGGACATTAATCTGCTACCACAGCCTCCACTGACTCTGGTTACAGTCTTTTATGTCTCACCTTATAACAAATAGTAATTTTGATTACAGATAAAGAACATCAATTATATATATATATACACCTACCTACCAACCTGAGCCTGAGCCTGAGCCTGATGATAGTCCCTGTTCTGTGGAAGACATATCTCAGGGCACTTTGCACATAGAGCAGGTCTATACCGTACTCTTCAATGAACAGAGCTCCAAAATTCCCCCATGAGCAAGCACTTGGTGACAGCGGCAAGGAAAACTTCAATTAGAACTGGACTCTAGGTGGGCGTCATTTGCCAACCAGTTGGGTTGAGAGAGAAAGAAGGAGGTAGGGGGAGAGACACAGAGAAGCATAATAACAACAATAATAACAATGATAATCATAATAGAAATACAACTAACAATACTAATGATAGCAGGCTTAGTTGTCGAGCAGGGCCTCATATGTTCCACGCCGTATTAGACATTGGTGTTAGCATTTACTCATTATACACTTTACATTTATTACTCTATTGTTTTTATTCTTATTCTTTTATTCTCATTTTTGAGCAATCTCTGGCATTTTCCCTCAGTATGAATTGAGTTATCTAATCTTAAATACTGTGAAGAAGAACCACTTTTGCTGCATGTCATCACATGGCTTCTGGTGTATGGATGACCGCTGTGGGTGTCCTCTCACATGATCTCTGACGTTAAAGTCTGCCATGCTGCTGCAGCCATGGTGCCTCATTCGGTCTAGAGTGGAAAAATGAATTGATAAAATAGAGCTGAATACAATTAAAAAAAAAAAAAACTATTAAATTTGCACTTTACTTAAAAATTGTAAACTTGGAAATATGAATGAATTTTCTTACAATTACATTATTAAATCTGAATCAAACAGTTTAGGTTTCATGAATTTCCCAATTCATTTTCTTTAACCTCCTCTCATTTAGTTAATTAAAAAAATGTTATATGACAATATAAATAATATCAGATCTTATAGCTTTGTCCCACCAGGTCTATCTTGGCCTATATTTCTTCTTTACTGGGTGTTTAATACTGACTTTGTTTCAAGCAATAGGATCTTGCCATGTTAGACGTTTGGATACAGAGACTGTGTGTGAAAATTCTACTTATCATGAAGTCTACTGCACACACATAGGTGAGCTCCCTTCATATAAGCAAAAGAATGAAGGTGTGAAGGTTTCTGTTTCTCATTTACAGTATATTCCCTTAAATGTTTGATTGTCAGAAAAGCAAGATGAAAGGTTCAAGAAAAAGTACATCATCGACTTAAGAGGAAAAGAGAATCACTGCCACAAATGTAAACCAGTGAACCCTGAATGGACAATTCATTTGCCAAACGTAACAATTGATCAAGGAGGAACAATTGACTCTGCTCAAGCTGTGTAAGACATACTCCATTCATTCATTAAAGGTGCAGTGTGTAGAATTTAGCGGCATCTAGCAGAACACACTGGGCAGAAATGGAATATCATACTCATAAGCATGTTTCAACACTGTTTCTAGAGAGGGCTTTTTAAAATTTTTTTGCAAATTTCGTGGCCACCGTAGGTTGTCCTACATGCTTGGAAGTGGAGGGTGAGGGGAGGGGTATTCATTTGGTTGCAATCTCCAATCTCACTGCTAGATGCCAATAAATCCGACAAACTGGTCCTCTAAAAGAAGGAATTTTGGGAAATATGCTGGTTCACTTTTTGCTGAGACTTAGATGAGAAGATGGAGCTAAAGCAAGGATGTTACTGTTTCCTTTAGCATGAAGACTGGAACCAGGTCGAAACAGCAAGCACGGCTCTGTCCAAAGTTAAAGACCTTGTGCTACCAATACAGCTAAGGCTGTCTTACATGTTATATCTTGTTTGTGAGATCCATACACAAACAGATAAGTTAAAATGGTCATTTGCCCAGCAACCTGATGGTGACAACAAGGCTCCGGGAAATCACTGTATGCCCAGAAATAGTTACAGCATGTAAAACCACAAAATTTTACATTCCAACATTTCTGTTTGTGTATGGATTAAGCCTACAAGATACAATGTGTTAGTTAGTGAATTAGTGACTTCAGAGGTGTTTCTGGGTGTATTTCTTAAACTTTAGTCAGAGCCAACTAGCTGTTTTTATGCAATGATAAAGTAAGCTAAAGCCTCCCTGCCCCCCCTCTGTACTTAACACACAGATGTGAGTGGTATTGATCTTCTCATCTAACTTTTGCCATTAAAAATTAAATAGCAAATGTCAAACTAGTCCTTCAAACAATGAAATTAAAATAGAGAAACTGTATTAGTACTGTGTATGTTTAGGTTTTGACAGTAAATACTGATTACAGAGTTGCACATGATACCTCACATATGTAAGCCATGTTTTTCCATCTGTCAACAGTAAAATCATGAACTACATTACCAGCATCGTTGCCAATGTCGGTGAGTCTTCAGTTGAATTGGATGCAGGAGAGGGAGTCACAGGTGCCTTAGTGAAGAAAACGGACCCTGAGGATGTAGGCGAAGTGTCCTTTGCTTATTTATCTCCCAATGGCTCCGTAAATGTGGGTGCATTACTTTTATTTGACCTTCATACTATGTCAGCAAAATTTCAAGGCATAATACATTTTAGAATAACAGTATGTTTTCTGGATGTGAGAAGATGTGGTTATTAGTTTAGCACGTTAGCATGCCAACATTGACTAATTAGCACAAAAAGAACATCTGAATCTGATGGGAAAGTCATTAGTTTCTCTGATAATTTGACCTAATGAATGTGTGTAGCCAATTTCACTGGAGTCCATCCATTACTTGTCATACCATTTCACTTCCCTACACTGACTCTGGTCCTGGGCCCCAAGTCCATTTACTTAAAGCTAAAATTTTGACTTTTACACTGGTCACTTTATCATTTTGACAATGAACTTGTTACGCTCTTTCCTGCAGATTACAGACAGCAGAGATCTTGTGGCTGGGTTTTCAACATCTGTTACAGTTTCAAAAGAAGCTTTTGAAAAAGCTTTCAATTTGAATGTGAGTGTACCATTTGCAGCTGTTTTGCGATTCCCCAATATGACTAAGGTAAGAAAAAGATAATAATTTCACCTTCATTGATACAGATTACAAATATGATCATGTTAATACATTGTAGTTGTTGCATTTTTCTAGGATGAGTTGAACAGCACTGTTTTAGGTAAAGAAGTTGTAGCAGTTGAAATGGGAGCTGCTATCACCAATCTCACAGACAAAATATCCATCAATTTTCGGAACATGAAATACGTAAGTAAAAAAATAAAATGCTGTATTAAATGTGTATCATCTGTACTTCACTATCGCCCAAGAGCACAGGGTCAGTGCAGCTCTGTTACTTTGTTTGCAGGAAGGAATTCCAAGTTGCCGATCGTGGAATGGTGAAGGTATTTTTCCCCACTAATTCACATGTTGATGTTGATGCTACAGCACAACCAGTGTTTGAGGAAGTATTCAGATCTTTTACTTAAGTAAAAGTACATAAGTATTATGAGCTTGATGTTGTTAAAGTACTGAAGTAAAAGTCGTGGTTTGGTTTATATATGACATCATTAGATCATTAATACTGAAACATCAGTGTTAGAGCAGCATGTTACTGTTGTAGCTGCTGGAGGTGGAGCTAGATTCAACTATTTTATATGCAGTTAGCTATTTTGTTCTGGTGGTTCCAAACCTAGGGTTTGGGTCCCTCCAAAGGGTCACCAGATAACCCTGAGGGGTCATGAGGTGATTAATGGGAGAGGAAAGAAGAAAAACAAAGTTCTCATACTGATGTTGCATAATCTGTCTGCTCTCTCATCTGGCTGACCATGTTTTGGGTTATTTTAAAATCTGCATGTGTCTCATCAATTTATGATTTAAACAGCTCTTGGGTTATTTTCAGTTATCTTCATGATGTAATATTTAGTATGATTGTATTAATTTGTTATTGTATGTAGAAACACATTATATGTTATTTGCTTTATGTTGTTTGTTGTTGCTGCTTGGAGTTACTAAAGGTTGCAGTGAACATTTTCCCTACTCTGCTTGTAAATACACTCTAATAGATATGAAGTGAATGTAGCATTAGCGTCACCTGTGCTTTAAATGCTATGACAAGTAACAATGTCTGTTGTGAAAAAGGTCTAAATGGAAATGAAACTACTATTTCTACTACTATTACTGGGACACTGGAGCCATTATTGATATTATTAGTTTGTAATTTTGTGCTGTGAAAAAGATCAATTATGTCTATTTCTAACATTAAATTTTATCCAGTGAAGAACTCTTGTGGGATGAAATACTCTGTATTCCTCAAAGGAAGACAATAGATTGCACAAGGTTGCCAAAAACGTAATCAGGTTTTTCTAGGTAGTTATACACAACTGTGGTACTTAGGTTTGACTGGAACATGCCCCACACATGCAGGGATTGGCTCATTTGAGAGATTCTTTAATAGAGTGAGTGTGTCCTCACAGCGAAATGTATTGTTTGAATGTTTTAAATTGTATTTACCTTAATCTACATCCTGAATTTGCCATAATAGTATTATTACATTAAAAGTTTTAAACTATTTGAAAGAGGGTTGTTGAAACTGATGGATTTATGAACACTCTGGTTTCACTGTTTACATGCTCTGCTCCTGTCTTGCAGGAAGCCGGCCAAACTGGACAGATGATGGATGTGAGACAATACAAGATGGAGAGAACATTACATGCCAGTGTTCACATTTGACATTTTTTGCTATCCTATTGGTGTGTTTTTCTTCTTTTGTAATATCTGCATGATATACTCAGCTGCATTCTCTTACTTTGCATTTCTGTTAGAGTGCAACTATTTGCATATTTGTGTGCCCATGTTAGCTTATTGCACTTCCTAGCTGACCTACTTTCTCTTCCATAATCAAATTCATTATAAACCATTACTAGTACCCATGCCTGTAACAAAATGCTTAAAAGTGTTTATTTTTCTTGTCCCTTTGCAGGCTCCTCTTAATGAAACCATCTCTAGTTCTGACTTGAACAACCTCACCATCATCACTCAAGTTGGCTGTGGCTTGTCCATGTTCTTCCTCGGCATAGTCCTCTTCATGCACTTCCTCATGAGGTAACAGTAATAAAACTTTATTTATGTATCACCCCTCAGAGATGTAAAACAGTCAGCTTCACAAGAGATGAAAAATACATGCAAGAAGTAGACATTAAAAACAAATAGAGGAAAATATAAAGTAATATACAAAGAATGGCGACATTCAAAAGGAAATAAAAATAACACTGAAAATGGAAAAATACACACCTGTGACTAGACACTTGACACTTGATTTTGTATTTGTTTTTGTATGTTTCTACATTCAGTTCCAATTCTGCCACCACAGGGTGTGTCTTTAGACAGGTTTACTACATGGGTAAAAGAAAATCATACATAATATGGGTGAGGAAAGATTTAGTCAAAGATCCAAGGTGAACGCAAGTTATAAAAGATGTCTTTTAAATTAATAGATGTTAGTGCACATTATAAAGTCTATTGCGTTACAGAGTTTGGGGACATATATGGACTACATCATAGTAAGCTTTAGTCCCCAAGTGAGGAACCGTTAATGTGTGAGTGGGATGGGAGTGTAAACTGTGAGAGGTCATCAGTTATATTACACAATGCATCCACCCAACACTCATACACATCTCATCTAAATACAGATATGTAAACAGGTAAATGAGATTGTTGAAGTAGTAGACTCATTGTTGGAGTGTGATGAAAACAATAGTGTGTACCAAATGAATGCCATATGCAAATGAAACATCTCATCTGTCATCTTCATCACCCAATTCAATGAAGTGAAGAGAAGCTCAGACTAGTGATTGATTTTTTTGTGTGATAAATGACTCAAAGAATTAATCAGTTATCAACATTGTGATAATAACTTCATCATCTGTTCATTAACTCCTCCAAACAAAAACATCATGGACACTTTAAAATAAATTCTGACATACGTGACCTCTTTGTTAATTTGTCTCTCCTCACAGGAAGACCAAGGCCAGTAAGACCACCTGGCTCCTCATCCAGCTCGTGTTGGCCATGTTCCTGCTTAACCTCACCTTCCTGATCAACAGCTACGTGGCAAAAATGAAGAACCCTGTGGGTTGTAAGATCATGGCAGCTTTTATGCACTACTTCATGTTGGCCACTTTCACTTGGTTTGCTGTGCAGGCCTTCCACCTCTGCCTGCAGCTGTACACAGGAGGCAACATTTCAATCCATCGCTACGTACTCAAAGCCTCCATCACCAGCTGGAGTAAATTTATATTATTATTTTTTCTTTTTTAGTTCAAGGAATGATTGAAAATGTCTTTAACCTTTTTGGAATTGATAACTCATTGCTGTTTATTTCCGTTTTCCATTCCCAGTACTTCCGAGTGTAGTTGTGATTGTCCTGCTCATTGTAGGAAAATACGGTGAACAAGTCATCCACACGGATAACCCGGCAAATAATGCAGCTATGTGAGTTATAGCTGCATTTTCACAAACATTTTTGCACTCTGTGGATCATATATTTAATGTAAATCATCATACCACAGAACCATGTTTACTGTCCTTCTCTCTTTCTCTTCCAAGGTGCTGGATAACAGACAACGACGTCCACTACATTGTCAACATAGGCTACTATGCTTTGGTCTTCCTCTTCACCTTCACTACCTTCATTATCATGCTGTCCTGGCTCTTTTGTCTCAGAAGAACCAGCACAGGCGATGTACAAATGAGCAGAAATGGCAAAAATATGGTAACCATACTGGGACTGTGCTGCATGCTGGGCATTACATGGGGTTTTGCCTTCTTTGCCTATGGTGCCCTCCAGATCCCCTCCTACTACATTTTCACAGCCCTGAACTCTTTCCAAGGTAATCACATAGATATGATCCTGCAGTATAATCTCACATATTATGTCTTTATTATGTTTTACATTTTTTGATTTAATAGTTTTGGCTGAAGTAAAGTAATATTTTTTCTCTAAATTAAATGTTCAATGGAAAGTGGATGATGACTATTAAAATAAAAATAGGGATGAATTTGAAGTTTTCTAGCAATTCTTTTAAAAATGATCACTCAACACACTTACATGTGCAGTATATTTCAGAATCTGAACTTGTCCTAAATATGGGCGGTCATCTTTCTCTGTCAGGTTTCTTCCTGTTCATCTACTACTACAACACCAGACAGGTGGGAGAGATAAACGGTGGTGTGAACAAAAACTCAGACAGCAACAGCAGCGTTGCCACTCTTAACACCAGTCCAGACAACTGCAAGAACCCCTAGACCAACCAATCAGATAAAAAATAAAGCCTTGGATGGAGACCAAGGAGTGATGAAGAGCTTGACCTACAGACTACAAGCAAGTACAATGAATTCAGTATAATGTGTACTGATTTACTATATATCAGTGTGGAGTGTATTGGTGAAACTGCATGTTCTGTTCAGTTTTTTCCTAATTTCATGGCAATCATTTGATTGTAATTCCAAGACTTATATATGGGTAGTGGTGATTCACTGATACAAATGGACTGAATCTTTCATTTTCTTTTAAGTAGAATATGATCTACATGTAGCTGCTGTTGGAAACTGTTCTCCTGATGTATGATATTGGTACCTCTCAAGCCCTATCTTTACAACATGTCATGATTGTTGTATTGCTTTTTTATTTATTAGATTATTTGGAAGAAATTCAAGTCACAGTGTGTAGATTTTAGTAGCATCTAATGGGACAGACTTGGCAGAAATGTGATATAATATTCATAAGTATGTTTTAATTAGTGTGTAATCACCTGAAAATGAGACTTGTTGTGCTTTTGTAACCTTAGAATGAACACTTTTGTATAGTATAGTATAATGTAGTATAGTATAGTATAGTTAAGTGTAATGTAGTATAAGTAGTGTAGTATGGTATAGTTTTAGTATTAGTATAGTATTACTATTAATATAGTATAGTATAGTATAGTATAGTATAGTATAGTATTAATGTAGTATAATATTATAGAATGAACCTTTTAGTACAGTATAGCATAGTAAAGTGTAATGTAGTGTAGTATGCTATTGTATAGTTTAATATAATATAGTGGTTGTGCAAGAAAATAAAACAAAGAATTAAATCAACAACCAAATCAAAGGGGGGGCCTGTGGGAGAGAGCAGGACTGCAGCAGCTGAGTGTCAGAGAGTCAGTGAGAGAGTGAGGTGTGCTGCAGCCAGGACTTAAATAACCTGGGAACACTGTGGGTGCTCAGGTGTTCCATGTAACACTAGCAAGAAATGTTGAAATGTTTCAAAACATGTTGAAATATTCTTGTTCACATTACTATTGCACATTTTCACTGTCCAATTAAAACCATGTATCTCCAAATTTGGTGACCCTGAATAAAAACCCTTTGCAACATCTGAAAACAGATTTGTTTTTCAAGACAGTGAGTTTCTTTTTTTTTTTTTTTTAGTACAAAATGATATTCTAAAGGCATTAGTTTGCAGATATGATCCATCTCTGAAAAATGTTCAGGTTTGCGGTTCTTAAGGACATTTTTGTATTTGTAAACCATCTCTTGAGTCTGTAGGCTATTTAGTGTTGTTATACATTACAAAATATTGTATTTTTAGCTGAGAATACTGTTTTTTTTTTTTTTTTTTTTTTTTTTTTTACATAAGTTACATAACATTACAACCACCATTTGACCTTGCATTCTGTTACATCATCACTATACGTTCATCCAAGCGTAACATTATTTTGAATATTTATTTATTTTTGCATTGGAGTGGAACCAGAATTCGTGTGATGACATTTTCAGGAAATGTAAATTGGCAAGGCAAAAATTTTACATCGGGCAATTATGCAAAGTCAGTTTGACATATATTCATCAGAACAAAAGGTTCATTACCACTGTTGTGCTGCTGTTCAGGGCTTTGACATTACTTCAACCAGAGACAGGTAAGAATAAAAAGACTTGATCAGAGTAAGTATAGGTCGTATCTTTTTTTGGCTAACAGAAAAAAAACATTTTGGAAAAATGCTTGTTATTCATGTTCTGTAGAAGTGAACGGATCACACATCCCAATCAAGACCTAATGCCATTAAATAAACATGACACAGAAGAGCTGGATGACTTGGGTTTTGTTGGTGTGTCTTCTGTGGATTTGTCTGATTTTTAAAGGTAAGTAGACAAAATCTCAAGTAATGAAGCCTGATGGCAACTAAAATATCTTATTGTGTTATTCTCCTGAGAATTTACATTTTGAACAAAAAATCTGAATATGTATTATGGTTATTTCAATATTTAAAGATATTGTGTTAAGATTGTAGTATCTTATGTTTCACTTTTTATCTGATTTTATTATGATCCTCCAGCCAAAGGAGGGAAAAATCATCTGGACTTACTTCAGGATTGTAAGCCTGAAAAGCAGAGAATCTTCTTTATTGCTGATAACTTCAATGGTCTCATCAAAGCAAAGAATTATTGGAACGATGGTAAGTCAAAATCACTATAAATATTTTCATTAGTCATTGATTTTTACAAGCTGTATGTATGTCAGTCTTCAGTTTATTTATTACTTATTGTTTTCAAATTACTCCTGTGTTTGCTGTAAAATGTTAGCATTGCAGATTGTGTGTTGCAACGTATTTTAGGAACTTGTAGGAGAAACCACAAGCAGCCTTAACTGATCAGTACAACTATGTTGATGAAACTGAATTAGCTTGAACAGACGACTTTGGCCAACGTGACAGCTGTTGATCAATTCATGTGTGTTTGCCTCTCAGGCACTTCCATATTATACCACATTCAGTTCATGTTGCTCAGACCGTAATTAAAAGCAGCATAGTCACAAAAAACATTAATTCAGCCAGAAATTTCTCACAGCAACGACACCAAGGCCATCGCTGGCAATTACATAAATCAGATCCAAAATATGACACATTCATTATCAATATTCATGGACAAATTATGTATTTTATTTGATTTTGAAAACCACATTTAAGGTTCCCGTCAGTATTTGTGTCTAACGAGGACACAGCTCCATGCCAATGAAATAAAATAAAAAAATAAATAAATCATTTTTAACAATAAATTCCTACTAAAATGTTTCATTTCTAACATTTAAAGAAAAAACATAAAGAAATAATGTAAAATATAACAGATGAATAAGTCAACACTGGCAAACCCATCAACACGACAACACACACAATAACAACAGTTTGTACAAAGTAGTTTGTTGAAAGCACAGTCTGACCTTTAGCCCTGCAGTAGACTGGTGACATGTGCTGGGTGTGCCTGTTTCTCTCTCAGTGATTTTGTTATTCCTGGATGTTACATTTTGTATGTAATTAGTTCTGCTTTTGTGTAACTGCTCTAAATATTATGTAAAAGCATGTAAGAGATATAAAATTATTATGAAATTATGTGACAGTAAAAAACTGCCTTCTTTACCTCTCAGCAGTTGACAGTTGCATAATATTTCTACAGAAAAATGCATCTAAACGTGAGTACAGCCAACTAGAGTAAAGACATTTTTTTTAAAAATGAGCAGAATCAGCATTTTAACAAAATAAAAATCTACCTGCATTTCTGTTTTTAAGTAACATTTCCGTGGAATGATGCGTGGCCTCAAATGGATAATGAAAATGATTCTCTTGCACTGCGCATTGCACAGTGGCATATCATCAACAAACTGCATCTGTATGTCCTGAGTGGGACACAGTGCAACGCCACAACATCTCAGCTCATAGGTGACAGTACATAACTGTATTTTATATTTCTTAGTGTCATTTTTCAATGCTGTGAGCACCACACAATGACATTTTATTCATCTTCACTGTATATTGGTTGGCAGCAAATGAATCAAATGCAATGAACAGATCAACGGTTCCAAACTGTGTCCACAGTGTAGAGAACAATGGTAAGCTAATATCTTCTACAGTTCCTGGGTTAGGGTTAGAACCTGGCTGTGGCAACATAGCAGACAACAAGCACAATGGTCATCCATAGACAGGAAGTCATGTGGCATTTTGCCCTTTCAAAACAATAGTAGAATTTACCCACACAAACTTCTAAACAAAGTCAGGAGAAATTTTTCTGCATCCCTGTCATTTCTCATTTTAAATATTAAAAATACATTTAGAATTTACTTTTAAGTTCTAAATACCCTGCCTGGCCAAAAGTATGGGGACAACTGAACATTTTCTCCACATGTGATAAATGATTGTGATACCATGGACATTAATCTGCTACTACAGTCTCCACTGACTCTGGTTTCAGTCTCACCTTATAACAAATAGTAATTTTATATTTACCTATATATGTATATATATATATGTATATATATATATATATATATATATATATGATAAAAATACAATTGAATTTGCATTTTACTTACTTTAAATTAGAAACTTGTAAATATGAATGAACTTTCTTAGAATCACATTATTAAATCTGAATCAAAGAGTGTAGGTTTCATGAATTTCCCAATTCGATTTTTTTTTTAACCTCCTAACCGAATTTGTTTCCATTAATAGGATCTTGCAATTTTAGATGTTTGGATACAGAGACTGTGTGTGAAAATGCTATTTGTGATGAAGACAAATGCAAAGACATGGGTGAGTTCCCTTTATATAAGCAATAGAATGAATGTATGAAGGTTTCTGCCTCTCATTTACTGTATATTCTATTACACAGTAGATACACAGGACAAGTACATCGTCAACTTAACAGGAACAGAGAACCACTGCCACAAATGTTGTAAACCAGTGAAAAAGCCTGAATGGACAATTCATTTGCCAGATGTAACAATTGATCAAGAAGGAACAATTGACTCTACTCAAGCTGTGTAAGACATACTCCATTCATTTATTAAAGGTGCAGTGTGTAGAATTTTGTGGCATCTATGGCAGAAATGGAATATAATACTCATAAGCATGTTTCAACCAAACACTGGCTCTAGAGAAGGCTTTTTGATTTTTTTTGCAAGTTTCATGGCCACTGTAGGTTGTCCTACATTCTTGGAAGTGGAGGGTGAGGGGAGGGGTATTCATTTGGTTGCAATCTGCAATCTCACTGCTAGGTGTATTTTTTAAGCTGAGTCAGAGCCAACTAGTTGTTATGCAATGATAAGCTCAGCTAATCGCCTCCCTGCCCCACCTCTGTACTTAACACACAGATGTGGGTGTGGTATCGATCTTCTCATCTAACTTTTTCCATTAAAAAGTGAATACCTAAATGTCAAACTAGGCCTTCAAATAATGAAATTAAAATAGAGAAACTGTATTAGTACTGTCCATGTTTAGGTTTTGACAGTAAATACTGATTACAGAGTTGCACATGATACCTCACATATATAAGCCATGTTTTTCCATCTGTCAACAGTAAAATCATGAACTACATTACCAGCATCGTTGCCAATGTCGGTGAGTCTTCAGTTGAATTGGATGCAGGAGAGGGAGTCACAGGTGCCTTAGTGAAGAAAACGGACCCTGAGGATGTAGGCGAAGTGCCCTTTGCTTATTTATCTCCCAATGACCTCCATACTATGTCAACAAAATTTCAAGTTATAATACATTTCAGAATAACTTTAGGTTATTTACATAACCCTGGTTCTCTGAGTAATATGAGTGAGATGTCTCACTATGGATGCACACCTCGTTGCAGACCTCAGAAGCATGAATCTCATTACGCCAATCCTGATTGGCTGGTGAACGTGTTCGTCCGCACTAGGTAGTGCCACCTACCTTAAATAGCTGCTGCGGACGACACAGTCTCATTCAAGATAAGCACCTCTTCTCACTTGCCCAAGCAAGAAGGGTTGTCTGGTGAGACATCACACTCATATTACTCAGAGAACCGGGGTTATGTAAATAACCTAAAGTTCTCTTTCATAATTCATTTCGATGTCTCGCTATGGGATGTGGTAGCTACTGTATTGCCAGACAAGCTTATCTAGCGTCCACCAACCCACAGAGAGAGCCACTCTGTTCCAGCTAGGGCTCCAGCACCACGCGTGCTATACACGGGGCGGAGAGGTCCAGTATAGAAACGGACAAAAGTGAGAGGTGAAGACCAACTCGCCGCAGCACAAATATCCTGAACAGAAACTCCCCTGAATAAGACCCAGGATGCAGCCAAGCCACGAGTAGAGTGCGCTTGCAGACCCGCGGCGGGCAGCAGACCCCGACTCGTATAAGCCAAAGCAATCGCCTCCACCACCCAGTGGGAGAGGCATTGCTTAGTGACAGGTTTTCCCTTGTGAGGGTTAGCCCAGGAGACAAGCAGCTGATTGCTCCTCCTGAAACCCCCAGTCCTATCCATGTAAGTGCGCACCGCACGAACTGGACATAACGCACGCAACCTCTGCTCTTCAGGCGAGGCAGCAAAAGCCACAAGGTCAATAGGAGAACATGAACCAACCACCTTGGGTACAAAGGTCGAATTTGGCTTCAGAGTCATTCTCACATCACCTGGGGCGAACTGAGCACAGGAAGAATGCACAGAAAGCGCATGGATGTCACTAACTCGTTTAGCCAAAGCCAGCACCAGTAGGCGCTGTCTTGAAGGACAGGTGTTTCAGGCCCGCTTCCTCCAGTGGTTCAAACGGAGGGCCCTTAAGCCCCTCCAGAACCACAGCTAAATCCCATGGAGGCACCAGCGGTTAAGAGACCGGGAGAAGCCTGCGCACTCCCTTCATAAAACAGCAAACTAGCAGGTGTTGGCTCGCTGTTCGTACCTCAAAGCCGACATGACAGGCAGCGATGGCTGCCAAATACACTTTAATCGTGGAAAATGCTTTTCGCTTGTCAATCAGCTCCTGCAAGAATGACAATATCACTCCCACCGGGCACTGAAAACAAATGTGTCCTTCTCTGAGACACCATTCCTCCAACACCCTCCACTTACAGTCATACAGAGACCTAGTAGAGGAGGCTCTAGTGTTTTGGATAGTGGCAATCACTGTCTGTGGCAGACCCACAGCGGTCAGATCGAGCACAGCGTGAGTCGCTCCGGGTGTGGGTGAAAACACCGTCCTCCTTCCCTGCAACAGCAGGTCCATGCACGGCGGGAGCTGCCAAGGCAACCAATAAAGTGTGGAGATATCAGAATCAGTGTGTGGCCGTGTTCCCTCACTCTGGACAGAGTGGGGGGTGTCAGAGCCAGTGGAGGGAACGCGCAAAGAAGCTTGTTCGGCCAGGCGTGCACTAGCGTGTCTACGCCCAGGGGAGCATCCATGCTGCGCAGGGAGAACAGTGCGCATTGCCAGTTCCTCTTGACACGAACAGGTCCCCCGCTGCTCGACCGTAGCGTGTCCATATCTGGAGGATAGATTGGAATGTGGAAATATGCGTCTTTCGGGCGCACACAACGGTGTCGTGGCAGCCTCTCATGGTGAAGTTTGGCCATTGCCCCCGAGCGGCACTGTGTCTGAAGGCAAGGCAGTGGCGGGGGGGCTCATGACTCCTACTCCGTGGAAAGCCACAGCTTTTCGCGGGAGAGGGACAGCGGGTGTTGCCACCGCACTGTTCATTTTGTTCATTAATTCTGTTTTGGCTTTTTTTATGTGCTGCGCCCTAGGCCCTTGACCTTGGTGCATCAGTGGGACGCTTTTTATTTTCTTTATGAAAATGTGTGTGTGTGTGTGTGCGTGCTTTGAGACATGAGAGAGGGGCAACAGCTAAACCGTCAGCTCCATTCCTCCCAGACTGCTGGGACACTGTCCGCGGCAACTGGGAGTCAGGGGTGTGGGGGACCCCTGAAAGCCCACATGAAAGCCGAACAGGTGTAGCTAGAGAACACGGAACGTCCAGCTGCGTCAACGGTGGAGAGAGGGGCTGTCAGGCCACTCTCTTCTTCTTCCTGGCCTGCAGACTGGCAGCCTGAGAGGGTCGTGCCGGTGGAGCTGCAGTTGGAACCTGGGTTTTTCTGGGCCAGCTGGTCCCGGCCTCCTGTCTGAGTGGGAGAGGCAAGGCTGGCTGAGGTTTTGGCAGCTTGGGGATCTTAAACTGCGGAACCTGGGAAGCAGCAGGTTTTTCGCTGCACAGGTGGAGAGGGAACCGGAGCCTTCCCAGGGAGGCAAAGCTGAAGAGTTTGATCCTCCTTCTTCTTGGCTTCACACCGCCGCTGCATAGAAGCTAGCGCAGAGCCGAAGATACCCTCCGAGACGATGGGCTTGTCCAGGATATCATCCTTCTCTCTGTCCGACAGGTTGGCGAGGTTTAACCACCACGCTCGTTCCTGTAGGACCATTGTTCCCATCGGTCTTCCCGTGGCCTAGACCACGCAGCATTGGATACAGAGACACAGGTTGGTAATAACCGGTATCTCCTCCCACGTAGCTGGGTCCTGTGTCTGTGCAAAATCCTCACATATCTCCGCGTGGTATGCTGTGAGAATGAAGACTGATGGTAGTGCAGGGCTCTTGGAGGACATTGGTTGACAGCTGTGGGTGAAGGTGGGCGGCAACGAGAGGCTCCATCGGAAGCATACGGAGCAGATCCCAGCTCTCCATCGCCTCACAGTCGAGGGACGAGGCACCGGGTATCAGGCTCCTGCTACTGTGAGGGCAGTCTTTCCATGAACGTGCAACCTCATCCAGTAGCTCCAGGAAGACAAGGAGAAGTTGTTTCGTCGCGTTCTTCGCTAAAGGCAACTTTTTCCCCTCGTAGTGGGACCTGGTGGTCTCCACTACGACAGCAGGCCAGGGGATAGCCAGTTGGTCGGCAGCGTGTTTGCATACGTCGAGCAAGTCCGGGCTGGGGAGAGGAGAAGCTGGTGTGCTGTTCTCATCTCCATCCCGAAAGGCGGCGGAGGTCCCGGGCTGTGCAGCCTGGGCCAGAATTATGAAAATGTCGTCGTCGTCTTCATCCTCTGATCCAATTCTAGGACATCCGGGGGAACCAGAGCCATGTCAAGCTGTGAGCCCCAGCTAGCATTAGTTACCAGTTCCCTCTCTCCCTCACTTTGAGCCGGATGGGCAGCGGCGGGAAGATGGCATGCTTACCGTCTGCAGAGACTTTTGACAGTGAACACAGCGCAGTGTGGACACGAGCCGGGAACATCGATAGCTAGCCGGGCATGTTGCAGCCGTAGGCAGCTTGAGCAGACCTGGTGTGTGTCTTTGCTCGAAATCTTATTTCCGCAGCGTCAGGGACGGGCCCCGGAGTCTCAGACACCCCTGGTGTGAGGAATTGTAGCCTCCATTCCCTGAAAGCTGGTGTGCCGGCAGGGAGTTGAGGCAGTTAGCTGGTGTGCTAACTGTGAAGAAGTCGGGGGATAGCTGGAGTGCTAACGCTTGACAAAACTCAAGCTACCGTGGTGAGGAGCTGAGAAGATCCAAGCTGTGGAGGGCGAGGAAAACACCAAATCCAATCTGGGGTGATCAGAGAAGAGCTAATCTAATAACAAGCTAGCATATGGCGATATAAGCTATGTAACTGTCTATGGACAGTTAAGCCAGCTAGCTTTTGACGCAAGATATGCTCCGAGTGAGAAGAGGTGTTTGAGTGAGACTGTGTCGTCTGCAGCAGCTATTTAAGCTAGATGGCACTACCTAGTGCGAACGAACATGTAATGCGATTAATGCTTCTGAGGTCTGCAAAAAGACGTGCATCCATAGTGAGACCTCGAAATGATTATGAAAGAGAACAGTATGTTTTCTGGATGTGAGAAGATTTATTTACCATCTTAGTTTAGCACATTAGGATGCCAACATTGACTAATTAGCTCAAAAAGTACAGCTGAGGCTGATGGGAATGTCATTAGTTTTTCTGGTAATTTGACCTAATGAATGTGTGTGGCGAATTTCACTGGAGTCCATCCAATACTTGTCATGCCATTTCACCTCCCTACACTGACTCTGGTCCTGGGCCCCAAGTCCATTTACTTAAAGCTAAAACCTTAACTTTTACACTGGT
The DNA here is from genome assembly GCA_029490765.1 of Euthynnus affinis. Taxonomy (NCBI): domain Eukaryota; kingdom Metazoa; phylum Chordata; class Actinopteri; order Scombriformes; family Scombridae; genus Euthynnus; species Euthynnus affinis. The sequence goes on along the minus strand of CM055853.1, from coordinate 7,937,716 downwards.
CACTTTATCATTTTGACAATAAACTTGTTACGCAATTTCCTGCAGATTACAGACAGCAGAGATCTTGTGGCTGGGTTTTCAAGATCTGTTACAGTTTCAAAAGAAGCTTTTGAAAAAGCTTTCAATTTGAATGTGAGTGTACCATTTGCAGCTGTTTTGCGATTCCCCAATATAACTAAGGTAAGAAAAAAATAATAATTTCACCTTCATTGATACAGATTACATATATGATCATGTGAATACTTTGTAGTTGTTGCATTTTTCTAGGATGAGTTGAACAGCACTGTTTTAGGTAAAGAAGTTGTAGCAGTTGAAATGGGAGCTGCTATCACCAATCTCACAGACAAAATATCCATCAATTTTCGGAACATGAAATACGTAAGTAAAAAAAATAAAATGCTGTATTAAATGTGTATCATCTGTACTTCACTATCGCCCAAGAGCACAGGGTCAGTGCAGCTCTGTTACTTTGTTTGCAGGAAGGAATTCCAAGTTGCCGATCGTGGAATGGTGAAGGTATTTTTCCCCACTAATTCACATGTTGATGTTGATGCTACAGCACAACCTGTGTTTGAGGAAGTATAGCACAGAGCTTGATGCAGTTGAGGTATTGCAGTAAAATTGCAGTTTGGGCCCTCTGACTGATATATTATTATATATGACATCAGTAGATTATTAATACTGAAACATCAGTGTTAGAGCAGCATGTTAGTGTTGTAGCTGCTGGGGGTGGAGCTAGTTTCAACTATTTTATATACAGTTAGCTATTTTGGTTCAGTGGTTCCCAACCTAGAGTTTGGGTCCCTCCAAAGGGTCACCAGATAAACCTGAGGGGTCATGAGATGATTATTGGGAGAGGAAAGAAGAAAAAACAAAGTTCTCATACTGATGTTGCATAATCTGTCTGCTCTCTCATCTGGCTGACCATGTTTTGGGTTATTTTAAAATCTGTATGTGTCTCATCAATTTATGATTTAAACAGCTCTTGGGTTATTTTCAGTTGTCTTCATGATGTAATATTTAGTATGATTGTATTAATTAATGTTATTGTATGTAGAAACACATTATATGTTATTTGCTTTATGTTGTTTGTTGTTGCTGCTTAGAGTTACTAAAGGTTGCAGTGAACATTTTCCCTACTCTGCTTGTAAATACACTCTAATAGATATGAAGTGAATGTAGCATTAGCGCCACCTGTGCTTTAAAAGTTTTAAATGATTTGAAAGAGGGTTGTTGAAACTGATGGATTTATGAACACTCTGGTTTCACTGTTTACATGCTCTGCTCCTGTCTTGCAGGAAGCCGGCCAAACTGGACAGATGATGGATGCGAGACAATACAAGATGGAGAGAACATTACATGCAATTGTTCACATTTGACATTTTTCGCTATCCTATTGGTGTGTTTTTCTTCTTTTGTAATATCTGCATGGTATATTCAGCTGCATTCTCTTACTTTGCATTCCTGTTAGAGTGCAACTATTTGCATATTTGTATGCCCATGTTAGCTTATTGTGCTTCCTAGCTGACCCACTTTCTCTTCTATAATCAAATTCATCATAAACCATTACTAGTACCCATGCCTGTAACAAAATGCTTAAAAGTGTTTATTTTTCTTGTCCCTTTGCAGGCTCCTCTTAATGAAACCATCTCTAGTTCTGACTTGAACACCCTCACCATCATCACTCAAGTTGGCTGTGGCTTGTCCATGTTCTTCCTCGGCATAGTCCTCTTCATGCACTTCCTCATGAGGTAACAGTAATAAAACTTTATATCTTTCTTCAGTTTGCAGTTCATTTTTAAGTTTCATTGATGCATATAAACGGATGTCCTGTGAAAGAGAAAATGTGTCAAAGAGAATGATAATGTTGGTAAGTTAGTTCTCTTAAGTTACCTACACCATAATTTTAAACATACTGCTGATATTATCTAGCCTAGTGATAATATAATCACAGTCACTGATCTGAATGCTCATTTATTAACAAATAAAGATAAAACCATGACCAGGAACAAGCGCTGCTCTTCACTTTCCCCATACAAACTCAGCAAGCCAGATGGCAGGATCAAACTATCAACCTTCTAGTAATATGTTCACTCCTCTAACCTTTAGGCCATCAGGGTTTAGGGTTAGGGGTTTTGCGCTTTTTGGTGAAAACTTAGTTTCATCAGCAGGTTTGTTCTGCTGCTGAGAAGAACACCGCTCTGGTTTTCACTTCTTTTTGCAACGTAGTACCGTCTTTTCAACAATCGACTGTTCTGGGCTACTGATGTACTCCATGCATGTGCGCACTGCAAGCTTATTCCAGCCTGGCTAGACTTAGTGTTGACTAGACATGACTAAGCTGTGTTAGTGGAATGGCTTGAGTCTTTCTTTAGATGCTTTGATGGAACACCCCTAAGATCTCTAGGCTGTTTTTATAAATGATTTATCTGTCCAAAGGTTTTTCAATTAAATGATAAATTGTTTAGTCTATAAAATGTCAGAAATATCTTGATATTGCAGATATCTTGCTTTGTCCGACCAACAGTCCAAAACCAAAAGGCTTTCAATTTACAATGATATTCATTTGAGAAGCTCAGACTATGGTTGATGTTTTTTGTGCGATAAATGACTCAAACAATTAATCAATTATCAAAACTGTGAAGATAACATCATCATTTGGTCATTAACGCCAAACAAAAACATCACGGACATATGTGACCTCTTTGTCAATTCATCTCTCCTCACAGGAAGACCAAGGCCACTAAGACCCTCTGGCTCCTCATCCAGCTCATGTTGGCCATGTTCCTGCTTAACCTCACCTTCCTGATCAACAGCTTTGTTGCAAATCTGAAGAACCCTGTGGGTTGTAAGATCATGGCAGCTTTCATGCACTACTTGATGTTGGCCACTTTCACTTGGTTTGCTGTGCAGGCCTTCCACCTCTGCCTGCAGCTGTACACAGGAGGCAACATTTCAATCCATCGCTACGTACTCAAAGCCTCCATCACCAGCTGGAGTAAATTTATATTATTATTTTCTATATTTTCTATATAGAGTCTATATCTCTTTGTGAATTGATAACTCATTGCAGTTTATTTCCGTTTTCCATTCCCAGTACTTCCGAGTGTAGTTGTGATTGTCCTGCTCATTCTAGGAAAATACGGTGAACAAGTCATCCACATGGATAACCCGGCAAATAATGCAGCTATGTGAGTTTTCACAAACATTTTTGCACTCTGTGGATCATATATTTAATGTAAATCATCATACCACAGAACCATGTTTACTGTCCTTCTCTCTTTCTCTTCCAAGGTGCTGGATAACAGACAACGACGTCCACTACATTGTCAACATAGGCTACTATGCTTTGGTCTTCCTCTTCACCCTCATTGCCTTCATTATCATGCTGTCCTGGCTCTTTTTCCTCAGGAGAACCAGCACAGGGGATGTACAAATGAGCAGAAATGGCAAAAATATGGTAACCATACTGGGACTGTGCTGCATGCTGGGCATTACATGGGGTTTTGCCTTCTTCGCCTATGGTGCCCTCCAGATCCCCTCCTACTACATTTTCACGGCCCTGAACTCTTTCCAAGGTAATCACATAGATATGATCCTACAGTTCTATAATATTCTCACAAATTATGTTTTTATTATGTTTTACATTTTTTGATTTAATCCTAGTTTTGGCTGAAGTACAGTAATATTTTGCACTGAATTAAATGTTCAATGGAAAGTGGAGGATGACTATTAAAATAAAAATAGGAATGAATTTGAAGTTTCCTAGCAATACTTCTAAAAATGATCTCTCAACACACTTACATGTGCAGTATATTTCAGAATCTGAACTTGTCCTAAATATGGACGGTCATCTTTCTCTGTCAGGTTTCTTCCTGTTCATCTACTACTACAACACCAGACAGTTGGGAGAGATAAATGGTGGTGTGAACAAAAACTCAGACAGTAACAGCAGCGTTGCCACTCTTAACACCAGTCTAGACAACTGCAAGAACCCCTACACCAACCAACCAGGCAAAAAATAGAGCCTTGGAATTCAGTATAATGTGTACTGATTTACTATATATCAGTGAGGAGTGTATTGGTGAAACTGCATGTTCTGTTCAGGTTTTTTCTAATTTCATGGCAACCATTTGATTGTAGTTCCAAGACTTATATATGGGTAGTGGTGATTCACTGATACAAATGGACTGAATCTTTCATTTTCTTTTAAGTAGAATAGGATCTACATGTAGTTGCTGTTGGAAACTGTTCTCCTGATGTATGATATTGGTACCTCTCAAGCCCTATCTTTACAACATGTCATGATTGTTGTATTGCTTTTTTTATTTATGAGATTATTTGGAAGAAATTCAAGACACAGTGTGTAGATTTTAGTGGCATCTAGTGGGATAGACTTTGCAGAAATGTAATATAATATTCATAAGTATGTTTTAATTAGTGTGTAATCACCTGAAAATGAGACTTGTTGTGCTTGTTGTGCTTTTGTAAAACATGTTGAAATATTCTTGTTCACATTACTATTGCACATTTTCCCTGTCCAAAGGAAAACCATGTATCTCCAAATTTGGTGACCTTGAATAAAAACCCTTTGCAACATCTGAAAATATATATGATATCAGATGATCCATCTTTGTACACCTATACATTTTTGTATATGTAAAGCATCTCTTGAGTCTGTAGGCTATTTAGTGTTGTTATACATTACAAACATATTGTATTTTTAGCAGGGAAAACTGTTTTTTTCACAAGTTACATAACAAACATAACAACAACCACCATATATTTATTTATTTATTTATACATTGGAGAGTGGAGCCAGAATTCGTGTGATGACATTTTCAGGAACCATACATTTGCAAGACAAAAGTTTTGCAGCGGGCAGCTATGCAAAGTCAGTTATATTCATCAGAACAAAAGGTTCAATACCACTGTAGTGCTGCTGTTCAGTGTTCAGTTACTTCAACCAGAGACAGGTAAGAATAAAAAGACTTGATCAGAGTAAGTATAGGTCGTATCTTTTTTGGCTAACAGAAAAAAAACATTTTGGAAAAATGCTTGTTATTCATGTTCTGTAGAAGTGAACGGATCACACATCCCAATCAAGACCTAATGCCATTAAATAAACATGACACAGAAGAGCTGGATGACTTGGGTTTTGTTGGTGTGTCTTCTGAGGATTTGTCTAACTTTTAAAGGTAAGTAGACAGAATCTCAAGTGATGAAGCCTGATGGCAACTAAAATATCTTATTGTATTATTCCTCTGAGAATTTACATTTTGAACAAAAAATCTGAATATATATTATGGTTATTTCAACATTTAAAGATATTGTGTTAAGCATGTAGTATCTTGTGTTTCACTTTTTATCTGATTTTATTATGATCCTCCAGCCAAAGGATGGAAAAATCTGAACTTACTTCAGGATTGTGAGGCTGAAAAGCAGAGAATCTTCTTTATTGCTGATAACTTCAATGGTCTCATCAAAGCAAAGAATTATTGGAAAGATGGTAAGTCAAAATCACTATAAATATTTTAATAAGTCACTGATTTTTTACAAGCTGTATGTATGTCAGTCTTCAGTTTATTTATTACTTATTGTTTTCAAATTACTCCTGTGTTTGCTGTGAAATCTTAGTAAATGTATGTTGCAACGTATTTTAGGAACTTGTAGGAGAAACCACAAGCAGCCTTAACTGACCAGTACAACTATGTTGATGAAACTGAATTAGCTTGAACAGACGACTTTGGCCAACGTGACAGCTGTTGATCAATTCATGTGTGTTTGCCTCTCAGGCACTTCCATATTATACCACATTCAGTTCATGTTGTTCAGACCGTAATTAAAAGCAGCATAGTCACAAAAACAGGTTCATTCAGCCAGAAATTTCTCACAGCAACAATGAAAAAGGCCATCGCTGGCAATTACATAAGTCAGATCCAAAATATGACACATTCATTATCAATATTAATGGTCAATGAAGTATTTTATCCGATTTCGAAAACCACATTTAAGGTTCCCGTCAGTATTTGTGTCTAACAAGGACACAGCTCCATGCCAATGAAGTAAAAAAAAACAAAACATAATTTTTAACAATAAATTCCTACTAAGACGTGTCATTTCTAACATTTAAAGAAAAAACATGATGAAATAATGTAAATAATAGAAAATAAATAGATCAACATTGGCAAACCCATCGACACAACGACACACACAATAACAACACTTTGTACAAAGTAGTTTGTTGAAAGCACAGTCTGACCTTTAGCCCTTCAGGAGACTGGTGACATGTGCTGGGTGTGCCTGTTTCTCTCTCAGTGATTTTATTATTATTCCTGGATGTTACATTTTGTGTGTAATTAGGGCCGGAGCACTGATGGTGCGAAGCCCTCTTGTATTTGTAGCAATTATTTTTCTTCTCTATTATTACTCTTCCGAAATAAATGCATTTTTGAGGACAATTTTATATTTTATAGGTCTCGCAATAAGGCAGGGAAAATGGTTCAACAGTATCCCCTAGAAAATTAAGAAAATTGAGCCCCTCGATATGGATTGTCATAGAAGAATTTGGTAGGCTTATGTATCATGACCAAACCCCCAAAAGTCTCTTGAAGCCATTCCGTAAGTCCAACAGGAAGTCGACCATTTTGGATCAAAGTTGCAATTTTGACACCAATTTGGTCATTTCCAGCCCGCATACTTTAACAAACTCCTCGTTGAGATTTGACCTCAGCAGCTTCAAATTTGGTCAGTATCATCTACAGGCATAGGAGATGAAAAGTTATCAAAGCGGTGAGTTTTCGACATTGCCAAGAGGGCGTGGCCGGGGGGGTGAATTTTGATCCTTCGCCATGAAAATTCAAATAACTCCGGCATACATGATCCCACTTGACCCAAACCTTTTGTGCTTGATAAGAGTCCAGCCCTGAACACATCCATGTGACAATACTGGATCTGAGTCACAGTGCCACCTACTGGTAATAGGAAATAAGTTTTATGCTTTGACACCCTGTGGATAGCACAGTGATTGGACCCACCTCAAATTTACTCAGAATAGCCCCAAGACCTTGCAGACCATGTGTTGTGAAACTGATTACTTTTTGTCAAAAAGTGTTGCCATGGCAACATGGTGAATTTTGATGTCTCGCCATGAAATTTCAAGGCCTTATAACTTGACTCTAAGTTGTCTGATCTTTTCCAAATTTCATATGCTTGCGAAAAGTCACGGTCTGAAGACATGTACAGGCTCATACTTAGTCACAGTCATAACACCACCTACTGGTAACAGGAAGTTTGAAGCCCCACTCTTTTGCTAACCACTCCTCGCAGGTTAGTCAAGAACACATAAAATTTGGTCAGGCTAAGTGTAAGATGTTGATGATGATAATTACTGAAGCTTTTGAGTTTTTAATCAAAAGCCGTTGCCATGGCAACACATTGTTTGCCACAAAGTACAAAGCTGTTTTTAAGTAGCTATACATAATTGAAAAGTCACAAAACGTTGCACACACATGCCTGGTGTTAAAAGTCTGTAATATTATATAGGTGGTGAACATGGGTGTGGCAGAATGGTTCAACAGCGCCCCCCCTACAATTTTTCAACCAAGCAGCCCCTGTGTTACGTTAAACGTACATGAATGAAAATTGGTACACATATGTGTCATGCCAGGGCGCACAAAAAACATTGCATGTTTGATAACAGTCCAAGCTTGAACATGTCTACATGCTAATATATACAGGCCTGATCATCGCTACTTGCAGCTTTAATTAGATTTGCCTTTGTGTAACTGCTCTAAATATTGTGTAAAAGTATGTAAGAGATATAAGATTATCATTAAATTATTATGACAGTAAAAAACTGCCTTCTCTACCTCTCAACAGTTGACAATTGCATAATATTTCTACAGAAAAATGCATCTAAACGTGAGTATGGCCAACTAGAGTAAAGACATTTAAAAAAATGCATTACCATTTTAACAAAATAAAAATCTAACTGCATTTCTGTTTTTAAGTAACACGTCAGTGGGGTAGAGGGTGGCCTCAAATGGATTACGACAATGATTCTCTTGTACTGCGCATTAGAAAGTGGCATATCAACCGAGGACTGCATCTGTACGTCCTGTATGGGAAAAATTGCAACGCCACAATATCTCAGCTCATAGGTGACATTACATAACTGTATTTTATATTTCTTAGTGTCATTTTTCAATTCTGTGAGCACCACACAATGACATTTTATTCATCTTCACTGCATATTTGGTGGCAGCAAAAGAATCCAATGCAATGAACAGATCAACGGTTCCAAACTGTGTCAACAGTGTAATGAACAATGGTAAGCTAATATTTTCTACAGTTCTCTTCAAGAGAACCTGGCTGCGGCAACATGGCAGACAACAAGCACAATGGTCATCTGTAGACAGGAAGTCATGTGACATTTTGCCCTTTCAAAACAATAGTAGGATTTACCCCCACAAACTTTGAAACAAAGTCAGGAGAAATTTTTCTGCATGCCTGTCATTTCTCATTTTAAATCTTAAAAATACATTTAGAATTTACTTTAAAAATTCAAAACAACAACAGTCTTCTTTGTTGAATTTGCAATTTTTCCAGAGACTATACAGAACATATACTAAAGGCCTATTGTATAAGTCCAAAAAAAATAAATGGCTATTACTCCATTTTAAGTAACGGTATTCCTGTTTATCAGGCTGAAGTTCTAAATACCCTGCCTGGACAAAAGTATGTGGACAACTGAACATTTTCTCCATATGTCATTAATGATTATGACATTAATCTGCTACTACAGCCTCCACTGACTCTGGTTTCAGTCTTTTATGTCTCACTTTATAACAAATAGTAATTTTAGATAAAGAACAACAATTATATTCAATCAAAAAAAAAAATGAGCTTGAGATGTCAACCTCTCTCCAACATGCATGCATTGACCATCATTTAAAGGTTCCTGTCGTACATTTGAGCCTATGTACCGAATGTAACAAATTTGATACATGCAAGCAAGGCTGCAGGGCCTGACAGCCTCAGCCCCAGAATGCTCACAGCATGTGCTACTCAGTTGTACCTGGTTTTTCAGCACATCTTCAACCTGAGCCTGAGCCTGATGATAGTCCCTGTTCTGTTGAAGACATATCTCAGGGCACTTTGCACATAGGGAGGGAGAGAGAGACACAGAGAAGCATAATAACAACAATAATAACAATAACAATGAAAATAATAATAGAAATATGACTAACTATAATGATGATAGCAGGCCTAGTCGTCAAGCAGGGTCTCATTTGTTCCTCCCCATATTCGGCATTGGTGTTAGCATTTACTCTTTATACACTTTACATTTATTACTCTATTGTTTTTATTCTTATTCTTTTATTTTCATTTTTGAGCAATCTCTGGCATTTTCTGGCATACTATGAAGAAGAACCACTTCTGCTGCATGTCATCACATGGCTTCTGGTGTATGGATGACCGCTGTGGGTGTCCTCTCACATGATCTCTGCCATTGAAGTTTGCCATGTTGCTGCAACCATGGTGCCTCATTCAGTCTAGTGGAAAAATGAATTGATAAAATAGAGATGATAAAAATGCAATTAAATTTGCATTTTACATAAAAATTGGGAATTTGAACTTTCTTACAATCACATTATTAAATGTGAACAACAACAATTTAGGTTTCATGAATTTGACAATTCAATTTTTTTTATTTTTGTTTCCTTTAATCTCCCCTCATATAGTTAATTTCAAAGAAATATGTAGACAGTATAAATATCAGATCTTATAGCTTTGTCCCACCAGGTAATGTTGGCATATATGTCTTCTTTACTTGCTGTTTAATACTGACTTTGTTTCCATTAATAGGATCTTGCCATGTTAGATGTTTGAATACAGAGACTGTGTGTGAAAATTCTACTTATGATGGAGACAAATGCACAAACATGGGTGAGCTCCCTTTATATAGGCAAAAGAATGAATGTGTGAAGGTTTCTGCCTCTCATTTACAGTATATTCTATTAAATGTTTTATTGTCAGAAAAGCAAGATCGCTGGTTCAGGAACAAGTATATCGTCAACATAACAGGAACAGACTGCCTCAACTGTAATAATCCGGTGAAAAAGCCTGAGAAGACATATACTTTGCCAAACATTGGTCGAGAAGGAACAATTGACTCTGCTCAAGCTGTGTAAGACATACTCCATTCATTCATTAAAGGTGCAGTTTGTAGAATTTAGCGGCATCTAGCAGAACAGACTTGGCAGAAATGGAATATAATACTCATAAGCATGTTTCAACCAAACACTGTTTCTAGAGAGGGCTTTTGCAAGTTTCATGGCCACCTTAGGTTGTCTTACATGCTTGGAAGTGGAGGGTGAGGAGAGGGGTATTCATTTGGTTGCAGTCTCCAATCTCACTACTAGATGCCACTAAGTCCGACAAACTGGTCCTCTAAAAGAAGGAATTTGGGGAAATATGCTGGTTCACTTTCTGCTGAGACTTAGATGAGAAGATGGAGCTAAAGCAAGGATGTTATTGTTTCCTTTAGCATGAAGACTGGAACAAGGTCGAAACAGCAAGCACGGCTCTGTCCAAAGTTAAAGAACTAAATAATGCAACTCACCGTAAAACCACAAAATTTTACATTTCCAACATTTCTGTTTGTGTATGGATTAAGCCTACAGGATACAATGTGTTAATTAATGAACTTCAGAGATGTTTTAAGTGTATTTTTTTTTAACTTTAGTCAGAGCTCAACATCTTCTCACCTAACCTTTGCCATTAAAAAGTAAATACCAAAATGTAAAACTAGTCCTTCAAATAATGAAATTAAAATAGAGAAACTGTATTCGTACTGTGTATGTTTAGGTTTTGACAGTAAGTACTGATTACAGAGTTGCACATGATACCTCACATATATAAGCCATGTTTTTCCATCTGTCAACAGTGAAATCATGAACTACGTTACCAGCATCGTCGCCAATGTCAATGAGTCTTCAGTTGAATTGGATGCAGGAGAGGGAGTCACAGGTGCCTTAGTGAAGAAAACGGACCCCAAGGATGTAGACGAAGTGTCCTTTGCTTATTTATCTCCCAATGACTCCATAAATGTGGGTGCATTACTTTTATTTGACCTTCATACTATGTCAACAAAATTTCAAGGTATAATACATTTTAGAATAACATATAATAAGAATAATATTTTCTGGATGTGAGAAGATTTATTTACCATCTTAGTTTAGCACATTAGCATGTCAACATTGACTAATTAGCACAAAAAGAACAGCTGGGGCTGATGGGAACGTTATTAGTTTTTCTGGTAATTTGACATAAGGAATATGTGTGGCCAATTTCACTGGAGTCCATCCATTACTTGTCATGCCATTTCACTTCCCTACACTGACTCTGGTCCTGGGCCCCAAGTCCATTTACTTAAAGCTAAAACCTTAACTTTTACACTGGTCACTTTATCATTTTGACAATAAACTTGTTACGCAATTTCCTGCAGATTATAGACAGCAGAGATCTTGTGGCTGGGTTTTCAAGATCTGTTACAGTTTCAAAAGAAGCTTTTGAAAAAGCTTTCAATTTGAATGTGAGTGTACCATTTGCAGCTGTTTTGCGATTCCCCAATATGACTAAGGTAAGAAAAAGATAATAATTTCACCTGCATTGATACAGATTACATATATGATCATGTGAATACTTTGTAGTTGTTGCATTTTTCTAGGATGAGTTGAACAGCACTGTTTTAGGTAAAGAAGTTGTAGCAGTTGAAATGGGAGTTGCTATCACCAATCTCACAGACAAAATATCCATCAATTTTCGGAACATGAAATACGTAAGTAAAAAAATAAAATGCTGTATTAAATGTGTATCATCTGTACTTCACTATCGCCCAAGAGCACAGGGTCAGTGCAGCTCTGTTACTTTGTTTGCAGGAAGGAATTCCAAGTTGCCGATCGTGGAATGGTGAAGGTATTTTTCCCCACTAATTCACATGTTGATGTTGATGCTACAGCACAACCAGTATTTGAGGAAGTATTCAGATCCTTTACTTAAGTAAAACTACATAAGTATTATGAGCTTGATGTTGTTAAAGTACTGAAGTAAAAGTCGTGGTTTGGTCCCTCTGATTGGTATATTATTATATATGACATCATTAGATCATTAATACTGAAACATCAGTGTTAGAGCAGCATGTTACTGTTGTAGCTGCTGGAGGTGGAGCTAGATTCACCTATTTTATATACAGTTAGCTATTTTGGTCTGGTGGTTCCCAACCTAGGGTTTGGGTCCCTCCAAAGGGTCACCAGATAAACCTGAGGGGTCATGAGATGATTAATGGGAGAGGAAAGAAGAAAAACAAAGTTCTCATACTGATGTTGCATAATCTGTCTGCTCTTTCATCTGGCTGACCATGTTTTGGATTATTTTAAAATCTGCATGTGTCTCATCAATTTATGATTTAAACAGCTCTTGGGTTATTTTCAGTTGTCTTTATGATGTAATATTTAATATGATTGTATTGGAAATGTTATTGTATGTAGAAACACATTATATGTTATTTGCTTTATGTTGCTTGTTGTTGCTGCTTGGAGTTACTAAAGGTTGCAGTGAACATTTTCCCTACTCTGTTTGTAAATATACTCTAATAGATATGAAGTGAATGTAGCATTAGCGCCACCTGTGCTTTAAATGCTACAACAAATAACAATGCCTGCTGTGAAAAAGGTCTAAATGGAAATGAAACTACTATTACTACTACTATTACTGGGACACTGTAGCCATTATTGATATTATTAGTTTGTAATTTTGTGCTGTGAAAAAGATCAATTATGTCTATTTCTAACAGTAAACTTTATCCAGTGAAGAACTCTTGTGGGATGAAATACACTGTATTCCTCAAAGGAAGACAATAGATTGCACAAGATTGCCAAAAACGTAATCAGGTTTTTCTAGGTGGTCATACACAACTGTGGTAGTTAGGTTTGACCGGAACATGCCCCACACATGCAGGGATTGGCTCATGTGAGGGCATCTTTAAGAGTGTGAGTGTGTCCTCACAGCGAAATGTATTGTTTGAATGCTTTGAATTGTATTTACCTTAATCTACATCCTGAATTTGCCATAATAGTATTTTTACTTTAAAAATATTTGAAAGAGGGTTGTTGAAACTGATGGATTTATGAACACTCTGGTTTCACTGTTTACATGCTCTGCTCCTGTCTTGCAGGAAGCCGGCCAAACTGGACAGATGATGGATGTGAGACAATACAAGATGGAGAGAACATTACATGCCAGTGTTCACATTTGACATTTTTTGCTATCTTATTGGTGCGTTTTGCTTCTTTTGTAATATCTGCATGATATACTCAGCTGCATTCTCTTACTTTGCATTTCTGTTAGAGTGCAACTATTTGTTTGCCCATGTTAGCTTATTGCACTTCCTAGCTGACTCGATGTCTCTTCCATAATCAAATTCATCATAAACTATTCCTAGTACCCATGCCTGTAACAAAATGCTTAAAAGTGTTTATTTTTCTTGTCCCTTTGCAGGCTCCTCTTAATGAAACCATCTCTAGTTCTGACTTGAACAACCTTACCATCATCACTCAAGTTGGCTGTGGCTTGTCCATGTTCTTCCTCGGCATAGTCCTCTTCATGCACTTCCTCATGAGGTAACAGTAATAAAACTTTATTTATGTATCACCCCTCAGAAATGTAAAACAGTCAGCTTTGCAAGAGATGAAAAATACATGCAAGTAGGAGACATTAAAAACAAATAGAGGAAAATATAAAGTAACATACAAAGAATGGCGACATTCAAAAGGAAATAAAAATAACTGTGAAAATGGAAAAATACACACCTGTGACTAGACACTTGACACTAGATTTTGCATTTGTTTTTGTAAGTTTCTACATTCAGTTCCAATTCTGCCACAGCAGGGTGTGTCTTTAGACAGGTTTACTACATGGGTAAAAGAAAATCATACATAATATGGGTGAGGAAAGATTTAGTCAAAGATCCAAGGTGAACGCAAGTTATAAAAGATGTCTTTTAAATTAATAGATGTTGGTGCACGTTATAGAATCTATTGTGTTACAGAGTTTGGGGACATATATGAACTACATCATAGTAAGCTTTAGTCCCCAAGTGAGGAATCGTTAATGTGTGAGTGGGATGGGAGTGTAAACTGTGAGAGGTCATCAGTTATATTACACAATGCATCCACCCAACACTCATACACATCTCATCTAAATACAGATATGTAAACAGGTAAATGAGATTGTTGAAGTAGTAGCCTCATTGTTGGAGTGCGATGAAAACAATAGTGTGTACCAAATGAATGCCATATGCAAATAAAACATCTCATCTGTCATCTTCATCACCCAATTCAATGAAGTGAAGAGAAGAGAAGTTCAGACTAGTGATTGATTTTTTTGTGTGATAAATGACTCAAAGAATTAATCTGTTATCAACATTGTGATAATAACTTCATCATCTGTTCTTCAACTCCTCCAAACAAAAACATCACGGACACTTTAAAATAAATTCTGACATACGTGACCTCTTTGTTAATTCATCTCTCCTCACAGGAAGACCAAGGCCAGTAAGACCACCTTGCTCCTCATCCAGCTCGTGTTGGCCATGTTCCTGCTTAACCTCACCTTCCTGATCAACAGCTACGTGGCAAAAATGAAGAACCCTGTGGGTTGTAAGATCATGGCAGCTTTTATGCACTACTTCATGTTGGCCACTTTCACTTGGTTTGCTGTGCAGGCCTTCCACCTCTGCCTGCAGCTGTACACAGGAGGCAACATTTCAATCCATCGCTACGTACTCAAAGCCTCCATCACCAGCTGGAGTAAATTCATATTATTATTTTGTCTTTTTTAGTTCATGGAATGATTGAAAATGTCTTTAACCTTTTTGGAATTGATAACTCATTGCTGTTTATTTCCGTTTTCCATTCCCAGTACTTCCGAGTGTAGTTGTGATTGTCCTGCTCATTGTAGGAAAATACGGTGAACAAGTCATCCACGCGGATAACCCGGCAAATAATGCAGCTATGTGAGTTATAGCTGCATTTTCACAAACATTTTTGTACTCTGTGGATCATATATTTAATGTAAATCATCATACCACAGAACCATGTTTACTGTCCTTCTCTCTTTCTCTTCCAAGGTGCTGGATAACAGACAACGACGTCCACTACATTGTCAACATAGGCTACTATGCTTTGGTCTTCCTCTTCACCCTCATTGCCTTCATTATCATGCTGTCCTGGCTCTTTTTCCTCAGGAGAACCAAAGCAGGCAACGTACAAATGAGCAGAAGTGGCCAAAATATGGTAACCATACTGGGACTGTGCTGCATGCTGGGCATTACATGGGGTTTTGCCTTCTTTGCCTATGGTGCCCTCCAGATCCCCTCCTACTACATTTTCACAGCCCTGAACTCTTTCCAAGGTAATCACATAGATACGATACTACAGTTCTATAATATTCTCACAAATAATGTGTTTATTATGTTTTACTTTTTTTATGTAATCTTAGTTTTGGCTGAAGTAAAGTAATATTTTACACTGAATTAAATGTTCAATGGAAAGTAGAGGATGGATGACTATGAAAGTATAATCTATGAGTAATAAGTGTAAAATAAGGATGAGTTTTAAGTTTTCTAGCAATTGTTTTAAAAAAAAAAAGATCTCTCAACACACTTACATGTGCAGTATATTTCAGAATCTGAACTTGTCCTAAATATGGACGGTCATCTTTCTCTGTCAGGTTTCTTCCTGTTCATCTACTACTACAACACCAGACAGGTAGGAGAGATAAACGGTGGTGTGAACAAAAACTCAGACAGCAACAGCAGCGTTGCCACTCTTAACACCGGTCTCGACAACTACAAGAACCCCTACACCAACCAACCAGGTAAAAAATAAAGCCTTGGATGGAGACCAAGTAGTGATGGAGAGCTTGACCTACAGACTACAAGCAAGTACAAGGAATTCAGTAAAATGTGTACTGATTTACTATATATCAGTGTGGAGTGTATTGGTGAAACTGCATGTTCTGTTCAGTTTTTCCTGATTTCATGGCAATCATTTGATTGTAGTTCCAAGACTTATATATGGGTAGTGGTGATTCACTGATACAAATGGACTGAATCTTTCATTTTCTTTTAGATAGAATAGGATCTACATGTAGCTGTTGTTGGAAACTGTTCTCCTGATGTATGATATTGGTACCTCTCAAGCCCTATCTTTACAACATGTCATGATTGTTGTATTGCTTTTTTATTTATTAGATTATTTGGAAGAAATTCAAAATGCGGTGTATAGACTTTAGTGGCATCTAGTGGGACAGACTTGGCAGAAATGTAATATAATATTCATAAGTATGTTTTAATTAGTTTGTAATCACCTGAAAATGAGATTTGTTGTGCTTTTGTAACCTTAGAATGAACCCTTGTATAGTATAGTATAGTATAGTATAGTATAGTATAGTATAGCATAGTTAAATGTAATGTAGTGTAGTATGCTATTGTATAGTATAATATAATATAGTGGTTGTGCAAGGTGCAAGAATGTAAAACAAAGAATTAAATCAACAATCAAATCAAAGGGGGGGCCTGTGGGAGAGAGCAGGACTGCAGCAGCTGAGTGTCAGAGAGTCAGTGAGAGAGTGAGGTGTGCTGCAGCCAGGACTTAAATAACCTAGGAACACTGTGGGTGCTCAGGTGTTCCATCTAACACTAGCAAGAAATGTTGAAATGTTTCAAAACATGTTGAAATATTCTTGTTCACATTTCTATTGCACATTTTCACTGTCCAATTAAAACCATGTATCTCCAAATTTGGTGACCTTGAATAAAAACCCTTTGCAACATCTGAAAACAGGTTTGTTTTTCAAGAGTGAGTTTTTTTTATCATTAAATATATTCTAAAGGTAGTAGTTTGCAGATATGATCCCAGACATTTTTGTAAATATAAACCATCTCTTGGGTTTGTAGACCATTTAGTGCTGATTATACATTACAAAATATTGTATTTGTTTTTTTGTTCTTTTTTTTTTTTCAAAAGTTACTGTGCATTAACAGTTACATAGCATAACATAACAACATTTATTCCTTCATCACTGTACATTCATCCAAATGGATTTTTTTTGTTTGTTTGTTGTTGTTTTTTTTTTTCTTCATTGGAGAGTGGAACCAGAATTGACGTGATGACATTTTCAGGAAATGTAAATCTACAAGAAAAAATTCTGGGTAGGTATGCAAAGTCAGCTGGGCATATGTACGTCAGACCAAAACATTCATTTCCTTTTATCTAGTAATGCTGTTCAGTGCTTTTACGTTACTTCAACCAGAGACAGGTAAGAATAAAAAGACTTGGGTCATAGTAGGTATACGTCATATATGTTTTGGCTGATAGAAAAAAAGGAAATACTTATTATTGTTATTCATGTTCTATAGAAGTGAACAGATCACACATCCCAATCAAGACTTAATGCCATTAAATAAACATGACACACAAGAGCTGGATGACTTGGGTTTTGTTGGTGTGTCTTCTGTGGATTTGTCTGATTTTTAAAGGTAAGTAGACAAAATCTCAAGTAATGAAGCCTGATGGCAACTAAAATATCTTATTGTGTTATTCTCCTGAGAATTTACATTTTGACAAAAAATTCTGAATATGTATTATGGTTATTTCAACATGTAAAGATATTGTGTTAAGAATGTGGTATCTTGTGTTTCACTTTTTATCTGATTTTATTATGATCCTCCAGCCAAAGGAGGGAAAAATCAACTGAACTTACTTAAGGATTGTAAGCCTAAAAAGCAGAGAATCTTCATTGTTGCTGATAACTTTAATGGTCGCATCAAATCAAAGAATTATTGGAAAGATGGTAAGTCAAAATCACTATAAATATTTTAATAAGTCATTGATTTTTACAAGCTGTATGTATGTCAGGTTTCAGTTTATTACTCAGCCAGGAATTTCTCAGCAACAACGACAAGGCAATCGCTAGCAATTATAAAAATCAGATCAAAAATATGACAAATTCATTATCAATATTCATGGACAAATTACATATTTTTATCAGATTTTGAAAATCACATTTAAGGTTCCCTTCAGTATTTGTGTCTAACAAGGACACAGCTCCATGCCAATGAAATAAAAAAAAAAACATCATTTTTAACAATAAATTCCTACTAAAATGTGTCTGTTGTAACAAATAGTGAATCAACACTGGCAGATCGATCAACATGACTACACTCACAATAACGACACTTTGTACAAAGTAGTTGAAAGCACAGTCTGACTTTTAGCCCTGCAGTAGACTGGTGACATAAGCTGGATGTGCCTGTTTCTCTCTCAGTGATTTTATTATTCCTTGATGTTACGTTTTGTATGTAATTAGTTCTGCTTTTGTATAACTGCTCTAAATATTGTGTAAAAGCATGTAAGAGATATAAAATTATTATGAAATTGTTATGTGACAGTAAAAAACTGCCTTCTTTACCTCTCAACAGTTGACAATTGCATAATATTTCTACAGAAAAATGCATCTAAACGTGAGTACGGCCAACTAGAGTAAAGACATTTAAAAAATTACATAATCATTTTAAAAAAATAAAAATCTAACTGCATTTCTGTTTTTAAGTAACAAGTCAGTGGCGTAGAATGTGGCCTCAAATGGATTACAAGAATGGTTCTCTTGTACTGCACATTAGAAAGTGGCATATCAACCGAGGACTGCATCTGTACGTCCTGTATGGGAAAAACTGCAACGCCACAATATCTAAGCTCATAGGTGACATTACATAACTGTATTTTATATTTCTTAGTGTCATTTTTCAATGCTGTGAGCACCACACAATGACATTTTATTCATCTTCACTGTATATTGGTTGGCAGCAAATAAATCCAATGCAATGAAAAGATCAACGGTTCCAAACTGTGTCAACAGTGTAATGAACAATGGTAAGCTAATATCTTCTATAGTTCTCTACAAGAGAATGTGGCTGCATCAACATGGCAGACAACAAGCACAATGGTCATCCGTAGACAGGAAGTCATGTGACATTTTTCCTTTTCAAAACAATAGTAGAATTTACCCCCACAAACTTTGAAACAAAGTCAGGAGAACTTTTTCTACATCACTGTCATTTCTTATTTTAAATCTTAAAAATATATTCTTAAATTCTTCTTTTTTTTTAAACAACAACAGTCTTCTTTGTTGAATTTGACATTTTTTCTGAGACTATACAGAACATATACTAAAGGCCTATTGTATAAGTCCTAAAAAAAGTAAATGGCTATTACTCCATTACTCCATTTTAAGTAACAGTATTCCAGTTTATCAGGCTGAAGTTCCAAATACCCTGCCTGGTCAAAAGTATGTGGACGACTGAACATTTTCTCCACATGTGATAAATGATTGTGATACCATGGACATTAATCTACTACCACAGCCTCCACTGACTCTGGTTTCAGTCTATTATGTCTCACCTTATAACAAATAGTAATTTTAATTACAGATAAAGAACAATTATATATATATATATATATATATATATATATATATACACCTACCTACCAACCTGAGCCTGATGATAGTCCCTGTTCTGTGGAAGACATATCTCAGGGCACTTGGGCACTTTACACATAGAGCAGGCCAATACCGTACTCTTTAATGAACAGAGCTCCAACATTCCCCCATGAGCAAGCACTTGGTGACTGCGGCAAGGAAAACTTCAAGTAGAACTGGACTCTAGGTGGGCGTCATCTGCCTTGACCAGTTGGGTTGAGAGAGAAAGAAGGAAGGAAGTGGAGAGAGAGACACAGAGAAGCATAATAACAACAATAATAACAATAACAATGATAATCATAATAGAAATACAACTAATAATAATGATGATAGCAGGCCTAGTCGTCAAGCAGGGTCTCATTTGTTCCTCCCCATATTAGACATTGGTGTTAGCATTTACTCTTTATACACTTTACATTCATTACTCTATTGTTTTTATTCTTATTCTTTTATTTTCATTTTTGAGCAATCTCTGGCATTTTCCTTCAGTATGAATTGAGTTATCTTAAATACTGTGAAGAAGAACCACTTCTGCTGCATGTCATCACATGGCTTCTGGTGTATGGATGACCGCTGTGGGTGTCCTCTCACATGATCTCTGCCATTGAAGTTTGCCATGTTGCTGCAGCCATGGTGCCTCATTCAGTCTAGAGTGGAAAAATGAACTGATAAAAGAGAGATGATAAAAATACCATCATATTTGCACTTTTGGAAATTTGGAAAAATGAATGAACTTTATTACAATCACAAACAATTCAATTTTTTATTTTTGTTTTCTTTAATCTCTACTCATATAGTTAATTTCAAAGAAATATGTAGACAATATAAATATCAGATCTAATAGCTTTGTCCCACCAGGTCTATCTTGGCCTATATTTCTTCTTTACTTGCTGTTTAATACTGACTTTGTTTCCATTAATAGGATCTTGCCATGTTAGATGTTTGAATACAGAGACTGTGTGTGAAAATTCTACTTATGATGGAGACAAATGCACAAACATGGGTGAGCTCCCTTTATATAGGCAAAAGAATGAATGTGTGAAGGTTTCTGCCTCTCATTTACAGTATATTCTATTAAATGTTTTATTGTCAGAAAAGCAAGATCGCTGGTTCAGGAACAAGTATATCGTCAACATAACAGGAACAGACTGCCTCAACTGTAATAATCCAGTGAAAAAGCTTGAGAAGACATATACTTTGCCAAACATTGGTCGAGAAGGAACAATGGACTCTGCTCAAGCTGTGTAAGACATACTGCATTTATTCATTCAAGGTGTGGTGTGTAGAATTTAGCGGCATCTAGCAGAACAGACTTGGCAGAAATGGAATATAATACTCATAAGCATGTTTCAGCCAAACACTGTTTCTAGAGAGGGCTTTTGCAAGTTTCATGGCCACCTTAGGTTGTCTTACATGCTTGGAAGTGGAGGGTGAGGAGAGGGGTATTCATTTGGTTGCAGTCTCCAATCTCACTACTAGATGCCACTAAATCCAACAAACTGGTCCTCTAAAAGAAGGAATTTGGGGAGATATGCTGGTTCACTTTTTGCTAAGACTTAGATGAGAAGATGGAGCTAAAGCAAGGATGTTACTGTTTCCTTTAGCATGAAGACTAGAACCAGGTCGAAACAGCAAGCACGGCTCTGTCCAAAGTTAAAGACCTTGTGCTACCAATACAGCTAAGGCTGTCTTACATGTTATATCTTGTTTGTGAGATCCATACACAAACAGATAAGTTAAAATGGTCATTTGCCCAGCAACCTGATGGTGACAACAAGGCTCCGGGAAATCACTGTATGCCCAGAAATAGTTACAGCATGTAAAACCACAAAATTTTACATTTCCAACATTTCTGTTTGTGTATGGATTAAGCCTACAAGATACAATGTGTTAGTTAGTGAATTAGTGACTTCAGAGGTGTTTCTGGGTGTATTTCTTAAACTTTAGTTAGAGCCAACTAGCTGTTTTCAGCTGTTTTCATGCAATGATAAACTAAGCTAAAGCCTCCCTCCCTCTGTACTTAACACACAGATGTGAGTGGTATTGATCTTCTCATCGAACTTTTGCCATTAAAAAGTAAATACCAAAATGTAAAACTAGTCCTTCAAATAATGAAATTAAAATAGAGAAACTGTGTTAGTACTGTGTATGTTTAGGTTTTGACAGTAAGTACTGATTACAGAGTTGCACATGATACCTCACATATATAAGCCATGTTTTTCCATCTGTCAACAGTAAAATCATGAACTACGTTACCAGCATCGTCGCCAATGTCAATGAGTCTTCAGTTGAATTGGATGCAGGAGAGGGAGTCACAGGTGCCTTAGTGAAGAAAACGGACTCCGAGGATGTAGACGAAGTGTCCTTTGCTTATTTATCTCCCAATGACTCCATAAATGTGGGTGCATTACTTTTATTTGACCTTAATCCTATGTCAACAAAATTTCAAGGCAGAATACATTTTAGAATAACAGTATGTTTTCTGGATGTGATAAGATTTATTTACCATCTTAGTTTAGCACGTTAGCATGCCAACATTGACTAATTAGCACAAAAAGAACAGCTGAGGCTGATGGGAACGTCATTATTTTTTCTGGTAATTTGACCTAATGAATGTGTGTGGCCAATTTCACTGGAGTCCATCCATTACTTGTCATGCCATTTCACTTCCCTACACTGACTCCTGGGCCCCAAGTCCATTTACTTAAAGCTAAAACCTTAACTTTTACACTGGTCACTTTATCATTTTGACAACAAACTCGCTATGCAATTTTCTGCAGATTATAGACAGCAGAGATTTTCTGGCTGGGTTTCCAAGATCTATTACTGTTTCAAAAGAAGCTTTTGAAAAAGCTTTCAATTCGAATGTGAGTGTACCATTTGCAGCTGTTTTGCGATTCCCCAATATGACTAAGGTAAGAAATAAAAACTAATTTCACCTTCATTGACACATTACAAATATGATCATGTGAATACTTTGTAGTTGTTGCATTTTTCTAGGATGAGTTGAACAGCACTGTTTTAGGTAAAGAAGTTGTAGCAGTTGAAGTGGGAGCTGCTATCACCAATCTCACAGACAAAATATCCATCACTTTTCGGAAAATGAAATACGTAAGTAAAAAATGAAATGCTGTATTAAATGTGTATCATCTGTACTTCACTATCGCCCAAGAGCACAGCGTCAGTGCAGCTCTGTTACTTTGTTTGCAGGAAGGAATTCCAAGTTGCCGATCGTGGAATGGTGAAGGTATTTTTCCCCACTAATTCACAAGTTGATGTTGATGCTACAGCACAACCTGTGTTTGAGGAAGTATTCAGATCCTTTACTTAAGTAAAAGTACATAAGTATTATGAGCTTGATGCAGTTGAAGTATTGCAGTAAAAGTCATGGTTTGGTTCATCTGACTGATATATTATTATATATGACATCATTAGATTATTAATACTGAAGCATCAGTGTTAGAGCAGCATGTTACTGTTGTAGCTGCTGGAGGTGGAGCTAGTTTCAACTATTTTATATACAGTGAGCTATTTTGGTTCAGTGGCTCCCAACCTAGAGTTTGGGTCCCTCCAAAGGGTCACAAGATAAACCTGAGGGGTCATGAGATGATTAATGGGAGAGAAAAGAAGTAACAAAGTTCTGATTATTTCAGGTTATTTTAGAATCTGCATGTGTCAAGTCTCATCAGTCGTCTTTCTGTTTCACTTATTTCGGGATTTAAACAGCTATTGGGTTATTTTCAGTTTTCTGTACACAATTACTGGGACACTTACATGGGGAAGAGACATTATTGACATTATTACTTGTGCTTGTACTGTGAAAAAGGTCAATTATGTCTATTTCTAACAGTAAACTTTATCCAGTGAAGAACTCTTCTGGGATGAAATACACTGTATTCCTTAAAAGAAGAGGATAGATTGCACAAGGCTGCAAAAAATGTAATCAGGTTTTTCTAGGTAGTCTGTACACAACTGTGGTAGTTAGGTTTGACTGGAACATGCCCCACACATGCAGGGATTGGCTCATGTGAGGGCATCTTTAATAGAGTGAGTGTGTCCTCACAGCAAAATATATTGTTTGAATGTTTTGAATTGTATTTACCTTAATCTACACCCTGAGTTTGCCATAATAGTATTATTACTTTAAAAGTTTTAAATGATTTGAAAGAGGGTTGTTGAAACTGATGGATTTATGAAAACTCTGGTTTCACTGTTTACATGCTCTGCTCCTGTCTTGCAGGAAGCCGGCCAAACTGGACAGATGATGGATGTGAGACAATACAAGATGGAGAGAACATTATATGTCGGTGTTCACATTTGACATTTTTCGCTATCTTATTGGTGTGTTTTGCTTCTTTTGTAATATCTGCATGATATACTCAGCTGCATTCTCTTACTTTGCATTCCTGTTAGAGTGCAACTATTTGCATGCCCATGTTAGCTTATTGCACTTCCTAGCTGACTTTCTCTTCCATAATCAAATTCATCATAAACCATTACTAGTACCCATGCCTGTAACTAAATGCTTGAAAGTGTTTATTTTTCTTGTCCCTTTGCAGGCTCCTCTTAATGAAACCATCTCTAGTTATGACTTGAACACCCTCACCATCATCACTCAAGTTGGCTGTGGCTTGTCCATGTTCTTCCTCGGCATAGTCCTCTTCACGCACATCTTTCTGAGGTAACTTTATTTATGTATCAGCCCTCATAGATGCAAAACAGTCAGCTTCACAAGAGATGAAAAAAGAAAAATACATGCAAGAAGTAGAAGTAGTGTGGATTGATGTACATATACATATTCCATACTGTGCAAAACTTTTAGGCTTTAAAAGTAAAGTGCTTTAAAAAATAATGCCATTAATAGTTTTTATTAGTTAACTTGTTAAATGAGCAGAGGAAACCTAAATGAAATCCATGTTTGTTATGACCATGCTTTGCCTTAAAACAGCAGCAGTTTTCCTTGGTACACATACACACAGTTTTTCAGGTACAGGCAGGTCGGTTGTTCCTACATCTTGGAGGATTTGCAACAGTTCTTCTGGAGATTTTGGTGTCTTAGCTGCTTCTGTCTCTTCATGTAATCCCAGACTGACTCCATGATGTTGAGATCAGGGCTGTGTGGGGGCTATAACATCCGTTGCAGGACTCCTTATTCTTTTTGTAGCTGAAGATAGTTCTTTATGAATCGGGGTCGGTGTCATGTATTTTGGGACTGATCAGACACCTCCCTGATAGTGTTGCATAATGGATAAGAGTCTAAACATCTAAATTGCCTAAAATGTTTGCACAGTACTGTATATGTGGGCATGTTCAATATGTGTATATGTTTATTTGTGTATGTGAATACAGTATGTGTGCATTATACATGTATAAGTCATTTTTACTCAGCCATTTAAACCTTTTAAAATAACTTTTCAGTGCAATTATATTTATTTAAGCACCACACACTTCAGATGGTTCATATTAATGTGTCATTTTTATTTTATCTTTCATTATTATTACTTGATTCTGTAAGGAGCAACATATCATTGTGCCCTATGTACATTCTTATGAATGTGCTTACATTGACAGTTAAATAAACTTGTAATTCATGTAATCTGGAGCAAGGTCAGGAAGTGATTTGAAAACAAAGAGAAGCACTTCAACATCAATTTTACAGCTTAGGTGATTTACCTGCTTCATCTTCTCATCATACAAGCATACATATTGAGACTTTTTTTTATACAAAGACAATGGAAAATAAATATTTTCGATCACAATTAGGAGAGACAGAGTGAGCAAATAAAGGGAGAGAAGAGCAACCAGTAAAAACTGATTCATAGCTAATGAATATCTATATTTTGAGATCACTGAAGTATATTCTAACTCTTGATGTCAAAAGGGTGCAAAACACTTACATACTAACGTGCAAGTAAACCAGCACAACATCTCGGGATGAGAGCTGTCTTGTTCAACAGTGTTTAATGGAGTCGAAGTTCATGTAAATAAGACAGCTTTCCAGAACAGCAGAACACTGTGGTAGGTTATGTCAAAATATAAGCAGTAGGAAAATGAGATTGTTGAAATAGTAGCCTCATTGTTGTGTGATAGAAACAACCGTGTGTACCAAATGAACGCTATATGCAAATAAAACATCTCATCCCATATCTTCATCACCTCGTATGGTCACAGGAATATTTTCAGGTCACTACTGCACTGTAAACAACGTTAACTGTGAACAAGGAAGCGAAAATAATTAAATCCACTGTTTATACATGTACTTAAGATTATGTAATATTATATGACTGTGGATTTGAGGATTTGTCCTCTCCTGCCTTTGCTCTCTCCCTTTATAAACTAGTCAATAAATGCATTGTATTGTAGAACAGGAAATTCACTGACATTCAGACTAGCATTGTTATTGTAGACTGATTTGAATTCAGCTTTGCCTAAACGTCTGCTTGGTTATTGATAGATGACCACAGTCACATTTTACAGTGAAAGTAATGATTCTTTTCTAATTTTACTTAAAATGTTTGGTTTAACATTATTTTTAGTGATGTAATACTATTATTCTATTTTGGTTCATTCAAGTGAAAAGTTGAATTTATTTATCTGTCCAAAAGTTTTTTAGTTAAATGATTAATTGTTTAGTCTATGAAATGTCAGAAAAGGTCCTTCACAACTTTCCAGAGCCCAAGGTGGTGACTTCAAATATCTCGCTTTGTCCGACCAACAGTCCAAAACCAAACGGCTTTCAATTTACAATGATGTAAAACAACGAAAGGCAGGACACACTCTCATTTGAGAAGCTCAGACTAGTGATTGATGTTTTTGTGCGATAAATGACTTAAATGATTAATCAATTATCAAAACTGTGAAGATAACAACAACACAACAGTGTAATCATAAATCAGTATTTGTCCATCAGCAATCAAAAACACACAAATAAATTCTGACATACGTGACCTCTTTGTTAATTCATCTCTCCTCACAGGAAGACCAAGGCCACTAAGACCACCTTGCTCCTCATCCAGCTCGTGTTGGCCATGTTCCTGCTTAACCTCACCTTCCTGATCAACAGCTACGTGGCAAAAATGAAGAACCCTGTAGGTTGTAAGATCATGGCAGCTTTTATGCACTACTTGATGTTGGCCACTTTCACTTGGTTTGCTGTGCAGGCCTTCCACCTCTGCCTGCAGCTGTACACAGGAGGCAACATTTCAATCCATCGCTACGTACTCAAAGCCTCCATCACCAGCTGGAGTAAATTTATATTATTTTGTCTTTTTTTTAGTTCAAGGAATGATTGAAAATGTCTTTAACCTTTTTGGAATTGATAACTCATTGCTGTTTATTTCCGTTTTCCATTCCCAGTACTTCCAAGTGTAGTTGTGATTGTCCTGCTCATTGTAGGAAAATACGGTGAACAAGTCATCCACATGGATAACCCTGCAAATAATGCAGCTATGTGAGTTATAGCTGCATTTTCACAAACATTTTTGCACTCTGTGGATCATATATTGAATGTAAATCATCATACCACAGAACCATGTTTACTGTCCTTCTCTCTTTCTCTTCCAAGGTGCTGGATAACAGACAACGACGTCCACTACATTGTCAACATAGGCTACTATGCTTTGGTCTTCCTCTTCACCTTCACTACCTTCATCATCATCCTGTCCTGGCTCTTTTTCCTGAGGAGAACCAAAGCAGGCAACGTACAAATGAGCAGAAGTGGCCAAAATATGGTAACCATACTGGGACTGTGCTGCGTGCTGGGCATTACATGGGGTTTTGCCTTCTTCGCCTATGGTGCCCTCCAGATCCCCTCCTACTACATTTTCACGGCCCTGAACTCTTTCCAAGGTAATCACAAGTTTTCTAGCAATTCTCTTAAAAATGATCACTCAACACTTACATGTGCAGTATATTTCAGAGTCTGAACTTGTCCTAAATATGGGTGACCATCTTTCTCTGTCAGGTTTTTTCCTGTTCATCTACCACCACTACAACAGCAGACAGTTGGGAGAGGGTAACACTGACAGGAATAAAAACTCAAACACCAGCATTGCCACTCTTAACACCAGTCTAGAAAACCACGAGAACCCCTACACCAACCAGCCGGGCCAAAGATAAAGCCTTGGATGGGGACCAAGGAGTGATGGAGAGCTTGATGACATTGTAATCTATTTAGTCCGTTGCTTTAAATCCTTGTTCTTAAGTTTTTCTGATCATAAAGGGGTAGATGTTTCATGCAGTTAAATGACTGAGGCATTTTTCAATGCAATAAAAATGTAATAATTTGACCGTCTTTTTCCAAAGCAAAAAAAACGCAAAGCATTTAAAACCCAGCTAATGTAAAACCCTTGACTGCTGCTTAAGCATTTTTAAATTACACTTTTAGAACCCTCTGAGCTTCAGCCTATATATCTCTTTAGTCATGTTTATAAAAAGAGAATTATCTCACCAACAAGACATGGGTAATTAAATGAGAAGACATACTCAAAATACTGTACATCCAGTTGAAGTCATTCAAACATGCTGTGTGTAAAAACACATTTTGACTGGAAATGAGTAGAGGTGAGGAATACAATAAGGAAATAAGAATCATTTATTAAGTTTCAATCATATAGACACACTTAACACACATCAATGTACAAAGTTTTTTTTTTTTTTTTAAACTAATTTTAAATTGAGATTACTGTACACTTTTAGAGTAAGAGAGCTTCTGCTTCATTGAGAGCTTTTTCCATTTCAGCAGCCTCCAGGGCAAAGTTCTCCCTTTCCTGCAGCATGAGTTCACGTGCTTTAGTAAGGTCTGTCATTGTTGTCTGGATTTCCTAAAAGTGTGTAAAATAAGGGGCATTTTAAAAACATTGAAACCAACTACAACAAACAGCTTCATTAAGCTGGTCAATGAATGTAGCAGCATAGTAAGCCGTAAAATAAGTAAAAAAAAAGTTTGCCTCACCTCTAGCCGGGAACGCTGCTGTGATGCAGTGTCACCAAAGGTTTTTAATTCATTCAGCAGGTCTGCAGAGACACTCTGAAATAAAGATGAAAATGTGTTTTTCCAGGTGGCATATCTATAGTAGCCAAAACACTGTGACTCTTTATGTGTAGAATACAAGTATAATAATTTAGTATAATAAGTATAATAATAATTTCAATTATTTTATAACAGTTATTGTTTGGTTTTCTTTAATTGTGTAGTTATGTGACATGAGACAAAGAAGTACAGTAGGTTGTTAAGTAGGTTTCTGATTTCATTTATTTTCAGTTTTGTGTGTGAGCTTGATGCAAATGTTCTTTGATTTGTGTGATAAAGCAAATAAGATGTGACTCTAATCATATATATATCATCATGAATGGATAAAATTAAGTAAAAACATACCATTACTTCCTTTCTTTGATTTTCATTTTGTTGTGCAGCTTCTCCAACTCTCTCCCCTAAAACTACATATCAAAGAGATTTCTTATGTTCTATTAATTAACAACTAGAATTAAGTACATATATAATACATTTTGAAATTGAGGATGCATATTCACCTGGGTCTATTTCTGCAGCGACTAGGAGTACAAGACAGTCCTTCAAGTTTTTCTTTACCTCTGCATTCTCCTTTTCTAAGTCATTGAACTGCTGCTCCAAATCAGTTACTCTTTGCTGCAAAACAATAATGACTTGTTCGCTTAAAGTGAGCCCATTGACATGCATGCATTCTACCAGGAGCCTAACTTATGTATTGAAAAATAACATGAGTATGAATACAAGCACTGGGTTATGTTACAATCCTAGAAGTACTTTATCAAATATGTTTTCTGCACCTGTGTCTCTGTGAGGTTTTTCTGCAGCTCCACCTTGGCAGCCATCAAATTCTGATTTTGCTCCATGAGCTCCGCCTGTTGCTCATGCCTTGTGGAGACCCTGTGGAGAGGTGCGACATAAACTTGAGAAAACATGGCTGAAATCTGCAGCATGTTCAGAAAACGTTATATTATATATGACTTACCCTTTGTAAACTTTAGAAGCAGCATTTTTTCTGGAAGGTAGATATAAAGCAAATATTGAATTTGATAGCTTAGAGGTGAACATACAGAGCTCGGTAGCAGTAGAGGTTTGTGATCCTTTACACCAAAAGATGCCACAGATATGAAAGGAAATGATATGACACTAGTCCATCCAGGTTTTGCTGGATGGAGCACCCACTCAGTTTACAATGTGTACGTTTACACCTTGCATTTCAGACTAAGTTTTAACTCTCATTCCCTCCCTTCATCAAGCCTTAAAGGTTTGATTTATAACTTCCTGATGGCAGAAAATTCTGTGGCAGAGCTGTTCTGTGGAACTCCATAAGAAGTGCCAAAGATTGGCAACAAGTCTGTGTTTTTTAACATTAATTATACAACATTTCTTACCTTGGTACGTTTTCTTTTTGAGGTTTAAGGATACCATCTGATCTTTGGACGGCGTTTGCTGTTGCTGTTTTCTTTGTTTCTGCGGGTAAATGCTTACCTGGAGAAGACAGCAGATTATCACAACCTTGTTTGACTTTGTTAAATTAAAACATACGTTCATTTGATGACCTCCAAAGTGCAAAAAAAAATAGCAAACCCTGCTCGCCTCTGGGAATTTTCGAAGACATTTTTCTATCCGCAATGCCAGCAATGAAAAAGGCACCTGTATAGAGAAGTTGGTTTAGTTTAGTGAGTTGAGTTTAGTCTATCCTGGACATCTATGCTTGCCCAACTGTTTCAGTATAATTCAACTGTACGCGTACGGTAAATCGTGGATTACAAGGGTAACGTATATTCGCTATTACTCAGGACATAAAAACTGACAAATTTACGATTGAGTTTGGTGCAATTTTTCGGTTTACTTCAAATAAGCCAACTCGCGTGTATTATTATTTGTTTACGTACATGTTAAGCGTTCAACATAACTGAATTAAACTAACATGTGTAACATGGTTCATAAAACATAATACTAATAGCTATTCCTACCTTTGTGGATTCGTGAAATATAGGATTTATCAACAGTCAAAAAGTAGCAACAAGAAATTTTAAAAACGTACCGCCCTCTGTGGTCACCTCCGGCTTGTTTACGTCATTTCCTGTATAAATAGAAGTACTTTTTGGTATTTCTGGCCGTCAAAACGATTTGTATTTTTTAATTAATCCCAGCACAGTTTTGTATGCACTTTATGAGAGACATTTGTTGAGTAAAATTTAACGTTACTGCAGTAACTGAAATAAATAAAGGAATCGATACAGTACACTAAAGCAACAGGAAGACTGCACTGCGCACGCGCGGAGGCGGCTAAATTCAAAACCCAAGACGTTAGCGTCAAGGCTCGTTGACGTCAGCTCCAGTTTATTAAACAGGAGCGCCATGAAAACAAATTTAAGTTAGAAAATAAGTAATAACATAATCGTATCCGCTGTAAAATACCAGGATTAATTCATAACAACCACAAGGTATGCAAAATATGTTTCTTTGGTGTTCAGTTGTTTTTTTGTTCACATTGTGAACCGCTACCGCTAACAGCCGAGTCCACATAAATGTAAGATATGTCTGGCAAAGGTCATTAACGTTGTATTTTGTTTTCTGTCATTATTTGAAATGCGAAATGTTTATTTGCTTATTAGAAGCAGCGTGTTGGAGCAGAAAACTAGCGCTTGTTGATAAAGTTGAAATGAATTTGACGTTCAGTTTGACGATACGTTTTTTAACGTCTACGTAACCTTGCATTAAAATGTCGGCTACATGTTGCTGGTATGAATTGTTGTGAAAGTACGCTGTTTTATAGATTATGCCGATGAAGTTATAATCACCTAAATCTGGTGCAGTCGTTAAAGCTATCTAGCGTAACTCGTGTTTATCCAGTCCTGTATTTCCTTAAGCTTCCGTTGCTTATGAAGATCAATGCTTGCAGTATATATATATAATATTTCATCAACCTGGACGCCCACCCAACGCCATAAATAAACAATACCAACAAAAAGCCAAAACAGCGCCAAAAATCATATGATTTGTTTTCTTATGACAACTTCTCTAAGGGAACAAAATAAGACATTTGATCAAGAAATAGATTAAAAGTTGGACTAGCCTTTGTAACACAACAAAATACATTTTCTGCAAAGTAAATAATGGTGATAACTAATCAATTAATCGACTAATTGTTGCAACTCCAGTCTACTGACTAATGGGAAATGAATGTTAGTTGCAACCCTATTATACTGTTGTACAGTTGATCTGGTTGAAATTCCACCAAACCTTTAACTTGTGGCTGTCGGTTATTAATTAATTTCTGAAAACAATACATGCTGTAAGATAATGACATTTTGCCTGTATGTAAACAGAATAAACACTGTTTTCATATTTTTACAGTTGAAGATGGAGCCTCTAGATCCTGCCAAGACTGAGTGAGTGAAGATGATGATGTTGAGAAAAAGCAATCATGTACCTTGTGCCTGAACCTCAAAGCTATATTCTACACTTTACCTGAAAGCCTTCTTTACACCTGGCATTGACATGTATTTCATCATATGACTGCATATAAATTACACCAAAGCTGAATACCATGTTTCATGTTTTTTGTTACAGTGAAAGCAGTGGATTCACCAAGCGGCGCATTTCTTCGGTCAGTGCTACAAATAATTTTATAGACTGAGTATACATACTTTTAACTTCTTTGTGAACAAATCAATGACGCGAACCATATCAACTGTAATTTATCATTTTCAGATTTTGAAAGCACCACGGAAATCAATCATATTCCCTGATCCAGTGCAACAGGAAAATGCGGTAAATTTATTACTTGACTTGAGATTTTTACCTGACTGTGTTTATACACGCCATAAAATAGTGGGGATTTTTGGTTCAAGTTAAAGTGATACTCCAACCATAATATACTTAAAGAATACAATGAATACAAGAGTAAAACTGAGAGGTAATAACATTATTATTTTCATTAAGGTGAAATGTGCCAAACCTGTGGAAAAGAGGAATTCAAGAAGAGTCAGTTTTGCCGCTGCCAACAATGTTCTTCTGTTTTCAGAGTGAGACACTAGAAAAATCAAAGTCCTTTAATTCTTCATATTCCATAAAGACACTGATATTTAATCCTGATCAACACTTTATCTTTACAGGGATGTGAACAATGCCTCTTCTGCCCAAAGTCATTTACAAGAGTTAATGACAACAAGTATGTAACGTAGTATAATGTTTAAGTATTGTATACAATTCAAAAATAATAAGCAGCTTTCTAATACTTGTCTTGTGTTATTCCACAGATGCAGCAACCACACAAAATAGGTAAGGTGACTTATATATGATAATCTTAGACTTACAGTTTCATCAAACTTTTAAAATGTGTCTGTTTTAAAACGTATATATTTTATGGTGTCGTTTCTTACTTAAGGGTCCAGGTGGCAGTCACTGATGAAGGGATTCAACAAATCACAGGTAGGGATATTAATATTTCTACTTCAAAAAAAACTATTACTAAGTGTTCACATTATTTATTACAGTGTGAGATGGCTCTTAGTAAATTTGAGTTTCTAAATTTAGGAATGGAGACCCTATTGAATGCTCCTCTACATGCCTCTCAACAAAGGGATAAGGTGAGCTTGGAGTCACTTTAATATTTTGTCACTTTTGTGATTCCTACAACTGTCACAATCACTTAATTGCTTGATTACATTGTTGTAATTACATTTATCATACTAATGCTTTATTTCATGTAAAATTAGATTTTTAGTGAGAATTAATAAAGTTACTTATCTTCATCAGGTCAACTTTGACTCTGGGCATGACTACGGGGAGAAAACAGTGGTTTTTTCTACAGATGACGCATTCATGGACACAACTCACAGCCACACTATAAACATTGCTAATGATGCAGAATTACTTTCAGATTTTCCACATCAAAACAGAACTGTTTTCTCCTCAAGTGGAGAAAAAACGATGATATTCACTGTAGATGATGCATCCATGGATATGACCCAAAGCCATACAGTAAACATGATCAGTGGGCCAGAATCGCTATCCACCGGCACAAACGTGGATGTCCGTCTTTCCTCGACAGTGCCTGGTTTGGACCCAGGATTTAAAAACTTTCTTGCGGGTCTCTCAAAACCAAGCGCATCCAGTGTTGATCCTGCGATTGCTCGAATGGTTCCAACTGCTGTAGCAACCGTTGACACAAATGTATCCTCGTCAACGCATAGTTTGGATCCAGGATTTAAAAACTTCCTTGCAGGTCTCTCAAAACCAAGTGGATCCAGTGTTAATCCAGTGATCACCAGAATGACACCCACTGCCGGAGCCTCCTCTGACGTCACTGTGGAGACAAACAGCTCCCTGGCCAAGATGAAAACACGCAGGGCTGAAGTGGATAAAGAAAATCAGGCTCCGATCTCTGTTTCATCTATTATGGAGAAGTCATTAAATAAACCCAAAGATAATAGAGAATCATCCTTTGGAGGTTCATTCTGTCCAGAAGATGATGTAAGCATGGACATGACTGAAGCTCAGACAGGCCGCATTGTGGGATTCGCTGATGACGATGATCCTTTTCAGTGTCTTTTTCCCACACAAGAAATGTACTCCCGTGCTGACAGAGGGTCAAAGTCAGCAGAGAACCTGAAGACCTCACAACAGCAGAGCAGTAAAACACAAGGATCATCTGACCTAAAGGGTACTGACATTTCTATCAGTCAACTAATTCAAAAAAATAGCACTTATGTGTATTTTGCCTTGACTTGACATATGGCATCAACATACAGTATGTTTCAGAGATGCTAATATCATTTTGCTTCATGTGTGCTGTTGTGTTCCCAGTTTGTGGAATTACGTAATGTTTCTTGTAAGTTGCTTTTTAACATTTGTCCAAACTTTTTTTCCACAGCAGTCATGACTGGAAATAGGTAAGTTTATTTACACCTTTACTTGGTCTGCCCATACAACTAATTTTTAGATGAGAATATTTAATTGAAAATCGCAACAAACCAGTCGACCATTGATTGTGAATGAGTGGCTCAAACATTTTCTGTCTTGTTCTCTAAAGGCCGCAGAAGGTGATTACTGAAGAAGGACGTCAACACACAACTGGTATGTTGGCAATTTGACACAACTGTTTATTTCTCTGCTGCAACAGTTTCATTTATGATTGAATCAAGTTTATATTTTATTAATGCATTTCAATTTCCAAATTTAGATATGACATCATTGAAAAATGCATCTCAACGTGCTTCTCGTCAAAGCATGTCAAAGGTGAGTTTTTTTAACTTCTTTGCTTTGCTGTTCAAATGAATTATCTGTCTTGCCAAACTCTGAAAATAATTCTTCATACTGTTGTAACATTAAGTGAAGCTAATGACTGCACAGAAAGTACAATATACAGCATATGTAAAGTCATATCCTAGGTTTCGGGAAGTTCTTGGTTTAAGTGTGTATAAGTTGCTGTTAAAATTCTTCAGTATAGTTTTCAAAATGTTGTGTTTTAATGCTCATTAAAGATGATATGAACATACATGTTTAGTGAATATATGGTAACAGTGTTTTTTCGTCTTCAGGTCAACTTTGGAACAGAAGATGAATGCAGAGAGAAAACAATAAGATTCACAGCAGATGACGCGTTTATGGACGTGACTCAGAGTCACACTGTTAACATTGCCAGTGGTCCATTAGCTCCTCCAAACCAGAGTCTCAATGTATTACGCAGCAGTGGAAAAACAGACTATGCTTCATCTTTGGAAGAGAGACATGGTGCGACTGAGAAGGGTTTCGATCCGGGATTTAAAAACTTCCTTGCAGGTCTCTCAAAACCAAGTGGATCCAGTGTTAATCCAGTGATCACCAGAATGACACCTACTGCCAGAGCCTCCTCTGACGTCACTGTGGAGACAAACAGCTCCCTGGCCAAGATGAAAACACGCAGGGCTGAAGTGGATAAAGAAAATCAGGCTCCGATCTCTGTTTCATCTATTATGGAGAAGTCATTAAATAAACCCAAAGATAATAGAGAATCATCCTTTGGAGGTTCACTCTGTCCAGAAGATGATGTAAGCATGGACATGACTGAAGCTCAGACAGGCCGCATTGTGGGATTCGCTGATGACGATGATCCTTTTCAGTGTCTTTTTCCCACACAAGAAATGTACTCCCGCTCTGACAGAGGGTCAAAGTCAGCAGAGAACCTGAAGACCTCACAACAGCAGAGCAGTAAAACACAAGGATCATCTGACCTAAAGGGTACTGACATTTCTATCAGTCAACTAATTCAAAAAAATAGCACTTATGTGTATTTTGTGGAATTACATAATGTTTCTTTTTTAACATTTGTCCAAACTTTTTTTCCACAGCAGTCATGACTGGAAATAGGTATGTTTATTTACATCTTTACTTGGTCTGCCCATACAACAAAATTTTAGATGAGAATATTTAATTGAAAATGTCACCAAACCAGTCAAAAATTTGATTGTGAATGAGTGGCTCAAACATTTTCTGTTTTGTTCTCTAAAGGGTGCAGAAGGTGATCACTGAAGAAGGATGCCAACACACAACTGGTATGTTGGCAATTTGGCACAACTGTTTATTTCTCTGCTGCAACAAATGTATTTATGATTGAATAAAGTTTACATTTCATCAATGCATTTCAATTTTCAAATTTAGATATGACATCCGTGAAAAATGCATCTCAACGTGCTTCTCGTCAAAGCATGTCAAAGGTGAGTTTTATAACTTTACTATGCTGTTCAAATGAATTATCTGTCTTGCAAAGTCTGAAAATAATTTTTCATGCTGTTGTAACATTAAGTGAAACTAAACTATTACTGAAACCAATGACTTCATGAAAATCATGTGTGTGTGTGTGACACCATGGGAGGGGGGTTGAGAGGGTAGTCTACCAGAGGCCTGGGAGTTTGAGGATTCTGCGCAGTGTCTGCGCAGCTGTTCCTAGGACAGCACTCTTCTGGACAGAGATCTGAGATGTTGTACCTGGAATCTGCTGGAGCCACTCTCCCAGTTTGTGGGTCACAGCCCCCAGTACTCCAATTACCACTGGCACCATTGTTGCCTTTACTCCCCACATCTTCCCTAGCTCCTCTTTCAGCCCTTGGTATTTTTTGATCTTCTCATGTTCCTCCATGGAGTGCAGTTAGCCCCCCCCATCACACACACACATATAGCTGTTGCTGTCCATAAGTTGCTTTTAAGATTTTTCAGTATAGTTTTCAAAATGTTGATGTGAATATGTGAATGTACATATTTGTTGAGTATATGGTAACAATGTTTTTTCTTGCTCAGGTCAACTTTGGCACAGAAGATGAATGCAGAGAGAAAACAATAAGATTCACAGCAGATGATGCGTTAATGGATGTGACTCAGAGTCACACTGTTAATATTGTCAGTGGTCCATTAGCTCCTCCAAACCAGAGTCTGGGCATACACTCCCTTGCAAGCCTTTCCAACCCAAATGGTCCCAGCATTAATCCTGTGATTGCTCGAATATTTCCAACTGCTGTAGCATCCTCCAAAGAAACCATTAACACAAACAGCTCCATGGCCCAACTTAAAACACAAAAGGCTGATGTTGGAAAAGAAACCAGGAGCAGTGAGGAATCCTCTAATGGAGGTCCAATCTGTCCTGACGATGACATAAGCATGGACATGACAGAAGCTCAGACAGGCCGCATTATAGGAATGATGGGTACAGATGACTCTCTGCAGTGTCTTTTTCCCACACAAGACACGTACCCACCAAGTGGTAATTTGAAGAGAGCAGAGGTGACTTTGCAACAGCAGAGCAGTGAACGACTGGGATCATCCAACACTAAAGGTATAGCAAACATCCCAGATTCTCTCGACTCAATTGACAAAAAAAGCTTTTAAAAAAAGTGAGAGGTGTGACTAATCAAAATGAGACTTGAGGACAATGATGAAAATGAGGACATTTAACAAAAAACTAATTTGGTTCAGAGGTTAAACCTCTTGGACAACTTTTTTCTGGTATTTGCAGTATTGTCAAGGAATAGAAAGTAGACGACAAAAACAATAGTTCGATGAAGAACAACTTCATGATTGTCTCAATTAAGTTTGACAAATTTGAAATGTTTTTTTTTTTGTGCTTATTGACAAGAATGATGACATGGACCAAAAATGTAACATTTGAACTAAAGAACAAATTGTTAATTGCAATGCAATGTAAATTCTGATATATGACTTTAAAAAACTTTATTTTTGTATTGTGGGAGGTCCTTTCATATTTCAGAGGTTATTTTTTCTTGGTGTTTGGAACAAGGGAACAGAAATCATAATGACTGAAATATGAAAAACTTACAGGGTGCTTCACTTTGGGTTAGATAGTTGCTTTTGTTTTAATTAATTTCTTATTTTGCATCTCCACATTTAGGTCTAGAAACCTCATTGAAGGCTTCTTTGCAAACCAAGATTCAAAGACATCCGGTAAGTTCAGACATTTAATTACTTTGATTTGGTAAACATTTTTTGGCAGGACCCCATCAGTGGGGCCAGCCCTATAACCGTGGTCATAACCCCCAACCCCACACTTGCCACCACCCAAAGCAGTCAACCTAGGGGAAACACTGAAAACCTATGCAGATTGATTGTATATTTTCTGTTTTAGAAAGTGTTGTCAGACTATTAAGATTGATGACAACACTAAAATAGTAAAATGTTTTATTAAGAATGATATGATAACTATGCTAATGTTAACTATCAATGTTATGTCAAAGTATATTTTCATGAAATTCATTAATTTTTGACTGTCTCCCTCAGGTCAAGTTTGATACTCAAGACAATGGCACAGAGAAAACAGTCAGGTTCACTTTAAATGATGCAGCAATGGATGTGACACAAAGCCACACTGTAAACATTGCCCTTGATTTGGAACCACAATTGCAACAAAATGTGGACTTTCTTCCTGCTTGTGGTGAGAAGACGGTGAGGTTTACTGCAAATGATGCAGCGATGGATGTGACACAAAGCCACACTGTAAACATTGCCACTGATTTAGAACTGCAGTCATACCAAAATGTGGACTTTTTACCTACTGGCGGAGAGAAGACAATGAGATTCACTGCAAATGATGCAGCGATGGATGTGACACGAAGTCACACTGTAAACATTGCCCATGATTTGAAACTGCAGTCACACCAAAATGTGGACTTTTTACCTACTGGCGGAGAGAAGACAATGAGATTCACTGCAAATGATGCAGCGATGGATGTGACACGAAGTCACACTGTAAACATTGCCCATGATTTGAAACTGCAGTCACACCAAAATGTGGACT
This sequence comes from Euthynnus affinis, assembly GCA_029490765.1. Classification (NCBI taxonomy): domain Eukaryota; kingdom Metazoa; phylum Chordata; class Actinopteri; order Scombriformes; family Scombridae; genus Euthynnus; species Euthynnus affinis. Next base: position 7,898,810 of record CM055853.1, on the reverse strand, counting down.
TTTTACCTACTGGCGGAGAGAAGACAATGAGATTCACTGCAAATGACGCCGCAATGGATGTGACACGAAGTCACACTGTAAACATTGCCCATGATTTGAAACTGCAGTCACACCAAAATGTGGACTTTTTAGCTACTGGTGGAGAGAAGACGATGAGGTTCACCACAAATGATGCAGCGATGGATGTGACACGAAGTCACACTGTAAACATTGCCACTGATTTGGTATCAGATTCTGTTCTTTCACAAAAACAAGGTCCTAACATTTTACCCAACAGCGAAAACATGGATTTTCCACCTGTGGAAACAACTGTAAAGAAGAGAGGTGAGACATCAGGTTCAAGAAGAAATAGATCTTCATCAGCACTCAGTTTGGATCCAGGATTTAAAAACCTCCTGTCCAAGCCAAGTGGCTCCTGGGGTAATCCCGTGATCACGAAAACAGTGGCAACATCCTTTCAAGAAACTGTTGACACAAACGTCTTTCTGGGCCAGCATAAAACACAGAAAGCTGGTGTGAACAATGAAAATGAAGCTCCAGGTAGTGTTTCAGCTATCATGGAGAAATCTGTAAATAAAACCACAAAGAAAGGAGGATCATCTAAAGGGAATTCAGACAATACTGAGGACAATATAAGCATAGATATGACAGAGGCTCAAACGGGGCACATTTTGGAGGAAACGTGTACAGATGAACCGCCTCAGTGTCTTTCTTCCACACAAGACTTGTACAGTGGTTCTGACTTTTTGAAGAAAACTGCTAGAACTTCACAACAAAGCAAAGAAGCAAGGGGACCATCTAACCCTGATGGTGGGGAAATCACAAACCTTCCATATTCTCTTGACTCAAATGAAACTAAGACCAGGGAAGAGCCTGAACTAAGAAACGAAACTAGTCCTCTATCACATAAGTTGAAAAATTCCCCCAGTGCAGTTGACCATGATGTTGATGCCTTTCCTTCACGCAAGTCTAGACGAATGAGCTTAGCTGATCTCCAGTCAAAAGCAAGGCGTTTGAGCCACATGATAAATACATCTCCTGATACTGTCGCCATTGACAGCTGCACAGCACCCTTGCCTGAGTTGGACCATGACTTGGACAAAAATGAAACCAAAGTCCTGCCTGTTGTGGAGCCTGAACTTGAAATGGGTTTGGCAAACACTGAAGAAAATACAGAAGCTCAATGTCCTCCACAAGGAGAGCAATCATCAACTACTACAACTCCTTTCAAGCTGAATACTAAACATCTTATGTCAAGACTCTCCATGGGAGGCTTTAAGCCGAAACTCCCCCAAAGAAGCAAAACTGGCCATCCAAAGAAGGTGGACTCAAGTCATGTGAGTTCTACGGGAGAACGTACGAGGACAAAAACTATCAGTGTTTCCAGTCAACTGAGCAACTTGGAAAATGATGTGAGTGATATTTATGATGAAGAGCTTGGTAGCTTTGAAGATTTATCAGAAACTCTGGACACAAGGAGTCCTCAGAAAGTCACAGAAAAAGTGATTCCCTCCCAAGAGAGCAACATGGATGAGGCTTTAGAGGATGAGGAATTTGAAGAGGACTATCTCAGTGCTGTTCAAGGAAAAAAGAGACCTTTGCCAGAAGATGAAACTAATACGAAGGATGAGAAGAGAATAAAAGCATCCATTGAGACAAGTGTTGACATTGTTGAAATGGTAAGTCAAATCAGAGTACTGTAAATTCTCAAATAATGTCTGGGGCTTTTATTTACCTCACTGGCAGAGAAAACCAGGTTTAAATAAGATACATGCCTTCATTTAAACTAACTATAAATTTCCTCCATGTTTACCCGTTGTCTTGATAAATTTAAGATAGTGCTATATGAATTCACTAATTACTTCTGGTCACTTTTTTGGACACTTTTCGATTGCAGTAACGTTTCCTCCAATGAAACTCAACACATCTTGCAGTGACGTTTCACATAAATAGCTTTAGTTATTTACAATGGTTATTTTCATTATAAATAAATCTGCTTAATATTTTCTCAATTTAAATGATTAATCGCTTGGTCTATAAATGTCTAAAAATTGAAAACATCACAATTTCCTACAGTAAGAAGTAAATCTGCAAATTGCTTGTTTTGTCCAAAAAAAAAAGAGTCAACAAACCTGCATAAGACAAAACAGCAAATTCTCACAACTGAGAGCATGATTATGTGATGTTTAGCATTTTTTGCTTCATCGGCTAATCAAGTACTTAAAAAATTGTTTCAGCTCTAATCCATTCTGTTCCAGGTAGGCATTAAATTTGAAACCTCTGTAAGAAGTGTTGAGTTTAATTCTACTCAGAAAAACAACAGAGTAGAAGTGATTGGAACAAACTGATGAATGAAATCAGTATTGGTGTGAAAAAGTGAAACTCAGAGCAGTAGATTGATGACTGTTGTTGTACTGAGGGAATTTGAGCTCTGAAAATGCATTATGCTGAATTTAAAGGTAGCTCACCTCTCCTCAGTGTCAGGCTGCTATTTGAATACTGTCTTTTATTTGAGATCGGCGGTTTATTATATTACATTACAATTTCTTGATCACTTGCGTTTTTACATTACATTTTTTGTTTTATTTCTTTCCAGGGATTACAGTCTCATGTTACGGAGTGTGACGGCAACATTACTACAGCTCCCAGCATGACTACACAGACTATGGATTCCTCCAACAACACTCATACAACTAGCAGCAAATGTGAAGCTACATTTGAGTCCTGTAAGTTCTTATGGTTTCACATAATGTAGTTTGGTCTCATCAAGATCTTCATTTGCCCATGTTTAGATGCTGGTTGTGTTAAATATCTTGCTTGTTTGTTTTTACAGCTTTTAAACACAGCCTCTTTGAATCCCAGCTTGAAGACTATGCCAGTGATGTACAGAAGGTATATTGTTTTTACATATATTTAACAAATATATCTTTGAAATATTATATTTTCCATGTCAGTTAATTGCCTTTCAATGTTTTGATTACAGAAACTGGATGACGGCACTATTACCACCTTAGAGTTCTTTAAACTCTTCAACATAGACTTTGTCATCCATAATCCTCGGCAAAGTGTCCTTCCTGGCAGAGTAAGTTAAACTTCATTTATATTAAAAATGTATACATAATATGAAAAACTACAGCAAAATGTACTGATGTAATTGTTTATTTTGTTTTTGCAGCCAAACACAGATCGCACACCAATGGATTTATTGAAAGACAGACACATTATCCGTCCTAAACAGATGGTCTATGAGACAGACGTCCTGAGCCTCACAGAACAGGTGGAAGGGTATGTACCTGTGACTGTATAATTCAACTATGACAAAGACAGAAAGTATACATGGAATATTTTGTCTCATCAGCAACCCATCTAACTTGACTACTTCCATCAAGAATGTTGAGTGTTCATGTCTCATTATTAACAACCCACGAGGAGGCTTCTGTTGTTCTTATAGGTAGAAACTGTTGTGAGAAGTGATGTGTGACTGATGTCTGAAAGATGAGATATTACAACAGAAGCTAAGCGACATGCCTGTTTTGTCCTCTTTCCAGGTTAAAAGTCCGAATGCGGGATCTAGACAAACCTCTGAAGATCATCAATAGATCTTTGTGGGATGAGATGAGAAATTTTTCAGAGAAGGAGGTATTAAAGCGTATTTCATTGTATTTTTCAAACTGGGATTTGTTTTCTTCTTTGGTAACATGGTTATGTTTTTTTCACTTTGCAAGGGCTGCTTCTCTCAATACGTAAAAGCTAAAGCAACCTTGAACAATTCAAAAGGTTTTACATTTTCACACACCCAACCCAACATTACAGTTATATACCTCTGCAAAACAAATTTCTTCAAGGCCTCAAGCATTTATTCCTTTCAGTTCAATTTGCTGGGCAGCTGAAAGCAACCATACAGTCTGCCTGATAATGTGGGTCTTAGTCCTCTCTCAAGTGGAGTAAGATCTTTGTAGTGTAAACACGACATGGATCAAACATAAGATATGCAATATAAATTTGTTACATTTGTATGAATTTTAAAGCTAAACAAAGCCAATTTATATTGCTTCTTTCCTGATAATTGCAGATATTTTCATCCTCTGTTCCTAAGAAGCATTTCTCTGATATCTTTGTCCACTAGAAAGGTTACAAGCCCTTTAACAGTTTTATTGAATTGAATTGGTGGAGCTTGTTTTGCCCTTTGCAGTGTGTGACAAACAAAAATACTATGAATTTCATATAAGAACTTATTTCTAACCCTAATTATATTTGTTTGAATCCACAGTTCAAATCGTTTGGTGCAAAACTGAAAGAGAGAAACAACTTCTTCAGAAAGATGAGCAAAGTTCAGTCACATGAAATGAAGGAAGTCCTGTACACAAATCTTGTTCAGGCTAATCGGGTAAGAAAGGAATAAATGGAAATATTAAGTTGCAATATTGGGAATGTTTGGAGATGTGCAGTGTTTTAAATAGAAAGTAATTGATATTTTTCATTTTCAGGAGGAGCAAAAGAAGTTGAGAGGGACGATTGAGGAAGCAGATGAGATGATAAAAAGTCTGGATAACTGCATTAGTCAATTAGAAACAGGTATACTTACTGTGGAAAACTGACACATGACTATTTGGTTTATAACGCCACCTCTTCTCTGTTCAGGTGGTACAAATAGACTGAATAAGTCACTGCAGTAAACCAATATGAGAATTTGTGTCAGTGTGGATGTATTTCAGGTTACTGTGTAAAAGTAGAGCAGAAAGTGAAACAGCAGTAACACCTTAACTGTTTTTGTTTTGTCCTCAGAACTTGCAGCAGTTGAAGACAGAGGCACTGACGACAAATCAAGTCTGAAATCGCTTCAGGAAGGTAACTCATGATACCTTAATTTAAAAAAAAAAAAAAGTATTTTATGTCCTTGAATGAAGTAAGTAATTCTGTTATTCTTAAACAGGATTGAAGCAAATCACAGAGACAATGGCTGATGAGGAGCGGTAAGTTTAGGAATACAGATTATTACCTCTAGGTACTATGTTTACTTATACAGTATAAATGCATATTGCTTATATGATTATTTTCATTGCATCTTATTTTCATTGCCACAGACAAATAGCTGAGCTGGAGATGCAGAAGAAGCAAAATTCAAGTAAACTCAACAGGCTGAAAGCTGAGACGAGGAACCTTGAGAGCCACATCGATATGCTGCATACGTCAGTTTCTCATTTTAAAATGTTTTCAGATCCTAAGACACATCATGTCTGCTACCTCTCACTTGTTAATAAATGAGGCCTATTGTATTATTTTTAGCGCCCGACCAATAGTGGATTTTTGAGACCAATACTGATATTAGGGAGTAAAAACAACTCCAATATTGATATATCGGCAGATATATCAGCTTTTGTATGCAGAAAGTGATTGCCTTTTTGTTCATTCCTTTCCTCAGGGTGAATGAATGGAGGGTTGGAGAGAAGAGAGGAAACTGCGCGTTTTACACCCTCCTCCATGAAACTTTGTATCTGCAGTTGATGTATGAAAATTCCAATGGTAAGGGGTTTTTTTTTGTTTGTTTGTTTGTTTTTTTAATGGTGGTCTTAAACACACGCAGGTGTGAGTATGCAGTAGACATGCTATGATCATTTTTGCTTTTTAAGTTGTGTTTAAATGTGCATTTGCATTTCTACAGGAAAATGAAATAAAATAAAAATAAAAAACATTGTTGCACTCTAGAGTCTGAAAATTTAAACCATAATGAAAGTTTAGCCACACCTCAATCACTTATGTCAGAGTGATTGACAAGAGTGTTGACTTTTCCTCCTCATCCAAACTTTTTAACAGTATTTAAAGCTGTATAAGTGTTTTTGCAAACTTGTGGTTTTGAAAGGACTGATTTGTATTTTCATTCACAGCAAAACTTAAATCATCTTTAATTTTATTTATGTTTTTTTTTTTAAGGAAATGATGAGACTGAGCGCAAAATATCAGACATCACTTTCAAATTTCAACTTGATGGTAAGAAAAGTACAAAAAACAAAAACTAGTATTTCATGTAATATCTTCTTTATCTGTTGTTGTTCATCTTTTCATCTCTCTGAATGCTTTCCATTGCAAATGAATATTACCGTATTGTCCCGAATATAAGACCACATTTAATTAGAAGATAACATTTGAAAAAGTGAGGACGCCTTATTTTCGAGGACTAGACAATTGCATGTTCACAAGATCAGAGATCTTTTTTGCCTGGAGAGTGTAATACTTGCTTCTACACAGAGTGTTGCCTTAAGGGTTGTTTGTAGCCTTAGTGTTGCTAGGTTAGTGAGTGTTTCTGTTTATAGTGAGTCTGTTAGAGTCAGTCAGTGTTTCATTAGTTCAGTTTAACCTGCAGGAGTTGCTGAAGGCTCCTGTGACACATTTCTCTGCTGTGGAGGGTATACATCTGATGTCTCGAAGAAAAGACAAGCGTCTGTTAAGCAACCAAAAATTTTCATTTAGCAGATGCTTTTATCCAAAGCGACGTACATATGCGACTGATACAACACAAGCAAGGATCTAGTCAGGAAACAACAACACGAATAAGTGCCATAAAGCTTAATTTTTGGCCTGATAGGATGTAGATGCCAACAGGCAGTGCAACAAGGCAATGATTAGTGTGGATTCTCCTTGGATCACTGGTTAAGGAGTGTGAAAGTGTGCTGTATCTTCAAAAGGCATTTTTCATAAAAACAGGTGTAATACTATAATCCTTGGTGATTACTTACTTACTATGTTTATGTGTAATGAAAACACCACAGGACACATTTAATCTCCAGACGCAGTCCAAATACAAAGTATGCTGATGTATTACAAGTTGTCTGTTTTCACCATTGGTGTTTTTTAGCATGGGAAACATTATACAATTAAAATAAATGTTATTTTCTAACTAGGTGAGAATTCGCAGTGCCATGCTCGCCTTGTTCACAAACTGGTCTCTCAGTACATCGAAGGAGAAACTGCCTGGGTGGAGAAGTATCCGACACATAGACATGTTCGAACGGTAGGTGTGGATGGAGATTAAATTAAGTCTCAGATGTGGGTTTTGTTGACTGGATCACATGCTGTCACATCTTCTTTATGGTCAGATTTGAAGATGCTAGTAGCCAAGCATTCAGTCTTTTTAATGGTGTTCTTGTCACGGTTACACAATTAAGTTGCACTGAATTTTTCCACTGAGGTATTTTATCTTCTTTTTTTGTATCCAGCTGCTCCATGATGTGGGTTTGGTGGTGAGTCACTGTCGTCTACTGGGAGAGGAGGTGCGTCTGCTGAAAATGTGGGGCGGTCTCAGGCTCGATATCCTGGACATCAGCTGTGTGGGCACTCAGTAAGAACTCTTCAAGTTAGCTGATGCATCATCAACATTTTAGTTTATTTTGCCTACATGAAGTTAGTTAAAAAATATTGTGCATATATTGATTTGAAGCTCAAATTCAGCCTTAAACTCCATAATAAAAAGAAAACAAACTCTTCTATAATGCAATGATTGTGATCATTCAGCCCTGTGCACCAGCAGCAGTAATTTAATACTATATAAGCTGCTTCCACTAGCAGTCTGATTTGGTGAAATGACTTTTTCTTATTGACTTTTAAACATTTACTCAAAATCCTGTTAAGAAGGATGTATGGTCTGTCTTAAACTGTTAAACTAAAAGTGTTCATATCTTTTCAAGAACAAAGCAACATAATCTAACATCCCGTTATCTCATTCCAGAATAAGGATTGTCTTCAGCAGCCTCAAGAAATTCTCCAAGTTTGAGGTTATCTTCTCTGTCAGTTTGGCCAGCTACCTCTATGTCCTGCAAGTGCAGAGCTTTAAAAACATCATTGGAAGCACAACGTAAGTATGACTCCGATACAAATGAATATATTTAGTATATAATTCAGATAGACTTCGGCTTTCCAGTGGAGGGAACTGCACCTTTAAACACTAACTAACAGCAGTGTCCTGGTAGCACAAGAATATTAAAACTGTTTGGTCATTTCCAGACAACCAAGGGCAAGAAAAAACATCCAAGAAACATGAAAAAAACACTATTTTACATTTCTTGTATGTGCAGGGTCCAGCAGATTGAAGAGATTGTGGCATCGTTCAGTCCAGCCCGGAACGTCTTGACGAACACTGTCAAGAAGATTCATGATAATCAACTTCGTTGAGACCAATATGGATTAAGACTGATTGTCGTCCATCTCTCTTGTACAATATGGATGTTAATGTTGATATGCTTGTTGTGTGCCTGTTTGTACAGTTTATTATCTTTACTCATGTCTGTTTCTCATCTATTCATCTTTCTGATTGCCTTCTATTGCAAATTAATATTATCATATCGACCCGAATCTAAGACCATATTTAATTTGAAGATGGCATTTGAACAAGTGTGGGTCTCTTATTTTTGAGGACTAGACAATAACGTATTCATACGATCAGAGATCCTTATTGAATGGAGAATGTAACACTGGCTCAGGGAGTGTTGCATTGTGGGTTGTTTGGAGCCCTAGTGTTGCTAGGCTACTGAGTGTCTCCAAATCTGTTTATAGTGAGTGTTAGTCAGCCCTAAAAGTGTTTCATTAGCCCAGTTTATCCTGCAGGAGTTTCTGAAGGCTCTTGTTGAAAAAATTAAAACTTTAATTTCTATTAATTAACCTTTTGCTATAAAAAAAATAAAATGATGTACAGTTTCCAGACTCTGTGTTTTTTCTCCTGGGTGTGCAAGAAGTGATGACTTTTCACCATATTTTGTCTTTGAAATACAACTGCACTTTTGCTTTTTGCAGTAACTGTCATTATGTTTTGTTTATAATATTGTGATCTTACAAAAAGAGCAACAAACACAGAGAGAGGCACCATGAATATTAATCAAATTGTCAGAATACAGGAAATATGATTAGCTCAGTCTGGAATGATAAAATTTGCTTTACTTAAGTGATGATTGATGCACATATTAACAGTCTCAGCCTTCACCAGTAATTGGTAGGTTGAAAAATGGGTTTAGCATACAATATAGATCTATAATAGAAATCAATTTGCAGAATGTGAAACCAAGACAGATGAGGTGCTTGTGTTGAGATTAATTGATGAAATCCATCAGCATTAATGTCTCCACTGACTTAGGGACTTTCAGAACATTTGAAATAATTCAGTGAAATATTTAATTTTATAATCGACATCTCAAATACATAAAAACAATTACAAACTCCACAATGAACCTCTTTTCATTTTTAGTACTGATCTGTGTGTTTGTGTTTAGCAAAAATTTGGTGAGTGTAAGATACATTTAAGATGTCAGATTTTGTCTGCTGCATTGCACTCACTTTATACCACAAGATATTTTCCTTTGACAGTAACCATGCTCCCATCATTCTCATTGTGTTTTATATGTACTGTATTCATTAGTCAGTATATTCCCTCTAGAGAAAGATTCTGTTCGTCCAAAATCCTGCATCTTGGTCTTAACACTGGCAGAAAACTTCTCTGTGTGTTTTATGCAATATAAGAAACCTTACACATGGGTTTCTGTAATGAATGATGTAGGCTTTAGAAAGATGTTTTCCCCCCATTCACATCAATGAAACCATGTAAAGCATTACCTGCAAATTAAATATCAAAATGCATCTTCACTGTTCTTGCTGTACCTTGGTTAGGCTTGAGAGGGCGCCATGGGCCTATAAAATATATCATTTCTGCCAATGGCCACTGCTTAGTGTGAAATAGTATCCCTGTTTCAAGTTCTTATCACATTAGTTTCTTGCTAATGTTTATCTTTAAATGTAAGAAATAGCTTTTAAAGAATCAGCTTTATTTCAGAGAAAAAAAAGAAAAAGTTGTGCAGAGTTCAGTGGTGTGTTAAAGTAATTGTTCCCAACCTTTTTGACCCCTTAAAACAAAGCAATTCTTGTGCCCTCTTATCACAGATTATGGTGTTTATATAGAATTACAGTGTAAATATGTATTGTGAGCAGTTTTTTTGTTTCTAGAGGCCTTTTTTCCATATCTTAGGATATATGGTCTTACCTTAGGACCCTTTCTGGGGGCCCTGACCAGTGCAGTATTTTTTGCATTGTGTTTGTGAAATGTAAGAAATGTTTGGTTTTGGATTATTCTTCTTCGATGCATTTTCTTTATTTCATTGGGATTTTAACCATTTTAATACATTTTGAGGATGAGGCAGCTTTGTGTTTCTTCACTATAAGTAAGAACATGATTTATTCCCCTTAGCAATGACTTGAGAACAGCTGCATCAATGCATCAAATAAAGAAAACTAATTCATGCAGGTTGTGTTTCTTTTACTGAACCAAAACAAACCTTAGTTAAGTATTACTTAGATTATTACAGAAGAAGATGTGAACATTTGCATGATCTTACTGCTGTCTTCTGCCTGTTGGCAACAACTAAGACATGACTGACATGGACAGTGTCCAGAGGTCATTTGAAAGGTCAAACAGCCAGAGACGAGCCTCTGAGAGGGCGGGAGGGCAGTGACTGTCCACTCCTGAAGCTTCGACTTCAAGGGTCAAAGTGGACTTTCCAAACCGTCACCCTCGAGTGAGCCATCAGGGGAGACAAGTTCCTCCCTCCCTCCCCCACAAACAACAGCTCCTGTCAAAGCAGATAGAAGACACACAGGGTTTCCAGGCAGGGGTTAAGTTTGGCTGAAGCAGCATTCAGGTCTGCTGACCTCAGTCTGGGAGGTCAACTCAATTTCATTTCAATCGATCCACTGAAGGAATTTTCATTATTTACATTTGTGAAATGGATTCATTCATTAGATCATCATAAAACAACAATATAAATAAGAATTAGATCATTTTCTTTAAAATGAATTCAAAGTGATGATCTTATTTTCTGTTTGTAATTCAGTTTCTGTAACTTAAAAAAAAATCTTGCAGATATCTATGTAGCAATGTTGCTTTTTTCACATTCATAAATGTGTTTTTTTTCACTGTCTGATCTTTTCTCTGTCCTAATGTAATTACACATTTTAAAAAATGAATACTTACAACTAATTTCATAAGCATTGGTTTTAGACTCTTAATCTTTTTATCTAGCACACAGCGTGCAGACAATAGGATTTCACATTGAGCAAACATGAAAAAGCAGCCCTAACAGTCCTCTCATGTATTATCAATGTGAGTTCACAGTGCTGAACATCAATTTTTCTGAAAAATAACCCAACAAACTTTGAAAAACCAGAAGGCAGTTCAATAACACTTTTCTGAAGGTATTTCCATTATGTTCAAAGACGATTTTTCATGTTTCTAATTCAAACAAAGATGATCAGAAATCATATTCTGTCTTTGTTTAATTTGTACAAGAAATAAACTTAAAACATTGGATTTTCCATTTTACTGTATTTATATATACTAATGTTTCTGTTCAGTGTTTAATATTTTGCTTGTGTTTTACATAATGAGCAAGGATATACAGTATGTTGTTTCTGGCTTAGATTAGGAAATACAGTTACAATCTAATATATATATATATATATATATATATATATATATATATATATATATATATATATATATATATATATATATATATATATATATATATATATATATATATATATATATATATACATATATATAAAATAGGCCCAAGGTAAGATTCCAGTTCAAAACACAGACACATAAAATGATTTCTGCTGATAATCGTGGTAATTGTCTCCATCTGCAATCCCAGTAATTTCAGTGCCTCAATAGAAAAGAAAATTGGGCATAAAATGTGAGACAGGTATGCTGCCAAATTGGACTAACAATTAACGGAACTTTGATTACAGAGCAGCTGTGTGTTGGGAGCAGCACTGTAATTTTGTTGTCTTGAACAATGACAATAAAGCTGAATCTGATACGGTAAACCATTTGAAAGATACATTTTTCAAATCACTCCATTTCATCTTTTTTTACTTGAGCAGACAGTCCACAAAAGCATTATCTTTTCACATGAAACTGAAACTTTTCATCTCAACCCTTTTATAATTGCATGAAATTAAACAGTTAGCTGGAAAGTTATACTAACTGTCTGAATCAGTGCTAATCTGTGTTAATCGTGTTTGGACTGGAAAGGAGAATCCAGACCAGTTAGAACACAGATGCACATACGTAGAAACCTGTACGACCACAACAGGTGTCAAATGCAGTTTACTGAATATACATTGGTAACTTTTACATTTATTTGATCACATATGATCCAATGATCTAAGACCCATTTTTCACTCAACATAAAGTGCATCATATGTGAGAGGTGCAGTGATGTACTGCTTTCCTTCCTGACTGACACAAGTAACTGTTTTATCGTGATTTAGATTAAATTAGATGTCAAGACGCTGCCACTACACCAAAGCTATAATTCTGTAAAGTGGAACATTTGGCCTCGAGCAACCTGTTCAAATCTGTTTATCCTCAGACCCAGGAGCAGTATTTCACCTTAGTAACCTTATCAGTGTCCTCCACTGACATTATCAACCAGGAGGTTTAAGGTGGTAGAATTGGTTTGGGAAGATGGAAAACTGCTTTAAGGTTTTATTTGATGTAAAAGTCTAAACACGACCACCTGCAAGACAAAGTAAATGAAAGAAAGAAATTCAAATGAATAGTGTGTGCATTTTGTTCTAGTAGGAAGGGCTTTTTAAAATTTCTAATCCTAAACATATAATCTACTTGCTTTGATTGATGTGCAACATATCTGCATTCACATGAGGTTCATGTAAACTGTAATGTTGTTGACAGATATATTCTGAAATCGAGATACACACCCTTAACACTCACTCTATCTCCCCCACATTTTAAATTGCTGAGTTTAAAATGCATTTGATTGTGAAACACTAACATTGTATTTTTTAAATTTGGTCCTTCGTGCAAAAATGTGACCTTTATAGTAAAGACTGATTCAACTTTCAACTATAGAGGTTGCTGTTTGGATTAATGATAAACTCTCATTTTTTGCCACAGTGGCCATAATGTCAGTCTGTCGGTCCAACACTTTGTCCTGACGGAAATATCTCAAAAACTATAAGATTAGTTAGCACCATGATGTTGAAAATTGTAGTTTTAAGTGAAATGTCTCAACAACTATCAAATGGATTGTCATAAAACTTGGTACAGATATTCGTGTCTCTTTCAGAATGAATTGGAATAAATTTGGTGAGCTCAACTATTTGAGTACAATCATCAAGTAAAAATTCTAATTTGTCCAGTGTTTTGGTTTATAACCAAATCTGTAAGACTAAAAGTTGGGTTATGATCGATCAAAACTGGTTCGTATGACATGTTGTCAACCACAATGGAAATCAGCAGTTTATTACAGTTGTATTGAATGGCTACACTTGAAGGTGGTGTAAAAAGCCAGCCGTCATAGAGGGGGAGTAGATGTGATATTGTTAAAAGAAGGTCTCTCCTGGAAGGCATTCATAATGTTGCATGTGACTATTCAAATTAAAAGTGAACAGCTGGTCAATCTTTGCCAAGTGACCATGAATGTCCTACTGTCAGTTTCAGTAAGTTTCAAAAATGACTGTACGCAGCCCCTTCGGAATCCAACATCAGAAAGTGTTGGGAGAGGGTTTCCGAAGCTATTTGACCAGTATACTGGCCCCTTAATGACGTTTCCATCAGCCTCGGCATGGTAACACACTAAACTAAGATGATGAACATGTTAAACACTATCCCTGCAGCACGTTAGCATTGTCATTGTGAGCATGTTGGCATACTGACACCAGCATTTAACTCAAAGCATCACTGTACAGTTTCACAGAGCAGCAAGCATGGGTGTAGACTCTTAGTCTTGAAGTACTGATTTTGATGACCTCCCATGGTTTCATTCCCAGTTTGGACTTATCTGCATTGGACTGACTTCTATCACCATCACTTTTCCATCAGACCAATTGAATAAATTCCCATAGCCTTCAATTGCAGAAAGAAAAACACCAAAAGAGGTAGGATGCAAAGGTTTCTTATTGTTCAGTCAATCTAAAGACTATTGTACCTCAGGGTTAATAGTGATGGTTTTCAGCTTACTTAACTCTAATGGATGAATATTTGCACCAGATTTGTCTGAGAAATGAAACATCTAAATGTGCAGAAGATCATCATTAGTTTAATTTGTAGCAGCTGTTAAGAGGGAGAGTTCAACAGTTCATTTACAGTAAACCAACAACCGTAACTGTAATGACAGACTCACAGCACCACCATTGTACTTCTCTTCCTTTGGCCTTGGTGACCATGTTTGTTCATAGACCCACTCAGCCATGTCTTATCATGATTATCTAACTGTGCTGCTGGAGTCCAGCTGTGACAGCTTCACTCATACAGTCAGAACAATATAAAGGCAGCACAGTTTAAACATAGTGCTGGACTATTAGAGGAGGTCCAGAGGAAGGGCTTGTATTGTAGGCAAAACACAATAGATTCATTTTAAAGGCACTGCGTTCACAACACATAATACTATCACCAAGAGTAACATGAAGCTGTCAAGTGCTTCAATAGTTTTGAACTATATGCAGGCTTTTTATAGGATTATAGCAGCTTTCAGTTTTTTTTATGACATACATTTTTGTTTGTAGAAAAAATGAAACAATCAGGGTAAAAACTGACATAGTTATGAGTCACTCTTGGTGCTGCCTACACATTGTGGCTTTAGATTAGCTGCTACAAAGCCTATAAATTGTGCCAGTTAATAAAGTGTGACATTACAATAGCATACCTACACTGTTGATTTTGATTATAATTAAGACATAATGCAAATGCCATGTTTAGTTAACCAGCTTTTTTGAACAGAGTCAGACTAAAGCCTTTAATTTATGCCATGTGCAACTTGTTTATACCCAATCATGAGCAAAGGTGCTGTTTCAGAAGGTGAGTGGTCACATGTAGCTTTAATGGCTAGCAGAGAATTTCCAAAGGATCCTTTTATTCAGATTTTTTAATGCATACACACTACAATTTTTATAATGTAACCAACTACACAAACAGTAGTAAAAAAACAGCACTTTGTTTGAATGCAATAACCCAGAAATTACCCATTAATGCCAATTAATTTCTCATGCAAGAAATACATTTTTAGGTGAGGAAAAACACAATAAGACAAGAAACAGATTCGTAACAATTGAAGAAAATGCAAAAATATATTTCAATGTTTAGATAACTCTGGATTTTGTGGCCTCCATCACTCATCTTGTTCATTTGGGCAATTGACTTTGTGATCCTATTCTTTAATTCAGTTTCCTGTGATTAATTGTAATGGAGATTATCTGCTCTTCTTCTATGAACATTGTCATTTGCCAAAACGTTCAAAAATAAATCAGTGGGGTGAAATTAGAGAAGAAGAATGTGCACACCTTTGACATTTTTTTGTGTATATGCATGTATCTGATGTTTGATGATAGAGAGGAAGAGAGGGCCACTAAAAGGATGGTGTACTTTGCATTCTGCAGTGACAGTAACTCCCAAATAAACTGTACTCTGGTGAGTGTTTATGTATCTCTGCGTGATGGCATCCTGAAACAGAAACGTAGGGTGCCATGGCTGCACAGTTGACTTCAAATGTCACAGTTCATGTCACTGTCACACATCAGTTCCCGCCACCCCCATTCACAGCCATCCTGCACACTACTGTAAGCGTCCTGAGGTGATCTTGTTACGGGGCATTAGAGGGCGTCTTAATTGGTCCTTGCAGGCAGGTAATTAGCTCTGATGGCATGTGCTCCCATAGTGATGCGAATGACAGGAACACAGCCGCATGCCACCCCTCACCCCAGTCACCCCATACACACACACAAGTAAAGACTACGTGACCCATGGAGTTGCCACATTCTCTGGTCATTCTTGGGAAAAGACAATAGGTCTGGCTTGTTAAAATAGGCTCCCTCTCAGCAGGGGAACAGAGGAGCCACAGCAGCTGTCCCATAGTATCAAGACTCAATGGTCCCAATCGCTTCACAAACCATCAGCCCAGAGGTTTTTCTTTTACTTTTGTGTGACATATTGCATCTCATCAGCAGGGAAATACAAAGGAATGTTGCATTATGCACAACAATTCAATAAAGAAATGAAGTATGACACTATAAAATACACTTAATAAAACTTAAAGAAACTGTAATCAATGATGTTATATTAACAATGGATCACATGATTATTTGTATGTGAAAGGGGTTACTGGATGACAAACCAACAGAGGATTATCACCTGACTCAGCAGTTCCCATCAACTCTAAAAAAGCTGCATCATTTTACTCATTGTTTTGGTTTTCGGACCCACAACTTCATTGTTTTTACTCTCATCAGCATCATCATCAGCATCATCAAGTTTTGTGTTTTATGACAAGTTATTTTGTGATTATTTGAAAAAAAAACCTGAGGTGAGCAAGTTGTCACTTTCCTTCCTTATAAAACTTTGTCTCCAAATTCAGAGCTCTTATTGTGTAGTATTTATATTATTATTAAATCATTAACCAACCTCGAGAAACTTCCAGAATAGATTCATTAAAAATCAGCTTCTCTTTGTCTTCTGGTCCATCTATAGCACATGACTTCAGTGTAACTTTCAGCTAAGTCTGACTGAAACCAACTATTCTCTGCCACAATAGCTTCACTTAGCTTCGGTCAAATGCCATTTCAGGTCTATTTGTATCCATGGAAGACAAACAAGTACCAGTAGCCCCAGCAAACAGAAAGCATTGTGGGTGAGGTGCCTATTCTCTGGAAGAATAATGATGACAAAACAGGAATTCTGACTTTGTTCGGGGAACACATCCTGGGGCACACAAGCAACAAGAGAACAAAACAATAATAGCTTTTCCTAAATATATAAGGGTCTGACAGAGAAGGTTTTCCATTACAATGGCCTTGAGAGCTGGGTCTTGCAGAAAGGGGAGGAGGGGATTTCTCTTCACGAGACAACATATATCGGATTCACTTATTTAAGGCCCTGCCTGGAAGAGGAGTACCAAGTCCAGCCTCATGCTACACACTTAGCTTCATTGTTCATTGTTTGACTGTAAATACTGTATTTTGTGCAGCTCTGTACATTTGTTTTGCAGTGATCATCCCTAGCAAATATTTTAATTAATATAAAGTTGATGGAAAACCCAGCAAAGTTAACACAAGGTCTTCAGAGCTGTTTTCAAGTCTTTTGGATGAAGTAAAGTTAAGTTTAGTAGTCCTAACAAGCAAATTGCAAATCAGTTGCAGGTCTTTTAAGTTTCTGAATGCTGAATATTTAACGCCTTGGCATTTTAACGTTTTCTTTTAAGTCTTAATATTTTTTACACAACCGATACAAAGTCCCTATATTAGCCATTCAATGTCTGTCTGTGACCTAATTTTTTAATGTATTTTATTGTGCTGAGCTTTTACCAGGTCAAAACTTAAGACTTTAATGTTTTTGCTTTCAAACCCACTTCGTGTCATTTATTTCAGCAAGTTTAGAGAGTTCTCAGAGGATTCTTATCCAAGTTGTGTCTTAAACCTGCAGTCATTGATTTTTTTTGGCCACTTGGGGGCAGCACATCAAGTTGTAAAAGTGACAACTTTAAAAAGTTGTTAGCAAATGGGTGCATCTAGACACTGAGCGATGTTAGCATTCATTTATTTCAGTTTCTGGCCATCTGGTGAATATATATAAAAGTCCAATATTCACTCTCTATTCTGGTTTGGTCTTCAACTCCAGAGAAATATTTGCCTCTTAAGCAACGAAATATCCACTGTGTTCACCAGTTAGTTTATCTGCCATTTGGTACTGAGAAGGTAGTGTACAACAGGTTTTTTGCTGAAAACAGCTGCCTGCTGCTTCAAACAGGGCTGATGATAGTGGAGGAAAGGAACCAAAACAGGAAAGATTGTTAAACCAAAACAAGTAGCTGAAAGATGCTAAAAGATTTGGATGATAACTGCGGATTGGACACTATGAGCAATACGTTCCACCTTTCATATAGATCAATGTTATATAAAAACTGATTGATTAGTGCAGCTTTAAGTCTGATGTGAGTCCAAGTTTCAAGTCTACAGCTATGAATGTCTTTAGCTGAAACCTGCAGTGAAACCGAGAATATATTTTGGCCCTTTTAAAAACTGCATCAATATATCTTAATGTGCCATTACATAAAAAAGTTCACCTCATCAATTTATATGGAACTTTATTACCTCATATTTCTGTCATCTTCATGTCTCACTGTCTTCAACATGGACCCTCCATCATCTCCTTGAACAACCAAACCGCACAACACCCAAACTTCTGTGCTTCGTTATCGAGTGCCCTTGTGACATGTGGCGCTATTTTGACATCTAAGCTTGCGTGGGAGGATTTAGGAGCGTCTCTTGGACAAGGCAAGTGGCGGCTGAACGTCCAGACTGCTGGATAGGTGGATACTGGCCATCTTGACCCACACCCTGAGCTCGCTAACAGAGGGGCAGCAGCCACCTTGACTAAGTGCATTCTCTGAGGCTCTGGCCCAAATCCCTGCTTGACCCAGACTGATAAACTATGCTATGGATAGACCACTGGAGAGATTTTTAACTTTAAAATAAGGATTAGTCCGAAGTTTCCACAATAACAAGTAGTTTGTTAGGATATTTATGCCTCATGTGATTTTTTTTAAGTCCACCCCATGCATATTTATGCCCTTATTTTTGGCAAAAATCAATATTTAATCAGTCAGCAACAATATATATATATATATATATATATATATATATATATATATATATATAATGGGTTCTAATCCACCTCCTGCATCATTTTATTCTTCCAAGCATTTAGACAAAAAATGTTAAAATGTTCCACTGAAACCGAAAATCATCATAAGAAAAATGATCAAAAATTACATTTTATGAATTTACACAGTTTAACTACTTTCTATAGAAAGTAGTACTATAATACATGTATATGCAGTCCATTGTATAATAATGAATAATGAAATCTATTGAAATGTGTTGCAATTAGTATAAAAATTGTGATTTAATAAACCAAAAGAGCACAAACACTAAAGTGAGATGGACAGATTTAAATAGTAATAAAAGTTATAAAAGAGACAGAAAAGACAAAAAGAGGAGACAGACAGGAGGTTTGGAGACTTTGGGAGGCTCCAGGTTTGGCGTTGTCCTAAGCCTGAGGAAGCCTGGCCTGCATCATATGCCTGCAGACAGTAATTGGTCATGACTGAAAGTGCCCTGCACCCGCATGTTCGTGGAAGGATGGGATTAACACGTTATAGGTGCCCCAGGACCCAGCTGAGGAGCTGATAAGATTTTTGGAGGCCTTTTTGTGGGTGATGTTCCATTGAGGTCCTGGAGAGGATTAAGGCTGTGGCATGAAAGTTCACCATGTAGAAAAAAATGCAGTAAGTTTCACATTTGTTGATATATTTCAGAATCAGAATCATCTTTATTGGCCAATTATGTTTACACATACAAGGAATTTGACTCCAATTTAGTGGTTCTCAGTGTACCTGCATACAGAATAACAACACAGCAGTCTTCAGAAATCTTCAGACTGCAAGGAGTGCTGAGATAAATATTAAATGGTAAAAAAGACGCTACTTTATATTCATATATTTGTGTTGTTCTTAAAGAAATGCACACATATAAAGGAAACAAAGATGTGATATAGCTAGATATGGGTTTCCTGTATGGTTAGGGTTAGGGTATTGCAAAACGCATTGTCCAGCATGAATGATTCAAGCAGTCACATACTGGAAAGTTAATCTCACCCTATTTTCACCTGTAGTGTCCTATTGTGTGATAAAGTCAGAGGAAGTGAAATGTATCATTTCAATTGTTTGTAAGTTCTCAGTTTAGGGAAGATTAATGTCTTTGTTGCTGTAACAGGAACATGCACCCACCCTGTACAGTATGATGTTCACTGCAGTTATGTATTTTATTTTTCATCCCTTCCTGTATTTCTTGTATTTCCACTTTCCACAAGGCAGCATCCTCAAGAATGAAAAAAAAACTGTTTCAACCTGTTGTTCTTTGTTTTTCAAAGAATTTCTTTGCACAATGAAACACATTTTCTGTGGGTAGGTCAATAAAGCTTTAAAGGATAAGCCTCACAATATTCTTTTCTTCAACAAATGCCATGACCAAAACCAAAACCAACAATGAGTTGATGCTACTAATGAGTTTTGCCTGTGTAGCCAAAGCCTGATATAGTTTATTCCTCTTCCATGGATCTCAAGTTTTGTCCAAAAACTATTAAAAACACATCAAGTCAATCCCTGTTGGCTGTAAAAAGTTTTGGTCCATAAGTCACCCATGTCACTTAAACACCAATGGCTACATTGGTGCATAATTGGTGAACCATCCCCACTACAGACAGTAGCTCAATGCCTGGAAAAAACATTATTCATGTTTGGCTATTTCAAAATTCTTTATGCCTTCATCTCATTTTACCCCATCATACTTGTGCCATAGTTTCTTTTGTGTCCACTTTTCTGAGTGTAAACCAGAACAGTGTGACTTCTGTACAATGCCTCAACTCAGCAGTCCCTCCCATCTTATCGTGCCCTGCAGCTTGGCCGGATCGGGCAATATAAATTGGACTTGCCCAGAGGAGAGACGCCGGTTCCTCTTTTGGGTCTGCACATTGTTTCGTCTAGGCCTGTATTTATTTAGATGTAAATCAGCTCAGCAAAAGTGTTACGTCCTGTCCTTGTGTAGTGGGCGGTGGACTGGGGCTCATTTGTTGGAGGAAGTCAGCCCCATCGAGATTGGAGCTCTGCAGATTGTTTTCCATTATAAGGCTGTTATTGATGTGAGAGGGTGACATCATCCAGCCTCGCCCTTCAAGGCAGGGTCGGTGAGAAAGAGCTTCCACACCCATCTCGTATTCTTTATTCAGCACGGTGACGATGCTGGACTTCTCTCCATGTTTCATCTAAGAAGCTGTGTAGGACATTTACAGGTGCAGTCTGTGGTGTAAAAAGTCAACCCGCTATCTAGATTTAAAACACAGGATGTTGAACCTGCTGTCAGTCCTAAAAAGATAAATAGGGCTAAAACAGTGACTAGCACCTGACAACAAGTTATTATGACTGAGATTTTGAAGTGATAGTTAAACATTTTAGGAAGTATGCTTATTCGTTTTGTTGCCGAGAGTTAAAGAGAAGATTGATACCACTATTATGTTTGTACGGTAAATACTGTATGAAGCTACAGCCAGCAGTCAGTTAGCTTAGCTTAGCACAAAGACTGGAAACAGTCTTTACAGACCAGGATCTGTCCGAAGGTAACAAAATCCATCTACCAGCACCTCTAAAGTTCACTTATTTAAACATCATATCTTGTGTGATTCATCTGTTCAAAAAGGAAGTGTAGAAACATGGCTGCCAGGCAATCATGGTTGCAAGGTATTACCAGTCAAAAGTTTTAGAACACTTCAATTTATCCAGCTTTTATTGAAATTTAAATAGTTTAATATCTCAATGTACTTTGAAATTAAAGCAAAGAACCAATGAACAGTTGAAGTTTAAAAAAATAAATAATTTAATCGGTTTGTTTGACAAAATTTTATCTCAGTTTTAATAACAGCTGAACACATTTGTGGCATTCTTTCTATAATGGAAATCAAATATTGTTCTTAAAGTTCTTCCCAACACTGTTGTGCTGTCAGGTTGCTCTCCTTTCACCCTTCTGTTCAGTTCATCCCAAACCAGCTCGACAACCATTGCTATGGGCATTCCATGACTTGAAACCTACCATCTTGTTCTTTTTTTCCATGGTAGTATGTAGGTAGTTTCAGATCATTAACTTGCTGAAGGATGAACTAGACCAGAGGGTGCTGCGTGGCTCTGCAGGATGCTGTGTTTGCGCTTTTGTTCCAGGCTGCCAGTCACTCTGTAAGTCACCAACTCTGGATCCAGCAACATGTTTCACACTCCTTCCTCCAAGCTTTTACATAGACAGAGTGTGGAAACAATCGACTGAAGTCAGACACCTGTAGGAACTGTTTGTATCAACTTTCAAGACTTCACTTACTTCCATTGTTGCAGAAAAGAAATATAACATCTAGACATTACTTTCAGATTGTTTCAATCTAAGCCAGAAATATATCAATGCTCATCAGTTTTAGCTGGTAGGAACCTGACTAACTGTTATCTCACAGGTGCAATCAAATGTTGACTTGCTGCCATGGTGGAAAATGCTAATTTAAAAAAGCAAATAATGTTTTAATATCATCATAATAATAAAGTTATAGTAGCAGGCTAGTGTAAACTAACAAGTAAATTTTAAAACTTTCATGTTGGATGTAATACCTTGTATTTTGTCCATCTTTGCAGTTTTTTTTTTTAATTTTCAGTCATCAGCAGCTGGGCTCTGTGTAATGACACCACAAATGTTGATTGACTAAGGCAGTTGTTGTCCCTGGGCTATCATACAAAATGTTGGTCTCAGGACAGCAACCAATTGGCAAAATCAGGACGTGTGGGGTGTGGAAGAGCTATTGTCAATTGTTTAGTTATATAATAGTGCTTTTTCCTGTTAAAGATTATTCTTGAGAAAAGACAATTTTGCTGTTTCAAAAAAACACACAGAAGGTTACCAGAAAAAGGTTAAAAGACTACACACCAGTCTTTCCTCCACCTTCAGCCAGGAGAGAACAGCAGGTGTTCCCTCAACCTTCTGTGTGACTGACCAGGTCAGGAACAGACGTGCTGCTCGGTTCTAGCGTCTGCAGAACATGTCGCAGGGCAAATAGTTCACATGTGTAAGAACCAAACATTGTACAACCTGCTTTAATGTGCTTGGAGACAGACACGAGTGACACTTTTCTATATCTACAATTGTAGATATAGTGCTGCCACTGCCCATTTTAGAAAGAAATTTCAAGAACTACTGAACGTTCAGCTCAGAGATTACAAAGGATTGTAATTGTATCACAGGAATAACACAATTTCCTTTAAATGTAATTAAATGTATCTGAAAGTTATACATTTTCATTAGAAAAGGCCTTTATTACTTCTGTAAAATTATTATACTTGAGTAATTTTTTCAATGTTTTAAATGGCAATGTGTTTTGTGTAGGATGCATAATGACTTGTTTACAACTGGACAAAGTTAAGGACTTAAACTTTTTATCCTGATTTAGGACAGACTTTGTATTAACAGTACTTGTTGTGACTGGGACTTGACTTGGGACTTGATTCTGGACTTACTTTTCTTGACTTTATTAAGTACAGCATTAATATTTGTAGATTCGTAAACATCGTCAGGCTTGTTTCACCAAATGTTTGTGTTAATTTTGAGATGCTTCATTAATGAAATCAAACACCACACTTGTGACCCATGATTATATGAGAGCCTTGTAGAACTCACAAATTTATCATCAGTTTGTAAATGAAAATCATTTGTGAAATGGGATGCTGCCACCGTTTGTGATTTACATTTGTGAAAGCTGCACTCATCGTTCACTTTGGCTCCTGGAATGGAACGTGTGGACTCAACAGGGAAGTGTTTCACAGTAACAAAGCCATGTGAAATCTTACTCTGACCACAACCAAAAAGTTAGTGGCAGCAAAGTTCATTAAACCTCACAATATCCAAGTGTTGAATTGAACTGATTTATCTTATCAATATATTAATAGAGGGCCTAAAACTGTAGTTTTGTGTAGTGCTCAAAAAACTGTCTGATGTCAGATGAAAACTTAATGCAAACATGATTTTCCAAGAAATTTGTTAAGATCAGTCTCAAGATCCTACATATATACAAGATCTGCCTTCGTGACAGAGGGCAGCCAATAATCAATAGAACCAAGGACAGCTTGTGACCATGACAACTGTAGTAAAACTAAACAATAACCTGTAACAAATATAAGATGCAACTATAAAGGCAGAACATATATTTTGAAATGTTTTATTTATTTAGTTAGTTTTTTAGTAGCTTTTATAAAAGCTTTTTTTGTTTGTTTGTTTTTTAGTTGTTTTTTTTGTTGTTGTTGTTGTTTTGGGGTTTTTGAGCACCAGCACTCAGGTGTTGACGTCATCAACGGGTGTTGAATCTTTCGGCATTTTCTTCTTTCTCCTTAATCCTACAAAATGACGGAATCTCTTCCACAAAGTAGGCCTCTTGATGTTTACTGCAGGCTTCTCCTGACTGACACCTGCTTGGTCCACATCTTCTGAGTCCAGTGGTCCAGCGGTGATGGATTCTTTTTCTACAGGTTCAGAGTTCTGCACCACAGTGGTGGACTCTTCCATAGGTACAGAGTCCTTCACCACAGCGATGGATTCTTTTTCTACAGGTTCAGAGTCCTTCACCACAATGGTGGACTCCTCTTCCACTGTGTTCTGCAAAACAGCAGGGGACTTCTCCCTCTGCTCACTTGTCTTGTCCTTCATGATTTGGAGGATCTGTGTTTGGAGGACCTGTCTTTCCTCTTCCTCAAGGTTTGTTGATTTCTCTTGGTGGAGTTTCATTTTCAGGTCCTCCAACTCCACACGAAGGCTCATCTCCTTCTCAGCAGCAACTATTGTTGCATGCTCCATTTTTAGGCACAGAGCTTCCTGCTCCACCTTCCAACTCTGAAAGTACTTCTTGTGTTCTGACATGTTGTTCAGATTGGAAACAATCTGTGCTTGAAGTTGTTGCTGAAGGGAGTCAGTTTTCTCTTTTTGTTCCTTCAGGTCGTTATCATACCTGCTCTGGAGGTCGCCGTAGGAAGTAGTGAGTGTGTCAAACTCTGCCCTCAGTTGCATCTCCTTGCTCTTCCACTGAGCCAAATGTTGCTCAGATTCCTCCAATCTTTTGGTGAGATTG
Organism: Euthynnus affinis; assembly: GCA_029490765.1. Taxonomy (NCBI): domain Eukaryota; kingdom Metazoa; phylum Chordata; class Actinopteri; order Scombriformes; family Scombridae; genus Euthynnus; species Euthynnus affinis. The sequence continues at coordinate 7,874,053 of CM055853.1, read as the reverse complement.
ATCTTCTGGGTGTACTCCTGGCAAGCTTTGGCTCTTTCAGCCTGGTATAATTTAGTTTGCTGTTGTCTCCAGCCTCTCTCTTTGTGGAGCTCGTTGGTGAGATACTCAACCTGGTCCCAGAGAGTTTTGTTTTCTTCAATCTCTGAGGCCAGGCGGGTGACGAGCTCACTGATCTTCTTCTTTTCCATTTGGAGCTGAGTTTTTAAATCCTGAACGTTATCCTCCAGGTTCACTCTTTCTGTCTTGCTGTAAATGTCGGTCATGTCTGCTGAATGTAGTCTTGAAGCCATTGCAGTCTGTTTCACAATTGTGGAATTTCAAATGGAATGAAAGCAAATAAAAGCAACCCGGTGATGACATCATACATGTATTATGGAACTATTGCTACTTTGTGTCTTTCCCCCCTAGTTACTGTTGCTATGTGTGTCAAAATGTCCATTCTAGCACAACACATGTTTACAATAACAGTGGCAGATTCATCAATCTGGATTCTTAGTCAGTTTTGAAACAATGGCTCTCCAATTTCACACAGAAATTAACAAAATCCTCTTTTCATTTAGTTGATGACCATGCATTTTTGTCCACTGAATGAATAAATTTTGCTAGCAGATTTTATCAGCTGTAGCAAAGGCGACCTACGTGATATAAGGCTAAGGCTCTAAGATTAGAGTTAACACTGCAGTGAATGTAATAGAATGTTCTCTATGAAAATAAATGCTTCACCTCTTCAACAACAAAGCCACGTTTCCTAGTTTTGTTTTGCACAACACTCTTAGAACACTGTGAGAAGGTTAGCAACTAGAAAACTGGAAGGAACCTTCCAGGAATGTTATAGGAACGTTATCTGTTAGTGAGTATGAGCATGAGTATTCTAACTTTTTATTATTAAATGATTAATTATTTTTGCAGTTTTTGGTAACTTAATTTTTTTTCTTACCTCTGGCAGTTTACCATTTATCTTTGTACCATATAAGATTTTTCACTGGATTTGATCTGCTTTTTTTTTTTTTTTTTTAAAAATGGAAAATTTGATCTTTGATAATACAAAAGTCTATTTTTATAAAATAAACTGTGAAATTAGATCAATTGATTTTTTTCAAGAGATAACTAAGAGTTAAAAACATTATTTTAAAAAAAAAGGTTATTTTTTAAATGTATTTGTGTTTATTTTTTAACAAAATTGTTATATTGGCCAACATGCTTGATATGATTAAATTTATTGCAGCCCAACTGTTCAAATGAATTGTTAATTATTAATCTACTATTAAACAACAGTTTTAAACAGAGTTCTTGCAGCAAAGCTTTAACCCAGAGAAACCAGTGACTTTAATTAACTGAATTGTCATCAAATATTACTTAAAACAACCATTTTGACTCAGATACATGTGCACTATGCCCAAACAGCTCAACTGACAATTTCTATTCCACTTTCTGGCTTTGCACGCACATACAGTTTTATTAGTCTGGATTCATTAAGCAGTTGTTAATCAAGAAAATTGTCATTGAACAACTGACAAGCTTTGAGATTTTTAAATTATTCTCTAATTTGTGCGTAGTTCATAAAATTTTAAATGGATTGGACCCTCCTCCAGTACGTGACTTTGTGACTAAACTCATTAGATCCTCCAGAATATCCTCTATATAAGATTGTCCCATACTGTTTAGTCGCACTGCATTTGGCCAGTCAGCTTTCTCTGTGAAAGTCACAACTCCGTGGAATGCCCCACCTGATGATATGAAAAGCTGCTATTAACATCAACCCGCTTTCAACAGCTTTCTCCTCATTTCATTAACTCTAGCAAAAAAAGTCATGTAACTGCACTTGAAAGACAGGACTGAAATAACAGTACAGTAGAGCGGATTTCTTCTCTGCATCAGAACAAACCTGCTGATGAAACTATATGAAGAATATAAAGGAGTTTTCACTAAAAAGGACAAAACTGCTAGTGATAGCCTAAAGGCTCGAGGAGTGGACTCTGTACTCGAAGGATGATGATTCAATCCCTGCATCTGGCTTGATAAGTCAATGTGGGGAAAGTGAAGAGTAGCGCCTGCTCATGGTTTTATCTTTGTTTGTTAATAAATGAGCATTCAGATTAGTGAGTGTGGTTATATTATCAATAGGCAAGATAATATCAGATGTATATTTAAAATTATGGTGTAGGCAACTTTTCAACATTATCATACTCTTTGACACATTTTCTCTTTCAAAGGTAGTCTGTTTACAAGCATCACTGGAAGTTAAAAATGAACTGGAAACTGGAGAAGGATATAAGTACAATGGAAACTGCTTGGTGATCACATCTGTCCAGGTCAAATATCACTATGACTATTATAACCTATTGTATTTCTCTATGCAGAATACCATCTAATATACATTTGTATGCATATTAGCCTACATGACTATAAAATTACGGAATTCTAATGACTGTTTCAACATACAGGACAGCTGTTTGCAAAGGTAGTTGTCCCTATGCTATATGCTTTTCCATATGTCGTATGAAGACATCCAACATGATTTCCAGCTTGATGGAACACCCCTCCGGAAAAAGTCACTGCTACCTTATGATGATTAAGGTCATAAAAATCAGCTGTGTGAAGACCTTTTGGACTGTTAGGCTGAACAACTTTACACACCACCACAACCCACATTTTCAGCAAATCACCCCAACACATCCTCCCTCAACTCCACCTGCTGTTTCCCACATCCACAGCTCCCACCCTTCACTGTTACCTTTTTTCTCTCTTAATTTTCCTGTTCAGTTTCTCTGTTTTCTTTTTTTTTCATCCATTTATGCTTTCTGATCTCATATTTGACTATTTGTCAGAATGTAAACTGTTTTACTTTAAGTGCAGGATTGTAAACATGTTGTTTGTTTATTTGTTTTTAATGTGATGTGCACGTATTGATTTTCACACATTAAAATAAAATAAATAAATAAAACAATATTTAAAATAGATATTACTTGTAGTACTACTGGTCCATAAAATGTTTTTCACTATCTTTTATATTGTTCCCTTCCAACTCTCATGCCATCCTGGCAGTCTCATGTCCTCTGCAGGCTTCCGTAGACATTCCTTCACTGTCAGTTTGTGTGCGGTGACAGACAAGCCGTCGGTGAGCCACCAACCCGCTCCAGCTCTGAACTATGGAAGAGATTAACAACATTGAAGTCGTTCCGTGCACAGAATCCGATTACCTGAAGCCGTTCAGGGTGCACTACAACCAGGTGAGTTGTTTCTGTGTAACGGCTACTGGATGCTGAGGGCTAGCCCAACCCCCCATTCATTTGGCAGCTAGCAGGCTAGCATAACATGAAGGCTAAGCTGACCTCAAACACAGACGTTGGTAGCAACAATTGGCGTTGCTTTAATCACACTGACTTTATGTTTGGTGTGTTTTCACATACAGTCGGTTTACAGCTGCTGTTGTGTTTGCTGTCAAACCTGGCAGCTCAGAGACAGCTGTAGGCTAACATGCTAACGGTAGCTTGCTGCTGCTGCAGAGGTTTTTTTTTTTTTTTGGTTGAGCATCACCGTTAGCACATGCTTTACATTAGTGTAAGGAGGTTTATATAATGCGAGTTGGCAAGAAAAGCAGTTTCCCGTATGAATAGCAGGTCAGGTGAGACTTGTTGATCTTAACTGTTAAACTGACTCATCTGTAAATGCAGTCTGGTATGTGAGGAGTCTGTAGGTCAGGGGTCCTCACAGCTTACACTGAGTTATACAAGGGACACTGTACATCCTCACTTGTTTAAAGAGCTCCTCCAGACATGTTTAAGATGGATATAAAATACTGTACCTTGTATAATGATTTGTGTCTGATATGGTTTTCCACAAAAAATAATGTAATTATCTTGTTAATTTCTTAAAATGACATCTCCTCCTTCTCCCTCATTAAAAATGTCAGAATCTCTGAATATTCAAATACATTTAATCCCAGAAGTTTAACTGCTGGACACAAAATGTCTCCTACTTCACTGTGCACTAAACTATTCACTGTTTCCCTATATTAAACTTACACCAGTGTGATGTGGTGCACAAACACTATTAATCTGACAATTTCCTCAATATTGAACATTTCAGAAGCTAAAATCAGAGAATTTGGGCATTTTTATCTTTAAAAAAAAAAGAAAAAAAAAAGACTTGACTAATTGTTGTAACTCTAAAATATGCAATTAAAACAAAATTCCTAAATCATGATATCTCATGACATAGAAATAGTGGTGGGCAGTATGGATGACATCTTCTATAACTGTTTATCTAAGTTTATATTACAATGTTTATATATTGTGGTTTTCTGGAACATCAATTGAGTAACTGTTAATGGATAAATTAACCAGACAACTATGTCTTATTTGGATGTATCAGGAAATAGAATATGTGACAAATCAAAGCACTTCATCACATTGATGTGTTTGTAATCTAAAATTCTTGTATTGCTATAAAGCAGTCTTACTCATTCATTTTCACCATGTCCTATTACACTCTGAGATATTACTACTAGGTATAAACAACATGAAAAAATCTCTGACCTCTAATACATTTATATAGTCATATTTCCCAACTCTAGTTAATTATGACTCATTCAAGCCTAAAACAGATTTTCTAATATGAACCATCCCTGATGCCGGTACAGTGCTCACTGTTCAGATTTAGTAGGCCTAATCCTTTGGCACTGCATCATTTTACTCCAGCATCATAGGTGTATTGTGTAGGGCTTGTGGGTGCAGGTATAGTCGCTCTCCATCCATTCATCTATCCATTTTTAGCTGCTCATCCAGGTCGAGGTGGTAAACAGGGCAGGCAGAGAGGATGAGGGAAATCTCATGAACTGGACATGAATGTAAGAGGTTTGAAAACTCTCAAATTAACTGGCTCGATGTTTCACAATAAATGCTCATTATTGTTATTTGCAGATTAAAAATTGAAAGGCGTGAAATTATGATCCTTCAAATCATCACATTTTAAAAGCTGAAACCAGCAAGTTTTAGTGTTTTTTGCTTAGAAAACGGCTAAAATGATTATTTGATGATCAAAATCGTTGCCAGTTATCAACTAATTCATAGTTTCTAGTTAATTTATCTGTGTTTTATATGTTACTCATCAAAAAATATTCTTTTCTTTTTCCTTTCTTCCAACTAAAAGAAACTGAAATGTGCTGACTGTGTGCCCTGATGGTCTCCAGTGAAGTGAGATATGCTTCTCTAGCCGATCACAAGGCTGCAGTCCAGATACATTTATTTTTAGGTTTCAAAATATTTGTGTAGTTTCTATTACTCAGTGATGGCGCTGGCTTCTGATGTCTAAAACCTGAATAAGGACAGTGATGCAAAGAAATATTGTGTTAAAACTCACTTCAAAAACCTGAAAATATCCTTTCTACTTCCATTGAAGATGACAAGAGGATGTTATTTAACCTACTAGTCTTATAATGAAGGCTGGTCCATGTCATTAGTAATGCAAGAAAGCTATTTTTGAGCTATTTAGATCTATTTTGTCCACACTATGCTGGAAAAAAAAAGATTGTTCAGACTTCAGAATGGAAAAGATATATCTAGTTTTCTATATGACGTATATTTTTAAGTGACAAAACATAAAGAAACTGCAACTGCTATATGATTTTGAGGTGGTCTTTTGTAGTTGTGCCTTCAATTTAGAAGCTCAATTATGGCACATGTGATGAAGGGAACTCAGTGAAGATTTTTTTTTTTTTTTTATCATTTGGGGTTCACACCTGTGACAGGAGAAGGGGTGGGGTGGAGGGGGTTTAAGCTTGTCAAGAGACTGGCGGAACGGCTAAGACAGCAGATGGACAACAAAAGAGATGATGGTGGTGGACTGTCCTCCCTTTCATCCTCGTCATCCTCTCCTCAGCAGATCAGGATGGGCCGTTCAGTGACTCCCCACAAAGGCTTTTTCGATCACACTGAGAGAGAGCATCTCTTCCCCGAACCTTTTATGCTCCACCGCACATCTGCAGCCTCGCTGTGGTCACTGACAAAAATACACTCGCAGAAAACACACTCTAAAAGTAGCTAATGTCACGCCTGAGAGGCTCTCTTCATCATTGGTGTTTATTGGTGTTTTGTCTCCTCTCCCTCGCCTCTCTACAAAGCAGGTGATTGTGCCTTGTTGACTCAGGGAAACCCCTCTTATCTTTGTTGCCTCGTGCTTATGTTGAATCACGAGTTGCCACTTAAAGCAGGCTAATTGCCTTCCGTTTATTCATTATAATGATTTGAATAATTCATCTAGAAATTATTCATCTTGTATAGCTTACAGCCTGTCGCCCCTCACTCCTTCAATGAACATGAGATCCATTATGATCTTAAAACACAAATGACCCTTATGTGTATGAATTTATGTATGTCCTGGAGGGGGGAGAGAGAGGATTGTCTCATTCAGTCTGACCATTTATTAACAATAAGTGGAAAAGTATTTTTAATTTTACAGAATTCCATAAAATTCATAAATAAAAGATCGCAAACAAATTATGATTCAGAAAGAATAAAATGAGTTGTTGAAGCTTTAGATTTATATGCAGTGGAACACAGTGCATTGCATCAAATATCCATTTGATTATTTTATATAGCATTTTAAATTTAAAAGTTGATATTGGAGACATTCTTAGTAGTATGCTTATTTCAGCCCTTTCTTTCAACTTGATTAATGCATTAATCAAGAAAATAAAAACAGAACATAAAATGAGAAATGAACATTACATTTTCCCAGAGACGTTGTCTTTTATCTAACCAACAGTTCAAAACCCAAAGAGATTCTATTCACTTACTATCACGTATGACAAAGAAAAGCATTAAATCATCACATTTGAGAAGCTGAAAACAGCAAATTTTGTGTATTTTGGCATTTTTGCTTTAAAAAATGACTAAAACGATTATTCGATTATCAAAATACTTGCCCATTTTCTGTTGATCAAGTAATTGATTAATTGACTAATGGTTGCAGCTCTAGACTCATCAATTAGTGTTTCAGCACCACAACAGCCCTAATATGTTGCATTTACCTCACCTATATTCCACTGACTGTACTATTAAAAAGCATTCTGTGTGCAAATGTGGTTAACAGAGGTTAAAACAGAAAACAGGCTGCGGTCAAGTCCCCCAAAGTAGTCAGCGATATCTCAGTCAGTTTGTGTTAAAGGGACACGAACATGTAAAGTGACTTGATGTGATCTGAGGTTTACATGCCTTCATGTGGACTTCACTGTAGGACACAGTCACATCAGTGTGTACTTAAAAAGCATGTCCTTGTGGATAAGGGCCCACTTGTCTGGCTGATTTTAATGCTGCTCATGCTGTAATGCCTCATTACTGGTTGATCAGTTTATGCAGGTGTGGCTGTTAATTAACGTACATTAGTGTAAATGTGATCCCTTTGTTCTTTAAGCTCTGCTGATGGTTCTCTCCAGTAGTTAGCATTTATAAGCCTGTTTGTCTGTTTGAGCTCCTTATCATCTGTCACAGTGGTATTTGGCAGCTTGACATATTCTGTTTCCATAGTAGACGCTTGAAACTCATTTTCACTTGTCATGAATTTATTTCCTCTGTGGCAGAAAAACACGTTACACAAGACTTCAGAAACTCCTGCAGGTTAAACTGGACTAACCAAACACTTTTAGTGCTCTAACACACTTGCTATAAACACACTTTTAGACATTTGCTTACCTAGCAACATTAAGGCTACAACAACCCATAATGCAACACTGTGCTTACTTGCATTCAAAAAGAAGATCTGATATTGGGAACACTTGATTGTCTTGACCCTAAATATAAGATGATGTGTATAAGATGTGTTTCTAGCAAATAAAACTGCCATCTATTCTTTATAGCCTCTCTAGTCTAAATGTCTGTCTTTATTCCAGTGTTGTCGTTATGAGGCCGACTTTGCAGCAGGAATATTGGTCTGCATTCGGCAGGCACGTCATTCTTTGTCAAGCCTGAGAGAATAACTAATGTCCCATCACTTGAGCCGCTCACTCAGCTAGACTCTGCGGTGGGCGTGACGTGATTGCGTTACAGCGGTAATGCGGTAACCATGGCGGCTCTAGTGATGGTTATTAGACTTTAAGCACCTAAAAGATCAAGCCCATACACTCCTCTCTACAATAGCCATTCACACAGGAGCCTGTCATTTCTGATGCCCAAAGCCAGAGGGACCACATTAATTTCAAGGTCCTGTGTAGCCTGTCCCTGCTATTTTCTCTCTCTCTCTCTCTCTCTCTCTCTCTCTCTCTCTCTCTCTCTCTCTCTCTCTCTCTCTCTCTCTCTCTCTCTCTCTCTCTCTCCATGGGCTAATCTCTCTGTCGTAATCCATGTCGGCCATGATTCTCCGTCTCCCCTGGGCCATTCAAGCCGTCCCCGCCCCCCTTCTCTCAGCAAGTGGGCTGAGTAATGAGGGGAACCCCACCATCTGTGAGTGGTGACAGGATACCAGAGAGGGAATATGTGTTTGTGTGTGTGTGTGTGTTTGGTGACACATTCATGATGAGTGGTTTTACCTCACATGCGGTTGCTGGAAGGCAAACATGTCATCTTTACAGCCTTTTAAACATCAATCAAAGTCAAAATTAATTGTGAAATTTTGATATGATTACTGTAAATAGGCTAAACCATAATTAAGATTTGCTGTTAATCAGTTCAATTCAATGAGCTTTATTGGCATGAACGTTTCGAGAACACTGTTGCCAAAGCCTCAAAATACAGTTTGTCCAAATATTTGGACAGTACGAAATAATAATATGAACATTAACACAACATTAACATTAATATATAATAGTTATAGTAAGATTCATAAGCATTAATTATATATATATATATATACAGTATATCCTATGCATGTGTTTTTTGTGTGTCTGTCCCTCAGGTTGTGACATGTTAATAAATGCTGGGCATCAGGATATGCCCTTTCTCCTTCTCTCTAAGGAGTATTTTAAATTTTGAGGTTGTTAAGCTCTTTGAAATCTGAAATTTTAGAGTTGAACCTGTTAAAGTAAATGTACCTTGTTTCATTGAATGTTTGACATTGTGGTCTCAGCCTCACTTGTCAAACTGTGACCATATTTTCTGTTTTCTTTTGGTTGCTATGATTTTTGGTGTTGTCTTTTTTTTCTATCGGCAGTTTGCGGTCAGTGAGCCTGTACTCGGTTATGATCTGTCTCTGCTTTCTGTCTCTGACATTACAGAGATATTCTGCTAATTCCTAATCTCTTTTTAGGGGCAGATAACAGTCTAATCTACTTTAGCTTTTAGTTTCTTTTTTCCAATGTTCCAGTTTCTTTATGTTGTGTTATAATTTGGTTTACTCTGATTAGTGTTTGGAAAGCAGTGTTGGTGTGAGACTGGTCAGAGTGTGTCTGAGAGGGGGGGGGGATTTAGTCTCAGCACCAGCTGACAGAGGAGACTCTTTTCTGGGCTCAGCTCTTGGGTTTTGAGGGCTTTGGGATGGAGGGTGTCTAGGGGGCTGGATTTAAGGTGATTAAAAAATGGGAATGCTCTCTTTTGAATGTTAGGTATCAGTGGGTACCTACCTAATTCTGCTCTACAAGCATTTGTTGGTGTTTTTCTGTGTACGTGTAAAATGTATCTGCAGAATTCTGTATGTAAAGACTCTGTTGGATGTCTGTCCCAGTGGGTATAGCTATGATGACTGAGTACTTCACTACTATACAGCACAAAGGGCTGGATAACACTATCAAATATTTTAAGCAAGATTTTATTTGGCATAAATATTATAAAAAAATTTATAACATTTTCTCTTATTGCATTTAGAGCTTTTCAAGCTTTTTCTTTTAGTGCATTTTAGGGCATGTTAAAACTCCCTAATGCTGTTATGGTTATACCAAGGTAGGTATAACTCATACTATGTTCAATGATATGATTATTTATAGTCAACTGGTATTTGTTCTCCTGACATCTGGGGGCGTTTTTGAACAATCATGACAATCATATTTACTGCCAGGGTCCAGTACTGACTGTCTCTAAATGATGTTACTGGTATTGTCGGTGCTGGTGTTTTTCAAATTAAAACCACATTTTCTGAATCCTTAAACTTCATGTTGGAAAGATGATGTTTTCCCCTCCTTGGCATCACTCTAAAACTCTAGGCACATGTTGTCATTTGGTAAAATGTTCATGTTGTAATCACATATTATATATGTGCTCTAACATTATTTAAGCTCATGCAGCAGTTTATGTGTAGCTTATGTACGGTTAAGTATATCTCAATGAGTATAATAGGTGGACTTTATGGACTGGAATGCAGGAACATATATATTTGTTATTTGTGACAGTTGATAGTGTCGTTAGCCACGTATGATAGGCATAAAAGCTGCAGAATTTATTATCTGACGCTCTGTAACCTGTACTGTACATTTACTACCAGACTGACAATTTACTAATAACCTTTTCCTCTGCTCTGCTCGCATTCACCGTCACTTTTCTGCCGCATCCTCAACCGCACACACATTACGTACTATCCTGTTCCTTATCAGGGCTACTACACTCTTATAACAGTACCTCTTACGTAGATGTCCTTTGAAGATTGAGTAGAGGGAGGATGACTCAAAACAATTCCACAGTAAGGTAGAGTGTTATCGTGCTTGCACAGTGTTAAAGTGAAAATCATTAATAGTACATTGACATTAATGATAGTTTTAAATTTTAGCAGCAGCCACGGCAGAATGAATATAGGGGAAACACTGAAGTTGGAACAGACCATGTGGCAGTAAAGTTGAAGAATTAAAATGTTTCAGAGTGGGTGGAAAGCTTTATGATCTATTCTGTTAGTCAGTAACTCAACTGTTTTGATAGTTAATTACTCAGTTTGAGTCATTTTTTTAAGAAAAAAAAAGCCTGAATTCTCTGGCTATAGATCCCAAAATGAGTATTTTCTGTATTTTTTAGTCTTCTATGATAGTATGATAGAAAATCTTTTGGGATTGGACTGTCTATCAGGACATTTTGAAGATGTCACCTTGATGTTTGGGAAATGACAAATTGATAAATCGAGAAAATAATCGATAATGAATGTAACCGTTAGTTGCTGACCTGTACTGCTGTAAGATAACCTAGATATTCAGGCATCAAGGTCTTCTCAGCTTGGAGGAAATTTTCAGGTGCTATTGAATGGTATGACAAAATCAAGAGTGTATGAGTATTTTTTTTGAGAATGGTATTTTGGTGTTTTTATATTTCTGAGAGCAGTTTATGATGTCTGCTTTGTTTGACAGACAAACCATTCATCAAAAGAAACCATAAAGATTGGAATCAAGGGCAGCATAGCCCTAGTATTAATCTAATTCACTCATATAAATACCCTATAATTTGCCTTTTTTAAAAAGCACATTGACAGGAAAAATGCTCTGTCTCATCCATTATTCAATAAGCACTCTTTACAAAGCAAAAAGCCACGAGGAGTGCATCCCCGCCTCAGTCAGGACAAATGATTTATGACACACGCCTTCGCAGTAGTTTTGCTTTCACTGAGGAAAAGTGAGAGGGGTGTGGCGGGCTTGGCCTCAAGGAGGAATGATGGCGTGTAAGACACTCGCACACTTTGTTGACATGGGAGTAATTACAACAGTAGACTGTCTGCAGCAGGCAGAGCGTCTCTCATGACTCCACAGTGAGGAGTTTTGACAACGCTTCACTAATAGCTGAAGCAAGAGCGCAGATGAAAGGGTATCACCTCTGCCTTCAGGTCATCGTTTTTCATCTGCTTCAGCGTATGAGTTCCTACTAAACGCAGTTCAAGTTGTGGACAGAGTACATTTCTTTCTCTAAATTTCTTCAGACACATACATCAGCAGTTCTCAGCTGGTGGGTCGCAGTCCAAAAGTGGTTCATTCTGAGTGGGTCGCGAGCATTTCGGTCAGCTTCAACAAAAAAGAAATACTTGGAAATGTATTGAATATCTGGAACAACACTTTTAGTAGCAATACATTCAGTTTGGTTTTACAAAAGCTGAACACAAAAAAGAAGGAAAGAAATCTGTCTTATGTTGTGAAGTCTTTTTTGAAATCTAGCTTGAAAACTAATTATTTTCAGCCATGCAGCTGTTTGCCTGTTCTTTGTATTGTTTACTTGTTTATGTTCTGGTGTCTTGAATAAGACTGAATTAACTGTAACTACTGTTGCAATAATTATAGTGGGTTTTTTTTTAAATATCAGTTTAAAACCCTAATTGCACTCTCTTGCTGCAATGGTTCTTAATGTATTGAGCTTTATGCCTCATTTTGTGACAGAGCAGCAGTCATTAGCCCTGCCTCCTCACAACAAGAAGGCTGTGAGTTTGAATCCATTGACAGGTGGAATGGATGCATGGAAAATACACTGAGTTAGTCAATATGTGGACTGTGACCTGATGGCTAAATCTGGACCATGAGGCTAGACCAGTTGGGAACCACTGACATACATCACATGTGCATTACAGAATGAAAATATAATCATTTATGGGGCTGCAATTTGCAAATTAACAGTGATATGACAGAGAAAAGTTGCAGATCCTTTGAGTAGAAAGGCTGAAACCAGTGAATAGTTAGTATTTAAATATAGAAGTTAATTGAGTCATATTGCAACTGTAACAAGTCGAAAAGCTTTCACTTTGAGACGTAAATACTTTGTAAGATTCAAAAGCAATTGTTTTGCTGCGTACTTAAGAAGTACATGTTGGCACACAAAAGAAGTGCCTCAGTGTGTGTTTTCAGCTCGGTAAACAAATGCCTGACATAATATCTTTCACAGTCCATAAAGATGGCAGCATATTAATACCGTAACTAAACCTGCACAGACTTCTCATTTCACACCCCAACATGAGCGTTAATGATCCATGAACGCCACTACGCTAGCTTGGCTTCATTGAGGCCCTGTGGCTGTGACCTGCTAGGTCTTGCACTGTGTAATTTGAATGTTTGTTGAGGACTTCCCAAACTTTTGTGTTGAATAGAAGCTGAGTTCAAAGTAGGAATTACTGTAACTTTCATGGATGACTGAGGAGATAAGCTTTTGTTGATAAATTGGGTAATAAAAGCATTGCAGTGCTTTCCTCAAACATCCTCCTCAGATGCAAATGTGATTGTATTACACTTTTATCATCTCCGTGGTTTTGAAATGTTGCTGTTATTTTTTCCACAACATATTGTTTCTACAACCATATTCAATCTGTGATATTTAATATCCTGCGTCAGAATTCATTTGAGAATTTAAGTAAACGTTAGAGACTTGTGTGAAAGGAAACAAACTCCCTCTCGCTCTTCAATCTACCCGATTTATTTCCTTTTAGATAGAAATCTAAAAGTTGCACATTGCAGCTCAGAGTACATCTTGACACAGCATCATATACTAACTCAAATCCTGTTGCCACAACAGTAGCTTTATTATGTCTGATTCTATCAGTGCAATTAGCTTGCCATTTCACCTCCTCCCATTTCTTGGGTGGTACTGAAACTGCACCACAGCACTCTCACAGAAGATGAAGACAAATCTATTGTAGCTGAAATAAGCCTGTTCTGGGAAAGCTGTCATCCATGTGTCTGAAAGAGCTTGTGGGTGGAGAGGAGGTGTAGCCTAAATATGAATCAAGGCCATATTTCCTCAGGCATAGAAAATATAGGCCAACTTTACTATATTTATACAGCATATGATGTGGAGAGAGGAATATTTATGTTTCAGTTTAATTCACACATTTGCTGAGTTGATGCAAATGGTAAAAATAATATTAGATATTAGGGTTGGGCAATGTGATTCGATGCGAGGTGCTTGCCTTCCGCCCATGCCGGCTGTACACAACCAATGAATAAAAAAAAAAAGCACTCATCTTACCAGGCTGCGGCCTAGTTTGTCTGGAAAACTGCTCTGCTACCGCTGTGTTTTCGTCACTGTCTTTCCCCTGAGCTGCAAGGTTAGTCGAGATTGCCTGCACACAGCTCCCACCTCTGACGTCACATGTAAATACTGAGGTGGTCGGGCAGTAAAGCTCAACCTTGAGCCACTTACTCATCAGGGTGACATTGGGGGAAATCGGAGGGTGGGCGCTACCCTTGCATAAAAATGCTGACCCGCAATCATGGGCCAGGACGGAGTTTAAAGGGCACCTATTATACTAATTTCCAGCTCTATATTTTTATTCTGGGACTCGACTAGATTTGGTTTACATCATTCACAGTTCCAAAAACTCCTCATTTATCTTATACCAGCCCTTTATGCAACCCCTCAGTTTGGCCTCTGTCTCTAACAGGCAGTCTTAGCTCCAGTCTCTTGAAGGCCCCCCTCCTGATGAGCTCACTCTGTTCTGATTGGCCAGAACTATAACGGGAGACTTTTATTGTGAAGAAAAATGAAATGAAATGTGTTCCTCGCAGAATAAGAAGAGCTTAGTTAGCGGCTCTAAAAAACGTTCGACACAACAACATATAGAGACATTTGGAGCTCTTTGTCTAGCGGATCAGTTAGAAATAATGCAGGGAGGAATAGTTGATGTTTGATGAAGAGCTGTAGACGACCAGCACACCTCCAACAGGTAAACAGTTTATTTTTCTTTGCTGTGCTGTGTAATGGAAAAACACTCACAGTGTGCCAGCTCCACTCAAGTCATGGCTCGGCGTTACTACCCTCAAAACAATGGAAAAATGCCATAATGCTAGCAGAGCAGAGCAGTGAACTGGCGTGCTGTATGTGGAGAGGATGACCATATAAAGAAATCCGTCATGAGCCGATGTCGACTTGGGCTGAAAGTAGGAAAAAACATGCTTTTCGCTCACAGGAATTACTTCTACATAATGTACCTCATTATTTGACACTTTGACCATGTTTAATATTAATATCCGACATTGTAACATTATATAAGGAAAAATAAGGAAAACATAATAGCTCCCCTTTAATTTCATTTCAAGACAAAATTGTCTACTGAAACATGAGCATCATAGTTTTTACCAATACGAGTAAATAGTGCACATGTTGGAGACTGTTTTCAGCCACCAGACTTATGATTTCTTTAACTCTGTTGTGTTATGGCACACATACAATTGTTAGGTTGTTAAAATTCTGCAAATAAACAAGGTTCAGATCATCAACCAATCATCGGTTAGCATTTAACTGATCAAAGATATATTAACAGTGCACATTTGAATTGGTGTGTGGGTGTTTTCAGCAGCTGGACTTAAGCCATATTTCCATACAGTCAGGATAACTGGTAGAAATGTGAATGTTTTCTGGTTTCTTTAGTCGTCTATGACAGTAAGCCGAATGTGCTTTGGTTGTGGACTGTTTGTCAGGACAAAACAAGACATTTGAGGACATCATCTTTGGCTTTGGGAAACATGATCAACATTTTTTTCTAACATTTTTTTAGACCAAACTATTAATACATTAAGTGAGGAAATAATCAACAACTTAATTGATATTGACAATAATAAGTTAGTTGCAGCCTTAAGCTGCGCCATGCATGCGATAAGCAGCCATGTTTAGAGCCTGTAGTTTTCCATATGACAGGAATGACAGTAAAAAATTGAAATTGAAGTAAGCGCCTGTTACTTGCAGCTCTTCATCTGACTAATTCACTGTGACTGCTGCTTAATTTACCATCCCTGTTTCGCAGAACTGACCATACCACACTTTGCAGACTGACCCTGACCATGTTTATATGCTAATGTGCTAAAATGAAAACCAGCAAGGCTGAAGTCTCATGAGAAATTATTGCAGTGGATTAGAACTATATGGTGATTTCACACTGAAAGAGAAGTGCAGAACAAAAAAGAAAAGTGATGATTTTCATATCATTTTAATATCCCTCAATACAGTTTAGCAGCTAGACCTGCAGTCACCCACTCCATCTGTTATGAATGAAAATAACTCTAAAATAATCTGGACGATCTGGATGTTCACCTCATTGTCCTTTTCATGTGTCTGCAAAGTGATGAGATAACCCCTGACATAACGTGCGTGTCACCCACTGCCCACATGTTTAAACCTGTAGTGCAGAACTTTTACCCATAAATGAACATCCGTTACATTCAACCCCTTGCCAAACAGGTCCACACAATCCTGATTAAGCCTATCACTGCCAGATAAATCTCTTTATCTCACAGTATACAGAGGTTTTTAATCTGATGCCGGGTTTGACATTCCTGCCCTGGCTGAATGATTGCATACTGCCATGCTCTATGGGCAGAACATGCACTCTAGAGACTTCCGCCGGCCGAGTGGCTAAATTCCACTTAGCTCTCTGTTAACTTGATTATCAGCTACAACAATATCAACTACATATTTGATTGAGAATGAAAGTGTACATTGCTATTTCAGTTTCATGTTTGACTGACTAGGAGGGCGAGATGCTTTGCTGAAACACAGTGTAGCACCAGGATGTTGATTACAGCTTATTTAACAGCCACAGGTGTCACTAATGAGAAGGGATTTCTGAATCCTACATATAGAACCTTTTAAAGTGTGTGTTTTTCATTAACATCCTTGTTGCTGCTACAGTTGATATATTTTTAGGGGGGTTTAGTTTAGTGTGATGTTATTTACACATGTCTAAGCAAGCATCAGTTGCACGGCAACTGATTGCTTTTGCAGTAATCATATTAGATAAATCAGAGATGATTTGACATCTTGCCATTCAAATCCCATGCAACAAAGGCAGTGAGAGGCATAGAGACTCTGACTCACATAACCACAGTCTAACCACAGTGTTTAAGGATTAAAACAGTCCTGCTTTTATTGTCTTCACTTATGCTGTTTATTTTGTTTCCCTCACAGAATGGCACAAAAAAATCCTGGGACTTCATGCGAACCCATGACAGGTAAACCACATTTTATTCACTACTTTTGGATGAAAGCAATGCCTATGTAGACTAATTCTGTGGGTGCACAGATAATTATACACATACACACAAACGCAGAGGTGGTGCAGCTTGTAAGAAGAAGCCTATGAAATAACTATGAAATATAAAATCAGCAGTACCCTCATGTCAGGAGACACTTGGCAACCTAAAGAGCTTGTTGCAAAAGCATCAGTCTGAATATAACCTTGTTCTCTGGCACTCAAACTCAGATCAGCAGATAAGGATGAATTTGCTGGATTGGCACCAGTCCTGACACATACTATCAGTGTGTCTCTAAATCTTATATCTGCTCTTCTTCTTTTGACTTGCAAAAGATATTTTTTCAGTCAAAATGCAGCACAGAGTTTGACAGTTTGTTTTTCTGTGTCCTTTCATCTATAGCTGTATTTTGCATCACTCTAATGATATTTTTATATTAAATGCTAGGGCATCTAGAGCACCAACTATTGATTACTTTCATTATCAGTTCATATGTTGATTATTTTCTCAATTTAATTGTTTACTCAAATGTCCCGATCAACAGCCCACAATTAAAGATTTTCAAGTTTACTATCTTAGAAGACCAAAGAAACAAGAAAATGTTCACAAGCTGGAATCAATTTTGGCGTTTTTGTTCTTTAAAAAATGACTCAAAACATATTGATTATCAAAATAGTTGCCAATTCATTTTCTGACAATTGGCTAATTGATTAATCATTGCATCTCTGAGAGTTGCCTAATACTGAGAGGATGGTCAGACCGCAACAGACCTTGTTTTGTGGGGACTGGCGCCTCATTATTCTACTTGGCAATGGCTATAAATGTCTGAGCTTCACAGGGGGCTCTGTAAGAGAAATATCACACATTTGTGTCAAAGCCCCGGTTCCTACTCTGTTTTGCCTGGGGTACGTCTCAGGTCATTTAAGCCCTCTTTCCCTCACTCCTGACCCCAAAGAGTGGTCCTTGTGAAAATAGTACCACTGAGACAAAAGCAGTAAGCCTCAAATCTGTACTTCCAAGAGGAAATAGCCCATGGGAACATCCAGCTCTTTCCCAGGTGCCAAAGTGTTTTCCCTCTTGCATGCATTAAATGGACCCAGGTATGTTTTGCATTTTTGGTTAAGTGTGCATAACATTTTCCTCTCAGCAGGATTCATTTTTGCTTATACTTCTTTTCACGTTTCAAGTGCAATTTTTAGATAACTCTACTAAGTGACTATTTTGATAAATTCTTGATCTTTTAGTTACTTGAATATGTTCTAGTTAAATAATAGTTTACTAAACTTAGATTGCTTGTCAAGATGTTTTACGTACTGTCACGGGTTGGCTGTCAAGGATTGACAGTGGTCAGCTCTACAACCAAGCAGGATCTCAACAGCGAGTCCATCTCCTGCTGTGAGAAAACGGTAAAAACACATGCTCACATCTTGACCCATCCATGGAAAGGCAGCATAAGTTAACCCAGGCACCCTCTTCTTCAGTCACATCCTTCAGCTCCTCCTCAAAGATTCAAAGGTGTTCCTTAGTAGATGGGATATGTAATCCCTGCAGCATGTTCTGGGTCTGTTGGATCTCTTGGATCTCTTCCTAGTTGGACATGCCTGGAATACCTTCAAAGGAAGACATTCAGTGGCATCTTAATCAGAATCTAATCTGATTCCTTTGAATATAAAAGAGAATTGGTTCTATTCCCAGCTATTTCTAGATGTTCAAGCTTTTGACCCTTGTCTAAGGTCGAGTCCAAACATGGAACAAAAAAAAAACAAACAGTCTTGACTGCACTCATCTCAAACTCATCTTGGTCACTTAAATCTGCAATCTTGTTCTTTCAAGTTTGTACTTAGACTTTACTATCATTGATGAGGGCTAGAGTATAGCTCTACTGGTAAATCCCAAGTTTCGTCTTCAGACTCAACCCTTTTTTCACCAGGACAATTTGGTACAGTGTTGGCAAAAGCTGCAACAATCCGGTACGCTGTACCATCACTTGTGAATGAGAACCTGAAAACTGGAACTTCTTCACTTCATAACAACTTACTCCCAACTCGAACCTGTTTCCTGTCAAATGCATCATGGTCTAGTGCGCTGAAGGTCAGAGCCCGATGAAGCCAACAGAACTGAATCATTGGCAAAAAGCTGACAGGCAATCTTGAAGTCTCCATATTGGACACTGACCCATTTTGACTGAGAGGCTGTCCATAAAGCAGAATTGTTAAAAGGACAAAACACTCTTCAAGAACTTGCTTCACTAACCACCACGAATGCAGCACCCTCCAGACATATCTACAAAAACACATGCAGACTGGGTGGGCCAACTCCCACTGCTTTGTTATTTTGACACCCACATGTTTATGGGAGTGTTTACATATTAGTGCTTCTTTATTGCTGTTAGTGACTGTTAATGAGAGCTAGAGTGTTTGTCAGTGCAGGATATTTAAGAGATCATGGTCAACAGAAAGATAATTATTGGCATATGTGGTGCTTTTTAGCATCATGGCTGCTATAGACCTGATACACATCTCTTTGATGGGTCTCATGCCTTTCACTCACTTTGAAGAGTTTGAGCAGGTTTCAGCACTCATGTACCCCCATTTAATACACATAGAGAGTACAAATGATATTTTATCTGTAGACACAGTAACACATTCAGTTTATTTTCTCATTGGTAGATTCCATTGAAGTTTTAGAGAAATCTCAAAGATGAAGATAAAGGATAACGATTCCATTGTCGATTAATTGATTAGTTTATCGACAGAAAATTAATCACCAACTATTTTGATAATCTATTAATCATTCCGAATCATTTTTTTAGAAAAAGTGCCAAAATTATCTGGTTTACAGCTTCTTGAATGTGAATGTGAGTTTTTTTTAGACTTCTTTGACATTAAAACTGAATATCTTTGGGTTGTGGGCTGTTGGTCGGGACAAAACAACGCAATTAAGGTTGCATCCTGGGCTTTTAGAAGCAGTGACGTTTTCTGACATTTTCTGACATTTTAGACCAAACAACAACTAATCAAGAGAGAAAATGACAGATTAATTTATGAAAATAATCGTTAGTTGCAACCCTAGATATAATCTACCAATTATCTTCTTGATTAATAAAAAATCCTTGCTTTGTCAGATGAACATTCTAAGACCCAAAGATCCAAAACCCAAAATTTTCACATGTGGGAAGCAGGAACCAGTGAGCTTTTGCTATTTTTTCTTTAATTGCTTAATTGATTATCTGACTAATGGTTGCAGTTCTACAAGAGATCATTTGTTATGACTTTGTTGGTTGTGTCCAATATAATTGCATCAGTTCTGATATCAAAGCTAAGTTTGTCAAATAGCAGTTCAGCCACTTTCTCCCCTGTACTACAAGAGGCCTGATTCCACAGTTTTGATAATGCAAGCTTTACAGCACCACCAATAACCACATCAGACCTGCTTCTCAGGTCCAGCCGGAAGCCCCCCGGAGAACGTACCAAGTTTAACGGTGCATGAAAAGTCTTGAGCGTCCGTTTAGCCCGCTTTTTGGTTTAACCATTAGAGTATTTTTTTTTTCAGCGGGAAGCTGTAGAGGAGCAGTAATGGTGTGGAACAGCACTACAAGACCCAGACCAGCCTCAAGGGACAGCTTCCGTGCCTCAGGCTTGTGTGTCCCACTTTTAGCCCAGATCTACTACATTATCTTATCCATACTTGTGCTCTACAGTGGTTGTATTCCAGCGCTAGACTTCTTGTTTCAGTTGTAGGCTGTCAAATACATCAGTAATGGGTTTTCATTGCTTGAATGTTTAAGCACCTTCAGAAGAATTTGGGACAGAGGTTATTTTGAAGTGAATTCAAAGCCAAAATTTGGTAATGATTTCCCTTTGGAAATATCACCGTAATTTATGCACAAAAGCTAAGACAAAAACACCTGCATAATGGAGTGATTGGTGAAGTTGATGCTTTACATTGAGATAAAAATTAAAGAGAGGGAGGACATAGGAATGATGAGTTAATATAGGTGATTGATAAAGATGTCAAAGAAGAACTGACTTTGGCTGGGCCTAGATATGAAGCCCTGAAAGCATCATGCTTAAAACAAACTAATTCAAACAAAGTGTCGTCTGAACATGTATCGAAACAAAACCTGTTCTCTTCCTTTCCTACCTACCTTTCCTAGATTTTTAAAAGGAAAAATAATAGGATGATATTTCTGGTTCTGCTGAATTGATTTTTATATGTTTTTATGACTTTCCTTATGACTCCGACAATGTTATGGGAGTGCAGTGCTGAATCCATACATCACTCTTTTAAAACAAGTCTTTTTTGATCAGCAGCTGGGGCAAAACTTCTTCACATACTGTAAGTAGTTATTTGCAGGGATTAGCAGCAGCTTATGACTTCAATATTATCCGGAATGACTTTATGAATTGAACTTTTATTTTCAGCAGTAGGAACAGAATTTTTGATCAGGCATTGATCACATAGCACAGAAAGCAGTCACGACGACAATCATCATGTCCTTTGGCAAAGATAAATCAGGTCATCTGACATTCTTACATACTGTTGAAAACACACATCAGGCTCTCAATTTAAAAAATCGGTGTTGCAAACAGATATTTAAACAGTATCAGGCCAGGCGCTGTAGCTAGAAGTTGTAATAGCAGTCCCCATGTTCCCTCTCACCATGGGAAAGAAAGGGCAGGGCTTCCTGCCACCTCAGACACATCCGTTTTCCCAACACAGATCCCAGGCCTGAAGTCTCCACTGGCAGCGACAGTCTCAGTTCACATCCACACACACAGCAGTGAACCACCTGTATAATTCAATTGGGTGCCACTGCTGAAACACTGACCTTCCTCCTTATTTCTTTCTTTACATCCTGCTTCCTAGGAGTCATCGTTTGATCTGGAATAATGTGGTCCCATTATTTCTGAATAGTGTTAATTTTTGCATGATTTTTTTTTTAAATCATTTTTTAATTTAAGTGCCTTAGTAGTTTTAAATTTTATTTAATTCAGATTTTAGTCATCTCGTCATGTTATGTATTACTTTACAATTTAAATTTTGTTGATTAAAAACTAGTTTAGAGTTTTAGCCTAATGGGTCACGCACATTTAACACTCGACGCCCATACAGTAGCACACCACACACCCCAGATGATTGTAGATGATTATACTGTAGACATGGTGGCTGGTGAGTGCCAATACAGATAGTTGAAGTAATTAAATTGCTGCTTTTCTGGGGGGGGGAGTGTTAAAGTGGCAGGTGCAGGCGCAGATAGCAGCAGGTCTGTAGGCTGAGGGGGGAGTTGGGCTAAGGAGTTAATGAGTTTTATGGCACAGGGGGGAAAAATGTTCTTGTGTCTGGCGGTATTGGTTTTAATTGTCCGGTATCTCCTCCCAGAGGGGAGGGGCTGGAATATGTAATGGCCAGGGTGTAAAGGGTCAGCCAGGATGCCCCTGGCACGTTTCCTGGCACTGGATGTGGGGATGTCATGGAGGGAGGGCAAGCTGCAGCCAATGATTTTCTCTGCTGAGCAGATGATGCGCTGCAGCCTGTCTCTCTGTCTCTCTGGGTGGCTGAGGGGAACCAGACCAGTATGGAGGAAGTTAAGATGGACTGGATGATGGCGGTGTAAAACTGCACCAGTATTCCCTGTGGCAGATTGAATTTTTTAAGTTGCCTCAAAAATGATGACAGTTTCTTTCATTGTGAGTTACAATGTAGTCCTTGCTCATGCCTTAGCTTTAGATCAGTCAAATTTTAGTCACGTAATGTATTTTTAAGTCACATTTTAGACATTAAAGATAAAGCAGGTGGATTATGGTATTGATGATTTGTTTTATAAATTTGTCAAGTTGAGTCGAGATAATTTTGGGTCCATCATCACTCTTTTAGCCCAGAAACCTCTGGGTTTTATGCTGATTCAGCCATGACCTACAGCTCTCCTGGAGCCAAAGTCCTGGATATGCTGAAAGAGACAAATGATGTATGATGTAGACAAAAAAAGATGTCTGATTTGTATTTATTTAACATTGACCCTTTTTTTTCTCATCTTCCTCAGTGTATCAGTGCTGATCTTCAACACCACCTCACACTGTTTTGTCCTCGTCAAGCAGTTCCGTCCAGGTGAGTTTTCTGTTTTCTTTTCTGTTCACCACTCAAAGCCGCAGACCAGTAGTACTGCGCAACACAGTTTATTAATTTTCTTCTTGTCGCCGTGCTAGATCTAGATTGTTATATATATCCTGTGGCCACTTTCACTGAAAAGCAATGTATTACAATCCCTGTTTATTCAACTGGATCTGAGCAACAATACAGTCTCATAAATAGACCACAAGAGGCCCCGTTTAAAAAAGCAGTCTAACCTCCTTTGTTAGCAGTCGCCAGGGACTGTTCCACACTGCAGTGTGCTAAATTCAAGGAAGTCTGGGCATTGATATATTTTTTTTCCCCTCCTCTCTTATTGCTGTTGGTGAAAAAGGGTCCCTTATCTGAAAGAAATCAGACTTTGTCTACAACCTATAATGAGATCTATTTCTAAGCTGGGAGAGCAACCAATTTGTTGGTTTCAGACAATAATTTTTTAAAAGTAGGTCGTAGTATTTGAGCTTCTGTCAATATTTTGCAATGATTTGATATCTGGATGAGTTATTTGTTAATATTATTTGTTTGCTCCATTTAACTTTGTTGTGTAAAATTTATGTAAATGTGACAATTACTAATCAACTTCAAATGAACAACATTAATATGTACACACCTGCAAGCTGCATGACCACAGATGATAATTAAAAATGAAAAATATGAATTTCGCAAGGTATAAAAATGGCCAAAATAATTGTTTTGTGAATTTGATTGAAAGTAATTTTCATTCATTGTCTATAGAAAAAGTATACAGTACATGGTGGTAGTTTAGTGAACTTAAAAATATCTGTATATGTATAAATATTAAATAAAAAGACTGAAGAAGTGATCAGATATCTGTAAAAATGTACTGTAATTAAAACATGCAAAATTATTGCGACAAATATGTATCAAAAAAAATGAAAAATCCACAACAAATTACACAATTGTACTATGAGAATCATTGTAATTTGGTGCTTCTTTCCTGCATCACAGCTGTATACATGTGCGAGTGGGAAAGGACCAAGACACAGCCGCCTCAGTCTGCTGAGAAAACTGAGGAGGGCGCCGCAGAAGCCGCCGTTCCCGAGTCTCAGGAGGGCCAGTCGGCCTCAGAGAAGGATAGCTCTTCTGCGTGGCCCCCGGCCTCAGCGGGGGTCACCTACGAGCTCTGCGCCGGACTGGTGGACAAACCCGACTGCTCACTGGAGGAGATCGCCCGACAGGAGGTGTTGGAGGAGTGTGGCTACGATGTGCCTGCTTCTAAGCTGAAGAGGATTACTTCTTACAGGTTAGTTTATTTCCACACAGACTGTATTGAATCTTCAACTATCTCAGTATTTATTTAATTTTTCACATGGAAGGGGTTCTTATGCACCCATCAACTCTTAACACAGGAAGGGTTAAGTACAATGTTCTCATCGTCTTACATACTTCATATATGCTTGAATAACCCCCACTGGATTTAATGTCCCTTAACAATTAATTTCTTGTTGTCCTATTTAGTGAAATTTCCATTGTCATTTATAAACCTCCTTGAGCTATGCTCACTCAGAAGTAACCTGGATTTATTTCGACTTATCGGTCTTAAATTCAAATCAGGTATCATTAAAAATAAAAAAAAATCTTTTGACTATCAAAAGCTCATCTGAAAGGTTGGAGAAAAGTGGCAGTTTTTTATGATGGATAACTGTAGCAGTTGGGATTGATATTGGGGACATCATCTTTCTGTGCTTGAGCTAGAAAAATGGCTACATGAAAAATGGTTGTATCATCTTTTGTCACCGTGCCCAGAGCCTCCTACGTTTCTTCTGGATTTTTTACCACGGCAGCAAGTCTTCTCCTTTTCAGCCCCAATTTTACTTTCACCAAGCTGCAAGCATACGCAACCTAGCGGCGAATCCAATAAACTACATCCTACTCCGGTGCAATTGATGACTTCCGGGAATTTTTGGGTCCTCCCTCATATGTTTTAATCCCTCACACACGCTGGTTAGTAACTGCGTGCATTCATTGGTTTGCACACCTTAGAGTGCCTGCCTTCTGCTCTTCCATAAGTCAAAGGAACAGGCTATCTTGATTCTGGCATTTTAAATTGAGCAAGTTACTGGGTGAGTGACGTTTTCAGTATTCTATAATAGGTATTCATACCAATAAATGAGGTGGTGACAGCGGATTTGAGTGTTTGATATTCAAAAGATACATTTTTGGGTGTGGTATCACTTTCGAGGCGGAGGTCTGAAACTACACATAATGTGGTGCACCCAGAGGAAGGTATGTATGTCGATGTATGTCCGGTTTGGAAAATTATAAAGAACAAAAATATCCAACAGTCAGCAACAGTCAGGATTTGGAGGAAGTCCTGTAATAATAACAGATAAAAAACCAAAGAAGAGAAACCACAAGTGCTGCTGAGGTCATGTAAGTGAGGTGGAAAGAAGCATCAGGCGAACCATCCATCTTTGTCAGCATATTATTAACAAACTACAGCTAGACACAGCAGTTCAAAGTGTTGGGAGAAAGGAGAAGAGCAGTCCCACATTAGACAGCAGCACCTGGACAGCCATGACTGACGGCTCTCATAACCGTGCTTTTGATTTGACTCGAACACCTCCTCCAGCTCTGTTGGTGTTGTCTGTGGCCGTTGTTATGTGTGGGCTGCTTCCATTAAATAGATAGGTATCGTCTTAACCCTCATGACCCCTATGAGGGTGGATTTGACAGAAGCACATCGTGTGGTGAAGCTCTGCGCTGATACATGGCAGCTCCAGGTCACAGCTCTCTGCGGCAGAGAAATACAGTGTGGTTTAAGTGGCAAAGAAAGTCTTCCTGTTCTGTGTGTTGTATATTATCAGCATTTCAAGACAGAATTAGCCAGATTTCATCCTTTACGTGTCAAGTGTGGGCACCGCAGGAAAGTGTCATTTTTATCTTCTCGGCAACAACAGTTATGAGTGATAAATCAGACTGTTAAGACGATAATTTATTTTTTATTTTTCTAAACCAGATACTCTCCATTACCTGCATTTATTATATAATTTGTTCACCAAAGTGATACAAAAAACTAAACTTCTTCCTGCAATAGTTCAGATTTGCACAATGAAGTGTGCACACCAAGTCTTTTTGTTTTTGTCTGTTTGTGTTGAAATAAAAGTATTTAAAAAGATTTTGATTTGTACTGCATATAATAAAGGGTAGGTAGGTAGGTAGGTAGGTAGGTAGGTAGGTAGGTAGGTATTGAACCTTTAAGGAATAGTTCAACATTTTAGGAAATATTTGGGTTTTTTCCACAAGTCACATCAATCTGTGTGCATTAATTACAGAGCTATAGAGCACAGACGTGGTTACTTTAGCATGAAAAGGTCTTACAGATTTTTTTTTAACTTTGAACAAAGCTAGGCTAGCTATTTCCCCCTGCTTCAGTCTTTATAAATGAAGTTCTCCTTTGAAAGGGTACTTCAGCAATTTAGCACAGCACTTAAAAGTTAGGGAACTCACAAGAGACAGTCAAAATCCACACAGCAGAGGCAGCAATATCCTGACTTTTAGTCCCTAATATGGAGTAAGCTCCAAATATATTTCCCATAATGCCACTCAATAGCGTCTTTCTTGAGACCCTCCAACCCTCCAAACCCTAATGCAAGCTTTCTGTTAAAAATGTTAAGTCTCATCACCAGGGTTTTTTTTTTTTTAATTTTAGAAGACATTACTCAACAAGCTGAATAATACTCCTCATGAAGAGTAGACTGAACTTCATGAGTTAAATCGGTGGACAACATGAAACACAACATGAATTTGAGACTTTTGCTCATTTTGTAAAAAATCTGGCATCTGCACTGAGACTCTGAGGTGTCACACTGGAACCAGTGTCAAAAAATTCATATGATCAAATATTCAAAACCAGTCATACTGTATGCACAATCCTTAAGAATAATTCCACTTTTTTTCCCCCTTTGTCTAATCAGGTCAGGCGTAGGAGTAACAGGTTCCAAGCAGACCATGTTTTACGCCGAGGTGTCTGATGACAACTGCGTGAGCGCAGGTGGAGGTGAGCCACGGGAGGGAGAGCTTATCGAGGTGGTCAAAGTCCCGCTGCACGAGGCCATGACGTTTGCCTACGACGAGCGCATACCCAAGACCATGGGCGTCATATTTAGTTTCATCTGGTTCCATAATAACATGTCTCCCAAGTACAAGATCTCCACCAATGTGTAACTAGTATTAACCAAACCCCTTTATACCATTTACCCCAAATTAATTCAAACACTGGCCCAGCACATCTGCTCTTCCCCTTATGGCTCTTCATCCTTTATTGCCTTTTTGCTTATTGGAACATGATGAAGGGTGGGCCCCTTGTCTTGTTACCAACAGGTATCTTTAAGTTTTGTCCTGTTAAGCTTTCCTAAAAACAAATTTGCCATAGCTGGTTGTCACTGGCACTTTTTCTCTCGTCTTGATAATTTTTTTTGTTTGCTAATCATTTCATTTTCTTGTGCCATCTGTCATAAATGGCTGCATATCACTGATTTCATTTGCCTGCCCTTGAGTAAAGGAATACTCCACTGCTTTTTATTGTGGATGCTGAATGTTAACCTGCATTTACAGAAGCAAAAAATCTTTCACATACACGGGATATTTGTAGAGGCCATTATGCTAACTAGCCACGTGTGCCTGGTTAGCTTCATTTGGCTAACATTTTAGCATGCAAATGTTCGCATTTCTGCTTGCCAGACAAAATGTGCAAGCAGAATATCTTATGTACCGAGACAACACCCAACATATAAACAGTGCTGTATTTTTTAATGATCATTATTTCAGCCATTAAAGACATAGAGATAAGGTTAAAAAGCAGTGGAGTATTCCCATAAGCCGTGATCCAGTAATGCAAAAACTATGCTAGTCAATGGTGGGGCCTTGTAACGATCGAGGTGGTAGGGATGTTTTAACCACCACTTGTTCAGGCACGCCTCAATTAATTACCCTGATCCACAGCCTTTAAGCAATACTTATCACAGTACCCCAGGCTAAACAATCACTCTGTGTCACTGAAATCAACTCTCACTCTGTTAGAAATCCTTTTATGAAGTCAAACCAGTGAAATATTAGCAGATTTTCATTACACAGAAAAAAAAGCATACACCTACCTCTGCACCGAGGGCCTAATTTCTGTTTTCAATGTGTAATTGTTCTCAAGCACAGTCCTGATTTGGAACATACTATTTTTTGTTGGTTGAAGACTCAAATCTGCTTCAAATGGCAATGTTGCATTTAGATAGGGGTGAAAAGCTGCAACCGATAGCCATTTGTCTTCAGTATATTTGACACCTAACATGCCAGTGAATGATCTGATAACCCTTTGACATGAAGACGAGTTTTCATTCAGTTTGTAGAGTTATGGAGGAATTCTATTTTTTACCATCTATTGCATTTTTTCTGAGATTAAGACAGACAGAAAATAAAGTAGGGAAGATACAGTATTAAGGATTTTCATGAAGTAATTTCTAAACAGTTCATTTTACCCCAAGCATGTTGAGTTTTAAACACATTAATCAAAGTTTAGGAGCACATTTAGAAGGATTTCAACCATTTAACAGATTGCCTTTGATCATAATTCATTAAGGAGGTTTAGTGTAGTAAAAATGAAATAGTTCTGGTCATTAACACACAAACCTAATCTCACAAAGTGAAACTCAACAGCAGTTTGCCAAAATCTCAGGTCCCAATAGTTAAACCCTTGTTCATATTCAGGGAGGATCTCTGGATGTGATGATGACCAGCATTTTATTATAGTATTGTATTTCAGAATCACTTGCAGCTTGATAGGCAAACGAAGTTCTTACAATTCTTACTATATGTTAGTATTTTTTCATTCAAAAAGGGCTGGTACTTCATTTATTATTTAATATGTGAAAAGGAAGATCCCCCCCCCCCCTACCTTGTAGTTCTGCTGAGAATATGCAAGTACAGAAGCAAAGCAGATATTGTTTTAGAAAATTACTGCTCACTTAAAACACATCTCATTATTTATACATTACTACAGTTAGATAATAAAGGAAGTACTGCTGCAGTGACTTTATACTGAATGAGAGTCTTACTCTCGTAGAGTTGGAAGATGTGTGATTTCTGACCTTCATGAATTTCTTGGTGGTTTGATGAACTTGAATATGAAAAAAGATGCTGTTTGTTAAAAATATTCTTGCAAGTAACACCTTCAAAATATGAAAAGTTGTTAAAGTAGAAATAGAAATATGTCAAATATTCTTTTCCTTGTATCACAACTTACTGAGTACATTCTCTTTGGTTGAGATAAAGAAGTGAATAATAATGAGCATTAGTTCAGGATTGATTTTGTTCTTTAAGGATTTTTGAGTGTGAGAAACAGCTGACAATCAACCTTTGTCCTCTTTTACCCACAAAACCTTGAGTTATGCTCTCATTTTCTTGTTCTCTGAGAAGAGATCACTTTTTTCAGGCATCTCAGTGCATTTTTTTGTTGCCACCTGAGGTCTAATTGCATTGTTCTCACCTGCACAAACAGAACTAAGTAATCACACTAAACATACTTGGTGTCACACGTAAGGACATTTTCACCCAAACCGCATAGGTAAGCCTATATATGCATTTTCCCTTATAGCCATATTTATCGATCCCTTTGCTTAATCAAGCTACTGTCTTTCAGTCATCCCTTGATGCAGGATTGTATAGTTTGCTGGAATTTCTTAAATTATTTTTGTTAATTTCCTTATAAATAGACAGAGACTCTGATGTTATTCTTTTAATAGATTCATATTCTCTCAGGATTAATGAGCCACCCAACCTGAATGGTAATATATTCAAATCTAAGACTATGTATACATTAAGCTGGCTAAATTCTGAAACACCATTTTTGTGCAAAAACAACACTCATCCTCACCAGATATTTCATCTTGTTTCTGCAAATACCTCCATCCACATCAAGATGCCCAAATGGGTAATTCTCCTCCTACTGTGCATGCACAGTGGACAGATGAACAATTCAGCCACAGAAAACAAAGAACAAGAAACAGTGTAATGTTTCTGTAGTCTGTATTTCTGTGCAGCTTCCTGACATTGTGTTTATCGCAAGCAGGTTAAAAACTTAAAGCAAGAGAAAGGTTGTAGATAGCTACTTTTAACGCTTAAGAAGCTATAAAAGTAGACAATAGCGTTGCATGAAGCTGTCTACCATTGCGTTTCTTCTTTGTCTTCCAAAGAAGAAGCCAACATGACATTAAATGACAACTGCCATTTCAGTGGTGAAAAACATTGTTTTAGTCTGGACGGAGGGCCGAAACAGAGAGAAAATGATTTGTTTATACATTTAGCCAGCTTAATGTGGACAAGGTCTAATTATCTTTGCATTGTTGGAATCAATTGTAAACTATGATACAAAATTTCAAACATATAAAAACTATTTATCTACCTAAACAAGGAACATTGGAGGGTGATGTTAAGTTCAGGACACTTTGGAAAAATGTGGAAAGCACCTTTGGAAAACCTTGAAACCTTAAAGTAACAGTCTCAAAGATCTCTGTTCCTTTCTCTTTAGCAGCACCTATGGTGATAATTGATAATTGCAGGTGTGTTTTTGGACCTTGCTTCCAGAGATCCAAACAGTGTCGCCTGTGTGACGTCAGTCAGTTGGCAACACTAGCAGGGACTGGAAAAAACAGTATGCCGCTTCACACACAAGTGAGTTGAAGATGAGCAAGTCTATTGCATTAGCCTACCTTCTCTGGCGGATCAACCACTGCTGGTTGATGGAAAACGTGTCACTAACTGTGCCACTTGTGATTTTTCCTGGGAATGTCGCCACGGACACCCAGTTCATAATACTGAAAATGCAAGGGCTTTCATCAGTGGGCCATAGTTTCAGTCACCATTGTGTTCCCTCATTCGGCGATAGATAGTGACTAAACAGACATTTAATTCAATGAAAATTTTCAAGATTATTACTTTAACATTAACAAGGCTGTCATTTAGTGTCCTTTTAAATGTATAATCCTGTTTTTTTTTTCACTACACTTAGCATCATGATAATCAGCCTCTGTATTATCTTTAATGTTTAGCTTTCAAACGGTTATTTGTTTCGAACTTTATTATAACTATATTCATCAATCCCTTACCTTCTTTTTTTACTCCCTCTTCCCCCTCTTCTGTGTGACAATCTTTTCTTTAGTCATAATCTGAGTGTATCTCAACACTTATTCAAAGTAGTTTTAATGGACAACCTCACTGAAAGATTTCCAATGGTGCTCACAGTTTTCCATTGTATAGTTCTTGTCTAGTATAAGGTATTAGAAAATAATGAAGATGCTTGCTTTTTGTCTTGAAATGACTCATGAATAAAAAATATTTGTAGCCCCCATGGGTTTGCCATAGTTGTCATAATAATCAAAGAAGGAAAAAAATATATAAAAAATATTTAATCTGTGTATTTTCAACATAATCTCAGTTCACTGAAGTTGGCTTGACATAAGATGTGACCAGAAAAAGCCATTTTAACTTTTAAGGCCAGTCTGTAACTTAGTGTGCCTGTCAAATACAGAAAGCTGCCATGTGGCTTCTCTTTTGGCTGAAATAGTTGTTTTTTTTGCAGGAAAAAATATCGCAAAAATATGAGGTTTCTAAAGACTTGTCACTATGGGCGTTATTAGCCAGTGCAAACACTCCACTCCTTCCGTCTTGTTGTTTCAGCTATTACCTGAATATCGAGTGCATTCAGTGAGCATTGCCACAGACGCCCTTTATCATTTATGATTGACACAGCGAAAACAGACGAGACATCCACGGGAACAAATAGCAGTTGCAGGTGGGAGGGGTCGAGTGTAACAATGTAATTTCGGTAGCCAAAAGAAACAAACAGTGCGGCAGTGCTTCAGGTTCAGCTAGTTCAGCCAGTTTCTATATGGAAAGAAGCCAATTAAATATAGTAAATTTAAATTAACGTGAGGCCTGGATTTTTATTTTTGTTTCGCATGTGGAGTCAAACCTGCAGTCTATTTTGTACTCAGCAATTTTTTATTAATTTTATAAGCTATTCAAATGTGGCTGGTTATGTTTTTATAATCTTATTTGGTTTAAAACGTGTGTGTTTTTCTTTATAAGATACAAAACTTTGAGTGTAAAGCCAAACTTTGCACTCTCATAGCATTTGTCCAATTCAGTCCAATGGAAGCCATGTTAAAGTCGGTAACACTGGTGATTGGCGTTGTTCTGGGAGAACTTCAGCCAAGCCTTCCCCTCTATGACAAAAGTAATTGCACTTTTGACAGATTAGAGTGAGGTTGCAGACTGTGCCACTGGTAAGCCATACGGTACTTCTATTAAGTATACAGTAGGACTCAAGCTAAGTAAAAAGGTTGTATAATTCATTCTTGCCTATGCTGGATATTACCATTAGCTCAGCATTGGACATTTCTACCTCCATCACTCAGGCACATGAGAAAAATATTTTGTGTCCATTTGCTTTTTTCTAAAAGCGCTGACATATCAAATTCTCAGCATCACATCAGAAATGTCAACACTCACACGGTTGTGACAGAATTCTTACAGTAATTCATCAGTACCAGATTTTTATAGATGTGCCCCCATGGCTATGCTGTAGTTGCTTCTTCAACTGTGATTGTTTTGTTTTTCTTCTGTTAAATGGTTTGTGCACTGTGTCACAATTTCTTACTGTATTTTATTTTCAGTGACCATGAGCTGAGCTATAGTTTATCATAAAAATGTCAGTTTTTAAAGGTGCTATGTGTAGTATTCTCTGATTAAGACAGGTGTATTACTGTTAAATTATAATTTGGACTATGGATGTTGCATTCCTTTGTCATTAAACATTCAGTGATTCTTAAATTGCTCATGAATCCTGGAAAAGGCACTTTTTAATTTTGGGTGAAGTCTGCAGGACAGAAGATAATCAAATTTGCTTCTATAGAGCAGTTTATAGTGACTATACAGTGTAGCACATGTTATTCTATTAGGTAGTGTAATATTTAGTGGAAATCCTGCACATAATACCTCTAAGTAAAATAAGTATTATGATTTTTCTCGAGGTAAAGACATAAAGAAATTTGTCCAATTGTGATTTTTTTTTTCTTTGTTCTGGTGTCCTACACTGAATTTGTGTTTTTAAACAAATATTTTTGGGGAAAAAAACGTACAAACATAAACATTGCAGTTTTCTGAAATTCTCATGTATTTTATGCTTTATTAAGAGTGTATACTCATTGTGGGCAGTGTTTTCAGTAATGTTTCAATTTTGTTAATTTATTACCTAAATGTTGAAATATTAAACTTTTAAAACATGACACTTGGTACAAACATACAGTATATATTTAAAAATGATACTTTGCATGTGCACTAACTGTGTTGGATTAAAACTGCATTAAGTTGAAATAAAATGGGTTGGATGCCCGAAACATCACTATTTTTTGCTTTCCATTATTCACTCAGCAGAATGTCACAATTGTGAGTGTGTGGGATGAGGATGACGTATAGTGTTTACTAGAATATTGCATGTGTTTGACCTAATATTGTACTTTCTCTTTTGCAGTCAAGGGGGGCTTTATTAGATAGTGGCAGTAGAGAGATGACAGGAAATGTGGGAGACAGAGATGGGGAACAACATGCAGCACTGGTCCCCAGCTGGACTGCCATCTTAACCTCTTGAGCCTTTAGGAAAGTTTTGAAAAACAAAGAAGATATTGCTCGGAACAAAGAGTCTGTGTATTACATAGCTTTGACAAGGTGACCTCTATGGCTTCAACAATGGTAACCTTTCTGTCTTTTGGTTTAGGGGGTTTAAATTTTATTCCTTAGGACACTCCTAATGTTATGAAACACTGAATCAGTGCAAGTTTATGCGCCCACAGTGTTCATAGTATCCATGCAACCTTTAAAAGCCTCATTGAGATGAAGTAAATTCTCAAAACATAGAATCACAGTGTTTTAAACCTTCACTGAAGTTACAAGGTCTTATTTTTCCAACATATATGGTGCAATAATTCTTGCAGAGTAAGGTTAGCGGTACACTGTGGAAAGCATTTAATTCCCATTATATCTATTCATGGTTTTAAACAATATCTTTTCAATTGTTAATTTTATTTTAGCCATACTGTATAATACTTTTGAATCTTTCGCATACCATTTCATTAATGCATCAAAATTGTCTATAGCAAGCAATGAAACACTTTCCCTCACTTCCATAGGAAACTGAAACAACCTAGAACATCAAGTACTGTGATGAACTTGAAAATCCACAGCACTTGTCTGTTGCTCACATAAACCTGTCAGCAGTCTTGACACAGTCGGTTGATGTACTTTATCTCTCTTGAACAAACACGTGCTGATAAGACAGAACTACTGTAGATGTGGATCAGGAAATGGGATGACACTTTAAGCAAAGAATCCCTCCGAGGAGATAAGCCAACGCTAATGTCAATTCTAAACACTTGATCTTGATGGGCATTAATAGTTTCTCAGAAATGAAAGCAGGTTCTCACATTCAGCCAGAGGGAAAATATAAGCTGTTGTACTGTGGAGATGATTTTTATCTAAGGTGATTCAGCAGAAATGTGTATAGGTGTAGGTAACAGGAGGAACATTTTCTTGGAGTCAATGATACATGATTAAAAATGGCCTTAAAAAGTCTTCATAACATGTTTCATTCATTAATTTTTAAAATATTCAGTCTGCTCATTAACCAGCTTCTTAACAGTCTAATATTTGTTTCAACAACTTAATCACTAGAATGTTTCTGCAGAGTGTGACTCATTCGATATCACTTTCCTTTTTCAAATGCCTTTATACTACACACCTCTTGCTCTCTCTTAAAAGCATGTTGCTTGGGAACAAGATGGCAACAGGTCACACTTGCACTCCCTCCCACTTTAGTGTCAAAACATGCTTCTCTGGTAATGTCGCTGTTGAAAAGAAGTCAGTTACACAAACATCAGACTAAGCACATGAGAGTTTTTTTTATTTCATTTTCCTTCTGCTTCTTGCTGCTGTTGGAAGGCGATTCTTTAAGGAGTCAACTGGTGGCTTATTGCTAGATTTGAGTTGTTGTGAAGTTTTAACCAATGTGCAAATATTATAAATATTACAGTTACAGTTTCTTTTTTTACATCAGTGAACCGTCTTTTTAAGAGGTTTTTTTTTTTTTTTTTTTCAGCTTTTAACTGAATTGCTTAGCAACATCAAATCTAGTAGGATCTGGATCAGGGTTCCTCAATTAGTTTTCCCCAAGGGCCAAATTATGTCAAGTATGCCGAGCCAAGGGCCAAAATTTCCCGGGTTTCTTTTTATGTGCAGATGTTGTTGCTGTTATTACCATTGTTACCATTATTATCATTACTACTACGTAGTAGTAGTAATTTAGGCCTGGGATTCTCAAAGCCCGTGTTTAGGGTCACACAAGAGAAGAAAAAAAACTCTCTTGGAAAAAAACCCAACCATTTTAATATATATATATATATATATATATATATATATATATATATATATATATATATATATATATATACATACACACTCACACACACACACACACGAGAGATCATGTTCACTTATGGGGGAAATTACTAAGACTTGCATTCATTTCCTGGAGACTTACCCCTAACCCTAACCACTGACCCAAAAATCTGCTTCTCCCAATTGGGGACACAGCTTTTGTCCAAGACGTCCCCAAACATAGCTTATGACAGACCACACACACACACACACACTGAGAGAGACAGAGACAGGAAGACAAACAAAGAGACAGACAGAGAGAGATTTTCAGTTTATCACTTTTAAAATGAGGTTAAATACCACAATAATACAACAATACATTATTATTATTAGTTTGACACTTAAGTGCTTACCAAATAATATCAGGATATAAACACCGAATAGTATTATTTGCTTTTCTTGTGGCAAAGAATAAACAAATAAAAGTCAGACACCACTGAATCGCCAACTCAGTCTGTCCTTCTCCCATCATAGCATAAATTTGAGTTAATGCAAATAAACTGCTGATGCAAAGCATCTCTTCGATTTGAGATTACTGTGTCTATTACACGATCCCTGGCAAAAATAAGCGTAGTAACCAAAAATCTTAACTAAACTAAAACTAACATTTAGAGCATTAATTTGTTTCCATCCATACACAAGTTAGAGTAGGTTATGCGTTTGAGTGTGTGATTTATTTATTTCTGTGTGTGTGCAGTCTGAGCCATCAGAGTTCATAGTTGTCATAGCAACAACCCTCCCCCTCGGCATGCTCCCAGAGACACTGTGCAGTGAACAGGTCTGCTTCAGAGCTCTGTGTGTTGAGCACGAAGAGAAGAGAGGAGGTGGACAGTGGGTGACTTTGGAGGCAGGCTGCGGGCTGCCCACCCAATCAGAAGTTAGAAATGGTACTGGTAGTTTCTGTGCTATTTTTCCAAACTGAACAAAAAAGTTTTTCTTAACTTTTGATTGGGTGGGCAGGATGCACATTTGGGTAGGCTGACTCCACCCCTGCCAAGATCCTAAAATAAGACAAACTGATCAGTCCAGTCAGATTTGAACTGACAGTTTTCCTGGTTGACTTTGCACTTTTTCAATAAGACAGTCATTGATTATCAGTGACTTACTGGTAATAATTTAGCTGGTGAGTGGCGTTGTCAGTGCGCAGTAGTCTTACACATGCTAAAGCTAAAGCGTAGGTCAAGTATACGATGTGGGATGAGGTCAAAATAGAGAAGAGCAGCGCACACTTTATTTCCCATCATGACAGGTGCGTTCATGTAAGTGCCAATGGGTCGGCACGGGCCATGATGTGGTAGCAAGGAAAGCTAAACAGCTTCTTGGCTCAACAAAGACCCCGTGAACAGTGCCAGGCTGTGAAGCCAGTTTGAAATAGTGGTGAAACAGACTGTAATTACTTCCGGGTCTGTCATATGATGCACACTGGCCCAAAAAGCATTTTCCCTTACACAGTTATTAAAAAATGAAGTGACTGTAAATCTATGAATAGATTTTCCTGATAGAAATGACTCGTTCTATTGTCAGAATATGAACCATTCAGTCCAGGAAGTCTAAAAGCATGATTAAATTATTTGATCTCCATTCAAATAAACATTGAGCCAACCGGAAGTCAGCCAGCTTGGCTAGAGGAGGTCTCAGTCAGGCTGGAGAAGGACTCCGGTTAACATGCTCTACAGGCCAAAAAATGAGGAAGCAGGCAGAAACATGGCTGTTTTTGGCTTCATGTGCCACTGAGCAATTTTCATAGGAACGAATGAGCGCCATTTTTGAACACGGTATCCAGTTCTGCTCAATATATCCATGGGCTCAACCCACAACATCCTGGTAAATATGGACCGTACAGTATGTCTGTCCACAAGCCTTCTGTAATCACAATCCTAATCGAGTACATCCTATACACAGTGTACATGTAATACCAAAGATTCTACAATCCACCCCTCCCCACCATGTGGGGAGGGGTGGATTGATGGGTGGGTGCTTAAATTGCATCCCTGTTGCTTTCATGTTGTAACTGGACACATGGGATGTTCTCCAGAGACCATCTGGATGTGTGTGTTACCACAGCAGATGGATTACCACATCTCTCTTCCGTGCACAGGTGGGAGCTAAAACCTGCCCTTTGATGAAAAGACAAGATCCACCACTGTAGTTAGAGGAGAAGTCAAGGTGCACAAAGCCAGTCTGATTCCAGCACACAGACACACTCTCCATCTGTATGCAGATGAGACCTTATACGTATGGGAAAGGGGTGTGTTTTTTTAACCTTTGTCAGGCTACTTATCTTAACACATCTATCCTTTTACATTTATGGTTGAGTTCATACAGTGTCACTTTCTACTTTTTCTACTGGCATTTAAGGAGCCATTATAAGATAAATGCCTCCCACAGTAGTTTTAATAGTTGGGGAGATAGCTGTGTAGGTGTTTTGGGTGCATCAGAATCATTTTGACTCTTGTAAAGAGTAGATATGTTTACTGTAGTGTGGTTGTAGTTTGTATCTAAACATGACCCTTGACTTTGCCACAGGTTTGAAGAAGTTCATCCAAAAAGTGATGTTTGTGGAGGGAAAACTATGCAGTAATTCATAATAAATAATGACAAGATAAGATTAGAAAAAAATCTGCAGAGTTTGTTTTCTTATTTCCAATCTGAGGAATCTCACAACAAATCTTGTGCAGAGCTGAACCAACAATGAACTGATCCTACGTACAAGTATTGTGTGTGTATCCAAAGCCTGATATAAATATATATCATATTCCTCTGTGTCGTAGAGCTCTGTTGCTGTCCTAAAACTATTAAAAACATGTCACTGGGCCACACCATTGCACCAGATGATATGTTCTTTTGCCACAGAAAAGTTTTAGACACATTAGTTTGTTTAGTGTCATCTCTGGAGAGTAGTTCTGTGTAAGACAGACGCCACTGTGCATATGTGGGAATGCAGTTCTGTTTACAGAGCTTTGCTAACTTGTGCCACATCTCACAACTTCTTCCCTTTGTACTGAAGTTCTTTGAGAAGATTTACAATGTGCAGAATCATTTTGATGGTTGTAAAGATTAGATATGTTTACTGTGGTATGGTTGCAGTTGGAACCAGCAAACAAAAACATCCTTTAAACTGGCGGTTCACAAGCATTTTGGCTTTTGACTCTTTAATGTAAAATTGTGAGACGTTCAACCAAAAAGTGACGTTCCCTTCTTAATCCGAGAGTTTTCAGATGCATGAGGAGCGATAACTATGTAGATTTATGCGGCGATCCCTTTAAACATTAGCAATACAGTTAAATCTCTTGATTTCTTATCTACTTCTTCACCCACCCTGTACCTAAAATTTCTACAAGATGTGCTGCTCTTCCTCCTTTAACTCTGGAGCAGTTAGGTCAGGACCTTGGATTAACGTGGCATCATACTTTGAGGAAGAACAGAGGGACGACTGATCCGAAACCGATAAACAGTCCTAGATAGGAACCAGGTGAATGCTGACAACCTGCTTCTGCTTTAAGGGGCTCATGCTGACCTGGCCATAAAGGTTTCGCTGCTATTTTTTGCAACCATATGCAGCGTCTGCTCAGGCTTATCAGTGAGGTATATTTACGAGGTCCTCTGCTGGGCATGCTGGGATGGATTGGAGGGTTTAGAACAAGTCTCTCTTTACGTGTCTCCATATGTGGAAAGAGGCAAATGGGAAAGTCTTATCTGCTATGTTAACACTGACAGGAAAGAAATCTGAGCAACATACCACACATCCTCTTTAATCATGTTTTTAAATCAGTGATTTACAGTAAGTTGGGCAGCATTTGGGTAATCTGAGCATCGTATCTCATCTCTTACAGATGGGTGATAGAGGAGGAGGGGAAGAAAAAGACAATAA
This sequence comes from Euthynnus affinis, assembly GCA_029490765.1. Classification (NCBI taxonomy): domain Eukaryota; kingdom Metazoa; phylum Chordata; class Actinopteri; order Scombriformes; family Scombridae; genus Euthynnus; species Euthynnus affinis. Next base: position 7,834,709 of record CM055853.1, on the reverse strand, counting down.
TTTATGTTCAAAGGGCTTTAGGATGCAGCTCTTGCATACTTTTTTCTCCTCATCCTCTTGCTCAGTGTTGGAAATGATTTGTATGTTTTGACAGCAGAGTGTAAGCAATATTTAGCATTGCCAGGCGATCATAGAAAACACACAAAATAAAAGAGTCCTCTGTATGAGTAACAGTTCATTTTGTTGTCATGTGTCTAATATCTAAAAGGTTAAATGGGGACTTGCACTGAAAAAAATCAGTTTCAAAGCATGAACAGGAAAAGCAAGACATACAATGAAGTGTCATTTAACTTGCCTGACTGGTTAACATTGTAACTGTGGTTTTTCCATTGTAAAACGTTCTCAAATATGTGTGTGCACTGTACTGAATGTGGGTTGGGGTGGGCAGTTTCGCTGTTCACCCAGTGTTTTTGAAACCCAAATATGCATTTCCAGTTTGTTTGGAAATGTCTGCCACTTTTCCTCTCCTCTGAACAGTAACATGTCAAACAGACTGGCGCGTACTGTATAAAAATCTGAGCTCTCCGCATGAGAAAACACCAATGCATACATCGCTATCAGCGGAGCAGAACATAAGGGTATGAGAGAGATACGCCTCAGTGTCAGCGGTGACTACATGTCTCCTCTTATCACAGCGGAAGTGCCCTTTCCACACACTTAATAGTTCAGTCAACCGTTTGAAGTCACTGAGACACCAGGGCCTCATTTACGGAAATGGTTGCTGACCTCAGCCTGATTTCATTTTCCAAAATTGTATTCATTCTTGTTGAAATAAAGCCTGGAATACATCATGTTTTCAATTATTAAAGCCTCAAAACTTCAATAAAAACATTAAATATTGGTGATTATATAAACAACAATCAAAGTTTTAAAAATGAAATATTAAATATTATATAATAAATATGAATGTATTATTTAATACTAAAAAAATGTGAAAATCTGCCTCATAAACGCGAGTGGGTGTGGTTTAATTGTTAAGCCTCTTAAGATAAGACAATAACACACAACTATCATCACATTTTGATGAACATCTGGCACACTGAGTCAAATCTTGCCAAATCATGATTGGTGCATAGAAGTATGTGGTCCCTCCCACTTTAAACCAGTGAGAAAGGAACAGAAAAACAGAAATATGTCATGTGAAATAACCAAAACTGTTTCAACATGCAGAAAATAGTGTGTCTATGCAGGATTCCACCACTCACAGTAAGAAACAATTTGAGAAAATATGTTTTTGGGCCCTTTAACTTACTATTTTAACCTTCCTGTAAACTCTGGTAAACATATGAAGACTGGTTCTTTGATAACTGTGTGAAAAATGCTGCCTTCAAATAAAACGTGAGCTTGTTTTTTTGACACGGGAAGTCGAGTGTACGATATGCTTCCTACACTCTCTTCTGTTGGGAGCTTACTGTATCGCGCCTAAATGGCTCGCTCTAGAGCATATTTACAATAGTTTTACTCTTGAGTCTGCCTCAGCAGTTCAGTTGTGAAGACTAGATAGCATTATTGTAGTTGGAGCAAGCTAAAAATAAATGTTAATTAAATAAATTACAATTTGCAATGTTTTGTGTGCTTTTTTATGGTAAAACTGTGGCAAAAGGGAAAAATTGCAAGCAAAGCAACGGCAAATAATGTGATTTTTAAAAAAAAAAAAAACTGCTACCAATGAGGAATCATATTTAATCACTTCCTGTGCACTGTGATGACGTCAGTTGCCACAACACAAAATGTGACAGTTGGCCCAAATCACAAGTGGTCTGTTGATTTTGCCATGCAATGTCGAAAAGTTACGGCAATTTAGCAAAATGGCGAGCTCTCATGTTCATTATTGCGATGGCAAAAATTCCTGGAGGAACTGTTTAATGCGGACAAATCCCAGGAACTTTGCAAAATTGCGAGCCCCCGCAAATATTGCGGAGATTGGCTGAATGTGCATTAATTATTGCGGTTGCAAGATCACGATTTCCTGGAGGGACTAATTAGCCATCATACTTACGGCCCTGAATTGCCATCTACTGGAACCCAGACATTTTAGTCACCGAATACCTGCTTACTGTAGGTAAAAATATGAACTCATAGGAAAGTAAAGTGTTCTCAGCAACTTATCAGGTGTACAAATGACATCAGGTGGATGTCCATTTAAGTCTATATAAATCCTGCAAAATCAAAGATCATACAGGATTTCTTTTCCTCTCACTGACTGTAGCAGTGGTGCACTGCCACTGCCAGAATATAATAGAAGAGACTTTTCTTGCTCAGAGTTGTGTTCTTGCTATTGTGTCTAGCCAACCACTGTGTCTACTCACCAGTATTTGCATAACCGCCATACAGTTATGGTTTATGACAGCAGTGTGCCGGAAAAGCTGCATTCCTCTACCAGTGCCGGTGCAGCACAAGACTATATTTCCCCATTCTCTCCACCAAAGTTTAACCTGAATGACACACAACTAAAACTGTACTGCTACAGCACATTTTTTTCATTTCGGTAGTGGGGGGGTATAAGGTATGCAAGCGTGATTCCTGTGTGAGGAAATGTTTGCTTTCATCTGCACTGACTGTTGCCCAATATTTTGATTTGTTAAAATGGCAGAAGACAAGTAACTGTGACGAGTTCAATTCCGGCCACAGACCTTGTTTTCTCTCACCATGTTTCCTTTCACTCCACACTGCTAGCAATCAAAGAAATGCAAAAATGACAGCGCAAATAAACATGTTGAGTACAGGAAGGTGTTAGAATAAACAAAGAGAAACTGATTAGAGCCTCAACTGCACTTACAGAAAATCCAAGAATAGATCTTACAATGCTGGACACTAAGTTTGATTGACAGCTGATCTCTTGGAAGTGCATCAAAATAAGTCTTTAAGACAAATAAAAGTTGGATTACCACTTAAAAGTACATTTTTTACATGTCACCTTTATAGATCTACAATGCAACACAATAGAATTTCACATAACTACAGACGGCACACAGATGAGAACCTCACTGAGCTTTACATTTAACCTTTTAAACATGCTACCTATAAAGACATATATGATTTATAATAGATCTTAAATAAGGGTATATTAGGTTAAGTCCTGATTGGTTTTGGTTAGGTTCTCTAATCATTTCTCTGGCCTTTCTGACACGTGTATCTAACAGGATATGTGAGCAGAACATATTCAAGTAAAAATGTAAAAATCTGTCCATATTTTCATAATATATTCCGGTATGAGAGCCTTTCTATACAAAATGCAAATGCCAAAATCAAAGGCATCAATGGAGGTGAGACCAAGTTGTCAAACTCTATACAGATGATGAATTTAATGATTGAAGAAGAAGAAATATAGTGTTTTTTCTGTTGTTTTTGCTTTTACTGTATTTCAGAGTTTACCTGAAAAAGTTGAAAAAAGCCTTCAAACTAGCACACCAAATAAATAAATAAACAAAAAAAACAACATGGGGATTTTGCTCTAAACAACTGAGCTGTTGTATCTCAAGGGTAAGAGCCAGGAAACACATGTCACCGATGCTGAGTCCTAGAGGTCACCGGGTCATTAATTATTCAAAGCCCATTTTAAAAGACATATGTGTTTGAATTAATCCATGGGGGAAATAAACTGCTATTAAACAGTCTGTTTATATATGGTCCATGTGGACTGACCCCCATATCTTTCTTTTGAGATGAGGCTTCATCATGTTCAAAGATGAAGGCTCACATCATCCTCACTGAATATTTAGAATTCAGTTAACCATTAGAGGAAAAATACTGAGGGTTCCTACCACAATTAAAAACTGTGAAGACATCAGTAAATGAGCATCATTTTAGTATCCAGTGTGGTGAGACAGTCATTATAGCTTGATGAAAAAACAGCGTGTCGCAAACCTTGACCCATGCTGTCACCAAACCCCCTCCCAAACACCACCAGACACACACACTGAGTCCCCAAAAGATGCTTAAAGATAAAAGAGAATCGACCCGTCAGCCGTATGTACAGAGACTGGAGATCTGAAAGGAGAAAAGCCATGAAAAATGGATGAGAGAAGAAATCCACTTCACCTCCCCCCTGGAGGCTGGCAAACCCCCCACAGCGCTCCCACTCATAATCCCCTTTCCTCCTGCACACACACTCCTCTCTCTGTGCCTCACACACATGCATGTGGTGTATGCAAACAGGAAGACAAGGTAGGCACACACCACCCGAGGCCCTTTGGTAGGTACTAGTATTTGTAAGAAAATACAGTTTGGTGCTATATTGGACTAATTATGAGTCTTTAATGACATATTATATGTTATGGCTAATGTAATGAAGTACAGCCACATAAGCGGTCTAAAATCTAAAATTACAATCAATTCAATTGTTATTATATTGCTTGTTTTTGTTGCTCAGATTTTCAGGTAGCGTTTTGGTCAATTAGTTTTTTATGTACAGTCAAAATATATCAGGTTCCTCTGCTGGATCACTCTGGCTTAAGGAGAAGCTTAACAAATTTCATTAGTCACGGTTTTAATGGAGAGGCTCATATTAGTGAACCATTACAGTCTAAAAGGTTTTTAAAGAGACATTTCCACTCTGAAAAGAAAGCGGTTCCGGAGTAAGCACTGAATGCTTTCGACTTTATGGGCATGGAAATGAAAAATACGAAAAAAATATAGAGCAAGAAATTAGCTATCAAACAGCATATTTCAGCAAGACTGACAGTTTACAGCCAGTTCTGTGAGGCTGTACATCAGCATGCTAACATGCACACAATGGCAATGCTAACATGCTGATGTTTAGCAGGGGTAATGTTTACCATGTCTTAGTTTAGCACAAGAGCATGCCAACATTGCTATTAAGCAGGAAACAAAAGCAGGTGTTTGTTCATTGAAAACAGTATCATACAAAGTAAAACTTTGTGCTACATGAAGTTAAGGGATCACCAATGAATCTGTAGGGGAACGAGAACATGTGTACCAAATTTCACAGCAATCCATCCAATAGTTGTTGAGACATTTCACTCAAAGGCACAAATGTGAACCTCATGGTAACACTAAAAGTCAGGGGATGACTGAAGTCATTAGGCTAGATCGTCTGGGAACCATTAATATCTGTACAAAATTTGGTGACAATCAATCTTGTGGATATTTCACTGAATAAGTAAAAAAATTGAGTTGCTCTTGCTGCTGCTAGAGGAACAGTCAGAGGATCACCAAGCCATTAGAAATCATCTTCTGAGGGCCACGAATGTCTGTGTAGAATTTAAGGACAATTCACCCAATAATCATTGAGATATTTCTCTAAAAAACAAAAATGTTTGGACCAAAAGTGGTGGACTGACAGACCAGCATATCCCTAAATCACCACTGCTAGCGTGGCTAAAAACCCACACTGGTCAGACACTACAGAAAGCGCACACACTTCCACACACATATACTCTTACACATTGTTCCTTCACCACTCGAAGCCCTTTACCAGGTGTGATCCAACTTAAGGCACTCACATGTACTTGTGACAGCGTGTGAAATGTTGGCGGCTCAGGCTATCGGCAGCCTCCTTTAAGGCCTATCTGACGGCCTGGCAGTCGCCTGATGAGAAGGAGACAGAGACATGGAGGGAGGAGGGGGGCTGCTGTCACAGACACTGTGACTGACAGCTTCTCTCTCTCAGCCAAAAGGAAGTGGGGTAGCTGCTGTGGTAGCATGATATATTTCACTTACACCAGGGAAGGGATATTTAAGGAAAAATGTTTTGTAGTCATAGTTTTCAACACTATTAGTTTGCATTACATTGTCCGTACCACTGTCATTGTCTAGTTTAAAGATGTTTAGTGGAGCACTAATATGTACAATATAGAAAGACTGGTTGTAAAATACCTTAATTTTCCCTTAATGATCTCATTGATATCATTTGCAGTCAAAACTTTGAAACCTGTTTATATAGGTAATGAAAGCTTTAAAGGGGCAAAATGATGAAACAACTTACAAGACTGTACTGTTTGGTCAAAGTAATTAACTAATTAATAGACCCAGTTCACCACACTATAACCTCAGAGAGAACACTTGTCCTACATGTAGCTGAATGTGAGTTTTTGTTGGACCTTTTGTCTTTTTGTTGTGATGATGATCATCAAATACAAGGAGAATACACCATCTAGTCTGGGTACTGAGGTTCACTTATAAAAAAGATTATGTTTTCCTTCCCCTTCAGTCAGCCATTGGTTTCCATTTATTATCAACTTTACCAAGAAAAACACACACGCTGTTTGTTATGATGGAAATTAAACTTCAATTATCTGCACAGTGGTTCTTATACCAGAGAGAAATGAAAGGAATCAAATTTCTGCTTGAAAGTTGACAGAAAGAAAAACAACACCTTGCTTTGAGAAACATGCAAAAACATTGGTACGGTCCTTCAAATGTAAAAAACCACAGTCACCACTGGCCACCTGTCAGCAAGAATCAGATCCCCTGACCACACTGTCAGGTGAGGCAAATATCCTAAATTAAGAAAAAGTGCAAATGCCGACATCTAAAAAGATCCCTACCCGGGCAGACAGGATGAAGCAGAATCTGATTTAAACAGGATACAGCGGAAAAAAACTATATATCAGTGGGAACAAGTGTTAAAGCACAGAATATGTTTACAAATGTCTTAAAGGGAAAATGAAATATCTTGCTCCAATAAGGGACGAAAGGCTGTTTATTTGCTTTTTACAGTATCAAACTCCATGCAGTATCTAACAGATTATGAGAATACCAGAATATGAACAACTGAAATATGTGATATAACATCAAATCAAAATTTTCCACATCCAATTTCTCCATATTGCCAGTTTTGAAGGAATCAGGTTAACTGGTGACTGATGCAAACAGTAGAGGGCGCTCTAAACTACTGCAACGTATGGGGTTGAACTGAGGAGAGTAGCTTGGTAAAACTGCTCGTTTACACGGTCTAGTCTTGTTAATGAAGAAGTGCTGCATTGTAGGGGCAGTTTTACCTTTAACAGCAAGTCATGCTGCAGAAAAGAAAGACACCTAAAAACATATCTTTTTTTTGCAAAATGGTTAAATAAATTGATATCTCTCTCTTGAGCCACAGCAAATGAGTATTTATTGTAGTTTTTCCGCCATCATTATAATAAAAAGCAACAAGATAAACCAATATTCCATCCAAACTAATCATTTAACACAAACTATAATCACATTATCATGATCATAACCTAATTACACATCAGTAACCAGCAATTAGTCCACTTTGAGCGCGAAAATTTAGTCAACATGCAGGAAAGTTTGGGTGACAAATTATATTTAAATGCTTAGAATGAACTGGCATTCAAAAAAATGTCATTCAGAATTGTCCCTGCGCTTAATAAAGACTATAATTAAATTCAAGACATCACTGATAAGATCCTAATTTGAAATAATAGCCCGGCTCATTATAATGTCTTTGCGGGCGCGTTTAATTAAAGTCGACCCCTGCTTTTGTTTGCATGCTGTAATGCGGTTTGTCCTAATGAAGCTCAATAGAAACCCTATATAATTCAAGTTTTTTTGGGAGGAGGACGAAGAAGAAGAAGAGGAGGAGGAGGGGGGGAGGAGGAGGAGGAGGAGGAAGGTTGGTGGGGGTATTATACTATTGTCCGCCCCTGAATCCGGTTGGCTCAGAGACTGCCCGCAGGCCAGTCTGTAAGTGGTTTGCGGAGCTGCCAATCAAAGCAGACATCCTCTCCTCAGGCTGTGGCTACGAAACATCAGTTGCTGTGTGGAGAGATTTGACGGAGGGACACTCCTGTACATGGACCATCACTGCGCTGCAATCCGCCGCCTGCTCACACACACACACACACGCATGTAATGCCTCGGTGAAATCTGGACGCACTCGGTGGGGAAAACACGCATGTGAAGATCTGATTCTTGCATGTCAGGAGAGGAGGAACTAGTCGCCGGTTCCGCGGCTGTTTGTCTTTTCTTATCGCTTCTCTCCCCCCTCCTATGTCACTAATTAATCGGAGGCATGTGGAATCGCACCGGGATTAGGAATTGCTTCCCAATAGTGTGCCTGCTGTTGACGTTATGGACGAAGGTAAGAAGCCTCCCCTTCATTTAAAAAAAAAAAAAAAATTATTTACACCTCGCATACGTAAAATAAATGTTTAAAATTACCAATGTCAAAAGTTGGTGGGCGTGGGCAGATGTATTTGCTCTCCGGCGTTGCAAATTCGCATCACATTAATCGATAATTGAATTACGTAGCCGTCAGTTGTGGAGCATGTGATCATGTTACCATGACAAGATTTGAAGTCTGAGGAATTGATACAGTCTACTCTCCATTTTTTTTTTTTGGTTACAATGATGAGCATATGTAATGTTTTAATATTTTTGGCATGAGAATTAGGCCTGAACCAAACAAGAAGTTGTAAGTTGCATTGCATCAATTGGCTGCTGCAGCGGTTCATTTGCTCCCGTCTGAGAGTAACCTGATTGTCTGAAAGCACCAGCCTGCCAACTGTAGGCTATTCACGTGGTCCATTCATGGTGCAACAAATCATTTTTTTGGAATATCCACCGCCATCTACAAACGCTTGCTTTTTTTTTTTTTTATAAATGCTTTTTTTAAATTGAGAATACAGCACTCACTGTTTTTGGCCACTTGTCTCGTTTTTACGCACCGATTTGAGCAACCTGCATCACGCTGTAAGGCTTTTTAACATGGGTATATAAATAATTTTGGTCTTTTTAAAAAAAATGTTGTTTCTAGGTGTCCCAGTCAACCGGCTATTTCGAGCTGCAGCTGATCTCCGTGGAGAATGTAAACGGCGAGTTGGCGGACGGGGAGTGCTGCGACGGATCCAGGAGCTCCCAGGACCTGCGCTGCACCCGAGACGAGTGCGACACTTACTTCAAAGTCTGCCTGAAGGAGTACCAGATGGAGGTCACCACCACCGGCCCATGTGTGTTAGGAATTGGATCTACGCAAGTTCTCGGTGGAAATACGTTTTCTTTTAAAGGCGCAAAGAATAACCCGAATAAAATCGACGGTGCTGGCAAGATTTTGATCCCTTTCCAGTTTGCGTGGCCGGTGAGTGTGATTCCTTGCTCCAGTTAAACCTACAGGAGTGTTTCCTGACCCCCCCCTTCTCCTCTGGAGAGAGCACAGCAGTGAACCCTGTTAAAAATTTGAGCAGTGTAAAAGTCCATCTTCTGGTATATGTATATGGGAACACATCATAAAATCATATATGGATGGTTTGGAGCCCCTCTCTCATTCTGTATACATCCAATGCACCACAGCAGCACTTATTTGGATAAAAGTTAATACTTTCTGTCATCTTTGCAGGAAAAAAGCTCCACAAGGCTTGAGAGTAAGAACCTGCTATAAAAGCACTGCAGCTTTTCAGCATAAAATATGGTATATTGGTGATATTTTATCTGAATAAACAGCTGCTTGATGGATCAAATCGGTGCCAAATTAGCAAAAAAAAAAAAAATCCTTGAAGATTTGGTTATTTGGGTTGTGTGTTTGTGCCTTTTGCAGAGGAGATCCACCCCATTAAATGGGCTTCCTAGCAGCATCCTGTCCTTATAAGATTTGACACTTATCACGGTTAAACGATTGCATGCTTCACAAGGATCCGGTTGCAGCTACAGTGGTTCGCAGTGTCGTCTGGGTCGTCTTTTAAAGTTGCCCTGATATATGAGGGTTGGCTTTGTTCCAATCCACCAGCTTGCACCTGCCAAGGCCGTGATAGAGTAATTAGACTGGGGGAAATGCTTTGATACGTAGACCCTAGAGGGGGAACTCTGTTACTTCTCAGATGGAGAGACGGTTATGGCGAAGCTGTTCACCTCAGAACATGACATTTGCTGATTCATGAGGGTGTTCGGGGCAAATTCATAGAATCCGTCAAGTGGCCTTTGATTTGTTCGATAAGATAAACGTTTTTAGAATTGGTCCTCATCGCTCGATACTGACAGTTTTTGTTGGAAGATGGTTATGGGAAGTACCAGGAAAAGCAGCTGCAAAAGTTGATTTAACGTAAGAATAAATGCTGGCTTGTGTGTTGGATGTGTGGTTAACATAAACAGTTTAGATATCTTAATTTTGCTTTTATGCCTCACAGGAGACGTGTCTAATGTTCCCTCTTTATACAAGAATGGCATGTACTGTATTTTATAGCATAATCTGGTTTATGTGTTTGGATGGATGCTCCCTATTCATTCTCTGTTATGACGATGAATGAGTGACACGCTGCGAGTGTGAAATATGCCTTCAGTTGAAGTGAATGGGTGCCTGCTGGCAATGGTTTGGTACTGCTGGCTGTACACTTCTCTTCCCCCCTTTTTGCACCCCACAGCTTCCCTCTCCTGCTGTGGGTGCCAGGTGGCCCCTGGTGGCCCCTCCAGGGCAATTAAGCTCGTCTGACTGTAGTTGAGTGATAGCTGATGGATTAGGCACGCGAAGAACGTGTGCATGTTTTGACTGCCATGCTGTTTTTTAAAAAGATGCTTATACAGTAGCACTGAACACGCTTTTAGTTGTTTGTTTTGTTTTAGGGATGTACTCGTGGTTGTTGATGGCATCTAGCTGTTAATTCTATCGCATCGAATTGAATGTTTTCATTCAGGTTTTTAATTCAGTGGTTGTGCTGTAAGTGTGTTAAAGGAATTGGACTGTAATTTGACTATTGTACAGTACACTACTGTATTGATCAGTGCTGATCAGTTGATTGATTGATGTAGGGAAAATTAATTGGTGTAATTGGGAAAATAATCAGCAGAATAATTGATGGTAAAAAATATCTCTGGTTCCAGCATCTCAATCTGAATGTTCTCTGAGTTTCCTTGAATATCTTTGGCATTTAGATTATAGGTCAGACAAAACAAGACACTTGAGGCTGTCAACATGTGCTCTCAGAGCTAGTTATGAGGCTTTTTTTCCACTATTTGCTATTTTGAAGACCAAAACAATGAACTCAGTCATTCGTTGCATGCAATTTTAGCTACTTTTTTTTTTTTTTTGGAAAACTGAGCACTAAAAGGTTGAAGTAAACTCTATTTCCACAACTGGTCGGTTCAAATAAATAACACATCTTTGTGCTGGTATACTTGTTGTGGTCTTTTGTGTAAAGCCTCATGGGTTTGATCCAGATTTTGTCTTTGTGTATTTAATGATTTCAGGGTTTCCCTCAGTCCACCTTTAGTCAACTAACAGCTGCCTTTGCTAACGTTTTGATGCTTCAGGGGAAAATGGCAAAGGTGCGATTTCACACATTAAAGGACATATGTTTTATTTAATGAGCGAGGCTATTGTTTAGACCATTAGGTGGGGAGGTGGGCTGAGTTAGCTAATCAGTTTTCTGGATTTAGTTTGAAATGACATGCATGAAAGATCACACATCCAACAATCACCGACACATGGGATATGAAGCTCTGGGAGTCTCTTTATTCAAGGCATTGAGCGACACCTCAAGGCAGAGGTGAAGAGGGCTATTCTGGTGTGTTGTCTTTCTGTTAAGTGGTCTAGGCTGATAACGGTGCACTATTCCAGTGCCAGATGTCACAACAAGCCGGCAGGGTCACTAGCTGTGTGTGCTGTGCGTTGTCGCTTTCCTCACTGAAGAAACAAAGATGCAGTGTACTATATGGCTGTGTCATCTGGCCAACTGCCCATCTTAAGCCTAATGGAAACCAATGTGGGCTTTTACTCTTCTACGCTTCTCATCCCGAACCCGGCTTCAGCAGTCTGAAAATGAAAGTGATGCATTATTTCGTAATTATTTTTGCGTCAAGTTTGCAATTCTTGAAATATTGTGACGTGTGTTACGTTAAGAACTGTAAAAATCTGTATCGGGTGCAAAAACCCTGAGACATGCATTCTACATGCGTCATTTTCCTGAGAAAACTCATATTTTTGGTAAATTCTGGTGTACATGGCAGCTTAGTTGTGCCAGTGTTTGCAAATTAGTCAAATTGGAAGTTCCTCTAAAGACTCTCAGGCTTTTTATTTTCACTAAATGTTCTCAAAATAATAAACTGTAGCTATGAAAGCGTATTTGTTTTTTCCAGATCAATGCAGTTCATATTGAACCGTTTTCCTACAAAATCAGACGCAAGCAGTGATTTTTAAATTGACCTTCAAAAAGCTGAGTTGTGAAAAATACTCTTAGATGCTTCAAATCAAATTTTCTGAATTGTCACTTGAGTCTATTCTCACAGAGCACTTTTCACCTCCCAGTCTAGTTGTAGTGCAGTTGGGCTGTGACAATGAGAATCATCCCACATTTCTCGGAAGAGCTGCTTATTCTGTGAAGAGACAGAGTTATCGGTTCAGCTATCATCACACCAGTGTGATGCACTCGCTAATGGCTGATTTTACTCAGATTGCATGATGCTTATCCATTCTTTGGCAATCTTCCAGTGATTCTCCAGTGATAGATTTTCTTGCCAGCATGCCAGTAAAGAGACTGACTACTGATGCTGCTACAGCATACAGTCAGTCTTTCTCTACAGGATTAAATTTACAGTAAATGTGCTCTGGTCATGCTGGTGATGCTTTCTCTGCTTATAGGTTTTAATCTTTTATTCAGGTGTTGTTTGTATGGCAATCCATGCTTTTTATGATTTAAGTTAAGGAAATTTGTTTTTACAGTGGGACTGGGTTTTAACGACAGTGAGAGACAGGAGGAAATAGGGAACTTAATGTCCTTGACTGAGTATTTATACTTAACTCTTGAAATAAATTAGCATGACTGCTGGAAGAAATTGACTTTTGGTATCCAGAAATGTTAACTAGTTTCTATTTTTCTCCTTTCATTCTTTAGCTTACATACTAAACGAAATAAAGCTTATTTGAACTTTTTTGAGAGTGGCCTGGAACTTGGTTAGCCTAGCTTAGCATAAGTACCAGAAACAGGGGGAAACGGCTAGCCTGGCTCTCTCCAAAGCTTGAAACTACGCCTACAAATACCTCAAAAGTTGACAGGCTGCTAAAAAAAATAAATAAACTGACTGCTTTTCTTTTTTTTTAACCTGGGCATAATAGAGAGAAATATGAAAACAACAATTTGTGGTTTAAGGGGAAGCGTGCTGTAACTATGTCTTGGCAAACAGATCATTTGTGTTTAGCCGCCGGACATGCAGCACAATACTACTGTGCGGATGGATAAGCTGTTGTTTGGCAAGAAATAGTTACATCACCCAACTCCTCCAATTGTTTTTACATTTCTCTAAATGTTCTGATGAAACACACAAGATACTTTTACTAAAAAAGAACGCTTTATAGGTTTTGGTAGGCTTATTATTTTTGGGACAAAGTCAGGCTAGCAGCTCGCCCCTCCACCCCGGTTTCTAGTCTTCATGCTAAGCTAAGCTAACCACATTGTTGCTCCAGCTCTGTACCTAACACACAGACATGACGTTGATAACAATTTTCTCATCTAACTCTTCGAAAGAAAGAAATGTGCTAAAATGTTTTACTATCACCTCAAGAAACAGTGTTCAGGTTTAAGTTTAGAGCTGCAACAATCGGTTACTCGATTAGCTGATCGTCAAAATTAATCCGCAACTACTTTGAAAGTTGATTGTCATTTTCAAGCAAAATTGCCAAATGTTTGATGGTTCGAGCCTCTAAAATGTGAAAATTTACTTTCCCCCCCCCATTCATAATGATAGTGACTTGAATATCGTAACATTTTTGACTGTTAGACAAAACAAAAAGTTTGAAGAAGCCTATGAGACATTGTGAATGCCATTTTAGAACATTTCATGGACTAAATGATAGACTAACTGAGAAAATAATCTGCAGATTAATCGATAATGAAAACGGTCATTAGTTACAGCCTTTTAAGTCATCAGTGTCATTATGTGGACTGTGCTTCTATGGAATGGACGTCAAACATCAACTCGGTCCAGCAGCCATCTGACCAAGTTAAGGCCTCGTTTGGCCCGTCTGATTGAGTTTCCATTTTGTTGGCCTGTGCTGTGTCTGCACTTTAGCAGAGAGGGAGAGAGAGTGAGAGGGAGAGAGACACACGTCTTACTTCCATTTGATCACTAATGAAATTGCCGGTGGAATTTCTCTGCCTCTCTCTCTCTGTCCCTTTGCCCCCCCCTCCAGCTACATCAGCCGGACGTCCGTTTGATGTGAGCCTGCCTGTAACCGTATCTGTCTGAACTTGGATATGTATGAGAGCTCCTTTCTCACTCAGCTAGTAAATGGATGCATGTTGTTAGCCAGACCTGTAGGTGATCTGCAACAGCCATCAACTACATTAAGATTGAGAAGCGTAATTGTTATTCCAGAAGCTCGAGCAGTCGAATAATTTGAATTTGAATATGTTGTAAATGTCATACTTTTGCCAGAATGGTCAGTCATGACCATTTAAACATCTTGATCAAGGGATGAAGTGTCTGTCAAGTTTGTTTGTTTGGTCTGCTGCTCATGCATGCCCTTGTGCTGTGTGCAGCTCACCTCATGAGACAAAGACGAACTCATTCACATTAAAATGATGTATTAATCTGCGCAGACCTGCTTAAAGTCTCCCTCCACTCATTCTTGTTCCTTCAGTCGGACGCTTGAGCTTCACTGTGCAGAATGATGGATGTGCAGAGTTTAACACTAGAAAGCTGTTTTCACATTCATCCGCTGAAAGTGGAAAGTTTCTCTGTGTTCATTAAAAATCTCAATTAAAGAGGCGGGCATGACATGTGACATCACGGTTATAGTTTGGAGTGAAACTGCAAGTGTGATGTGGAAACTTGAAGTCTCCAGTGCACAAACGCTAAGAATTACAGTGAAGTAGGAAAACTTTAGAAATCAACAATATTTGCTTATTTATAGATTGTTGAACTTTTAATGAAGCAGAAGGACAAAATGCCATTTTAAGGATTTTAACAAGATAATTTAACTTTTCCTTTCTGGAAAAAAAACATATCTAACACAAATTATTAGTCAAAGTAGAGCATATTACATACATCTTAAAACATGTCCAAAGGAGATCTTTGAGGTTGTTTTTCTTGGAACAAATCCAAACTATTTGAATGGTTGCGGCTTGCTGCTCTTGCTCATCACGTGCACCTCACATGCACACAGTGTTACTGTTATACTTTTTTTATGCTACTGTCAGGTGTGTGTATTGTCAGTATTAAGTCAAGGTATAAGTGCTGTTCAGTTTGTGGTTCTTGGAGTGGGTGTGTGGGACCACCCACGTCAGACTTCCACAAAACTCTATCTTCAAAGTTGTTCTTGTACAATCTGAAACCACGTCCGTGAATCAGCAGCCAACTGTGATTGGTCTGGGTGGGTGGATGTGCATTAGGGGTTCAGTGTGCTTGAACTGCTTCTGAAGGCAAAAGTGTTTTGGATCACTTTTGAACAGCCACACAAAGTCTTCCATCATGGCCTCCTCCTGGCTGCATCACGCTGCTTCTCTGATCTCTCTACAAGAGCTCTGTGTCTTTGTTTCGTCTCAACAATGAATCATATAAATGGGAATAATAGTGCACACTTCGGGACAGATTCTCCTCAAGGCATTTGTGGTGTTCCACTCTGCATGTGCGAAAAGTCATGGAAGTAACTGTGAAGCGTAAAAATGAGAGCTTGAGAGAGAGAGAGAGAAGTTCAAACCCTGCTTTACAATCGCCGTGTGAAGTGGGCGAAGATGGTAAGATTGTTGGTTTTCGAAAAGTTAGAACTGACTCGTAGGCTTTCATTTTTGGCCATAAAAAGGTGCGGGGGGAAAGTCTGAATGCACTCAGTTTGCAAGGATAAGTCACATGGACAAAAATTGCTGAAATCAGGATATTATCCTTCTGTAGCTTTAAGAATATAAAGTCATTTGAATTCGCTAAATACTGTGCTGGAGTAGCTGAAAACATTCATCACTATCATCAGCACTGTAGGCTGATGCAGGCAGAAATTTAGCATGCAAGTTAGTCCAGAGCTCTGTGTTCATGTAGGATTTCTTTCCGTTTGGGTTACATCTTCATATATATGCCAGGATTAAATGCTTATTTAGTGTTTAATACTGTAAAACGTACAAACAGTAACAAAAGACAACCTACAGTATGTTTGTTTTAAGCTCTTTTTTTTTCGTTGGTATATATACTGTACCCTTTGGGATTTTAATGATTTTTGGAAATTTTCACAAAAGCATATTAAGTCGTCTGTCTCGGTTTTGTTGTTTCTGGTTGTCTTCCATGCAACGCCTGCAGTTCATGCTAATGAGAAAACAAGATCTGAGCTATGTGTGAGGGGGGAAAATAAGAATTGGGACACTGTACAGACAGAGTGTAGTGCTTAATATTAGAAAGAAGTAGGACAGACGCTTTAGTAGTGGCTTTAGTGTGTCTTTCCCCCTTCCTCCCTCTCCTCTCGTCTCTGCCTGAGATGGCAGTTAAGTAGCTATATTTTGGATGAATACACACACTCACAGTACCAAAGGCTAACAGAGGCTGCTGTGGTTTGCCACACCTGATACAGAGCTTGACGGAGCTGTTGCTAGGAGACGGCCACATAGGCCTCTAGTAAACAATTATCTTTCTTTGCTGTGACTCCCTCCCCCATCCTTCATCTTTTGTGAAAAGCCACTCACAGGAGTCTCACCTGTGATTCAGCTCAGCTCTGTATTGATTATGCAATTAGTCAGTCAGGCAGAACTCCCAAAGTGAAATGTCAGCTTTTTCCAAGAGCTCTCTTTTCACTAAAAGTGGTGCTTAATGTCTGATATTTGTATTTCAGTCTTTTTTATTTATTTATCTATTTATTTTTTTGATTACTTGAGTTTGTTTTCAGCTCCCTACTTAAGCAACATGTGAGAGGGATCCTCTGGGATGCTTCAGTGAACTGTGGTTCAGAATAAGGGTTGGGGCTAGTCTACTCATCGGAGACAGACACAGAACGGTCACAAGGACTGTATGAAATATGTCTGAACTTATTGTTGTATGCTTCTCTTCTTAGATTTTTTTGCACATTTTAGGTTTTGTGTGAAATTTGATATGTTCAAAATTTTTTAAATTAAGTGATTAAAATTGCCTTTTTATTGTATACAGCCATAAAGACATTATTCCTCGTGCCATTAAGGACATTTTGACTTCTTATTCTGGATCTACTGGAATATCTGTGCATAATTTAACATTCAAAACTCCTTATTTATCTTATACTGGCTCTTTATTCAGCCCCTCAGTTCAGCCTCTGTCTGAAATAGGCTGTTATTAGCTCCTGTCTCTTTAAGGCCCCACGTCCCAGTGAACCCACTCTCATTGGTCAGCTTCTGTTTCAGAGGCTATGTAAACAAACAGCAGTAGTGGGATTTCACTTTTAACATTTTTTTAAAATCAAAATACAAACTTCTCTAATACATCCGTACATGTTTTGAGCCCGAATCTTGTCCAAAATATATGAGTGGACAATGCTGAACAATCTGATGTCATCACGTGTAGGAAGTAGAGATAACTTTGCAAATGAAGTATTCAGAGCAGGTTGAAGCCCTGATTTTCAACTTGAAGGCGGCATTTTTACATACGATCACCTCAGGTTTTAGAACTTTGACCATGTTTAACACAGACATCGAACATCATAACAGTATATCAGTTACAGAAAATCACGACAAGCATGATATCTCCCCTTTAATAAATCCATATGGACTTTCTGAAATGCACACATTATGATTGAAAGTACTCATGGTACCACCACATCTTATGAAATTAACACATTTCATGAAACAGTTGTACTGTTTTTAAACTTGATTCTGCAAAGGGCAGCAAAATCTTTCAAAATGGTGAATTATGCTTTTTCATGCAAGCATCGGTGTAATTTAAAAATGGTACCTGTTACATTAATTGTCTCATGTTCACCAGTGTGTGTGTGTGTGTGTGTGTGTGTGTAGTCTTAGAAGGTAAAGGAATTGAAAGGATCGTCATCACTCATGCCCTGATTTCTCCCTAACAAGGCCTTCCCCCTTTCAGACACTGCACATTTTGTCTTACAAGTCTTACGTACTGTTGCCTGTCGTCAGAGTTTACAAGTCTGACAGACATCTGTGTTGTTGCTTTGCTCATCAACAAAGATGCAGTGTAGTATTGACTGTGTGATATGGACAGCTGCCCTGTGGAAGCCCATGCGGGCTGAACTCTGTCATCGCCATCTGACTCTGACTACATTCTTAATATTAAATGGATCTGTGTTATGGTGTGGAGGAGGAGGCTGTGGGGATTTCCTCTGAGAACATTTTGTTTTGTTCATTCTGTGATTTCACATAAGGTACACGAGTGGGTTATTTATTTGTTTCAGTGGTTTAAAAAAAACAACAAAAAAAACTGCTCTTCATAATCCATTATATTCAAAGGCATCTGTCTTACTGAGGGCCTCAGGAGGATGATGTTTTAGTTTGTGCTTTGTCCATTGATGTTGCACATATCAGTCCAATGAAGAATCTTGGAACTTTTTTTTTTTTTTTGGTTGGATCGATGAATCAGCTGTTTTGATGAGGCTGTTTTTCATTACTGTCTTGAAGCATTTCAGTGTCTTTCATAAATGTTCAGACTGGTAAAGTTCAAGTTTTGCAACATCAAATAAAATTCTTTTACTTTTTTTTTTTTCATTTTAGACTTTCTGTGATCTTGTGAAAGACTCTGCTCCATGTGTCAGCAGTTCCAGTGACTTTCTACTAATTTTGGGCATATTTCTGCCTGTGCCAAAATGCACCAGTTTCCCTATGGTACTGTCCTCCTTACCTAGTTAGCTTGCAAAGCTGCCAGTCCATACTCTATATCTGGTCTTTCATTTATTTCAACAGTTGTTCTAAGGTCAGATGTTTACAAAGTCAAACTTTGCAGATTCTGGCTTTCTTTGTATCTAGTATCTAATTTTAGATAAAACTGTTATGAATTGATGCCAACAATTCATCATAGCTTTATCTTTTAATGTCCCCGCTTTTTGCATGATCCTGACTAAGGCATTCAAAAGTAAAATGGATGTGACGTGTCCTATAGCCACGTTGTATGGAAATACACTCATTATTCTTGCTCAGGTCAGTGGTTAAGTGCACACCACATTTTAAGCAAACCACAGCACTGAATATGGACCATAGACCAAGTGGCTTTATCATTTTTGAATGTGTAAACCAGCATTCAAAGTGGTTATAGGCTGTCATGGAAACCTTTCCAACAGAAATGCAGTGCATGTCCTACAGTAAGCTTACCCAGAAGGCTTGGGTGTAGCTTAACAGTCGGTGCAAGAAAGTGAAGCTTTTGGCACGTTAATATGACAGTTTCTGTAGAGCTATTAAAACAGGGTCATGATGACCTTGTGTAAACAAGCCGAGACGTGGGCAGACATGAGACATTGCACACAGCAGTAACTAATCATTGTGCTAAATCGGACGCGTAGTTTAAGTTGTTGATGCTGGTCACCCTAAACAAAATACTATACTATGCTAAAAAGCTACAGCGCTGTATCCTCTGCGGGCAAACCTATAATGTATCAATCAGTTAAATGTGGGGAACGTACTCCTACTTTTTACACATAATGAGGCAAACAGATTGAAGCTGCAGATAAGTTTGATAATTAGAAGACTTTGCACAGATTCTATATTTTGAAGCTGACCACATGTCTTGTCTCGTAGAGCAAAAACGGTATTTGTTGGTTGTTCTGTGGGTGCATTCATGAGTATGTTAAGGATGCCTGGCTGAGTAGGTTTATCTTTGTGATGTTTGAGGCCAAAATTAAGCTGATGTTAGGTCTTGGTGATAAAACAATAGCAATATGTGCCTGTGATAGACACTTCATCAACAGTAGTATGTCTGATAGTTTCACTTAAATGTATTAATTACAAACCAACGTGAAAGTGCATAACGAATACACAAAGTTTGGCTGCATGAACAAACCCCAAGCGTGCTCCCTCCCTGGCTCATAAACAGCCTGTCATATCCCCTGATAATGGAGCGAGCTACGAGTGACACGCAAGGACAGGTCAGCTCACCAGTATGGCAGTTTTTTTTTTGGGTTTAATTCAATATAAAGTGGTGAAATTCAGCCTTTTCTTCCTGGTCTTTATTAAAAATAGGTCATTAAACATTATCAATAATTATCAATATCGACTGAAAAGAAATGTTTTATCGCGATGCAGTTTTTCAGCTTTGACGCCCAGCTCTAGCTGATGTCTATTATGTATGTTTGTTTTTGCAAGAATCAAGTGTGTTGGGATCATTTTGGGGACATTGTAGACCTTTTTATTAAATCGCTGACAATAGAGAGATGACAGGAAATGAAGGGGGAGAGAGGTGGGGAACATCATGCAACAACATTCCACAGCCCGACTCGAACTTGGTACATTGTGGTTCATGACTGGTGGCTTGAAGAACTTAAGTCTATAATGTAATTTCAGTTTTATGTGCAATAGAGTTGGTTTGGCAGGATTACCTTAGAGCACAACAGATGAGTCTGGAAAGATTTCTTAATGATACAGAACATCGTCTCTGCACCAAATTAGGCAAATAACTTTTTATGGCAGTTGTAGTATTATAAGAGCATAGTTCAAACAACTGGAGAAAAAATGATTCAGCCTCCACTAATGACTGATAAAGCAGTGGCTCCATCTCAGGTGTTGAGTTCATGCGGTATATCCATCAGGTGCACAGCAAATAGTGGTGACCTGTGTCTCAGCATGTGTGTATTTCCATTGTCACTCTGCATTGATGCGTCTTGTTTTAAAGTAAAGCTCTTGGTGCGTGTTGCTGTGGCCCACTGCGTCCCCTGCCTCTTGTTAAATGAATGGTGTGCAGGTGCTAGGGGCTCCTTGTGGGGGTAATTAAAGCATGTCATTACATGGGCAGTTAAATTGTCACTGTACTGTTGAACCTGTTTGAAATGATAATGGGGCTCGGCTGGAGGCGGTGCTGTATTGCTCTCCAGTCAGGCGCCCTGTTGCTTTGGATCAGGAATTAGCTTGTTAATGTTTCTGAAGCATGTCTATTGCTGTAATAGGTCTTACACTTCTTCAGGCAAATTAACACCTGAGTGAGTAAGTAATTGACAAATATCCAAGAGCCACAGTTGAGCTTTAACCTGGTTGTTTGAAACGTTTAGGTTGCTTTTGGCAACACACGATGATGCACAAGCAACCTGATTTTCCTTGAGTGATGAAAACTATGAATACTGCACTTGAATCATGCAAGAAATTAGGTAATTTTTGCCCTATGAAATTTAAAACCAGTTTCTGTTTTGGCAGTGTCTCTCTCCACCTGCATCTCTAACCACTCTATAGCCTGCAGGACGTACCTATGAGGGCATATCTGTGGTTTGTATGTCAGGTCGTTACGTTTTTCTACAAAAAAATGTGCTTGCGTTGGTGTTTGTTTTTTCTTGTTGTTTTTTTTTTTTTACGTGTTGCATAGTCTTGGATCATGCTGGTTAATTAGCACCAAGAGGGGAGGGGTTTGTTGTATTGGAAGTGCATGGGTAATGACCCTGTTGGCATAGTAGCAGCATGCTCAATGGGCCGTGTGTGTGTGTGCACAGCCGGCGTACACCAGCCAGCCAAATGCCTTGCCTTCAGTGCGACATCTCTTGGCACACAACTTTGGCAAGCAACTTGCACGCAGAGCTCGCAGCCCTCCACCTTTCTACCCAGCAGAGATATGACTGTTATAGAGTCTGTAACCTGCTTTCTCAAGACCTCATTTAGTCGTCAGTGTAAATTCATGTCTTTTTTTTTAAAATGCCTTGAGTCTCAAGTCAGTGGTGCCTAACTTGTCTGTAGGGTTTCATTCAACCAAAATGCAGAAGAAGCTAATGTCGATGCTGCTTTGCCTGAAAATTGCTTGTGTCTTTAGGCTCGTGGCCCTCGGCACATGGCCTCAAATAGGATGGGGTTTAGTTTAGCACATAATTGCAGATGTTTTCCTTTGTGTGAAGAGGAAGGCGCACTCCCTGGAGGTTGTCTTGTCTGTACACTGGCCTCGCCATCTTTGATTCTGAGGTGGGATGCAAATTTATTCCCGTGCAAGGATGCAAGTTTGTACAAGAGGAAGTATCTTGATGTGAACTAGAACGAAAACACGCCGCCACAACTACTTGTTGATTACCAATGTTTGGATGGAAGGGCTTGACATAGCTTTATTGTTTGTGATAAAGTGGAATGGTGCTCAGGTAGAAGCACAACTATTGGTAAAAAAAAAAGTTGGTTATTTCAGCTTGCGGACTGGAAAAGTGGGCAAAGTAGGGTTGGCTGCTGTTAGAGCTGATTTATCATTAAATCAATTAGCCAATCATCAGAAAAGTATTACCCACACTTTTGTTTGATGACCGTTTTTAAATCATTAATCAAGTAAAAATACTAAATATTCACTGGTCCCAGCCTCTCGGATGTGAGGATTTACTGCTTTTTCTGTTTTTGTGTCATTGTAAAAGAAACAGCTTTTGGTTTTTGACTGTTGGTTTAGACAACAGTGGTTGGATCAACTTTGGACTCTTGAGAAATAGCTGTGGACATTTTTCACAATCTTCATACACATTATACCAAAAAAATACTTGCTTTTGTCCAGTTGCAATCCAGGGCAAAAACAAAGGTGACAAGCTTATGAACAAGAGTTAAATGTTCAGTCTGACTTTCAGCAAGGGTCAAAAACCATCCAACTTTGTACATCTCTGCCTGCCAACATCACCACCACATTTGCAAGGATTTTGCCACTGGAGGTCTTTGATCTCTGAACCTCTGAACAGATTGAGGAGCTACAGTTAGATGCAGTCACTCTCCAGCCAGAAGTGACAGGATGTTGGTTTCACACATCTAAAAATCTACTTTTTACCCTCAAATGCGAGAAAACGAAGCTACTTTCCAAACCTCCAAACTCCTACAAGCTCCTCTCCAGTGTTAAACTTGTCTGGTGTGTCCCATGCATTAATGGCCCTCAGTTATCAATTATTTCATTTCCAGTTAGTCTTAATGACTAATTAGAGTAGAAGATGCAACAGAGTTGATGATCATAATTTTATTGGGCTATTTTCATTGCGTTACTCCTCCATCTTCATGTGGCTTTTATCCATGTCAGGCCCATAAGCATCACCGTTACCCATCCATATTTTCACCAGTAGTCTCTCAGACCAAAATACATCACATGCTTTTGTGTCCATTGGCCTTACTATTCACCAGAGACGGTGTATCTCAGTACCCTTGCTGGAATAATGTAGACTCAGCCCTAGTAAAACCAAAAGCTGGGATTGACATCACAGATTAATGAAGATTACATGCAGCGATTACTGGCCACGGGATGAATCGTAACGACCTCATGTCCCATCAGAAGGCAATAAATCAGGAGATGTCAGTGGAACTCTCCGTGGAGGAGCTGGGAACAGGGAGGTGGGCATTCAGGTCACCTCTCAATGACACGGGAAACAGAAATAGCTTGAGGTTACAGAGGTTTTTTTTTTTTTTTATATATATAGGGAGTACACATTGGAGTTTGTTGCATGAAAGGCAAGAGAAACCAGCCACTTGTAATAATTCTCAAAGCTCAATCAACATTTCAGATCCAGACTGGGATCTCACATGGGATTACACAGCAGGCCTGGATCTCACATTCTTAGTATTCTTCGAATGCAAACACGCACATCACCCCACATGCAGAGGGCTGACCCCTCTTTTGAAAAAGAAGCGTGCAGATCCCATGCTTAGTGACCCCAACCTGCCCCGGCTTCCACTTCCCACTACTACCTCTCTGTGTTCCCTGTTCCTTTTGATTTAAATAGCCACCTTCTACTCATCCAGCCCTCATTTGGCGTGGGAACCTACACCTGTGGCTCTCCCCAGACATCGCTACCACATCCTCTGCCTTCACGAGTAGAGCCCATTATAATGAACTTAAATGACTCTACCTGGATTCAAGGAAAGTCCTTTTTTTTTTTTTTTTTTTTTTTTTTTTAGTATCATTCAATGCAAAGATGGCAACAGAGTGTTGTATCATTTCAAACAAATACAGATTCACTAAGTAGATGACACATAAACATTGAGTTTTTTTTTTTCCACCATGCCCCCCTTCTTGACTTGAAAACTAGGATTTCTCTGAGTAAATCCTCTAATCCATTAGGGGAAGGGCCGGGTAGGGTTTTGGAGATTTGACTGACAGCGGATGCTTCATGGTCTCGGATGAACTATCTTACACAGTTATATGTGGATTATGTGTTTTTTGAGTTGAGGGGAAAAATGGCAGGTTATTGAAATAAGGAGATTTTTATAGTTGAATGGATGATCAGGACTTGTGCGAGAACCACTGGCAGCTTTTTTTTTTTTTTTTTTTTTTTTGACTTCACCCATGCAACAGTCCTGCCCAGGCTCAGTAGCACACATGCTGACACTAATTGTCCTCGTGCTGACTGTGTCTCTTCATGGACAATGGTTTTGATTGGGATGGGGGTGAGTTACGGTGTTGGGACAAGGGTCTTTGTTCAGTAGCCTTTCCCCCTTCCCTCCCCCACTCCTCCCCTTTATCCCCCTGCCCATCCATCTATCTTGTTCCAACCATTTGGGCAGCTGTCACTTAATCCAGCTAATCACAGACTGGGATGGTCTGTGGGAAACCAGACTAGTCCGTGGCTTTGCTCAACCCCGACACACACTGACTCAGGGGACTATTTACTGAAACGTTTACAACACGCAGGCATGCGAGCAGGTCTGGATTTCAGGCAAACCCAAAAGGCACAGATCAGTACGTGGCCGCTTGTTCTTCCTTTTTTGATCTTCTGGTTCTGTCTATTAAAGAGTTTTCCGTCCAATAAGCGAACGCTTGCATGGTCTCGTGGACCAGGGCGGCATCACCGAAGATCTCCTGTCACTAATGCATGCATTGCCACTCATGGTTCCTCTTGTATGCATCGGCATACGCACACACACCCACCCACATGCTCAGACTGGGGCAGCCAGCCCACCCTTTTTGTAGCAAGGGGGGGAGGGAGGGGGGATGGGTAGAAAGGTCAGAAGCCGAGCTACATGTCGTGGGATGATCCACGTTCATGTCAAATAATCCATCTTTGAGGCCGCATCTGTTGTGCGTCTGCGGTCGGACGGGTTGGCAGAGCTTCCGGCAACAGCGGCACGAGCATCACCCGTGGACTGCCTCACTTCACCAAAATCCCCAGACTCTACCTCTTCTTCCTGAACCTCTCCTGTAAATAAGGCATTTCCTCTCAACGATCTCGGCTCGTCCCAGTAGCTCATACAGCTGTATCCCCCCCCCCCCCCACCCACCCACCCACCCACCCTGTGTCCAAACGCAGACCCCAGCCCTTTAGCTCACCCCTCTCCCGTCATCTTCCATCCTCTTCTCTTGTCACCCGTGGTCTTCCACAATAACACTCCCCTCCCCTTCCTCCCGCCACCACCCACAGCCAGACAAGCCTACTTAATCCCACAGCCCAGCAGCAACCAGCCTACCAGCTTGTTGGTCCTCCAGATCAACAACACAGACTGACTGACACACACACACACACACACACACACAGACTCGCACACACATTTTACAGTCCCCCCCCCCCCTCCCTGTGATTTCTCTTTCCTGCTTCAGTCATCCAACTACATGTCCCTCAAAAACTCACCTGCTTTTTTTTTTTTTTTTTTCTACCTCACCCCTCAGGGTTGATGTCCTATCAGTGACATTACAGTAGAGGTCACAGCAGTCACACTGTGGCTACTACAACTGTCACTGGTGGTGACGTAATGAGTGCTATTTAGGTCAGCTGGTTGCCTAGCAGTTTGCCCTGCAGCACACCAGCTAGATTACTCCTGTGATGCTGGTTAGCTTGGTTAGTTTCCATCTGTGTGTGTGTGTGTGTGTGTGTGTTCATGTTTACTCAAACCAATGTCAGCTGTGCAGAAGGTTTTTGCTTCATCACTGCTAACAATTACAAGCATCCATTCAGAATAACCATCCCAACATCCATAAAATGTCAAACAATGTGACTTAAATTGATGGATGTTATAGTTACATTCAGGTATCTATTTTTTTTCTGTAAATAAAATAAGAATAGCTGTATTTGATGTTATGATGAGAGTGCATTATGAGCTCTCCTGATTCAGGCTGAACATCCTTGGCAAGCTAATGATTATTTGCATCACTGATTGATCTGTTTATTGTACCGATCAATAGAGCCTTTGATGTCGGGAAACAGTCCAAAAAAAATCATATTTTCCAAAAGTGGGACATGGTCAGACTGGTTGTTTTTTGTCTCTCAAATAATTATACAAATAGAGCTAGAACATTTAGTCAATGAATCAATTCGTCCGTTCAATTGACATAGAGAGTTTGTTTTCTCTTCCTTAAGCAAAAAATCCCTGACTCCAGCTCTGCAAATATGTATGTTTTTATAGTCTGTCATGATACTAAATATTAGTTGCAGCCTTTTAGACATAAAGCAGCAGAAGAAGAAGAAGAAGGTGAAAGCAGAGACTGTTTCGTTTTATTGATTGATAAATGATGAACTGCTTATGAAAATAGTTGCCAATAGTTTTTTTTTTTTGACTAATTGAATACTCATTACTGCTGATGGTATATAATGATTAATACAGTGTGGGGCATGTTGCTCATATCTTTGATAGATATGATAAAGATGCTGCTTTCACTCGTCTTTTTCCTTCGTCTGTTTCATGTCATTGTACACATATTAAGTTCTTAACAAGAAACACAAGGATTTAGATGTAGTGGACACAAGACAATGATAAATCCATTGCATGATGTCTTCAGTGGTCGACTGTAAAGCATAACTTGTTGTGAAACAAGCTAATCCCCTTAGCCGCTGATTTACCTCACTGTCTGACAACCAAGGACAAAGCCAGGCAGAGTTCATCTCCCACTGCTAATATTGGCAAAGTGACCTTCTTAATGGACATCATACCTGCTCATCCTTTTTTTTTTTTTTTTCCCCCCTTGAAAACACGGTGGAAACCAACCTGCCTAAACATCTTTTTGATCTGTTTTATGTATTGATTTTTGCCAGAGAAAAGCTTCAACTGTTTCATAGTAGAGACAACAGGTAAACGGTCAAGGTGGGTTTCAGGCAACACAGAGTCCTTGACTTGGTGGATAGAGAGGAAGAACAGAGCAAGGATGAAGATTCATAATCTATTACAGGCAACATAGCATTTTATCAACTGGCTAAAACTATATCATTGATGTTAAGAGCACAGTTTCCAACATTTCATGGGTAGCAGCTGCTACCAGTAGAGCTAACAGTAGAGTTAGCTGTTTTTGACGTTGATTAGTTACCTTTCAAACTAACCTGTGTTTAGGTCTATGACTATGTTGTGTCTGGCATTGCTTCTTGTAGGGTGACTGTCAGGTGTGTGGCCTGTTTCTAGCAGGAATTTTGAGCCGTTAAACGTGTTACAGTAATGTGATTTACTTTTTTTTTTAAATGAGTCATTTGTGATGTGCGAGTGATTACATTTCTTAAGGCAACTTGTCCAGCGCTGCTCTAAAGCCAGCAGGGGTGCGCCGAGGTTCATGCTACTACATTGCATTCTGGACGGAGGGGTAGTTGGCTCAGACCAGTTTGAATTACTACTCGCCGCGTGTCCTTCCCTCTCCACATCTCAATCCTGCGGCTTCTCTTGGCTTCTTCCCACAGTTGTACTTACCCAATGGCGTTCTGTCATCTCTGAATCATTGGGTTTCATTGGCAGTGTAACTCAAGCGCACCTCCGGGGTAACGAGGCCAAGTCGCAAACGAGACTCAGTAGTAGCAATGAAATCGATTGTTGCATCATCTTGTCTGTCTGTCTGTCTGTGTGTGTGTGTCTGTGTGTGTGTGTGTCTATGTGCGTATAAGCTGGTGTTTGTAGAAGACTTGCATGACTATGGCTAAAATTAACCCCATTATTCTGTCTGTACTATAAACACATTGCAATTATTTGTTTACTTCTCAGTGAATTTAGGAACAAAAGGACAAAGGCGCGCTATAAATTGTTCCTCCTTTGTAACGGAGTAGACAAAGACGTCACAAGCTCATTAGTGATGATGATGATTTGAGATGCTGCCAAATTTCAAACAAATTGAGTCTGGTGTTTGCTTTCTTTATTTGGATATTGCAATATTTTAATATTTACAGATGGTATCCATTCTATGTGAAGTTTGGGCCATTGAAACACCAACTGAGTTCATCGAACATAACCAAGCTCATGTCAAATGGAAACATTGGAATGCAAGTGAGCTGTGATTAATAACAATACTCAGAGAAAGAGAGAGGAACTTTAATTAGAGAACTTTTGATAGTACAGCAGATGTACTAAGTTCTCTAAAGCAGGAGGAGAACTTCCGACATCATTGACTGGAAATATATCCATTTTTGATCCCCCCACCCCTCCGACATATGAACACAGCAGATCATCCCACCTACCGCTGAAGTGTCGTATAGTCTTGAGACACCGTTATCTGGAATCTATCAGCAGTATTGTTGTGTGTGTTTGTTTCCAGAATACAATCATCTCTTATTCAGGCTTACCTGGTAGAGATAAACACTCTACAGCCTCTACGTAAAGGAAAGGGATGCTATTTTCTCCAAAAATGTCACGTGACTCATTTTGACTTATTCCTTTTTTCCTCTTTCTCCAGCGGATGTACACGCTGATTGTAGAGGCCTGGGACTGGGACAACGGCACACGTAACAGTAAGTCTAAACCTTTTTTTTTATCTACATCTCAATCCTGTGGCTTCCGTTATCTGCTACTAGAAGTGGATGAGGTTGGCGGCCAAACAGGTTTTTCAGTAAGATTTCTGAATCATCACGAGCCAATTTTATGGGGGGTTTTTTGTGTCGTGAGTGGAAACATCGATTTCTCCTTTTTTTTTTTTTTTTTTAGATTGTAGCAGGTTGAAGGTGCACTGTACATTTAAGCCTCCCAAGATGCCTCCATATAGAATGCAAGTGTTGGTTCTTCTCAGCTATGTCGGCTCCAGCGGTCAGCGCTGACCAGCTGTATCCTGTTTTCCTTTGGTTATGTCCGTTGTGTGGACTCCTGTACAACCCCTTTTTCCCGTCTGAGCAGTAGCCCAGTCTGGGAGGAAGAGGACCCATTGAGGACTATAATGTCTGTATGTGTTGGACGTAGCTTTGATCCTAGAGACAGTGGCATTTTTCACGAGCCTCTAATACCTTTCTATGCGTGGAAGCGTATGTGCATTGAATGCATTTGTATACTAAACCAAACTGTCCTCCCTTGTCTAAACTTGCACCTTTATTTATATGAGGTCATTACATCCTGTTTTGTCCATAACATCAAACACACTTCCACTCATGTATGCAGACAATGGAGAGAATAAATAGATTTTGACATCATAGCTCTTTGATTAGACTGTTTCATGCCCTGTGTAGTCTCCAGTTTCTGCATGCGGGCCTCCAGTAATTGTGTACATTTACAGTGATTAGTTCCGGTGTTTCTGATGGATGTAAGGCCTGCAGTAAATGCTGCTTGAGAAACCGTCCAATTGATTTCCTGCCAGCTACTTAACACTTTAGTCTCAGCCAAATTGCTACAAAGAAGCAAATTTATGTTTTGTGTTTTTGGTCTAAGGATGCCAGACATAAACACATTTTCAGCACTTACAGATGGATTTGCATATATATAAATATATATCGAGGGGAATGTTTCTTTTTTTTTCATCTTATCCCAAAATATAGAAAGATTTTGATAACGTTTTTGAAGCAGGTTCGTGCTGCACGCCGTTCGAAAGCTGAATCGAGCTTGCTGTTAGCTCACAGACGTCAGCTGACTTCATCCTTAATGTCATGGGTTCAAGAAACACAAACGTCTGGAACAAATGCTCCTTTCAACCTCTGTGGATGATCACAAAGGAGTCTGCTTGTGGTGGTAAACCCCTGTGAGGTCATAGGGGGGTTGTGAGTGGAGGGGTTGTTGGTGTGTGTGTATGTGTGTGTGTGTGGGGGGGGGAATTAAATAATAACTAACTTATCATAATCAAACACACACACACAGGTTAACATGCTAATAGGCTCAGAAAGCTGTCCGGAGTCTGGACTTTTTAATTATTTTTTTTTTGCGAGCTTTGTCCTTAACTTGAATGCATCGTTATTGGATAAAGTCGTGCAGAGGTGTCGGTTACATTGCACATCGCACTGCCCACATCATATTACTGAACAGCAGTTGTCTGATCCTGTAAAGACGCCGATGTTCAGTCACTGAAATACGGCTGAGATGCTGATTTGGCTGGCAAAAGCTGAGCCACTGGATTTCAGCTGTTTTTAGATGTTATGTAAATGTGATAGTAGTGTAGATTCACTGTTAGAGCTTGTGTAGGATTAAAGAGAGAGAGAGCTGCATGCTGTGTGGCTTTATGTTTCCCTCGGTCGCATTGTAGACATGACGTTTCATCTCGATGTCACACAGACGACTTGACTGATGTTTGGTTAAGTATCTAGAACAACTGAAGACTGGATGTCCACCAATTTCCTTCAGTTAAATTCATACGAAACAAAATGTTCTTAGTGTGTCATCAGTACAGAGAAGGAGCCCGCTGTCTCATCCTGGTGTTGTTTAAATATTCAGAACAAGTTCAGAACAATGTTACAGTCGGTGTTTTCTATAGAGGTACAATCAAATGCCTTTACAGAGTAGTGCTTGTCTGCAGGGAAGTAGCTGGAGATTGGTAGAAATGTAGCTGTGTCTGTTTTTTTGTATTGCCCACCTGGCACCATTTACATAATGCATGTATATGTGTTCTAATGACTAGTTGACACTGTTGTCCAGAGCTGCAATGATTAGTCAATTAATCAAAAATGAATCAACAGCTGCTTGGATGATTGATTAAATGTTAAATTTTTCATCAAAAATGACAACTATTTGATGGTTCCAGGTTTTCACCTGTCCACATTCCACATTTTCGAGTCCGCCATCATAGCAAACTGAACATCTTTGGATTTTGGACTGTTGGTCAGACAAAACAAGACATTTCAAGATTGTAGTGAACCACATTTCTCAGTTTTTTTTTGATGTTTTATAGACTTAACCATTATTAAGAGAAAAGAATCGGCAATCGACACTGAAATTATTCATAAGTTGCAGTCCTATTGTTGTGTGTTGTGAGGGGATTTTTCAACAGAATGATCAGTTTTGAAACTTTGAATATTAATTCATTGTTGTAGTCATATTTTTTAAGCAAAAATGCCAACAAACTCACAGGTTCCAGCTCCTGAAATATTAAATATGGCTGACTTTTATAATAGTAAACTGAATAGCTGATATTTAGACTTTTGGTTGGAGAAAATACAACTTGATCAATCATGAAAATAACCTGCAGGTTAATCGATACTAAAAATGATTGAGTGCCGCCATAAATCTGTCCTCAATCTTGCAGCTTCTGCATCATTGGTGTTTGTTTCCGGCATTCATTTGTTTACCCTCGTTACTCATTAAAGAAGAATTCAAACCGAGCGATGAAGGTAGCAGGGGTAAAAATTCTCAGTCAAGAATCGATCATGGGCACAGCAGGAAAAAAAAAAAGAACGCGCTAAATAAAAACCTGAAATACATGACGGTCCTGCGAGTCATTGGAGTTGAACTTGTCGTCTGGCCTGAGTCAGCAGCAGCTTCATCATGTCTTGTCCTACGTAAGAGCCTACCAGTGTGTTGGTCTGTCAGTGAGATTCCTCTCCTCCAGCGTCACATCCTCCAGTGTGCCTCTCTCCCCTTCCCCCTTGTGTCCTCAGGAAAGGCAGCCGGCTGTTTTCCTTGTGTTTATCGAGCAGGAAGTGGAGTGGACTGGGCGGCCGGGCTCAGTGTTTAGACACTGAGGTAGCAGAGCCCAGCTTGGGCCCGGAGCCCATTGTTCTCTATCTGGCAACTGCCGGGGGTTATTTCTGTTATTGTTGCTTAATTCTGTCTGACATTGTGTCAGTCCCCAGCAGAGGAAGGTGTGTGTGTCCCTGCTTGCTCACTTCTAAATGTCTATGGTGCTTTGCAGCCCAAAGCCATGGAGAAAAGGAAATTGCAGACCCCCTATTTCCACAGAGATTGTTTGCCAGCTTCGATCCCACTGTGATAAAGATTGCTTTCTTTCTGGAGGCTGACGCTGTAGTGAGCCCCACGGAGGCAAACAATGTTTAATGCGAGTGTTGGCGTGCTAGAGGCTAAATAGTAGCAACCTCAACACACAGGCGCTTCATGACAACGCACATGCAGAGAGCTCGGAGGCAGTGGCGTTTTTATGCCATCACCAGAAAATGGATCAATTTGCAGACAATGAATTTCAATTGCATACTTAAAATTCAGTGAGTGCTTTGCTCACACGCAGACACACACACGCACGCGCGCGCGCACGCACACACAACGTGATATCAAAGTCTGGCTGTCTGCTGAATAAGAATGCACTGCTTTTTCTTCCATTGAGGGCGCTGAATAAAGGAGATTCCACATCATTGTCTGCCGTCGGTGTTTCAAATAACACCGTACGAAACGCCACAGCTGATAGGCGCCTGATGAGTTGAGTTATGTTTGACTTAATTGATTTAGAACTTTGGGAAAGACGGATATAGGGCTGCAACTAAAAATTATTATCGATTAATCTGCCTTTATGAAATATATAAATTACATTAGAATTTTCCAGAATCAGAGCTTACATCTTCACATGTCTTGTTTTGTCCGACTTACAATCCATAACCCAAAGATATTCAGTTTATCATGTATGACAAAGAAAAACATGAAATCATCACATTTGAGAAGCTGAAACAAGCCGATGTTTGTCATTTCTGCTTTAAAAAAATGACTAAAATGATTCATCTGATATCAAAATAGTCGCTGATTAATTTTCTGTTAATGACTAATCGATTAATCAACTGATCTTTGCCGCTCCAGATGGATGCACTGTAGTCTCGCTGTATTTTGGAGCAATGCAATGTTAACTCTCACAGCTTGTGAGACAGTCTAAACAATGCACACTCATTAAATAAAATCTCCTGAGTGAAATGAAGTGGGTTTACTCTCATACTAGTTTTCTGTGATGTGTAAACAAACAGCTTGAGGTATGGGTTGAAGTAGTACGGAGAGGGATATGTTAAATGTTCATCTTCTCTGTGTGGTCACACCAGTTTTGCATCTGACACGACTGATTTTTGTCTTCATATTCGTCTTCATTTCAGATGAGGAGGAGCTGCTGATCGAGCGCAGCATCCACACCGGTATGATCAACCCCGGCGACCCCTGGCAGACCATCCCGCACGACGGGCCCGTGGCTCGCCTCATCTATCGTATCCGGGTGCGGTGCGACGATAACTACTACAGCAACAAGTGCAACAAGCTTTGCGTTCCTCGTGATGATTACTTCGGCCACTATCGATGCGAGCCGTCCGGGGCGCAGGTCTGCCTGGAGGGCTGGATGGGAGACAACTGCAGGACAGGTGAGCTGCGAGCTTTTCTGCAAATATTCTGAACTCTCTAACTGTAGTCATGACGGTGCTTAATAAAGAAAATGACATCATATTACCTCAGGCCTCTGTAGCAAGTGAGCTTGCAAACTAACTTACTAGCCTCATAACTAGCAGCTAATTTGTCATTTGGATACATTATTTACATTTCGAACAATTTCTGATTTGGTATTAATCATTTCGTCATTATAAAAAGTATTAAAGATCCCCTCCAGACATGAATTAAGACATAAAAATACACTGCTTGGAGCAGTAGTGTGTGTCTGAAAGGGTTTTTCCTCCTCATCCGTCATTAACAATCCAGAATCTATGAAAAGTTTTTACTGTTGGATAAAGATTTCTCCTTCTTCACTGTAGTTCTCAGTCTATGTGCACTTGAAGCTTCGTGTTTCCACATCCCACTTGTGTAGGGACTGGCTTCCAGACTAGTTATGATGTCACAAATCCTGTTCATAGGCCCACCCCTAAAATGAGAAAACAGCTCTGCAGTGTCAAAACGTGCACATGCATCGTTCTGAAAGTGCAACTAAACAAACAAAACCGAATTGGACTTTAAATTCAAAGATTGAATTTTGGACTGAAAAAATATTTAAAGATGAACTTTTGGGATCTGGGAACTTGAGAATAATTAATTGGAAAAAAATAATCTGAATATTTATTAATAATGAAAATTATCAGTTGCTCAGTTGCAGCCGTTTTTGATTCTGTAGTAGTGTTATATAATTGTATTAAGTGTGCAAAGTGCAAGGTTTTTTGGATTCACCGCCTTGCACTTTATTTAACTTGTCACATTAGGTCTCAATGTATATTTTCTATACTTTACAGCACACTTCTATCCATCCAAAGTAAACGCAGTCATTCAGTCCAGCAGCAGAGCGCGGTGGTAATGCAGCGTGTATCGCCCGCGTATGTGCAAATGTAGCAATGTTAGGGGTCGTGCTTGTGGGTGGCGTTGGAGAGAGTGGGGGGCCTCAATAAATCACCCAACTGACCTTAGAAGACGAAGGGTGAAAAGAGGAGGGGCAAGGAGAGGAGAGGAGAGGAGAGGGGCTGGGTTGTTTTTTAAGAGGGGGGTAGTGTTGTACATGCAGGCTATAAAGTTGTCCCTTCTTCGCCCCCCAACCCTGGTCAGGGTGCCATGAATTCTCATGTCTTGTTGCACTTGTTAGAAAGATGGCAAACAAACGAGCTTCTTCTCCTCCTCCTCCTCCTTCATCTCCATGCTGCCGCTGCCTTTCTTATCCCTCAATTCTCTCTGCTTGTTTTTAAAAGAATAATGTGTTTGTACTGGAGGAGGTGTAATGATGCGTGTCTCTTTTATGTGAATCAAATTATCACCTTTTTAAACTGTTTTTCTGTCTTCTTTTTTTTTTTTTTTTTCAGCGATCTGCAGGCAAGGTTGCAACCTGTTACATGGCAGCTGCTCTGTCCCAGGAGAATGCAAGTAAGATCACTTTAAACAGTCCTTTTTAATGTACAGAGATGTGATTTGTTTCGAGATTATATCTTCAGGATCTTTATTTCTTTGAATCTGCTGGAATATCTAGGCAGAGAAACTGCTGCTTTGCGTTTTTAGGTCACTGTAATATTGTACATGCAGTTCCATTTTTCTTTTTTTTCTTTTTTTTTTTTTTTGACAAGGTCTGTTTTCAATAGAAAGGTGTTTTTCTGGAACAACTGGTGTTTCATTTATTCCAGATTAAAGTGTGAAAGAATGATGGATTGCAAGATGCCAAACGGAGGCACCTTCAAAAATCGAAGCCCGTTGTTTATTGTGTCAGCCTTTCACTTCCCTCGCGGGCATCTCCATCTCGGTTTAGAAGAAAAGGGCAATGGCGCGCCTGCCTTCTTGTATTTTTAGCCGCCCCGAAATCCTCCACAGAATACCAAGCATCTCATCATCAGCTCTCTGCCAATCGGGCCGAAGAAAGGGAGTTGTCGGTGTGTGTGTGAATTTGACCACTGTAAACGTGCTGGGAATTGTCATATCCCCTTCCCATCCGCAATGCAGTCCTCCTTGAAGGGCAGGGGGCAGGAGAGGAAATGAATATCCCACTGTGTTATGTACATTTCCCAAAGTGGAAATGACAGTTAGATAAAGTGACGTCGAATGGCCCCATAGGTCCACGTTTCCAGGATGTAGCACATCCCGTCGTCATTTGTAAACCCCCGTCCCCTCCCACCTGCCGGATGAAAAGAGACACTTGCCTCCCCATTATTAGGAAAGTGTTTGGCTGAAGAATAATAGGGGATGACCAGTTTTTAGGAAACCGCTTGGCATTTTTTTTGTTGTGGGCGACTTGATCGGCGGGCTGCATCCTTATTCCAGCAGAGCGGCCGACAGTCGACAGAGGGAAGCGTCTCATTCTTATGAAATGTCAAGTCCCAGTCAACAGGAAAAGTGACATGAATAGAAAAGCAGCAGTAAAGAATCTTCCTGCAGAGGCATGAATTTAATGAAGCCTCAGGTCATAGAAAGCTCCCATTAAATCCCTCACGATCTCATGCCCTTTCATTCCCTTTATTTCATCAGTTTTATGGGCTTTGCAAAGCTTTACCCCGTTTGCCACAGGCTTTTGAAAAACACAAAAGCTGGTACATGCCTGTTGTTACGCCGCCGCATTGAGGGATTTTTTTTATTTGCACACATTAGGCTTGTTCTGACATATTTGTTAGAGGCTTGCCGTGTCCCAAGAATCACTTGGGTAAGCACTGTAACACATTTTTTTCATCACTCCGAATGTTTTGCAACCGTTTTTTTTTTTTTTTTTTTTTTTGACATGTCCAAGTGCAAAGATTTTGTAATCCAATTCACGCCCACACCCGTAAGGGATTGATGAGTTAGCATGGTATCAATATGACTGAAGAACCAACAGCAGAATGAGTCTTTTGATACCTTCAAGCTTTAAGAAGCTGTGGCTGAGTCTGCTTGCCAAAGTTCTGTTAGTGTTATTGCTTCATTGCTGTCAGACCCTCTGAAGCTAATCATATACAGTGGAAGAAACATGGCAACTATTCAACCCCCCCCACCCCCCACCCCTCCTCCACACACATACACACACACACACACACACACCCGTCCACCCCTTCGAGCCTGGGAATGGCAGAGATTTTCAAAGGCCTCGTCTCTTGGAGAGGCAGCGGTGCCGTCTGCAGGAGAGCACCGGCTCAAAATAGCAGTCAATTGACAAGACAGCTGGCTCGACGACACCACAGCCTTGGAACAGCCGAGTGCTGTCATGAAGCTGCAGGCGTGTGCACGTATACTCTGTATACACACAGTTGTCTCCAGCCACTCGCTCGCAGAACCACCGTGCCACCCTTGTAGCCCACCTCTCCCCCACCCCCCGCTTCCCAGCCTCAGACTCTAACCCGAGCACGGGAGCTGCTGGAAGTATTCTTAACCCCTCCTGCCCTGGAATGTCACCCTCCTAAGATTAGTTGGCAGAAGGCCTTGGGACAGGTTGACGCAAGAGCAGATACAGTATTAGGTTTGTTTCCACTGTTGGGCAGGTTGTATCCGAGGGTTTCGTCCGTGGGTGCAACGCTGTTTGCCTACTCGCACCTTTTTAGAAGCCCCTGCAGATTAGTGGTTTGAATCCTAAATCGAGAGCTTGTGCATATCCCTTTGAAATTCTACAGCTTTTTAGACCTTCAAAAACCAGGACAATAAACGCTCAGAAAACGGGGAACTCGCAGGCTATCACAGTCGTCACAACCACCAGCAGACGGCAGCAATCAGGCGTCGGCTTGAACACGTCTACACCCGGGTCTGCTCAAGATGGGACAGACGATGAGTCGGTCCTGTAGCCTATATACAGGGTTGGGAGGGTTACTTTAAACTGACTTTTTTTTTTTTTAAATACAACAGAACAATATAACCTTTTAGAAAAGAAAATGGGGAAATCAAAAATGTGTCCTCTGCTTAGTGCATTTTTTAAAGAAAAACTTTCCATCAAGCAACTTCAGACACTAGTATTAGGGCAGTGAGTGGCCTACAGACTTACAGTGATGGTGCACAACACGTGATGTGCATTACACTGGCTGTGCCGCTATCACACAGGCACACTGTAGGTCACAGCGGGAGGAGACCTCCAGCCAGGTATATGTAACCACTCTCTGAGAGCTTTGTCCTCCTCTACAGCTCTTCTCAGAGGAACTGCAGTGGCATCATGGGCTTCACTGTGTTTGGTTTTGGTTCCGTCTTTGTGATATGTTCGGTATTGAACGCGCTCGGCGACAAGCTCATATACTCAAATTCTCTTTGACTCTCTTGGTCACTGCGTGCTCTCCCAACATAAGTTTGTGTACGTGCACCTGTTGTACGCACCTACACGCACCATGTGGTATCATCATCCTCTACTCAAACCATCGTGGATCAGTGGAGTTATTTTGCCGCGTCGTTCCTGCTCTTTATTTTGAAATTTATTTTAAAATTGTAATCCTGCTACTAATCCCCATTTTTACTAAATGTGTTGGTAATCTGAAAACATCTTTTTTTCTGTAAATTTAATGGAATACAGTTACATGTTTTTTTTTTTTTTTTTTGTATCCTAATTGTGTAACACCGTTCCATGTATTCCGTTACTCCCCAAACCTGAATATATAAACATATAACACAGAGTTTACGTGTTCAGCTCTTTATACACAGTTTGCCTGAAACCAGGTAATCTGACCTCTTTAAGGAAAGTCCGACATCAACGTTTTATTGAAAATCAAATTTAACCTCTTTGTCATCATCTGACACACTTACATGAATCCTGCTGTGTTTCAATCACTATGGAAAATATAAAATAGTAAACTTGAATTAATACAGCTGATAAATATCATTAATCTAGATATGATATGATTTAAATAAGTAGAGCAGAGTGGAAAAAAAAAACTTAGGTGCTACAAATTGCTATTAAAATGATATGAGAGTTTCTATATAAATAAAGTGCTTTTTGATTACACAGTAGTAAAAGATTAAGTCAAAAATAGGGTGGGAAAGTACATTGTGGCCCTAACCAGGTTTTATCTGCACCACTGACAAATATGTTTATCAGTACTTTCACTTTGAGTTGAGTTCCTCATGTTTTTATGTTTTGTATGAACACTGTTTTAATTTTCCATCACAGAAAAGTTACAAAAATGTTTGTATGTTGGCAATTATAGTTCTTACACAGAAAGAAAATCCACATGCACATCAGCACCCTGTTTTTAAACTGCAGAATGTTTAACGTAATTTGAAAATGAGTCCGTGTTCAGTTATAAATGATACAATACAATTATAAATGAAACAATATTTTAATACAACCTGGGTTGGAAAAATTCCTTTTTAAATAAAGAGAAAATTAAATTAATACATTTTTAAAAAAAGACATTTCAAAATTTTCTTTCCAGAATATGAAAACATTGACTTTGTCTTGGTTTACAATGTTATAATTGCTGTAAGTCATTTAGCTGATATCCAGAGAGCAGGAAAAGGCATTAAAACAGGGGAAATGATTTATGCTCATCTGTGTTTGATAGGTGTAACTACGGCTGGCAGGGCCAATTCTGTGATGAATGTGTGGTTTATCCTGGATGTGTCCACGGGACCTGTGATATCCCCTGGCAGTGCAACTGTGAGAGGAACTGGGGTGGCCTGCTGTGCGATAAAGGTATGGAAAAGTTCTATTTTCTTTTTTCCTTATTTCATTACTTCCCACACAAACTGCTGGCACAGTCCCCGTTCTCATCCTGCACGTACCCTCAAGCTACAGTTGCCTTGAGTTGCTATTCCATGAGTCATGATGAGGCGATGTGCTCAGAGTAAAGATGCAACACAGGTATCTTTTTTTTTTTTTTTTTGAGGAAGCAATAAATCACCATGCACAATGCTTTCATAATAGCTCTGCTGGGTCATTAGGTTTATAATTCTCTTGATGATAGGTTGATGCTGGTCATTTGCTTGCAGCACTTTTCTGTTGTAGGTGTTTTTGAAACTCAAAATAGTTTTTTTCCACTTTTTTTTTTTTTAAATTGCAGTGGAAGAATATTAAGCTTAAAGGTTTATACCTTTGTCTCGTCCTATCAAGAGTTCAGAGGTGATTTTAGAATATTTTAGGCTTTATAATCCTTTGAAAATTGATTAAACACTTACAATTGAAGCAAATGATATGTCTTTCTCTTAATTTATATCTTTATAAGAGTATGTAAAAGTTAACATGATTTCATATGTGTCATGTCAAACATCTACCTGGATATAAGGTCCAAATAGTCTTTACTCTCCATTCTCTCTGACTGGAGAACAGCAGCTGGATAGTTTTACTCCCCTGTGTGATCCGAGCAGCAGCAGGGACACTCGATCCCCCCTCATCCCTTCGTCACCGAGGGCTCTTCAGGGGATGAGAATGGGTCCTAAGAACCCCAGTGGAGACAGATCCCTGCTCATTTATTTACCAGCCTTTAGGGTGACCTGTCCTTTAGCCTAAGGATGGTGTGCAGGGATCGAATAGGGTTTAGTTGAGTTTGTTTTGTTCATGGAAAAAATTGGTAGAAAGCTACGAGAATGCTTTTCTTAGCAGCCCAAACTGCATATTTGTAGATAGTTTTTTTTCTAAATTTTGTATTTTAATTATCAGCCATCTTCATCAGCTTTTTTTTTTTAATAAGTTTAACTCCATAATTGAATAAAAACTGGTCTGATTGCTAACCACTTAACCATACCCTATAAATACTGTAAAAGCTCTATCATGATCCAGTGCAGCAGAGTGGTTGAGAAAACACTGTGCTTCCTGTCAAAGTGACAGCTGGTGCTTTACACTGAGCAAAAAGACTCTTGACAAGCTTCCTCGGAACTCCCGACACCAACGGGATAAATGTTGAGACGAGTAAAGCGTCGTCTCGCCGGGGTCGATCAAATTAGCAAAGTTTGAGGGCACAGATGCAGATGACATTGCTCCAACAGTTTTAAAGTGTATGTAACTCTCATCTTCCTCCTTGGAATCGATAAAATTGATCAAATTCAGATTTTAAATGATCTTCATTGTTTAGATTTGAAACCAGGACAGTACTGACCCCTTTATTTTACCTTTTAACGGCCACACGACTACAGCAGGAACAGGACTCGGTTTCAGCAGCATTGCAGACATCAATATAATGTATCACACAGTAAATGGTAATCACAGTATTTGTAGGTAGGCAGAGAAAGCTGCATATTTTGGAGCATGATGCCTACATAGATGCAGGGGAGTGAAGTTTGGAGGCAGAGGTCAAAGTCCTTATTGCAGATGGAAAGATGTTGCAGATAGTTCAAGCAAGATGGATTAATGTAGGGCTGCTTCTGTAGTGATTATATCATTTGGTCACTCCTATTTTACTGTCTCTAAATGTTTGCATCCCGGTCTCCTCCAGATCTGAATTACTGTGGTCGCCACCAGCCTTGTGTCAACGGAGGAACTTGCATGAACACTGAGCCAGATGAGTACGACTGCGCGTGTCCTCAGGGCTACTCTGGAAAGACCTGTCAGATAGGTGAGCAAGAACCCCAAAGTAGACACCCACCGGGGGATAATTCATGTTTTGTACAGGTGTTGAGGTGTTCAGTACATATATATGAAAGTATCCATGCTAGCGTTATGAGGATGTGTAGAATAATGGAAATGCAAGATGCTATGACAACAGAAAATCATTAAAACATGTCTGAAATGAAGAGACGCCGTTAAGAACGTATGGGGAAATTCTTACCTATTATCTCCAATTTGTAAGAATGAGGAGATGTGAAGAATTTCAGCTTTTAACCTGAGTGACGTTTCACTTGTCATTGCGTAACCACGCCCCTCCCTCCATCAGCCGAGCACGCCTGTGTTTCCAATCCTTGCGCCAACGGCGGTACGTGCCACGAAGTTCCCACGGGATTCGAGTGCCAGTGTCCGCCGGGCTGGGAGGGTCCGACCTGTGCAAACAGTGAGTCGCTGCACTAATTTGGATAATATTCTGTCTGTCTTTATACACATGCACTATCATGCTTGA
Organism: Euthynnus affinis; assembly: GCA_029490765.1. Lineage (NCBI taxonomy): Eukaryota > Metazoa > Chordata > Actinopteri > Scombriformes > Scombridae > Euthynnus > Euthynnus affinis. The sequence goes on along the minus strand of CM055853.1, from coordinate 7,793,326 downwards.
CCTTAAAGTTGCATCTTTAACTCTTCTCCTCTGTTAAAACACTCGTATTCATTAACCACCGACCTTCATTTGGAGTTTAAAACTCATTGCTCGCATCAGCTTTCTCCTTCTCATCCTCTTTCATCATCCTTGACCATCCTACAGTATTAATGTTCAAAGTCTGATAAATGTCTTGGCACTTCTTTCAAATGTTGCATAATGTTAAAAAATAAGCAGAGAGTGATTTGTAGTGTGTGTTTTCTCAGATTTCGACGAGTGTTTCTCCGGTCCATGTGCTCAGGGTGGAACCTGTATCGACTTGGAAGACGGTTTCGAGTGTGTGTGCCCTCCTCAATGGGAAGGAAAGACCTGTCAGAGAGGTAAGATTCAGGTTTTCAGCCCAAGAAAACACACACACACACACACCTATCACGTACCTATCACACCAGAGGTTATTAAAATGCATTTCCGGTTTTATGATTTTGTTGTTTTTTTGGCAAACAAGTCTTCATTTCTACCGGGAGATTCGTTCTGCTGCCAGTTCTTTCCTGTTTGTACCATTTCCTAAAACAAATAAATGGCCTCTGAGACACAGGCGGCATTGCTCACTGCTCTGTATAACTGTATTTTTGGATTAAAATTGGCAACCAGCAACCTGAGCCCCATGGCAAGAGTACAAGCTGTCAATATCCTGGACAAGCTGGCAGCTGCCCACAGCTCTGCCTTTTTTTTTTTTTTTTCTCAATGACTTTATGAGCTACTAGTGTGTCTATATCCGGCTGTTTGTTTGTCACTGGCTGTGGCATTCGTTTCTATATCGCTCCCATCCCGACAAGCGGACGTGACCGGCGTGAAGCCAGGAAATGGATTACGACCGGTAAACAAAGTTGGGGTGTGTGTGTGTGTGTATGTTAGGGGAGGAGGGGAGGCTTTAAGGCAGGAAAGAGATCCCAAGAGTTCAGTTTCATCTTACCAGAACAGATCTCAGCTTACAGACACCAATTGGCCTCCTGTCTTACCTGGAGATGGGTGTGTGTGTGTGTGTGGAGTGTTTGGTTTCAGAGAGAAGACAGGTGTGTGCGAGTGCAACACAGCAGGACTCCCTGCGGACTGCCTCCCCCTCTTCTGAATATTTGAGCAGCAGTGCTTTTCTTTGTTGTAACACTTTTGATGTCTGTGCTGGATGTTTTGTGAGTGAAACTGTACTATTTGCACCCGTTTGATCCGAATAGGAGCGATGAGAACATAAAGTGTCATGTGTCAGTTGTTGTTTCTTTGAGGCTTTTTAGGAGGCGTTAGAAGGAACTTTATCAAAATCATTATCCTTGGGTTTGGCATACAGAACCTGGCTTTCTCAGTGACCCATATTCTCCATTTTTGAGAATATAGGTCACTAAGAAAGTCAGTTTTAACCTGATATACTTTGCTCGGTGATATAATATCTCTGTGTTACATGTATGATGGTTGTTAGTAATGAAAGAATTAATTAAAAGATTAGTTGATGGATGAAAAATACTTTTTAATCTTTATTGGACAGCTTACAGTACAGACATAGACAACAAATGTGGTGCGAGAGGGGAAAAAAGGGTATGACGCACAACAAATGTCCACAACCGGTGGTATACATGCTTGACCTCCAGATCACTGGACGCCCCATCATTCAAGTCCAAATGAAATTTAATCAAAATAATGTAAACCTAAGGGGCATAATCATGAAATCAAAGAATTTATGAAGTTTTTTTTATGAAGTTTTTCTCAAAGAACACAGGACAAGTGATTTTTACAGAGCAGATATGTATGCTGAAGTAGACAGTTGGACTTTAACAATGAAAGATAGCAAAAAATTCACTAGTTCCAGCTTCTCAGCTGTGTATATGTGCTGCTTTTCTGTGTTTTTATAGTTTTGTAAATAAATGTTTTGGGTTTTGGGATGTTGGTCAGACAAAACGAGCATTTGTCACTTGGAGCTCTGGAAACTTTTAATGGCCATTTTTGACACTTTTATTGACATTTTATAGATTAAACAGTTCATAAAAAAGTCAAGGGATTAAATTCAGATTTTTTTTATTGGACATATACTTAACTCTTGAAAATGGGTCGAAGAGACAGTAAAGTTGAAGTCAAGAGACTTACAAGAGACAGATAAAAACTGAAACAGATGCAGGCTGAAGGACATAAATTAAACAGCACTATACATTCCACTTTAATGCGACCAATAGCATCTTTTCATTAGCCCCTCCCTGCCTGGTAAACACCCACATCTTTTAAACTCCCAGTCTATAAAACAGGCTCTCTGTTATAAGTTTGACTCTAAGCCCAAGTCGAGATAACTCTGGTGACATCACAGGGGTTATCTTAATTAAGCTCCTCCAGAGCAACAGGAGACATTGCAACCAAACACATCTACTATTTAATAGATTTGACTCTGTTACATTTCACCCAAAAAAAAAGACTGGTTTGAGTTCAGATGATGCATCAATTGAATCCCGATCCAGAAAGGTTCAAGTGTACGTGTTTGAACCCAAAATGAACTCAAACACTTCACAACATTTAATAGTTGAGGAAAAACTTACAAACATTATCACTTATTCCGCCACTTCTTTAATTTTATCTGTTATTGGGGCTTCAAAGATTTGATTTCTGGTTTACTTTTCTTTCTCCCTGTCCTTTCCTTGGTTTGGGGCCATTTGATGGACTCTGTGTTCTTCTACATCCTACCTTCACAGATGCAAATGAGTGCGCAGGAAAGCCCTGTGTGAACGCTAACTCTTGCAAAAATTTGATTGGTGGATATCACTGCAACTGTTTCAAGGGATGGTCTGGACAAAACTGTGACATCAGTCAGTATTTCTTTCCTCAAAGTCACTTTTTAAATTTCTGTCTCTCTCACTGGCGACCTCCTTTCCTGGCTACTTTTTCAAACGCCTCCGCTCACTTCCCTGGACACATCACATAGGTGTAGCATGTGGTAACCCGTTCCTTTCTCGTCTTGGTAAACTGAAGCTACTCCTCTGCCATCATGACTGAACTTGCTTGCCCAGTTCCTCTCTGGATTCAATGCATGCCCAGTTACAGTCTATACAAGGTCTATCTAACACACTCTTGGCTTCACTAGTTTCCAAACTTTTACTTAATCTGAGCACATACCACATTGTAGATTGCATTTTTAAATGGATATATCATTTATGGCCCTGATATCTATGTGGAAAGTTTTTTAAAGTTTATTAATGTCCACTCTTTTCTCAGAGATCAACGGCTGCCATGGTCAGTGCCAGAACGGAGCAACATGCAAGGTAGGCTGTTTTCATTTTCAAGTAAGACACGGTGAATAGAAAAGTCGAATATTAGTTCAGCTGGACCGTTGGTAACCTTGACTCTGTGACGGCTCCATCTTTCTTTTATTTTTTTTTGTCTTTGTTAGGAGGGCCCGAGGGGCTACCACTGCCTGTGCTCGCCAGGTTTCGTGGGTACACACTGTGAAATTCAGAGGAATAAGTGTGACAGCAGACCATGTCAGAACGGAGGCCAATGCCACACATTGTTGGATGGCTTTGTGTGTGAATGCCCACAGGAGTTTGCAGGACAGCTGTGTGAAGTGAGTATTGTGTTGGAGTTCCCAGAACTGGCTCCCAGTGGTAGATGCAGAGATAGAATATAGACGGGGTGTTCTTTTTTCTGCAGCCATTAGACTAAAAGTGGGCGAACATCACATGTCAGAGTAGAGTTCATTTTAAAACATGGCAACTTCACAAAGTAGTACAAGTGTGATCGACGGTGTGTCACATTCCTGGTTTCTTCTTAATTTACAGAGTTTCTGTAAATTAAGTGCAGACACAATGGCCGTGTTCATTGTTCACAGATTTTTTTTATAACTGTCTTAACTGCAAAAACTCATTATAAATTTATCATTAGCAAAAAAGTCTACCTGTGCTATTCTATTTGGGGGAAGAGTTTCATTCACAAAAATGTTACCAAAGTTTAAGAAGAAGAATTTCACACTGCAGAGCTTCGAGTTCTGCTGTCAGACGAAAATAAAGTTTAGCAGTGTCCATTGTATAAACGGTGACTTGAAATAAGTAGAAAATATGAATCCAGCTGCCAACGATGTGTGATCAGAGCAGCGCTGTACTGTGACAGAAATGAAGGGGGAATATTTTGACATAAAGTTAGATGCTTAAAAAAAGTTTTCTAAAGCAAAGTCTTAGCAGTCAAGTGGATAAGACGATCACGGAGATGGAGGAGATAATATTATGCAGCAGGTGTGGTTACACTGTCCAGGAAAACATCCTCCGCTGTATAAAGACCGTGAGGCAGCTGTCGTAGTGTCAAAATCTTCCTAGCAACCGCAAAGCTGTATAAACTGCCACGGAAGATTGTGTGCCAATAAAACCATTCAATCTGGAAATAAAAGTTGTCAAACATCTTGGCAAGCCATGAAGATCATAATGATATGGTGAAAAGAAAATGTAATACTTGCTTGACAGCCATTTGGATTTCAAAAAATGTACACAAAGTGATTTTTAATGTCATGCAAATGCAGAAACTGCACTCGCCATTACAACACAGTAATCGGAGACAACTGTTCATTGCAGACTCCCACATGTGCCAAATCATGGCTAGAATCTCCCTAAAAGTTGCGCAACAATATATGTTCCCAACCCTACAAGTCAGACCCAGATTTCATTGCAAACCTCTGCTGTGATTTAGAGTTTTATTTCATACAAACATTACATATCAGTGTCCTTGCTGCAGTCTGTTATATTTGAAGTGTGTGTTTGAAGTTAATGTAGGTTAGCAGTGGGGAAACTGACACTTCACTGCATCTCCTGGGCCCTGAATGGAGGACATTGCTGGTCAGGAGCCAATCCTGATTTAGCATCTCTACTATAAATATGAGCCTCGCTGAATGAGGTGACGCTGGATTTGTGCCCGCATACTACAGGACTCTGATGCCTGCTATGGCACAGTGTACATTCCTGCCTTGCAATGCCAAAACTACGATGCCTGCAGCGTCATATTTCTCTGATTAGTATCAAAGTTCAAGCCCATAAGTTCAATTGTGTAATACAGTTTGTGCTCATTCCTGATCTGAATGATGTCTTCAGAGGAAATGAGGACACCTTGAATCACAGTGGAAATGTTCAAGAAACCGCAACACAAACATTTACTCACTTAGTAGTAGACACGTTTGTCTTAATCATGTAATAAAAAATGATGAATTTTGAAGTATATCTCATGAAGTTTATTCAGGGAGTCAGGCCAAAAAAAGTTTGAATTGGATGGCAATGGCGATAAGTCTGCCCTTTTTTCTTTTCTTTTTTTTTATGGAAATAGGTCACCAACCTATTGGATGGTTTGCCATCAAATTGGGTTCAAACACTGATAAACTGTAATTGTAATAACCTTGGTGATGCTAAAACTTTTCACCTAGCACCATCAAATCAAACATTTGATTTGTCCAAAACTATATGACCAATAAACCAATGACATTCCCATCAGCCTTGGCTATACTTAACGTTTAATGCCAACTAGCAAACATTAGCATGCTAACATGCTAAACTTAAGTGGTAATCATGATAAACATTACGCTAATATACATGGGAACTGGATGAAAGGAGTGATAGTTGAGAGAAAAATATAGCCTGGAAAAACAAGATATTATACCAGCTAAACATCAGCGTGCTATTGTGAGAATGTTGGCATGCTGATGTTAGCATTTAGAAACTCCATCTGCTGAAGCTCATGTGATATAATCAAAAGCTCCAGAATAGCTACTGATTTCCCCCCCGCCTCCTCCCCCAACTGCTGTTTCCAAGGTCAAGAATGAACTGTGAATATCATGTTTGAAGCTTTATTTCAAGGTCAATAAAACAGCGGTACCAATGAGCTTTGGATTTGCTTTTCTTTAAAGAATAAAGCACAGCAAAGAGCTCTGACATACAATGTGAGCTCTGTTGTTAAAAGAGGCAGTTAAACTTCAGAGCTTAGTAATTGTTTTACACTTCAGTTATTCATGCATTTTTTTTTTAATATTCTGGGATATTTATTTTGTGAAAGAGACGTAAGCTCTTTTTAAACAGTACAACTAATCATAAAAAAAAAAAAGTTTTGACTGACTTTTCCCTTGTGGGTTCCCACCACAAATAAATTGTCGGCCTGTCTGCTACAATGAAGACTGTCTCTCTTGCCATGAGCCGTACAAACATCTGTAATAATGTGCTGAAGATTTGTAGACCCTCTTCCCTCAGACATGATCCCCTGACCACACACATTCAAATAGTGAAGAAAAAAAATGTATCTGGCCATGACACTTAAAATAAACTGTGTGTGACCACAGACTTCTCCCATCCTGCTGCCCTACTCTAACTCTCTTGTTCAGCACCTTAAATGGCAAAGGGGTGCAACCCAGAGTTTATGCACAGTAGGCTTCTGTTTACATAAACTGGAAGATTTTCACTCCAACCTCTGTATTACTGCGAGTACAAAGGGCAAAAGATGTCACCGTGGCCTGTGGTCGGGTGGTTCTCTCTGTGTCCCAGTGGCATGACGGATGATTTATCTTTATTATATTCACTGTGGCTCCGCATGATGTTGGACCAGAGTCAACATTTGCCCTCACAATGCGTTTATCTTTCTCGTGTCTGTTCAGCTTCTCACTCTCTCCTCCGCCATGCGTCTGTCTCGGAGTAATCTTCTAAGATTAAGCGGCGTAGAGATGTAAAAGCAAAAGCGTGGATTCCCTTGATGAGCTTAGGGAAGGTTTCTGAGGCTTACTTTGCTCGTCCACTTACCTTTGATTCGCTCTGAATAGCGGCGCTGGCTTGAGCCAAGCTAAGCCTCTCACCTACACAGACTTTAGCACTCCTTTCTCCATTGCCATTTGGCTTTGCTTGTTTTACTGTCATAATAATCCCTAAAAGTAACAGTTCAGTGAGGTGATGATGCGAGGTAAAGGTGTAGTCTAGCAGCAGTAGCTTATAAGTTACAGATGCAGGTTTATGGCAAAAGGTGCTGCTCAGCCCTAAATTTGTGAACTGCGGCGAATATCAAATTGGGTTTCCCTGGATTAATAAATATTAAAAAAAATAGGCTTAGTTTGCTGTTAACTTAATATCTTGTTTTAGTTAGAAAACTCAAATTACAACTCTATATTGTCTACTGATGACAGTTGATTTCTGTATTCATGTCAGGGAGATGTGGAGGGTGCGAGGGGGGGTTGAATGTGATGTTGCCATGCAATTCGTTGTAGGGTTTTGGGGCAGGTTAGAGGACGGAATGGCTGGATTTTCTCTGGAACAAGGAGAACTGTAATGTCTGCAGAATAGAGCCATGATAGTCAGTGTAATAAGGTGACTATTTGCTAACTGAAAAAGTGGATTTATTGTTAAATTACTCTTTACAGCAAGAGGAATCTATCTGTTTCTGTTCTCGTTTGTCGCTTGAGTTGTAAGAACTGTTTTCCTCACCTCTCGATTTCATTAGATCCCTAGCTGGTCCCCTTCCGATGCTTGCGATCCAAACCCTTGTGAGAATGAGGCCAAGTGCCACAGCATGGACCAGGACTTCTACTGCGCGTGTCCTGAAGGCTACGAAGGAAAGACCTGTGAACGACTCAAGGAGAACTGCCAAACCACCCCTTGTCAAGGTGACTGGAGACAACTGTAATGATGAAACACCATGAAACAGACTACTGTAGTGTGACAACGAAAAGTAAAGAATTTCAACCTTGTTTTTATTTCCTCGTAGTGATCGACAGCTGCACTATTGCTGTTGCGACCAACGACTCGGCCGGAGTGCGGCACATTTCCTCTAACGTCTGCGGTCCCCGAGGACGCTGCATCAGCCAGCCGACGGGAAACTTCACCTGCGTCTGCGATCCGGGTTTCAGCGGCATCTACTGTCACGAGAGTACGTAGAGGCTCATGGTTTGAGATTTGTTAAACCACACTTACAGCTGGACTTTTTTTTAGATGATGATGGGTTCCTTTTGGTCTTCACTCCTCAAAGTTGTGTATTCTAACTGAGCACAGTCCTGCTTGACAGTCTAACTTACTCCTCTTTACTATGTCAGATATAAACGACTGCATCAACAACCCATGTAGAAATGGAGGGACCTGCATTGATGGAGTGAACACCTTTCAGTGCTTCTGTCCTGACGGCTGGGAGGGAAAACTCTGTGACCTCAGTAAGTTCCAACAGTTGATGATTCAGTGTAGTTAATCATCTTTGCAGCCTTTTTATACAAAAAGTCACGCCATGGGTGTAGAGCATAAGAAACACAGTTCAGTGAAGTTCAAGTCATGTAAACGTCCCCTTGCCTGCCGTCCTCAGATGTCAACGAGTGCAGACACAACCCTTGCAAGAACAGCGGACGCTGTGTCGACCTGGTGAACGACTTCTACTGCGAGTGTGCCGACAACTGGAAGGGCAAGACCTGTCATTCCCGTGAGTTATGTCGAGCGTGTGTTAATGTGTGTGTTTATGTTCAGAGCTTGCAGCAGCCCCAGCTTCACCGTGCTATACATCTCTATATGTTTTGACAAGTAAAACATCTTCAGATGTGTAAAGCAACTCACAAGACCTTTTTTTTTTTTTTTTACTAGTTTGACAAATAGTCATATGAAGATCTTGTGTGTGTGTGTGACCTCAGTATTTCTTTGTTATCCGGGCTAGGCGAGAGCCAGTGCGACCCGACCACCTGCAGCAATGGAGGCACCTGCTATGACCACGTGGATGCCTTCCGCTGTGCCTGCCCACCTGGGTGGGGAGGAAACACATGTAACACAGGTGAGGCCTGGGGATGGCTTATATTAAGGTTCGCTTGCTGCAGGAGTTGCTGAATGTGAAACACTTCCATTTTTGTGTATCTGTATATAAGATTGTCGTAGGAAGATTGCAAAGAATTCCAAACATTTAGTGTTTCTAAATAAAGTTATGGCCTCTGGGCAATTAACTTTTGCCCTCTTATTTCATTTAATTCATTCAAATGAAAGAGCGCAGTTACACATTCATCACATGAAGGTGCAAGGCTATTAGAAATTAGCATTGATGATTCACCGTGCACACTTAATAGAAAACACATTTATTTCTGAAGACGACCTTTCAAATCGCAGTTGGATCTTTGACAAATGATTCATTAATTTAAACTGTCGTCGTGTTAGCCATTTTTTTTTGTTGCCCTAAATTGGCCAATTATTTCTCCAACTGGCTGAAATACACATCATCTGGCACAACAACCTATTTGAACTGCTGAACAAATAGGATATGGGAGTAGCATTTTAGAGGTCTGGGACCAAACTAATTTAAACTAAAAAAATTCCATTGAAACCCAGAATAATACTTTTTTCATATTCAGTGATACTTATACAGATTAAATTTGGCTTTTAATTCAATTCAGGTGAAGGACTTTCCACAGACATTCACTGTATCATGATAAATACATATGTGATCAAACAATCCACCATGATTATAAGTAGTTTACACTGACTGCCTGCAGCTAGTAGCATTGTGTTTTAATTAGACTACTATTTAAAATGAGGTTCTGTCCTCAGGCATTTAAGTTCCATTTGGGATTAATAAAGTTCTTTATGTGTCTAGATTAAAGTTTGCGTGCAAAATGTCAGGTCAAGTAAGGTTACAATTGCATTTAGTTGCTGCAAAAAGCATTAACATTGTAATTTTTGATTTATTGTGCCATTTTGGTGTGTGGATGTGTATGCTATTTTTGATCTTAACAATCTGGTGAACCTCTTTGATCTTTCCTCTCTCTTCCCACAGCCAAGAACAGCACATGCGCCTCCAGTCCTTGTTTGAATGGTGGAACTTGTGTGGGAGGAGGAGATACCTTCACCTGCATCTGCAAAGAGGGCTGGGAAGGCCCCACCTGTGACCAAAGTAGGTTTCTTTATGTAGTTTGGCATGTAACACAAAAAAAAAATCTCTCAGCTATCTGCTTGTGGTGCCTTTTAAGGCTCGCATATCCTGTTTGATGTGACGTAACAGCGTAGATCAACTGGAGTGAGTTCCTCAAACACTCTGAAAATGCAACGTCAACATTGTGACAGAAAAAAAAAATCCTTTTTGACTATTTTGAATCATCTTCATTCATCTGGAATTGTGAAATTATGTTTAAAAGTGTTCAACCTGTGTATCACCACAGCAAGACTAAGAGCTTTTGTCACAGTATTTTCCTGTAATGTGACTGCAGTATGTGTATGATACAGAGACTTTACAAATGTTGTGAAAACCATCAATTGCCGCAACTCCTTAAATTGAACAAAAACTGACTGGCTCGGTCAGGATGTGATTTTTCAGCATTATATTACCAGTTTATGATGTAATAAAAGAAGGATTTATATTTGTTTTATAATACAAGATCTACAAAATCTATAACTAAAGGAATGTACATCTGAGCATGCACATTTATGATGAGCAGGTAACATTAAAAAGTGGCAAAATGAAAACTTGTTTTAGGTTTTAAAGTTAACAATATTTAGCCAGGCAATTTTAAGTAGGTGATTGAAAAATGCACCCAATGGTGCTACAACAGCTCAACACTAAATGTTTCTTTTTTTGTTGTTGTTGTTCTCTTCAACAGATACAAACGACTGCAATCCTCATCCATGGTATGTACCGTTTCCTGTCTCACACACTCCTGTGGCGTAGCCAAACCTTTCCCCCCTCTTTTTTTTTTTTGATCCGCGTCTCCCTGCCTCCCTCCTCTCCACACTTCACACGGACCTCGCAGGCTGGAGGGGGTGAAGGGCCACTAAAGGCAGTGGAAGTTGTCTTTAAATCAAGCCTCAAAGGGGCATCTCTCATAGGAGGAGGCTTGGATATTGAATAGGATAGAAAGAGGTAGGAGTTTTTGGGGGTGGGGGGGGTGGGAGGACAAGAGTTCCACCTACCCCATGGTGAATGCAGGTGGGGGGTGGAGTGGAAGGGGGGCGTACATGTCCATTCTTCCTGTGCGACCTGGGGGGGTTGCGGGGGGGGGGGGGGAGCTGGGCTTTGAGGAGGAATGGAAGAGAGGCATGAGGAGGGGAGGGGAGGGACTGGACACGCCTATTAGCATCTGAAAGGTGGAGGCTTATATTGATGAGTTGAATTGAGCTTTGTGTCCCCCACTCCCACTCCCACACACACACACACACACACACACACACACAAAGTGCTTTGTTGCAGCTGGAAAGGATGTGGCTCTTGTACAGCCTCATCTAATTGTTTTTTATGTCTTTTCCTTTTCTCAGTTACAATGGCGGTATATGTGTGGACGGAGTCAACTGGTTCCGCTGTGAGTGTGCACCTGGTTTTGCGGGACCAGACTGCAGAATCAGTGAGTAATGACATGAGGTTTACTTTATATATAACACACTCTCTGAAGCAGTGCAAAATAAAAAAAAAAAAAACAGACTAAAACATTTTGAGTCAAAATCCTGACTCACAAGACCGTAACGTAGCCATGGTAACCTGGGGGATGGATAGGTGGAGGAAGCAAGGGACGAAGTAAAAAGGCGGGGGCGAGGAGGAGATGGACACATTGACAAATGCAAGACCGGGACGCCGCCCTCTCCCTTTTTCTAGGTCCTTTAACGCCTCAGGGGTCAGAGGTCGTCCCTCCTCCATACTCACACAGTCACACAAACATACGGAAGACAAATTACCCAGTGACCCTAAAATTCTTCTTCTCTGCTCTTTTGTTTTGGCCGGATAGCATTCACCTTTTCTGTCAGGCTTGAATTTGAGGATTCTCATCCAGACTGTGTTTGTGTGAAATCTGGATGACAATGAGCAGAGTTCCCAGTGATTTTTGATGGAGAGAGTGTCGTTTTTAAAGAGCTGTGCAAATAACAGCTGGGTTGGTAGATAAACATGTACGATTTTTGTTATTCAGGTATAGAAGGAATTAGATTTGCCATACAGCACCTGGGTTTATCCAATAATTATATTGAATAATTGGTCCAGTGATGTTATTTTGCCCAAACTGGATCAAAGGTTACCTTGCGAGGCAGCTGGATTCGCAATATCACGAGATAACACAAGAATCCATCTAGTCAGGCTTCAAGTTATACACTTGTGGCTGAAGCAACAGTGGTTCGGACCAGCTTCAGGCGTGGTTTAGGTGTGACGACAGTGAGAAGTTAGCCTGTGATAGACAGATGGTTCATCCAATCACCTGCCAGGTAGTCCCTACCCTTTTCCAAACCGTTTCCAAGGACAACTTCTCAGATGGTTCTGTGTAACAAACCAATCAACGTGTCAGGCTAGAGCAAAGAGATCACGAGCTGAATCTAAAGGGTGAAGAGATAATCGACAAAATACAGAAGAAGGAACAAAATGCATTACTACCAAAGAAAATCTGGTCCATATGTTCTGGCTTTTCTCAAATCTAAAATGTTGTACCTCTTCAGGACTTTAGAAAACTACTACTGACATCAAATGCTTACAGCCCATAAAGATTACAAGTAGGAATTACTTGGTTATAAAGAGCCATGAACCAAAGAAGGTTAATAAATCTTTCTAAACCCAAATCTGTCTCTCACAGACATAAATGAATGCCAGTCTTCACCCTGTGCCTACGGAGCCACCTGTGTGGACGAGATCAATGGTTTCCGCTGCATTTGTCCACTTGGAAGAACAGGAGCCCGATGCCAAGAGTGTAAATATGTTTCTTTCCTCTGCTTTGCTCATTCAAGTCTTCAAATTTACTCATTAATTCACTCCATCTTGACGTTAATGTACACAAATTTGTACTCATTGTCTCATTAAAGCGGAATTTTAGGTAAATAGATTGATCCTTTTAATTCGGTCATTAATTACTGCAGACCCTCCTGTCATGAAAGTTTAACATGTCTCTTTTCTGTCTCTCTGTGTGTGTGTGTGTAGTCATAGGAATTGGGAAGACTTGTCACTATGCCGGGCTGCAGCTTCCGCACGGCAGCCGCTGGGAGGAAGAGTGCAACAGCTGCCATTGTATCAACGGCAAAGTAGACTGTTCAAAGGTAACATGGCACTTCTAAACACACTGCCAGCAAATATCTGACGCTCTTCACATGCACACGATCACTCACTTTATTGTCTGAGTGAAGAAAAACAACAACAAGCAGTAACAGTGTTCAGACAGAGGACCTTCAGCTGCTGATCCCATGGTGGATCAGTTGCTCGGATCAGTTGTTCCCAAAGTAGGAGCCACAATATATGTTGATTGCCATTTACAGTTCTGCTTTTTTATAGTATTTCATTACACCGTATGTCCTATGTATTACATGTTTAAGCTAAAATGTCATGATTATGTAACATTTTAATGTATGTCGACAAATCCGACAAGATGTGTAGTTTGGTCAAAAACAAAAGGTCTGTTTTTTAAAAAAATCATCTGAGTCATGGTGAATAATCACTGCTTGTTTTTCTTTGTCTTGCATAATGCTAAAGTAAAAAAATGTGGCTCTTATGATGTTAGGAAAAAAAACAAGCAATGTCCCCTTGGGTTTTGGGACATTACGTTTAGCATTTTTCTCCATTTTCTGCCATTTTATCAAACAATTCATCAAGAAAATCAACAGATGAATTGATAATGAAAATAATCATAAGTCACAGCCCTAAATAAGATGATAGCCAACATTTGCTAGTTTTCATGATGATGCAACATGCAGGATAATGCCAATAGAAATGTTATGCAGGGTTACAGTGTGAATATTTTGACCCTGTGACACCAGGTGGTGTGTGGTCGTCGTCTCTGCCGGCTCCAGTCATCAGGCCAGGACCAGAGACAACATTCCTGCCCAGCTGGACGGGCATGTGTGGAGCACAGCTACCTCACATGCTTTTCTCCCCCTTGCCATCAGTGGGGGGTTTGCTCCATGGCAAGAACCTCACCTCCACAAGCAACCACCAAGTGCCAGCCAAACAGTGGGCATTTGGACAACAGCTGTGGCCGCATAACACTTGTTTTCAACAGAGACAAAGTACCACCAGTGAGTCATCTCTTCACACTTTTTTTTTGTTTGGTTCCAGTCTTGCAGTCTTAAACATTTATTCAGGAGTGCTTTTCATATTGTTGCTGATCAGTATGTGTGTGTGTTTCCCTTCAGGGAACAACCGTGGAGAATATCTGCTTTGAGCTGAGGTATCTTCCTGACACCCGAGGCTTGGCAAAAGACCACGCCCTTCTCCTGCTCTGTGACCTCTCTCATTCGAATCAGGATGCTGTAGAAGTAGCTATAGTAAGTGAATGATCCGAACTTTGTTTTTTGTCTGCTATACTCTCATGCAGTATCACCAAATACTTCTCAATTTCATCTGAGAAGTGAACAGTGTTGCAAGAAGTTCTTTATCCCAGTTTGGCTGGCACAGTTTTAGTCGGTTGGGATAACTAACTCAATGTCCCCAAGCAAGACTTATGCCAGCTATCCAGTCCTATAACTGCTCTCATAGCCTGTTGAATTAAATTAGAACTTTCATATGTCTAAAAGTAAACAGTCAAATTGACATTTGTCTTTGGGGGCTATGTAATCTGAAGTAAAGTTAAAGGAATATTTTGACATTTTGAGCTTAGTGCACAGACATGACTGAGATGAATCTTCTCACCTAAGACTTTGTAGACATGAGCTTAAGCATACATAGCTGAAGTGACATATTAGAGTGAATAAGATGTTAATAGTTCAGATGTTGGGAGTCGGCTTAATGCCTGATCCTGGCTTTTGTGTCTCATCTCTTCCCTCTTCTATGATTTGGTTCTTAGTCTTTCCAGCCAGAGGATCTACCAGACCACAGCCTAATCCAGGAGACCGCCAACACTATAGTGGGCACCTTGTCGAAGCGGCACAACAGCACCATAATGCTCGCAGTCATTGAGGTCAAAGTGGAAACGCAAGTCATGCCCCCTTCAGTGGGTGAGTAATAATTAACAAAGGCGTCCCACAAGTATTTGTTATGGGCCCCTTTCAGTTCTTGATTAGTGATTTACCACTAGTTAATGTGCAATGAAAATCTATCTTTCAATATGTCGTAGTCATACTGTAGAACTTAAGTCATGAATTTTGTCTGGAAATGATGTTTGATTCATGTCTCACTCTTGTCTTTTCTCTCCCTCTCCAACCTCTCCTCCTATGTACATCTTGATTATCACAGACTACCTGGTGCCTCTACTATGTATTGTCTTCTGCCTGCTCTTCCTCTTCTGCATCATTGTATGTGTTTGGTGGACGCGTAAACGGAGAAAAGAGCGTGAGAGGAACGTGCGATCAGCTGCCGACGACAGCGTGAACAACCAGTGGGAGCCACTCCGGCTCGTCGTGGGACGTCAGCAGCAGCATCACCAACAGCAGCTGAAAGAAAGCAACAGGGAGGCTGAACAAGAGCGCAAAAAGCTCATGGGCCCCTCCTATCGGACGTGTGATGAAGGGGAGGAGGAGGAGACGGAAGGCGAGCTTGAGCTCGAGGAGGAGAGTGGCGGAGCAGAGGCAGGAAAGCAGCCAGTTTATAAGTACTCTAAGACTGCAGTGCAGTCCAGTGAGGGAGTGATCTGTACCACGCACAGCTCCAGTTCACCCCTCAAAGCGCCCCACCGGACCCCAGGCTACAGCCCCAAAGACAACCGCTGGAAAAATGTCAGTGCCGTCTTGACTGGTCAAAAAGACCTCAGAGACCATTGTGTATAAGAAATTTAAAGGACTTGCGATGCGGAAGCGAGAGAAATCTGCAAGGCTGTCGCTATTCTTTTTTTTTTTTTTTTTTCTTTTTGGACTACTTTTGGAAAGAAAAAAAGGCTTTGTGCTTTAATAAGCCATTCTTTGCTTTGTTTTCATGTTTTTGTCACTGTCACCTGAAACGACTTTTGATTCAGGAGGCTAGAGCACAGTGAACATCCTTTTTTTTTGCTTCTGTTCACTTATTTTTCTTTAATTATGTACAGAAGGAGCTGAAATGTAACAATTTTTCAGGAGGCAAAAGAAGCTCTCCACAATTTTTTGTTTTTGGAATTGTACCATTTAAGAAACGATGAATCATTGAAAAGGAGAAAAAAAAAACAACCTGTATAAAGATTTTGTTTGTTTACAGATTATTATGATTTTGTTAAATTGTCAGTGGGCTCCTGTTTAGTGTCTGTGGGGGGGTGGGCGGGGGAGGGGGAGGGCAGATACAAAATAAAGGGACAGTAGAGGAAGGGTTTTGAGGGAAATGGACTGTTGCAGCCACAGTAACAGAGAAAAACCCTCCCATTAGGAAGTCTCTTTCCAGCTTTGCCCACCGACACCTGTGGCCGTCATGCGCCAGCCTTACCAAAACACTTGGCCTGGAGGGGAAAGGGGACAGAGACCCCAGTGCCTATTATGTGGCCTTCCATTTTTTTTCTCCTGTCTCTCAGTTGTCTTGGCTGAAAGCTCTGTTTGAGGATTTTTTGCAGTATTTGAGTTGGTAGCAAGTGCCTTTCTAAGAGCCCTGTGGAGGCTCCAAGTCGCGCTGCCCAGTTTGACCTCCTTGTTCTCAAATCTCAAAGGGATATAAGTGTACATTTAAAGAGTTCAATTTCACAGCAACGCCATTCAAGGTATTTGATCAAAACAGAAATGAATACTCTGTACATATGTGTAAATACTAAAGGAGTCGCTGTGTATATTTGAAATAAGTAACTTAAAGACAAGTCACACATTTTTTATTATTATTATTATTATTATTGTTATTATTATTATTATTATTAATATTATTTTTATTTTTTTTACAATGCCATTCCTTTTATTTATGCCAGTCGAAATAGGCAGGTTTTATAACACTTCATATCCAAAGTTCCACAGTTAAGAACCTTTACAATGAGGTACCACCTATGAAGGAATTTCTGAAGGGTTTATAAATGGTTTGTCACAGGGAAGCATTTTCTTTCCCAGTCACATCAATAGTTGTGACTATATCTTCAGTGCTTTTTAGTTATGCAAAGTAAATCTGTGATGCACGATTATGCCCTTAGGCTAAAATATTGCTACTTTCACTTGCAATTTTAATGATTAAACAATCATCATTAATTAGGTGGTCTGGTGTCAGTCTTCAGCTCACGCTTTGATTTTGTATTTCTCCTATCAGCTTGATTAAATGAAGCACGTTAGTCTCAATCAGCAGTAGCTGGACAGCGAAATCTGTGGTTTTTGGGTGCAAATAAATCCATCCCAAGTACTTCTCATACTTATTTTTTTTGTTGTAAAGAAAACATCCAGTCAGCATATCAAGGTGATAAATAGGTTTCGTAAATGTACTACAAAATAATAAAAAAAAAAGTCAGACTGCGGCTGCACTGCTCTTTATATGCTGAAACTTTCAAAAATTTTGCTGTGATGGCCACCCCCCCCATTGGTGATGTCACAGCAGGTGTTTCGCCACCTTCTGTGATGTAACTAATTGGGGTGTTTTGCCCATAGAGAGTGGAGCAGCTGTCTTCTTCTACCTTATTTGGTGGAGTTATTAGTTACCCTTTTATGCTTTAATCCTTTTTAACTTTCTTTCTGTTAGTATCAGTTTTGGTTGGTCAATCATGATTCAGTTTAAGTTTCAACAGTAGCTTTTTGGGGCGGCGTTACAAAGCTTCCAACATTTAGAGCCTTAAAGTTTTTCCCCGCAACCATTTCTAAACCTGTCACAAACCCTCTTGTTTCAGGTGCCTCATGCAGGTGTGTTTTTGTTTTGTTTTTGTTTTTGTTTTTGTTTTTTTTGTTTTTTTCCAAGTTACCAACTCAGTTCAAAATGACTTGTCTCACAATTTTACACCATCATATTTTCTGTAAATGGGACGCAGCAAAATAAAGAATTAAAGATGCATCACTGCTGGTGTTAAAAGCTGAATACGCATATTGTATACATTTTATTCTACAAGGGACATAGGTTCATTTTGTACAAAGACAAAAGGTTTTCATTCTTTTAGTGGATGTTTCATTGTTCTAAATAATCATCCCAGTTATTTATTAAAGCAGTTTTGACACATCTTGATCATGCTTGTAATATTTGGTTTACAATACAGTAACACTGGAAAAGCATCCTCACTGCTGATATGTTAATGAAGCATCAGCCAACAGGAGGCTGGGGTGCTCTACATCCATAACAAACAACATTATGAGAAGAAATCTGAAGTTACAAGGATTTTAACTGAAGTTCCACTTACTCAGTCTCTCTGGAGCTTTCAACCATGTACTTTTCCTCCATGTTAGCGTAATCCTCACATGCTACTCGGGTCATGTTTGACCCATTTTTACATTTGAGACCTGTATGAACAGCCTAAACACTGTTCTTTTAGCCTGATCAAACTATACAAAACTGGAAATATTTCAGCTTTTTTATTTTTGTGCAGCTGATACACATTCCTGTGCACCAAAGATGTTCCGGGTTAAATTTGACCCATATTCAAAAATCACCAAAATATTAATTATCATCATTATAGCAGTTATATTCTCCTGTTTTATGTAACATAAGACCATGATGTTTTTTTCTCCATAAACAATGTAAAACCTAAAAGAACACACACTCTGGAAGCTTAAGGATTAATCACCCATTTATTAATGTGAAGTATTAATGAATGAAAAAGAGATTTGTGGTTCAGAAATTGGTATATATTGGTATAGAGACTGATTATAAGTGGATACTGTGAAGGGTCAGAATATGAACAGTATGTAAGGGTTACAAATACAGATTGACAGTTCAATCTCGACCTCAGAAACAGCAGCAAGTTTCAAATGATCCGGTGCTTTTCAAAAATAAAACTCCATTCACCTCTATTGTAATAATAAACTTTAAACAGCACCTGTCAAAATAGCATTACAAAGTACTTTATATTATAAAAAAGCAAGTTATTACAATTCAGCACTATGCTTACATGAGATCCAGCAATTAAAGGAATAGTGAATACAAAAAACAGCAAAAGTAGAACACAAATAACATTGTGGAACTGGAAACATGAAACTTTAGGCTACAATTAATAAAAGGTGTGTTTAAAAAGGTAAGTTTTAAGAAGTGATTTAAAAGATGTCACTGATTCTGCGAACCTCACATCCTTCTATAGTTGAGGGGCCCTGACTACAAAAGCCTTGAGCCAGGACTTTGAAACAGCCAGAGGACTTCCAGAGAAGCAAAAGATCTGAGGCTGCACTCTGACCCATAGGGGAGCAATAATTCAGCAATATAACCAGTCCATGAAGCGTCCTAATTGTAATCGGTAAAATCTTAAAAGGTACATATCATGCTTTTTTTCTCTTTTATACTGTTATGATGTTGGATGTCTTTGTTAAGCATATGTAAAAATGCTCTCTGCAAGTCAAAAGCTGGAGCTTCAAAGCTCCATTTGCTCTGAAAGCCCCATTTGCAAAGTCACTGCTACTTCCTCCTTGTGATGATGTCACATTGTTCGCACGTGCTCACAAACAACTGTCCATTCTGTAGCCTTTGTTGATAAGGTTGTTCCATGAGCTATTCATGTTCATATCTCAGTTGGATCCTTCAATTGAATAAGAACTGCTTTTTGTTTACGTACCCTCCTGAGCCTCCAGATGTCTGCTGACGGGTAGGTGGCCAATCAAAACAGAGTGGGCTCATCAAGAGGGAGGCCTGACAGAGAGGGGAGCTAAAATGCTCTGTTTCAAACAGAGGCTGAACTGAGGAGCTGCATAAAAAAACAAAATAAGATAAATAAGGAGTTTTTGAACTGTAAATCATGCAAAGATATTCCAGTAGAGCTCCAGAAATTAAAATATAGACTTGGAAATGTGCATGATACATCCCCTTTAAAAATCAACTCTAAACCTGACTGGTAACCAGTGAAGAGATAACAAAACAGGAATGTATTGGGGTGAAGGCTGAAATCTGAGACCGATATATATATATATTTTTTTAAAACTAAGCAAATAAAAGTAAAACTATCTGCACTATCTGCATGGCTTGAAACCACCAAGGCTAAGTGAAAAAATGTATTGGGAAGTTGAGTGAACTGACCCTTTAAACACTGTGCCTACACAGTAAAAGTGAGCTGGAAGTTAAATGTAGCTCTGCTCAGCTTAATAGTTCAACTGCAATTTGTTTATGTTGTGTTGAACTCTCAACCTCTCCAAGAATTACAAACCTGTGAACGCCTGCAGCACTTGCCCTTGCCCTCGTCTATGTGAGCTGAGGACAGGCTGGATGGATCGATCCAATAACCTCACCAGCCTCCTCGCCGTCCTGCTATCACTCTCGCCACACCAATAAGAACCTCATCTCCTGTTCTGGGCCGATCCAGTCTCCGCCAATGGGAGGCTGGCGTGATCATCCTGGCCACATAAAGATGTGAATGTTTCATGAGTAATGTTATGATGCCGAGTGGGGTGGGGAGGGACACTTTTCCCACTGACTCCCATGGGTACCTCTGACTGGCGCTAATGGGACCTTCCCTTGACGGAAAGGCCGGATCGACTTACGCCGCTTTGTGGAAGTGGTGGAGGGTAGAGGTAATGTTGTATATTAGCTGTATATGGATGACTGCAAAATCATTTACAGTAAAAAGGTTTTGGTCATATAGCCTGAGCATCATTTGATACTGATAGAGATCTGATGAAAATGAACTTAGATATCAGAATATTATCTTTTGTCTCTGCAGAAATACTTCTGGTCTGGTGCTCACATCCGCATTAATATAACATCATGCAAGTGTCAATGCTCAGATAGGATGGAGGTTCAGTTCCTGACCAGTAACAGCGGTAATATTAAATGTCCAGCATTTATTGGTGACTTAACTGGTAAGATTGTGGCACCACAAAGCTAAGGCTAACCCTAACCCTAACCCTAGCTTGACTATTTTTTATAATTTGAGTTGGGCCCCTAGTTCCAATAGAGGAAATATACTATAGTATACAATAATATTTTAGACAACAATATGTTTATTTCTTCCTCTTTGGCAACAGTTCTAGGATCCCCTCTTTTTGATACAATGTCCTTAAAAAATGGTTTTCCCATTTTAGTGTTGGGGGACTTGACTGGCCTGCACAGAGTCCTGACCTCAACTACATCCAATGCCTTTGGGATTAACTGAAACGCTGACTGCGAGTCAGGCCTTACCAACCAATATTAGTGGCTGACCTCATTATTGTGCTTGTGGTTGAATTGGAGCAAATCCCTGCAGCCAGGTTCCAAAATCTGATGGGAAGCCTTCACAGAAGACTGGAGATGAAATGTTCAGGTGCCCACATAATAGTTTGAAGCCCTGGATAGAAAGTTACAGGTATTTTCAGTCAGTTTCCAGTGGCTGTGAGTTAAACCTGCTAAGAGATGACATTAAACAGGGGATATTAATCGAAGTGTAAGGTTTTTATTCATTTCCCAGAATACCTCAGACAAGAGCTAAAGAACTTATAGTGAACTCTATGTTCATAAAGCATGATATTTAAATTTTAGCTACAATATATGGAGCTTGCATTTCCTCCTTCGAACATCCTAAGCACCGAATAGAAACACTTGCAATGTTTGATGTTTGATTTGACTTGACCTAAATTTAACCTATTTTTGTTTTAAATCCCATCAATCAGGTTAAGTTAACATTTAGGTTTTGTTTCAAATCATCTGCTACGTTGAATCACAAAAGATAAAACCATTTATTTCATATATTTCTTGGTTAGGTAGTCAGGGTGTGATGCCAAGTTGCCTTTGTGCCTGTCAGCATCAATGCCCCCCCTACTGATCCCAGACTGCATCAGTAAACTGATACCAGATTCCAGAAGTGGCTCCACACAACAGCCAAGGACATCTCAGTACACTGCATGTAAACACATAGTACTACTACACAGAGCTCAAAATGGCTGATCGCATTCATGAGGACAGTAAACAGGTAAAAAATAGTGGATGTGACGGCTTCATTTATTTGATCGAAGCAGAGAAGGCTGCAGTCTCTATTATACACATGTGCATTTCCTGCACACACAAGCAGACTGCAGTAGACTGACTGACTATGAGATGGTATTTTGTGTGTGCCCCTGCTCTCTGTGGCTGCTCTGTACATCTGTTGATGTGGGTCTTTGGGACCATCTGACAGTGGAAGCAGCTGGGCGACAGGATTTTAGGCTAAGCCCTCCGTCCCTTTAAACACACACATACACACACACACACACACACACACAAAACATGCCCCCTATGGGACATCAGGCTTGCACGTGCTGGTGGACAGCGGGCTGCAGCTGGCACTGTGGGCTGACTAAGGCAGTGGAACAAACCTTGGTGGTGTACTGGCTGTGTGTGTTTGGGTGTGTGTGTGCTGGAGGAGTGGGGTGTTGGCTGGCACTGCAGGGGTGGGCACTAACTTGGCAGAGGGGAGGGTATGGTTGGTGGCTGGTGCAGGGGGGAGTGTTATAGTGTCATGGCAGGTTTTCTGGGACAACTGCTTAGTGAGTCAGTGAGCAAGTGCGTGTGTGTGTGTCTAAATAAACAAATGTGACTTACATGATCTGTGTGGATAAACTGAGATGTTGCACTACACTAACCGGATCTCTAAGAAAACTTAGAGAGATAAATGTAGAAATGCATTACATTTATAACTGCAGATAATGTGACGAGAGGGGGCAGATGGCATTGGGTTTAGAGGAAAAGTGATGATGTACAAAAGTGGCACATGAATTAACGTTATTTCAATAATTATCATCAGAACATATGCTCTTTCATTCTGTTCTGTCTTTTGTGTTAATGTAACCATAAAAATAGTCGTTATCATACCTAGAGGAATAAGTGGGGTGGCTACTTTATTTTTCATAAAACTTCTGGGTTTTGGGCTCCCTAAGGAACTATTTAAACTATTTAAAATCTACATTAAATGCCATTTATTATCTATTTTCTTGATTATCAGACATACATGACTTTAATTTGATACATGGAACAGTAACAATAATGCTTTTGAAATAGACAGCACAAATAATTTCTGCCATGATTTTTGAGCAATTATACCAAAGAATCACAATTAATCTGAAAATTACATATTGATGTTAAAAAAATACAATAAATTTCACCTTTAATAGACTGGGATTGTGTCCCCTCTTTGCTGTTATGGAGGAAGATCATAGCCATGGAAGTCTTTCAAAACATACGTTAGATTTTGCAAAACACAAGGAAAGGTCACAGTGCAAAGGATGGTAAACAAACTATGAATTTGCATTTACTTCCATACGTCGATGAGGAGTCCTCGTCCATGCATGCATGCTTGTACACATACAGTACATCTTCATGAAGCTCATACTGTATATCCTGCATATATGTATGATACACACACATATAGCCTGATGACATTCAGACAGATGGCAAGATGAATGAAACTGTGCCTTTTCGAGATCTTATCGTGTAGTTTTCCTTGCTATGTTTGCTGCTACATATTCCATGCATGTCTGTTTGTACACGCTCAAGTGACAGTGTGCAGCGCAACCCAACACCCTGCACAGTGATATGCAAGGTCAATTTGCACCTCTCCCAGTCTGAGTGACATTAGAGTGTGTAAAATACCCTCAAGAGCTACACTGAAACATGTTACAGTATGTATAGTACAAGAAAAAATAACTAAAAGCTAGCAAAGTGAGTGTTTCTGGAAACACTGTCTTATACTGTCCTAGTGCCTCTGAGAGAGAAGCGTTGTCTAGAATATGGAGGTAAATATTGCATTGGTTTATATTTTATGTATATTGGAAAAGCTGGATCCAGAGAATTTGAACTTTTGTTTTCTTACAAAATATCTCCAAATGATTAATTGAATATCAAAGTAGTTGCCAGTTAATTTAATATATTTGGCAACTAATTGTTGCAGCTCTACATTCATATCTTTTAAAAACACAAACTCATTCTTTGCCAACTACACAAAAACTTTGACTATCTGGGTAACTGCTTGTGAAGGTGTAATCTTTTTGTTACTAATCTGTTTTGTTGTTTTTTGTAGCTAGGGCTGTGAGCCAGGTCATAAAGGTAACTGCTGCCCTCACATGTGACATACTGTGGTCCTGCAACAAATAAACAAACGCA
The DNA here is from genome assembly GCA_029490765.1 of Euthynnus affinis. Lineage (NCBI taxonomy): Eukaryota > Metazoa > Chordata > Actinopteri > Scombriformes > Scombridae > Euthynnus > Euthynnus affinis. The sequence continues at coordinate 7,769,353 of CM055853.1, read as the reverse complement.
CCCTTTGCTAAAGAGCGGCCTATTTAAGCTGTCAGAGTCTTGTCCTCTCTTTTCTATGCTATGCTGACTGCTTGCTAACTATTCCGTAACATTACTGTAAATAGTATTTACTACATGTTGCGACCACTGCTGCATCGAATAAATAACATATTTATGCTAGTGTGCTGCTAGCTAGCTTACTACTCTTTCAGTTGCCTGTCCTGCTGGATTTACTTTCTGCTGAGATGCTTCACTTCACTTCACTAGCCTCACTAAGTGTAAGTATACGCTGCTTGTGCTAAATTCAATGTCAAAGTCAATGTTTTGGCTCTGCTTAGTTGTGTTTATGGGCTTGGAAATATCAGTGAGCTAATGTCAGTAAGCTAACAATGACTGTCCAGTTGCTCTCTGGCAGTCGTGCTTCTGTATTTGCTGCTTATTTTAGCAGTTTTATTGTTTCTATTTCATGGGAAGCATTTGCATTTTATATCAATTGCAATGCTAACGTAAATTTACTATTATAGTGTTTTCATGCTGTTAATTTACAGTGTTATTTTGACTTTGCAGCATGTTTCCCCCCAGTTGCTCTTGTTTTGCTGTAAACCAGCTTTCTAACACTGTATTAATATTGTGCAATATTTGTTGCTTGTCATTTATGTATTTATCACAGGCCACTGGTTTAATTACAAGCATAAAGTATCCTAGATGTACACTCATCCTTGTTATGGACATAAGTGTTATTTTTTATTGGGTGAATTGGTGTTGGTCTATCTTCACATCCCCAACCAAAAACAGACCTATATAAGAAATATAATTATCAGAATACTCTGAAATTTACCATGGAAAAGAACACTGGATAAGATATTTAAAAGAAATATACTTTCACTTTTTTGTGCACAGTCAGTCAATCTGTTTCTACTTAACCTTTCAATATTCCAGAGAACAGACAACTTGCTGCATCTTGTTTTGTATGTAGGCGGACAGTCATAGCAACAGCAACAAACGCATAATTGGTTGCTATTTGATGTAAACAGACTGTGATGGAAACCTGATGTTTAATGTTATGTGTTAGATCCCTGAAACTGAAGTACTTTAATGTATTTATTTATTTAGTTTTCCACGGGAGCAGCGGCTTAGTGCTTTACAGTAAGCCACATCATACCATGTAGCCATAATGTCCCAGGGCATTTTCCTATATCTCCTGCAAAATTTCCTGTCACTGCCCATGGTAAGTTATCACAGAAAAACAATGCAAAAGCTGATGGATAAAAAAGTATGTATATAACAGATTTAATGTGCCCGTAAACATGTAAATGGACAAATGGTTAAACAAAACATCAGACTTTACCATCATAGACTGCTATTTGTTTCCTGTTTCCTTCCGACAGTCAATGCTGGTTTCTTTTAATTGTAACCATGATTTTTCCTTAACCAAGTCGTTGTTATTGTAACCATGACAAAGAAGGTCTACTAACCCAAACAAAGTATCAATCATAACCCAAACTGCGATGTTTTCCTAATCCTAACCAACCAGGTTTAGTGCTTGAACCTAACCAAACCTTAACTGTGAAAGATCAGACAACAGTTTTTAAACAAGCATCATCCCATTGATAAGGGCATCAGATCAGAAAACACTTACAATGTTGTTTTGGAGGTCAGGGGCGAACAACTCATGCAATATGATTGAAAGGTCAGGAATAGGGATGTCAATGGTTAACCATTAATCACTTAACCAACTATTTTACTGGTTACGCATGCCGGTTTATAGGTAATTTGCATACTAGGGTTGGGTACTGAACTTGTTATTTCATGTTATTCACGTTAGATCACTTGATGCCAAATAAATTTTAAAAAGACACATTTACCGACCAGTCACACAGCTGACAGACTTAGTACTCAGAAGATATGGTAAGTTGTTGGAAATTTCATCTACCATTGAAGACCATGTGATATGATTAAAAACTGCAAAGCAAAGCAACCTTGAGTGGAGATTATTTTATAAACATCCATAGCAGTGTAAATGCTAGTGAGGTTTTCAAACACAGATTTTTATTTTTTTTTAAAAACAGTCGTATGTATTTCATAACGGCACCCCTACTGTGTGACTCAGCCTTGACTCACTTGATTCATAATGAATCAGCAAATAATGAATCAGTGATTTTGTAAAGTCACACATTCCTATATTGGTTTGGGCTTGTCATAGAAATATGTTGCCTTGAGCCATGTCAAGTGTAGGTGAGCCATTATGTTCAAAAACTAATGCTGGAGAGAAAATGATTGGGCATATTAAACCTACTTAACTTTACTGAAGTGTCTTCTATTGCTCTAATCCACATAGTTACTGAGACTTTATTCCACAAAATAGAGGGAATGTAAGAGATTTTTTTTTCCAGTAGCAGCTTTGTTCACATGTTAACAGTTTATTGCAGTCATGTCTAGAATTCTCTCTTTATGAGCAGCTCAACTGCAGCGTGCATGGGCTTGATGCCTTGCTCAAGGGCATCTTATTGGTAGCAAAACGCTTGAGTGAACTTCCAGCATTCCTCTTACACAGCCATACAGTATATTTTTTAAATGTTCTCAGTTCAGCACTGAATTAAGTGATCATCACATTTAACAATTTGGTGAATGAATAAGTATCTAATATACCATGATATAATTTACATTTATATAGACTTTATGTTATGGGATATAAGACTTTGGTTGGCCTATTAACCAAGAAGTATTTAACATCAGAGCTACATTTAACACTTGAATAAATAATTAATAAAAGAAATAATAAATAATAAAAAAGTAAGAAATTATACCAAACATTTGCTGATTGGAGCTTGTGAAGATTTGAAGCTTCTCATTGGGTTGTGGAGAATTATCACAGGCAATTTTATTTATTATTATTATTTATATATATATTATATATATACAGTCATGTGAATGAGAAACCTGCTTTCTGTAATTGGAGTATAGGATTAGAGAAACCTGGTTTTCACAGACAGATTTTGCTCACTGGAAAACACCAATTTGTCTGCCATGTCTACACATAACCAGGTTTCTAATCAGCTTTTTATAAGTAAGCATGTGCACAATAACAAACTGCAGAAAGAGAAAGCACGGTGCTGAGTGGCTGAATGAAAGGAGAGATCATTAGTGAAGCGTCCTTGTTTCAAAATTGAAATTCAATTAATCGTCCAGCCCTAGTATTATTGGATCCCAGTGATATATTCAATGCGGTTGACCACAACATTCAACTAGACTGAGTGAAAAACTGGGTGGGACTTTCTGGGACAGTACTAAACTGATTTGAATCCTACTTAAAGGACAAAGACTACTTTGTGTCTATAGGTAATTACACATCTGATGTGAAGTTCACCAAGGCTCCATTCTGGGGCCTCTTCTGTTCAACATCTACATGCTTCCACTGGCTCAGATTATGGAAAACAACAAAATATGTTACCATAATTATGCAGACGACATACAAATTTACATAACCATATCATCAGGGGACTATGGTCCAATACAAACACTGAGTAAGTGCATTGAACAAATCAATGAGTGGATGTCCCGGAATTTTCTTCATTTAAACAAAGATAAAACTGAAGTAATTGTTTTTGGAGCCAGGGAAGAGCTTCAGTCGATAATGTTGAAAACCACAAACCAAGCCAGTAATTTTGGTGTAGTCATGGACTCTGAATTTCAACAGCCACATTCAGAAAATTATAGTGTCAGCCTACTATCACATGAATAATATATCAAGGATTAAAGGGCTTGTGTCTCAGCAGGGTTTGAGAAAACTTGTCTATGTATTTACCTTCAGTAGACTCAACTACTGTAACAGTGTCTTTACAGGTCTCCCCAAAAAACTGATCAGGCAGCTGCAGTTGACTCAGAATGCTGCTGCTCAATCAGATCTTTACAGCTTCCTGTCTGTCAAAGAATTCATGTTAAAACATGGCTGTTGGTTTATAAAGTTTAGGGCCAAAATATATTTTTGATCTGCTGCTATGTTATGAACCAGCCAGACCTCTCAGGTTGTCTGTGACAGGTCTGCTTTCTGTCCTCAGAGTCAAAACTAAACATGGAGAAGCAGTGTTCAGTTTTTATGCTCCACATATCTGGAACAAACTCCTAGAAAACTGCAGATCTGCTGCAACTCTGCTCTTTTAAATCACAACTGAAGACTTTTCTGTTTGCTGCTGCCTTTTTTTAAAAATCAAACTTGAGGCTTTTGATTAATATCTTACGCTGCACTCTAACTTTTACTCTTCTGTTTTTATCTGTCTTCTATTTTAGCTTATTTTTAATTCCAAGAAAATCATTTTTATTTTAAACTTTTCTGAGCTGATATCAGAAAGAAATATTTAGATCCTGATTTCACAAAGCAATGCATGCATTCACCAGCTGATTAATGTTTAAATGTTTCTTCTTTCTGTGTTTGAGGAGAGGTGGAGAAAAGAGACTCCTCTTCAGAAGACAAAAAAAATCAATTAATCAGAAATCATTTCGATCCTTTAATCAATTCTCTCAACTTGACACTTGACAGGCGTGACCTTTGACAACTGATCAAGGGTCAACTCCATCTGTAGTCAATCAGTTCAATTACAATGACTAAATGAAAGGATAATGGAAAGTTACAGGGAAAGTCCCACGTAAAGACTATTGATTGCCTTCTTTAGGTCCAATAATCCCTTTCATCCATTAAAGCTCTATGGGATCATGGGCCTTCGTTGCATTTGGTTGCAACTATTTTCATTCACCAGAGATGCTCAATAATATCACCATTGTTCAAACTGATTAGTCTACATTTTGTGCATTTGTGTTAGTAGCCATCAGATTGTGGAGGAACCCTCTAAATTGAGGTTGTAGAAGGTCATGAGAGGACTCTGCGTTGGCGTTGAGCAATAAGGACACAGCTGGGAGTAGCGGGTGGATGGATGTTACTGCTTGGCAAGGTGCCCGATGTGACAGCTGACCTGATAAGGAAGGCCTTTTATCCTGCAGACGAACATGTGGCTGATGCTGCAGCATCCTCTCCAATAGATAGACGGTTTCTCTGCTGATGGGACCATGGGGGAGGGGTAGTGTGACCTACCATGGACCCACCTTCCCTGAAAGATAACTGGCTCTCAGTAAAGCTGATTTTGCTATTTTATAGGTCTTTATGTCAGTTTTACTTGATAATTATTATATGCAGGGGGGTTGCGGTTGCGGAAAGAAAAACGTACCTAACTACAGATAATTTAGCTTTTTGTTGGTGGAAGCTTGGTAAATAGCCTTCTGTTGTTAGTTCATTAACAATAAGCAGTATAGACAATAATACAACAATAAAACCTTTGTTGGGCGATTATGATAGTATTATTATTATTATTATTAAATGATTTCAGAGGAATCTTGTTGTGATATTATCAAATTGTGCTATCAGTATGAAGGTATAGAGCAGTAGAAGGGCAATGACATGCAACAGAGGTCCCTGTCCAGACACAAATGCCCCTATATTAGAGCTGCAACAATGAGTCCATTCAAAAATTAGTCAATCAACAGAAAATTACTTGGCAACTATTTTGATAACTCAGTATCTTTGGGTCTGGGACTGTTGGTTGGATGAAAAAAATACATTTGAAGGTTTCACCTTTGACTTCAAGGAATTATGTTGGATATTTTTCATGATTTTCTTAAGTTTTATAGAAAAGTTTTATAGAAAAAAACAGTGATCAATTGATCAAGAAAATAGTTGGCAGATTAATCGATAATGAAAATAATTGTTAGTTACTGTCCTACCCATGTATGATGAGTTTCTTCCTGAACGATTATTGAGCCTCGGTGCAAAATTGAGTCTTGACAGAAGCGCCTGCTCCTTCAATGTAAGGTTTACCTTTGATATTGAATCTGAAAATATGTCTGAGTGTCTAGAAATATTATAGATCTGCAACCAACAATTGCCATCAACTTAACTCTCTCAGTCTAAAGATTCACCTGTTTATACATTCTTGTGACAATACTACAATGCCAGATTACTGAGTCATTTATGTTTGGATGGTTGTGATGATTGGGTACATTACTTTGCATGTGAAGATTCTCACAATGAGCATGCTGGTAAAAGTGCTTCAGACTAATGCAAACCATTAGAAAAGCAATGTAATCCATTTGCTTATCAACGCAAAGTCAGCGCACCACTGGATCAAGCAACAAGAAATGCATTTAATGTTTTCAACGAAAACATTAAGTGGATTTGATAGTTGCATGCAGTGTGTTGAAAATCATGACTTTCATTCAATGATTATGGCAAAGCACTTCAGGAAAAAAAACACAACGAAAAAATGGCTCATGTTTGAGAAGCTGCAACCAGCTGCATTTCATGTAATACAACTTGATAAGACCAATTGTAAGACAGTGATATGGGTTGATGGATTTACAGCCAGATTCAAGTGTTTTTTCCTTTGACTCCTTCCTTACAGGCCTAATCTTCACCCTTCACATATTCTTATTCATATCCTTATTGTTATCCTGAACCTAAGCCCTGTTCCCAAACAAGCTAATTGAACAGGTGAGGTGACAAAATGTTCTCACTCAGGAGGATTTTCCTCATCATTTTACTATTATTAAGAGAACATACACACACAAACATACACCAGAGACAAGTGAGTTATCCACTCACCCTCTGCTCCCCCCTCCTCCTCCCTCATCTGTCTGACAGAGTTCCTGTCCCCATCTACCCAGAGAGTCCGGCCACTGGAGATCCAGAAAGAAGAAAAACATACTTTGTTTTTTTATGACATTAAAGGCAGGCAGCCTTGTCACAGTGTAGCTGTGTGTGCTAGCTCGTTTGATAGGGAAATTGGATCTAGACTTGAGAGGGGAGTGTAATGCGGTTAAAGGCATCATGAAAAGCCAGCTGTAACAGGATTTCATCCTCTGTGGAGCCCCGACTGACTGCTGCCGTGAGGCAAGTCATTAGGGAAAATCCGTGTGCGTGTGTTTGTCTGACTCTGCTGATACTGTACTGTATGTAGGAGGTTAAACATTCTCCAGGGCCTGAGTTGCTGAATCTGTCATGCAGCTGTGCCGCCTTGTACCTGGCAGAGGGTTATACATGTTGGAACGAGTATTAAATTAATCGCCAACTATATGTGATAATCGATTAATTGTTTTGAGTCTTTTTTTATTTTTTATTCCAAATTCTCTGATTCCAACGTCTCAAATTTTAATATTTTCTGGTTTCTTTAATCCTCTATGACAGTAAACTGAATATATTTGGGTTGTGTACTGTTGGTCAGGACAAACGAAGGCATTTGAGGACATCATCTTAGGCTCTGGGAAACAGTGATTGACATTTTTCACCATTTTCAGACATTTTATGGACCAAACAATTAATCAATTGATCATGCAAATAATGGACAGATTGATTAATAATGAAAATAATTGTTAGTTGCAGCCTTAAAAATCAGTATACCCCACTACTTGGAATTCATGTTTTGTAACATGAGACCAGGGATTTGTTGTGGCACTAAGAACTGACTCAGCAACCTGCCATGACTAAATGAATTCAACTGAGAGCAGAAACCAGCATTTGTAATTGGTGCATTTCTAGTCGATAGAGGGGCAAATACTGTAGTCCCTTAGTGTATGATGAATAGGTAGAAACCATAGAGAGGGAGATAGATGGGTGGATATGAAATGTTAACTGGATATAATACAATATGATGTCACAGGTGGATGCCACATGATACGGTCAGCAGAGGAAAGCATACAGTAGATAGATGGATAGATCGATAGACACATAGATCGATAGATAAATCTATACTATAGGTACCTCTGGTTTTTCTAATTTGCATCTTTCTACTGAACTCCTCCTTTTGTTTTGTTTTTTTTTTCAGCTTGAAGCTATTCCCGAAACATGTTTTGTTGCATACAACAGTGTGTTTTTGTGTGCCACTGCCAAGGTGACTTTTCATATGCGTGTTCGGGGGAGAACAATTTTAATAGCTTCTTGCCAAGGTCAGCGCCTTCGCTGTGCTATGTGTGGAATGACTAAAGGCCTTCGCTCGCAGTGCCTTCAGCTGACTCCAGAGAGTCGCGCTCATTGTGTGGCAGCCGAGGGGGAACAAAGACATTTCCACTGGAGGAACTTTGGGTTCCTGTCGATAAGGAGGGCAGCGTTCTGAGCCCGGCCGTGTTTATATGCTTGTGTACAGCAGGGATCTACGTAGAAGCAGAGGCTTGCACTTTCCAGACAACAAGTGGTGGTGGCTGTATAAATAGTCACCCTTGGAGAAACATCAAAGGGAGGGAGAAAATTCCACCCGATGATCACGATTGCCAGCCTGAATGAGGTTTATGAGTGTATGTCCAACCTGTTATTCAAAACTAATCTGTTCCTAACGAAAATAGCTCCACATACCCTCCAAATCTGTTAGTAAGACCATTATCAGCAGAGAACAACAACTTCTGGACAATGTGACCATTAACGTTGTCGTCCATATACTGTAAGCCATTGGCATGTGGTCCAAACACCTTGACAAATCCTCAGAGGAAGTGAGGATTTGTCATTCACAGATCCGTTCTTGTAAAAGCGCACTCCATTCATCTTTGGGTCATAAGAAGTCATGCATTGAGCTTAATGAAAGACTTAGCTGTCATAGATCCAATTTTGTATTACTCATACATTCTTAACAAAAATGGTTTTATAGAAGGGGGTAAAATATGGGTTTAAATTTGAGGCTCTGTTGCCCTCCACAGGCAGGCTTCTGTACAGTTCCAAAATCAAAGTAGTTTCTTTTCTTGCTTTCAGTCACAATATATTTTATGCACAGTACATATGCCTGTCCTAACTTTATGTTTCTCCCTATATGTGTGCCATATAGAACATATTTGAAGATTTTTAAATGGCTGTCAAGCAGCACTTGTCAATTATGAGCTGATGGGCAGTGAAATTGTGAGAACTTTGGGGTCCAAGAAACCCTTAGATGTTTCAAGTAAGTTCCAGGTATTTGAGCTGCAACTCTACTGGTTATTCTTCGATTTCATTTTATCAGTGTTTTAGCTAGCTTGATAGTTGGCTATAGTAATAATCAATTTGAAGAACTGAATCTCTTTGTCCTCAAAGACTGTAACCGGTTGTATTTGCAGCACAACTCATGTTTCATATATTGTTGAGTCCACAGTTGTCTTGTTGTAGCTTTAAGATGCATCCAGTGAAGATCGTCATTGGTTCTTTCAGTAACAGAAAATGAAATGGCTCTTAAGGCTTCATTTTCTGGAGACTTAAAGTATATAGAGTGCAGAAAATGTTTTAAGCTTTAGCTTGTGTTACGCAATTACTGATGTGTGTGTGTTTTTTAAAATTACACCAGTCTGAGATCAGCTTAAAAATAAAAAGTGTGGCAAGTACATTAGTTAAGGCACAAAAGTACACAAAGGCAGAAGTTTATCTCAGGATTTATGTCAAAGGAAATGATATGTTTCCTTTCTAATCTTACCAAACTGGCAAGCAAGATAATGGACTGTAACTGTTAATAAAAGCTCTTACAATACCTTTGTTCATTCATGCTAAGTGCCCAGTTCTATTTATTCCAGACTGCAAAAATGCATCACTTCCTGAGTGCTTGGTGACATTTCCTGGGAAAAATCTACAGTATGAGACATTGCATTCTGTTTGAATATGACTCAGTATGACTGATTGAATCTCTAATTGTATTATGTTTGATAGCAGTAGCTACACATATATTAGCTGTACATGAAAATGTTTCTTTTTTTTTGAATGAGATGATTTGCCTCCTTTCAGCTTCATATAGAACCACTACGCTGACCCTCTTTCTTCTGCATGTTCTTATCCACTGCCTCCTGGGTTACCTTTATAGTGACAGCATCGGCTCTTGATCCTCATGTTCTCAGACCACTGCGCGAATGTCTGTTTATCTCCAAGCTCTCTGGTGACATTCACACACTGTCTGCTGCCTTTCCTGCCCACTTATCAGCCGCTAATTGCCAATAATGTCGAGGAGACAACTTTGCATCTGAACTGTTCATTCACTTATCCTGGCTTTCATGTCCTATGTTCCCACGGTTGGCTATGGGACTTTCCAAGCTCTCCAGACAGTTCAGGACAGTGCATTTTCAGCTACACTACATTAGCATTAGTCTCAAAAGCAAAGCATTGCTGCTGCCCAACCAGGTCTATATTTTTACTCTGGGTCTCGACTGGTGTATCTTATATAATCTTTTCCCTATTTATCTTATACTGTTCCTTTATGCAGCCCCTCAGTTCCTTCTCAAACATATCCGTACATGATCGGGCCCGATTCTAATCTGAAATATGCAAGTGGACAACATGAACAACCCAAGGAACAACCTAAGCAACAAAGGCAGAGTTTGCAGACATGTGCAAACAATCTGATGTCATTACGAGGAGGAACATTGCAAATGAAGCATAGAAAAAGTAAAAAAAACAACACAAAAACAGGAAATGGATTAAAATACCCCCCACACACATATTTCCAAATCCAAATGAATTTTAAACTATTTTATCTTTGATCTATATACTGTCATAACAAAACTAATACGCTTCCTTCAGCGATTAACGATGAGTGTCATACTTTCATTTGTTACTTGTTCTATGCAATAAAAGCTCAAAAAGCAGAGTGTGAAGGGAAATGAACAGGCCCTCAGTGACATCAAACCCGCATCTGACACCTGATAAGGAGCTTGAGCGTGGCATGGACACCAGCAGGCGTGGAGCCAAAGATACTCCGTGGCGGCACATTCATGATGAGGGCTGAGAGTGCTGAGAGGTGAGAGGCATGTGTGGAAAGGGGAAAGGCTTATGTCTTCACATTAGGCCTATCAGAGGTTTCTTTTGTGTTTGTGTGTGTGTGTGTTCCTGTAACTGCAGTTCAAGTCTTTATGTATCCTTTTTTTTCCTCCACATTCATCTGTTTTATTCAAGTTTTTTAATATTTAACATTAGAATCAGCCTTATTATTTGGATCGAGCCAATAAGTTTACTTATACAACAGTTAACACGCAAACACAATGCACAATACTTTGTGCTGAGATCATGGTTGCATTCTCAGTAAATCCTGTGCTGATGGTTTTATAGTGTTACCAATACTCCTTCCTCCTTCAGTGCCTGTTTTGACCCTTGCTTATTGATTTTCTCCACAGAAGGAGTCAATGCAGAGATGAGCACTACCGCTGCAGCAGAGAGGGTCAGTAAGTTTACAGCCAAAGGGAGGGATTTCTACTACGCACAGAGGAGAAAAGAAAGAGAAGAGGAGGCAAGAAGCAGGGGTCTCTCTCATTAGAAGCTGGTTTATTTTAAAACAGTGGCCTGGGATAACACTTGTAGTGAAGAAATGAATGTAATTTCACATATTAGTGTTTGGTACAGTGTTTGACTTCAGTGACATGGTTTTGTGCTCCTTATTAAATGCAGAAAATATGGTTGAAAAGGCATCCTGGCTATTGAATTCTCTCATTAGAGTGATTAGATGGGTGCTTTGTGCTTAATGCTAACTTCCACATGATAAAATGCCATTTACATAGCACACTAAATGAAGAGTTAAAGGATTATCTTAAGGGGAACACTGATATGCATATCAAATTTTATGGAAATCCATCCAATACATGTTGAGGCGTTTCATTCAAACTCAGAGTCACTCAGGGTCACTAATGTGGCTAAAAAAACAGATAAAAGGCTTTTACATACCGACAATGGATCACTAACTGGTGTTTAAAGAAAATGAGCATGCAAAGTAAAAGAGCGAAGTAATGTTTAACATAGTCTGTGGCAGTTTATCCAATCACAGAGTAGCAGTCCATCACTAGAAAATACAATGGTCCATGCCAAGACACAAAGATATACAAAGCACATACAGTCACACAACAATATATTAAAGTGATACAGTAACAGAGCATGTACAAAGCTGGTACAAATAATGAAACATAATGTGAGGATTGTTTTAAACCTTTCATCACTCAACACATGCAATTGTGTTTCATTCATGTTTCATTTCTAAATCCTTGACAAGACCTATTTAAACCGTAGAGCTGCCACAAAGTAAAATTTTCAAGTAAGTGATCAGGCTTTGTAGTTTCAGTTAGCTGTGCTGTAGCACAATAATGTGACTGTCTTCAGTCATTCCCTCAACACTAGGGCTGCAATTAACAGTTTGTTTTATTATCAATTAATCTGCCAATTATTTTCTCAATTAATTGATTCGTCTATATAATATCAGTAAATTGTACAAAGATGTCATATAATTTCCCAGAGTGCAAGGTGGTGTCTTCAAATGTCTTGTTTTGTCCAACTAACAGTCCAAAGGCCAAAATATTCAGATTACAAGCATCAACCTTCATATTTGAGAAGCTGAAGCCAGTAAACTTCTGGTATTTATTCTTTAAGAAGTGACTAAAATGATTATACGATTATTAATCGACTAATTGTTGAAGCTCCACTCAACGCTTCCATGATTTCCCTCCTTTGACAGCTCCAACATTAAGCAATGCTTTCAACTGGGAGAGTGTGTGAATAAGATGATGCCATAAGATCTAAATACTTTAATGATGGCTCGGGAAGGGGAATGGGGCGTTCATTAATCGTAGGGTTGGCGGTTTCACTCCCGGGCCCTCCTGTTCACGTGTCAAAGCGTCCCTTAGCGAGACAATAAACCCCAACTGCTCCTGATGCTTAGGCCAGTGACTTGCATGGTAGCTCCATTGGTGTGTGTGTGTGTGTGTTTGTGGGTGAATTAGAGAAACCAATAGGAATTATTACAGTGAGCAAAACCTGTTTCAGTGATTGTTTGGGCACCTGACTGTTGTTTTATGACAGACTTTGAAAATCTTTGAACCTGTCCCTTAAGGTGTTACTGCATGGAAAGAAGACATCACCTAATGTATCAGATTAGTATATGTGCTCATTATCACATCTGGTTTTAACCAGTTTACAGTAGACTATACCTCAATTGTCCGGCAAATGCCAGATAATGGCTGGCTGCCAGTACTACTACTGCTAATCATCAGACACAGGAAACAGCTGTGTAGACAAAAGACTAATGTGAGGATTTAGATCACTGTCACCGTATAGTTATGGTACTGATGTATGTGTGTGTGTGTGTCACAAAGACAATGTGTTAAGAGGCATTTCATTTACAGGACATGCACTTGGCGCTGTGCTAGAATTCGCTGCAGCTGCACATGATTACACTGAACCCTACTGTTGAACTATTGTTCCTACAGTCCAGGCCAAGTCTGCTAGATACCACTAAATTCTACACACTGCACCTTTTAATAATGTCTTCAACTTGTAATATTTTCCAACCAACAGTCTAAAACCTAAAGACTATTGATATACTTTCACAACAAAGGAATGTGACAAAGGAAAGGAGCAAATCCTCACAACTGAGACGCTGAAACCAGAGATTTTCTTTTGGCCTTTTTGCTTGAAAAATGACAGAAATGATTATGTGATTACCAAAACAGTTGCTGTTGTTGGATCAATTAATAGACTAATCGTGGCAGCTCCACAACACACTAAGTTAAAGTTAATTTGTCTTTGTGTGTGTATGTGTGTGTGTGTGGCTACAGGATTGCTTAATCATTATCAGTGTCCCTATGCAAAAGCACAACAAACTGCCTAATTAATGGAGCGTCCAACATTCCTGGCTTTAATGCCGGGATACAAAGGAAGCCTCTTTGTGGCTCAGCAATAAATCAGTGGTTGCAGTCAGTCAGTGACGCTTCAACACAATGTAACAGTGATGTTTCTGTAGTGGTCACAGCCACAGCGGCGACTCCTGCATCACACATTTCTGACCTCCTTAGTAAACGGCTTTTTAGGGTTGTACCATTAACCATCAAATCGAGCTGCAGTGAGACTTTGGAAATTGTGTTTTTACAGTGGTTTTAAAGTGGTTTTGTGTACTTGGTCTATACAAATTAAAAAAAAAAAAAAAAAAAAAAAAAACTAGAGACAGGTGAGGGCCCCTGAATTATTTTAAGCTCAGTTGTTTACTGAACAGAAGAGATATTTAATTAGGTTTCCATTAAGTTGGGCACCCGCAGTTTAAGCCTCAGAGGGATATCAAGCGCACTCAGGCACACGCATGCACTCACAGCAGGCCGGTCTTTGTGCCAAATGTGTCGTCCCACTGAGTGCAGGGTGTAATTGGAACAGGCAGGTGGTAAAAGCAGCAAATCAAACAGGTGAGAGTAAGAGATTTATTTCCCAGCTGGTCAAAGGCTGAAAGAAAAATCTGACTGATATATTTCAATGGATGGAAACCACGTTGTATGTATTCAGTGTTTAGTCTGGAGCAACCATCACACATCATGAGAAGTCCATTTGGTGTTATGGTTCATATCCAACCCAGTGCTGAAACTATAAAGTGATTAATAAGTTGATCAGCACTAAATGAATGAAAACTATCAGTAAAAATGTTAAATATTCTTTTGGATTCTGCTTCCCAAATGTGAGGATTTCCTGTTTTTCTCTGTGTTATAATTATTGTCAATGTTGGGTTCAGACTGACAAAATAAACAATTTGAAGACATAAATTTGGTGCTGTGGAAATGTGTGTTATGTGGGCGGTTTTCACTGTGCTTTGACATTTGCAGAACAAACGTTTAATCAGTTAAATTAAAAACATCAGTTGCAGTCATTCGGGGACAGAAGAACAAAAAACTTTTTTATACATTTTTGTAGTTATTCTTGCAACATAAATGTCCTAAAAACAACAAGAGTGTTCCTGCAATTGTATGTGGCCACATGCAATCCATTTCATGCAGGCTAGAAACAGGTACACTGCCTAAGGAAAAATGAACAGACAATCAAAACCATCAGAAAAGCTGTGCTGGTTCATGCAATAAAATTGAAACTGATGCACTTTCAGTTATGCCCTGGCAGAATCTCAAGTGAAAAAATACTGAATCAGCATATAAGAGGATTGTTGAGGACTGCAGCTGAAAATGGAGGAGAGCAGCAGCAGATGTGGGGAGAGAGCATCCAGTGAGGGGGCGGGGTGGGGGGAGGGAGGGATAATTAAGGGATGGGGAGTGTGGGTGTCTGGTGACAGAGAGCTGTCATTTCCATCAGCCTCATTAGTTAATTATATTGTCAGGGATCCCATTAGTGTTTTTACAGTTCACTGAACTCCTCCCTTTGTATCAACATCTTGGCATGTGCACGTGTGTGTTTGCACGCGTGTGTGTTTGTGTGCGCCCACCACATGCAAAGGGAAAAATCATGAATTCTAACAATTCATTTAAATAGTTTTAGTTTTAAGTGTTCATTTTACATCTGGTGGTAAAATTCTTTCTTATACAATAAAGCAGCATAGTTTGTTGTTTGTTGCAAAAAAACTTAAATACACAATCAGTAATTCAACCAGGACATTCTTTGTAAGACACTTTGATCGTCGCATATTGAGTGTCACAGATGTCTTTTAAATTTAACAACAAAGATCGAGCACCATTGTATTTGGAGGCCGTTTAACAATGCAGTAAAACTGCAATTCTAGTGGAGAACCAATATTCTCTCTGACTGATTTTTCAACAGCCTGATAATCAGGCACAATTGCTTTCTCGTTTCACTTCATTATTCATTCATTTCACTTGAATTGCTGAAAAAAATTGTGAATTTGGCAGCGATTCAGAGGTCTGGAAACAGGCAACATTTTCCTTTTGAATTCTGTTTAAATGAAAAAGCGTTCTTTATCATCAGAAGGTCAACCACCTTCACCACTTCTCCCCAAAATATATAATGTACAGTAGGTATTGTCGAAGTTAGTTATTGTCAAATTAACATTAAAACTGCAGTGCTGGAACTGCAGGCCACTAAAAGCGTCTGTATTCTATTTGAGCATCATCTGAAAGTCGTTGGCAAGCTGACACTAGAGATCATCTCACTGCAAAATAAGAAGGTGACTGAAGAGTTAATCCAGCAGAAAGCTGCTGCAGCAGTTTTCTGTCTTTTAAAGTTGAAGTAGTGAATTAAAATAAATGTGTGTGAGTGGTACAGTGTCATGAAGAGTAGGTCAATTCAACAAAACTGACGTTGAAAATTGAATTGAAGTTTTTCATTGTATTATGGCTTTTTTTTTTTTACTCTAATGAAATGTTTAGTTTATAAGATACATAAAACGTGTCATAAAACTAACATTGTGTCACTTTTTAGCTACTCTAACAGACAGAAATATCCTTTACCAGCAGTGAAAAATGTCCTTCCATGCAGACAAACCTTTTGACATGTAAATAAACGTATCAAATCTGAAAAATTTGTGTTACATATCTACATTTTTCAGCCTTCAAAATCCTGCACTGGCCTATTCCTACTAAGATTCTACTCAAAATTTAGAAACTAGTCAATCATTGTGGTTTGTAATTTATAATAATGGCTGTAAAATGACGATGTAAAGCACATACATGGAAAGATGACCTCATCATTATCACTGAGGCCCCTATTTGGTGTTAGTGAGGAAACGTACCACTAGGGCGCACTGTCATTCTACATGAAAACATGTAATAACTCTCATGGCATAAGTGGGATGAACAGCATGGCAAAATTATATGATTTCATTCTAAATAATAGGCTTACTGTATATCCTGGTACAAACCTTCTCTAGAAAAAGCAGCAGCTCAGCCCAATAAACACATTCTGACACTAAGGATGCTTATTAATTATTGTGTGAAGGAGAAAAATAGCGTACTGCATTTATACACTTCTCTAAAGCCTATGATCACGTGGCGAGAACAAAAATGCTTCACTACATTAATGAAAAAAGAAGAAATTATGTTTTTCTATGGCAAATCAGATGTGTGTGTGACTGTAGTCCATTCAGTAGGGCCATGATGTATGTATTTAGGGTCTAAAGTGTGTTAAAATAGATGTAATTAAAGTATGTTGCATGAAGCTACCAGTTTCTTATTAGTTACAGATACATCACAGGTATTTCTCACACTGAGTCTGTATTGTAATTGATCGAGCTCTGATCAGTGAAAGAAGTCGTTTATAGGAACGAACGCTGCTGAAAAACCAAATCTGAAATTAAAGCACCAACCCTTTAACCTACATACTCTACAGCATATGACAATATGAAGGAACTAATAACAGGCCTCCTGTGTCAGTTTTAACACCTCAAACTGTATAAAATACATATAAAAATAAAGATTTTCAGCCCAAATAATAAATGATGTCATCTATATTCACAGAAAAAGACTACACTTGCACTCATCATAATGACAATAAATAAATTGTTACAATCATCACTATTCATTCTGGAATAGGAGCATTAAAACCCCATGTACTAGTGGTCCACACCATTCAGAGTAAATTTATTTTTCTGTTTTGACCTGCTGTGTCAGAGCCATGTCAGCTCTGAGTGGACAAAAAAAAAAAAAAAAAAAAACCAACATTTTGCTACACAATTGCTGCAGCAAACTCAACACCTGTTTGGCAGATTTTTCAGGAAGTCAGTCACCCTGACAGACTAGAAATACATTCACAGACGCATTTTATTCCTTGGAAGTGATAAAAGCTCTTGTAGAATAGTGAATGGATGACGAGTGAAGGCATCATCAATTGTTTATTTCATAGTGCCTATTTTCCTGCCGTTTCTTTCTGAGAGTTAAGTTCTTTTGGCGGACACTATTTAACATCTTTAGTTTGTTCTTGCACTCTGCTCTACTCCCTCACAGAGAAGTACTTTAGCTAGTTCTTGTTTACCAGTCAGAAATGACACAGGGGGATGCTATTTGATAAAAAAGGAAATTGACTCATTTAGGGAATGCAAACACAAAATCAGGAGGGCACTGCTTTTAGGACTTCATCACCAAAAAAAAAAAAAAAAAAGTGCAACACTGATGTTACATAACCTCAGTAAATACCTCGTATTGTGTGGTGGCTGTCATCTGAGTCCAGATTTGACTAATCAATTAAAACAAGTTTATTTATTTTTAGCCCTACAGTTCTTTAATAATCACATTTTAAGGGATCCTTATAGATAAATGTTGCACGCTATGTCGGGTGCTTATGTATTCTGTATTATATATTTTTAAAACATCACTTGTATCAGCTGTAGGGCTGCACAATAATCTCAAATTAATTTGATAAATTCAAATTTTTGTTTTTGCACAATGTATAAAATATCTAAATTTTAAAATCGAGTTATTACAATATTTTTAGTCAAAGAGTAATATAGATGGTAGCTGTTACAAAAAAGAAATGATTCAAATTGTGAATCAACCCCAAGCTTGGAAAAAAAAAAGGCCACATAGATGAGCCCTAATCAGCTGATATAGCATCATCAATTTAAAAAAAAGCTTTTTCTAGCTGCTTTCTGTTGCTATTTGTTGCTATTTAGGTTGAAAAAACAAGTGTATATCACTCATATTATTATTGTACAAGCTTGTCTTTTACAAAGAAAGCTTTAACTGCACAGAATGACTCTTTTACAGAGGCGGGTCAGGAGGCAGTAATACAGTTTTTAACAGTGCATCTGAAAGCTGAGTGGCCTTTTCCATCACTAACAGCTGCAACTCTCTGTCTCCTCTATATTCTTGTTATGAATTTAATGATGTTATGACACAGCTCACTCAGCAGCTCATTCATATTCATATTGAAGAAATTGGGGGGGTTTCAGCTCCATCTCAGACAATCCTTAGACATTTTGAATGTTGCACTCAAGAGATTTATGATAGTGGCTGTTTCTAGTCCTGAGCAGAAGTAAATTCCTGACAGTCTGGTAATAAGCTATTCAAGTTCATTGTCAGGCCAGGGGTCTAAAAACTGGCCCATGTTAATGTTTTACTGTATGGTGCACCAATGATCACACTACTACTTTTGAACATGAGAACATGAATGGAATACATTAATGATATGATATAATGTGTCTCAAGCTGCTGAATTGTGTCTTGTGTCAACCTGAGTATGAAACAGACTAAACTGTGGCCCGTAAGCTTTAAGTCTAGGAAGGATCAACATCCACATCATACAACAAACCAAAATCTCATTAAATCTCAGGATGAAACACAAACACTTGATTTCATGGATTTCCAGGAAAGCTTGTGTAAAAGAGGAAAATACATGTGCAGGTACAGGTGAATCTGATTTGAACCGAGATGATTGTGTTGCTTAGTTACGAACTCTCATTAAAGTCTTTCATTGGAAATGGAAAGAAGAAGATGGACAGATGTGACTTTGCCAGAGAGGAATGGGGGTTCCTTCCATGTGGCTATAATCTGAGCATTCACCCAAAAAATAAACAATGAAAAAAGAACCGCATAGAGAATTAACATGAAATAACGTCACTTATTTTCAAGCCAGAATTATCCTACAAATACATTCGAGCCTGCACTCATGAACTAAAAAAGCCAAAAAAATATTCCTGAATTCAAACTTGAATAATGATGTGAGCTTTTTTTTCCCTAGGATGGTTTTAATTGCTTTTCGGTAGAGCCGCATTACTCCCACATCACAATGTGTACCGAGAGAGAATGCGAGGCACGGCGCTCTCCAGCAATAAATAACCTCTTCAGCCTGTTACAGGAAACCAGCATCATAAAAAAAAAAAAAAAATCCCAAAGAACTGACACACACTACAACCCTCCTTCTCTGCTCTGTCTCACTTTATCGTACACACCTGCAGTTTCTCGCACACACTCTTGAGCTTTTTCTTTCAGTTACCAGTCGTTCGTGTTCTTGCTCTATTATTACTTCCTTTGACATTTTCCTCTGTTATTCTGTATCTCTACATAAGAACCCTTCAGTCCAGTCACAGTCTGCTCCACAATGCTGCCAAAAGAAGATTTCAGTAGATTTTGGGGAAATTGTTAAGTCCATCTGCAAGTAGCTGAACTGTTACTTAGTTGTGTGACTTAACATATTTGGGGTATTGGGATCTAAAAAATAATTAAAAAATTAAACTGAATAGTTAAAGAAACAATAGTTAACAAACAATCGTAGCCAGACTATGTTTCTTTTTCTCATTCTTTACTCAAAAAATGAAAAAAAGAAGCATTGGCCCATCTGAATATGTAACAGGTGCGTTGGAGGAAGGTGCAACATGGAAACAATGAGAAGAACTTCTGCACACTGTCTCGCCTACTGCTGGAATATTTATCACATCACAGTGTTTCAGTGTGTTTGACCATCATCAGCACTTTGATCAGGACCTTCATCAGGCTGTTGTGATTTAATAAATATTCCAACAGTAAGTGAGACAGTGTGTAGGAGTTCTTTGCATTGTTCTCTTGTTCTTTACTCAAAAAAAAAAAACAACCTCAGCAATGAAGACTACAGCATGTACTTTTGTGGGCATGTACAAACAATCTAATAAAGGAGGAAGTAGAGGTAACTTTGCAAATAAAGTATTCAGATCAGGCTGAAGCCCTGGCTTTTGACTTACAGGAACATTTTTTACATATGTTCATCTCGTGTTTTGTAACTTTGACCATGGTGAACACAGACACCTTTCGTTATGACAGCATAAAAATAACAGAAAATCAAAAAACATGACATGTTCCCTTTAATACAGAGATGTACCTGTCATGTCTCCTCTTTGTTTTGCCTCTGCATCGCTGTACCGTGAAGAAAGAAACTGCTGCTGCAAACGCTGTCGCAGGTGTGATCAGTCAACTTGAAACTAGGAGCTTGTGAGGAGTTCTTAGCCTACAACATCCACTTGTTGTTTTTGAATGCTGGAGAATAATCGCCTTCTTCCTTTTGAAATAAAACAATGACATGTTGACCTTTTATTTACAAGTACAGTAGTGTAACGCCTACAGTATTTATCTGTATGAACAGAATAGCACAGATCTGCTGAAATGAAGCTTTTAAGGAAAAGTTGTAGATCAGTGACTAGTTGACGAATGTGATGGGGCTTTGATGCAGTTATCTTTTAATGACAAGATACAGTTACATATTGATGATGTTACTGTATCTGTCATCTCACAGTGCACGTCTGCAGTATCACTGCAATGTCTAGTGCATAACACAGGCCAACTCTTGATGTACTTTTCAACTTGAAGCAGCCAGAGCTTCACTGATAATCCACCCAATGTGTTTGTGTACTTAATCCATTTGAATGAAAACATAAACAATGAAACATAGATTCAGACATGAACTAGCTGTGAGGATATAGATATAAATACGTCTCTAGATTCCAGTCTTGTCTGGCCTTGACCCCTTTGATAGAAAGAATTCTTCCTGTCTCTCCGTCCCTCCCTCTTTTCTTCTTCTGTTGCTCTCACCAGATTTCAGTGATTTCAGTCTCACCGTTCCACAATGTGCATAATGTGAAAGCTGCACTAATCAATACTTTTACATTAAGATGACCTGATTTGAAGTGAGAAGCGTTGCTCGTAGTGATGAACCTACAGAGAATAATCAGCTTCATGAAGAGTTTTAGTGTCTTTCAGCTCATTGTTTTGGTTTCACAACCTGCAACATTGTTTCCGTTCACTCTCACAGCTCTCTTCAACTCCATTTCATTTCTGCAGCAGGTAGCTACAAAAAGCTCTGATCAACCTACTGTACACTATGCAACCAGCAGTAAATGGGAGACAGACAAAGTTAGCAACAAGCTGGTGAACATAATGGAGCCTTTAGCAGCTAAAGAATCAAAGATTTTCTTCAGGAGTTAGTGGAGACCAAAACACAGCTAATGGGAGAGTGAGTTTTGGCCTTACATTTATCACATGGCCAGAAACACACAACTCCACATGTATGATCAAGTTACTCCAGCTTGTTCTGCTGCCTCCAAGTGACTAAAGAAAGAATAAATACCACTTTAACCATTTAACACAAGTGGCTAAACTGAATAAAATGATCATTTGATTATCAAAATAGTTTCTGATTAAATTATTTAATAGTTGATACATTTTCTGTCAATGCTGATGCAAACTTAAAAAAAAATCTTGAGAAAGGTCATTTAAGCCAAAGACATTTTAATCATACACTCAACTAGGATGGATAATCCTATTACTCTGTTTTTAGTTTAAAGTATTAATATTTTTGACCAAAGTGGAAGTACTCTAGCTCTTTGTTAAAGCAGGCAAACAGGCCTTTTAAGAGGTAAAGGTGAGATCAGCTTAAAGCATTTTTAGTCCTCTCTGATGTCTAACATCTGGCCACACAACATCACTGCATCTAAAACCATCATTTTACCAAAACCAGCTGAATCGATTTTACCCCCCCTGACTCTTCTCTGCTACCATTAAATGACAGCAAATAAATATTTCCCACACTGGGCAGCCAGCTACCCAAAATGCATAGCAGTGCCCTCAGTGTCACCTCATGTGCCAGGTTGCCACAATAAGAGCAACAACTTCCCACTCTCACTTCTATAAAGCTGCCAGCACATGATGTGTGCCCTGTGCCGTGCCGCAGAGGTCAACATGAACCTCTGACCTTCAGCAGATCCTGCCAGCCTGGTGATCAGGCAGTTTTGATTCCTTGTTTTGATGCTCAGCATTTTTAAGGAAAACATGTTTGTTGATTAATAGTTGTCAGATTGTATGTATGTACTGTATCTACAGTAGAGGGGCTGAGATTCATTTTTGCATAGAATATGGTGCTTTTATTTGTGATCATGTGACCTGAAGTGTATGGTAGATCAGTCCAGCTTCACAGGCTGTAACTCGGTTTATGTAACATCTGAGCTGTAGAGAAACCAGTGTGGTGAAGTGGAGGGCAGTTCTTTGGGGTAACAAATTTGAGAGGGGGCATAACCTTCTGTGTTCCTCTTACAGATGGGTCCATCTCTCCCTGGGCACACAGGACTTCTCCTTTCTCTGTGCCAGCTGTTTCCGCACTGAAAACAATCTCTTAAAAAAAAAATTGAGTCTTCCCACCATCATGTATGCACATCAAAACTGTGTTTATAATATAATCACTGCAATCATGTGAGTGTCCATGTCAGCAGTGGAACATGCGTACTATGGATAGATGCAATTTTGCTCGCAGTGAAAATTTAAACTGCGACTTCATTTGGATGAACTCTAAATTTGCATTAGTAGGTGTCAGTTAAAGGCTGATCAAAATGTAAACAAAAGTTTCACCATCATGTTGTAATACACAAACTAATACAAGTTAGTTTGCTCAGTTGTGATGGAATTGCAGATGTTCAAATTTTCAAATGTTTGAGCACTTTCAGAACTTCTTGTCTGTGGCGTCTTAAAAGTTCATTCTTAACCTTGAAAACAGCAGTTGACAACTTTCAGCCTTTACTCTAATGGAAGGGAAGTAATCAGAGCTCAGAAATGGATGTTTTAATGACAGTATCTGATATCAACTGAGCAAATCCCATCTGCTGATGAAGATCTTGATATAGCCGAGAGCTCCGGAATAGTTACTCATTGGACCTTTTTTCTGATGCTGTGAAAAACTTTCTTACATCAGTAATGTTTGTAAATGCAGCTGTTAAAGCAGCTAAAATGGACAAACACACAAAATACACATGTACAGTACAAACAAATATTCTGTTTTATACATATATATACCTCAAATTTACATTTGTATCAGAAAAAATACAGATTTAGATTCATGAATCCACTTTAGATTATTTCCTTTAAACTTTCAAATTTAGTAAATTGTCTGGGCGTGTGGTTTATCATGTTATTTGATAGTGGAAAGCAAGCATATCCTAGACTACAGGAGTGTAGGAAAAAAAGTTTAAGTTGTTTAAGTTAATGTTTAAAGATGGGCTTACTGTTATAATTTAAGTCCCCCTCCACTCAAAAATGTGTTTTCACACCTCTCTCTCACTTTGAATTTCTTTTTATATAACAAAAGCTGAATACCCACAGCTCTGTGCAGATGTCAAAATCTGGCTGTGAAAGGCTGTAATTTCTACCCATTGACACCTGTTTGCACACTAATGTGAAAAACAAGCAATGTGTAGCTCATCGAGCAGACCTCTGCGTAGAGTGAGGCTAGTTCCTGAGCCATCATTGAGGTGATAGATTATCGAGAAAGATCTGAGTAGAAATGATACACCACAGGTGCAAAAAATGACTTGTGCTGACAGGTATCTTTCTGCTACAGCAGCAAAGTGGCGAGGTTATGAAATGACTGCAGCCAAATCTCGGTAATACTCATCGGTTATGTGCCGTCCTGACAACCATGGGTTAAAGGCTCAAATTTAAGGGCAAATTGCCCCTTCAGCTCCCCATAAACCCAAATGACAGACAAGTAAAGCCATAGCTGCATCTTCAGGCACAATTTGCCCTTTGTAACCTGCAGTGCACTCATGTAGGTTTGGTCATAATGTAAAGACTGTAGTCCATTACCTGGTGATGTCAAATGAGCTTCTGAAGCACTGATAGACTGCAGCCACAAAATGTAATCACTGTAAATTGGATTTTGAGAGGTGAGAAATGAGCGCATTGCAATTTTGAGTGATTATCTCGGCAGGTGTGGTGGTCCATGTCTGGGAAAAGATTTTTTTTTTTTAATGAAAATGCTCTTTTAGACACACATACACAGACACACTCTGTCCTTCTGACTCCTGGGAGAGCAGGTGTGTAGAGGGGATTGAATCTAGAGAAGTATTTCAGGTACTAGAGTTAATAAATGGCACATTATGTTCTATATTACTTCTTTTATTGCAACAGTTATTACTTTTCTTGCATCATTTTCATGATATTGTATCTGATCTGCAAGACTTGAAGAACCTGCTGATTGACGTCATTGTAGCGTCAAAGTTTGCAGAGAGCCGGCACAAAGACAATAGAGGCGCTACAATTAGCAGAGTGGCTAATCAGCAAAACCAAATTGACATGATGATGATGATAATGGAGAAGTGTGATGGCACATTTAGTGCAGTGGCAGTTTGTGTTTATCTCAGTGGGGGCAGACAGACAATTTATTTATTTATTTGAGAGAGACAGAGCACATTAATGAACATCAGTATTAAATACAAGCTGTAAACATACTAAGTGTTTAGATCATTCATCAAGCAAAAGCACCAAAAATGATCTGGTTCCAGCTTCCTGTAATTCTTAAATGTGAGGATTTGCTGCTTTTCTCTGGTTTATATAGTCAATGTTTTGGGGTTTTTGGTCTTTTTGTTGGAGAAAATAAGCAATCTGAAGATATTACCTTCAGCTCTCGGGCATTTTTCATTATTTTTGGATATTTTATATAATATGCTATATATAATTGATTGCAGTTATATGTGTAAATTTGTTTCATATCCACCGGTTTTGCACAAGGATAGAGACCAGTTTGCAAATCTCCATCTGTGCAATTTTGCCTACATTGATGGTCCAATTAATGAGTACAATATAACAAACAACTACCGGGGTTTCTGAAAAAAAGTGTACTTTTTCTTCACAACACTCAGCGGTCATTCATTCAAGCTTTATGTACACTTGGAAAGGAAGGAGAAAACAAATAATTACACTTCCCTGCAGTAAAATCTTAAAACCAGGACAATCGTAATGTATTAATGGACAGGTTCACCATTTTTCAAGTCTGTCTTAAAACAACAGTCAGGTGTCCAAATGAACTTTGAAACAGGTTTTACTTGCTGTAATCATTCCTCCCGTTCATACTCACCAGAAGAGCTGACTGTAAGTTTTTCTGAAGATAATATGAGGCTTCAGCCGTCAGTCAAATAAAGTGGAGATCTTCCACATTTACAGTCTTTTTAGTGAAAAAAATCCCTCTTTTTGTCTTGACGGAAAAAGTCTTTTCCTGTTCAGTTGAAATGGAGAGATTGTAACAAAAAGAAAGAATTTGGCACTAAAAAGACTAACTTTGAAAGATTTGGACTTAATTTAACTAATTTGGATGACTGAAGCTTAGATATTAGCTTCAGACAAACTTTTAAATACATTTCTGTACGGAAGGAGGACTGTGGATTTTGTTCCCCATCATCTTACATTGAAAGTGCATCATGAAGAGATCTCTAAATGATCAGTTTGAACAGGAGGAATGATCGCAGCGAGAAAAACATGTGCCAACGTTCATTTGGGCACCTGACTGCTGTTTTGAAAAATTGCAAAACTATCCTCTAAGTGGATTTATCCTCCAGTAGAACCCTGATTATAAAGTGGTGTTAACTGAATAAACTGACACTGATTCATAGGTTTGGAAATATTGTTTGTGTACTGCACATCTGTGCAGCTTGTTTGCAGCCTTGGCTGAAGAATAATAATCAGTTTCCTCTCTGAACTCTCTGTGCTAATGAGCTCAGAGGAAAGTAAAGGTCAGACTTCCGCTCTGCTGCTCAGTGAGTGTAGATATTTAATGCAGGCCTCTGATTAAATGGCCCAACATGTCCTGGTGGATAACACATTAATGCTGTTACTTGTGCATAAAACTGCATAAAAAGACACTTAACACTCAATTTAGAACAAACAACAACATTAAAATAACAATTCACTGTAAGACAACTCAGTGTTTCCACAAACAATTGTTTCTTTAATGAAGTTGTCTCGTTTATACTCTAGAAAAGGCGACAACAGACTCTCAAACTCAAAGATAAAGGATGTCTGTCTACAGTCTGAAGAGATACTAGTTTCTCCACCAACAAGAGCCTCACTAAATCAGAGTGCATACCAAGTCCATTTTATCTGGCACTAGATGCATATCACCTTGTGTAATTTGAGGAAGGATGTATGTGGGCTTTTAAGCTGCAGCAAGTTCAGGTCTCCAGTAAACAAACTAAACAAAAGGGTAAGCATGTAATTGTCTTGGATGTAGTGAACAGTCTAGACTGATGACTCTTTACAAAAGTTTAGAGTGTGTGAGAGAGGATTCCTCTGCTGTCTCCATGTTGCTGATGCTCTGTGAATATCATTTAAAGCAGTCTGTCATGTCCATCTCTGATATTAAATTTGCTGTTGTACTGACTTTGAATATTTCAGCCTCGTACTGAAGATGAGGATTTACTATTTACACACTGAAGTACTTGTACAAACAGTATGAAACTCATATATACAGTATACATATATACATGCACATGATTGGAAGTCCTGGTTTTTGTGGATGTTGCACAGTGGAGGCGTTTTACATGTGTGAAGTGATGATATTGGCTTTTGAAGAGTGGACACATATTTCAATATTTATTGAATTGAAGCTACTAATAGTTTAGTCATTCAAGTATTTTTTGTTGGAATATTTGCAATGGAGAGATAGGAGACCAAAAAGAATGGTTGAAAACTTGAAGGATATCAAATCAAAGAAATGATACTTAAATGTTGACAGAACCCTCAAAGCTCTTCTCAGCTGACTGATGTTCATTCAGAGTTTTTTCTTTCTTTCTTTCAGTATCTACTTTGTTACAGAAAGTTTCCAAAATGTGCAGCAAAGTGCAAAAGCTTTGTCTAAAAATAAAAATACTTGCCTGTGTACCTGTAGTGTGAACGGTGCAGTTTGCTGAATGGCCTGAACTAGGTTTAGATTGAGACGATAAGACACCAAACAGGAAGGTGTGGTTTGATTCAGGACTTTCCCTGAGCAGCATCAAATTCACAAAATAAGACAACAACAAAGTTAAAGCGGTTTCTTTCATAATCACAGCATAAAGTTTGTCTCTCTTGATAATAATTGGATTCAAATCCTGAAGGGGTTTTTGTTTTTGTTCTGATTATTATTATTTTTCTCTGCTAAAAGTAACTGAGAATCAGCAATCATGAGTCCAAAACCAACCAAATTTGGTAGGTTGGTTCCTATGGCCCTCCACTACTCAGGCACCAATAATCCTCTGTGTCAGCCAGATGGTGGCGCTGTAACGATGAACTTCACGTTTAGGATTGCATGGCTTATCACAACAAACCTAAAATTCTAGATATTTCACATTCTAAACTTCAAAAAACAAACAACAAACACACACATACAAAAAATCTCCTGTATGTAATATTTCAGATGACAAAAGCCTTTTTTGATTGGTGTCAAATGTCACCAAAATATTTGACAATAGACCCAAAACCAGCAGAATGATGTGTGATTTTTTTTTTTTTTCAGAATTTTCTCACCAACATTCTGACAGACAAAATATTGCAGTCTGCCACATATGATGTCATTGTCTCATGTTGTAAGAAGGTGTGCAGAAACCATGTTATAAGTTATAAGTAAGTCATAAGTTATTTCCTCTGAGGATACAAAGGTCCAGGGTTTGAATCTCAGGGTGTCCAATTCAAACCTGCCAAGCATGTGGTAATTAATGCATGTGGCATGTTTTCATATTCTTTCAAAGGTCATATCAAGTCAAAGACTGCCTTTTATGATTAGACATTAGAATCTTTTATCAGTATTCTATCTAATAGATTTGATTTGGTTAATCTATAATTATGGACAAATACTATTTAAGCAAATTCACAAAAAAAACAAAAAAACAAAACAGGATTAAATTGCTAAAGATTCCAGCTGTCTTTCATTTATTTGATTGCTTTGTGACTGTTTTGAAGTCTGAACTGTTTATCTGAAATATGCTCCTGTATTTATTTGGTCTGTTTCTCTGTGTGCTCATGCTCTTCATATTTCATAATGTTGATAAGCCAAAACAGGAAAAGAGAGCGATTTAACTTTTATTTTGAAAGCACCTACTGGATCTCTTGCATCTTATTTCGTCTCACTTAACACCATTTCCTGAAAACGCCAGCTGGTATTTCGCCTCCGGGCTGAGAGCGACATCAGTGTGTTCTATCAAGGCACTGTGAGCGCTCGGGCCTGTCTGCTGCTCTGTCACCACTTTACTGTCACTTTAGCAGCACATGACAGCGCAGCGGGACTCTACACACACACACACACACACACACACACATCCACACGTCACACCGAGCAGTCTGAAACTTTCTCTGCAGCTGTCGCATCTGGAAGAACAGGTAAGAATATTTCCACCTTTTATAAATTCATGTTTGTGTTACAGCAGGCGACGTACTTGCGACAACAGCTCTGGGCTGAAGTCCCAAATGTCCCACTGATTTATAACTACAGGTCAGATATTTAAAGCTCAAGCAACAAGTTGAAGAACTGCGTCTGTCAAGAATCTTACTCAGGTTGGTTAACAGGTGACAGAAACACAGAGGAAATCATTACATAGAGGCTGGATGGTTTAATGGAGAGTTTAGGTATTATAGGAGGCTCTTCTTTGTTGCTTTTTAAATAATAATTTCTAGATCTTAACAGCTTTGTAAGGAGTTGGATAAAAAATGATACTTGTATCATGAGGAGGATATATAACAGATAGTCTAATCATACATTTCTCCTTAAACATCTTCTACACTATACTTGTGTAATTTGACCATATATATATCCATATCCATATTTTGGATGACTGGGACTATTATGGATGTTATTGTGGGTTTCTAATGTGGTTTACTAATGTGAACACAAGCCCACTTCAAAAAGCACTTATCACTGTGTAAACAAGCGGCTCCTATCAGCCTGCTGCTATGATACAGACAAGCTCACAGGAAGAATTCCCTTTTCTCCTTGTTTGAAGTGAGTATGTGATGGTGGATTATTACCACATTAGTATGATCAACATGTTGCTTCAGTTTATTTATGTCTGATCTATCCGAAACAGCTGATAGAGCTGGAGTTGCATTCATTCAAACTTATTTTGGCCGTGTGTAAATGATTATGATAAGACATGTTTTAGAGTAGAGCTGCAATGATTAGTCAATTATTCAATCAGTCATTTGGCAGAAAGTTTATCAGCAACGATTTTGATGATTTGAATTAAGTCATTTTTCATTCCCTTGTTTTAGCTTCTCAAATGTTTGGTCAAAAGCAGTTTGAAAGTGTCAGCTTGGGCTTCAATAGATTTAAATTTTAGAAACCAGGCGATTAATTGAGGAAAATAATCAGAAGATGAATTGCTAATTAAAATAACCATTGGTCCCTGATTCTGAGGCATTTTGTCATTTCTTTAGAGGTTGTTTTCTGCATGTATGATTTAAATGTGTATTGAATACTAGTACAGTGTTTTTGTGCTAAATATTAGGAAATGAAAGGAAGTTCTTGTTGCATTGGTTTAGGGAGATTTGCTCTTTCATTAGCAATGTTTTGAGCTGTAGGAATGGTGACCTGTCCTCTCTGAATGTATTTGTTCATGAAATTAAAGATTTCATCACTGCAGTATTTTTGCAAGATTAAAAACATGTATCCCACTTAAAATGCATCTTCTCTGCCCACACACCTGATAGATTTTAAAAATAAAACAATGGATAAAGTTTTGGAATTAACTAAAATTGTTTCTCTTGTTAAAACTTTTGCTCTGCACTCTTCAAACATCACCAGTCCTAGTTCAAGGCAGCTACTTTCTTAGTAAATTTACCAAATAAACCAAATAACCAACATTATGATTTATAGAATGTAATTTTAATGTTTGTTTAGACACTCAGAGGTGCTGCTTCAAGTCCGTGGACATTTTTGTTGGCTGTAGTCTAATACAAAGTTTGGAGGTTTGTATTAGACAACAGTAGATGAGGATGTATTGCAGGGCTGATGGATTTCATTGCTTTCAAATGAACAGTGGTACCTAATTAACAGGATTTTTGGTGTTGGGCAGCTGCCAGCTTCAAATGTTTTTTTTTGCCAAGTACGGTGTTTAATTTGTCTTTTTTGTAATTGTCATGATCAAACATAAGTTGAACACACAAATCTTGGTGTGTCAACTTGAGGCTTTTTTCTCAGCAGGGCAAACATTTCAGTCAGATTTTTCACATTGTCTGGCACAAACCAGCACTCACATTCCCACTCATACTCCCTTACTGTATATAGTAAGGTACGGCTTCTTTCTGCAGAGCTGTCTCATGTCTGTTTCCGCCTGGTATTAAGGGGGCAGTTTGGTTTTAGGATGGGAAAACGACTTTGGCCTTGAGCTTTTGTGTAAAAGGCATGCACTTCTGGCCAATGGCCAGGATCAGTTCTGTCACTTCAGAATTTTGCTTTATTTGGCTTTGACCTTTGTGCACAGTTTTTTGTTTTATTTTGTTTTGTTTTTTTGGGTGGGGGGGAAGCATGTAAAATTTAAACAAACAAGAAAGCACACAGTGACTACACTCCAGCTAGTTTTGGCTAGCTATTTTACTCACTTTTTCTTAATTCCTGAAATTGAAAAATCTGTTTATGCTCCAACATCCCAGTAATTGAGTTTGTTATACCAGATAAAGTTTCTAAATAATCATAATGGAAAATAAAAATTAACACCACATAAACTACTCCTGCTGTAGCTATCCTAGCTTAGCAGAGTAGCAATAACTGATGTCTCTGCAGCCTCTGATTTGAGTGAAATGTATGTGGTTTTATGTGGTTAAGCTACCAAATAATATATTCAATTAAAGATACATTTATTCAATGAGTTCATTGATGAAATGAAATATCAGTTACACAGTCTGGCTTAATGAAGTGGCTTTATCACTTCACTGCAGTTACTGCACTCTGTCTAGGAAGTAACAGTTAGAGACCAGCAAGCCATAGAACTGGTTGTTGAGGTCCTTGAGTAACATTTTCTAACTGTTGTAGAGCCCTTGAGCAAGGCGTTGAAAACAAGCTTAACCTTAAACTTCAAAAATCAAATTCTAAAAAAGAATTTAGGCTTATATTTCTTAGCTTATCTGTCTGTGTGGGCTGGCATTAGTGGCAGTAGAATGAGCAGCGTCATGGAGGAGCCGGGAGGTTTTCTCCCACAATGATCAGCCTGCTGCTGGACAGTATAACAGCAGGGAGGCAGCGTTGAAGACAAGGTCAAAGCTTCAAAGGAAACAAAAACTCTTCCACATCTGCCTTTACCCCCAAAAGGAAATTAAAAAAAGCAAACCACAAATTATGTTCTATTCTCTTTAGAGTAAAGCGACTCGTCTGTTTTAGGAGTCAGTTCATTGGCTTAAAACACAATGTCATCGGAAATTTTGTGAAAATAAATCCCTTATTGAACAAGACAGCGCAATATTTTTTGTACTTACAGCAGCACTTTAAGTGAGATTAAACTCTAACTTCTGTTCAATTTATTGCACTTGTGATTGTGTAATGTTGAGAGCGGGGCTGCATTAGTTGCATCTCAAGTTTCTGTGAGCCAGTGTGTTCTTTTTTTTTATCATCAATCATTCTCCATGATTCAAGCAGAAACAGATGAGCTGGCAAGCATTGTAATTAAACTTCAGAGAATATCCCAAACTCCTTGATTTCTTGGTATTCCATCAGTCCAGATGTCAGGTAAGAATTGATAAACAGAGATGACAGAGGTACATCCATCCTCCCACTGCCAACACACACTTGGTATTATCAGCCAGAAATGGGTCGTTTGTTAAAGCAAATGGTGGGTATGTGTGTGTGAAGGCTACGGTATGTGTACCATCACTGAAGTACTAATCATCTGTAATAGCAGTAGGCTAATTTAGAATAGTTTTAAACCTTAATGTGAAATTATACTCTCATTATTACACAATACACAAAATGCAGTCAATAGAGCATCTTAAAACTTATTAAATGTCTTTTATCTTCAGGGAATCCTTAAAAGATTTAATGGTTTATTTATGGCATATTATGTATTTCTGTTAATTGACATTTGCCTATATGATATCAGATTTTTTTTTTTAAACTTTCAACCAAAAAAGGGCAGGGGAGAGAGGAGGTTGATGGCAAAGTAGCACCTGTTTACACCAAAAAACCATCTGCAGACTTGCATACAAAGAAGTATCTTGTTCAGATTTGTATTTTGTTGTATTAAACTGCAGACAATGTAGATGTGTGCCCCAGATTCTTAAAGATAAATTCAATATGGACTACAAAAGCGAGCATCTAAATGACTGTGTGTTATTGAGAGATTACCTGTGATGACTGTTCAGTTCTTCAAGAGCTGTGGTTGCTTGTTCCATTGATACTAAATTTAAATAATCTTAAAGTCTATTAATAATCTGAAAATTCTCCTTGTTGAAACAGTTTGGTCTAAAGAATGAGTATCGTCCTCTTTACTGGGAGTGCAGTCAACTGTTGCATCACACCTGATGTTCTTCCATTTACCTTGCTGCCCAATGTACTCTCACCAAGCACTTTATTAGGAACAACTGTGCAATCTAATGCAATCCAATACAACAGCTCTGCCATAAATTCTACTTTTACAAAGCATATACATTTTCAGTTTTTATTGACATTGTCAAAAAGGTGTTTATGTTTATTATTGAGGTCATATTGAGTGGTGATGGCGTACTGGAGTGCATTATATTGAAACGTGTTACTAATATCGGGGTGGACAGATGTAAATCAATGCCCCACTCAATGTCTGCACAGGAAATCGATGCCCCCAAAATGTCGATTTCTCAAGTACAATCACAACATCTTTATCAGGTAATTATGTATTACCTACCCATATTGTCTCTGTATCTCTTTATCTTGCCCATGAAGCCAAGACAGCAGTCGGTTTTGTTCTAGGGCTGCAAATAATCTTCATTGTTTTTATTATTGATTAATCTACCGTTTATCTTCTCAATTAAGCATATAATCATTTTCATCTATAAAATGTCAGGAAATACTGAAAAATGTCCATTACAATTTTCTAGAGTCTAAGGTGTCTTCAGATGAGAAGAGTCAGAGCAAATCTGAAATATTTTCAGTTTATAATAATATAAAAAAAAGCTGGAAAGACTGCCATTTTGCTTTAAAAAAATATTCAAACAATTAATTAACTGACTGTTGACAAGACTTTGCAGCTCTGTTTGGTTCATCGCATTTCTTCTTTAAACAGGTCATGTCTGAATCCTGGCTGTAATTGTGATGCCTTTCTCTAATTTATTTGCAAAGCATTCATGGCTGTAGGCTTTAGTTCAAGATAAAAAAAAACATTCACAGAATATTTTAAGAGTCATTAAAATTTGTAATACTGCTCACATGAAGTAACCTCTGCAGGAGCTACTTGCAGCAATAAAATAGCAGGATGATTGGTGATGTTAAATGGTGAGAAAAAGTAATGCTTTGATGGCTCCATTTCCCAGAGTTTCATAGCTGTGAGAATGATTTCTCCACTCATCTTTGAGGTGGTACCATTAAAAAGAAAAAAATCCCCTTGGCACCTCGCACAATATCCAAAGTAATGAATTTTTTCACCTGCACTATTTGCAGCTTTGTGAGTTTAATTACTTGTTGTTCTCAGCAGTGCTCACTTTACGCTTATAGCACAAGACTTAAACTACTCCTACGGATTACTGAGTTTTGTTGGCCAGAAAAACCAAGCTTCTCTTAGCAATTTGGCAAGATTAATCCAAATTAATCAGTTTTTTCTTTGGGAAAAGTAATGACTTCCAGAAGTGAGCTTTATGCCAGAAAGGTACAGAGAATGTGCACCAACTCTGACTGAAGACAGACTCCTGCCGCCCAGGAATCATTAACTCTGCCATATTTGCTGTATCAGATGTTTTAAAAGTAAACTAACATGTCTTTGGACTGTACTGAGCTTTGTGTGTGTTGTATTTATTGATCTACCTGCTGTCTCTGTTTGCAGTACATTATCATCCTATATCCTTTAATCAAGCCTGGATTTTCACTTTAAGCTTCTCTAGTTCACATACCTGAATTATGACCTTAAGTAGCTTGAATCCACATTACTGATATTGCATGGAAAAAAATATATCTTATATATATATATATATATATATATATATATATATATATATATATATATATATATATATATATATATATATATATATATATATATATATATATATATATATATATATACAGACCTGAAAGTTTCTAAAGCCTTTGACCTTTGATTACAGTGACCCCAACAAACTAGTCAACTTCATTTGTATAGACTAGTGTGCCAGATTTATTTTAGCTTTTAACTGAGGATTGCTGGTGGTCATGAATGGAATTTTCCTGATGTGTTGTATGGAGAAGACATGAATTATAAAAGAATTATAAATGTAAAAGATAAAGAAAATACTAATTACTCATATATAGTTCAAAAACAGATTTAAAAAAAATTAGTTAGTGCTTACTTCTGGTTACTTGGTTGACATCATTGAGGTGATTTCATGACAGGGAGTCAAACTTTGGACATTCATCTATATCACTCTCATTTGGTCAATGAGAGTTTGAAGTTTGAAGTGCCATCTAAATTATTGACAAAGATATTACCTGAGATGTTGCATTTGGACAGAAAAATAGCAGAACACATTTGATAAAAGTATCAAAGGCACAAATATCTGAATTGAAATGACATGTTACAACAACACTTAACTGCAACATTTATGTTTAATACTACACACAACCCCTTACAAATAAATAAAAGTTTATTTCCTTAAACTTGTGCATTTTTTTATGTTCCAGGGAAAAGGTGAAGCACACATCTCTGACTGCATCCATATGCTGCCACCCAAAGATGTGAGACTCAGAGCTGGGCTGAAATTGTGCACTGAACATCTTCTCTTCTCTGGCGTAGACGGACTGCTGCCTTGTGCTCACTGACCTCTGCGTTTTTTCACAAGTTCAACCCCTTCTTCTCATCATGTTATGTGATATGTGCCAACGCTGGCATTTCATAGTAAGCAGAGTCAAAACAAAGGGAGACATCCATCAGTCTGAGAATTTACCATGTGAGCTCATGAGTAATATTAAACTATCCTGGCCTGTGTAGGTACATCTGCTGGTGCATATTATATTCTAGGCCAGTTTTTCTTTTTTGTTGTTGTTGGTTTTTTTAATCTAAATCTAATACTTGCAGATAATGACATTTCAATAGTGAACTTGACTGAAAGGGAAAAACATGACTGTATCCTAGGCTCCTTTATTCTGTGCCAATGATGTAGTAAATCTAGTGATAGTGAGACATCTGTAGTTGTGATGGCCGCTGCCTCCTCTCCAGGGAAGGATCAGCCCCTCCTGCAGCTCCAGGAGGTGGACTCCAGTCGAGTTGGCAGTCGTGTCCTCTCCCCCACTCTCAGCTCCTCCTCTCCCAGCCTGTCCCTTGAAACCAACCAGCCCATCTGCATCCCCTCCCCTTATACTGAACTGAGCCGTGACTTTACTACCATACCTTTCTACAGTCCAACTATTTTCAGTTATGCTGGTCCGGGCATTTCAGACTGCCCCTCCGTGCATCAGTCACTAAGACCTTCATTATTCTGGTCCAGCCATGGACATGTGGGCCCATCCATACCCCTGCACCACTCCCAGGCTCACCCTCAGCATGAGCAGCCAATCCAGAGTCCATGGGTGGAGCTGTCACCACGGGACAGTTTCTTAACAACCAGGTGGGTGCATCCATTCCTGGCCCTGATACACAGTTTCAACAATTCATTACTTAAACTCACAAGTCAGTTGGAACCATAGCATTTTTTTAACAAGTCAAAATATAACAATCACTACTTGTAGGATGTAGGATTAGATCTCCCAAGACTCACACAAAAATAAATTTCAAGTGAATAGAAATATTTCAAAATAAAAGGTGACCTCAAAGACAATGAAACTATACAGAAGAGCTACTTTTGATTATAATATTCTCCACTTTGACTGATCGAAATCTCACTTTTTCTGTCACTCTTTTCAGTTTCACTGCTGAATTTTTCTGTTTTGTATCTGCAATTGTTGTACTTTGAGACCCCTGACCTTTTGCTCCAAAATTAATTAATCTATTTTGTGTGAGATTCTTGGGAGATTTTTTCAATTATAATGAAACTAATCTAAACCCATAATTCTAATTTTAATCATGAAGAATTGCTTTTGTCTTGTCATAACTTCATAATCAGTCATTAGCAATAAGAGTAAATGCTTTGGTATATGCATGAAATCATTCTCGTACTGTCTTTTGCTGTCTCTCTAGTTGTGTAACTTCTTTAACAAAGGCTGCAAGTAGGCCAAAATATTATGTAATCATACCGGTGTGGTAATAATTAATAGTCATGCCACACGCATGACACTGACACTTACTGAATTTCTGTATTTGATAGCAAGAGTGTGAGGAGGCGTTCCCAAGAGAGTGATGAGGGTGTGGTGTCATCAGGCGGAAAGACAGACCTCCACTTCTGTGCTGTGTGTCATGACTATGCCTCGGGCTACCATTATGGCGTCTGGTCATGTGAGGGTTGTAAGGCCTTCTTCAAGAGGAGCATCCAAGGTGAGACACAGAAACACAGGTTGTACAGTACAGTATGGTGAAGATCTTCATCATACTGTCAATCCCCAGAGGTGTTGATCGAACTAAGTTCAAGGCCATAGTGCTTTTTCCCAGTAAATGTCAGTTAGCGTCTTTTTGAGTTTTAAAATGGCAATGTTGGTCTGTCAGTCAGCCCATTTAGTTGAGTAGCTGGAAATTTTGTAAAAACATTCATGATTCCCAGAGGATGAATCCTACTGATGTTGGTGCTCCCCTGACTTTTCCCATATGACAACCATGTTTGGTTTTCAGTGAAATGTGACAACCATT
This sequence comes from Euthynnus affinis, assembly GCA_029490765.1. Taxonomy (NCBI): domain Eukaryota; kingdom Metazoa; phylum Chordata; class Actinopteri; order Scombriformes; family Scombridae; genus Euthynnus; species Euthynnus affinis. Next base: position 7,732,010 of record CM055853.1, on the reverse strand, counting down.
AAATGGATTACCATGAAATTTGGTACAAACATTGATGTTCCTTTCAGAATGAAATGTAATGACCATAGATCAGATCAGAATTTCAGTTTCTCCAATGCTTTGGTATATGACCAAATGCCTGCAAAACTATGACATTGCCATCAGCCTAAGCTGGACTTTGTGGTTAGTGCTAATTAACATATGTTAGCATGCTAAGATGCTAAACTAAGACGGTGAACATGGTAAACATACTTACTAAATATCACCATGGTAGCATTGTCATTGTTAGCATGTTAGCATTTAGCTCAAAATTAGTGTAGCCTAACAAAGTTTCTAACACAGATTTTCAAACTAGGATAGTCTAAAACACTTTTCTAGTGACATTTGATCCACGCATTTGATTTTTTTTTTTTTTTAAATTTCTTTTATGTGACATTTACTGTAGCTGAATGCCAGTCTTCTGAACTGTAGTTGCGGCAGCCGATGTGTAAGCCTTCATTGACAGTGTCATTAACGTTTTCAGGACAGTAAGAGGTGGGGAGGAATTGAAATGGTCCCATAAGAAAAAAATATGAGCTTGTCATCAGTGCCCTTTAGCAGGTGCTTATTTTGCAGTGAGTCAGCGGTGAGCTCTAGTTTTAGGAGGAACATGTCTCACAATCTACAAATCTGTTGGACTTCTGGTTGAGGCAGCACCATCTGAAGACTTGTGAAAGGCCAGGCACTTTACTAGAACATTTTTTTTCTTACATGTAACCACTCTACAGCTATTTATTCACAATTTCCATTTGAGTGGGGATATCTGAAATAATTTTGGGAATGAGACTGCAACACAGTTATCTTAATATGCCTGACACATGTAACAAAACACAGGATGCTAGTGCAACAACATGTAGCATGGTGTGAGATAAGAAGATTGAAAACAGAGCCTCTTCTGAAGATTGACAAGACAGCAGAAACCCATGCCAATGAAATCAGAAAAGAAGAACAGTTCAGGGAGGGACTCAAAAATGCAATGGAGCAAGGAGGCACCAAGGTTACCACTTTGGAGGTTTGTGTGACTTGTGTGGTTCCTTGGAAGTGGCAGAAAAATTATAATTATATTGCAAATTATATTGCTAATTTGTAACAGAAGAACGAGGATTTGGGAGCAAAGTCCCGACGATGTAATCTGTGCATAATCGGTGTGAAGGAGAGACAGGAGGATGGAAAAAATATTTCGGCATATGTGGTGCAGTTACTTAAAGAGTCACTGAGGCTGGTATTAGACCAGTATAAGACTGAGCACAGCATACTCTGAAGGAGAGACCAGTAGACAACCAGCCAGCCTTTGTGGAGCATTTGTGGTGCCATGTAACTACTTCCAAGAATGAGAGCTGCTACACAGAAGAAAGACATTGTCTCTACTGATGAAGACCATATCCAACCTGACTTCACCGAGAAGGTCAGATGACAACAGGTTGGGTTCGGTGAGGTGCGAGGCTCTGGGAGGGGATATGATAAGGATTGTTCTACCTGGCAGAGTTGAGGATTAAAATGAAAGATGGACTAAGATGGAGTTTCAAGAACCCTAAACTAGCCAAGATGTTTGTGGTGACAAACTGGACACCATGGACATAGCAAGATTATGGGTCCTGAACAAAATGTGACCCAATCTCTGGGATGCTGAAATTAGCCATTTGCACTGAAGAAGGTGGACAGTAGGTTGACTGCAATGGACCTTACATACTTCAATTGTCAATAGTATTTTTGCCTACTAGTTGCCTTCATTTCTACACTACAAGTAAAACTCATTCATATCAACATAAATGTAGGCTGATGTCCACACTCCTCTTCTCTGAGGTTCTAAAGCTTTTTGTTTGTCTATATGGTTCTTAATGATAGAGTCTTTATATGTATTTGTGAACTGTCTGTACGGTATGGATTGCTGAGAATAGCAATGGGAACACTAACAAGATTTAAATGTTTTCATTTAAGAAGTTGCAGTTACAGTTTAACTTATTAATACTGGTCACATATTCTGGTTGAAACTCTGTCCTGTTAGATGAGTTGTTGTTTAAGTCATGTTAGTGACTATGACTGGAGGCGCTAGCAGCTCCTATTGCACAATATTGTTAATTTCCTTTATTTTCCACATGGGTATGTGTATTTGCCTGCATACATTTGTGTACTTGCTCCCCCCAAAATCCCATCTCACAGGGAGCCAATGTGGTATATGTGTGTTGGGCTTAGTGTATTTTGTTGAGCTGTGATATTGATTGTGTCATGTTGTGACGAGTAAATGCATATGTTGGAAAGGTTTAATAAAAAGATTCCAAATATTACAAATCTGTTGGATCCTCAGAATTCTTTATTTGTGTAAATTCTTCCTGTTTTCTTTACCTTATCTTTTTTTCTCTGTCCTTCTTCGTCTTTCTTCTTTGTTTCAGGACACAATGACTACATCTGCCCAGCAACAAATCAATGCACTATAGACAAGAACCGCCGTAAGAGCTGCCAGGCATGCCGCCTTCGCAAGTGCTATGAAGTTGGCATGACCAAGTGTGGTTAGTGTAGTTTTATTGTCCTATTTATATTCTTCTCTTTCCATCTGATGGTTTTGCAGGACAGCTACAGATAATATTTGCCATCATGATCTTGCCCAATAAAGTGTATTTAATCAAAATATGTGTATATTTTTTTGCAATATTTCAATTAAATGTCTAATATATGACTGAGGTTCCTGTGCCACTGATGACTGTATATGTACTTAGAATAATTCATGTATTATTTACAGAAATTAATAATTGCTCTGGGTTTTCATTTCCCTGCACTTTTCTAAATGCTAAACGCTATTCCACATTGAGAAGACATTTTAAAAGAAAAAGTGAATGTTAATATGATTTTGGTCATAAAGAGATTGTTTTGAATAGAAAACTTGCATAAATCAGGTTTTGGTCACTGCTGTAGTTTCTCTGGTATTTTCCTCCTTTTTATACCCAGAGCAATATGATCCCATTTGATCTGTTGATTCAAATCTGTTCAACAGCTGTTTGAAGTGGAGGAAATTGCTGTTAGCTGTAGGGAACTTTATGTGACACATACTGCATTTGTTTTATTTTTTAAATTGTAATTCAGTATGATAATGAATTTAAATTGTGTAGTATTTGCCTGTGATCATGTTAAATTCACAGAGGACAGGGAAAAAACTTCTTGAAAAGAAGTTAAAACATGAACAAAACAACAGCCATATTTCACAAAAATGTAGAGGCGAATGTATATAAATGCTTTTATAGTTGACATCTTGTTCTCTTTGGTTCAGGTATGCGTAAGGAGCGTGGAAACAGGAACCAGCACACGAGGCAAGTGAACCGCTTGTCCTCACAGGGCAGAGCCAACGGACCAAAGGTGTTAACCGGACCAGCAGCAAGGTTGTTAATTGAGCCCCAACCTCCTGCACTGACCGCAGAACAGCTGATTGAGCGAATAATGGAGGCAGAGCCACCAGAGATCTACCTCTTGAATGACATGAAGAGGCCACTGGACGAAGCCAACGTCATGATGTCTCTCACCAACCTGGCTGATAAGGAGCTGGTTCACATGATCAGCTGGGCCAAGAAGATTCCTGGTGTGTGTGTGTGTGTGTGTGTGTTGTGGTTTCCATTAGGTCCTTTTAGTGCTTGAAAGAAAGTTATTTATTTTACAGGTTGAAGAGTTAATTTCAGTGACATCTTTTTTTATGCTTCAAACATCATAGGGCTTCAGAGAACTTTTTGACAAGAAGTGATATTTACATAACATGATTGTCAACCTTTGTGCCTTACAAAGTCTAGACTTCTCATTCAGTTCATGCAGTGGTTTGAGTTTCACATCTTTTACAATGTGTTGAGCAGTAGTTTACTGTTTTATCTCCTGTCTCCTTCTCTCAGCAGGTCCTCCAATAACTATTTTTCAACACTAACCTTTTTATTGGTTTCTTTTCTATTTTTCTTTTTAATTTTTGTCAGGCACTTTCACATGATTACTTTAAGTCAGCCTTTGTGTCTTTAAAATAATGATTTCATAAGAATAGTTTGATATTTTGGGATAAAAGCAAATTTGCTTTACTACTGAGATTTGGATGAGAAGATTGAAAACGTGAGCTGAAGTTAAAGTTAAAAAAAGTTTAAAAAAAATAATACACCTACCAACACCTCTAATGAACAAAACATGTATAGGATCTCTACAGCACAAATGCCCCCTGTGCCTGTGTAACATCAAGAGCAAAGTCAAAAAATGTCCTGCACCAGTCAACCTATTTTCAACAGAACACTAGTATTACAAACTACTCTGCCACTCACATACCTCAAAAAACTTCACCTCTAATTATCAGATTTATGCATGAAATGAATAAAACTGTAGTCCCAAAATGTAGACATATCACCACAATTACACTTGTGATGTCTTCGATTTTTATCAGGCACTCTCACATGATTATTTTCAGTCTGCCTTTGTATCTTTAAAATAATGATTTTGTAGGAATAGTTTGACATTTCGGGATAAAAGCAAATTTGCTTTACTACTGAGACTTGGATGAGAAGATTGAACATGTAAGCTGAAGTTTAAGTGAAAAAAGTAAAAAAAAATACACCTACCAACACCTCTAATACTTGCCAATTAACATGTTGTGTGTTGTTTATTTAATTCATATTCAAACAGAAGTCTAGAAACAACTAATTGTGGTTTTACAGGGAACGGCAGGGTGCAGAGTAACTCAGCCGCTGGTCACCATGAAATAGTTACAGCACATTACTTCCTGTAAAACCACAACTTGTCATTTTTACATTTGTTTGTGGAGACATTAAATGAACAACGTGTCAATTACTAAACATTAGAGGTGCTGATAGGTGTATTTTTTAATTATGGACATGAGAGTAGTATCTTGTCATCTAACTTTGGGTAAGAAAGAAAATAAGGGCATTTCCCAAAGTGTTCAACTATTCTATTTGAGTAAAAAAAAAAAATCCAAAATATATGAGTATGCAAATATGTTTCATATCAAAAGTTTGCCTGCTGGACACAAGATGTCTCCTGCTTCACTGAAAAGTCAATTCTCAGTGTTTGTGCACTGGAGGCTTCAGGTTTCCACATTCCACACTTGTTTAAGTCGCATACTGGACCAGGATTAGCTGCAAACTATTTGTGATGTGACAAATCCTGCTTGTAGGTCCACCCCTTAAACTCAGCTATAAGGTGAACCTTTTTCAGTAGCTGAATGTGAGAACAATCTCATTAACCGTATTGGAATAACACTTAGGGATCTGCATTTAGTAGTAACACATTTCACTGGTGACACAAAACATCTTTAAAAATGCTTCACGATTAAATAGCTTTTATATAATAATGTTTTGCACATTCCTGCAGAGCAGCTCCATCTTCTAAGCACTTGATTTAATGGTTTATCTTGGCCAGACAGTAATTATCTTCCCTTTATTCAGCATATGAGCCTCAATACTGCAAAACTGAGTAGAAGCGTAAGAATTGCAGGAGGATAATTATCTGTCGTGTAACAATTATAAACCGTTTCTGTGTTTATGAGACATGCTGATTGATTCAGACTGCTTCTCTGCATGATGTGAAAGCTTTGAACAAACGTCACAGAGTGACTCCAGAGTCTGCATTTACACCTATTTAATTGTGGCCTGAAATATTGAATCCCACACTCTTCTGCTTTAGACAGACATGATGACACAGACGCTTTTACCTCACCCTAAAGTGACATGTTCGTCACTCACAGCCAGGTTAACATCAGATTACAAGTCAGGCTATACTTGTCAGTGTCTGTGTAGTGGGTCTAACACAAACAAAACATGCACAGGATCTCTCCAGCACAAATGCCCCCTGTGCCTGTGTAACATCAAGAGCAAAGTCAAAAAATGTCCTGCACCGGTCAACCTATTTTCAACAGAACACTAGTATTACAAACTACCCTGCTGCTCACATACCTTAAAAACTTCACCTCTAATTATCAGATTTATACATGAAATGAATAAAACTTTAGTCCCAAAATGTAGACATATCACCATAGTTACACTTGTGACGCTGAGTTACTTTAAACAAGTTTATTAAAAACACCAAAAGAATATGAAGAAATGCATAAAAGAGGAAGTGAAGCTCAGTGAAGTGCAACACATAGAGTTTGCAAAATAAATCAGAGTCGTTAACTTTGTGGGAAAATGTATGTATTCTGCATTAGAATAAATATACTCCTATAAAATAGACCTACAGCATTTCAGGAAGTGAAAAGAATGAAAGTGTGACGTAACACCAAAAGTGCTTATCTGTGTTCTTCAAATAGAAGTCTCCGACTAATCCACACCACATCTACAGTACACACACAGATAATTCTGTTCTGTTGTAACCTGCTTCTGAACAGCAAACAACATCATAAGTGGGTTATAATTAGGCCTGCAACTGAAGATGATTGTGTTCATCATCAATTAATTTTTTTTAAATTAATAGTTTATTCTGAAAAGTGTGCCTGTCACAGTTTAACACAGCTCAAAATTATGTCTTTCTTATTTTAAAAGTGAGAAAAGCAGCAACTTGTCACATTTTGAGAAGCTGGAAGCAACATATTTTATGGCATTTTGCATGATAAAATATTTGATTAATGATTAAATGATTAAGTTATTAAACATCTTGTCCATCAGCAAGTTATGTCAGCACTTGTTCAAATAATCTGTGAGAGTTCATATTTTCACTGTCAGAAAGAGCCGCCTGGCTCCGCTGATCACCACCTGCTGTATGAGTAAGTATAGACATACTGTGCAGTAATGTTCAGCAGCTTAAAGCACTTTCCTTGACTCGTTTTGTAGTCGTACATTAAGCCAATACTGTGGTTTTTCCACAACGTGTAGCCTAATGGAAGTCACATTGATCCAGTTCCAAAATACACATTTCTAAGGAACTTCTATAGAGATAATCTTTATTTTTCTCCTTGTATGAGTGTGCCTCTGCTGCTGCTGCTGCTGTTTACTACTTGTTCTGTGTTGCGATCTTCTGCTGCAGCCTAATTGCCCTTTAGGATTTTATTAAAGGCTGAACTGAACTTATTACCTTGCTCCTTTCACATTGTTGTGTTTGCTCAGTATTACAGGCAGCTCATTGTTACAGTATGCATTTGATTTCCTCAGGGTTTATAGAGCTCAGTCTCTTGGATCAGGTGCACCTGCTGGAGTGCTGCTGGCTGGAGGTGCTGATAATCGGACTGATGTGGAGATCAGTGGACCATCCAGGGAGACTCATCTTCTCCCCTGACCTCAGCCTGAGCAGGTACCACTACCCAACTCTCACACCTCTGTATCACCTGCATAGTTAAAGGAACAGTTTGCCAGGATTCATTTGCTTATCAATCTTGAGTGTCACTTACATTTATAGAGGAAAAAAACTTTTTTCCAGCAGTGTTATCACACGCAGGACTTTTTGTTGGAGCTGTGTGCAGATTTAAAAACACTTTTAACAACCATGGACCACCTCTCACACTAATGCTGTGATGCTTTACTATCACACGCTACAAACATGTCTTGACACCAAAATCCCTCATATGATTTTATCTTGTTGTATTGAAAAAAATTCTGATTATTTATCTCTTTAAAACAAACTTGATAAGTTGGTAAGTTTTATAACAAGAAACTTCAGTATGTTGTTTCAACAAGAAAAAGATCCGCTCAGTGCATAAAGAGTCAGTTTTGATATGTTCATTGAGGAAAAAACTGTAACAAGAAATATTTCTTGTTAAAAAGGAATAATTTAGTATCTAGTAATAACAAGAAAAGTATATCATTATAACACAAAACTATCTTATTATTTTCACATTACTTATAATGTGAAAATAATCTTGCAATAAGCTGAAAAGCATTGTGTTATAATGAGTTTCTCGTTATAACATGAAAGTCCGCGCCCTCACAAGCTTTTCTTTTAGATCCTCTTCGGCACACCTTCAAAGCCTCTCAATAAACTCCAACATGTCCAAAACTCCTCCTCACTCTGTCTCGCTCTTGTGACTGTATTGTACCAATTCTACATGACCTTCACTGCCTCCCCCTCCCACAACGCATCCAATTCAAAATCCTCATAACTTACAAAGCACTCCACAACATGACCTCCTCCATTATTACATCCCTGCATGGAACCTCCTCTCAGCTGATTCTAACCTCCTTTCCGTCCCCCCAGAGGACCAGACACTAAACCTGGGGCGACAGAGCCTTCTCCCTTGCCGCCCCTATCCTCTGAAACTCTCTCCCCACGGACATGTAACCCTCCCCGGTTCTAAAAAAGCTCTTTAAAGCTGCTTTCAACAAATGCTCAGCTCTTAGTCTGTTACTTTTAAGTCTGTCTTTCCACTAGTTGTAACTTTTTAAGAGTTAATTTATTTATATAAAGTCTCTTTGAGTGCCTTCTTTAAAGGCGCTGTATAAATAAAATGCAGTATTATTGTTATTAGATTTGAATTGATAACTGTGTACAATCTTTTTAGGACCACAGACTCCTATGTATAAAACACTTTATCCCATGTGCTGCGCTCTGCAAGGCCCACACAACCTGTTTAGGACCACGCTAGTATTAAATAACAAAGATGTAGCTTCAGTTAATCCTGTCCATTATTTATTGCCGTCGTACTGTAAGGATACATTTTTTTGTTGAATATAAAATATCTTCAACTAACCTTCAGAAAAATAGCCTGCACTCTCTTCTTTAGAATGTCGAGGCCTCCTTCAACACGCAATATTTCAATCACAGAGAAAAAAAGAGAGACGAGAAGAGCGTCTCCTACGCACCAAACTGAATTGCCTGAATCTCAGCTTACATGGTTACAACAAGAGAGATAGGGGCTGAATCAGCTGCTTCAAACATTGAAACAAAGAGTCCTGTCTGTACTGAAGCCAGGACACTCCAGCGAGGACTAAAGGGAACTCCTGAACATTATGTAAAATCACACTTATCTCCCGGCTGTGAAATCTCCCTGTTGCAGCGCATTGTTCACTTCGGAAAGAGAAAGCTTTGAATTTACAAGCTTTTTTTTTTTCTTTCCAATCAAACCTGCCAGTAAAATAACTCACCATGCAGAGTTCGAGTCATGACTTCTGCTCAGTTTGGCTATTAAATAAGCAGGAGGGGTATAAATAACTGATAGTGTTTGTGTCTTTGTATGGTAGAGAAGAGGGGAGCACTGTTCATGGCTTTGTGGAGATCTTTGATATGCTGATAGCTGCAACGTCCAGGGTGAGAGAGCTCAAGCTGCAGAGGGAGGAGTACGTCTGCCTCAAGGCCATGATCCTCCTTAACTCCAGTGAGTGTACACCCAATCCCCCCTCCCCTCCCCACACCTCACCCTCCCTCATGCTCATACACTTTTATTTGCTGTACATGTTCATCCTGGGTCCTCTATTTATGTGTGAGTGTGTGTGTTGGTGAGAGAGGGTGCATGCATGTGTGATGCTCAGCATGTAATCCTATCTCCATGTGAGTCTGCACAGGGTTGGCAAGGGGACCGGCTAAATAACTTGCTGGTGAAAAACCCTTAATGGGAACACTGTGTATAGTCTGAGGCCGTGCTCTCATTGGTTATTGGTTCTGCTGAATACTCTGAGTAACAGGCTGTACCTGTTTAAGACAAACAGGGTCGGAGCTACTCCGGCGAGCAGTTTCACCGGGTAGTTATTAATGTCTCACTAATATTTCTGTTTTCTTTGACTGGCGCTGGTAGTGGGAATTGAAAACAAGGGCTATGTTTTTTTTTTTTGCACCATCTCTCCCTCCTCGGCTTTTGTCTGTTTTGTGTAGAAGCAGGATGCAAAAACAAAGAAAAAACATCAAACATTTTGAATGAATTTGAAAGGTTGGAGCTGTTTAAACCTTCTCACCTAGAATATGAAAAATTAGACACATTCAGAATGATTGGCCTTAATGACCTCTTGAAGAAAAATAATGTAATATTTGTATTTTTAAAGAAAGATTCACTTTTCTACTGACTGTAGTCTTATTTGGAGCATCTAGTAGCCTTGGCTGTATAACACAGAGTGGTAGATACCACAAATTCTTGTCAATATTAATACCTAAATGTTTTAACAAAAGCAGCTCATGTACTTTGCTAGTAATGAAAACATTTTTATTATCACTGATTTATGAAACATTGAAATCCTCTTCCACTCAAAAATATGTCTTGTTATTGTTACCTGACTGAGATGTTTGTGCAGCGTGATGTATGTGCAGAGTTTGACACTAGAAACCTGTTTTCACATTTCATCTGCTGAAAGTGGAAAGTTTCTCTGAGCTCATTGAAAATCTGAGTTAAAGGTGTGTTGTATCTAAGAGCAAGATTTGTGACATCACAACTAGTTTGGATACAATCCTGGTCTAATATTTAACTTACACAAGTGTGATGGGAAAATCTGAAGCTTCCACATGCACAAACACTGAGAATGGACTTTACAGTGAAGTAGGAGACATCTTGTGTCCAAAAGTTCAACTGCTGAAAACTAAAAATATTCATAGATTCTGAATTTTGTTAATGAGGGGGGAGGAGTAGATGTGATTTTAAGAATTTTTAACTAGCTACATTAACCTTTTTTGTGAAAAAACTATATCAGACAGTATTATTCTATGCAGCATATGTTTGCGTGAAGAAAAAAATGTTCAGAAGTGTTCATGAGGCCAGAATGTTTTCTTATGTGAGAAAGATTGTTTTTTTGTATCGATCCTATTTTTGCTAGTGTTCATATTTAAAACTTTTGTTTGCCCACACAAAATTGAGAGGTAGTGACATTTTCTGATTCTTTGTTGGCATCAAAACTCGATAACATCCTTGCCTCTGAGTGTTCAGTGACTCTGATGCTGTTCTTGTTCTGGAAACTTGTTCACTTTGCTGTAAAATCAATCCAGTAATTGCATTCTGCAGATTTTCATCAAGATTTTCCAAGAACATCTGCACCTCCTATTGACATTTTGTCACTGCTTGTAGACACAATGGTTAGATTTCCATTTGAATGTTTCAAGGAATAGCTACAATTCCCTGAAGTAATGCTGGCAGTCTTTCTTTATCTGTCATGTCACAAAGGCAATATGCTCTCACCAGCAATTCAAGGTGCATAATAGCAAATGCATATCTCACAATGTCAAAAGTTGTCAGGAATGGAAAAACATAAAAATGCAGAAAACATACAATAGGAAACATAAAATCATCATTTTGATTGAAGTATAAATTACCTCTTTGTGTGGCAGAATGTATCTGACTGTGTGTGTGTTTTATCAGGCATGTGCCTCAGCTTTTCAGAGAGCAGCGAGGAGGTGCAGAGTCGCTCCAAGTTGCTGCGTCTTCTGGACGCTGTAACAGATGCTCTGGTGTTGGCCATCGCCAAAACTGGCCTCTCTTTCCGCCAACAGTACACCCGACTCGCCCACCTGCTCATGCTGCTGTCACACATCCGCCATGCCAGGTAGGAAAAAATATGTTTAAATGTTCGCTTTACACTGATATACAATATATACACAATATACTGATTTTGTGTCCCCATTATTACACAAATATGCTCATATGGGACACAGAAAAGCCACCAGCCTCACCTGTTATTCTTTCCTCTCAATATGCAGTAACAAGGGTATGGATCATCTTCACTGCATGAAAATGAAGAACATGGTGCCTTTGTACGACCTGTTGCTGGAGATGTTGGATGCCCACATCATGCACAGCTCCCGTCTGCCTGGTGAGGCTCTCCAGAAGGAGTATGGGGACCAGATGGAGGTTCCCGCTCAGCCTCACAGCTCTGGTAGTGGCCCTTCAAATACCTGGCCTCCCAGTGCTGCTGGAGGTGAACCGTAGTAGTCAGCAAGTCACCTCTTTGCTTTCACATGAATCCACATGCAATGAATTTTTACTGTTAAACAAGGTCAAAAGACTGATGAGGAACAACCTTCAGAACCTGCTGAACTCTGATCTCTCATTGGTGAATCTTTCAAGTTTTCAAATAGTTTAAGTTAAAGATAAACTCTGCAGACTGTCCAAACTTGCAGTATTCATTGCCTTACAGCCACGTATTGAAACAGCAGGGTGAACAAATTGTTTCCTTAATTTAAGCAGTTGCATCAGTAATTGCTTATTTTTCTTGGGAATTAGCAGCCAATTTCATATCATGAAAATACAATACAGTGTCAGTAATCATGACAGGCGACTTGTTGTGGAACTTGAGATGTTGCTACCAGATAATAAAATGAGAACTACATAATAACAGCAAGTAACAGCAATGCATAACTACATAAATAATAGCTTTTCTGAGTATTTGATCTCAGTTCTTGCAGTTGTGCCAAAAATGTTCCGTTGACTCTGGCTGGTACCATTCTGGAGGTTTAATTAGGGATGAGTTTCAGTAAATGGTTTGATTTTGGCAAAATACCTGGATTCATTAAGCTCTGAATCTCTTATCAAACCTCTCTTTCCTCACTCTTTTATTAGCAAAGAGTAATAGAAAACCGGTACTAACCAGTAGAAACCAATGCTGGCGGTAGCTTCATATTTACCGTACAGACATAAGTATAATCTTTTCATCTAACTCTCAGAAAGGAAGGAAATAAGCATATGTTTAAAATGTGTAACGTTTGTCAATCTGTATGAATACAAAATGACATAAATCATTATAGAAGACATTATCCATGGCTAAAATATGGGAACGGTTGCTATTTTTACATTAACATTTAAATAATATATGCTAACAATATTACTATTTATCTAATCAAGAATGACAAGGTGATCAATTACTACAGCAGTAGATACAATTCAACTAAAAAAATGGGACATAAAAGTCCAGTTTCAGGTCTCTGTGGGAAAAGTCATTGAGCGAACCTGGACGTGAACTCTAGGAACACTGTATAATTTTCTTATCAATCAGTCATATCAGAACAGAAAATTAGAAATATCCCGTCACTATTACAACCAGTCGGTCAAAAATTAAACACATCTACTGAATTGTGTTGAGTTAGCTAACGTTAGCTAATGTTGAGTTAAAAGTTGTCAGCTATTTACAGCTGTTGTTGCATCACAACAGACCTCCAGTTGACCACTAGAGGGCACTTTACATCACCTACTTTATACCTATTGGACTTCTCTACATGATTGTCACCGTCTTGTCCTGACTTTGTTGAGGATATCTGTTCTGTGAAGTATCAAACTACTATTGCTTTTGCACTTATACCAGTCAAGTTTAGCTTGAAGAGAAAGAAAAGACTATTTTTGTATCTTAGCACTTGCTACAGTAGCTATTAGGGATGGGTAGATCAACCGTTTTGAATCAATGTGCCGGCATAAACATTCTCAATGCCATTGACCTGATTTTTAAAAAAAAAAAAAGAAAAGAAAAGAAAAAAGTGTACACTGGATACAATTTTCCAATCCAATTTATTTATATCTAATTTTTAGTAGAGGCTCTATCCCTTTATTATTTAGAAATGTGATCAATAATTTGACATTTAGAGTGATTAGTTCATGAACTGTTTCTTAAGCGCGCTAGCAGGCTACAGCTAAGTGTTCTAGAATGATTGTTCTTCATCAGGTTAGGTAGATTATTAAACTATTTTGACAGTAGTTGTCACGGAGCATATGCATATAAACATGAGACACAGAACAGTACACCACAAAAAACTTGTGAAAAGTGCTATTAGTCAAAGGTCCAAGTGTTTGTTTTAGAGGTCAAAAAGAAACTGCATCAATGGGACGCAGTAAAAATTAAGTAAAAATGCCAATTTTTAGTTTATTAATCATTTGTTTTATGCTTAAGAAATAAAATCAAACTCCGTACCGTATATTGAATTGCATAGCAACATTCTTTTGCGTCACGTCAAATCATATCACATTGAATTGTGTTGAATATATTGGTAAATCGTATCCTTCTTATCGCATTGGTAGTTGCTTCTTATGTATCTTTTAATGTATCGTATCACATCAGCCTCAGTGATGGTGCACATCCCTAGTAGCTATTGTGTGCATAGTTGTGCTGCAGCTTCGACAATCAGGATCAAGATTTATGGTTGTGCACCATATGTTGACTTTGAAAATATCCCATCTGAACTTCTGCACCAGTTCAGTCCTTCTGTCTGCGTTGTGCTTTTTTCCTCCAGTCACACTCTCCATCACATACTCTATTATCACTGTGTACATGTGCCTACAGTGGCCTTTATGTTTCTAAAAGTCATACCTGGTTCATTTTCTGGTGATTATTTTGACAATGATGTGTAAAAAAAAAAAAGTTACATTTTAATTTTAATCTTGATGTCGGCTCTTCACCATTTTAAAATATAGCAAGCGGAAGAGCCAGTGCAGTTTCAGGCATTATCATTTGTTTTTGTCATGTTTACCTGCTCTCTCTGGTTTACACCATGAAATAAAGCAAAAATATTGTACAGATACAGGCGACAAATGTAACTGTGGTTTGTAAATGTCATTTTTAAAATCATGTGAAGTTCTCCTCTCTTTACTCATTTATTAAAATCCCCAACTTGAGAGGAAACCAGCATTTATGTAGTTATTTATGTGCCTGATCTACTGAAACCTAAAAAGGCTTAAGCATAACATGCATTTATTTTGGACACTAAAATGAGATTGGGAGCATTGGGAAATGTGCGGCTAGTAAACAAGAGTGTTCTCACCTTTAAGTATCTTTCTAGCTGCTTGAATTTTCAAGTACAGTACACTTGATTTCAACATTTTTGAAACCATGAGGCAATTAGCGGAGCTTTTAATACTAATTGTAGTTTTATAGTTTCTAACTCTCAGAAAGAAAACAAAATATTTCCAAAAATAAATAAATGAATAATTAAAGTAATTTCACCCAATTTGTTGCCAGGAGGCAGAATGAAAAGAATGCTCTTAACAAATGTTTAAGACAATCCATGTTTACTACCAGAAAAATCAGAAGCATAAATCCACTTTTTGATGTCATAAATAAGCATTATATTATTACAGTCTGTACATACAAGGAACCGTGCTAAATCTACAGTGTTTCAACAGTGCACCAGGAGGCATGGAAATGTCTACTTTAGGCAAAACATGTCTACAAAAATATGGATGTACAAGTTTATATATATAAAACTGCCATCATTTTGCACTTGTTACAAATTACATTCAAATTAAACCAGTGTCTTTTGTTGTAAAAAATAAACTTTCTTTAAAATTCAGTCTAACATAAACATAGATCAAGTTAGACAAAATGAAATGTCAACAGTTCATAAAACAACATACAATTAGGACCTTGGCGGGAGTGATATATGAATATAAAAATGTAAATTACAAAGACACAGAGTTCATCAGTGATTATGTGTAAATTTGTTGAGTAGAAACGGAGCAGTGGTTTGTTTAGTTAGTTTCCATCAAATGAAGCTTTTAGCACAAATTCAAGCAAGAAAAATATTTGGAATTTGTCGCTAGCTTCTCTGTCAAGGACTACACATCCAGACTGCAGGATATTAAAACTATTTGCCAGTCATACATCTCTTTGCCGCCACTGAAGTTTTATGCCGTCTCATCCCTCCAACAGTGTCAAGAGCCCGTTTTTGATCTTTGGATCTTTCAAATGACTGCAGTGATCGATTTCTTGGACGGCGACAGAGATCTTTGTATTATTAAACTAAACTTTTTGTTCACGTGTTGATTTTTGATTTAAAAGGCAGTGAATTGGGTGGTTTTGTTCATGAAATAAATATAATCTCTTCTAAGATTAAGGTCAAATCTTTTTTAAAAAAAGACACTTAAATATGATTTTTGGACTTTTTCTTGTTTTAGAAGACAATCGCTTCATAAGTTTAACATATTAATTTTAAATGTTACATAGTATAATCGTGTTTCAACATGACAAAAAGGTGGCTTGTGTTCTAAATAAAAAAAAAAAAAAAAAATTCCCCAAGTACATTAATATCAGGTGGGCGGTGGGCCGTTGGTGTAGCGTAGCATGGGGTAGAATGACCAGGCGAAATTATTGGTCACAGTGCAGCCGGTGTCGCTCTCTGACATGGGAATCAGGCAGGGGATGAGCAGCAGGAGCAGCAGCAGGAGGTGAAGAGGGAAAGCAGCACGAAGGACCCGGTAGAAGAAGGACCGAGGCGGAGATTCTCTCCCTTCTCTGCAGCGCAGACGGAAGAAGTTTATTACAGGGATACACAAAAGAGTAAGGTAAAGTAAGAGTGTTACTGTGTGTTAAGTTTTCAAAAACAATCACCCAATTAAATATCACATACTGATGTCTTTCTACAGTACATACCTTTCAGTAGAGGGTTCTTTCTTTGACCGTGTCTCCTCCTGAGAAAGATCTGCAGAGGCACTTTGACCTTGGACAGCTGATGCAGATTCACAATCCTGAATTTAAGACAAAAAAACATTATATTCTTGTGCTTGCCAAAACAGAAAAAACCGTCAAATCATCCTTTTTTGTCTACATTAAAATCAAATGTCAAAAATGAATTATAATGATTTTACGTTTACATTTATTCATGTGGCAGACACTTTTGTCCAAAGCAACATACAAATGAGCTACAATCCAATCTTCAAGGTTGCAGGCGCATGAAGTCACAAGTGTCAGTGATGTGCAGTGCAAGTTAAATGCTATAAAATGCTTAATCCACAATGTTGGACCTCACTTAAAGAAGACATTTTTCACATGTTATGATTTGATGTTTACCAGGCGTTGTTGCAGGCTGCTCAGGTCCCGGGCCACCTGCCTCAGGAGCAGCTTCATTTTGCTGCCCGTCACATGGAGCTTCTCCCGGGCCTCGTCGCTCTCTTCGGCCCCCTCCTCAGGCTGGAGCTGAGACCACAGAGCCTGGAGGGAGGCCTGCTGAGCCTGCCTGCCCCGCAGCTCCTCCTGCAGATCCTGCAAGCCACAAATATCAGATACAGTGCTGAATAACATCCTGGTATCTAGTATGTTCTACTCAAATAATACTTATGTTAGAAGCCTACAGTATAGGAATAACAAAGCGAATCTATGTACTTACAGTGAGCGTGTTGATGTGTTGTTGGAGGGCTGTGACGGGTGTTTCCGGGTGACTGATGTCCACTGCGTAGCGTCTGCTCTCTGCGTGGGCCAGCCACAGCAGCAGAGAGTGGAGGGTTTCATGGAACTCCTGTATGATGAAGATTAAACAGTATTTTTATTGTGTGAGGATGACAGTGAGAATCTGTTCTGGTACAGCGCACAACATGACTTAAGCAAAACTATACTAACAAAACTATATAACTATCCATTTGCTATAAGACTTGCTTGAAAATTGGATGCAAGGAAATCTGAATTCATTGAGAAAAACTTATTGCTTGAAAATTATTAGTTCACAACTTTTCCTTTTTGATAGATTAGGTTTAATATGGTTTTTTTTGTTTGTTTGTTTTTTTTACAATATGTTTGATAACTTTGTCAAATGTATGATATATCAGTACATTTTCCTTTGTTGCCTTTGGAGAGTTTGAGGTAACATGGATGTTGCTATAATGTAATATTTTATGTATGACAATATTGTGAGATTTCTTGCCCATTTTCTATTTTTCTGGTCTTTCTATCAGTCAGATGTTTTCAACTAATAAATCTTTCAGCAGTAAATAAGATTGTGTGGGGAAGTTTTTCTCATTGTTCTCAAGTTGCACTTTCCTCCAACACACCTGTTGTATATATTCAGTTGTGCAGAGATTTTTTTTTCCATTTTTAAGGAAGTCATAATTTTAAAAAAAGGTTCAGGATGTATGAACTACCACAACCAACAGAATAATTTGATCACAGAATGAGTCACTTGTCTGGACATTTGTCGGACTTTATTTTACAGTAGGCTAATTAAAATTGGTATAGCAGCACCAACCTGCTGTTTCTCAGTTCTAACCAATCAGGAACCAGTACCAATTTAAGACCAATTCTTAGGAATACTTCTATACTTTACTTACTTAACAGTTTTTTTATTCCCTTTTTCAACAACACTGAATGAATAACTGTCAAAGGTTTTAAAATAAATTTGTATAGTTCCTCCATTAGTAGCATAGCAAGAGAAAAAGCTTCAACTGAGAAAATAACTCCTAATTCAAAACAACACAAGGCTTGGGGCTGCATTTTATATTTGGGATGTTAAATAGGACACATGGTGTTTCTTCTCACCTGGCAGCACATCAGGGTCTTTCTCAGACTGGTGTCCCACTGCTGGAGGCCTGTACACGCTCGGCTCCAGTCTCGGTTCATAGCAGCAAGTCTCTCCTGTTGCTCTGGGACTTCCAGAGCGTGCAGGTTGACAGACAGCATGACGGACTTGTAGCGAGTAAACATCTTATGCATTTCCTGCGAGAGAGACACCGTCATCAATAATATAGCCGTGAATATTCTGTATGTAAACAAACTTATCATCAGAACTGCTGTACTTGCTCTTAATGGTTACCTTAAGTTCTTTAGCTCTGGCTGCCATGTCATCAATACTGCCTGCTGGGTCGGACTGCTGGAGGCGGTCCAGCTCCGGGATCACGTTTTCTAACCAGGATGTGATGTCATCAAGGTCACGTGTGAGTTTCTGAGGCTCCTGAGGGCTGGTGTGCTGGTCCCCCCTGTCCTGAGCCTGATGCAGCTCCCAGCGTTCAATCACACCTGAAAGAGCAGTAACAACTATTAATGTACAGAAATTTATCGTCTATGTTATCTGACAGAGGCTTCAGCGTGCAGGAAACTCACCATTCATGATCAATGAACAATGGACATTAGGATTAACCATTTCCAAGCCGATAGTTTGTCAGATAGAAAAAACAGCAAATGTGGCCAGTTGACAGATGATGTTTAAACCAAAACTCAAAAGAATACACCTGCAGTGTATTTGTGATGCTTGATTCTGCTCTAGTAGATGGTTTACTTTTGAATTCTGTGTCATTGTTTAAAATGATTTTATTTTCTGGTCTCATTTGCTGCTTTTAATCCATCAGACAAGCTGGAATAAGTCTGTCTACGGGATCTGCATCACTATCACTGCATAACTCACAGCACCATACAGTACATAAAGATGAATTACAAGCTAATCTATCCTTTGGCTTCCATTCATTTTTGTTCGGTTAACACAGCCAATCTGCAAATCTGTTAACACTCTCTTTCAATTTGCTTGAGCCGTGTAATTAACTAAATCATGTTTGCGTGCACGTCTCTCTCACCTGACTGTTTGTCTAAGGCTGACAGCCCCGTCAGACCAAACTCTTCCGGCTGCTCCTCGTCATCCAGTATCAGCGAAACCCTTTTAATGTCTTCAATGCTGTCGCTGCACTGAGACATGAGACGCAGCTGGAGACAAAATAAACACAGTTAGTGCTGACAGCGGGAGCGGCAATCAGTCTGCACACACATTTGCTCGAAGCATCAATTCAGTTCGATTAAATACTTTAAAGATCACAGTTATTCTTCTTTTTTTGTGTTTAGATTAGATATATT